>BSBM01000109.1:1453750-2907500 GCA_027924585.1 Larix kaempferi | reverse complement strand
AGTGGGTGGACTCAAACTTCCTTTGTTAAGAGTATGATAATGGGGATGATCTGGCAGCATATGAAACTGGCTGAGGGGAAAGGGATCATAGATTTATGGGATCTGGGAAGGTTACGTGGCTGAGGGAGACTCAAGCTGGGGTACAATGGCAGGAGACTGCAGAATACTCTGAACAAAGGCGACCTGATTGGGGGTGCTGCCGAGATGATAGATCAAAGTGCCAGGAGGCACGGGGGAAAACTTCTTTATGGGTTAAGGAACTAGAAGAAGTGTGTGTGTAAAATGGTACTGTCGTGTGGATTTTACGAGCCCAGGACAGTTCATGCTCATGGTTACTTTCAATTTTAAGGAGTCTGAAAGCAAATAAGAAGACTCTGAAGTGATGGAATGGTACTGTCGTGTGGATTTTACGAGCCCAGGACAGTGCATGCTCGTGGTTGCTTTCAATTTTAGAGAGTCTGAAAGCAAGTAAGAAGACTCCAGGGGGTTGCTTTTTCGTAGATTTAGTCTCCAAGGCCCAAAGAAGCATAAAAGGATGCAATGAAGAACTCTTCTAGCCGGTGTGACTAGAGTATTCCTTTTTTGTAATTAGTCTACCAGGTCCGGAAAAGGGTTAAACTTATACCAGATAGACGCCCTTTCAGGTACTTTGACGAGCATGAAAGGAAGCAAGATTGCTCGGCGATCTTTTCATTCTTTTAGGAGTCAGAAAGGAGCTTAACGAAAACTCCCTAAGTGCCTTTTTCGTAAAGGATTTGTCCGGCCCGAAAAAGGGATAAAATTATACCGAACAAAAGGAATGGCCAGGCAAGGAGGAAGTGTTCAATCAAGGATCAGTAATGATGACCAAGAACAAGGGTAGTGGGGAACACTGGTGGGCCTCCTTGCGGGGTAGATGAAATGGTGGTAAAATAATGAAACATTTGCAGTATGACAGGAGTGAATGGCTCATGTAAAAATGTGGAACAATCCGATGGCGGCCGATGTGGCACGCAAACCGAGGCAGCAAGGTGCGGGGACACAATGTGGAAATTGTACCAAGTGAGAGCGAGAAATGATCTCAAGCATCATCACGAGCTCGGAAAAATGAATCCGGCGATATAAAGGATGTGAAAAATGGGTAACGTCCGATGTGGCACGCGAACCGAGGTGACTAGTGGCGTCTGGACACAATGTTGATATTGGTCCTTGTGAGAGCGAGAAATGATCTCAAGCATCATCACGGGCACAGAAAAATGAATTCGGCGGTGCAAATGGTGTGAAAAACGGAGGTCATAAGGACTCCGGAATGGTCAAAGGAACTAACTAGGTTAAAAAATGGTTGCAAATAAAGGTGAGCCCACCAAGCCAAGGATGCAGTGGTGGGGAGAAATGATGACCCGTGGGGGAAGAATACTAGGTGTATCAAATCAAATCAAATCTACAAGTGATATGTGAGCTCAAAAATGGTTGAGATCACAAGTGTGAAAAAGTGAGTAGGGTTAATGACTTGCCTCCATGATATGTGCATGGGGTTTGTGATTATGGATCACATATGTGTGGGTTTGAACAATGGGTTCATTGACGTGCTGAGATAGATGTGATGGGGAAGGTTCAAAATGATTAATCATGCCCCTTATCCCAGGGTCGAGGGAATCTATTATGCCCCTTGACTGAGAGGTGTCAAGGTGGAGCTCTATGATGGCGGGGTCAAGAGCGGGCATTTCGGTATAGGACCAGGCAAATACATCACGGAATTCTCTGAAAAGATTTATGTAGTCCTCAATCTCTTGTTTACTGCAGGAGGCTCCTAAGGCAATGCATTCATTGATGCCAGGGGGGTCAGAGATATCTATGTCGATAACGGGTGAGATGTTGGCCATGTTACCATCCTCGAAGGCGTCAGGAGCAGGAATAGGGTTCTTGAACCAGTCGACCTTGGTGGGGAGGAAGTCTTTGGACTTAACTGTGAATTGGGTAGCTGTGCTAGAGGAGGATTCTTCTGGGATAAAATAGGAACGGTGGTGCATGTCATCCCAGGGGTAATCCGGGGCAGTAAGGGCCTCAAGAAATTCCTCATCAGTACAGAAAATTGGCGTCGTCAAATCGGCTGACGAGGGGGTAGTGGTTGAGGAGATCATATAGATGATATTAACCTCTCCAGAAGGGGAAGAGACCGGGGGGTATATCTCCTCAATAGTAGGTGGTGCCGTCTCGAGATCCAGATTGTTCATCTCATAGAGAGCCACTCTGTAATCCAGGAGATCGGGACAATGGTGTGAGTAATGCCCGTAAATACCGCATATGGCGCAGGGGTGGTTGGTACGTAGGGACTTATCTTTAGGCTTCGGAGTGGGATTTAGTTCGACAGTTGGGATGTTAGGGTCATCGTCGAGCATCTGCATGTGCTTCTGTAATGCTGGTAACTGTGGGCATTGGTGGGTCACATGGCCCAACTCGTCGTACAGCGAGCATTTGGGAGGAGCACGAAATACTGGGGGGTTCTTGATTGCCTTGGGAGGTGGTACAGCAGTGTAAGGTTGTGGACCTCTGCCCCCAGTGGGTTTGGGAGGAGGAGGGGGATTCATGGAGGACGAAGGGGTAGAGACACCAGGAGGTGGCTGGGAGGTAGTAGCCATGGGTTGCACCAGTTGGAGGATGACATCTCGTGTCGGCGGGTGAACGGGAGGCGAAAGATACCACACAGGTAATCCCAAAGTTAACCCAGGGAGGCTAAGGGTAGCCATGACCGGGGCGCTTACTACTCCTGATGGAGGGTCTAGGAAGGGGATCGTATGGATAGGTGTAACACTAATGTGGCTAGGTACCAATGGAGGTTTAGGCAACAAGGGTGGTTGATTGTTAGGTGGTTGGTTGTCGTGGGACAAGGTACATAAGTCAGACAAATCCGTGGGAGCCGAGGGAGGCGGAATAGATTGGAAGGTGGAAGTCATCGGTGCGTCTGAGTAGACTCGAGGTGCCGAAGAGGAAATAAACGAGGTGGTGGCACGAGAAACAGGTTGTTCAACCATGGGGAGAACATTTTCAGGTGCCGCGGGAGCGCTGGGATCATAGTAAGTAAGCTGGTCAACCTTAACCACGCGTCCCTCATGGGGGAACATCATGGTGCGAAAGACGGAAGAGGCAACCGCCCACATGGCATACATGTAGCTGCGGCCAAGTAAAAGGTTATAGTCCAATTGGGCATTGATTACCTCAATGTCAATTAGTACAGTTTTGCCACCTAACTGGACGGGGACATTGGCTAGGAGGCCTTGGGGCTGAGCCGAACGACCGTTGTAGGCGCGTAATGCAGTGGTGGACTGTTGGAGAGGAGGGGATCCCAGCTTCTGCCATACGAATGTAGACATAACGCATGTGGAGGCACCCTCATCGATGATGCACCGATGGATGACAAGATTCCTAACGGAGACAGTAACTTGGAATGCTAAGCTGGAAGGTAGGTGTGGTTCAGACTGGTCTAAATCAAATGCCATCAAATTCGAATCATTTGGGTCAATTCCCCCAATGGCGGAGAGTAAGGTCTTGCGCTGGGAAGGGCAATTCTTCAAGACCTCTAACGCAGACATGGCTGCGGGAGATTGGGCTAGGTCGTCTACAATGCTGTAGTTTGACGTAGCGCGCGGATTGGGGTTATTGTTGAGATGACGAAGTGGGAAACGAGGGGCTTTTGCAGCGCCATCTATGGGAGGGGGAGGTATACGTAACGCCTGATCGGTGGGATGGGCGTTAGTAGTTTTATCCGTGGGATTGGCTTCAAAGGTGGAGCCATATTGGTTCCGACGGGTCTGGAGATTGACGTCAGCAGATGACATCATCAGCAAGTGGTGGGTACCTGAGTCAAACATGGGTTGATCAGGAGCAGCGTAAGTGATCTGTTGTTTTTGGGGTGCGTTGGCTTGAGGGGGAGCCAACGGCTGAGTGTTCACTATGCCTTGGGTTGGTAAGGGGTTTTGCAGCACCAAAGGGGGTTGTTGAGGTTGGGGGGGGTTGGGCGGTGCTTGGGGAGCCACATGCCCTTGGCGATGGGCCTCGTCAACCCAGAGTTGCCGAGCTCGCTCTAAGTGTGGGCAAGCATGTGTGTAGTGGCCATAGACCCCGCAAATAGAACAAGGGTGGTTTGTTCGCAGATTAGGGTTTTTAGCCTGCTTGGGCGGGCGATCAGGGTTTTGATTAGCGGGGGCCGCATTGTTGTTGTCTAGAGGATTAGCTGGTTGACCAGCTTGGTCTGCAGGTTGGTTGTTCCCCCGATTACGGCCCTTGCCGCGGTTCTGTTGGCCCTGGTTGCGTTGGGTATTCTGGTTTTGCTGTGGGTTCTGTTGGGCGTAAACTTGCCCTTGTGCAGTAGGGGGATTTTGAGGTTGCGCAGGTGCTGGAGCAGGCTGCGGTGGATGATATGCAGGTTGAGCCTGAGCAGGTGCAGCAACTTGAGGGGGTTGCTGATATGGCTGCGGAGCAGGTTGTGGGTGAGCCGCAGGGGCTGCCTGTGGCGGATAGTAAGCGGCTTGGGCTTGTGAAGGCGCAGGAGCTGGGGCAGCCTGCGGATGGTAGTAAGGCTGAGGGGCGACTGGGGGAGCATAAGCAGGAGTTGCATACCCGAAGCACTGAGGTGGACATGATGGTCCATGGGAATGGTGATGTGTCATTTGAGCATACGAGTTAGTTGCTCCAGACTGTGAGGAAGCCCGCGACAGGTCGGGGCCAGGGGTAGGACGTGCTATGGAAAATGGTTGAGGATGTGAAGAAACACGGCCAATGATACCATCTGCTGCGTGGGATGCCCCCGACGCATCATGCTGGGAGGACTCACCGCGAGGGGCATCAGGTATAACGGTATAAAGGTAACCCGACTGGGCGTAAATGAGGTCGAACTGTTGAGCCTTAAGGATGGCCTCTTCCTCAGACTGGGGTCTTTCTGAGGCCACATCCTTAGCAATAACAGGGAGAAGGGATTTGAGGAACCAATCTAGGAAGATACGGTCGTCTAGTTTGATCTTGCATAAGCTACGGCGTCGACGCCACTCATGGATGTGGTCCGTGATATGGGTGGCCGTGTTTTGTCTACAGGATAGGAGGATCTCAACGTCCGCGTCATAGCGGACAGGCAACTGGAAGAACTGCAGCAAGGTAGAGGCAAGGGAAGCAAAGGTGGCGTGGGTCCCATGTGGTTGCTCAATATACCACTTGGCTGCAGAGCCAGTGAAGGTGCGTTGTAAGAGACGGACGCGAACAGAGTCGTCAACAATGGAGTTAGAGGAACACCATAGGTGGAAAGACATGATATGGTTTTGTGGGTCCTCACCGGCCTTGCCCTCGAACTTAGGGATGTCAGAGGGGAGCTTGGTAGGCATAGGAGGCCATGCAGGGTCGTGTCGAATAGGGTCGTTGGTCAATCTGGCTAGGTCAGGTAGGTTGAGGCTAGCCATGAATGGCAAACTGGAAGAAGGATGTGACATAGTACTGGGTTGGACCAAGTTGGGGCCAGTGCCCCCAAGTGGAGGGACAAGATTTAGGGTGGTGCCCCCAAGTGGGGGAACTGAGGTAGTGGAGGATGGTCCAGCACCACCATAGGTAGTGTGAGCCACTGATGTAGTGGGGATAGGTATTCCCGTTGCGGGAATAGGTACCGTGAGGGGTATGGTAGATGAGGGTCCCATGGAGGGCATACCCAAAACAGGTGTAGTAACTGGTGTAGTGGTGGATGTGCCACCAATGGTCCCTATGACAAACGGAGTGGAAGTCGTGCCAGCCATGGGGCTAGTAGGGGCAGTGTAAATAGGGTTCTCAGACTCTTCGTCAGAATCAGAGGTAAAGTAAGGGGCACCACTATCTGGTGACGGAGTCCTACGTCGCTGACGAGTGGAGTCAAGTGACAAGGCTCTAGACCTGTGATGAATGGTATCAACAGATGATGATCGGAATCTATGACGAGTGGTGTCAAGAGAACCGTGCTGTGGGGGCTCACCCCTGAGGCGCCGAGAATGTCTCGGGGACTCAATGGTGACAGATGGTGTCTAATCTCTGTGGGTTGAGGTGAGTATAAAAACAGCTCAAAAAATCCTAATGCAACCGAGTGTGCAGAAGGAGAGCTAAAAAGCAAGGCACTCAGGCCAACATCCAACTCAAAACACCCACTGCAGCAGCTGTGCTACAATAGGTGGAGTAACAATAAAATGGTCAGAATACCAACAAGCAGCAGGTTTCCTAAAAAGAAAAAATGGTGGACTCACTAGACCAAAGGGAGGTAAAGGAGCATGCAAACACCTAACTAAAAGTATTCTGACTCAACTAAACATATCCTCTGCAAGGTGATGAAATCCAAGTCAGACAATATGAGTAGGAAACCCAAGTGGCTATGATATCCCCCTACCGGGAGGGACACCGGGTAGTCAATCCTAGAAGAATGGCAACTAAGATACCCCGTTCATGACACGTCCAGAAAGGTGAATCTGCCGTTTAGTTCGTTGACCGCAATACCCCTATACAGGGATATCCCGCGAACCGCGAAAGGTAGCCCTTCGGTTACTGAATGGAGTGCGGTATTCCACTCAGGCCTCCGGAACCAGTCTCCCGACTTCAACCCTCCTAAGGGAGAGGCCCTCTGATAAACTGGTCGTGACCGTGCCAAAAAGTACTAGGGGATTTTGGTTCCCTATTTGGACAACAACTATGTCTCAAGTGTAAGTGACTGAGGGGTGTTATTGGAAGCCTATCCCCCCGACCCTACCTAACTACAATGATTCTTTTGTGTTCCCCAAGTGGGGTTAGAATGTTGGTTCAATTAGGTACTTTTTAAGGCTCACTTGATTTATGTGACAGAGTGTTTGCTCGTGAGGTGATGAACCCAAAAATAGAAGTGCCACAAGGGGGGCAACTTCCAACTATCAATAATGCTGAAATTGAAATTTTAACTTGCAAAATTTTCTGAATTAAAAATACTGAAATTTTAAAAGAATTCTGTTAAGGGAACATAAATTGTGTTGTAGAAAGGCTGTAAGGGAGGCTGCAGGTAGGACAGAGGGCTGTTCAGATGCAGAAAATATTGCAGCTAAAGGGGCTGGGCTCAAAACAGGAAAAAAGCAGAAATTAGACCACGGGTCGGTGGTGAATCGGAACAGGCGGACCGCGGGTTTGAGGGAAACAGACGCGGTTAGGTCGCGGATTTTGGACCAACAGATGCAGTCGGGACGCAGGAAACAGGATGAAAGACGCAGTCGGGTCGCGGCAAAGAGGCAGACAGACGCGGTCAGGACGCGGGAAAGTGGCCGACAGGCGCAGTCAGATCGCAGCAAACAGGCTGATTAGCCGCGATCGGATCGCAGGTAACAGACTTGAATCCACCGGCGGGGCGTCGGAAACAGTCTGAGAGCCACGGTCGGGTCACAGGTAAAGGCCTGAAAGACGCGGTCGGGACACGACTGCAGAGAGAAAAAATGCGATGTACGGCGGCTGAAAGGGACAGCCGAAAGGGGAAAATTATAAACGGAAACCAGAAATTCAAAATCTAGGGGAGTCGCCAAAACTGTAGCTAGGGTTTTACCCCTAGCTTGTGCGAATGAGCACCTACTAAGGAGAATGGACTCCTTAGTAGCAGTTCAGTAAATGTAAATTATTAAGCTAAAACAAAGATATAAACTACTTTAAACATTGTGCATGAAACATAAACAAAAGATATAAAGAATGGCTTTTTGTATTGATATTACCTTCAATGTGAAGGTTGATGAAGCTCTTTGCAATGTCCAAGAGGGTTGCTCCAAGCTCCAATGTGCTCCTTCTCTTTCTCCAATGGTGGGAATGGGCCAAAAGTGGCTCTCAAGGTGAAAGTAGTTCGATGGTGAACTAGGGTTTCAAGAGAGATTTTGGCAGAGTAAGGGTGCTTATGATTGTGGATATGGAATAAGGGATCTCCATCACCTATTTATAGTTTTTTGGTGGTGGAGTGCTGACCCATGGTTTTGGGAAACACATGGTTTTGTGCAGCTATATAGGGTTTTTTCCTCCTTTTCCTCATTATTTTATATTTTTTCTTCCTTTTTTAGGGGTTTTTGCTATTTTTAGAGGAAAAAGGGGGTTTTTTAGCCCTTTTTGGGCTATTTTGAGGGTTTTGTGGCCTTTTGGAGGCATTTTAGGCCTTTTGGAGGCTTTTTAATGGGATTTTTTGGGATTTTAAGGGAAATATGGTAGGAAAATGGACAAATGAGCCATATAATGTGGTAGATGAGGTAGTGAACACTTTTTGGTTGTTAACAACAACTCGAAAAAATTATCGATGATTTACACCAGACTTCACGTGGAATCTACCACTTGGATAGCCAATGGGACATTCCACCGAAGGAGTGGATGGGAGCATTAAAAGCTCGGTTCAGACACGTAATCAATAACCCACGAAGGAATGCAGACTAGTAAAGACCCATCATTTTCATTAACTCTGCATTAGAGCGAATTTTCACAGAGTTAATAATCCATGATAACAAAGGTTATTGTAGCTATTGCATAGTATTATATCTTAGGTTGCATTACATTAAGTCATATCATTCCAATGCATAGTTCACAATCATATGAGTGTTTCATACGATGTATAGGTTGCAATTTTATGTATAACACATGGTAGATGCACTATGGGTAATATATGGTAGTGGCATTAGAAATAGAATCCAATAAATAAGCATTGTATCATTTTTTTTATATTTCTAAACCCGCACTATATCGATACCATATTGTAATGACTAGTAGAGATATTTAATCAAAAACATTTAGTTCATAATTGTGTAGTCAATATATACATGATGCATTTGATACTATATGTAAATAGGTCGTGTTTATATAGCATGGCTTTCAACATATAATTTAGGGATCATTACTGTGTGCATTGTAATATAATGGATGCAATATGTCAAACTTTGTTTGCAATAGTAAGAAAATTTCTATCTACTGGTACTTGAAATATAAAAGTTATCTAACCCTTGTAGCTATTAGAATAGATTGCAGCATATCCTTTCATAACTTGAATCAACATAAAAGCTGGAGTACCCACATATCAAGTATTCTCGATATGTTATTATTGCATTTTGACACGATAATAGGATCCACATAACATTTATGCATTTGTAATCTAGCACGAAATTAAGAGCCTATAGAGTATGTACTTTCTTTTCGATGCATTCATTAATAGTCTAGCATAGATAATGATAACAATTATTTCCATGAATGGTATGAATAACTAGGATAGCTCTTGTTTAACTGAAAAAGAATTGAAGATCCATACCATCAATAACTTTCATGCACAAAAGTACTCATAACTATCTTAATGCATTGACGACTAGCTGAAACATTTTTCGAATTGCTTGAAGTATTTAAATCATCTTAATACCTTACTTGCAAATCTGCGAAAATAAATCAGGTTCCATGCGTTATCTATCAAAGCTAAGTAAACCTCAGGGCACCCCGTAGGAACCCCCTTCATCAACATTCAAACATAACAGTCAGTAATTATCGCAAAAATTGTATCACATGAGAATTTAAATATTGTTTGTAGAATTATATTTTATTTCAAATGAACTATTGTTTTACTATGTTATGAATTACGAAGTGTAACTTTGTTAAAACTGCTATTAGTTAAATGGTTAACAAACATTCTATTTCCATAGTCAGCAATTTTAGTAATTAATGCTACTTTAAAACTTTTAAATTTTTAGTGAATTTTCGGGATGTTACATGTGGTATCAGAGTGCGAGTTCAAACACTAGGCCTTAATAGGCTCATGCACGCAAAACAGAAAATGAGAATCATAAAGTTTATGTTACTAACTTTTATTTTAATTATGTTTCTGTATAGAACAGTTTGACATTTTGCAGGTATGGAAATACCGGAGGAATCAGCAGAGGACAGATCTCCTCGTAATGAGCATAATAATAATAATCATGAAGGAATTTATGTCGAAATTAAATAATGAATCTTCTGAACTGCTACATACTATAAAGGATTTAAAATCTGAAATAAAGATTGTCAAAGAAGAGAATGAACAAATTTTGAAGGCTCGAGAGGAGTTAAATCATATTTTAATGGAGAATTATAACAAGGAGGAAAGAGGCAGGAAATCAGAAGTGAAGTCTGATTCTATGACAATGTCCCACAAACATAAACAAAAGAAAGCAAGGAATGGTAAAAGTAATAGTTACTCATCATCAGAATCTGATCAAAGTAATCGTAATTTTGATCATGACAGCAGTAACAGTGATTGATGTTCTAAAAAGAGAAAACATAAGCATCATGAATAGATTACTGGGGAGTTTAAAAATATTAAGCCACCAACTTTTAATGGCGAAGGTGAAAAGGGTGAAACAGCTGAAGCATGGATGTCTGGGATGAAGAAGTATTTTAATCTTTACGACTACTCTTCTCAGTTAAAAGCTAAGATGGCTATTTACAATCTGACTGTAAAGGCAGAAATTTGGTGGTGGGATCTTAAAAGGATAAAGAGCATAAAGGAAAGAGATGGAACCTAGAATATGTTTAAAAAGTTATTTAAGAAAAAGTTCTTGTCAGAACAGTACTTTGAAGATAAGTTGAAAGAGTTTTATGATTTAAAATTGGGTACTATGAACATGAAGGAGTTGTGTAGCAAGTTCCTCAATTTACTAAGTTATGTACCTTACATGGTCGAAGAGAAGCCTAAGGTATAAAGGTTTCTAAGATATCTACCTTACAACATAAAAGATAGGATCGAGTATGATAACCTTTCCACTCTGGAAGAGGCTATGAGGAAAGCTAACTTCAGTTTTGATCAAAATAGAAAAAGAGAAGGAACAACTGGCTAGAAGAGTAATAAGCCTAATCATTTTGATCACAAAAAGAATAGTTTTAATCAAAATTCTGGAAGTTTTAAGAAAAGTTTTAATAACAGAAATTTTCCAAGTAATAATAGTTATAGGAGTAGTGCACCACAAAATTTTACTACTACAAGAAATGTACCTAATAACAATAACAACACCAGGTATGTTGAACAGAAAGGACATATGAAGTGTTTTGATTGTGGCGGACCACATAAGAGAGTAGATTTCCCATGCAACAAAAGGATAGTCAACAACATTCATAGCATACAAGCAGAACCAATAGTTGGTGATGTGGCAAGAGAAATGCCAAGGATAAATGCAGTGTTGGAAAATCGGCAAGCAGACCATCAAATGTCCATGGTCGAAATCAAAGGTATGCTACAAAACTGATCTATTTCTATTTTTATAGATCCATGTGCAAGTTTGATCTACATTTCACCTGAATTAGTGAAAAATTGCAAGTTAAGAATAGAAAAGTTTGATAATTCTTGGTTAGTTCAGCTAGCAACAGGCACTAAAGAAAGGTTACAGATTTTGTTAAAAACTGTGATGTATTTTTGAATCAGCTAAAAACCCAAGTTAATCTGAATGTTTTACCCTTAGGGTCATATGACTTGTTGATTGGCATGGATTGGCTTGAACAACATAGAGTAGTGCTTGATTGTTATGAGAAATCATTTACTTGTTTGAATAATGAAGGTAAAACGAAAACAGTAAAAGGAATTCATAGGAATATTTTAGTAAGACAAATTTTTGTATTACAAGTTAAGAGAGCTACCAGAAAGGGTTGTAAAATGTTTGCTGTTAATGTTATTAATGACGAGTGTTCATCTAAAGAAGACAAGTTAAAACTGGAGGATATTCCCATCCTTAGGGACTTTTCTGACATATTCCTGGAAGTAATTCCAGGATTACCTCCAGAAAGGGAACTTGATTTCACCATTGAGTTAGTACCAGGTGCGGTACCAAAATCAAAGGCTCCCTATAGGATGAATATTCTGGAGTTAAATGAGTTAAAATATCAGCTGAAAGAACTGATAGATAAAAACTACAAAAGGGCAAGTGTGTCTCCTTAAGGAGCACCAATAATTTTCATTAAAAAGAAGGATGGTACCATGCGATTGTGCATTGATTACCATCAGCTTAATAGAATGACAATTAAGAACCGATATCCCTTACCCCGCATAGATGATCTATTTGATCAAGTATGTGGAGCAGAGATATTCACTAAAATTGATTTAAGATCTGGGTATCACCAGGTTAGAATAAAAAATGAAGACATATTCAAAACTGCATTCAGAACGCGATATGGACACTACGAGTTCGTAGTTATGCCTTTTGGGCTAACCAACGCACTGGCAGTCTTCATGTGTTTGATGAACAACATTCTGCATAAATATTTGGATAAGTTTGTAGTTCTGTTCATTGATGATATTCTGATTTTACTCAAAAACTAAAGAAGAGCATGATGAACATTTAAGAATAATTCTGCAAGTTTTAAGAGAACATCATCTTTATGTTAAGTTCAGTAAATGTGATTTTTATAAAGATAAAATACAGTACTTAGGTCACATAATTTCTAAAGACGAAATTTCTGTTGACCCTGACAAGATAAAAGCAGTTAACGAGTGGCCTGTCCCTAAAGAAGTAACTGGCGTTCGGTCATTTATGGGGATAACAGGTTACTATCGAAAGTTTATTGAAGGATTTTCAAGAATTGCAAACCCCATTACTTCTTTGCAGAAGAAAGGGAAGAAATTTGTATGGGATCAAAAGTGTCAAGAAAGCTTTAATAAGTTAAAAGAATTATTAACCACTCCACCAATTTTAAAAATTGTTGATTCTAACAAAGACTTCATTGTATGCACTAATGCGTGTAACGATGGACTTGGTGGGGTCTTAACGCAAGAAGGTCATGCTATTGCTTTTGAGTCTAGAAAGTTAAAATTCCATGAAAATAATTATGCAACTTATGATCTTAAGTTGACAGCCGTGATACATGCATTAAAGTTGTGGTGCCATCACTTGATTGGAAGAAAATTCATACTAATGATAGATAATAAGGGTTTAAAGTATTTGTTGGATCAAACAAATCTTAAGGCAAGGCAAGCTAGATGGCTAGCTTTCCTTAGCGAGTATGATTTCGAGATTCAACACATTAAAGGGAAAGAAAACAAATTTGTTGATGCCTTGAGTAGAAACACCAAATTAAGTTTTGTGGCAGCAATCAACACGTTTAAGACAGATCTGGAAAATTAGATCAAAGAAGGAATTAAGCAAGATAAAAATTATCAAAAATTGCTTGGTAAAGTTGCTAAAAATGTATCTGAAAATTTAATAACAGATTACAACATTAATAAAAAAGGCTTAATGACTTAAAAAAAAAAAAATTATGTACCAAATGTGTCAAAGTTTAAACTATTAATTTTGGATGAAGTTCACAAGAGTCCTTATTTAGGACATCCAGGTTATTAGAAAATGATAACTATGTTAAGGAAGTATTATTTTTGGCCCAACATGAAGAATGAAGTGGATGAATATATAGCTAGATGTTTTGAATGTCAGACGATTAAGGCTGAACATCAACACCCAGCTGGACTATTGTAGCCCTTGCCAATTCCAGAATGGAAATGGGAGGTTATAAGTATTGATTTTATTATAGGTTTGCATAGAAACCAAAAACAGAATGACTCCATAATGGTGGTTGTGGACAAGTTAAGTAACATTGCTCATTTCATTCCTGTTAAAATAACTTTTAAATGTTCTAACATTGCAGATGTATTCATGAAGCAAATTTTTCACTTGCATGTAATTTCAAAGGTAATTATTTCTGACCGGGACTCTAAGTTCACTCGAAATTTTTAGACAACACTGTTTAAGGGTTTAAATACTAAACTAAACTTCAGCACTTCTTTCCACCCACAAAATTATGGTCAAACAGAAAGGGTAATCCATATTTTAGAAAACATGCTAAGAATGTATGTCAAAGACCAACCATCTAAGTGGGAAGATTATCTACATTTAGTAGAATTTGAATAAAATATTTATTATCAAGCATCTGCTAGGTTAAGTCCATCTGAGATTTTGTATGGAAGAAAATGTTGTACTCCTATTTCTTGGGATAACCCTGTAGACAGATTAATGCTAGGACTAGATATATTGAAAGAAATGGAGCTAACCATGAAATACATTCAAGGTAACTTAAAAGTTGCCCAAGATTGGCAGAAACGTTATGCATATTTGAAACGCACTGAAAGAGAATTTCAGGTGGGAGACCATGTTTTTATAAAGGTAAATCCCAAGAAAAGTTCTTTGAAGCTTGGGAGTTGTGCTAAACTAGCACCAAGGTATTGTGTACCATTCAAAATCCTATTAAGGACTGGAGCTGTTGCATATCAATTGGCATTGCCATATAATTTAAAAATCCACAATGTTTTTCACATTCCTATTTTAAAGAAGTATGTGCACGATGCTACTCATGTGCTAAATTGGAATGACATATAGGTGGATCCAGAAGGATATTTTTAGGTGGAACCGGACTGTATTCTCGACCGGAGGGAAGTTATGCTTCGGAATCGCACCATAGGGCAGGTAAAGGTGCAGTGGAAGCACCTTTGCCCTGATGAAGCTACTTGGGAGCTAGAAAGTAATATGCGGGGCAGCATATCCAGTTCTGTTCCATGAGGAATCTGATGGATAATAAGCAACATCGAGGACGATGTTGAGCTTAAGTGGGGGTGTTTGTAACATACCCTTTTTGCTGAAGGACATTTTATGTTGGAAACATTATTTTAACTTTTATTGTAAACTTTTTATGTTGGACAAGTGTCCAAGGATGACTGTAATTTGCACAATATTTTATTATTTAATAAATTAAATAGGAGACAAACACCTAAGGAGACTGTTGAAAGAGTGTTTACTGACCCACTAGGTGGAATGGAATCTAGGGTAGAAGGAAATGGACAAATAACAGCATCATGTTAGTCTTTTAGAATTTACTTCAATCTGATCTAGGATCTTAACTGAGAGAACAACATGTACAACATATCAATCATGGACACAATAATGCAAGCACACAAGAGACATAGAGTTTACTTGGGGAAAACCATAAAGGTGAAAAACCCCAATAACTTCCTCAGAGATAGATAGAGCAATGATACAACCCAAGCATAACAGATAGACATCTCCTAGTAGCAGCTTCTCCTCCTCCACAAGTGCGCCACTCTCCAAAGAGTGTGTGTGAGAATAGAATGATCAAATAGAGTGCCTCCCGCACTCTATTTATACTTGACTTGACTTGCCTAATAGCCTTTACTAGGTCAGCCTCAACTTAATCACATAACACAATGCTGACTGGGCCGACGCCCAATAGGGTGGTCTAATAACCCTTTAACCCACATGGCCGACCCCTAATAGGGTGGTCTAATAACCCTTCGACCCACTTGACTTATACAGGGCCGACACCAACAAGGTGGTCTAATAACCCATCACGTATATGTTACGACACTTACAATATAAATGACGACACTTTCGTATAGAGGAATAATAACGTCTCTATAGGAATACAAACACTTCCGTATAGAGGAATAATACCATCTCTATAGGAGTACAATATAAATATATGAAATACATTCCGAAGTTACATATACATAAACACACCCTCTTAACTAGGAAGGTATTTCTCGACACAGGTCATCCAGCACAAGTATTCTTCTCTAGATCATCATCACTAGATAATCATCATTGAGTCATCGTCATCGTCACTGCTGCTGCTATCTCAATCAATCTCTAAATCTACTCATCATAGGAAGTTCTACAGAGCCAGTCCTTTTTCATACTGGATGTAAGCCCACCACCTGCAGGTCTTCATCATCACTGTCCATACTATGGAATCCTCAGGACTTATTATGTGCGTCACAAAACCTCGAAAGAGAATCCTAGGATGTTACGGGTACACAACTCTGACCTATAGGATCTCCCAGGATCTTTTATAAGTGACAGTCACAAAACCTTACAAGGGTGTCTTTCCAAGCAAGAACCCTAAAGAGCATCTGAGGCCTTTTTCATCCTGTCCAGATCTCCAGGTCTGATTACATGTGACTCCTACCATAAAAACTTAAAATTATGTCTTTCCAAGCAAGAACCCTAAAGAGCATCTGAGGCCTTTTTCATCCTGTCCAGATCTCCAGGTCTAAATACATGTGGTCATGGCAATGCCTCGAAAGAGCATCTGAGGCCTTTTTCATCCTGTCCAGATCTCCCAGGTCTACTTACATGCTCATATACACAACCTGTCCATGGCCACAGAGTATCAACCTGATACTCACCATACATCATCCTGATGTACACATGATCATCCTGATCATCAACATTGCATCATCCTGTTGCATGTCATCTGGAGCAACATCCTGAAGCTCCTCATCCATGATCATCCTGATCATACAATGCATCCACCTGATGCATACACAATATCTGCCTGATACATATCATCATACATAATCTAACTGATCATACAATGTATCCACTTGATACATATACAAATACATGATCCACCTGATGATACAATGTATCCACTTGATACATATACAAATATATGATCCACCTGATCATACCTGATACATATAAAGATACATGATCTACTTGATCATACAATGTATCCCCTTAATACATCTACATATACATACACATGATCCAACTGATCATATCCAGCATCCAACATGATGTGTATATACATATACATATAAATGATCCAACTGATCATATCCAGCATCCAACATGATGTGTACATACATATAAATGATCCAACTGATCATATCCAGCATCCAACATGATGCATACATACAGAGCAGTAACTGGAGCATCATCCTGATGCTCATCATCCAGTGCTTATATCCATAGCCATGGAAGCATCCTCCTCTCATCATGCATGGAATGGCTCTAGAAAATGTGTCCATCACTTCTTCCTTGAAGTGTCGTCAATCTGAAGAACACTGTAACATCCTGAATTTTCATTAAAAATTAAAAGTTTTGATAACAACATTAATTATGATAATAATAATTGCGGAACTAATAATTGAGATGACAACAGCATTAATTGTAAATTTGTTAGTACTAAACATGCTTTAATTTCTATTTTAGTAGAAATAATATAATGACAATTTTAACACATAATTAGTAAACATGATTATGATAACAAATGTACTAATTGATTGGAAAAGTGATGCGACATTTTTCTTTTGCAAAGATACTGACAGTTTGACTTTTGATGCATAAGGGTGTCCTATGAAGTACCCTGGAGCTTACTTAGCTATAATTCTAAAGCATAATGAATGTCCTATGTGCAGACGACAGGTAAGAAGTTTCATGGCTACGTAGAAACAAGTACATGTAAGTTCAAAATCAATGTCGTAATTAAATAGAATATTAGAATTCTGTTGCGATCCACCATAAGTATGCAGGCATGGATTTCATAGCTATAATTATTGTTTTTTAGATGTCGTCTTACAACTCCATAATATTTAAAATAGAGTCATCTATTCATGTCACCATACTGATAGTTTTTTCGTTGTAATTCCTGTCGTGTCGTAGCTCTTATAATAATCTTTAACAATGCATTTATTGAAACATCTACCATACAGTGTATTTATAGTTGCAATAATAGATTTTATATGAATGCACGAATGTTACTAGGATAGTGTGTAATTTTCTCATGTATGGACTACTTTAAGTCATAATTTTGCAATGTCGAACTAGATGTGATAATTTATAAGCTTTTAATACTTATGTACAGTATCATTTATTGTGTGAATCTCATGTGGACGAGAACCATGTCAACCTAGTGACTATAGTTATTATTGCAACTAATACAAAAACTATATAGTTAAATTTTAAGACTACTAGGCTTACCTTTTGATATAAATAAACACAAAAACATCTACCATGGAGTCTATCTAATATCACCAATCTAAAATATGACCTAGGCTTTGGACTAAATGAATAAATGTATCAACGTTGGTCAAAATAACACTATAATGTGTGTTTTGGAATGTAACTTGGAACTCATGTGATCTTTGGATTCACTAACATAACTTATAATGTTATAAAGTTATGTATCCAGATTTGAAATCATAACGTTGAAATAATTGAGTGATGACATGTAATAAATGTTAATGGATAGGTAAGTGATACGAATCGGTGTTGGTTATTGTGTTTCATTCCTGCAATAATAGCCATCCATCGTGTGCTATATCATGAGGAACTTCAAGCTCCATGTGAATGTAACTAATGCAAAATAGTGAACGTGTATGCTGCCATGTAACTCATCTCGTTGATAGTCCCCCGAGCTGGCTGAATGATTATCCACCGTGTACATGGGCTGGTAAGGTCGTGCTACGACATTGAATTAGCAATAAATGGGATTGTTACTCGTTCCAATACGAAGAGTGTTGGCATGTTTACAATCATTGATCGTCTTTGATCTTGATAGTTGGATCTAACCCTAGCATTGCAATGAGTGTTGGGTTGATAGAAGTTATTGTGTTCTAAGTTATTGTTATTATTCGGTCTGTTAGGGCCGACAGGCTACCGAAATTTTAGTTTAGAAAATTGTATGAGGTTTGGACCTCAATACCTCTGGTTTGGAAAGGTTACAAGTCCCCTCCTTCTGTAATGGCATCATTTTAACAGACTGGGTATCTGGTTTGTAGTGTCAATGGTTGATAGTTTCTGGAACTTTTCGTTTTAGTTTCAGTGAAAGATATGTCTTGGTGTAAATGGAAAGAGGGTTTCCTGTCTCGTCTTCAGCATGGAATTATCATTTAACTGGTGAAAGTGGAAAGCTTTGGTTGCTTACAGCAAGGTAAATAATCTTGTAAAGAGTAGTGATATTCCTTTGTTACAGTTTTTTTCAGTTTGCAAAGTATCCATTGTCTAAATTCAATGATTTTCTTGTCAGCTGCAGGTTATGAAGGAATGGTTCGAGCAAGGGTTTGGAAAGAGAGGTGTTCTTCCAAACTGGTAAGATCTGGGTCTTCCAAAACCCTCGTAGGTGCTCTCTGTTTGTGTGTTGAAGTGGTTTCAAGGGATAGTATTTCACCATGCCTCGGCATCGTCTTTCAGTTGGAAAACTTGAAAACTCTCTTGTTATTCGAGTGATGCATGTCCAGGGTTGTAACCTTCATTTAAATGTATAATACTTGGTTTTAAACTCTGTTGTTTAACTCGTCGAATTGAGGGTTATGTTCTTCATCAAAACTGAGGATTTGTTGGACTTGTTTTACACTGTTAAAAGTTTTTTGGAAAAAACCGTGTATGAAAATGTTGGAAATGTAATGTAATAATTCATTTATGGGAACATTGTTTTAAACTTGGAAATGGGACTCATATTGTTTTACACTTCGAGCACGTCTTGTGGGTTTAAGTTATGAGAAAGAAAAAAGAATAGAGTCGAGGCTCGTTCATCTATGATTACAATGTTTTCTCGTCGGCAAAGATAATAAAATTATTGTTTTCATTCTATGAAATTCGCCTGTGTTTAATGTTGATTTCTATGTGTTGATATCATGATTGTTGAACTAGATTAGATCTAAATACTCATTGTGGAGGATAACTCTGTCATAAGTGATGTTTGAAATGGTGTTCAATTCATTTAAAATGGAAATGAACAGGGCCATACCCTAGTTCGCATTTGGTCTTTGAAAATGGTTAAGTGTTTGAAAAAGACTTCTAAAAGATCTTGAAGCCAAAACTGGATTCGATCCTTTATTTGTATAGAATGAGTATTTTTATAAAGAAAAAACGATGGTAAAGGAATTCGAAATTCTACTTAGGGTTTTGATAGGAACCAAGTTTGATTTTGAAAACAATAATGCAGTTCATAATATATAAGTTTATATATAGATGAACAATATGAAAGGAAAACCAAATATGGTTTAACATGTTTTCAATAATGCTAGAAAATAATCCTTGAAATGTATCAAAAGGAAAATGAAAACAATGTGTATGTGAAATATGAAGATATGAAGACTGTGTAAGATGACCGTAATTTGTGACTTGTGATCATAGCTAGCATTTCTAGTTATTACAACAATAATATTTGTTTCTAAATATAATGTATAGAACTTTTAAATGTATTGATTTCCTATGTAAAAGATAGAGGTAATAAAACACAATGAAATTGTATAGTCAATAAGCTATATTTGTTTTTCATGAAAACAATAGAGTCTCCTCTATACTGTAATAAGTACTGTATTTACTAATTACTACTGTTAGTTATAGGGAAGAAATGAAAACATAATTCAATCACTGCACTTGTCTATTCGAATCAATGGCATTTTCCTATCTTCAAATCTATTCTTAATTTGCATATCTACACTAGAGTACGATGCATAAAACAGCAGGTGGAAAAATATAGATACTGGTTTATCAATTCAAAATCAGCAGTAAACTTTAACATTCAGACTTTAAACAAATTTAGAAATAGATTCTTCTTTCAAACAGAAAACAAAGATTACTAACTTACTGAACAGAACTACTAGTTGAGATAAAATAGAAAATTTGTAGAACCTGGATAATTCTGTAGGGAAGCAAATAGCCCAAGAAGACTGTTCCACCCAACCAATTCCTAAAATCAGTTAAGTACTTGCCTTAGGACCCCTGAGCCTATTCACTAAACCAACAGGAGGAAGAAACTCTTGGAATTAGGATCTCCACTTGCAGTAGCACTAACTGTTGAATCTTCAAGAACTAGCAGTCTAATAGAACTGCACCAGCATGTCTGGTTCTTCTCAGCAATATGTAGACTTAAGATTGCACTCACAACTAGCCTCCCTATTCGAATATCTCAGTCATCACCTGATGCACATGAGGAAATATTTATGCAGAAAATATTATGTAAGAGCTGCCTGCTCAATTCAAATTTTCCTTTTGTAGGTTGCGTAGGCCTTTTCAAATGTTACTAGGTCATTAAATGAGCTGCCTGCTCACTTCCTCCACCTAGGGGATAATGCCACAGTTTTACGGGTAGTTGTCCCATAACCAACAGCTAGTGGTGTGATACAATTGCTGCCATCTGTCCCATACCTTCCAATAGCTTCCATTCCTCCTAGTGGGTCAGTGAACACTCATTTAACAGTCCCCTTTGGTGTTTGTCTCCTAATTAATTTATTTAAATAATTTTATTCAGTAATTACATTCATCCTTGATCAAAATTGATCATAATTACAAAACTTTGTAATTGAATTTAACATAAAGTATTTTGCAAATAAAATAATAATTTTTAGAAATTTGGGTACGTGACATACACCCCCCCTTAAGTCTCAAAATCGTCCTCTATGTTGGTTAATCACTCCTTGAGTGTTCCTAAAACAGAGTTGGGTATGCTGCCTGCATACTACTATCCAACTCCAAGGTTGCCTCTTCTGGGCTAAGGTGCTTCCATTGCACCTTCACTTGCCCAATGCTGCGATTCTGGAGAATAGTTTCCCTCCTTTCGAGGATATAAGCCGGTTCCATCAGAAAATCTCCATCTTGTCCCACCTGTACATCATTTCAGTTTACAACATGAGTAGTATTGTGCACATATTTCTTTAAAAATGATATATGAAAAACATTATGTATTTTTAAGTTTGGTGGCAAAGCCAGTTGGTATGCCACTGCTCCAACCTTAGACAATATTTCGAAAGGACCGCAATACCTGGGTGCCGACTTGGCTCAACTCCCCAATTTCAGTGAACTCTTTTTCAGTCTTACCTTGAGGAATACATGTTCACCAACCAGGAACTCTTTATGAGTTCTTTTTTAATTTGCTTGACTCTTTTTCCTATCTTTGGCAGCTTTTAAATATCCTTGCACCTGTTTCACAATTAGTTCTAACTCCTGCAATAATTCAGGTCCTAAAACAACTCTATTTACTGGATCATTTCATGAAACAGGTGTATTACATTTCCTACCATAAATAATTTCAAAAGGACTAAGTCTGGTCAATGCATGATAATGATTATTATAAGCAAATTCTTCTAAGTGCAAGTAGTCTTCCCACTTACCAAGCTGATCCTTAACATACATTCTTAATAAATCTTCTAAAACTTGATTTACCCTTTTTGTCTGTCCATCCATCTGTGGATGAAATGCTATACTGAAATTTAAAATTGTATTCAACCCCTTAAACAGTGACCTCCAGAAGTTTCCTGTAAACTTCAAGTCACGATCTGAAATTATTACTTTCAGTATCCCATGTAGTCTAAAAATCTGTTTCATAAAGATCTCTGCAATATCTGGATCTTTATGAGTAGTCTTTATGGGTATGAAATGTGCTGCCTTGCTGAGTTTATCCACTACCACCATGATAGAATCATGTTGTTTCTTATTTTTAGGTAATCCAGTAATAAAGTCTATATTGTTGATGTATATGTAACTTGTTAAGTTTAAACCAAATAGCCAAGCAAGATCACTGAAAGAAACACAATCATAAGATAGACACACAATATACCCTGGGAAACCCTCATGGGGTAGAAAACCCAGCAAAGCTTTTCTCAATAAGATGATCAACCAAAATACAAGATGTGCTCCTTCCTCCTTTGTCTCCTTAGTAGATCTCCCAGACAAGTGCGCACTCTTCCACAAATGAGTGAGTGATCTAATGAGGAGTTCACCTCCTCTATTTATACTGACCCTCAACTGACTAAAAGACCTAATGGGGCCGACCTCTCTTGGAGAAGTCTAATAACCCCTAAAATATAACTATAGGGCCGACCCCCACATGGTGGGTCTAATAACCCTAGTTAATCCAAACCCCTGGAGGAATAAACATCTCCGAATACATGATAGGGTTACCTCGGAGGAATGAAACATCTCCGGAATAATAAAATACAAATAGAATATTCTTTGAAGTTACAATATTCAACACTCCCCCTTAACGAGAAGGATATTATAATAACATCTGCAGGAGCAATGAGTCATACATCATACATCTATATATCATCGAAAGATTTCTTCAGTTCATCATCATCAGTAACTTGACTAGTTACTGGAGTATCGATATCACTCGATCATCAACATCGATATCATCACTGTCATCAGTATCGTCATCATATGATCAATCGCATCGTCATTACACGATCAGTAGCATCGTCATCGTACGATCAACAACATCGTCATCACATGGTCGACAGCATCGTCATCATACAATCAATAGCATCGTCATCACATGATCGGAAACATCATCATCATACGGTCAACAGCATCGTCATCACATGATCAGCAGCATCGTCATCACACGATCAACAACATCGTCATCATACGATCAGCAGCATCGTCATCACATGGTCGGTAGCATCGTCATCATACGATCAACAACATCGTCATCATACGATCAACAGCATCGTCATCATATGATCAGCAGCATCGTCATCATACAATCAGCAGCATCATCATCACATTACAGGATGATCAATCCTTATCTCTTTTAAGACAAGTCTCATGTCTAGGGACACTTCAATATCGACCACAGTGCCAGTCCTCTTTCATACTGGATGTGTCACATCTACAGAGCCAGCCCTGTTTCATGCTGGATGTATCATAACTACAGAGCCAGCCCTGTTTCATGCTGGATGTATCACAACTACAGAGCCAGCCCTGTTTCATGCTGGATGTATCACATCTACAGAGCCAGCCGTGTTTCATGCTGGATGTATCACAACTACAGAGCCAGCCCTGTTTCATGCTGGATGTATCACAACTACAGAGCCAGCCTTGTTTCATGCTGGATGTATCACAACTACGGAGCCAGCCCTATTTCATGCTGGATGTATCACAACTACAGAGCCAGCCCTGTTTCATGCTGGATGTATCACAACTACAGAGCCATCCCTGTTTCATGCTGGATGTATCATAACTACAGAGCCATCCCTGTTTCATGCTGGATGTATCACATCTACAGAGCCAGCCCTGTTTCATGCTGGATGTATCACAACTACAGAGCCATCCCTGTTTCATGCTGGATGTATCACAACTACAGAGGCCAGCCCTGTTTCATGCTGGATGTATCATAACTACAGAGCCAACCCTGTTTCATGCTGGATGTATCACATCTACAGAGCCAGCCCTGTTTCATGCTAGATGTATCACAACTACAGAGCCAGCCCTGTTTCATGCTGGATGTAACCTAGAGCAATCCTAGGATTTGTCACGTACATTTTGAACCGACGTCCAGGGACGATCCAGTCCTATCGTGTACCTTTTGAACCAAAGTCCAGGGACGATCCAGTCCTATCGTTTTGTTATCGGAGACCTCATGTCTATGGCTCTTCTTTAGGATTGAAGTCCAGGAATGATCCAATCCCCTCACATGTTCACTAAGAACTTCATTTTCGAAGACATACGTCTATGGCTCTTCTTTCGGACTGAAGTCCATGAATGATCCAATCCCTTCACATGTTCACCAAGAACTTCATTTTCGAAGACATACGTCTACGCCTCTTCTTTCGGACTGAAGTCCAGGAATGATCCAATCCCTTCACATGTTCGCCAAGAACTACATTTTCGAAGACATACGTCTACGGCTCTTCTTTCGGTTTGAAGTCCAGGAATGATCCAATCCCTTCACATGTTCACCAAGAACTTCATTTTCGAAGACATACGTCTATGGCTCTTCTTTCGGACTGAAGTCCAAGAATGATCCAATCCCTTCACATGTTGTATACCAAAAACATGTATCCTCATCATCAAGACATGTATCACCAAAACATGTATCATCAAAGCATGTATCATCAAAACATGTATCATCATCATCAAAACATGTATCATCATCATCAAAACATGTATCATCATCATCAAAACATGTATCATCAAAACATGTATCATCATCATCAAAACATGTATCATCATCATCAAAAAATGTATCATCAAAACATGTATCATCAACATCAAAACATGTATCATCATCATCAAAACATGTGTCATCAAAACATGTATCATCAAAACATATATCATCATCATCAAAAGAAAGAATATAAGAGTCCTAAATCTAAATAATTCTAGGTAACTAAGTGCAGTAAATAGGTAACCTCATCATTGGTGAGATAGACTTGTTGTCGGATCCTGTGCTACTCCCCCTCTCGAGGAAGGTCCTTCTGAACTACACCAAGCTTGTCTCGTAAGTGTTCAAACTTTACTCGAGATAGAGGTTTCATCAGGATATCAACAATTTGATCCTCAGTGCTTATATACTCGAGCTTGATAGCTCCTCTCTGCACCATATCTCGTATGTAAAAGTATCCGATCTCTATGTGTTTTGACTTATCGTGAAATACAGGATTTTCAGTCATCTTGATGCAGCTTTGATTATCACACATGATCACAGTGGGGTCCATTTCTAAGTCAAACACTCCAGATAAAAGTTTCCGAAGCCATACTGCTTCACAGCTGGCAGAGCGGGAAGCTATATATTCTGCTTCAGCAGTACTGAGGGCCACACTAGATTGTTTCTTGCTGAACCATGAGATCATGGCAGATCCAAGACCATAACATCCACATGAAGTACTTTTTCTATCTGAGACATTACCTTCCCAATCAGAATCTGAGTAACCATGTAGTCTGAGTTCATGACCTCCAAGATAAAATAGGCCAAAATCTAATGTGCCTTTTAGGTACCTCATTATATGCTTTGCAGCTATTAGGTGAACCTTTCTGGGTTCTACTAGATATTGACTTAGGGTATTTACAGCAAAGCATATATCAGGCCTAGTATTGGTTAAGTACATTAATGATCCAATGATTTGTCTATATAGAGTTATGTCCACTAATTCTGATGAATCATTAACTAATAACTTTAGGTTGGAGTCCATGGGAGTGGCCTTGGCTTTACACTCCAACATATCGAATCTTTTGAGAATCTCCACAGTATACTTACCTTGATTTAGAAAGATTCCTTTTGGTTCTTGCCATACTTCTAAGCCTAAGAAGTAATGCATTAATCCGAGATCTTTCATCTCGAATTCTGAAGAAAGCTTCTTCTTGCTTTCAATAATTTGTTTCTCATCTCCAGTTAGAAATAGATCATCTACATATAACAACAATATAACTGGTTCATCATCCATCACTTTGAGATAAAGATTTGGGTCAGCTTTACTTTTGGTAAAGCCCATGCTAGTTAAGAAATTGTCAATCCTTCCGTACCAAGCCCTGGGAGCTTGTTTCAACCCATATAATGCTTTCTTTAATTTGCATACATGAGTTCTTCCATCATTAACCTCAAACCCTTGAGGTTGTTCTATGTATACTTCTTCTTCAATTACACCATTCAGAAAAGCTGTCTTAACATCCATTTGGTGTAGTTTCAACTTCATCATGGATGCAAGTGCCATGATAGTTCTAATTGAAGTATACCTAGCAACTGGTGCAAATGTTTCTTCATAATCAATTCCCTCCTTCTGAGAGAATCCTCTGGCTACAAATCTTGCTTTGTATTTTTCAATGCTTCCATCCGCGGCATGTTTTATTTTGAAAATCCATTTGGAAGAAACCACACTTTTATTGTAGTGCTCTAGTTTTTGGCAGAGCACATGACAAGCTTCTGAATTAATTAATTTTCTGTACGGGTTTGTTTCTAGATAATAAATAAAAATATTATTTGATCATTTATTATTTTTCCTATTATCGTAGTTTGCATCAACATTCAAGAGGTAAAAATAATATAATTCTCATTTACATGCATGTTTCAGTTCAGTGCATATACATGTTTTAGCATAATGTTTTATCATAAGTTTAAAATATGACTAATGTAATAATTAACAAGGAAAATACCTGTTGCCAGAAGTTTGAAGTTTGTAGATTGTCTCATAGCTTGCTGTAGATTTCCTTCCAGATTTTTGTCTTTAAAGCTTAGCAACCGATTGAATGAACCACCCTACCGACCAGCTCTTATCATGCTGGCCCTAGGAAACCGACGGGTTTCCTAGCCCCCGAGCCCACAAACCGATAATCCCGAGAGCATCGTTCCTTACTATATTTCCATAGGTGCAATTTTCCCTATGATTTTTCCACCTCCTCTTTGTATTTGGAGTTTACCCCTTCCTCAGCTTCACCTACAAATCAAAGTTCTCCCCCAAAAGAAAACCTCTCTTCTCCTCCCTTCACTCTTCCCTAAATACCTTTCCTTCCTCGAGAAGACTTGAGGCTTACTCCACCGCCCCAAATTCCCTCTCTCGATCCCTTCAATCGTTAAATCCCCTGACTTTAACATTCATACAAGTTTACAATATAATAATATATTTCTTCACTTAATGCACCGACAATTAAATGCACTTACAGTAAATTTATTACACTTTAATTATTCGATGGTAAGTATTTATTATGGTAGGACATATTACCTACGGGGTTCTCTATTCGAGATCTATTTTAATAATTCTCCATTTATTCACCATATTTGCACTTAGTGTTTTTTTGAATAAAATAATACAATAATATATGTTCTAGTTTGACTTTTCAATTTGGGACAAGGCATGTCTTAATGGTTTACCAATCCGACAAGATAACTTATCATGTAACTTAAACTTTATGACTCATACTGAATAAATAAATAATATTTAAAACCTATTCCATCACATCACATCCATTCGAGAATGATTATCCTATTATGGTTAACTTTTGAAATGGAAATAATCACACAATATTAATTTATAATTCAATATTTTAAATCTTACTTATATTGCAATTGTTACGATAGGGATATAAATGTTGCTAGAATATTATTAATTAAGTAATAATAATAATTAGATCACCATTTATTAATTAATAATAATAATTAAATCACCATTTAACAATAATAAAAGGTGAATTAATCATAGTATTCTTAATTATTTGTTTATCACATGAGTACCCTAACATCAACATAGCATCCTTGTTCTTATAAACAAAGCACTTGTGAGGGCTTAAACAATTTTACTAATTAATTAGACACTATCATTACCCTATTCACAACAGTTCTCGTATGACAATGTTAACTGACGACACTTGTCTTAATTTATTATTACAATGTTTTCATATAATTACTAATTCACTTATTTACACATTGACAACCTAACCATTCATTACCTAAGTTGATTGATGTATCCTTAACTGTGTTATCTATGACATTTATACTACTATTCAAGCATGACAAGTATGTTATACACCAGTAATATTGTACACGTACAAGGTGTGCATGCATGGCCAGTGTATGCACATGTCGGATATGTACTATAAACAAACCCCATTCCGCCTATGCATACCTGCTAACTAATAATAGTATTTACCCCCATGCAGAAGAGCAAGCATAATATATAGTATAATTACTTTAACATCCTCGGTTATTTAACAGTTAACCCTTTACGATTTAACATCATTGTCTTTATGTTACATTAGTTTAATCAATCAAGTACAGCAAGGGTATCTACTCCCACTAACTAAAGATCAAGGAATATCCAACCCTCAACAGTACTAACTAACATATCCTCCCATTGTAACCTACGTCCTCCATCCTCCCTATCCTTCCTCTGCTAGTACAAAAGTGGATGTCGGACTCACCGACCTGACCACATAGAACCTGAGAGCGATAGCGTCGGCTGAGCAACAGACCTATCCTCCCCTAGCAGGCATCCGACCATCGTCATCGCAACAACATGGGGAGCGTGTCTCAGCACGGCCCTCCCACGACCTCGGGTATCATGGAAACCTAGGGTGGGAAACACATCCATCCCTCTCAACATACTAGGCCTACGCCCTTATCGACTCATACTTTGCTGCTATCGAGATTATCGGTTTGTGTCATCGTATCATCAATTTTGGTTGCTAAGTTTTACTGCATGGAAAAGTTCTTATCCCATGTATTAGATCAAGTATCTCGCTATCCCATAGCCCTTGTATCCTGTAGGTTAGTATTTCGCAAAATACACATTTTATAACAAGCATTTCCATTCGATCGCCAGTTGATCTATATCATCAACATCGTTTTATTTCACCCCACAATTTTAGCTCATCACAGTTATGCATGACATATAACAATTCAATCAATTTCATCATAGGATGGCATCCACGTATAACATCATATATTTCACATTCCATTAATGAAAACGTTAAAACATATATATCATCATTATAAAAGAAATGAATCTCATGACAACCATAACCTATTAACTGCATGAACATAGTAAGATCATAATATCATAACATCATATTCATAGTGACAACATAACATAGTAACGCCATACACATGGTAGCAACATATAATCGGGTGTATCGTGTCATAAGTATAGTTTACCCAGTCTAGTTAAGTCCAACAGATAATAAGAAAATAAAGTTCAATATGTGTCACGGATAAACCTGTCTAGTCGAAATATGGGGCGTTACATACACCCACCCTTCAGGAAACTTCGTCCCGAAGTTATGGTCATAATAATGCAGGGAAAATATTTACGCATAATCTCTCCATTCTTGCAAGTAGCAGATGCTGGACAAACTTTTCCTACTTAGCTTTGACTTGACCGAATATGTCGATATTATCTTATGGTTTTACTTCTTTTATCCGCTGATATGTATTCTAATAATTAAAGAAACATTTAGATTAATCCTTCTATCGAATCTTAATATTATATCTAGAATGCTTAAGGTTATAATCAAGTGTTATCCACCTTAGTATCCTACTTCTTACCGTTTAACAATATCCTTTAAGTTATAACATCAGAGAGGTTTACTCATTACAAAGATTAAATTGATCCAACTTAGCACGAAATAATCAACAATTTAACATGGAGGTCTTTAGAACTCATAATTTGTATTCACTCAACACGCAACTACCAAGGAACCTTAAGATTGGCATACCTCTCTTAGGGGAGAAGGTTCATGTCCTTTAAATCCTAAGGTCCTACATTATTATTCCCTTATTGATAATAAGCAATAACAAAAGTATTGTAACATTCACTAAACTAGGAGAACTATTATTGTTACAAGGCTTTTGGGACTATACCATATTAGAATGCAAATGTTATCAACTTTAACCATTGATCTCTCATTTTCCATGTGATATAATTAGAAGGGAAACCATTACTTCTAATAATTTTATAGCTAATTTGTTCTTATTCGCACAACGTAAAGGCATTTACCAGTATCTATCATACTATAAACTTGTATTTGTTGTCATAAATCTAGGTTTCCTATACATACGCTTATTAATCTCTATGGATCGTATGGATACCTACACACATTATGCACTATGACCACCTCACATGATACTAATGTGAATCCACACACTTACGTGGCATCAAGCTTTGTTCTTATTTTGCGAGTTGTTGATATCACTGGAGACATATAATCCTTTCTTCATAACATTATACTTCTCATTTTGTCTATTTTTCCCAGTTAACAACAATTTTTACCTCTAATGTGATGATCGATTTCTTCCATCATATATTAGGGGTTTAAACATCATAAATTATTCATCTCAATGCACATTGGTTCCCTATTTGTATTCATTATTATTCTATTTATTATCATTACTTCTCTTAATCTCGTATATGCTTACTCAAGCTAACTTATTAGTTCCCCACCAATTTTCGTATTTTTTTTATATTTTATTGCTTGTTCACTTTGTAATTATTAAATCCTAGTTGTTTCCCAATAATATTTTCCCTCAAATCATGACAATTTAACATAAGCAAGACCAACAACATATAACCCCTACCCCCTTCTCGCACATACATAGTTCCTTCAATCTCCTTCCACTTACTATATTGAAACACGATTAATTGCACTCATTGTGGCATAATAAATTATACTAATTCACTAGCACTATCAAGCATCTATCCCCAACACTTGCCTATATATTTATTTACCCGTTTGATGCCTAGATTCAACTATGTTAGCTCAACTATGGTGTTTGTCAATACTAGACTGTTTAACATCTTCACATAAACAAAGGTATTATAAGGGTAATGTAACTTATTTATCATACGTAAGTTATGGATGTATAGCATAGCCTTTCCTCACCGTATTGCATCATTGCAACACTCGAACATAGACAATCATTATAATACCATAAAATATATGTTTTCATACAAACCGCAATGTGGTAAAAACCTAACATATTCCTAATGCCAACTATGGAAGGATCAACACTATGCCATTACTGGAAGAATCGTGGCGATGTCGATGATGGTGGCGGAGGTGGAGGTGAAGGTGAAGGTGGTCAACCCAGACCTCGACCTTGATGTGTTATTACAATGATTGATTATGTGTCCATGATCAAAGCATCAAATCATTATATCCTAGGATGCAATCCTCGTGATTATTTCCATCATAAATTCTCTTGGGAAGTATGTTATTTCACCTAGGACGCAATGCTATTATATATAGTGTTCATCAGAGATGCTCAAATATGCCTACTAGCAAGGGTAATATAAGATGCCCAAAATGTTTTAAGATTTTTTTTTTACTTCCTGCAAGGGCCATCATTACAATCTATAATACTACCATGCAATTCTTACTCTTATAACTATAATTGTTCTTATATTATTTTCTCAATTTATACCTTGTAATATTAATATTTATACGCCATGCCTTCATTGATATTATCCATGGTGATTTCTAACCACTCCTACATATCTCTAGCTCCCTCACGACTTTCCTCTTGCTAAGCCATCCTAGAAGTTCAATAATGGATCAACCGACCCATGCTCGCCATATCGTTTGCTATAACAATATTGAAATGTCATTCATCTATTCAACTTCATATTTCTACACTAGTTCTTATTATAGGGCTTGAAAGACTTCTTCATTTGTGTACTACTCCTTCTATCCCTAACACTCGCTCTTATGGTAATTAAGTGTCGTTTAAACATATTGTTGTTGTTGTTTTTTTTTTTTTTTTTTTGGCATACTTTACTTATGTTGTGTTTACTTGTCACATATATTTACTTATTGATATCATTATTATTTTCAAAACTCTTAGTCCCTTCGATGTTACATGTCTAGACATTATATTGCACCATTCCTCCTTAATGTTCTTCAAATGCATCCATAGTACCTTTAATGTTTTCATTAGTCGCATATTATCTCACACATAATACGAAACATATGGCCTCTCTCTCGTCCTATGGAACTTTGGAATTTTAGGGACATGACCTAGCCTTGTCTTATAGTATCATAAGAAAACCAACATATAGAGCTTCGTACCAAACCTAAATTCAATCTAGCCAAAGTCACCTCCTAACCTTATATCTAATTCAAATTACTTTGCAATTTAACCCTACAAAGTCATTAGGTTATTTAACTAATTACTTAGACTTATTGCTAACCCTATGTTTAAACTTAAATTTAAATTAATCTTAGCACATAAGTAAGGAATATAGAATTTAAATAAATTATACATTTTGATTTTATAATTCTTTATTTATATTTGAGAGTTTAACTTTAATGTATTCAAAATTTAAACTATAGGGACAAATTTAATTAAACAATTTAATTAATATATTAAAAATAATTAATAATATATAACAAAATAAAAATAAATGTTTGACTAACCATTAATTAAATTATTTAAATCAACATTTTCATAATCCATAAACGATTTAGAATATATATAAATATGTTTAATTTAAAAACATATTCGGATAAGCTTCACTCCGGACAAAGAGTCACTTTATGAAGGCTACACGCGGCCAACATGCAATAAAAAAATAATTAAAGGACCAAGACCTAAAAAGGGTAAACTTTTCTCAGGCTTTCACTTTCCTTACCGAATTTTCCCCACGCGGGCTCTGCAACTCCAAGCAGCTGCTCGGCTAAATTTTCAAGCCTTCGCCATAGCCTCCCTCTTTGTTGATTCACCATTATTGTTTTCTTTTACAACTTCACCACGCTAAGGGGCATTGGCAATGCCTCAATGCTAGGAGGGAGAAGTTTTGGAGAGTGGCAGGTGATCTCGGCATAGACTAGGGGGTGCATTCGTTTTTGGTATGCTAGAAAGGAAGAAGGGAAATCTGCTTCAATGCCCAGTTGTGCTCGGTGACAGATAAATTTTGGAAATCGAATGACTGAATTGTAAGTGTTTTCTGAACTTCGTAGCCATTTGTTTACAATAACGTAGGGAATACAATTTTTTTTTCTAGGTTGTTACCGGTAAGGCGAGTTCTGTTTAGGCCACTGGATTCTTACATAGTATCTCACAGAATGTGTATCTCCCTAAGTCCTTTATTTTGGTGATTTCTGCAGTAGACCCAGGATATGGTTAATAAGTAACTTAGTATTTGTTCGCTACCCTTTGGGCTGTAGTTGTACCTGCGTTGGTATCACGCTTTGGTGAAATGCACAGAGTCTTGTTAGTTTATAATAAGTCTTCCTTCATTAATTAATGATTTTGTATTGTCCCTGATCCCAGGTAAGGCAAGAGCTATAAATTAAGTTTGAACCCGGATGAACCCTTTTTGTATACCATCGAAATTTCTTCAGAAGATGCAAGACGCAATTTGAGAAATCTTGCACCTGTCACGTCTATGCTTGTGGATAAGGAGTAGTTTTATTTATGTGTTTTATTTCATCTTGAAAAGAGTTAGGGTTTCTATCCTCGTGGATGTTTTCCTTCTAGATTCGGTAAACTAAACCGAACATTTCCATTAGGAGGTAATCCCCTGTCCTAGTTTTGCAATGCTGTGTTTGTTTCCTTCAAGGTTGGCATTATTATTATTATTTTCCTTTTGGGAGGTGAATGATCCCTGGTTTACTGCACAAATTGTTTCTGCGGATTGATTAGTTGGAGCGTATACTTAATTCTTTTGGATTTTAAAATGTGCAATAGAAATAGGTGTGGCTGCATCCTTTGCTTAGTAGTTACCTATTTAAACTCCTGCGCAACACGTGATAGAGATCTAATTATAACCATAAGTATTGCACCATTTAATTGCTTATAGAACCCTAACCAAAGATAGTGATCTCTGTATAGTTGTGCATTGATATCATTGTTCATGCATAGAGTTAAAAGTATTGCAAAAAGTAACAAGGCTCAACGCCTAATGCCTTGAAAGGTTGTTAATAAATTTATGGATATATTATACATTGGGTGATTACCCAGTTCCCGTAGAGATTAAACACAGAAAAATTCTAATCAAGAACCCGGTAAGGAATATCTTTCCCTAAGGAGATGAGGCTGAAAGCCATTGTATAACGCACATACCTAGAAGGCCGTGAATTTCACCCTAATAAAGGTTTTCTACAGTTACTGTCGATAGAAGTAGGGTCTCTATATACAGGGTAGACGCGTGATATTACATCTACCATAGAATGATCATTGTATGATTATCTAGGGTGGATTATCTGTTGGATTTTAATTCATATTAATTAGTGTTGGACAATAGAGCGCCCCTTGTGGGATCCTTCCTTTGGCGACCTTAGTAGTTCGGGTTCACTCTCCAATCAATCCCAGGAGCCCAATAGTATAGTATCTGAGTTTTATTAAATTATTAAAGTAACGCAGGAAGGTAGCACCCTTGTGCCTGGCGTTGGAGTTGTAGTGGCGCGTGTTGGCCCCTATCGAGGGTTAGGGCTGGGCCCAATAATATTAGTCTCTATCCAGCAACGAGACTAGTGCAGTCTGAGCCCAAACCAAACTGACGCGAAATCTGGATGTTCAATACCCAAAGGCTCTTCTGAAGGCCACTTAGCTATCAGGATTAAATATCTGTCAACTAACCATGAAAGAGTGAGAGTTGCTTTCATATTTAACTTAATGCTTATGCATTGGGCTTTGATATTGGTAAGCTGGGACTTCAAAGCCCACATGATTTCACAAATGATAATCCCCATAGACACGTATTATAGTTACATTTACCATTTCTGGCCCGATTTACTTATCAATTTGAAGTTTTATATGGTACAAACGCCAACAGCAAAAGTAATTATTTAACTCTATAGATTAATATCTGAGTTCTCCCGCTAACTTTACCCAACGGATGCCCGGAGATTTTCTATCCTGCTAACCCTGACTGCATTAATTTGATTGTATTCAGTTGAAATTCATAATTAGATTTCAATTTCATTTTTAGTAAATTATGTAATTCTCCAGATCGACCAACAAGCTGCAGAATTAATTGGTAAGCCAGGAAAGCCTCGATCCCATGAACTTAACATTGGTTTTGGCAAGTCTGGTGGAACTCTTTCTTTGCAACATCAATTCAAGAAGAAGTCTCTTAACTTTTGAATAAACCGCATATAAAATATTCAAGCTGAAAAGCATTCACTAACTCGTCATCTTATGAAGAGATTGGTACGTCTGAAACATACATGCGTTGTCAAGTATATCATCCTTCTATGGAGAATGATTGGGGCCTGCAACCTCTACCTATTTTCGCAATCCAACTCCAAGATTGTTTATTAGGTTCTCCCTTGTTTCTTATTCTTTCCAAGTTCTGCAGTTATTTTAATGTTTAAAAAAAAAATCCGTATTGAAACGCATCAAATATGCCATTATTTTAAATCTGGGGATCATAATCAACATATTGAATTTTGGTTTTTTTTTTTTTTCTTTTTATTGCTCTACATATTTTTAGAAGCACAAAATGATTGAACATTGCCCATCCAGCCCTTAATTCACTCAAGCTGAGTGCTGAGTTTCATTTCTTTTTTTTTGTTTCAGTTCTTTTTTCTTTTTTTTTTAATACAACTTCAGGCTCTTCTCCCCTACTAGAATCGAATTCTTCTTCTCAACTTTTAGAAGGATTTATATGATTCTTCTCAGGTTATCATTTCTATTGCCCGTGGCTTCGGCACCAACCCTAAAATTAACACGCAGCTGGCTGCTGTAGCCAACCCACGTTGACAAAAAAAGAGATAAGCAGAGATGGAGATCCCAGGTTTTCTGAAGGAGATTCACATCTGTCTATAGGCAGCGACAACAGCCAGATTCACAATAAACCTGAGATAAGCAACTCTGTAACCATTATTCTTTTCTAATAAAACTGATTTTGTTGGTGGTGGGAATTTTTTACACTCCAAGAGGGTTTCTCCACTTAAATGCTTGTGCATTGTCTGCATGCCTACTGTATTTCTTTGCATTGTAATTTTTATCTCATACATTCGTCATTTAAGTATTTTGCTGCTAGAAACTCGGTATTACTATTATAATATTATTGTTTTTTTTTGTGTTGGTTTTCCCACCTGTCAGGCTTTCTCAATAGGATAGCAGGCATCAGAAAAACATAGGGAAACATTGGATACTCAATCTCTAATATCTCAGAAATCTCAGACATTACTTTGTTTCAAAATTTCAAAATCTGGAAATTTCAGATCATTTGTCAATGAATTATCGTATAGCAATAGATTGTTGAGGCAGCCCCTAAAATATTCTTCATCAGTGCACGAATTTAATCAAATTTGTTCTGAAATTTATAACTTATCAGAATTTCTAACAGAATAAGTAAAGCTCACAAGTAAACAAGACGATATGGAGATGGTGACTAAGGTAGCAGTTTCCATTATTAGGTGATCCCAATATCATGTAATGTTTATGATATAATAACAAGTTTATTAGATCTCAAGCAATACATTTGTAACTAGTTTCTACAGCTACACAGAACATTGACAAACTTCCATATATGGGCCAAAACAACATGCCAAAGAGAGTCCCAAAAACTGCTTAGTTTGGAATATGGTAAAGTTGCAGTGAAAAAAAGTTCCAAATCTACATCTTTGCTTGAGAGAAGCAGGGTGAAGGTTTTCACACAGAAGGCACGGAGATCCTCACGGTTTTCTTGATCTTTTCATTTTCATAATATATATATATATATATATATATAACTCTTTTATTTATTCTTGTTCATTCATACTAGTTTTTTTTTGTGTGCACCCCAATAGTTATAAAAGAATTAAAATATAATTATATATACATTTTTCTGATGTTGTTCCTATTATCGTTGTGCAGGTACCTTGGAAGCTTACTATGGCTAGAGGTCAAGTAGGTAAATTAGCAAGTAGATTTTCTGTTTAACCATGATGAGATGAAGAATGAATAGGCTTTTAGGTTCAAGAGTCCGAACAAGTGGCTCTGATACCAAATGTAGTGCTCTGGTTTTTGGCAGAGCACATGACAAGCTTCTGAATTAATTAATTTTCTGTACGGGTTTGTTTCTAGATAATAAATAAAAATATTATTTGATCATTTATTATTTTTCCTATTATCGTAGTTTGCATCAACATTCAAGAGGTAAAAATAATATAATTCTCATTTACATGCATGTTTCAGTTCAGTGCATATACATGTTTTAGCATAATGTTTTATCATAAGTTTAAAATATGACTAATGTAATAATTAACAAGGAAAACACTTGTTGCCAGAAGTTTGAAGTTTGTAGATTGTCTCATAGCTTGCTGTAGATTTCCTTCCAGATTTTTGTCTTTAAAGCTTAGCAACCGATTGAATGAACCACCCTACCGACCAGCTCTTATCATGCTGGCCCTAGGAAGCCGACGGGTTTCCTAGCCCTCGAGCCCACAAACCGATAATCCCGAGAGCATCATTCCTTACTATATTTCCATAGGTGCAGTTTTCCCTATGATTTTTCCACCTCCTCTTTGGATTTGGAGTTTACCCCTTCCTCAGCTTCACCTCCAAAATCAAAGTTCTCCCCCAAAAGAAAATGTCTCTTCTCCTCCCTTCACTCTTCCCTAAATACCTTTCCTTCATCGAGAAGACTTGAGGCTTACTCCACCGCCCCAAATTCCCTCTCTCGAGCCCTTCAATCATTAAATCCCCTGACTTTAACATTCATACAAGTTTACAATATAATAATATATTTCTTCACTTAATGCACCGACAATTAAATGCACTTACAGTAAATTTATTACACTTTAATTATTCGATGGTAAGTATTTATTATGGTAGGACATATTACCTACGGGTTCTCTATTCGAGATCTATTTTAATAATTCTCCATTTATTCACCATATTTGCACTTAGTGTTTTTTTGAATAAAATAATATAATAATATATGTTCTAGTTTGACTTTTCAGTTTGGGACAAGGCATGTCTTAATGGTTTACCAATCCGACAAGATAACTTATCATGTAACTTAAACTTTAAGACTCATACTGAATAAATAAATAATATTTAAAACCTATTCCATCACATCACATCCATTCGAGAATGATTATCCTATTATGGATAACTTTTGAAATGGAAATAATCACACAATATTAATTTATAATTCAATATTTTAAATCTTACTTATATTGCAATTGTTACGATAGGGATATAAATGTTGCTAGAATATTATTAATTAAGTAATAATAATAATTAGATCACCATTTATTAATTAATAATAATAATTAAATCACCATTTAACAATAATAAAAGGTGAATTAATCATAGTATTCTTAATTATTTGTTTATCACATGAGTACCCTAACATCAACATAGCATCCTTGTTCTTATAAACAAAGCACTTGTGAGGGCTTAAACAATTTTACTAATTAATTAGACACTATCATTACCCTATTCACAACAGTTCTCGTATGACAATGTTAATTGACGACACTTGTCTTAATTTATTATTACAATGTTTTCATATAATTACTAATTCACTTATTTACACATTGACAACCTAACCATTCATTACCTAAGTTGATTGATGTATCCTTAACTGAGTTATCTATGACATTTATACTACTATTCAAGCATGACAAGTATGTTATACACCAGTAATATTGTACACGTACAAGGTGTGCATGCATGGCCAGTGTATGCACATGTCGGATATGTACTATAAACAAACCCCATTCCGCCTATGCATACCTGCTAACTAATAATAGTATTTACCCCCATGCAGAAGAGCAAGCATAATATATAGTATAATTACTTTAACATCCTCGGTTATTTAACAGTTAACCCTTTACGATTTAACATCATTGTCTTTATGTTTACATTAGTTTAATCAATCAAGTACAGCAAGGGTATCTACTCCCACTAACTAAAGATCAAGGAATATCCAACCCTCAACAGTACTAACTAACATATCCTCCCATCGTAACCTACGTCCTCCATCCTCCCTATCCTTCCTCTGCTAGTACAAAAGTGGATGTCGGACTCACCGACCTGACCACATAGAACCTGAGAGCGATAGCGTCGGCTGAACAACAGACCTATCCTCCCCTAGCAGGCATCAGACCATCGTCATCGCAACAACATGGGGAGCGTGTCTCATTACGACCCTCCCACGACCTCGGGTATCATGGAAACCTAGGGTGGGAAACACATCCATCCCTCTCAACATACTGGGCCTACGCCCTTATCGACTCATACTTTGCTGCTATCGAGATTATCGGTTTGTGTCATCGTATCATCAATTTTGGTTGCTAAGTTTTACTGCATGGAAAAGTTCTTATCCCATGTATTAGATCAAGTATCTCGCTATCCCATAGCCCTTGTATCCTGTAGGTTAGTATTTCGCAAAATACACATTTTATAACAAGCATTTCCATTCGATCGCCAATTGATCTATATCATCAACATCGTTTTATTTCACACCACAATTTTAGCTCATCACAGGTATGCATGACATATAACAATTCAATCAATTTCATCATAGGATGGCATCCACGTATAACATCATATATTTCACATTCCATTAATGAAAACGTTAAAACATATATATCGTCATTATAAAAGAAATGAATCTCATGACAACCATAACCTATTAACTGCATGAACATAGTAAGATCATAATATCATAACATCATATTCATAGTGACAACATAACATAGTAACGACATACACATGGTAGCAACATATAATCGGGTGTATCGTGTCATAAGTATAGTTTACCCAGTCTAGTTAAGTCCAACAGATAATAAGAAAATAAAGTTCAATATGTGTCACGGATAAACCTGTCTAGTCGAAATATGGGGCGTTACATTTATCTTTCGGTTTGGGAACTATATCCCAAACATCATTTTTCATTATTGACTGATATTCTTCAGTCATTGCTTCTACCCATTCTTTCTTTTGAGCTGCCTCTTCATAGCTAGTGGGTAGTTGATCCACAAGATCACACATCAAAGCCATATAGTTGGACACTAGCTTTGGTTTCTTTCTTTCTCTAGTGGAGCCTTCATGAGCACCATATCTTTCAGCTCCTTGAATAATGTCTCTGGCCCATGCTGGTCTTCTTTTCCTAGATAAATCTGCAACTGGGGGTTCTTGAGGTTCCAGCATGTCATGATCCTCTGGTGAATCCTCTTCAGGGATATGAGCAGTCTCTGAATCTTCTTCATAAACTTCTTCAAGTTGACACTTTCTGGATTTCTTGAGAGCTGCTTCCTCATCAAAGGTTACATCTCTACTTATTTCTATATGATGAAAACCTGGTATGTAGATTCTGAAGGCTTTGGAAGTTTCACAATATCCAACAAATATTCCCTTCTTACCTGAGGGATCCAACTTGGTTCTCTTTTCTTTTGGAATGTGGATGTACACAGGACACCCAAATATTTTAAGATGACTTACCTCAGGCTTCTTACCTGTAAACACTTCTTCTGGAGTTTTGAATTCAAGAGCACTGTGAGATAATCTATTTTGCACATATACTGCTGTCTTGGCTGCTTCAGCCCATAAATACATGGGGATATCTTGGTCATGTATCATGGTCTTCACAGCTTCCATAATTGTTCTATTTTTCCTTTCAGCTACCCCATTTTGTTGGGGATTGTATGGAGTAGTTAGTTCCCTTTTAATTCCAGCTTCTTTGCAAAATTCCTCAAATTACTTTGAGGTGAATTCTCCGCCATTATCTGTTCTGAGAATTTTGATTTTCTTTTCTGATAGATTTTCTATTAGAGCCTTGAACTCTTTGAATTTTCCAAAGACTTCATTCTTACCTTTCAGGAAGTATATCCAAGTTTTCCTTGAATAGTCATCAATGAATGAAAGATAGTATTCAAACCCACTTAAGGAAGTGGTGGGCATTGGTCCACATACATCTGAGTGTATAAGCTCTAAAATGTTCTTAGTCTTTGTTTCACTCTTTGGAAAGGGGTTCTTGATATTTTTCCCTTTCTTACATCCTTTACATGAGCCATCATGATCAGCTTTCAAATCCGGTAATCCTATGACTACCTTGCTTACATAGGGTAAGGCTTTATAATTGATGTGAGCTAATCTTCTATGCCATAGCTCACTGGGGCTAGAGATCTCATGTGCAAGGGCAGCTTCTGGATGGCCCTTGAGCTTATAGAGACCTCCTTCTTCTTCACCAATAACAACTGCATCTTTAATTGTCTTTCCTTTGGACCACATGAGTACTTGTCCATCTATGAAGGCTACTCTAAAACCTTTCTTATCTAGTGCTGAAATAGAGAGAAGGTTCTTCTTTAAACCTAGTACATATAAGATGTCTTTCATCTTCAAGGGTGTTCCAGAATCTAGCTTATAGCTAGCTTCACCAATTCCTTTGATGGGATATTGGTAGTCATCTCCTAGAGATACTTTCTGTGAGGAAGACTTTTCTTCAAGATTTGAGAAGGTCTTCCTTTGACCTGTCATGTGCTTGGAAGCACCACTGTCAATGAGCCATGTATCTTCTCCAGGAGATACAGATCCAGAGAGTGCAGAGAATAGAACATATTCTTCTGGATCTTCTTTCTTCACCTTATTTATTTTCCTTTTAGGCTTTACCTCTACCTCTTCTTCTTCTTCATCTTCTTCCTCTTCTTCTTCTTCATCTTCTTCCTCTTCTTCTTCTTCACTATCATTTTCTGCCATATGTGCATGGTGTCTTTTGTGGACAAACTTCTTCTTTTGTGAGGGACAAAATCTGGAGATGTGTCCTAGCTTATCACAGTTATAGCATTTGACTGTGGAAAGATCTCTTACTGGAAATGGTCCTTTTCTCTTTCTAGAGAAGTGTTGAGATCCTTTGTGGTCAACCTTCTTGAGATGACCTGTTCTTCTTCTTCTGGTATGGGTGGCCAATGCTTGGTCATCTTCTTTGAGAAGAGATTCTCTGTTGGCTACCCTAGCTTCTTCTTGAACACAATCCTCCCATACTATATCAAACTTCATGCTTTCTTTCCTGGCACACATGGTTTGTATGAAAGATTCCCAAGATCTAGTGAGACCATTGAGAGCAGTCATCACTAGTTCATCCTCATCAAGAGTATCACCAATTGCATCTAGTTGTTCCTTGATTTGTGAAACCCTTGAGAAGTAGTCTTGAATGGATTCTCCTTTGTGCATCTTGGTACTCTTCAATTGAGTCCTTAGATTCATCTTCCTATTGATGTTCTTTCCTTCATACATTCTTCCTAGGGCATCATACATTTCCTTTGGAGTCTTCTTAGAGGCCACTTGGGGAATCAAGTGGTCTTTAATGGAATCAGCTATGATTCTCTTTGCCCTAATCAAATCCTTCCTATGCTTTTCTTTGGCTTCATCTCCTTCTGGTTCTGCAACTTCTTCCTTGATATACTGAGCAAGATCATTCTCCTCAAGAATGAGACCAATTCTGTATTTCCATGCCCGGAAATTTTCTATACCTTCTAGCTTGTCTTCAAGCTTAGTGTTTGGAGCCATCTTCTCTTGGGGGAGTCCAAGAGACAGAGCAGACTTACCTGAAAATTTGCTTTTCACTTTTCCGGAATCTGGAACAGAATTTTATCGCACTTTTGGTAGAATTAGGGTTTGACTGTCCTGGAGTTCTACTCAACCAAAAAGTTCGATCTATAGCTCAAAAGAATGCTCTTGAGAAGGGCTACTCAGCCATGTAATCAGAATTCAAAAATTCCAACATTTTTTCTGAAACCAAAATCTGACGTATCGCACTTTTGGTAGAATTAGGGTTTGGAATTCCCGGAGTTCTACCCAACCAAAAAGTTCGATCTAGGGCTTAAAAGAAAGGTATTGAAAAGAGATATCCAGCCATGCAACCAAAAATCAATAATACCAACTTTGGGCTGAAACCCTAACTTCACCAAAGAGAGAGAGAGAGGTATTCTTACCTTGTGAAAGATGTCCTATTCAGTCTAGCTCTGATACCATGTTAAGTTTAAACCAAATAGCCAAGCAAGATCACTGAAAGAAACACAATCACAAGATAGACACACAATATACCCTGGGAAACCCTCATGGGGTAGATAACCCAGCAAAGCTTTCCTCAATAAGATGATCAACCAAAATACAAGATGTGCTCCTTCCTCCTTTGTCTCCTTACCAGATCTCCCAGACAAGTGCGCACTCTTCCACAAGTGAGTGAGTGATCTAATGAGGAGTTCACCTCCTCTATTTATACTGACCCTCAACTGACTAAAAGACCTAATGGGGCCGACCTCTCCTGGAGAAGTCTAATAACCCCTAAAATATAACTACAGGGCCGACCCCCACATGGTGGGTCTAATAACCCTAGTTAATACAAACCCCTGGAGGAATAAACATCTCCGGATACATGATAGGGTTACCTCGGAGGAATGAAACATCTCCGGAATAATAAAATACAAATATAATATTCTTTGAAGTTACAATATTCAACATAACTTCGGAATGTATTTCATCTGTGTATTTTATATATATTTATTTTACCCTTATAAGAGATGTGTTATTCCTCTATAAGGAAGTGTCGTCATGTGGATTGACAAGTGTCGCAAGTGTGTGTACTTGCCGATGGGTTATTAGACCACCATGTGGGGTCGGCCCTGAATTATATATAATATAATGTGGATGTACCTAGCTAGACAAGTCGGCCCCATAAGGTCACTGGGCAAAAATGTAAGTATAAATAGAGATAGGAGATCTCTATTTTACTCACTCAGAAAAGTAACTCACTCTCACTCAGAAAGTGGCGCACTAGTGAGGAGGAGGATCATCTGCTACTAGGAGACTATCTCAGTGTTATTTGGTTGTACTTTGGTTGAGCCATTGCTCTCTCTATCTCTGAGGAAGTTGTGGGGTTTTTCACCTTAGGGTTTTCCCCATGGAAACTCTGTGTCTCTTGTCTCTTATGCTTTTGATTCTTGTGATGCTTGTCATATTGTGATTGTCATGCATTGATATACTGTATATGTTGTTCTCTCAACAAAGATCCTAGAGTATTGTGAATTAATGCTCAAAATTTAACATGGTATCAGAGCTAACCTGAGAAGAAGACATTTTGCAGTGACAGAAGCTTGAGTTCCTTATTTATTGGGTTTCTCTCCACAGATTTTTTAAAACCAGTATAGTAGATTGACTCTACTCATCAAGGCTCATCTATTTGTCCAATCAGAACTCAATTCTGATCATTTTCAGATTTGACCCTAAAAATTAGGGTTTCCACAAAAATAGGAATTTCTAGAATCTGAAGGCACGGCTGGAAGCTCCTTGCAAAAATAAAAGTTTAGAACTTTGGATCGAGATTTTTTGGTTGGGTAGATCTCTGGGAAACTCAAAACCTGATTCAGGGCTCTCCCGAGTAAACCTGGGAGAACAAAAAGGCAATTCTGAAGGACAAAACTTTGCTGATCTCAAATTCTGAATGCACCAGGCTGATCAGCTTATCAAAGCACATCTTTCTATCCTTTCAGAAATTTGAAATTCACATTTTGAATTTTTAGGGTTTTTCTGACAAACCCTAATCCGGGACCAGATCCAGTTTTCAGCATTTCAAGTGGTAAGATCTAAATCTTTTCTATTTCCATTTGAAGTACTCTTTAAGATGTCTCTCCACACCAAGCTTGAGGATAAGCTTGAAGGGGATGATAACTTTCGAGCCTGGAAGTATAGGATTGGGTTAATCCTGGAAGAAAATGAGTTGGACTCATATGTGAAAGAAGACATCCCTATCCCAGAGGATGAAGAGGTCAAGGTATTACATAAGAAGAACCTGGTCAAGGCAAAGAGAATCATTGCTGATTCTATCAAAGACCATCTCATACCCCATGTGTCTTCTCTTAAGACACCCAAGGAGATGTTTGACTCTTTGACCAAGCTATTTGAAGGGAAGAACATAAATCAAAAGATGACCCTGCGGAACCAATTGAAAGGAGTAAAGTTTCAGAATGGAGAAACCATTCAATCTTATTTTTCAAGGGTCTCTCAGATCAAGGAACAACTAGAAGCAGTGGATGAAATGGTGGAGAATGGTGAAGTGGTGATGACCACTCTAAATGGTCTACCCAGGTCATGGGATTCCTTTATCCAAGGAATTTGTGCAAGGAAGAAGTTGATCTCCTTCAGTAGACTACGGGAAGAATGCTCACAAGAAGAAGCAAGGCTTGTGGCATGAGAAGAAAAGATGGGGAATGAAGATCAAGCTCTCACGGCTCACACCAAGAAAGGGAAGTCCAAGAGAGAGCCATCTCACTACAAGAAATCTTCACATCACTTCAAAGAAAGAAGAATATGCTTCACCTATAATGAGAAAGAACATATTGTCATAAATTGTCCCAAGAACGAGAAGGACAACAACATCTCCAACAACAAGAAGAAGGGTAGCAAAAGAAGGTTTCATGCTCATGCTGTCGAAGATGATGAACCCCCAAAGAAAAAGGCTAGGGAAGAAAGTGATAGTAATGATGACTCATCAAGTGAAGAAGAGTATGTTCTGATCTCTGCTCTCACAGGTACCATCCCCCATGGTTGTAATGATTGGTTGATTGATAGTGGGGCTTCCAAACACATGACTGGGTTTAAGGAATCTTTTGTGAACCTATCTGAACATGAATCACCCCATAAGGTGAAACTTGGGGATGATTATCAATACCCAATCAAAGGATGTGGTGAAGCCTCCTACAACCTAGATTCTAGAAAATCTTTGAAGATGAAAAAAGTTCTTTATGTACCTGGGCTCAAGAAGAAATTACTCTCCATCTCTGCATTGGATGCAAAAGGTATGAGGGTTGCATTTGTGGATGGCCAAGTCCTAATGTGGCCAAAGGGAAAGACCATAGATGATGCAGTAGTGATTGGAGAGCAAGAGGGAGGTTTGTATAAATTGAAGGGACAACCTGAACATGCCATGGTGCATGAATCCATGGAGCCAAGTGAACTTTGGCATAGAAGACTTGCTCATATGCACTATAGAGCACTTCCAATTGCAAGCAAGGCAGTAGAGGGTCTTCCTGAAATCAAGACCAAACATGAAGGTGTTTGCAAAGGATGTGCAAAAGGTAAGAAGATTAATAAGGCTTTCCCAAGCAGTGAAAGTAAGGCAAAAGACATCCTGGAAATCATCCACTCAGATGTATGTGGCCCTATGTCATCCAGTTCCCTGAGTGGGTATGTTTACTATGTCTCATTTATTGATGACTTCTCCAGGAAGACTTGGGTATACTTCTTGAAGAACAAAGATGAGGTGCTTGATAAATTCAAGGAATTCAAAACCTTGATGGAAAATCAAACTCACAAGAAGATCAAAAAATTCACATCTGACAATGGTGGAGAATTCACCTCAAGTGACTTCAAGAAGCTTTGTAGTGATTCAGGGATTAAGAGAGAGTTGACTGCTCCGTATAATACTCAACAGAATGGAGTTACAGAAAGGAAGAACAGAACTATCATGGAAGCAGTAAGGGCAATGCTGCATGACCAGGATCTACCTATGCATCTGTGGGCAGAAGCAGCTAGAACAACTGTGTATGTGTAGAACAGAACACCCCACAAGATATTGGACAATAAGACTCCAGAAGAGGTCTTTTCTGGTAAGAAACCTGAAGTCAGTCATCTAGGAATATTTGGTTGTCCAGTATATACTCATGTCCCAAAGGAAAAGAGGACTAAACTAGATCCTTCAGGAAAGAAGGGTATCTTTGTGGGTTATAGTGAAAGCTCAAAGGCTTACAGAATATACTTTCCAGGGTTCAAGAAGATTGATGTCAGCAATGATGTAACATTTGATGAAAACTCAACATTCATCAAATCAAGGAAGGCACCTATTGAAGTTTATGAAGAACCTAAGGAAACTAGATTTGAAGACACTACCATGACTGAAGCAGTTCCAGAAGTTGTTCGTGAGTTTGAAGATCCACAAGAACCTGTAGATCCACCCCGTGAGAATAACTCTCACAAGAGGAAACCTGCATGGGCTAGAGAGCTCATTCAATATGCAGAAATATTTGGCATTCCAGAAGAAGAACACAGAGTAAAGAAGAGAACCAGATCACATACCAGCTATGTTGCTTTACTATGTGACATTATGAACAAAGAGCCTTCCAGTTATGAAGAAGCAGTGGAAAAGAAAGAATGGAAGGATGCCATGGTTGAGGAATACCAATCAATAATGAAGAATGATGTTTGGGATGTTGTCCCAAGACCTAAAGAGAAGTCTGTTGTGACTTCTAAACGGATCTTCAAAATCAAGCATGCTGCAGATGGCAGTGTAGAGAAATACAAGACAAGATTTGTAGCTCGTGGCTTCTCTCAGAAAGAGGGAATAGATTATGAATAAACTTTTGCACCTGTAGCCAGGTATACTTCCATCAGAACAGTACTTGCCCTGGCTGCAGCTATGAAATGGAAAATATACCAGATGGATGTCAAGACTGCTTTCTTGAATGGTGTAGTTTAAGAGGAAGTCTATGTGGAGCAGCCACTCGGTTTTGAAATACATGACAGGGAGTCATATGTGTGCAGATTGAAGAAAGCCTTGTATGGCTTGAAACAAGCTCCTAGAACATGGTATGGTAGGATGGACAGTTTCCTATCTAGTTTGGGCTTTACCAAGAGTAAAGCAGATTCCAACCTTTACTACAAGGTTGAAGAAGGGAATCCTGTGATTCTCCTCCTATATGTGGATGATTTATTTGTAACAGGAAATGACAAACTGATTGCAGATACTAAGAGGAAGCTTGCTGCTGAATTCGATATGAAATATTTGGGAATGATGCATTATTTCCTTGGTATGGAGGTGTGGCAGAGTGCAGGTGGGATCTTCCTTGGTCAAGGGAAGTACACAGTAGATATCCTGAAGAGATTCGGGATGATGGATTGCAAGGCCATGGCCACACCTATGGCATCGAATCTAAAGCTTCTATGCGATGCTTCATCTGAGCCAGTTGATGTCTCTATGTATCATCAGATGATTGGGTCCTTGATGTACCTGATGAACACAAGACCAGACATTTGCTTTGCTGTGAACACATTAAGCCAGTTCCTGATGGATCGGAGGAGTGTTCACCTGATTGCTGTAAAGCATGTTCTGAGGTACCTTAAGGGTATAGTGGATTATGGGCTCAAGTATGAAGCGAATCAAAAGTTTAACCTACAGGGTTATGTTGATTCAGATTGGGTTGGCAGTGCTGCAGATAGGAAAAGTACATCTGGGTGCTGCTTCAGTATAGGATCAGGTGTGATCTCTTGGTTTAGCAGGAAGCAGTCCTGCGTATCACTGAGTACAGCTGAGGCAGAGTATGTTGTAGCCTGTTCAGCTAGTTGTGAGGCAGTATGGCTACGGAAGCTACTATCTAAGTTATTTGATCTCCCGTTGGATGCTACTGGTATCTTTTGTGATAACCAGAGTTGTGTGAAGCTGTCTGAGAACCCAGTGTTTCATGATAGGTCAAAACACATAGAGATCAAATATCACTATATCAGGGATATGGTGCAAAGAGGAGCCATGAAGCTCCTATATGTTGCGACGGACGAGCAGATTGTAGATGTGCTGACGAAGCCACTGGCCAGAGTGAAGTTCGAGTACTTCAGAGAGAGGCTCGGCGTTCTTCAGATCGAGGACACTTCGAGGAAGAAGTGATGGACACGTTTGCTGAAGCCATTCCAAGCATGTTGGAAGGAGGATCCTTCACATGGTTGTGGATGTAAGCGCTGGATGATGAGCATCAGGATGATGTTCTGGTTTCTGCTGTATATGATCAGTTGGATCATTTTTGTATATGTATGTATGCATCATGTTGGATGCTGGATATGATCGGTTGGATCATTTGTATGTATTGTGTATATGCATCATGTTGGATGCTTGGACCATGTATCTGTATATGTATCAAGTGGATACATTGTATGATCAGGTAGATCATGAATAATGATATGTATCAGGTATGATCAGGTAGATCATGTATGTTGATGGATACATTGTGTGGATCATGTATCTATGTATCAGGTGGATACACTATGTATGATGATATGTATCAGGTAGATACTTGGTGTGCATCAGATGGATGCATTGTATGATTAGGATGATCGTGGATGACGAGCTTCTCCAGATGACATGCAGTAGGATCTTGTAGTGATGATGATCAGGATGATCATGTGGACATCAGGATGATGTATGATGAGTATCAGATGATACTTTGTGGCCGTGGATCAGGTTGTGCAGGTAAGCATGTAATTTGTGCTCTGGGAGATTTGCAGATGGTCTTTCGAGGTTTTGCCTATGGCATGTAATTTGGTGCCTTGGGACATCTGGCAAATGCTCTTTCGAGGTTTTGCCTATGGCATGTAATTCGGTGCCCTGGGACATCTGGCAAATGCTCTTTCGAGGATTTGCTTTGGGAGGACATATAATTTGTGCCCTGGGAGATCTGCAGATAGTCTTTCAAGGTTTTGCCTATGGCATGTAATTCGGTGCCCTGGGATATCTGGCAGATTCTCTTTCGAGGTTTTGTCCTATGGCATGTAATTTGCTCCTGGGAGATCTGGATAGGATGAAAAAGGCCTCAGATGCTTTAGCCAGGTTTTGCCATGACAACATGTAATTTGCTCCTGGGAGATCTGGACAAGATGAAAAAGGCGTCAGATGCTTCAGCCAGGTTTTGTGGTGGACCACATGTTATGTGCTCCTGGGAGATCCGACAGGTAGAGCCGTGTGCTCATAATAGCCTGGGATGCTGCAGCCAGGTTTTGTGATGCATGTAATAAGTCCTGAGGATTCCACAGTATGGCCAATGATGATGAAGACTTGCAGGTGGTGGGCCTACATCCAGTATGAAAAAGGACTGGCTCTGTAGAACTTCCTATGACAAGTAGAGTCAGAGATTGGTTGAGATAGCAGCAGCAATGACGATGATGATGACGATGCATCAATGACGATGATCCAGAGAAGAAGACTTGTCTAGCAGATCTATGTCGAGAAATACCTTCCTAGTTAAGAGGGAGTGTTGATGTATATGTAACTTCGGAATGTATTTCATCTGTGTATTTTATATATATTTATTGTACCCTTATAAGAGATGTGTTATTCCTCTATAAGGAAGTGTCATCATGTGGATTGACAAGTGTCGCAAGTGTGTGTACTTGCCGATGGGTTATTAGACCACCATGTGGGGTCGGCCCTGAATTATATATAATATAATGTGGATGTACCTAGCTAGACAAGTCGGCCCCATAAGGTCACTGGGAAAAAAGTAAGTATAAATAGAGATAGGAGATCTCTATTTTACTCACTCAGAAAAGTAACTCACTCTCACTTAGAAAGTGGCACACTAGTGAGGAGGAGGATCATCTGCTACTAGGAGACTATCTCAGTGTTATTTGGTTGTACTTTGGTTGAGCCATTGCTCTCTCTATCTCTGAGGAAGTTGTGGGGTTTTTCACCTTAGGGTTTTCCCCACGGAAACTCTGTGTCTCTTGTCTCTTATGATTTTGATTCTTGTGATGCTTGTCATATTGTGATTGTCATGCATTGATATACTGTGTATGTTGTTCTCTCAGCAAAGATCCTAGAGTATTATGAATTAATGCTCAAAATTTAACATATATTGATCACTTCCCATTTCCAGCTTGGTATCGGTAATAGTTGCAACAATCCAGTGGGATGTTGGTGTGCAACCTTCAGTTTTTGACAATCCAAACATTTAGCTATGTACTCTTCTACTTCATCCTTCATTTTGGGCTGATAGTATTCTTTTCTCAACATAGTAATGGTATTTTGATAACCCGGATGACCAGAATAGTGACTTTTATGCATCTCATTTAATATCAGAAATTTTATTTCTGGTATGTCTGGTAAATACAATCTGTTTTTAAAAAGTAATAAACCATTTTCCTTCATGGTGTAATCTGCCATACCATTTTTAGAACTGTTGTTTGCTATCTTTTCCTTCATTTTTATGTATTCTTCATCTATTTCACTCTTTTCTAGAATCTGATTTTTCCAAATCAGTTGAATAAGTACTGATTGCTGAAAGAAAATTTAGTTTTTCCTGATGAATCAAGGCATCTGCAACCTTGTTCTCCTTCTCTTTAATATGCTAAATTTTGAAATCATACTCACTTAAGAACGTCAACCATCTAGCTTGTGTAGCATTCAGGTTTGTCTAATCTAATACATATTTCAGACCCATGTTATCTGTCAATAATGTAAATTTCATGCCAATAAGGTGGTGATGCCACATTTTTAAGGCATGAATAACTGCCAATAACTCTAAATCATGGGTAGAGTAGTTTTTTTCATGTACTTTCAGCTTTCTATATTCATATGCCACCGCATGCCCTTCCTGTGTCAGTACTCCACCAAGTCCGTCATTGCATGCATCTGTACAAACTACAAAATCCTTGTTGGGGTCTGCTATCCTCAAGATAGCTGCTGTTGTCAATAGTTCCTTTAATTTCTTAAAACTGTCAGAACATTTATGATCCCAAACAAATTTCTTCCCTTTCTTCTGCAAGGAAGTTATGGGGTTGGCAATTTTTGAAAAATTCTCTATTAACTTTTTGTAATACCCAGTAATGCCCATAAATGATCTTACATCCGACACATCTTTAGGAACCAGCCAGTCATTAATGGCCCTTATCTTGTCGGGGTCAACCGAGATTCCTTCTGCCAAAATTATGTGTCCTAGATACTGAATTTTGTCTTTGTGGAAGTCACATTTACTAAACTTGGCGTATAGTTGATGATCTCTTAGAACTTGTAAGATAATCCGTAAATGTTCATCATGCTCTTCTTTACTTTTTGAGTACATTAAAATGTCATCTATAAACACAACATCAAACTTGTCTAAGTATTTATGTAGAATATTTTTCATCAGACACATAAATACAGCCGAGGCATTAGTCAAGCCAAATGGCATGAGTACGAACTCGTAATGTCCATACCGAGTTCGAAAAGCTATCTTGAAAATATCTTCATCCTTAACCCATACTTGATGATATCCTGATCTTAGATCAATCTTCAAGAATACTATTGCTCCACGCAACTGATCAAATAGATCATCTATGCGGAGCAACGAATACCTATTATTGATCGTCATCTTATTAAGTTGGCGATAATTTATGCATAGTCTCAAGGTTCCATATTTCTTCTTAACAAAGATGATAGGTGCTCCCCAAGGAGACACATTGGGTCTAATATACTTTTTGTCAATAAGTTCCTTCAACTGTGATTTTAATTCGTTTAACTCCAGTATGTTCATTCTCTATGGAGCTTTCGAATTTGGTACTACTCCTGGTATTAACTCTATAGTAAAATCTAAATCTCTTTTGGGTGGTAATCCTGGAATCTCCTTAGGAAATACATCCTTAAAATCCTTTAGGACAGGTATGTCCTCTAATTTCAGTTTGTCCTCTTTATCCATAAATTCATCATTTACCACGTTTACTGCAAACATCTGGCATCCTTTCCTAACTTCCCTCTTAACTTGCATCGCTGAAATCTGTCTAAGGGTTACCTTCCTTGGGATGCCTTTTATTTCTACAGTTTTTCCTTCGTCATTTAAACATGTAAAATTTTTTCCATAGCAGTCCATGATGACATGATGGGCTTCTAACTAGTCCATCCCAACTATAATGTCATAAGAACCTAAAGGTAGAATATTCAACTTGATTTGTGTTTGTAAATGATTCATGGACAAAACATAGTTTTCTATAAAATCTAATACTTCTCTCTTTGTTCCAGTTGTTAGTCTAACTAGCCAAGATTTACTAAACTTTTGAGTTTTCAATTTAAGATTTTCCACAATGTCTGGTGATATATAACTTAAGCTAGCACCTGGATCAATTAAAACAGTAACAGGATGATCATGTAGCATACCTTCAATCTCTACCATGGAGATTTGATGATCTGCTTGCCTGTTGTCAAGTGCTACATTGATTCTGGGCATTTCCCTTGCCATATCTCCCACCGTAGGTTCAGCCTATATAGAGTTGATGTTGTTTACTTTTCGCTTCCTTAAGGGACATTCTGATGCATAATGAGGACCTTGGCATTCAAAACATTTGATAGGTGCCTTTGGCTCACTGGTTCTGGAATTATTAGGTGCATTTCTGGGTGCTGTAGAATTCTGCTGTGAATTGTTTCTGGAATTGTTCCCTTGATAATTTTGATTCTAAAATTTTTTCCTTTGAAATCCGGAATTTCCATTGAATCTAAAATTTTTCTTTTTCTGCTCAAAATCGTTGGGCTTATGATTTTTCCAGTTTGACATTCCTTCTCTTTTCTGATTTGTGTCATAACATAAAACTACCTTTCTCATAGCCTCTTCCAAGGTTTTAGGACTGTCGTACTTGATTCTGTCCTTAATATTGAAAGGTAAACAGCTCAAGTACCTTTGAATTTTTGGTTTCTCTTCTATGAGGTATGGTACATATCTTAGTAAGTTCAAAAACTTACTGTTCATTTCCTTCATGTTCATACCTCCTAGCTTCAAATTGTAGAACTCTTTGGATTTTTCTTTATAGTACTATTCAGACAAGTACTTCTTTTTAAAGTATCGTTTAAAGGTACTCCAGCTTATATCTTTATCTTTGATGCACTTTACTCTTTTGATGTCCTGCCACCAAATATCCGCCTTTCTGGTCAAGTTATATATAGCCATTTTTGCTTTCAAAGACTCTGAAGAGTTATAAATCTGGAAGTATTTCTTCATACCGGACAGCCAAGCTTCAGCTGTCTCTCCCTTCTTAGTTTCTTCATTGAAAGTTGGAGGTCTAATATTTTTGAACTCCCCAGAAATATGCTCATATTCCTTTTGATTTTTTCTTCTGGGTTTGAAATCTCCTTCACTGCTATCACTGGTGTAGTTACGTTTCTTTCTGCATGTTTCAACAGCATCTCCCTATGAGGTTGAACTATCGTTCACCTTGCTGATTTTCATTTTCTTGTTTTTATCAGCATGGGGCAGATCCTCAACTTTGGAAATATCTTCATTATCTTTCTCTTGTTCCTCAATTTGGCTCTGTTCAAACAACACTTGGTTTAATTGTTCTTGTGCTTGCAGAATCCTTTCATTGTCTTGTTTCACTGATCTGATTTCTACTTTTAATTCATGAAAGGCATGTAATAGTTCTGTCAAACTGTTATTTAGTTCACCGTGACCTTCTGCTACATAGTGCTGTCCCAAACTGTGACTGTTTGGCTGAAATCTGCCGTCTAATTGTTTAGCTTAGTTCTCCATACCTGTAACTGAAAATAATTTATGTATAACATAATAATTAAAATTTCAAATTAGTACATTTTTTTATTGTATAATATTTTCTACTGCATGTGTTTGGACCTCTTTCAGGCCTAGTGTTCAAATCTAAGCTCTAACACCACATGTAATATCCCGAAAATTCATAAAAATTTAAAATTTTTGATAACAACATTAATTATGATAATAATAATTGCGGAACTAATAATTGAGATTAAGACAACATTAATTGTAAAGTTGTTAGTACTAAAAATGCTTTAATTTATGTTTTAGCAACAATAAGATAATGATAGTTTTAACACATACTTAGAAAACATGATTATGATAACAAATGTACTAATCGATCGGAAAAGTGATGCGACATTTTTCTTTTGCAAAGATACTGACAGTTTGACTTTTGATGCATAAGGGTGTCCTACGAGGTACCCTGGAGCTTACTTAGCTGTAATGCTAAATCATAATGAATGTCCTATGTGTAGACGATAGGTAAGAATTTTCATGGCTACGTAGAAACAAGTACGTGTAAGTTCAAAATCAACATCGTAATTAAATAGAATATTAGAATTCTGTTGCGATCCACCATAAATATGCAGGTATGGAATTCATAGCTATAATTATTGTTTTGCAGATGTCATCTTACAACTCCATAATGTTTAAAACAGAGTCATCTATGTATGTCACCATACTGATAGTTTTGTCGTTGTACTTCCTATTGTGTTGTAGCTGGATTTGTCATCGTCTTTAAGATAATTGATTATCTTCCCATTCTGATGTAATAATTGTATCGCAAAAATCATTTAGATGTTTGCAATAAGAGAATACACCTAACAATTAGTTAGCTATTATATTAATCTTTAACAATGGACTTATTGAAACGTCTACCATACAGTCTATTTATAGTTGCAATAATAGATTGTATATGAATGCACCAATGTTACCAGGATAGTGTGTAATTTTCTCATGTATGGACTACTTTAAGTCATAATTTTGCAATGTCGAACTAGATGTGATAATTTAAAATCTTTTAAGACTTATGTATAGTATCATTTATTGTGTCAATCTCATGTGGACAAGAACTATGTCAACCTAGTGACTATAGTTATTATTGCAACTAATACAAAAACTATACAGTTAAATTTTAAGACACTAGGCTTACCTTTTGATATAAATAAACACAAAAACATCTACCATGGAGTCTATCTAATATCACCAATCTAAAATATGGCCTAGGATTTCGACTAAATGAATAAATGTATCGACGTTGGTCAAAATAACACTATAATGTGTGTTTTGGAATGTAACTTGGAACTCATGCGATCTTTGGATTCACTAACATAACTTATAATGTTATAAAGTTATGTATCCAGATTTGAAATCATAACGTTGAAATAATTGAGCGCTGACATGTAATAAATGTTGATAGACAGGTAAGTGATACGAATCGGCGCTGGTTATTGTGTTTCATTCCTGCAATAATAGCCATCCATCATGTGCTATATGATGAGGAACTTCAAGCTCCACGTGAATGTAACTAATGCAAAATAGTGAACGTGTATGATGCCATGTAACTCATCTCGTTGATATTCGTCTGAGCTGGTTGAATGATTATCCACCGTGTACATGGGATGGTAAGGTCCTGCTATGACTTTGAACTAGCAAAAAATGGGATTGCTGCTCGTTCCAATGCGAAGAATGTTGGCATGTTTATAGTCATTGATCGTCTTTGATCTTGATCGTCGGATCTAACCCTAGCGTTGCAACGAGTGTTGGGTTGATAGAAGTTATTGTGTTCTAAGTTATTGTTATTATTCAGTCTATTAGGGGCGACAGGTTGCCGAAATTTTGGTTTAGAAAATTGTATGAGGTTTTGACCTTGAGACCTCTGGTTTGGAAAGGTTACAGGTCCCCTCCTTCTGTAATGGCATCGTTTTAACAGACTGGGTATCTGGTTTGTAGTGTCAATGGTTGATAGTTTCTAGAACTTTTTGTTTTAGTTTGAGTAAAAGATATGCCCTGGTGTAAATGGACAGAGGGTTTCCTGTCTCTTCTTTAGCGTGTAATCATCGTTTAATTGGTGAAAGTGGAAAGCTTTGGTCGCTTACAGCAAGGTAAATAATCTTGTAAAGAGTAGTGATATTCCTTTGTTACAATTCATCTTTTAGTTTGAAAAGTATCAGTTGTCTAAATTCGATGATTTTCTCGTCAATTGCAAGTTATGAAGGAATGGTTCGAGCAAGGGTTTGGAAAGAGAGGCGTGCTTCCAAACTGGTAATCTCTGGGCATTCCAAAACCCTCATAGGTGCTCTCTGTCTGTGTGTTGAAGTGGTTTCAAGGGATAGTATTTCACCATGCCTCGGCATCATCTGTCAATCGGAAAACTTGAAAACTCTCTTGTTATTCGAGTGATGCATGTGCAGGGTTGTATCCTTCGTTTAAATGTATAATACTTGGTTTTTAAGCTCTGGTTTTTAACTCGTCGAACTGAGGGTTATGTTCTTCGTCAAAACAGAGGGTTTGTTGGACTTGTTTTACACTGTTAAAAGTTTTTTGGGAAAAACTGTGTATGAAAATGTTGGAAATGTAATGTAATAATTCATTTCTTGGAACATTATTTTAAACTTGGAAATGGGACTCATATTGTTTTACACTTCGAGCATGTCCTGTGGGTTTAAGTTACGAGAAAGAAAAAAGAATAGAGCTGAGGCTTGTTCATCTGTGATTACAATGTTTTCTCATCGGCAAAGATAATAAAATTACTATTTTCGTTCTGTGAAATTTGCCTGTGTTTAATGTTGATTTCTATGTGTTGATATCATGATTGTCGAACTAGATTAGAGTCTAAATACTCATTGTGGAGGATAACTCTATCATAAGTGATGTTTGAAATGGTGTTCAATTCGTTTAAAATGGAAACGAACAGGGCCATACCCTAGTTCATGTTTGGTCTTTGAAAATGGTTAAGTGTTTGAAAAAGACTTCTAAAAGATCTTGAATCCAAAACTGGACTCGATCCTCTGTTTGTATAGAATGAGTATGTTTATAAAGCAAAAACGATGGTAAAGGAATTCGAAATTCTAACTTAGGGTTTTGATAGGAACCAAGTTTGATTTTGAAAATAATAATGCAGTTCATAATATATAAGTTTATATATAGATGAACAAGATGAAAGGAAAATGAAATATGGTTTAACATGTTTTCAATAATGCTAGAAAATAATCTTTGAAATGTATCAAAAGGAAAATGAAAACAATGTGTATGTGAAATATGAAGATATGAAGACTGTGTAAGATGACTGTAATTTCTGACTTGTGATCATAGCTAGCATTTCTAGTTATTACAACAATAATATTTGTTTCTAAATATGATATACAGAACTTTTAAATGTATTGATTTCCTATGTAAAAGATAGAGGTAATAAAACACAATGAAATTGTACAGTCAATAAGCTATATTTGTTTTTCATGAAAACAATAGAGTCTCCTCTATACTATAATAAGTACTGTATTTATTAATTACTACTGTTAGTTATAGGGAAGAAATGAAAACATAATTCAATCACTGCACTTGTCTATTTGAATCAGTGGCATTTTCCTATATTCAAATCTATTCTTAATTTGCATATCTACACTAGAGTACGGTGCAGAAAACAACAGGTGGAAAAATATAGATATTGGTTTATCAATTCGAAATCAGCAGTAAACTTTAACATTCAGACTTTAAACAAATTTAGAAATAGATTCTTCTTCCAAACAAACAAATATTACTAACTTACTGAACATAACTACTAGTTGAGATAAAATAGAAAATTTGTAAAACCTGGATAATTTTGTAGGGAAACAAACAGCCCAAGAAGATTGTTCCACCCAACCAATTCCTAAAAGCAGTTAAGTACTTGCCTTAGGACCCCCGAGCCTGTTCACTAAACCACCAAGAGGTAGAAACTCTAGGAATTAGGATCTCCACTTGCAGTAGTACTAAGTCTTGAATCTTCAAGAACTAGCAGTCCAATAGAACTGCACCAGCATGTCTGGTTCTTCTCAGCAATATGCAGACTTAAGATTGCACTCACAACTAGCCTCCCTATTCGAATCTCCTAGTCATCACTTGATGCACATGAGGAAATATTTCTGCAGAAAATATTGTGTAAGAGCTACCTGCTCAATTCGAATTTGCCTTTTGTAGGTTGCCTAGGCCTTGTCAGATGTTACTGGGTCATTAAATGAGTTGCCTGCTCACTCCCTCCACCTGGGGGATAGTGCCACATTTTCAGGGGTAGTTGTCCCATAACCAACAGCTAGTGGTGCGATGCAATTGCTTCCATCTGTCCCATACCTTCCAACAGCTTCCATTCTTCCTAGTGGGTCAGTGAACACTCATTTAACAGTCCCCTTGGGTGTTTGTCTCCTAATTAATTTATTTAAATAATATTATTCAGTAATTACATTCATCCTTGATCAAAACTGATCATAATTACAAAACTTTGTAATTAAATTTAACATAAAGTATTTTCCAAATAAAATAATAATTTTTAGAAATTTGGGTAGGTGACAAACACCAACCCTCTCTCTGAATTACTCAAACTTCACTCTTGGTAGTGGTTTCATCAGCACATCTGCAACCTACTCATCCGTCGCAACATACAGGAGCTTCACTGCTCCTCTCTGCACCATATCCCTGATATAGTGATATTTGATCTCAATGTGTTTCGACCTGTCATGGAACACTGGGTTCTCAGACAGCTTCACACAACTCTGGTTGTCACAAAAGATACCAGTAGCCTCCAGCGTGAGATCAAATAACTCAGATAGTAGCTTCAGGAGCCATACTGCCTCACAACTAGCCGAACAAGCTGCAACATACTATGCTTTGGCTGTACTCAATTCTACATAGGACTGCTTCATACTAAACCAAGAGATCACACCTGATCCCATACTGAAGCAGCACCAAGAAGTGCTCTTCCTATCTTCAGCACTGCCTGCCCAATCTGAATCAACATAACCCTCTAGGTTGAAATTTTGATTCGCATCATACTTGAGCCCATAATCAATTGTACCCTTCAGGTACCTTAGAATATGCTTTACAGCAACCAAGTGAACATCTCTCGGATCCGTCAGGAACTGGCTCAATGTGCTCACCGCAAAGCAAATATATGGTCTCATGTTTGTCAGGTACATCAAGGACCCAATCATCTAATGATACACAATGATATCAACCAGATCAGATGAAGCATCACACAAAATCTTCAGGTTCGATGCCATAGGTGTGGTTATGGTATTGCAGTCCATCATCCCGAACCTCTTCAGGATCTCTACTGCATACTTCCCTTGTCCAAGGAAGATTCCATCTGCACTCTGCCACACCTCCATCCTAGAAAGTAGTGCATCATACCCAAGTTCTTCATCACGAACTTGGAAGCAAGCTTCGGCTGCATGACAGCAATCAATCTATCCTCACCTGTAACAACCAGGTCATCCACATACAAAAGTAGTATCACTGTATTTCCTTCCTCAACCTTGTAGTAAAGGTTGGAATCCACTTTACTCTTGGTAAATCCAAAACTGGATAGAGAGCCATCTATCCTACCATACTAGGTCCTGGGTGCCTGTCTCAAACCATACATGGATTTCTTCAGTTTGCACACATGTGACTCCTAGTCATGGGTCTCAAACGTGAGTGGCTGCTCCACATACAGTTCCTCTTTGACTACACCATTCAAGAAAGCTATCTTGACATCCATCAGGTGTATCTTCCATTTCATCACTGCAGCCAAAGCAAGTACTGATCTAATGGAATTGTATCTCAATATAGGAGAAAAATTCTCTTCATAATCAATTCCTCTTTATGGGAGAAGCCACAAGCTACAACCTCGCTTTGTCTTTCTCCATGATACCATCTGCATCATGATTGATCTTATGGATCCACTTGGAAGTCACAACAAACTTCCCTTCAGGTCTTGGGACTACATCCCAAACATCATTCTTCATGATCGACTGGTACTCCTCGATCATGGCATTCTTCCGTTACTTCATCCCAGATCCTGGGAACTTCAATATCTTCAATAGATATCTTTGTTGCTGGAACAAATGTTGTAGACCTTCTTTTGTAGGTGATGGTATATGATCTTTCCTACAAAACAAGTTAAAATGCATGATTAGAAACATCTCATAGTTTTCAGAACAAATTCTTACACATAAAGAGATATGTCATACAGTCATGCAATTATTTTAGCCAGTGCTTCAATACAATAGTTATCCATATCCCGTAACTTTCTAGATGCCTTCCAATCTCTACCAGAACATTGTTAAGAGTGTGCACAACTCCCAACATGCCAGCAAAGAGGCTTCATTCTAGATAAGTAGCAATGGAATGTTGTACAGTGCCATAGGCCACTTACCCATCACATGCATATTAGTAGTATACTATTCATTAATGCAATTATTCTAATATGCCAAAATACATAGCCTAATTCTAAGAACATTAGTATATTGAACAGTATTATTTAAATAATCAAATATGCAAGAAATGATAATTCAAATACTTATCTTTGTTTGTTTGTTGGGTTGACTCCCTCTCAGTCTTTGCTTCCTTTCTGCAACTCCATTCTGACGTGGATTGTGAGAAGTGGTTGACTCCCTCTAAATATCTGCATCCTTGCAGAAACTACTGGAGTGTGCTCCCTCTTGATCTTTGCTTCCTGGATTACTTGTTTTTGAACTTATATCCATCCTCGATCACTATGCATACTTACTAGTATCATCATTGTGTTATCCTCAAGATCTCATACATACATTCATTAGTATAATCTTAATACTATAAAAAACAATAATCTTAAACATGTATGGTCAAGATCATTTCATACACAGATAATAAACATTAGTATTCAAGGTTTCAGGGAATACTTCTTTTACTCATGCATATTCTTTATTTGACCAAAAGACTTTACTCGTTAGTCATATCATCAATCAATGTAAGAGACATAATATGCATAAACCCATGATTACTAACTTCAATGAATAATCATTATAAATCATGCCAAGTATACTTATATAAGATATCATAACACAAGGTAGGATTTTAACCTGATATAGGAAAAAACATACCTGGATTAGCATGTTAGCTAGCTATGTCTAACATACCCACATGATGTTTTCTTGTTCTTCAATGACTTGTGCTAGTAACCTGCATATCTCATAAGTTAACCATTATAGAACCAAGTTATACATACCTCGTAAGTAGATCTTCTGTGTGATCCATGATAATGGATGAATCTTTGTCTTCATATCGCCATGGTCATATGTTCTTGAACTAGAACATGATTTGTCTTTCTTGATGTACCTTTCATATTAGCAGACAACATCAACCTCATACAACACCACAATGCATTAGTACAATCATAAGTGTCAAAACCCTAATCAATGAATATCTTCTATTGTGCATTCATAATTTTATTAAGGTGATATGACAAGTCTAAAGTTAATCAAGATTGTACTAACCTTAATGAAGACAAACATACCATAAACTTAATCATGAACAGATCTCGAAACATACCTGGATAAGTCATACCTGTCGAGATTTCTTGTAATCTTCATATGTAAGGTCTTAGCCTTATCTCCCTCTGAAACTGGAACTTCTTCACTTATGCAGGTGACCAATCCATTTTCTTCTAGGATTAACCCAATCCACTTGATTTGCAGAAACTGGATCTAGAGCTGGATTGGGGTTTGTCAGGGAAACCCTAAAAATTCAAACTTTGAATTTCAAACTTCTGAAAGGATAGAAATATGTTCCTTGATGAGCTAATCAACCTGGTATACTTAGAATTTGAAAACTACAAAGCTTCACCCCTCAAAATTGCCTTTGAAACTTTTGAATCTTTTGGATAGGATCCCAAACTAGGGTTTGATAAAGCCCACCCTTCTGCCCAACCAAAAGGTTCGATCCAAAGCTCTAAACTTTTATTTTTCTGAGGAGCTTCTAGCCATGGTCACAGACTTCAGAAATTCCAACTTTTGCAGAAGCCCTAATTTACCACTTTTCCGATCAAAGTCCCGAAACTAGGGTTTGATCAAGCCTAGCCTTCTACCCAACCAAAAAATTTGATCTTGGTCTCTAAATTTCAATTTTGATGAGTAGCATTCATCCATGGTCTCTGATTACAAAAATACCAACTTTCTCCGAAACCCTAATTCTCAGAGCCATGAATGAAGGTACGCAAAATCTAATTCTACTTTGACAGGAATATGCACCTGATTTTTTCTAGTGTAACTCCAAAATTACAAATCAACAAGGTCTGAAACTTTTAGTTGTGGTATCCTGACCTGTCTTCTTTCCAACCCCATAGGTCTGACCTTAATTGGATTCTCTGAGAGTGAGTTATGCCAAGTTTCGTAAAGTGACTTGTTTATGGGATAAAAAAGGAGAGCGAACTTGTATGGTGTGCCACGTGTCACTGGTTCAGGTTTGGCCTCTGAAAAAGTTACCTGAGAAATTACAGTCCGTGCACTACCTGTTACTTCTTATGAAATTTCATTTGGAGCTTCCTATCCCATGTTATGACCTTTGTACCTAGGTCACCTGTTTATGACTCAGATATGGAAGAGGCAGAAACCCTAGATTGTACAGATCATAAAACACAAAGTACAATGAATTAGAAGTTGTCCTTTGGATGCAAGGTACATGGGGATCTAATATTCGACCTGTAAATGTTTCAGATCTGAAAACATTTCCAAAATGGATTTATACTAAAAGTGCTATGATGATTGGTTTTTGCTATATCAATCCCTAGCATCGTAAGTGCAACGAGTGTCATAAATGCCATACCATGCCTTCTTTCAGGCTAGCTCTGATACCATGTTAGTTTCTTAGAATTTACTTCAATCTGATCTAGGATCTTAACTGAGAGAACAACATGTACAGCATATCTACAGCATATCAATCATGGACACAATAACGCAAGCACACAAGAGACACAGAGTTTACTTGGGGAAAACCATAAAGGTGAAAAACCCCAATAACTTCCTCAGAGATAGATAGAGCAATGATACAACCCAAGCATAAGAGATAGACATCTCCTAGTATTAGTTTCTCCTCCTCCACAAGTGCACCACTCTCCAAAGAGTGTGTGTGAGAATAGAATTATCAAATAGAGTGCCTCCCTCACTCTATTTATACTTGACTTGACTTGCCTAATAACCTTTACTAGGTCGGCCTCAACTTAACCACATAACACAATGCTGACTGGGCCGACACCAAATAGGGTGGTCTAATAACCCTTTGACCCACATGGCTGATCCCCAATAGGGTGGTCTAATAACCCTTCGACCCACCTGACTTATATAGGGCCGACCCCAACAAGGTGGTCGAATAACCCATCAAGTATAAGTTACGACACTTACAATATAATTGACGACACTTCCTTATAGAGGAATAATACCATCTCCATAGGAATACAAACACTTCCATATAGAGGAATAATACTATCTCTATAGGAGTACAATATACATATATGAAATACATTCTGAAGTTACATATACATCAACACATCATGATTCAACTAACTAGTTGTTGGTACAGGACAACTCCCTTGAAATGTGGTCATAGTGCCCTGGAAGGTGGGACTGGAGCTTGAGGCTCATTTATTCTGAAATTGACCACTCAAGACCAAGGCAATATTTAAAAGATCCATTGAATTGTGAACTGAGGTTCATCACTTTTTTGGATGAGGAAATTTTCCTTGGGGTTTTACTCTACTTTCACCCAAGAGATTCAATGAGGGGATATGATGAGTTTTTGATCATGGAGTAAGTCTGCCTATTATACTGCTGAGTGCAGAGCTATACTATCGAGTGCTGAAGCTGTAGTATTGAGTGCTGAAGATATTCTATCGAGTGTCGAAGTTGAGTTCCTTGCTTCTACCTAAAATATTCTACCTAGTGGTTCAATGAACAGGCTCAGGGGTCCAAAGAAGGCAAGTAGAGTGGATACTTCTTTTGGATAAGGTTGGGAGGAATAGGCCTCCTTGGGTGTTTGTCAGCCCTATCTTCATTTTCAGGTTCTACTGTCTTTTTCTAGTTCTAAGTAGTTAAAGTTCTATCTGTAATTTTTTTATTTACTGTTTTCAAAGATATTATTGAACAAATGCATTTATTTTAGTTTCTGAGTCATTTAGGATCCTGTATAGTACTGATTATGAATGATGAATTGAGTAAAATATTTCTCTACATTTTTCCCCATGCAAATGGTTTTGCATCATACTCTAGTATAAAGGAAAAGATTAAGGTAGTTAACGAATGATGATTGATAAGCAAATTTCCCATGTGAATGAATACATCAATGCTACTAGGGTTCATTTACATTTCTTACCAGGAATTTTTCCACATTACAAAATACATGTATGAACTCAGAAATCGAAAACAGTTCTAAAATATAAGTATTTCATTTATTTTCTATTGCACAGTATTCAATAAATTATAACAATTGTAATTAAATAGTATCATCAAACATTTGATCTCCTTTCTAATTTTTGATAGTAATATACTAGTCTAGGGTTTATGTTATTTTCCTATCATTCTTCTAAACTGTTGTAGTAGTTCTATTTTTCTTTTCTTCATTGATATTTTATGCAAAATATCAGTAGTATTTTCATTTGTAGATTAGGAAAACAAGAGTATGTCAAACTCTTAACATATCATAACTTTTTCATGAACATAAAATATATCAGTTTATTCCGACATTCCAACACTTGAACCGAAACCCTAATTCCTTTAAACATCATTTTCACTATCATCTCGTCATACGACAAAGCTGTTAAAGACTTTTATACAACAATATTCAAGTTGTGAAATCACTTTTATTTATTTTGGTCAATCAACCAAGGGTTAATACCCTCTCGGTGAAAACCATTCACACATATTGAAATAATCGATGTATAAGCTAACTCCTTCTTTAGGATGGAACCATCGATCTAAACAAATCATTTTATTATAGATTTGTAAAACCCGAAAACCACCTTCAAACATTTGTAACAACCACCAAGTCTTGATGGTTACCTTAACTAGTGGCCAATCCACTTAGTTAATCTTTTTTTTTTATGTATCTTTTAAAAAAAAAACTATAAACTATAATTTATCTTTTAACACAGACTTAAAAAAACCGCAGACCAGTTCTTCATTACATCCTATTGGCTTTCTGTGTCTCTATTCATTTAAATGCCGTAAGATTAAGTCGAGCATCATATTATATTAAATACAAATCTACACCATTGTTGTCTCCAAATCGCAACTGTAAATTCATTTATTTTCAAGAGGGTTTCATTCCCTAGTTCGATACATTTAGGAAAATATCAAAAGAGCACATGGTTGGGCCAGTTATAAAAACATGACGAGGATTCACCCTCTGTCCATTAAAACATTACATTAGAATTATTATGTTTATGGCTAAAACGATGCCAGGATCCAACAAAAAGTACTGAACGAGTAGCATCATCAACAAGCTACGCCAGAAGAACCTACGAGGAGTTATACCACCGAGGCTTACCGGGTGGAGCGAGCTTGGACCCTTCCACAGAGCTTTTATCATTACAATCCTCCAAGATGATGTTAATACCTACCATAGAAACCATCACGAGGTTAAAACCCATTTTTAAAACCAAGAAGATGCACGAAGTTCAAACTTTATACATTGAAAACAAGGCTCATAAAGTCAAAAACATTACCTCTGTTACAGGAGAACGAAGCTGGAATGCCAATAGAAAAAAGATCAAAATCCATCTAATAGCCGTAACAGAGAAAGTTTCAGATGCCACGATTTCACCTTTAACTCTCAGTCAAGATCACTAGTTCCAAAACTAAACTTTCGGAATCCTCTATCAAAGTACATGATGAAAGCCACAGGGCAATTGACACTCAAAGCTCCATTAACAACCTGAAACTATCACCATTTTTAACTGAAGGTATCACCATCGAAACTGAGGAAGGAGTCCTTAGGCATTCGGCCTTCAAACCCTACAACTACGTAGCCTATCGGCCTGTCTCCAAACCCAGTTTCTCCAAATGAATGCCAAGGAGTAATACAAGTGAAGGTATAGTATGAGCAATTAGGTCAAAACCCAAAACTGAGGACAGAACCAGATCAACAAAGGCGATCAATCCAGCTGGGAGTTACGAAGTCCAAAGCACTAGTACTTACAAAGCTTCATTAATAACTCCATTAATGCAGAGTCCAGCTCGAAGTAGATTTATCAAGTTACTATCATACAACTCGGAAAAATTATCCGTGATTTGCACCAAACTTCATGTGGAATCTACCACTTGGATAGCCAACGCGACATTCCACCGAAGGAGTGGATGGGAGCATTAAAAGCTCGATTTTGACACGTTATCAACAACCCACGAAGGACTGTAGAGGAGTAAAGACCCATCATTTCCATTAACGTTGCATTGGCATGAATTTTCATGGAGTTAATAATCCACGATAACAAAGGTTATTGTAGCTATTGCATAGTATTATATCTGAGGCTACATTACATTAATTCATATCATTCCAATGCATAGTTCACAATCATATGAGTGTTTCATATGATGTATAGGTTGCAATTTTACGTAAAACACATGGTAGATGCACTATGGGTAATATATGGTAGTGGCATTAGAAATAGAATCCAATAAATAAGCATTGTATCATTTTTTTTATATTTCTAAACCCGCACTATATCAATACCCTATTGTAATGACTAGTATAGATATTTAATCAAAAACATTTAGTTCTTAATTGTGTAGTCAATATATACATGATGGATTTGATTCTATATGTAAACAGGTCGCATTTATATAGCATGGTTTTTGACATATAATTTAGGGATCATTACTGTGTGCATTGTAATATAATGGATGCAATATGTCAAACTTTGTTTGCAATAGTAAGAAAATTTCTATATATTGCTACTTGAAATATAAAAGTTATCTAACCCTTGCAGGTATTTGAATAGAATGCAACATATGCTTCCATAACTTGAATCAACATAAAAGCTAGAGTACCCACATATCAAGTATTCTTGATATGTTATTATTGCATTTTGATACAATAATAGGATCCACATAACATTTATGCATTTGTAATCTAGCACGAAATTAAGAGCCTGTAGAGTATGTACTTTCTTTTCAATGCATTCATTAACAGTCTAGCGTAGATACTGATAACAGTTATTTTCGTGAATGGTATGAATAACTAGGCTAGCTCTTGTTAAACTGAAAAAGAAATGAAGATCCATAGCATGACTAAATTTCATGCACAAAAGTACTCATAACTATCTTAATGCATTAACGACTAGCTGAAACATTTTTTGAATTGCTTGAAGTACTTAAATCGTCTTAATACCTTACCTGCGAATCTGCGAAAAGAAAATAGGTTCCATGCTTTAGCTATCAAATCTAAGTATACCTCAGGGCACCCTGTAGGAACCCCCTTCATCAACATTCAAAAATAATAGTCAGTAATTATCGCAAAAACTGTATCGCATGAGAATTTAAATGCTATTTGTAGAACTATATTTTATTTCAAATGAACTATTGTTTTATTATATTAAGAATTACAAAGTGTCACTTTGTTAAAACTGCTACTAGTTAAATGGTTAACAAACATTCTATTTCTGCAGTCAGCAATTTTAGTAATTAATGCTACTTTAAAGATTTTAAATTTTTAGTGAATTTTTGGGATGTTACATAGTACCCCTATCTCCCCACTTATCTCCCTAGCATCCATCCTCCCACCCTCTCTCTCTCTTTCTCTTATTCCTCTACCCCTAACCCTCTCTCTCCCCTAACCCTCTCTCTCCCCTAACCCCTAACACTTCCACCCTCTATCTCAAAAACACTCTCACTACCCCTAACCCCTCAAATCTCTCCCTAACATCACTCGCACTCTCCTTACTCATGCTTATACTATACCTAAGCCTCTCTCTATATATGAACCCACCCTATACCAACCCCTTCTCTTTAATTTCCCTAATCATGCCTAAACACCTACCCCATACACCCCAATCTCTATATCTTTCTCTCCCCAATATCCCCTCCTCCACCTACCACTCATCACCCACACCTTGCCCCTACTTCCCAATCCCCCTCCTCTCTCTCTCTCCCACTAACCTTTACTAACTAAATCTCTCACTTTGTTTCCCCCTACTCCTCCTACCTCTAAACCCCCCTCCTCCTCCTCACTCTCCCTCCCCTCTCGCCCTTAACCCTTACTAACCCCCTCTCTCACTCTATTTCCATTTGTCCCCCAAGTACACCTAACCCCCACCCCTTTCTCTCCCCAAAACCCCTAACACACCCCCACCTTCTCTCTCTCTTTATCACTACACCTACATTCCCCCTCTCTCACTGTAACCCCCTCCTACTATCCTTACCTATAACAACCCCCTCTCTCTCTCTCCCCATACCGATTACCACCCTCCCTCTCTCTCTCTTTCCCCATACCGCTTACCACCCTCCCTCTCTCTCTATTCCTCCACCCTATACCTCCCCTTCTTAATAGTCCCACTAATCCTCCATAAAAACCTTCCCCTTGCACACCCAGATCTATCTATCTTTCCCTAACTCATATACCTTCTCCCACCATGATTTCTATCTCTTTGACTCCCCCAAACCCCCTCCTCCCTCCCTACCCCTAATATCACACACGCTCATTCCATCATCCCTCAAATATCTCTCTCTCTCTCTCTCTCACACACACACACACACTCCCCTTACCAATAAACCTCTCTCTCTTTCTTGCTAACCCTTAATCACACACTCTCTCCCTATTCCACCACCCTACTCCAATCCCCACCTTGAAAGCCCTTCTTTCTCTCTCTCTCTCTCTCTCTCTAACACTTACTCCCTCTATCACTCACTCTCTCCCATAATCCTCCATGTACACCTAACACCCCCCCTATCTATCACTCTCACTACCCCTAATTCCCTAGTCTCTCTCCCTAACAACCCTCTCTCATTATCTCCTACTCCCCCTACCTCTCTCTCTCTCTCTATCTCTCTCTCTGTTTTCCCAACCCTATAACCCTCTTCTCTCTAAACTCCTTAATCTTCCCTAAACACCTACCCCACCTCCCCGCACTATCATATCTATCTCTTTCCATCCAACAAACACGCCTATCACCTACTAGCAACCTCTATTGTCATATCTATGTATTTCCATCCCCTAAACCCCCTCCTCCACCTACCCCTATTCATCCACACCATCCTCCACATGTACCTCTCTCTCTCTCTCACACACACACAGACAAACACACACACACGCACATGCACTCCTGTAATCATTATCCTACCCTAACCATCACCATTCTCTTTCGCACACACACACACACACACACACCCTACTCATCCCCACAACACTAATCCACCTCCTCCTCTCCCTCTCTCTCTGTCTCTCAATAAATCCCCTCCTCTCCCTAACTCTTACTAACCCCTTCTCTCACGCTCTCACCTTCCTTCTCCTCCCCTCACCTATAACATTCACCCACTCTCTCCCTCTCTCTCCCCTCCTCCCCCTATCTTTTACTAACCCCCTCTCTCACTTTCTATGTACTTTAATCCTCCACTTACAGAAACCCCACCCATCTCTCTCTCTCTCCATCAATCCCCTAACAACGCCCCTTTATCTCACACACTATCACTACCCTAAAAGTCCTCCTATCTCTCCCTATCACCACTCATACTCTCCCTAAGCACACCTCCCTCTTTTTCCTCCCCCCCCCCATTAAACCCCTCTCTCTCTTTCTATCTTCTAACCCATTCCCCCCTAGCATTCACCATCCCAAATATCTCTCACACACTCTCACTACCACTAAAATCTCCTCTCTAACCCTAAATCCACGCATACTCTCCCTAATCCAATCTCTCTCTCTTTCTCTCTCTCTCCTCCACCCCCTAACCATTACTAACGACATCTCTCACTCTCTCAACCCCCTTCTCCTCTTCTCCCTAAATTTTACTAACCCCCTCTCTCACTCTCTCTCTACCCTACCCGACCTACAACAAACCCCCACCCATCTCTCTTCCCCTAAACCCCTTAATACCACCCTTATCTCTCTCTCATATTATCACTACTCTTCATCCCCCCTCTCTCTAACACCACTCATACTCTTCCTAATACCCCACACCTTAAAACGTACCACCCCACATCTCTCTCTCGCGTGCTCTCTCTCTCTCACACACACACACTTTCTCTCATCTCCAACCCTATACCACCCTTTCTCTCTAATTTTCTTATTAATAATAGAAACCCTATCCCCCAACCTATCATCTATCTCTTTCTTTCCCACAACCGTCATCCTCGCCCTACCCCTAATCATGAACACCCTCCTTCCAATCTACCCTTGGATCTCTCTTTATGTCTCTCTCTCTTGCACACATATATCCTCCACCTATACCTAACACCACCCCTCTCTCTCCTCAAACCCACTAACACCTCCCCCCACTCTCTTTCACACACCCTCTCAATACCACTAACCTACTGTCTTTCTCCCTAACATCCCTCGTACTCTCCCTACTCATAACTACTCCCTCCCCTTTCTTTCTCTCTCTCTCCCCTACTCCCCCTACCTATAAAACCATATCTCTCTTTGTCTCTCATAAACTCTCTTCCACTACAACTTACCACAAGCTATTTCCCAACCCGCTAACACCTCCCCCCAGTCTCTATCACACACACTCTCAATACCCCTAACCTACCTCACAGTCTCCCTACTCATAGCCACCCCCTCCCCTCTCTTTCTCTCTCTCCAGTAATCCCCCTACCTATAACCCCATATCTCTCTTTGTCTCTCATAAAACCTCTTCCCCTACAACTTAACACAACCTATTTCATGCTCTACATCGATCCTATAACCCCCTTCAATCTAACTTACCTAATGCTCCCTAAATCCCTAAAAATTACCCCACCAAAATCTCTATATCTTTCTCTCCCAATCCATAATGAACCCCTCCACCCACCTCCCTCTCTCTTTCTCCATCCCCTAACAACTCCCCTCTCTCTTAGACATTGTAACTACCCCTAACCCTCCATATCTCACCCTAACAACACCAATACTCTCCCTAAGACACTCTCGTTATCATTCTTATGCCCCATATAGCTAAACCCCTCTCTATCTTTCTATCTCCTAATACCCCCCATATTACTTACCACAACCCATATCTCTCTCTCTCTCCCCATGACCCCACACTATACCCCCCTTCTCTCGAACTATAATAATAATCCCTAAGCCCCTATATCTCCACCTTGATCTCTATCTCTTCATCTCCCACAAAAATCCTTCATCCTATAATCCTAATCACCTACATCATCCCTCCACTCTCCCCCTACATCTCTTTGTGTCCTCTCATATACTCTTTAACCTACCCCTAACCCCACCACTATCTCTCACTCCCAAGACCCTAACATTCCTCTCCCCCCCTCTCTCTCTCCACAACACATAATAACTGTATCTCTCTCTATATCTATATCTCTATCATTCTCTCTCTCCCATGTTCCTTGTAACCCTTACAAACCCCCTCTCTCACTCTCTCTTTGTCCCATACTCCTCCATCTATGCTTAAACCCTAACTTTCTCTCTTCATGAACCCCCTAACACCCCCCCCAAACTCCCTCTCTCTCTCTCTGTCACACTCACTCTCACTATCCCTAAACCTCGATTGTATGTGCCTAACCCCCTCCTACTCTCCCTACCCATAACAAACCATCTTTCCTTTCTCTCTTTCTCCTACTAGCTACCCCCAAACCACTCTCTTTATTTGTCTCTCCTACTCCCCGTTGCTCAACAGCTTACCACACCCCCCCTCCTCTCTCTTCCCCCACCATATCCCCCCCCATATCTATAATTTGGATAATTATCCCTACCCCTACCCCTCCCTTCACCCTAATATCTATGTATTTTTCTCCCACAACACCCCCGTCCTTATTCTCCTTCACACACCCCCCTCCTTCTTGTTCTCTTTCACACACACACACACACACCCTACTCATATCCCTAACACTAATACACCACCTCCTCCTCCCTCTCTCTCTCAATATCTCCCCTCTTCTCGCTAACTCTTACTAACCCCCTCTCTCACTCTCTCAGTGCCCTTCTCCTCCCTCTCTCTCTCTCTCTCTCTCCCCCTTCTATTCCACCTATATTTTACTAACCCCCTCTCTCACTTTTTCTTTACCCTCTCTCTCTCTCTCTCACTCTCTATTCCCCCTATCTTTTACCAACCCCTCTCTTAGTTTCTCTCTACCCTACTCCTCTTACACCAAAACCACACCCCTCTCTCTCTCCTCCAACTCTCTAACAATGTCACTCTCTCTCACACATTGTCACTACCCTAAAACTCCCATCTCTCTCCCTAAGCATACCTCTTTCTATTTCCTTCTCCCCCTCCTATTAAACCCCTCTCTCTCTTTCCCTCTCCTAATCCATTTTTCCATATCACGTACCACCCCACATCTCTCTCACACAGTCTCACTACCCATAACAACCCCTCTTGTTGTTGCTGCAACATCCCCCGCAAAAGTTTGTAAATATTGGGACCCCTCCTTTTATTTTTTGAAGAAGTCCTTTAGGCCTTTGAAACTTATTTCTAACTCTTCGAGTTTCCCTTTTTTTCTTCAGTAATTTTTTTTTTATTTTATTTTATTTTATTTTTTTTTATTTTTTTATTTTTTTATTTTTTTTCTACTAAGGCTTTTTTTTCCTTTCAGTCAGCTTTGGTCACAGTTTTTAATGATAAAAGCATCGACGATAAAAGCGTCGACCATTGCGCGCATTTTAACCTTAATTTTTCTGACCATTCTACGCACTTGTTAATTTTAAACTTGCACCGATCGACCGCAAGTTTAAAGCCAAAAGCACTGATCAATAGCACTAAAGCCAGCCTCAGTTGCAGTTTTTAGAACTAATTCTCCTGACCGTTGCATGAGTCTTAACCTTAACTTCGCTGATATATCGTGCCACACTTTGGCCTCGGTTTCAAAAGTCTCCGTCATGCATCTTGGTCATAATTTTCAGGACTGACTCTCCCAACCGTTGCACATCACGCTGGCTTAACCCTCATTGCAGCATTGTGGTTGCAGGGGTTACCCTTAAAACTGTCGACGGCTACACAGGAATTACTAGTTGAGAAGCCGACCATGGCGTAGCCTAATTTTTTGGGAAGTGGGAAAGACTCATTGGTAGAGAATTCAATTTTGGCCTATGTGGATTTATTGCTCTTTGCATCGAGCCACGTCCACACTTAATTTCCCAACTATCAATCATGTGGGGATTGATTGTTCCTGTTATATATGCATAAAATAGGGTTTTTTTTCCCTCTCCATCTTTGTCGAAACCGAGAGCACTATTCATTGGAAGCTTCAGCTTATTACTTGCCAGGATACGCGCGTCAACAGCAGCAATCCATTCCGATACTGACAAGTAGGTCCTCGTTTCCTCCAATTAGTTATTTTTAGTAGCATTAGAGAGATTTTGAGGTCAAAAAAGGGCCTCCTAAGAGATGTACTACAAAAATATGAGATATATTAAAATATTATGAATTGGGAGTTTTATGGGGTAGGTATATATGACAAGTCACCTCCCACACTATTTTCTATGCACAATATAAATAACCATGGTTGAGTTACTTTTCAAAATTCACCAGAAATAAAATTAATAAAATAAGTCTACAATGATGTGACTAAGATTCATTGTAAATTCCCAAAAATGTATTGTCTTTTAACATTTATTTGTCTTAAACTTGGAAATGAAATTAAATAATAAAAAACATTTTTAAGAGCTTTTTTTAAAATTTTATGTTGACTTTTTATATTTAGTACTTTTCTCATGAATTTAATAATGTAATTTAATTGAGAATTTATTTACATGTAAAATGTCAATAATATTATTATAATCCACATTGCATTATTATTATTATTATTATTATTATTTATTAAATCTATTATTATTCTTTATTAGTTTGACATTATATTATTAAATAGAATGGAGTGAATATATAATTTAAAATTAAAAACATAAAAATGATAATATATTATTTTATAAAAAAATGTGAAAGGACTTTCTTTATGAATTAAGAGTACTTCACTTGAAAATGACAATAATATTATTTTATGTGAAAGTGTGAAAAGACATTCATTATGAGTACTTTACTTGAAAATGACAATAATATTATTTTATGAAAAGACTATCATTATGAGTACTTTACTTTATGACTTAAAAGTACTTACACCACTACCTTGGTTAACTATGTGTTTTCATCCACCATAGAAAATTTGACAAATAAGCATTCTTAACTCATGCAATGCCACCTCACCAAAGGGGATGATGTCATCTACTAGAATGTGATTGGTTTTATTTTATAGTACATTTTCTTTGTTTTGATGCCCTTTTTTGACCTCAAAATTTCTCTAATGGAAGCCCCGTTGTCTGCTCATGGTTAGCTTTGAGAGCTATTTTTGGGGTTCTTCCCAAGGACGAATCCGCATCGTCGTAACACCTAAATTGTTCCTGCTTTCATGTGATTTGTGGGAGCTCTGTGCCCAATAGAAACCTCCTACTTCTTAACTTAATAGAATACCTTTGATGCGCATTCATTTGATTGTAGAAAGGATGAACTTGTGAAAATCCAAATGATATTTTGAGGAAACGTTTTACCCCACAGAGGCATTCTTTGTATACTAATGTTTAGCCCCAGTAGGATGTTTCAACTCATGATGATAAGATATTTGGCTAGCTAGCAGCACTCAGATCTTCATTTAAATGCATGGATGACATTATTTATGTGCTTCCCTTCATGATTTCGTTTTTGAAAAGATCTAGCTAACACTATGTGTATGCTCAAGTTCTGTTAAGCATTGTAAATTCGAATGTTGTGTGTTGCTCATAAGCTATCAAATCTATCACATGTCCCCTCATTGCCACTGCAGGTTTGACATGCATAGGAGATCTGTTCGACAGAAGGCTAAGCTCACTAAACCAGATTCGGATGTTGAAATATTGTTGGATTCCTCGCTCGAAACAATTTTTGGTGATACACAAGCTGTCACCGTAGTAGCCCCAGGAGCCGTTGCCCTAGAATTTTAGTGGGGTGAGTTATACAAATTTATCAGGGATCAGAATTACCTTGAGGCAACCCTAGAAGAAACCATGGTCTACCTAAACATCAAGAAGTCTGTCCTTCACAAGGCAACAGCTCGTCCTGATCTATTTCCATGCTCAAAAGTTATTGGCTGGATAATTCCTCATGTGAAAACTAACATAAGATTTATTAATTATAACACCAGGATGAGTCTTGCGTCCTTCGCAATAGAGCATATGATGGCTCCCTACAGGTTATCCTAGGCAAGGGCTTGGCTGAACAATGAGTCACTAGAAAATCAAACAATAGACCCCGTGGAGTCTATGAGAAAGATGCTAATAATTGAGAGGCAACTAAGGAAAAGAGGCAACGAAGAGTATGAAACTGTGCTTCTAAGGACTCCTTATAGACTCATTGCCTTAATGCTAAGTTGAATTTTCAGCATGCCAAATGGAAACATCTTCAAGCTTGTCTAGGTGCGAGTGATGGTCCATGTAGCCACATCCGGTACAATCTTCAACTGGGCTGACGTAATCTCAGACAGCATGGTCTCACACTTAACTACTTCCCAAGGAGGATTGACCCAAAAGAAAGTTGATTTCTTCATGTCTTCATATTCCATAGATTGCTTATTAAGCAAGCACCCTTTTCCTGATTTGGGTTGTATTTGGAACAAAAGGGAGTCCCCTCTCTTTGTAGCTTATCAACTCACATGGGAAAAAAATATACAAATCACTACAAACAGAATTGTGAAAAATTCATCATGCCCCTGTATCAACTCATTTTTAAAGAAGAGCCAAATTGTCTGTCTAAAAATGCCATGCCCATCATAGAAGAATTTGGGGACTATTACTTCTCCCCTGATGGCACCTATATCAGAATGAGTGCAGGAACTAAACCTCCCTTTTTGTTTCCTCGGTATGTCACTGACTTTGTAGTGCACAAAGAAGCTATAAGGAAGCTCTTCATCAGTGGGGTCAGCAAGATTCTCAGTGGGAAGAAGAAAGTTATGTACCCACCAATGCCCTTCACCATCGGTGCATATAGTCTCTAGAAAACAAAGGAGGGTGAAACCTTTGCTTAGGATTTAGAATTTTTTCATTTCGGCACAATGTTTTTTAGGAGGCATGATCCTAGTGGAAGAGTCAGTGAGCACTGTAACAATGTCAGAGCTACTTTTGAGTATGCACATCTTTGGGACAAGGATGAAGAATTTTTCTAGAGTTCCAGGAAGTTGACTGAGTTGGGAAAACATTACTGCCCTAAAAGTGGAGCAAGTTCCAACCCCAAACCTGTTGGATTAATCGAAAAGGAACAAGAGGCAACAACATCCCAATTAGAGGAATCCAAGAGGAAGGAAAAGGAGGAAGAAGAAAGACTCCAAAAGGAGCAAGAATTCAAGCAGCAGCAAGATGGAGAAGCTGCTATAGCTGAGTAGGAGCAAGAAGCAAAAGCTCGAAAAGATGAAGAGGAGAGGATCCAAAAAGAAGAAGCTTCTAAATGGCAAGAAGAAGTTGCCAAGTTATAGCAAGAAGAGGCCAAAAGAATAAAAAAAGAAGAGGCCAAAAATTTGCAGGCGATAAGTGAGAGAGCAGAGCGAGAGGTAGCAGATCTAGTAGACATAGCAGAGCAAACAGAAAGGAGAGAAAGACAAGAAGCTAAAGAATCTAAGAGGTATCTGGAACAAGGCATGTCTATTCTGCAGGCCATGGACTTGGATCTATCAACAATAAAACAATCATGGATAGCTAATGAAGTATTTGTAACCACCGAAGAGTTTGCACTTATCCCATACACTCCTTCAAAGAAGCACCAAGTGGCCAACCTGGATTCTGTTTATTTTTTATAAAAGGAAGAAGGTTATTGTAGAAAGATTAGAGAAGAAAATGAAAATTGGAGAAGGCTGATTTGAAATCAGAGTATCAGAAACCCCACTTGTTAAAGGGAATGACAGCGACCCTCTGTTCACGGCATCATGCACTGTGACTTCGGCTCAAGCAAGTAAAGATAATGTTGATCATTTGGTGGAAGAAGTTAAGAAGTACATGGATTTATGTTTCAAAGTAAAACGTAACATGCAAAAGGAGGTGTTAAAAGGAAACGAATTAAGGTTGAAGTAAAAAGAAATTCAGGAAGAAAAGAAAGAAACAACTTTGCAAGCCCGGTAGCTCGAAGATGAAAAGAGCACACTAGAGGTGCAGTTGGCAATCTCGAAAAGCGATAAGAAATCCCTGGAAGCTTGCATAAGAGAACTGGAATAGCATGAAGCCAACAACATGCAGCTAAATAAATCTTTTAAGCCTCATCTTGAAAGGCTGACGCAGGGAAAAGAGAAGCTATTAGAGCAGCTCAAGGTTGAAAATGAGAGGCAAGATGTAATTGCATTTCATGAACAAGCATGTGACATGCAGAGGAAGGTTTATCAGTCACTGATGTTGATTTCAGGAGAGATATGTAGGGTGAAAGAAATGATAACAAGGATGAAAATCATTGAGTTCGAGGCGTTGAAGCTAAAAAAGAAGTATGCACATCACTTGCAGTGGATAAATAAACAATTTGAATGGAGAGAAGGGAAATCTGGTTTCCCAGCGCACCTACAGGAAAAGACCGCCGATGAATTGGACTTGGATTGTTGACTCCTCGAGTTTTGTAGGGGTTGTAACGCAAAGCTAGGTATTGAAATCCAGAAAACGGTTAAGAGCTGTCCCACATTATACTAAAAAATCGTGGAAACCTATGAGAAATGTAGCATGGTTTTACCTTAATCTATTTATGAGTTTCCTAAAAGAGAGCAGTGTTTGACATATTTGTAGAGTGAGATGAATGCAGAAATAGAATACATCAATAAGATAGATGTACTAAATCTCGATGATCTCCATCGGTTCATTCGGCGGACCTCTATCCATGCCTATTTCCTACAAAGTGTCACTGAGGTAGTAGTGGTAGGAGCAGCCAGCTTTAAATCGGATTTGCGCAAGCATGAAATAGCATTGAAAATGACAATCTCTGCGTGGGATAATACCATTCTGCGAGAAATCAGCTAGTGGGATAGCTATATTGAAAGTGTAGACAACCCAGCTGAAGCGAGCAAAGTAGTTGATGGGAGCATGCCTATTGAAATGGGCACCTCAGCAAAAATAGAAAGACCAACTGAAGTGGTAGGACCATCTTGGCCTCAATTTGTTTTATTGTAAATTTTGTAAAAGACAGCTGGAATTATTTTATTGTATAAATGTTTTGTAAAACAACTGGAAATTGTTTTTGTCTCTTTAGGCACTAAAAGACAAAATTTTGGGTCTCGCTAGTGTTAGGTTTTGGGAAGAGACAAATTTTGTAAAATCTATAAATATAGAGATAGAAGAGATGAGAAAGGACTTTTGGCAGGTGAAAGGACAGACTAATGTTGTACGTGAATTACTTTGCTACACCAATGAAGTAAGCTCTATTTTTCCTAAAGAAAGCATGCATGGATTTTTGTTGTGGAAATGTGTTGAATGTTGACCGAATTATTTCTGCGTTATTCATACATTGATTGTGAGATTGTTCTTAACTAATCTGAATTATTTCTCTGTTATGAATGCTTTCACTTTCCTATGCAAAATTATTGTGTAAAATGAGTAATGGAATGTTTATCTCTGTCAAAGCTATCTTTGATAATATTTTGATTTCTGCTGTAAATGCTTCTATTAATTAGAACAACTATCTGTGAAATTCTTGGTTGCATTTCTAGTTTATTACTCATTCTTTAAGTTTGCTCCTTGCAAGGATAGATTAAATTTGCTTAAACAGTTTTATATTAGATTTGTTTAAATACATGGATTTAGATTACAACACTTGCATATCATCTTTAAAATAAAATACATAAATGATGGATGGGGCCGCAACCGGTGCAAAGAAAACAAATCTTTAAATCTTACATGGTAGCCGGTACATTAAACGGACGGATTCCCTGTACCAAATGGTGAGTGATCTAATTGGGCTTTCTTACCGGGGAGAATCCCTTGCTTATTGATGCTACAATTTTCGGGGCATAAACAGTTTTTGGTGCTAGATGAAGGGATGCCAGTGCATGGCTGGAAGAGGAGATCCTTTCGTTAGAAGAAATCCCACTGAAGACCTGCTTGAAACAACTATCCTACATAATTTAGATCTGGAATCAATAAATCAAGAAGATCCCAATTCTGGAATCGAACAACAAGAAATGTTGTATGTTGTTCCTTTTTGCTAAAGTAGAAAATTTAAGAAGACATACCCATGCGTACGTTAGGAAACTTGGTAGTTTGAAAGCAATCCCCTTACTCCCCAGAAGAAGAGCCCCTAGAAGGGAAACAAAGTATACAAGGGATTCAGTTCTTGTTCAAAACTTTGAAGAGTTGGTGGATCTATCTTTGGAAGAAATCACAGGGCCTATTAGAGAAATCGGACTTGAAAATCCTCTAGATCTAGAGGAACCACATACCCCACATAATTCTCCACATAACACTCCAACACATCCTTCGCGTAGAGCCATGGCTGTGCCAGTATGGAGAGTAAGAGGAGCACTGAATTTAGCTGGTCCATTCTATGATCTGCCCAAGAATCCAGAAAAGGTTTTTTCCAAGTATGATCCTGGGAAGGGTATTTCTACTGAATATCATCTTAAGAGTTTCTATTTAGCTCTGAGTCTTTTAAATGTGCAACATGAAGATGTAGACTGTATGATTTTTCCCTACACTTTTGAGCCCAAGGTATCTTCCTAGTATTTAAGTTTGCAAGCTAGTTTGATATCGAATTGGGAAGATTTTGACAAGTGTTTCTTAAATAAATATGGAAATCAGAAAACAGTCACTATACTCATGAAAGAATTGTTGTCCATGAGAATGGAAAAGAAAGAGAAGGTTCAAGAATTTAATCAAAGATTCACTACCTTGTTGAATAATTTTAGTGATGCAGCAAGACTTGCTGAGGAATCTTTAGTTGAATATTATACAACAACACTTGACCCTCCCATAGCAATGTTTGTTAAAAGAACAAAAAAAACTACCTTGATAGAAAACTTCGAAGAAGCCAAGAAGGTAGAAGAAGATGCAAATAGCATTGCTAAGCATTCTCTCGATCTAGAAACAAAGCCAGCAACTATTAAGAAACCCCTTTTGCTAACCAGAAATAAGGAGTAACCATCAACATATATGGAAAATATGGTCAAAATGATGTAAAATCTTTCTAATAAAATTATCGATATGGAGAAAGATAAGACAGCTAGCACTTCTAGGAAACCATTCAAACCTTTCTATAAGAAAAGGAAAGAAAGTGGACAGTCGCTTCCACTTGTAAACATTTATGCTATTCTAAGTTTAAATGAAGTTGGCATGGACCATTTCTGTACCTTCCATCAAGAACAACACTCAGAAAAGAGTTGTCCACAATGGATAAATTCGATGAGCCTGGTGATGAATCAAATGCTAGGTACACAGATAGAAGATCAGAAAGATCCTATAGAAGAGCATATTTTTGAACAGGAAGAACCCGCTCCCAACAACAAAATGGTCTTATGGGATTGGGTACCCATGCAAGAACCGTCTTTCGAAGATCTTGCTAAAGAATTTCAAACCACATCAATTAATGTCATCACTAGATGTTAATTTTTTGAGCATTAATTCAACATAGTCTAGGATCTTTACTGAGAGAATAACATGTACAGCATATCAAGCATATCAATCACAACAAGCAATCACATGAGACAATAGACACACAAATTTTCCTTGTGGAAAACCAAGAAGGTGAAAAACCCCAATAACTTCCTTAGAGATAGATAGAGCAATGATACAAAACCCAAGCATAAGAGATAGTCTCGTAGCAGCAGCTTCTCCTCGTCCACTAGTGCGCCACTCTCCAATGAGTGTATAAGTGAGAAAGTGAATGATCAAATAGAGTGCCTCCCACACTCTATTTATACTTGACTTGAGTTGCCTAATAACCTTTACTAGGTCGGCCTTAACTTAACCACATAACATAAGGCTGACAGGGATGACCCCCAATAGGGTGGTCTAGTAACCCTTTTACCTAGATGACTCATACAAGGCCGACCCCATCAAGGTGGTCTAATAACCCATCAAGTATAAGGTATGACACTTACAATATAAATGACGACACTTCCATATAGAGGAATAATAACATCTCTATAGGAATACAAACACTTCCATATAGATGAATAATAACATCTCTATAGGAATACAATATACATAGGTGAAATACATTCCGAAGTTACAATTACATCAACACTCCCTCTTAACTAGGAAGGTATATCTCGACACAGGTCTTCTAGCACAAGAATTCTTCTCTGGATCATCGTCACTGGATCATCGATATTGAATCATCATCATCGTCACTACTACTTCTATCTCAATCAATCTCTGAACTACTCGTCATAGGAAGTTCTACAGAGCTAGTCCATTTTCATAATGGATGTAGGCCCACCGCCCGTAGGTCTTCATCATCACTTGCCATACTGTGGAATCCTTAGGACTTATTACGTGCATCACAAACCCTCGCTAGAGCATCCCAGGACTTATTACGGGCACACAGCCCAACCTATTGGATCTCCGAGGTCTTACATGTGGTCATGGCACAACCTCAAAAGAGCATCCCAGGACCTATTACGGGAACACAGCCCAACCTATCGGATCTCCCAGGTCACATTACATGCCATAGGAAAAACCCTCGAAAGATCATCCTAGGACTTATTACAAGCACACAACCCAACCTATCGGATCTCCCAGGTCTTACATGTCGTCCCAAGCACAAACTATCCACGGCCATAGAGTATCATCCTGATACTCATGATCGTACTGATCATAACATCATTCACGAAGCACAACCCAGATGCACATCACACAACACTTACATTCACCGTCATGGGAAGACACACTTCAACCATCCGTGAAAGGCTCAACACTTATATCTACGCCATGGGAAGACACACTTCAACCATGCAAGAATGGCATCGCACTTATATCCATAGCCATGGGAAGACAAACTTCAACCATGCTAGGAATGTCACAACACTTATATCGTAGCCATGCGAAGACACACTTCAACCATACTCGAATGGAATAGCTCTTACATCAACGACCATGGGAAGGCACACTTCAACCATGTCGAAATGGCCCCAGCACTTATATCGTAGCCATGGGAAGACACACTTCAACCATGCTTGAATGGCTCCAACACTTATATCGCACGAATGGGAAGACATACTTCAACCATGCTTGAATGGCGCCAGCACTTATATCGCAACCATGGGAAGACACACTTCCACCATGCTCGAATGTCCCATGTGCATCTGTGTCTTCAGAACTCATCACACATAATCCAACTGATTATGTAATGTGTCCACCTGATACATATCATCACATATGATCATCCTAATCATCATCATAACATCATCCTGATGCATATCATCTGGAGCAACATCCTGAAGCTCATCATCCATGACCATCCTGATCATACAATGCATCCACCTGATGCATACATAGTATCTACCTGATACATATCATCATACATGATCTACCTGATCATACAATGTATCCACCTGATACATATCAACATACATGATCCACCTCATCATACAATGTATCCACCTGATACATATACAAATACATGATCCAACTGATCATAACAAGCATCCAACATGATGCATATACATATGATCCAACTAATCATAACAAGCATCCAACATGATGCATATATGGAGAAGTAACTGGAGCATCGACCTGATGCTTATCAGACAACGCTTACATCCACAGCCATGGGAAGGATCCTCCTCTCACCATGCTGGAAATGGCTCCTGCAAATGTGTCCATCACTTCTTCCTTGAAGTGTCGTCAATCTGAAGAACACCAAGCCTCTCTCTGAAGTATTCAAACTTCACTCTGGCTAGTGGTTTCATCAAAGCATCTGCAACCTGCTCATCTGTCGCAACATATAGGAGCTTCACTACTCCACTCTGCACCATATCCATGATATAGTGTTATTTGATCTCAATGTGCTTCGACATGTCATGGAATATCGGGTTCTCACACAACTCTGGTTGTCACAAAAAATACCAGTAGCCTCCAACGGGAGATCAAATACCGCATACAGTAGCTTCTAGAGCCACACTTCCTCACAACTAGCTGAACAAGCTGCAACATACTCTGCTTCGGCTATACTCAGTGCTACGCAGGACTGCTTCCTGCTAAACCAAGAGATCACACCTGATCCCATACTGAAGCAGCACCCTTAAGTGCTCTTCCTATCTGCAGCACTGCCTGCGCAGTCCAAATCAACATAACCCTGCAGGTTAAACTTTTGATTCGCATCATACTTGAGCCCATAATAAATTGTACCCTTCAGGTGCCTCGAAATATGCTTTATAGCAGCCAGGTGAACACCTCTCGGATCTGTCAGGAACTGGCTCAATGTGTTCACTACAAAGCGAATATCTGGTCTAGTGTTCGTTAGGTACATCAAGGACCCAATCATCTGACGATACACCATGACATCAACCGAATCGGATGAAGCATCACATAGAAGCTTCAAGTTTGATTCCATAGGTGTGGCCATGGCCTTGCAGTCCATCATCCCGAACTGCTTCAGGATCTCTACTGCATACTTTCCTTGTCCAAGGAAGATCCCATCCGCACTCTACCACACCTCCATGCCTAGAAAATAGTGCATCATCCCCAATTCATTCATCTCAAACTTGAAAACAAGCTTCCTCTTCATGTCAGCAATCAATCTATCCTCACGAAGTCCTAGTTGCTTGCTTCAAGCCATACAAGTCTTTCTTCAGTTTGCACACATGAGTTCCTCTTTCTGGGAGAAGCCACGAGCTACAAACCTCGCTTTGTATTTATCCATGCTACCATCTGCAGCATGCTTGATCTTATAGATCCACTTGGAAGTCACAATAGACTTCCCTTCAGGTCTTGGGACCACATCCCAAACATCATTCTTCATGATCGACTAGTATTCCTCGATCATGGCATTCTTCCCAAATCCCGGGAACTTCAAATTCTTCAATATCTTCAATAGATAGCTTTGTTGTTGGAACAAATGTTGTAGTCCTTCTTTTGTAGGTGATGGTATATGATCTTTCCTACAAGACAAGTTAAATTGCATGATTAGAAAACATCTCATAGTTTTCAGAACAAATTCTTACACATAAAGAAATATGTCATACAGTCATGCATTTAATTTAGCAATGCTTTAATACAACATTGATCCATATCCTATAACTTTCTAGATTCCTTCCAATCTCTATCAGAATGTTGTTAAGAGTGTGCAGAACTCCCAACATGTCAGCAAAGAGGTTTCATTCTAGATAGGTAGCAATGGAATGTTGTACAGTGCCATAGGCCACTTACCCATTACATGCATATTAGTAGTATACTGTTCATTAATACAATTATTCTAATATGCATAATACACAACCTAAGTCTAGGAACATAAGTATATACATCTTTGAATAGTATTATTTAAACAATCAAATATACAAGAAATGACAATTCAAATACTTATCTTTGTTTGTTTGATGGGTGGACTCCCTCTCAATCTTTTTTTCCTTAGAGGAACCACTGGAGTGTGCTCCCTCTTGATCTTTGCTTCCTGGATTACCTGTCCTTGAACTTATATCCATCCTCAATCACTATGCATGCTTACTAGTATCATCATTGTGTTATCCTCGATATTTCATACATAATCATAAATTTATTAATATAATCTTAATACTATCAAAACACAATAATCTTAAGCATGTATAGTCATGATCATTTCAAACACAGATAATAAGCCTTAGTATTCAAGGTTTATATAGCAATTTTCTATTTAGTCATATCATTAATCAAAGTAATGAACATAACATGCATAAACCCTAGATTACTCAAACTTTTAACTCCATCAGTAATCGTTATCAATCATACAAAAGTATAAGATCCTTTGATATAGGAAAACATACTTGGTCATCATATTTGCTAGCTATGTCTAGCAATGTTTTCTTGTTCTCTTCAATGACCTGCATAGTTCATAATTTAACCATTGTAGAACCAAATTATACATACCTCTATGTGATCCATGACTATGGATGAGTCTTTGTCTTCATGTCATCATGGTCTTGATCTAGAGCTTGATTTGAACCTTTCATGTTAGCAGATAACATTCTCCTCATACAACACGACAGTGCATTAGTACAAACATAATACAATCATAAGTGTCATAGCCCTAATCAATGAATGTCTTCTATCATGCATTCATTCTTTTACTAGGGTGACAAGACAAGTCTAAAATTAAACAACATTGTTACTAAACTCATTAACATGAGGACAATCATATTATAAACTTAATCATGAACAGATTTCAAAACATACTTGTAAGTCATGCCTGTCAGATTGCTTGTAGTAGTTGTTGTTGTTGTTCCTTTTGTTCTTAGGACAATATGTGAAAAAGTTTCCTCTTATTGGTATGTGCTGTGAAAACTTGATCTTCATTCCTCATCTTCTCTTCTTGAGCTACAATTTGAGCTTCTTCCTATGAGCATTCTTCCCACAGTTTACTGAAAGAGATAAGTTTCTTCGTAGCACAAATTCCTTGGATGAAGGAATCCCATGACCTAGCTTGGTGTGCTGAGAACTTCAAATGAAATCGAAAAGATTTAGGTCTTACCACTTGATTTGCAAAAATATGGATGTAGAGCTAGATTAGGGTTTGTCAGAGAAACCCAAAAAATTCAAACATTTGAAAAGATGGAAAGATGTGCCTTGATGATTTGATCAAGTTGGTATACTCAGAATTTGAAAACTGCAAAGTTTCACCCCTCAAATTTGCTTTTCAAACATTCGGATTCACTAGGGAGGATCGTGAATTAGGGTATGATTTCCCCTGAGCTTCATCCATCCAAAAAATTTGATCTTGATCTCTAAACTTTGATTTTTTCAGAGGAGCTTCTAGCCATGGTCTCATATTTCAGAAATTCCAACTTTTGTAGAAGCCCTAATTTCTGACTTCACTCGAGAAGACCTCAAACTAGGGTTTGATTTTCCCGGAGCTTCACCCAACCAAAAAGTTCGATCCAAAGCTCTAAAATTTGAGTTTTCCAAGGAGCTTCCAGCCATGGTCTCAGATTTCAGAAATTCTTATTTTTGTGGAAACCCTAATATTTAGGGCCAAAAAAGTGCCCAAAATTGAATTCTGATTGGACAGAAAGATGCGCCTTGCTGAGGAGAGTCAATCTACCCTACTGCCTTTCCAAATTCTGTGGAGAGAAACCCAAAAACAAGAAGCCCTAGCTTCCGCAACTGCACAATGTCTTCTTCTCATGTTAGCTCTGATACCATGTTAATTTTTGAGCATTAATTCAACATACTCTAGGATCTTTACTGAGAGAATAACATGTACATCATATCAAGCATATCAATCACAACAAGCAATCACATAAGACAATAGACACACAAATTTTCCTTGTGGAAAACAAAGAAGGTGAAAAACCCCAATAACTTCCTTAGAGATAGATAGAGCAATGATACAAAACCCAAGCATAAGAGATAGTCTCCTAGAAGTAGCTTCTCCTCCTCCACTAGTGTGCCACTCTCCAATGAGTGTATAAGTGAGAAAGTGAATGATCAAATAGAGTTCCTCCCACACTCTATTTATACTTGACTTGACTTGCCTAATAACCTTTACTAGGTTGGCCTTAACTTAACCACATAACATAATGTTGACAGGGCCGACCCCCAATAGGGTGGTCTAATAACCCTTTTACCCACATGACTCATATAGGGCCGACCCCATCGAGGTGGTCTAATAACCCATCAAGTATAAGATACAACACTTACAATATAAATGACGACACTTCCGTATAGAGGAATAATAACATCTCAATAGGAATACAAACACTTCCGTATAGAGGAATAATAACATCTCTATAGGAATACAATATACATAGGTGAAATACATTATGAAGTTACAATTACATCAACACTATAAGTAAAGGCCCGGTGCTTGATCAAACCATTGATGCACCTAAAGCCAAGGTTGTGAAGGAAATGCCAAAGTGGCACATAACTGTCATTCCATTGCAGCCTAAGGAAAACCTAGCAGTGACAAAAGAACCAAACATAGAAATATCTAAACAGCTAAAGGTCACTTTGAACAAAACAGAAAATCAACCTAAAGTTTCAAAAGAATGTGACATGGGATATGATATAATCGAAGACATTAGGAAGGCGAAAGTGAATGTCTTTATATTTGATATGTTTAGTTTGCCCCAACAAAGAAAGAAGTCGTTGGAAGCTTTTGACCCAGAAGCTAGTACTTCGGTAGAAAACATTGAGGAAAACCCCGAGATAAACAAATCTAGCATTGACAGGAAATCTAGATCACAAACTTTGGCTTTTAGTTTAATTTTCGAAATTTTCAATCATAATGTGCATAACTGTTTCCTATATTCTGGGGCTTCCTCGAATGTCATACCACTATCAATCTGTAAAAAGATTAATGGGAAGCCAATTCCATCACCATCTCATATCATACAGTTAGATAGGACTGCTGTTAAAGTCATTGGAGAAATGAAATATGTGCTTATTAGGTTGTTAGCAAATCCTAGAGTGTGTCAATTTGTTGATATAATGGTAGTCGATATTCCTGAGGATTATGGTTTGATATTGAGCAGGGACTAGTCTATGAAACTGAATGGTTATTTCACGATGGATTGGTCTCACGTGTGGTTTCCATACCAGAATAGGAAAAATCAAATTAAAATACTGAGAGAACCCCACATGAAAAAAAATGTAACTAATGAAGCTGTAGCTTTCTCATCTTCAGTTTTGGGAAATTACTTCTTAAAGATTCAACGGGGTAATCATCAATCTGAAGATGTTAGCCATGATTCAGATGAACAATCCGATCTCCTTCAATTTTCTCGGACTGATGATATTGATTGTAACATAGTAGTATTAGTCACTGACTTAGGTAATAGTGATACTAACTTAGTTAAAACATAAAATGTTTTTTAGGTTCTATACTTTGAGGGTTCCAAAACCCAAGAAGGATCCAAAGGTGGTTGTGTTTTAATCGATCCTAAAACCAACAAACACTTTTTATCTTGTAGACTAGAGTTCGATTGCACGAATAACACTGTTGAATATGAAGCTCTAGTCCATGGTTTAAAAAAAGCTATTAGTTTAAATGTTAAATATCTGAAAGTCTTTGGTGATTCAGAGATAGTTGTCAGGCAAGTGAGAGATACAATTCACTGCCTTTCACCACACTTAAAAGGTTATCAGTTAGAGGTTTGGAATTTGATTTCATGTTTTGATGCTTTCAATATTAATTCCATTTCTAGATTATGGAATGCTACAACTGATTTGTTAGTTACTTTTGCTTCCAGATTGTTGCCTACTAATAACAAGTGCTCTATTGAATTGATTTTTAGGCCGTCCATTCCATACAACATTACAAATCTTAGAGTATTTGATGATGATGATCAGATCATCAGCTTCTTGACAAATGAGGATGTCTTCCAAGAAGCCATAATAGATGAAGAGAAGCATGATTCAGATTTGCAAAGCAAATATGCAGTCAAAGGAAACTTCATGCCCAAGGGAGTGAGATCTCTTGAAAGTTTGTTCAATCTGCAGAACAAGTTCAAAAGACCAGCAAATGTTAAAACTCATAGCTCCTCCATGTAGCATGAATTGGTAAATCTGGGTATAGAAGTTGAACCAAAGTATGTCAATCTTGGTAAATGTTGCTCGCCAGGCGAGAGAGATAAGTTCGTCAAACTATTTCATCATTATAAAGATGTATTTGCATGGACTTATGAAGATCTTAAAACATATGATACCCGCATTATTTAGCACATAATACCAATGAAGGCAGGCGTTAAACCATTTAAGCAGCAATTAAGGAGAATGCATCTAACCCTGGAGCCTTTGATACAAAAGGAATTGAAGAAGTTGTTGGATGCAAAGATTATTTTTAAAATCCAACATTCTGAATGGGTCGCCAACCTAGTTCTCGTGTGGAAGAAGTCAGGAGAGATAAGATTGTGTGTGGATTTTTGGAACTTAAACAAAGCTTTCGATAAAGATAACTACCCTGTGCCTCCAATGGAACAAATTTTATAGATGGTGTCAGAATCAGAAATATTTTCTCTATTAGACAGTTTCTCTGGGTACAATCAAGTGCTAGTAGTAGAAGAGGACTGACTCAAAACCACTTTTCGTACAAAGTGGGGAACCTTTGCATATCGCAGGATGCCATTCGGCTAGATAAACATAGGAGCTTCTTTTCAGCGAGCCATGGACATTGCTTTTCGAGGATTGGGTGTTCATTGTGTTGTAGTTTACCTAGATGATGTGATAGTTTTTTCAAAGAAAAGAGGAGACCATGTTTTCCACTTGAAGCAAATCTTTGATCGCTGCAGGAAATATGGTATTTCGTTAAACCCCAAGAGAAGTGTTTTCGTTGTTCTTGAGGGCGAACTCTTGGGTCATATCATTTCAAAGAAGGGAATATCAATAGATTAAGAGAGAGTGCAAGCTATCAACAATATTCCCATTCCCCACAGCAAGAAATATATGCAAACATTTACAGGCACCATTAATTTTGTTCGAAGGTTCGTTCCTGACTTCGTTTAGATCATTAAACCTTTGCAACAAATGATAAAGCAGAGTGTACAGTTCAAGTGGACTGACTTGGAGAAAATGGCATTTAAAGAGATCAAAGCTACCATAGCTAATGCACCTTATTTAAAGAGTCCAGACTTCGATAAGGATTTCATATGTATACCTTTGGTTCGGATGACTCTCTCGCAACTATTCTCACACAGAAGGTAGAATCAGGAGACAAATACCCAATTTCCTTTATGAGAACTGGTAGGAAGGGAACATAACTTAACTACCCTGTTGTAGACAAGAAAGCATATGACATATTCAAAGTGGTAAAGTAGTCTAGGCAATATATTCTAAAGAACAGAACTAAAGTCATAGTTCCTCACCCCGCCGTCAGATCTCTTTTTGTTCAGAATGAATTGGGAGAACAGAGAGGAAACTGGGTCACTGTTCTTCAAGAGTATGATTTATAATTCAAACCCGCCACCATCATCAAGGGTCAAGGGTTATGTAAATTACTCACTGAACATCCTGTTGATGAAGAGTTGAATTGGAAGAATGAAGCGGAACCGAATATGGTTGATATATGTCCCATTTTTACAGCTCTTGAATCTTGGTATAGGGAACTAGTGCATTATTTGCAGCAAGGATATTTTCTAAAACACTGGAGTTCTAAGCAAAGAAGGGAGTTGCATCTGAAATTAGTAGCCTATCAAACCATTGATGGGATACTCTTTAGAAGAAATTATGATGGTATTTTCCTTATATTTCTAAATAAAGAAGATGTTGATAACGTTGTCAAAGAATTGCACGATGGCCATACTAGGGGACATTATTCTATAGATACCACAGCACATAAGATTCTCAGAGCTGGGTATTATTGCCCCACCTTATTTAGAGATGCTCATGCTTATGTTTCGAAATGTGATGTATGTCAAAGAAGTGCTAGGAAATTTCCAAAAGCAGCAGGACCTCTGCAGCCAGTCATTATCTCTGAACCATTAGAGCAATGGGGCATAGATGTTATTGGAGAAATAAACCTAAATTATTCACTGCAACATCGGTATATCCTGACATCTATGGATTATTTCATGGGATGAACAGAAGCTGCTCCACTGTGCAAAATAAATTAAGATGCAGTTATCAGATTCCTTGAAGAAAACATAATAACTAGGTTTGGGGTTTCAATTTCCCTAGTCTTTGATAATGTAACTTATTTTTTGTCTATAAAGATTAATGAATTTGTTTATGAGAAAGGAATTAAATTACATTATTTAGCCAATTACTATCCCTAAGGAAATGGATTGGCTGAGTCTACCAATAAGAATCTCATTCAAATCCTCAAGAAAATTGTGATTGAAAATCAGAGAAGTTGGCATACATCCCTCCCAAATGCTTTATGGGAAGACAGAGTCACCCCAAAGAATGCCTTAGGATTTTTCCCGTTCACCCTAGTCTACGGTAAGGAAGTCGTCCTCCCTCCAAATATTTTACTCCCATCCTTGCAATTGGCCAAAGCCTCTTGAGGTTCCAGCAATCAATTCCTACAATCAAGAATTGATACCCTGCTGGACCTTGAAGAATCTCGGCTTCAAGCCAAAGAACGCTTCCACCAATGCCAAGACATAGTCAAAAGGTGGTTTGATAAGCAAAAATCTGGCAAGAGAAGTTTCGAAGTAGGTGACTTATGAAGTGGGACCATCCACATGATGATAAGGGAATGCACACAAAGTTTCATCATTTATGGGTTGGCCCTTATCAACTTTATGAAAAGCTTGGCCCATCGACATATAAGCTGAGAAACTTGTAAGGAGAGAAAGTGAATCTCCCTCTCAACTGCCTTGCTTTAAAGCAGTACTTCACATAGTCCCATGGGGGCTTTTGTACATAAATAAGTGTTGTTGTTTCTTTTCTTGTTTTCTTGTTTTGTTGTTTTTTGCGGTTTTTAAGTTAGTTTGGTTTGATTTTTACCTTGCTCTCTGCTCAAGTTTTCTTTATTCTTTCTTTAATAAATCCTAGCCCAACTCTTAGCTTAGTGGTGAGATAGGACTCCGAGCAAATCTAAAAATCTTGAAAGGCAGAATTTCACTTATAAAGAAAATGTATCTTCGTGACATTGCTTTAACTGAGTGGTCTCTAGGAGGGAAGAGATCCTTTTCTATTTGGTCAAAATAGCCCCTGTTGAATAATTAAGATTTAGCATTTGCTTCTTACTATCTTGGGGCTCCATTCACTCTAACATTAATGTCTATCTCAGGAAGTTCACTATGATGGACCCATGGAAAGGAAGCATGTCTCATAGATGTATGGTATTTAAAATGATCCCATGCTACAAGAAAAAGCAAAAAAGGCTTATATCAAAGAGTCTGTTTTCCAGAAATTCTCTCCTCAATTAAAGCACAGCTGAAAGAAGCTAAAAAGCATTCAATCAAGGAAGTTGTTCAAATAATCCATCCCAGCAAGGTTCTTCTTTATCCGTGAAGCATGATACTCAAATAAATCTCTCGCTCACACAAAAGGACATTATGGATTGAAGAACCTAAATCAAGTATTGAAAGCTAAAGAAATTTATTTTTGGAAGGCTCAAACAGAAAAAGTGATCAATTAAGAAACATCCAAAAGGATGTAGATAGCATGGGAGTGAGGAACAAATGAATATGTTTGTGAGATACTGTTACGATCCTGTGGATTCCTATATTAGTTGGCATCTCGAAGATAGGTTTCAAAATGAACTCCACACTCTGGCCCTGAGAGAGTTGTAAAGAAGTCTGAGTTAAAGTTTCCTTTTCCCAAATGACCATTATGATAAGAGTGATCACAGCATTCACAGAAGCTGAACTATGAAGGCATTTTCTTACGCATGGAGCTAGTAGTTTGTAAGTTTTCTGATCATGGGAAGAGTTTGTTTCAGAGATTTGTGTTCACTAGCGAATCGCCAATTGTTGTTTCTACAACATACGCCCCAAAAATTTTGTAAATATTGGGACCCCTCCTTTTATTTTTTGAAGAAGTCCTTTAGGCCTTTGAAACTTGTTTTCAACTCTTCGAGTTTCCCTTTTTTCTTCCACAAATTTTTGTTTTTTCTGCTAAGGATTTTTTTTCTTTCAGTCGGCTTTGGTCATAGTTTTTAATGAGAAAAGCACCGACCGTTGCATACATTTTAACCTTAACTTTGCCGATCATTTTGCACACTTGTTAATTTTAAACTTGCGCTGATCGGTTGCAAGTTTAAATCCAAAAGCACCAATCAGTAGCACTAAATCCATCCTCGGTCACAGTTTTTAGGACTAAATCTCCCAACAATTGCATGAGTCTTAACCTTAACTTCGCAGATATATCGTGCCACGCTTCGGCCTCGGCTTCAAAAGTATCTGTCGCGCATCTTGGTAACAATTTTTAGGACTAACACTCCCGACCGTTACGCATCCCGCTGGCTTAACCCTCCCCGACCTCTGTTTCAACCCTCATCACAGTGTTGTGGTCGCAAGGGTTACCCTTAAAATTGCTGACCGTTGCACAACAATTACTGGTTGAGCTGCTAGCCACAGCGCAACCTAATTTTTTGGGAAGCAGGAAAGACTCGTTGGTAGAGAATTCAATTTTGGCCTATGTGGATTTATTACTCTTTGCATCTAGCCTCGTGCACACTTAATTTCCCAACTGTCCAACCTGTGGGGATTGATTGTTCCTATTATATATACATAAAACAAGGTTTTTTTCCCCTCTCCATATTTGTTGAAACCAAGAGCATTGTTCATTGGAAGCTTCAGCTTATTACTTTCCAGGATACACACGTCAACAGCAGCAAGCCATTCTGGTACTAACAGGTAGATCCTGTTGATGCCTCAAAAATTGTAGCATCAATCAGTTAGGGATTCTCCCCAGTAAGCAATCCCAATCAGATTGCTCACCATTTGGTGTGGGGAATCCATCCGATTAACGGTTCCAGCTACCGTGTGAGGTTTAAAGATTTCTTTATTTTTACCGGTTGTGGCCCGATCCACAATTTATATATTTTGTATTTAATATGATATGCATGTGCCCTAGCCTAAATGCATGCGTTAAACGAATATGTTCTAAGCTAAATAAAACTAAATTAACCTATCCTTGCAAGGAGAAACACTTAAAATCATGACTAATAAACTGAAAGTAACCTATACTGGTCAAAGCAGATAGCCATTAAATCCCATAAAATCATTTTCAATGAAATATAGATGATATCAAAGATAGCTCTAATTATATTAAAACATTCCATCACTCATAATGTATAGACATTTTTCTAAGAAGTAGAATCATTCACAGCAGAGAATTAATTCACATAAGCCAGGAAAGATCTCACTGAATGTATATAGAAATTGTCGAAATAGTTCGGCAAATATTCATCACAAACTCAAAGCAAAACAATGCACCAGCTTCCACAGGCCCAAATTGTTTCTCAATTCATGTAGCCGAAGTAGTTCAAATACACAAGAAGAAATTCTTTAACCTGCCAAAAGTCCTCTTCATGTCTCTAAACTGGCTATATATAGCTTTCCAAAATGCTCCATGAGCTGCCACCTATACCCTAACCATTTACATTCTCTTAATTTGTCTTTTAGTGTTGATATTACAAAACAGGAGAAATATCCCAATTAACTTTACAAAAAAAAAACGGATTTAAAACCCAAATGTCTTTTTTAATAATTCAAAGGTATACACATAAAATAGAAACTAAAGAGGCATGCTGACTCTCATAAGTCAGACGTTAGCAAATATGAGCTATCCTTGGGCTGATTCTTTTGTCAACTTGGGTGCTTCTTCTAAAGTTAATGCTACTACAGCAACTGGAACACTTTTCGAGGTCGAAGCTTGGTTGGCTGCCAGTGCCTTGTCAACCTTCGCTATGTAATTTTCCCACTGATTTTCTTCCTTTACAATATTTACTCCAACTAACGGAATCATAAATCTAAGAGACACTTCTTGCTTGGCAAGCTCCTTGGCTAGGATAATAATTTCTGCCATAGTAGATCGAATACTTTCTTCTAACAAGTGTTTATGAACGATAAGCTTGGTTGATAAATTGATGCAGGTCTTCTTTGGTCAAGATGTTCAGCTTCTGCACATATTTTCTTTCTACCTTAACCCCCTCATTTAGGTTAGATAACCATTGTGTTCTATCTGGGAATTCTTCTATCCTTTGGGGCACGGCCATCTGAGAAATTTCCTGTGTCGTCCGTATCTTAGAATACAAACTCTTACATCGTTCATAAGTAGCTAGGGTTACGGTGGCTAGTTTTACTCCACAATCCTTAGAATAATCCAAGGTGCACACATCTTCTCTGTATTCAACAACAGAATTAAGGGGAAGAGTTGTCGGGAACTCTTATTTCCCTTCTCTCCACTCAATGTGTTTCTTAATCTCTCCACTGATGCGTGCATGCTTCCTCCTGACCCTGGTGTCTTCGACATTGAATTGCTTTACCTTGGCCATTATTGCCTTTAATTTGTAGATTTCCTCTGAGAGAAGTTCTTGGAATCTGTAGGTCCCTCTTATTATCTCACACGCTTGCTCGTAGAAGGGGCTAATGTCTCCCATTTTGTTGTTTGCTAGTTCCAATTGGCGTTCTAACAATTCATTGCCTTCTTGTCACTTTTCCATGTCTTCCTTTAGGTTTTCGAGCTAGTAAACATTGTCAAACTTCTCCAATTCAGGCTTCAGGTTTTTATCTTCAAGTTCTCCCTTTTCTACCTCTAAAACTCTTACTTGCATTTCCAAAGCTCTCCTATCAGCTTCCAGCTGTTGAAGCGTTTCATTTAATTCTTCCTTTTGAGATGTGAAAGAATCATTCTTTTCGATCATCAAATTTGTATAATTTTTCTCTTTGACTAATGCCTCCTACAATTGACGGGCTCTCTCTTTCTCTAGACTCAATTTATTCCCTAGTATGTTGACATTGTCGACAGTTGCTAGAATAGCAGACACAGAAACAGATGCCATGAGTTGGGGGTCATGTTGGGTACCTTGCATGATTGTGGTTCCATGCTTGGTGATGATATCTGGTTGAAAAGGCCTCTTCATCCTAGTCACCATTTCTTTAAGAATGGATTTCCTCTTTTTGTTATAAGCGAACTTATCCCATTGGGACACCCTGCTATTCTTGGATGGTGTAAACGGCACGAGTGGAAGGTTGCTTATGGGGGAATTCATATCCATGTTTTGTGTACTTGGGATTTTGGGGTCAGCATCCTCTTTGGATTTCTTCTCTTCTTCCTCTTTTCTTTGTGCTTCTTCCTCCTACTCCCTTCTTAGTGTGTCATCTTCATCCTGCTTCGCATTTCTATCCAATCTGATCCTCTCTTCTTCTTGAATCCTCTTTGCTTCAGCTTCAGCTGCCTGGGCTCTTAATGTCTCTTCTTCTCGGAGTTTATCCAGTTTTTCCTTATTGATTCTTTTCTCAGCTTCCTCTTGGATTTTCTTGGCTTATTCCTGGAGCCTTTGTTCTTCTTTCGAGAGAGCCTTAGCAGTCCCCAAGGTACCCTTTTCTCGCTGCTGATCTATTTTCTCCACAACATTAGAGCTCGATCTGGCTCCTCCTTTGCCAAGTTGACAAATCCATAGCTCAGTCATATTGATAACCGCTCTATATACTTCCTCATCTTTATCATAATAGTTAGCATATTCAAAGGGAGTGTATATTTCTTTGCAATGTTGTGCAACTTTGCCTTGTCAATCATTTCTGTGAAAAATCCTTTCCCCAAAATGAAAGCTTTTCAACTCTGCGACAAAATCTTCCATCGTCGTGATTTTTGAAAATTTGTAGGCCCCAACATAAAATGGTAAAGGTAGGAAGGAAGCCTTCTTGGCCTTATACAAGGTACTACCAATTCCATCAATAAATACCTGTCTTACTACCTCCTTGTGGACTATATAATCCATAGCATACCTAGGTAGGATATAAGGGGTTTTGGAGCCTTCGTACATTCTTATGTAGGCACCTTCTGGTGAAAATAATAAATCACCGTCTTTCTCCAAAATTTCCATCGCGTTTTCAGATAGGTAGTTGGGTTCTTCATTAAACATTAATTCATATTGGGGCATGATAAACTCCTCACAAATGAGTTTGTAATGCCTTTTTAATTATGAGCCCAAAAGATTTTGTAGGAGATGAACACTAAGCTATCAGTCGAGATCCATATGCATCCCAACTTGGGAAAGGGGCATTTCACCACAATACAATCTATCAAGTAAGATGCCATATAACATTTTTCCTTCCTCTCCACTAACCCTTCTCGTGCAGCCATTATAGATGATGATAGGCTTTCTGAGAGAATATCAGCCCAGTTGAAAATTGCCCCTTTGAAAGCTACGCAGTGGATGATGGGAACCCATTGCAGCATGAACATCATCCCATCGGGTTTTCCGAAGATTCTACTCAACATGAGAGCGATCAGACTGAAAGGGGGCCTCAGATTCTGATCCTCGTACTCCTGACTATCCTTTTTTCTGATTTGTTTGCCCGAAATTAACAGCTTCCTAGCCATCTCTAGATGATATATCTAGATCTCTTCCAACCATGCATCATTAAGCTGCTACTGGGATTTGGGAAACTTGTAAGTTGTTTAGATATAGGATGGGTGAAATGAGGCAAAAGCTTTTCCTTTCTTGTCTGCTACAACTCTTGTCTCGATGTTTGCATGCTGCAAAATCCATCAAATTACTTCCGAGCATGGGAAGAGCTCTGGACATGTGGCCGCCTTGGATATACAAGAGTTTTTGATGTTCTGATATAAATATTATTCCTTAAGAAGAGCTTCAGGGAAGGCCTGATCTCTTATCATACGGTATATGTCTCCCCAGTTTACTTCTTGGGGCATGCCTCTGGTGTACTTGGTATCCTGGAATGTAGTTTCTACTTTTGTGCTTTCATCAGTTGCCTTTGACTTTCTCTTGCCACCTTTGGCCATTTTTAAAAAATTATGTAGGCATACAGCGCAACATCAATAATTCAAATTTATCATTTTATTCATACGATTGAGGCCTAAATGCAATTTAAAAGACCCTTCAGTTTAAGCATTTACATCACATGCTGTGCAAAACTAAAATTGCTTCAGTAGGGTGCTATTTTACACTTATGAAGAATAAGGGATACGCAATTCATAATGACAAACCGTAAGCCTAAAGCGATTTTGAGTACTACGTCCCAAAGCGCAAAACAGCATAAACTTTCACAGTTGGGTAAGAATACCGATGCATTTCATGTAAGGGTGATTGGGGCCAGTGTGGAGATTACAAAAACAGATGGATTAATGGGTGTTCAGGGTCCCGAGGATACTGACTTTCATACGGTAACCAGACTTTGATGCATTTAAATGGAAAAAAGGCATGGGTTGCTCCAGCCAAGGTTAAACTGCACAACTTGACGTGAATAGGAAAACATAAATATAACCACGCACATAACATTCACCTTATCTAAACAATCTAGTCCATGCGGCTTGATAGGGTACTTACCTGTTGAAAGACGATGGTAGGTAGGCATTGGTACTACGATGGAACTGGTGAGCCTGTTGTAGCAAGTGTTTGCAACCTTGGATGGAAACGGAGCGAGCGCTCTGACGAATGGAAACAATGAAAACCCAACGGGGTTCATACTCTATATATATAAAACTGATACATGCGAGTTATTAATAGGGTGGTTATAGGCCATTAAAATGGGGTTAAACCAATGTACAGATGGGTCAAATCGACCTTTTTCTTAATAAATGCAACCGCCCAAAATCAGAAAGACTCGGTTAAGGTCTCCGTCTCCTACAGAAAGAAAGGTTGAGTTTGCCCGCCGTTGCGGGAGAATTGTCTGAACTTTTCTGCAAAGGGGAAGTGTGCAGCTATGCAGTGGCCAATCTTAAGTGAGTTTACCCACCTTTGTGAAAAAGTTATTCATGTTCTCCCCAAAAAGTGCCACTCTACCTGCCGGTGCGGAAGAGTTTCTTGAAGACCTTTGCTACTGCGAGAAAGATATACATGTCTTTCCACCGCGATGACTTATTCATAAAAATCTGATCACTTGCAGAAGAGTTGGGCGAATTCTACCACTATTGCGGAGAAGCTTGGTGAATTTGTTACACCATGGCTCCACTTGATCAAGGGTTTCGCCTTTTTGGAGGTTTTAAGATAAGTTTTCCCACCGCGGCTTGACTTAGTCTTTTTATTCTGCGGTTTAGGAAAGTTTGGACCAACTCTTCTGATGTTATGGCAAGGTTAGCTAAGAGCTTCTGCCATTGCAACTTAGAATCTTAAGTTTTACTTAGGCGAAAAAATGAAAAAAACCTCAAAGCAAAAGACTTTTCTTTAGGGAAACTAAGTATGGAAAGGCTTTTAATGTCCAAATATCCTTAGGCAAACTTCTTATCAAAAACAAAGGAGGGGCCCCAATATTTTCAAAACAATCTAGGGGGGTATGTTGTATCAACAACAATTGGTGATTTGCTGGCGGACATAGATCTCAGAAACAAGATTATCTCATGGTCAGGGAAGTTACAAAGCACTGATTGCATGTGCAACAGAATGTCTCCATAGTTCAACTTCAAAGAATACAGTGATCACTCTTATCATAATGGTGATAAAGGGAAAGGCGGCTTTGACTCAGATTTCTTTAAAACTCTCTAAGGGAAAAAGTGTGGGGTTTATTTTAAAATTGTCTCCCAGAAGCTTACTAGTATAAAACTCCACAGGATCATGACAATATCTCACAGGCATATTCGTTTGTTCCTCATTCCCATGCTACTTTACATCCTTTTGGATGTCATTTTAATCCATGACTTTTGCCGCTTTGAGTCTTCCAGAAATAAATTTCTTCTGCATTTCATAATTGATGTAGGTTCTTCAATCCATAATGTCCTCTTGTGTGAATGAAAGATTTACTCAATTTCATGCTTCATGGATGGAGAAGAGCCTTACTGGGCTGGTTTATTTCGAACAGCTTCCCTGATTTGAAAATTTTCTTGCTTTTCTCAGCCATGCTTTAGTTGAGGCGAGAATTTCTTGAAACTAGACTCTTTGACATATGCCTTTTGGATTCTACTCGAAGCATGGGATCATTTTAAATACCATATATCTGTGAGACATGCTTCCTCTCCATGCGTCTGCCATAGTGAACTTCCAAAGACAGTTATTAATATTCGAGAGAATGGGGCCCTAAGATAGTTAGAAAGAAATGCTAAATCTTAGCTATTTGATAGGGGTTACTTTGACCAAATAGCAAAGGTGATCTGTGTATTCCAGTAAACCAATCAGTGGAAACAAAGTTACCGATACATATTCCCTTTATCAGTGAGCTTCCTCCTGGCCATCCTTATGAGTTTCTTCGTGGAATCTCATCTCTCAGCTACACCAAAATTGAGCTTAGCTTTATTTAAACAAAGGACTCAAACAAAAAAAAGGGAAAAACAAGTAAAGGACAACCAAGCTAACTAGCAGACTAAAAGATAATCAAGGGTAATTAAAAAATTGAAAACAAAAGAAAATAAACCAAAAAGATAAAGAAGACAGGGGTTTATTTATCTACAAAACTCCTTCAGAAATTACCCAAAGTAGTGTTTTAAGGCAAGGCCATTGAGAGGGAGGTTTAGTTCCTCTCCTTGTAAATCTTTCACTCTATAAGTTGATGGACCAAGCTTTTCAGAAATTTGGTAAGGGCCAATACATAGGTGCTGAAACTTTGTGTGCATTCCCTTATCGTCATGTTGGTGGTCCCATTTGAGGACTAAGTCCCCTACTTCGAAATCCCTCTTACCAGATTTTCTTTTATCAAACCATCGTTTGACTATGTCTTGGTGATGATGAAACCATTCTTTGGCTTTTTCCCATGACTCTTCCAGTTTTAGCAGGGTATCAATCCTGGACTGTAGGGCTTGATTGCTATAACCATAGGAGGATTCGGCCAATTTCAAAGATGGGAGTAATATATTCGGAGGGAGAATAGCTTCCTTGCCATAGACTAGGTTGAAAGGGGAAGCTCCTAAGTCATTCTTGAGCATTACTCTGTCTTCCCATGGGGCATGAGGGAGAGCTATGTGCCAGCTTCTTTGATTTTCGATCACAGTCTTTTTAAGGTATCGAATGAGATTTTTATGGGTAGACTCAACTAAACCATTTCCCTAAGGGTAGTAATTGGCTGAGGAATGCAATTTAATTCCTCTTTCATACATGAATTCATTAATCTTCATTAATGAAAAATAAGGTGCATTATAAAAAACTAGAGAAATTGGAACCCCAAACCTGGTTATGATGTTTTCTTCCAAAAAGTTGATGACCGTATCCTCGTTAGCTTTCCGTAGGGGAATGGCTTTGGCCCATCTTGTAAAATAATCTATAGCAGTCAGAATGTACCAATGCTACAGTGAGGAGTTCGGGTTTATTTCTCCAATAATATCTATACCCCATTGCTCGAATGGTTTAGTGATGATAACTGGCTGCAAGGGACCTGCTACTTTAGGCAGCTTTCCAGCACTTCTTTGACATACATTGCAATTTCTGACATAGGCATTCCCTGAAGAGAGTAGGCCAATAGTATCTTGCTCTGGGAATTTTGTGGGCTGTAGTATCCCTAGAGTAATGTTCTCCCGCAGGTCCTTCATGTAGTTCTTTGACTACGTTAATAACATCTTCCCTTTCCAAACACCTAAGATAAACACCATAAAAGTTTTTTCCGAAGAGTACTCCTTCAATGATCTAATAAGCTGCTGATTTAAGATAGAGGGCTCTCCTTTTCCTCAGACTCCAGTGTTCTGGTAAGTAACCTGACTGTAAATAATGCTCTAGGTCTCTGTACCAAGACTCTGGAGCCGTAAAAATTAGACATACGTCTATCACATTCAGCTCAGCTTCATTCCTCCAATCTAGCTCTTTGTCAATTGGGCTTTCAGTTAGTAGCTTGGATAGGCCTTGAACTTTGATGATATTAGCCGGCTTGAATTCTAAGTCGTACTCTTGAAGATTAGTAACCCAATTTCCTCTCCTTTCTCCCAATTCTTTTTGAATGAAAAGGGATCTGATAGCAGGATGAGGGATTATCACTTTACTTCTGTTTATCAAAATATATGGCCTGAACTATTTTACTGCTTTGAATACTGCATATGCTTGCTTATCTACAGCTGGATAGTTCATTTCAATGCCTTGAAGACTAGTGCTCATAAAAGCGATTGGGTATTCATCTCTTGATTCTACCTTTTGGGTGAGCACAGCTGCGAGAGAGTTATCTGAGGCAAATGTGTACATGTAATGAAATCTTTATCGAAGTCAAGAATTCTAAAGAAGGTTCCTTAGCTATAGCAGCTTTGATTTCTTTAAAAATGACTTTTTCTAAGTCTGTCCATTTAAATTGTACACTCTGCTTAACCATTCATTGCAAAGGTTTAACAATCTGTGCGAAATCCAGTACAAACCTTAGAAACAAAGTTTATGGTGCCCATGAATGATTGCATGGACTTCTTTCTATGGGGCATGGGAATCTTATTGATAGCTTGAACCCTTTCTTGGTCTACTGAGATTCCCTCCTTGGAAATGATATGACCGAGAAGCTTTCCCTCAAGAACAACAAAAACGCTTTTCTTAGGATTTAAAGAGATGCCATACTTCCTACAACGATCAAAGATTTGTTTTAGGTGGGAAACATGGTCTTCTCTCTTCTTCGAAAAAACTGTCACATCATCCAAGTATACTACTACACATTGACTGCCCAATCCTCAGAAAGCAATGTCCATGATTCGCGAAAAAGTAGCCCCTGCATTAGTTAATCCAAAAGGAATTCTTTGGTATGCGAAGGTTCCCCACTTTGTATGAAAAGTGGTCTTGAGTCGGTCTTCCTCTACTACTAGCACTTGGTTGTAACCAAAAAAACCATCTAGTAGGGAAAAAAGTTATGATCCTGATACCATTTGCAATATCTATTCCATTGGGGGTACTGGATAGTTTTCTTTATCGGAAGCCCTATTTAAATTTCGGAAATCTACACATAGCCTGATTTCTCCCAATGTCTTCCTCACGAGGACTAAATTAGCCACACATTTGGAATGTCAAACTTTAAAAATAATCTTTGCATCCAATAATTTCTTTAAATCTTTCTGAATTAGAGGTTCAAGTGTCGGATGCATTCTTCTTAATGCTTGTTGAAAGGGTTTGACACCCTCCTTCATCGGTATTATATGTTGAATGAAGCGGGTATCATATGTCTTTAGATCCTCATAAGTCCAAGAAAACACATCTTTGTATTGCTGGAAAAGTTTAATGAACTTTCTCTTTTCTTCTGGTGTACAACATTTACCAAGATTGATATACTTTGGTTCAGCTTTTGAGCCCAGGTTTATTAATTTGTGTTGCATGGCCGAGTTATGGGTTTTGGCATTCACAGGTCTCCTAAGCTTGCTTTGCAAATCGAAAAGTGCCTCTAGAGTTCTTACTCCTTTGGGCATGAAGTTCCCTTTCACTGTGTCTTTATTTTGTAGATTTGAATCATGCTCTTCTTCTTCTATGATGGCTTTCTAGAAAGCATCTTCATTGGTTAAGAAACTGATAATCTGATCGTCGTCATCAAATACTCTGAGATTTGTGATTTTGTCCGAAATAGAAGCCTTGAAAATGAATTCAATAGAACATTTATTATTGGTGGGCACTAATTTGGAAGTAGAAGTAGCTAATAGATCAGCTGCAGCGTTTTGCAATCTTGGGACAGAATTGATATTAAAAGCATCAAAACACAAAATTAAATTCCAAACTTCAGCTTGATAACCTTTTAAATGTGGTGAAAGACAATGAATCGTATTTCTTATTTGCCTAACAAGAATTTCATAATCACCAAAGACTTTCAAAAACTTGACATTAAGACCAATGGCTTTCTTTAACCCATGAATGAGAGCTTCGTATTCTATGGTATTATTAGTACACTCAAATTCTAATCTACATGATAAAAAATGTTTGTTTCCATCAGGATCAATTAAAATGCAACCGGCTTCGGATCCTTCCTGAGACTGGAGCCATCAAAGTAAAGAGTCCAGAAAATATTCTCTTCTTTAAATAAGTTAGTTTCATTACTATCTAAATTAGTAACTAGATCTACTGTGTTACAATCAATATCATCAGCCCGTGAAACCTGAAGGAGATCAGACTATTTGTTCGATTTCCAAGAAGTAATTCCCTAAAGCTGAAGATGAAAAAGCTACAGCTTCGTTCTTTTCTTCTAGCTAAGTAACATTTTGTTTCATGTGTGGATTCCTTAGTATTTTGAGTTGGCTTTGTCTATTTTGATAGGGTAGCCACAAATGAGACCAATCTGTTGCAAAATAACCATTCAGTTTCGCGGACAAGTCCTTACTCAAGATTAAACCGTATGCTTCAGGTATATCGACTACCATTATATCAATAAATTGACATACTCTCAAGTTGGATGACAGTCTAATAAGTACATCTTTCAATTCACCAATGACCTTAACAATAGTTCTATCCAGCTAAATAATTTGAGCTGGGGATGGCATAGGCTGCCCATTAATCCTTTTACAAATAGACAGAGGCATGACGTTTGAACTGGAACCCGAATCTACCAAACAGTTGTGCACATTATGATTAAAAATCTCGAAATTTAAAAGGAAAGGCAGGGTTTGAGACTTAGATTTTCCACCTATACTTGCTTCATTAATTTCTGGGTTTTCATCAGTATTTTTCAGTGAATCATTGGTTTGTGGATCAAAAGCTTCCATTAATTTCTTTCTTTGTTGTGGAAGACTACACATATTAAAGATGGAAACACTTTCTTTTGTTTTGTTAATATCTTTGATTATATCATAACCCATGCTACATTCCTGTGAAGCCTTTGATTGATTTTCTGTTTTGTTTGAAGAAGCCTTAGACTGCTTGGTTATTTATGCACTTGGTTCTTTAGTCACCATGGGAGTTATTGCTGGCATTGTTTTCGGCTGGGGTGGAATGACAGTCATGTGCCGTCTTGGTGGTTGGTTTGTTGATTTAACTATAGGCACATCCACTATTTGATCAAGCACCGGACCTTCACTTCTAGTGGTAATATTGATGGATGCTTCCTGTATCTCATCAATATGATCTTCAGAGAATGATCTTTGGGTAGGTGTCCAGTCCCAAAGGATCATTTTAGTGTCTGGAGTGGATTCTTCCCTTTCAGGAATTTGTTCTTGTTGAAGATTTGTTTTTTTCAGGCGTTTGTGCATCCAACATTTGATTCATTACCAGACTCATTGAATTAATCCATTGTGGAAAGCTCTTCTCTGAATGTTTTTCTTGATGAAACATGAAAAAGTGATCCATACCTATCTCATTTAGGTTAAGGACAGCAGAATTGTTTACTGGTGGGGTTAGCTGTCCAGTTTCCTCTTTCTTCTTATAGAAAGGATTGAAAGGTGGTCTTGAAGAACTAGCTGTCTTGTCTTTCTCTAGGTCTATGACTTTATTAGAGAGTTTTTGCATCATTTTTATGACACTTTCTAAATATGCTACGGGTTCTTCTTTATCTCTTGTCAACAAAAAAGGATTTTTAGTAGCTACTAGATTTGTTTCTAAATCAAGAATGTGTTTAGTGATACTGCCGGCTTCTTCCTCCACCTTCTTGGCTTCTTGAAAATTCTCTATGAGAGTGGTCATTTTAGCTCTTTTGACAAACATTGCTAAAGGGGAACAAAGGGCTGTTGTATAGTATTCTACTAAGCACTCTTCAGCTGGTTTTGTTGCATCACTAAAATTATTTAGCAACGTTGTGAATCTTTGGTTAAACTCCTGAACCTTTTCTTTCTTCTCCATTCTCATGGATAGTAACTCTTTCATGAGGGTAGCTACAGTTTTTTGATTTCCATACTTTTTTAGGAAACATTTCTCGAAATCCTCCCAACTTGCTATTGAGTTAGCCTGTAGACTAAAGTACCAGGAACATACCTTGGGTTCAAAAGTATACGGGAATAAACAGTAAACTACGTCTTCATGTTCCACATTAAGAAGATTTAGAGCTAAGTAAAAACTTTTAAGGTGGTCTTCAGTGGAAATTCCTTTTCCCAGATCATACTTGGGTAAAACCTTTTCTGGATTCTTGGGTAAATCATGGAACGGTCCAACTACATTTAATGCTCCCCTTGATCCCCATGTGGGCACTGCCATGGCTCTTGGTGGAGAATGTGGTGGTGTGTGTGATGGTGAGTTATGAGGAGTATGCCCTGGAGTGTGTGGCTATTCTTGATTTGTCGGAGTCTCGGGCTTGACCTTGTCGAATGGTTCAATGATCTCTTCTAGAGATAAATCCAGTAATTCTTCAAGGCTTTGAACTAGAATGGAATCCCTTGTACACTGAGGGTTTTTACAAGGAGCTCTGATTCTAGGTAACATGGGAACAGTAGTTAGTCTGCAAAGGCTTCTAAAGTAGGAGCGATTATGTCTTCTGAAATGGTTTACTTCTTCAAATGGGACAGCATACAATGTTTCATGCTGTTCTGTCTCAGAATTAGGATTTTGTTGATTTCTTGATTCTAGATCGGAAATGTTTGAAATAGCTGTTTTGGTTAGGTCTTCAGTGAAATTTTTACTAACAAGAGGATCTTTTCTACTAGCCATGCACTATTGGCCCTCCTTCTAGCGCCAAAAACTGTTGATGCCTCGAAAATCATAGCATCAATCAGTTAGGGATTCTCCCTAGTAAGCAATCCCAATCAGATCACTCACTATTTGGTGTGGGGAATCCTTTCGGTTAATGGTTTCGGCTACCATGTGAGGTTTAAAGATTTGTTTATTTTTATGGGTTGTGTCCCAATCTACCATTTATATATTTTGTATTTAATATGATATGCATGTGCCCTAGCCTAAATGCATGCGTTAAACAAATCTGTTCTAATCTAAATAAAACTAAATTAACCTATCCTTGGAAGGAGCAACACTTAAAATCATGAGTAATAAAATGAAAGTAACCTTTATTGGTCAAAACAGATAGCCATTAAATCCCAGAAAATAATTTTCAACGAAATATAGATGATATCAAAGATAGCTCTGATTATATTAAAACATTCCATCACTCATAATGTACAGACATTTTGCTAAGAAGTAGGATCATTCAGAGTAGAGAATTAATTCACATAAGCCAGGAAATATCTCACTGAATGTATATAGAAACTGTTGACATAGTTTGGCAAATATTCATCACAAACTCAAAGCAAAACAATGCACCAGCTTCCACAGGCCCAAATTGTTTCTCAATTCATGTAGCCGAAGTAGTTCAAATACAGAAGAAGAAATTCTTTAACCTGCCAAAATTCCTCTTCATGTCTCTAAACTAGCTATATATAGCTTTCCAAAATGCTCCATGAGCTTCCACCTATACCCTAACTATTTACATTCTCTTAATTCGTCTTGTAGTGTTGATATTACAAAACAGGAGAAATATCCCAATTAACTTTACAAAAAAGAACCGGATTTAAAACCCAAATGTCTTTTTTAATAATTCAAAGGTATACACATAAAATAGAAACCAAAGAGGCACACTAACTCTCATCAGTCAGACGTTAGAAAATATGAGCTATCCTTGGGCTGGCTCTTTTGTCGACTTGTGTGGTTCTTCGAAAACTAATGCTACTACAGCAACTGGAACACTTTCTGAGGTCGAAGCTTGGTTGGCTGCCAGTGCCTTGTCTACCTCCGCTATGTAATTTCCCCACTGATTTGATTCCTTTACAATATTTGCTCCAACCAAGGGAATCATAAATCTGAGAGACACTTCTTGCTTGGCAAGCTCCTCGGCTAGGATAATCATTTATGCCACAATAGATCAGAGACTTTCTTTTAACAAGTGTTTATGAACGACAGCCTGGCTGATAAATTTGTGCAGGCCTTCTTTGGTCAAGATGTTCAGCTTCTATGCATATTTGGTTTCTTCCTTGAGCCCCTCATTTAGGTCAGATAACCGTTGTTCTCTATCTGCGAATTCTTCTATCCTTTGGGGCACGACCATCTGATAAACTTCCTATGTCGTCCGTATCTTAGAATACAAACTCTTACACCGTTCATAAGTAGCTAGGGTTACGGTGGCCAATTTTACTCCGCAATCCTTAGAATAATCCATGGTGCACACAACTACTCTGTATTCAACAACAAACTTAAGGGGAAGAGTTTCCCGAAACTCTAATTTCCCTTCTCTCCACTCAATGTGTTTCTTAATCTCTCCACTGATGCGTGCATGCTTCCTCCTGACCCTGGTGGCTTCGACATTGATTTCCTTTACCTTGGCCATTATTGCCTTTAATTTGTAGATTTCCTCTGATAGAAGATCTTGGAAGCCATAGGTCCTTCTTATTATCTCACAGGATTGCTCGTGGAAGGGGCTAATGTCTCCCATTTTGTTGTTTGCTAGTTCTAATTGTCGTTCTAACAATTCGTTGCCTTGCATCTTTTCCATGTGTTCCTTCAGGTCGTCGATCTACTGAACATTGTCAAACTTCTCTGATTCAAGCTTCAGGTTTTTATCTTCAAGTTCTCCCTTTGATACCTCTAAAACTCTTACTTGCTTTGCCAAAGCTCTCCTATCTGCTTCCAGCTGTTGAAGCGTTTCATTTAATTCTTCCTTTTGAGATGTGAGAGCATCGTTCTTTTCGATCATCAAATTTGTATAATTTTTCTCTTTGCTTAATGCCTCCTACAACTGATGGGCTCTCTCTTTCTCTATACTCAATTTATTCCCTAGTATGTTGACATTGTCGGCGGTTTCTAGAACAGGGGACACAGAAATAGATGCCATGAGTTGGGGGTCATGTTGAGTAGCTTGAATGACTGTGGTTTCATGCCTGGTGACGATATCTAGTTGAAAAGGCCTCTTCATCCTAGCCACCATTTCTTTAACAATGGATTTCCTCTTTTTGTTATAAGTGAACATATCCCATTGGGACACCTTGCTATTCTTGGATGGTGTAAATGGGATGAGTGGAAGGTTTCTTATGGGGGAATTCATATCCACGTCTTGTGTGCTTGGGATTTTGGGGTTAGCATCCTCTTTGGATTTCTTTTCTTCTTCTTCTTTTATTTGTGACTCTTCCTCCTACTCCCTTCTTAGTGTTTCATCTTCTTCTTGCTTCTCATTTCTTTCCAATATGATCCACTCTTCTTCTTGACTCCTCTTTGCTTCAGCTTCAGCTGCCTGGGCTCTTAATGTCTCTTCTTCTCGGATTTTATCCACTTTTTCCTTGTTGATTCTTTTCGCAGATTCCTCTTGGATTTTCTTGGCTTGTTCCTGGAGCCTTTGTTCTTCTTTCAAGAGAGCCTCAGCAATCCCCAATGTACCCTTTTCTTGCTGCTGATCTATTTTCTCCATAACATTAGAGCTCGAGCTGGCTCCTCCTTTTCCAAGTTGACAAATCCATAGCTTAGTCATATTGCTAACCCCTCTATATACTTCCTCATCTTTATCATAATAGTTAGCATATTCAAAGGGAGTGGATATTTCTTTGCAATGTTGTGCAACTTTGCCTTGTCTATCATTTCTGTGAAAAAACATTTCCCCAAAATGAAAGCTTTTCAACTATGTGACAAAATATTCCGCCGTCGTGACTTTTTAAAATTTGTAGGCCCCAACATAAAATGGTAAAGGCAGGAAGGAAGCCTTCTTGGCCTTATAGAAGGTACTACCAATTCCATCACTAAATACCTGTCTTACTACCTCCTTGTGGACTATATAATCCATAGCATACCTAGGTAGGATATATGTGGTTTTGGAGCCTCCGTACATTCTTATGTAGGTACCTTCTGGTGAAAAATATAAGTCACCGTATTTCTCCAAAACTTCCATCGTGTTTTCAGATAGGCAGTTGGGTTCTTCATTAAACATTAATTCATATAAGGGCATGATAAACTCCTCGCAAATGAGTTTGTAATGCATTTTGTAATTCTGAGCCCAAAAGATTTTGTAGGAGATGAACACTGAGCTATCAGCCGAGCTCCATATGCATCCCAACTTGGGAAAGGGGCATTTCACCACAATACAATCTATCAAGTAAGATGCCATATAACATTCTGCCTTCCTCTCCACTAACCCTTCTCGTGCAACCATTATAGCTGATGAGAGGCTGTCTAAGAGAATATCAGCCTAGTTGAAAATTGTCCCTTTGAAAGCTACGTAGTGGATGATGGGAACCCATTGCAGCATGAACATCATCCCATCGGGTTTTCTGAAGATTCTGCTCAACATGAGAGAGATTACTCTGAAAGGGGGCCTTAGATTCTAAACCTTATACTCGTCACTATCCTTTTTTTTATTTGTTTTCCTGAAATTAACAGCTTCCTAGCCATATCTAGATGATCCATCTGGATCTCTTCCAACCATGCATCATCAAGCCGCTGTTGGGCTTTGGGCAACTTGTAAGCTGTTTAAATATAGGATGGGTGAAATGACGCAAAAGCTTCTCCTTTGCTGTCTGCTATAACTCTTGTCTCGATGTTGACATGATGCAAAATCCATCCAATTACTTCCGAGCATGGGAAGAGATCTGGACGTGTGGCCACCTTGGATATACAAGAGTTTTTGATGTTCTGATATAAATATTCTTCATCAAGAAGAGCTTCAGGGAAGGCTTGATTTCTTATCATACAGTATAAGTCTCCCCAGTTTACTTTTGGGGGCATGCCTGTGGTGTACTTGGTATCCTGGAATGTAGTTTCTACTTTTGTGCTTTCGTCAGTTGCCTTTGACTTTCTCTTGCCACCTTTGGCCATTTTTTAAAAATCCTGTAGGCGTACAGTGCAACGTCAATAATTCAAATTGATCATTTTATTCATATGATTGAGGCCTAAACGCAATTTAAAAGAAGCTTCAGTTTAAACATTTACATCACATGCTGTGCAAAACTAAAACTGCTTCAATAGGGCACTATTTTACACTTATGAAGAGTAAGGGATACGCAATTCATAATGACAAACCGTAAGCATAAAGCGATTTCGAGTACTCTGTCCCAAAGCGCAAAACAACGTAAACTTTCACAGTTGGGTAAGAATACCGATGCATTTCATGTAAGGGTGATTGGGGCTAGTCTGTAGATTACAAAAACTGGCGGCTTAATGGGTGTTCAAGGTCTCGAGGATACTCACTCTCATATGATAACCAGACTTTGATGCATTTAAATGGAAAAAAGGCATGGGTTGCTCCAACCATGGTTAAACTACACAACTTGACGTGAATAGGAAAACATAAATATAACCACGTACATAACATTCACCTTATCTACACAATCTAGTCCATGAGGCTTGACAGGGTACTTACCTGTTGAAAGACGATGGTAGGTAGGCGTTGGTACCACGACAGAATCAGTGAGCCTGTTGTAGCAGGTGTTTGCAACCTTGGATGGAAACAGAGTGAGCGCTCTGACCAATGGAAACAATGAAAACCCAATGGGGTTCATACCCTATATATATAAAACTGATACATGCGAGTTATTAATAGGGTGGTTGCAGGCCATTAAAACGGGGTTAAAGCAACGTACGAATGGGTCAAATTGACCTTTTTGTTAATAAATGCGACCACCAAAAATTGGAAAGACTCAGTTAAGGTCTCCATCTCTTGCAGAAAGAAAGTCTGAGTTTTCCCGCCATTGCGGGAGAATTGTCCGAACTTTTATGCAAAGGGGAAGTGTGTAGCTATGCAGTGGCCAATCTTAAGTGAGTTTACTTGCCTTTGTGGAAACGTTATCCATGTTCTCGCGAAAAAGTGCCACTCTACCTGTCAGTGCGGAAGAGTTTCTCGAAGACCTTTGCTACTTTGAGAAAGCTAAACGAGTCATTCCGCCGTGGTGACATATTCATAAAAATCCGATCGCTTGCGGAAGAGTTGGGCGAATTCTCCTGCTGTTGCAAAGAAAGTTGGTGAATTTGTTCTGCCGTGGGTCCACTTGATCAAAGGTTTCTCCTTTTCAGAGGTTTTAAGCTAAGTTTTCCTGCCGTGGCTTGACTTAGTCTTTTTATTCCTCGGTTTCGCAAAGTTTGGACCAACTCTTCCGTCGTTGCGTCAAGGTTAGCTCAGAGCTTTCGCCGTTTGCAGCTCAGAATCTTGTGTTTTGCTTAGGTGAAAAAATGAAAAAAACCTCAAAGAAGAAGACTTTTCTTTAGGTAAAATAAGTATGGAAAGACTTTAATGTCCAAATATCCTTAGGGAAACTTGTTCTCAAAAACAAAGGAGGGGCCCCAACATTTTCAAAAAAATCTAGGGGGGATGTTGTATCAACAACAAATCCTCCTTTCCTCCAATTGGTTCTTTTCAGTAGGAAGCCTCGTTGTCTACTCACAGTTAGCTTTAAAAGCTCTTTTTTCGGTTCTTTCCAAGGACGAATCCACATCGTCGTAACACTGTAGCTAGGGTTTTCACCCTAGCTTGTGCAAATGAGCACCTACTAAGAAGAAGGGACTTCTTAGTAGCAGTTCAGAAAATACAGTAAATAAAAGACAGTACAGTAAAACATTAAACTACTCTAACCATGTGCATAAACGGAAAAGACAAGATAATAAAAATAGTTTTTGTATTGATTATACCTCCAATGTGAAGGTTGATGAAGCCTTTGAAGCAGTCTAGGAGGGTTGCTTCCAAGCTCCAATGTTGTGCCTTCCTCTTTCTCCAAAGGGTTTTGGAAATGGGCCAAAGGGGCACTCAAATGTGAAAGTATCTCAAGGGTGAGCTAGGGTTTCAGGAGTGATTTTGGCAGAGTAAGGGTGTGGTTGACTGTGGATATGAAATGAGGGGCCTCCATCACCTATTTATAGGCTTTTAGTGGTGGAGTGTTGGCCCATGGTTTTGGGCACCATATGGTTTAGGTCAGCTGTATAGGGTTTTTGCTTCCTTTTTCCCTCTTTTTCCTCTTTTTTGTATGTTTTATTCCCTTTTTAGAGGGTTTTTGCTATTTTGGAGGATTTTTGGGGGCAAAAGGGGTTTTTTGGCCTTTTGGAGACTTTTTAATGGGTTTTTAAGGTTTTGGAGGCAAATATGGTAGGAAATATGGACAAATGAGTCATGTAATGGGGTAGATGAGGTAGTGAGCACTTTTTAGGTGTTAACAGATTGCCCCCTGATGTGTGGGGGTAGGAGCTCATCGTATGGCCGATAGACATCATAAGTCTTTTATGGTTTTCCTGGGATGTGGAGAAGAGAAGAAACGAATTAGAGCTCGGAACAACGGTCCCGAACAAACTGCAAAAATTGAAAGTACATGACCTCAATAATGAATGAGGAATAATCTGAACATATGGACAAGGAAGGCATTCCCATGCTCGTATCAAGATATAGAACAATAATAACAATGGGGTCCAAAATATGGGGACTTGAAATATACATGGCCTCAAATAATGAATGAGGAAGAATCTCAATATATGGACGAGGCGGGCAGACCCATGCTCGTATCAAGATACATAAAAGATAACTGTGAGGCTCGAAAAAGGGGGACCTGTAAGATACATATAGAACCACTGTGTACATCATAAGGGTCCAAAGGGGAGACAAATCTAGGACATATTGCTGGGCCGACCATGTCTGAGCTGAAGAACTGATATGCTGGAATAACTACAGTGCTGCTGAGTGTGGTACCAGAGGAACTGATGAGCTGCTAGATCATAGTGACGGGGAGCCATACCCTCAATGGTACACTGAACTGGAACTGAACTAGGTACTCAAGGAAGCATATAACTGGATGGCTTCCGAATGCAATTGCCAATGCAACCCGGACATCCACGGGAACATATAACTGGGTGTTCTGAAGTGACTCACCAATGTGCTAGAGTCGAGGGAAATCCGAGGTCTTCGACCAATAACTGAAGGGATATAAACCTTGTGCGATTCTCAACGATGTGATCAAGGTATTGATGTTGAGCATGTGAGAAACAACCACTCGGAGAGGCAATGATGACTCCTCTCAAAATGGTTCATAGGCACTCACCACAAATGGTGATGGGTCCAAGGCACAGGGACCTCTGGGTCTATCCTCTGGAATAGAGGGGCTGTCGTCAATAGAGGGAGACCTGCAACTAGCAAGGCAATCATGTTTCCTTGATAGGAGTGCGAGGTAGAGAACCGAAGTGTGAGAATACTGATGGTAGGACTCTCATACTGTGGGGGATAACTGGGCAAGTAGAGTGGGTGGAATCAAACTTCCTTTGTTCAAAGTATGATGGTGGGGATGATCGGGAAGCATATGGAACTGACTGGTGGGAAAAGGATCATAGTTGTAATGGATCAAGGATAGTGACTGGGCTGAGTGATACTCAAGTTGGTGTAAAATGGCAGGAGACTGCAGAATACTCTTAACAAAGGCGACCTAATTGGGGGTGCTGCCAAGATGATCGATCATAGTGTTAACAGGCATGGGGGGACTTCTTCATGGGTTAAGGAACTAGAAGAAGTGTTGTTGGCTTGGTTTCGCAACCAAGCTTTGTGCAATGGGCATCTATCAACAATGTGATAGCAGTTTCAATATAGAAAGAAAAAACGATTATGAATTAAATCTAAATCTAAACTAACATGTCCATATAACAAATAAATTTAAAAATGATTCATGGAAATAATGAGAAATAAGAAAATGGATGTTTTGTATTAAGATACCTCAAATGGTTAGGATTTGTGTTGAGAAACTCCAAGGGTAAGTATCTCCAAGCTCCAATGGTCTCTTCTCCAAGATGCTGAAAATGGCCAAAAGTCTCATGAGAGATTTTGACAACGTGAGGATAGGATGGTGGATGGATGGAAAATGAGGAGCCCCTACCACCTTTTTATAGTTTTTGGTGGTGGGGAATACCATTATGGTTTTGAGGAAACCAATGGTATTGACCAACATGGTTTAGGTATCTTTTCCCTCCTTTTTCCTTTTTTGAATATTTTGAATATTTTTATTCCCTTTTTAATATTTTTGGGAATTATGAACCCTTTTTGAGGATTTTTTATGCTTTTTGAGGAAAAATATTCATTTTGAGGGGAAAAAGGGGTGTATTATGGTCTTTTCGTGACCTTTTGATGGCTTTAGAATCTCAAATGGTGGAAAAGTGAACAAATGGGTCATGTGAATAAGGAATTGAGCTAGTGAGCATTTTTTGGGTGTTAATAGATTGCCCCCTGATGTGTGAGGGCAGGAGCTCATCGTATGGCCGATAGACATCATAGTTCTTTTGTCTTTTTCCTGGGGTTTAGGGGAGAGAAGAGACCAGTTGGGGACTGGATCCACGGCACTTGGAAGCTGCAAAAACAAAAAATATTACATGGCCTCAATATGAATGAGGAATAATCTCTGATGATGGACGAGGCGGGCATACCCATGCTCGTATCAAGACATATACATAACAATTAGTCCCAAGAAGGGGGACCTGAATAATAAATAACAAATCTGCTAGTACATCATAATGGTCCAAAGGGGACACTATTTTGGGATGTACTCATGATCATAACATGACTGATCTCAATAACTGATACACTAGAATAAAGCGGCAACCGTTCTGAACAAGGTCTCAGAAGGGTAGATAAACTGCTGAATCTGAAGGTGTCCAACATCTGTAGGGACTCAATGACTCTGAGTCAACTCTGAGGAGTATATGTAACTGTATACTTGAGGGAGTATAAAACTGGGGTACATCTGAATACTGTCACCATGCGCAACCCGGATATCTATAGGAAAAATGTAACTACTTGTTTCCATGAGTAGACTCTCAAATGTGGAAGAGTTAGGTGGTATCTGGGGTCTTCAACCAATAATTGAAAGGACCAATACCCTGTGCGATTCTCAATGATGCGATCAAGGTGTTGAAGTCGAGCATGTGAGAAACAACCATTTGGAGAGGCACTGAGGACTCTTCTCGAAATGATCCGTAGGCACTCATCATAAATGGTGATGAGTCCAAGACATAAGGACCTCTAGGTCTATCCTCTGGAATAAATTTGGTGGTTGTCGACAGAGGGAGACCAGCAACCAACAAGGCAATGATGTTTCCTTGATAGGAGCATGAGGTGTAGAACTGAAGTGTGGTAGTACTGATGGTAGGATTGACATACTGTGGGGATGGGAAATAAATGGGGGCATACAGTAGGTGGACTCAAACTTCCTTTGTTCAGAGCATGATGACATGGTTGACCTGGCAGCGCAGGGAACTGACTTGTAGGTGTGGGGATCATAGCTTTTAAGTCTAAAGGGTATGTATTAACTCTTGGGGGGGGGACGAGCTGATGGGTGCTGTCGAGGGATTCTCAGGGTGACATACTGTACAATACTCTAAACAAAGGCGAACAAAATGGGGAAGCTGCCATATGAGTAGACGTGATCTGTTGTGGCGCCGAGAAGCACCATTGGGTCCTTCTTCATAGTTTTAATGAGCTCCAAGAAGGGATAAAAGTGTGCTCTTAAATGGTACTATCTTGTGGATTTTGTCAGCCCAGGACTGTTTGTGCTCATGGGTGCTTTCATTTTTAAGGAGTCTGAAAATGGTAAGAAGACTCTACAGTCATTGTGAGTACCGTCCTGTGGGTTTTTACGAGCCCAGGATGGTGATTGCTCGTGGTCGCTTTCATGTTTAGAGAGTCTGAAAGAGGTAAGTGGACTCCATTGGTGTTCTTTTTCGTGAGTTAGTCTCCAAGGCCTGAAAAAGCATAAAATGATGCAAATGGAGAAATCTTCTAGCCAATGTGACTAGAGTATTCCTTTTTCGTAATTAGTCTACAAGGTCCAAAAAAGGGGTAAACTTATACTAGGTAGACGCCCTTTCAGATACGTTTAGCGAGCATGAAAGGAAGCAAGGTTGCTCGGCGATCTTTTCATTGTTTGAGGAGTCAGAAAAGAGCTTAACAGAAACTCCCTAAGTGCCTTTTTCGTAAAAGGGATTGCTCGACTCGAAAAAAGGGGTAAAACTATACTGAACAAAAAGGGATTGATGAGAGCGAGAAAAAGTCTCAAGCATCGTCATGAGTGTAGAATACTGAATCCGGTGACATAAAGATTGTCAAAAAGGGGCAATGGCCAATGTGGCACACAAATCGAGGTGATGAGTGGAATTTTGAAAAAATGCCCAAAAATTATGGGGTGAGAGCGAGAAATGATCTCAAGCATCATCACGAGCACGGAAAACTGAATCCAACGATATCAAACTTGTCAAAAATGGACGATGGCCGATGTGGCATGCAAACTAAGGTGACGAAGGGGCATGGGAAAAATGCCTGAAAAATCTGGAGGTGAGAGCGAGAAATGATCTCAAGCATCATCACAAGCACAGAAAACTGAATCTGACAATATAAGACTCGTCAGAAATGAACGACGGTCAATGTGGCACGCAAACGGAGGCAACGGGGGGGCATGGGAAAAAATGAACAAAAAAACAGGGCGTGAGAGCGAGAAATGATCTCAAGCATCATCACGAGCGTGGAAAACTGAAGCCGACAATATAAGACTCGTAAAGAACGGACGACGGCTGATGTGGCACGCAAACCGAAGCAATGAAGGGGCATGGGAAAAATACCCAAAAAATCTGGAGGTGAGAGCGAGAAATAATCTCAAGCGTCATCACGAGCGTGGAAAACTGAATCCGACAATATAAGACTCGTAAAAAATGGAGAACGGCCGATGTGGCACGCAAACCGAGGGCATGAAAAAATGATCAAAAAATGGACCTAGTGAAAATAGGAAAAGGAAAGGACTATCATGAAGTTCTTGCTATGTTGATTCCAATGGTACCAACGGTTTGAGGAACGGACGTCATATGATACCTCAATGGTTGTTTGAAAAATTTTCAAATCTCTATAAATAGGGTGTGGGGCCCATATGACGTGTCATTGTTACGTGTGAGTTTGGCAGAGCAATCAGAGCTCTTTCTTGATTTCTGGGAGATTCAACCGTTGGTTTTCGATTCCGTAAGTTTCAGGTAACCCTATTCACCTTAGCCTTTTTAATTATGTCTTTTTTGGTTAGCGGCGGGTCCCCGAAGGCCGCAAAATTCCATGTTGGCCTTCCAACATGGAATATCGCGGGTTTCACGTCCTTTTCCATGATGAACATCATGGGTTTAGGGATGAGAATCGCAACGTTCATCACGGCTATCGGGCTGAAAGTTGCGATGTTCATCGCGACTATGGGGTTGATAGTCACGATGTTCATCGCGACTGTCTGGTCAATACCCGCGATGTTCATCGCGAGTTCTTGGATGAAAGCCATGATGATCATCGGAGCTTTTGATGGAAAAGCCGTGATGGAATTTTTTGAAAAAAATTTCTTGTTCTAAAAAATTTTCTTTGTTTTTTGGCAGGATGTTGAGGAGACCATTGGTGTCATGGCGAGAGCGGGAGATGGAGGAGGACTTGATGATTCAGATTCGGACCGATCAAGGGGTCCGACAAGTTCTGGCTATGAGCGGGCTCCTGAAGTTCACTCAGATTCCACCAACGCATTCAGTAGGACCACTATTGAACAAATTGGTGAGTCTTTGGGTCCTTGCAGAGGGTGCATTCATTATTGGGAGTGAGAGGTTAGAGATCACCCTTATTGATGTATACTTTCTTACTGGGTTGCCTCGCTTAGGGGAGGTAGGGGATCTTCTGCCGAGGATCCCGACAGGTTTGGATATCGAGGATCTCCTGGAGACCTTCTTTGTTGCTGGGGTGATTGTGCAGAATAGGGCTTTGAGCCTGAGATCTTTGCGGGAGTGGGACATGTGGGTTGTTGGGGCTTGTGTTCTGCAGGTGTTGGGTGCCGCAACGCCACATCATTTTTTAGGGGGACAAACGATGATGGTGGATTCTGTGCTGAGGGGGACCTACTACGCATGGGGTCAGATGTTTTTGGCTGGTATCCTGAGAGATTTGGACAAGGTCAGTCGGGAGGGGGGAGAGTTCTGCTATTCCTCCTTCCTGTTTTGTTTCTTCTTTGAGTGGGTACCGACTTTGTGGCCACGGGTGCTGGTTCGAGATGGGTTGGTAAGCGAGCCATGCATGGTGTGGTGGGGGAATATGATGCCCCCCGGTGGTGGTGGTATCCACGGGTTCTTTTCACAGGATATGTATGAGCAGTGGGAGCAGATCCCCCTGCTGATTGATGACTATCCATATGCCGGTATGGATTATCGAGGAGATCCGAAGATGCCTCGAGCCCAGGGACAGGCCTGGGGCTTAGATGGTATGTTTTTGTGTTTTGTTCTCTACTATATCATGTGTTTTAGATGTTTTTGTTATGATTATAGTTAGATATTTATATGATGGTTCACTTGCGTGATTGTGCAGATGTTGGTCCTTTACCACCGACCAACCATGTGGTTCGTAGGGTATGGGCGATGGTGGTCGTTCCACCTCCTGTAGCGGTACTGCCTCCTCATGCTCGAGGAGTTGGGCCTCACAGTCGAGGAGCTGGGCCTCGAGATGATGCCGTGGAGGGTGTACGAGAGACACTAGACATGATCCTAGCAAGATTGCCAGAGGATGGGTGGAGGGATTTGGATCGGGACATCATCGAGCGTTGTTTCGATGCGCCTCATGAGTGGCACTCGATCCTACTCAGAGTAGCATTGTTGGAAGCTGAGTGGAGGGATGGGGCTTGGCATGATCCGGTAGGTCCGGTGGAGGGAAGGATTCGAGTGCGAGATGATCCAGTGGGGCTGACAGAGAGGAGAGTTCGGGCTCGGCATGATCCGGCGGGGCCAACGGAGGTGGCGCCAGAGGAGCCTGGAGACCATGATGACTAGATGATCTTGTATCTTCCCCCAAATGCTGATGAGCATATGGGGAAGTACCCTTTTGTACGGCTTATGTATTTTTGTATATTGGGTGTTCAGGGAACCTATGACATGTTTGACTATATTATGATGTATATATATATATGTTTTGGTATATAGTAGTGTATGCACATGGATGCATTTACTGTCTATTTGCTTGCCCGTGGAGGCATGTTTGATTTTCTGTATGCCCGTGGAGGCACATGTTATGCACGTGGATGCATTTTTGTTTATGACCGTGGAGGTACATTTTGTATTTACTATATGGTTTGATTGGTGTGCCAGTCGAGAATGTTGTTGGCCATATGGTCTGCTACACTGTTGATTTTCCTTGGGATATGTCTGAATGAAATGGATTCAAACTGCAAACCATTTGTTTAGTGCGCAAGAATTTTCTGAAAAGATAGGGATCGCGTACCTGGTAATCATTGTTGAGCTGGGAAACAAGGAGTTGTGAGTCCAAGAAAATGTTAAGGTGACTTATGCTCATTTGGAGAGCTGTGGCTAGGAGACCGGTCACGGCATCGTATTCAGCTTGGTTGTTGGTGGCGGCACCTATGCAAACTCCGTCGATGTGGATCAACTCATGTGAAGGGGAATATATTACCCAAGCTGTGGAGGCTAGATTGGGGGACCAATGGCTTGCACCATCAGGGAAACCGACATAGCAGAGTGGAACAGGATCCATCTGTGGTCATGTAGAAAAAAAACAAATATTTAGGTTTTTTGAATTTTTTGTGAAAAACAAAATAAGACTGTACAATAATGGACGGTGGTGTCCATCATATTTTCTATGGGTAAAATCGCTTGAGGTACAACCCATTGTGTGCGTTGCGTAGGGGGTTGCCTTCTGAATTGGTCAGAATGTATGCCCCCTATCCGAGGCAAGTGTGTATAATGTATGGGCCTTGCCACATGGACCCAAACTTTCCTTTTTCGGTTTTGTCATGAGCTTGATCATAGGCGAGGACAAGGTCCCCTTCAGTAAAAGTTCTTGGGTGGACATGTTTGTCGTAGCTTAGTTTGGATTGGTTCTTGGCTGCTTCCATGGTTTGGAGGGCTGTGCGTCGATCTTCATCAGCTTGCTCCAGGAGGAGTAAGCGTTGCTCAACTGGGGAAGTGTCCAGTAGGAGTTCAACGACCATATGTAGGGCTGGAATCTGGCACTGGATGCGGAGGACGGATTGAACACCGTGAACTAGATGGAAAGGGGTAAAACCAGTGGCGGTTTTGGTTGACGTGTGGTATGCCCATAGTGCCGGGAAGAGCATGTGGTGCCAATTTGATTTGTGCTTGTCAACAGTGCGCTGGAGGATGGTCTTCAAAATTTTATTCATTGCTTCGACTTGGCCATTTCCTTCGGGGTAGTAGGCAGAGGATAAATAGTGTTCAAATTTCAATAGGGTTGATAATTCTCTCCAAACGGCATCTTCAAAGTGAGAGCTGTGGTCTGAGACGAGTTTCTTTGGTACTCCAAACTGAGCGATAACATGGTTGAGGAAAAAACATGCTATGGTGTTGGATTTCCAATTGTAAGTTGGCATGGCTTCTGCCCACTTGGTGAAATAATCTACAGCCACAATGATGTGTTTATGACCGCCGGCTGACGTGGGATTACAATCTAGGAAGTCGATGGCCCATTTGCAGAATGGTCCGACAATGACGACTGGATGAAGGGGGGTGGTGGGGTTCTTTCCTTGGGGGAAAAAAGTTGGCAGTTTTGACAATGTTTGACTGTGGTGATGCAATCAGTAAATAATGAAGGCCAAAAGTAACCTGCGCAGATGATCTTTTGGGTGGTGGCCATGTCGAAGAAGTGGCCTCCACAGGGACCGCTATGGTAGTCATTAAGGACTTGTTCTGCCTCATTATGATATAGGCAGCGTCGTAAGATGGTATCGACACTGCGTCGATAAAGTACATTGCCTAATAGGAGATATCGGGGGACGTGGTGTTGTATACGACGGCGTCCGTCACGATCGATGTGGGGTCAAAATTTTTGTGTACATAGGTAGATTAAGCTGTCGCCGTACCATGGGTCATCAGAAGAAATGATGAAAATGTGATCGTCAATGAGATCTATTTGGATAGCAGGTGATGACGAAGAGGATGGGAGATCTGTGATGAGTTGAGAGAGTGCTAGGGCCTTGGTGCTCTTTGGGGTTTTGAAAGTTAGGTCGTATTCTTACAAGATAATCACCCATTTAGCTATGCGGCCTTGAAGGAGGTGATGCGTCAAGAGGTAAACCGTTGGATTGGAATTGGCTACAACCGTGGTGTGGCTTAAGAGAATGTAATGTCGCAGCTTTTGTACTGAAAAGATGATGGCAAGGGCCATCTTCTCTTCATGTGGGTAGCAGAGAGGTGGGCCTGACAAGGTCTGGCTGACATAGTAGATGACATGCTCTTGGCGAGCAGTATCTTCTTGGACAAGAACTCCAGATATGGCATATTCAGATGCTGAAACATAGAGGGTGAAATCTTTTGTGAAATCTGTAGGAGAGATCAATGGGGCTTTCGTGAGTGCTTTCTTTAAGTCGGTGAAAGTTGATTCTGCTTGTTGGTCCCATATGAAATGGGTATGCAGACGTAGTAGTCGTAGGAAACCGTGGACCATTGTGGCATAGTTAGGGACAAAGCAGCGGAGGAAGTTGGACCTCTCTTGAAGGCTTTGAAGTTTTCTTAATGTACGAGGTGACGGTAAGTCTACAATGGCTTGGACTTTCAAGGGGTCTACAGTGGTGCCTTTTTCTGAAATGACGAACCCCAGCAGGCGACCTGATGTAACGCAAAAGACACACTTGAGAGGGTTCAAGCGGATGTTGTATTTTCGACAATGCAAGAAAACTTGTCGAAGGTCATCTAAATGGTTAGATCATTTCTTGGATCGAGTGGTGAGGTCGTCTAGATAAACTTTTATGATTCTATGTAGATTGTGGAAGCAATAAGTCATGGCATGTTGTAAAGTGGCTCCGACATTCTTGAGACTGAAAGGCATGACGCAATAGGAAAAGGTGCCCCATGGGGTAGTGAAAGCTGTCTTGTATTGATCTTCTTTATGGATTTTGATTTGGTTATATCCAGAGAAACCGTCCATAAAAGAAAGGACCTCATGTCCTGCACATTCATCGATTAGTTGGTCAATGAAAGGTGTGGGGAAGTTGTCTTTGGGACAAGCGAGGTTGAGGTCTTGGAAATCAGTACAAACGCATATGGTGCCCACTTTTTTGTTTACTGGCACTGGGTTTGAAACCCAGGTGGTGTAGGCAATAGGATATATGAATCCTGCTTTCTAGAGTTTCTCAATCTCAGCCTTAACAACTGGGAGCTTAGACGGGTGAATTGGTCATTGTTTCTGTCGGACAGGAGGCACATGGGGCCAAGTGTCGATGTGATGTTCTACAATTTTGGGATTGAGGCTAGGCATCTCGATGTAAGACGAGGCGAAGACATAACGGAACTCTTGGAAGAGTTTCTTATATGCCAGAGTTTCCTCTTGAGTGCATGATGCGCCCAATGAGATGAGCTTAGGTTTTCCAGGTGTGGTGGAAATGTCGATTTGTATAATAGGAGAAATGTTGGACATGTTCCCCTCTTCGAAGGCACCTGGTGCTAGGATGGGGTCTTTGAACCAATCAACCTTAGTTGGTAGGAAATCTTTCGATTCGAATGATAGTTGGTTTTCTGCGGTGGATGTAGATGCCTCAGGGAGGAAGTATGAGCGATGAAGCATATCATCCCGAGGGTAGTTCGCTGCAGTGAGTGTTTCTAGAATTTGCTCATCAGTACGAAAGTAATCAGACCATAAATCAACGGGTTCTGGTTTGTATGTGGTTGAAATCATATAGATGGTATTGATTTCTTCTGAAGAAGATGATTTTGGAGGGTAGATCTCCTCAATGAGGGGAGGAGAGATCTCTAAGTTGGCATTGTTCATCTCATATAAGGCTGCTCTATAATTTGGGAGATCAAGGCAGTGGTGTGAATAATGGCCATAAATGTCGCATATCGCACAAGGGTGGTTAGTGCGGAGCATTTTGTCGCTAGGTTGAGGAGGTGGCTCAAGTTTCACCACTGGAATTTCGGTGTCGTCATCCAACATATTCATGTGTTCTTGGAGTGCAGGTAACTGTGGACATTGATGAGTGGAATGGCCTATGTCATCACACAATGAGCACTTAGGGGGAATGGGAATAGTTGGGGGGTTTTTAGCTACCTTGGGGATTGCTGGGGGGGTGTGAGTTATGGGTCCAGTGTTATAAGTTGGTGGGCCTCTGTCCCCTGTGTTTCGTAATGGAGGTGGGGAATTTCTGGATGTTGATGCCATAGTCACTATTGGGGGTGGTCTGTTTTGCAGATGAGCGACAGCAGGGGGTGGGTGGTTGGTAGTAGGGATAGGTTGTACCGGTTGTAAAATAATAGTAAGATTCGGCGAGGGGCTCGGAGTAGGTAAGTACCATACAGGTATCCCTAATGTTAAACCAAGAAGGTTGAGTGTAGCCATTACTGGCAAACTGACAACTCCAGAAAATGGGAACAAGAACGGGATAGTATGAATTGGCATTGTGCCAGTATGAGTAGGCCCTGTGGGTGTTTGTGGTAGTGACGAAGGCTGTTGTGTGGTGTGCGACAGGGTGCACAAATCCGATTTTTTTTTTATTGGTAAAGGTGGTGGGATCGATGGAAATGTGTAAGTCATAGGTGACTTGGTGTAGATTCCAGGACCAATTGACGACACAAATGATGTTGGTGCAGTTTGAATGGTTTGTTCAATCATTGGTAGCACATTTTGAGGGGCTGCGGGGGCACTAGGATCATAATATGTGAGTTGATCAATCTTGATAACATGTCCTTCATGTGGGAACATCATGAGGTGGAAAATAGATAAAGCCACTGCTTTCATTTTGTACATATAGCTACGTCCAAGAAGGAGGTTGTAGTCGACCTGGGAATTGATCACTTTGATGTCGATAAGAACTAATTTGCCGCCTAGTTCTATGGGTATGTTCGCTAAGACGCCTTGTGGTTGAGTTGAGAGCCCGTCGTAAGCTCGTAATGCCGTGGTTGATGGTTGTAAAGTAGGGGAGCCAAGTTTGTTCCACACAAGGGTGCACATGACGCAGGTTGAAGCTCCTTCATCGATGATGCATCGATGCACAACAAGGTTTTGAATGTTTAATGATACTTGGAAGGCCAAATTTGATGGCAATCGGGGTTCGGCTTGGTCTAAGTCGAAAGCCATCATGTGTGTGTCATCAGGGTCTAATCCTCCGATGGTAGATAGTAGTAGTTTTCGTTGTGCAGGGCATTTTTTCAGTACCTCTAAAGCAGACATAGCAGCGAGGGATTGTGCTAGGTCTTCCACAATGTTATAATTGGATGTTGTGCGAGCATTAGGATTGTTTTTAATCCTTCGCAAAGGGATGCGAGGGATTTTAGGTCCTCCGTCCAACGGCATATTTGGTATGCGTAGTGGTTGATCTGGTGGAAGGGAGGTGGATGCGTCAGTGGGAAGAGTTTCTGGGGGTGGGTCGTACTGATTCCTGCAAGTTTGGAGGTTAATGTCATTGGATGACATCATTAATAAATAGTGTGTGTCTGGATCTGTATGCTGATAATCAGTTGTGGCATAGGTGATTTGCTGTTGGGGTGCAAGAGATCCTTGTGGGGGATCCATAGGGCGAGTATTTACTACTCCTTGGTTTGGTAATGCGTTTTGAAAAATCATGGGTTGCGGTTGATTAAGTGGAGCTGGTTGTCCAGCGTGGCCCTGGCATTGGGCATTGTCAGCCCAAAGTTTACGTGCTTTCTCTAAATGGGGGCAGTTGTGAGTGTAGTGTCCATAGACTCCACATATAGAAAATGGATGGTTTGTTCTCAGGTTATTGTTTTTTGGTTGCTTGGGATGACGATCAGGATTCTGGTTGGGAGGAGCAGCATTGTTATTATTTGGAGGATTGGGAGGTGGTGGACCTTGATTATGTTGTTGGTTGTTGCCGCAGTTACGTCCTCTTCCACATTTTTGTGGTCCACCGTGGTTGCATTGGTTGTTTTGGTGTTGGGGCTGATTGTGTTGTGTGTACACTTGCCCTTGAGTAGTTGGAGGATTTTGGGGTGCCTTAGGTGCGGTAGTAGGTTGTGGTGGATAATAAGCTGGTGGGGCTGGAGATGGTCTAGTTGCCTGCTGGGGTTGTTGGTAACCCTGAGCTGTTGGAAGTGTTGGGTTGGCTGGTGTAGCTTGCTGTGGGTAATACATTGGTTGTGCCGGTAAATGAATTGGGTTCTAGGTGGCCGGTTGGTTATAGTATGTGGGTGGTACATATGTCGATGGCTCTTTCCCATAGCAATGTTGTGGACAAGAGGGTCCATGAGTGTGATGAGTCTGATTCGTTGGAGCGTATGAAGTTGTCGCTCCAGAATTAGATGTAGCCCTAGAGAGGTCTGGGGCATTTATGGTGCTCACCATGCTAAAAGGTTTATTTTGTGCTGTGACTTGGGTGATAACATCATCAGCAGCATGTGATGCCCCCGGAGCGTCACCATGTGAAGAATCACCTCATGGGGCATCTGGTATGATGGTGTAGAGATAGCCTGACTAGGCATAAATCAGGTCAAATTGCTGAGCTTTTAAGATAGCTTCTTCCTCTGACTGGGGTCGTTCGGAAGCTACGTCTTTGGCTATGAGGGGTAGGAGTGATTTAAGAAACCAGTCCAAAAATATATGGTCATCCAGTTTAATCTTACAGAGGCTACGATGCTTGCACCACTCATGGATATGGTCGGTGATGTGGGTAGCTGTGTTTTATCTGCAAGACAACAGTATTTCAACTCCTGCATCATAGCGTACAGGTAGCTGAAAAAACTGAAGGAAAGTAGAGGCGAGAGACGTAAATGTATGGTGGGTCCCATGTGTTTGTTCGATGTACCACTTGGCTGCAGAGCCAGTGAACGTTCGTTGCAACAGCCTTAGTCTAACGGAGTCATCCACTATGGAGTTAGATGAACACCATAGGTGAAATGACATTATGTAGTTTTGGGGATCCTCGCTAGGTTTTCCTTCAAACTTGGGGATGTCCGAGGGGAGCTTTGCAGGCATGTAGGGTTGTTCCTGATAGGATCGTTGGTTAGCCTGGCTAGGTCTGGTAAGTTCAGACTAACCATGTAAGGTAAACTAGCAGATGGGTGTGGCATAGTGACTGGGACATAACTATTAATGGTGGCATTATGTATTGGTCCAGTAGCCCCTAAGGGTATGCTAGGTATTGAAGGTATGTGTCCACCAACCGTTGTGGTTTAGGATGGGCCAGTGCTTCCAAGTGCAACATGGGTTGTAGAGGGGTTAGGAATAGTGCCAGGAATTCCTGGGATTTGGGTTGTGGTAACAAGAGGTGGTGTCATCCCTATGTTGGGCATACCCATAATAGGAGGTAGTCTTGTGTTGGGCATACCTAAAGGTGGAGCGGCCCCTATATTAGGCATGCCTAAAGGGGTTGTTGTTACCATGGGTGGCACAGTAGTAGAAGGGTTTGTGGATGTATCTCAAATAGTATTGGTGAAAAGTGGGTCGTATTGTGATCCAGCAATGAGGTTGGTTGGTTATATTTCAGTAGGGTTTTCGGATTCAGCCTCAAAATCAGATGTGAAGTGAGGTGTTGTAACACCCCATATTTTGACTAGGCGTGTTTATGAGTTAGACACCTTTCACTTTATTTGCTTATTATCTGTTGGACTCAACTAGACAGAGTGAACTATATTTTCGGCATGTTAGACGTGATGATATGTTGCTACTATGTTTAGGATGTTACTATGCCCATGCTGACACTACGATTATGATGTTATGATGTTACCATCCTCATGATGTTATTAGGTTTATGTGGTTACTATGTTGTAGTTATCATGAGATTCTTTTATTTCATAATGACAGTGTATGTTTAATAATCGTCCTAGATGAAATGTGATATATATGATGTGGTAATTATGTTGTGATCGATTTAATGATTTTATGTGATGAAATAAATGATGTTGACAATATGGATAAGACGATGATAGAATGGAAATATTGTTATAAATGTATGGCTGCAAAGTACTAATCTGCAAGACACCAGGGCTATATAATAGCCGGATACTTGATATGAAGTATGATATAGTACCTATTTTGTAGAGAGCCTTGTTTACCAAAGTTGATGATATGATAACACAAACCAATAATCTCGAGAGCAACAAAGTATGAGTTGATAAGGGCATAGACCCAGTATGTTGAGAGGGATGGATGTATTGCCCACCCTATGTTTCTATGATACCCGGAGTCATGGGAGGGCCGTGCTGAGACACGCTCCCCAAGTTGTTGTGATGACGATGGTCCGATGCCTACTAGGAGAGGCTAGGTCCGCTAGTTAGCCGATGCTAGAGCTCTCAGGTTCTATGTGGTTGGGTCAGTATAGCTGGCACCCACTTTTGTACTAGCAGAGGAAGGATAGGGAGGATGCGGACGCAGGTTAGGATGGGAGGATATTTTAGTTAGTACTGTTGAGGGTTGGGTATTCCTTGATCTTGAGTTAGTGGTAGTAGGTACATTTCCTTGTACTTGATTGATTGAACTGATGTAATCATAAAAATAATTAAATGAAATCTTAAAAACTCGTAAAGATAACCGATGATGTTTTAGTAATGTTATGATAAATGTAATGTACTTGTTCTATTTGCACGAAGTATTATTAGTATTAGTTAGCTATTAAGCATAGGAAATATGATGTATGTTTATAGTACCTATCAGACCTGTGCATACACCAGCCAAGCATGCACATTTTGTACATGTGCGATAGTATCGGTTTACGACATACTTATCAGTATTTAACAATGTTATAAGTTGTCGTAGATAACTCAGTTAATGTTTGGGTAAACGACATGAATAATAGATGATCGATTTGTTTATGTATAAAATAAGTTAATTAATCTTATATGTAAACACTGTAATGAACAATTAAAATAATTGCCGCCAATTGTAATTCTCATCAAGTAAAGGTATCGGAAATATGAAGTATAGCAGATAAACATTAATGTTGGAAGCGTGTATTATCTAATTGTTAATATTGATTAATTAAACCATTAAGAGTACTTCGTTTATCAATGAAAGTATGTTAGATTAGTGCTAAGGTACTTATTATTAATTAAGTATGTTAGATTAGTGCTAAGGTACTTAAATCACCATTAATATTTATTATTATTATTATTATGATTATTTAATATTATTATTATTATTATTTAACGAATGTTAATAATGATAATGTGTCCTTATTGGAATGAAAGAAATCATAAGTGGGTAAGTGAACATGTTTGAATTATTAAGTTAATTAATTTATTGTTATGAAATGAGAAAGGAGTATTATTAAATTATTAAATGAGGAAGGTTAAGATAAAACTCAATTAAATTTATATTCATAAATTACTGTCATGTCACAAAACTGATCTGAGATTGGATTTTTATATATATTTATAATTAAAACGAACGACCACTTCAAATTTGAAAGGGTCAACATGATAGTATTTAATTATTATTTATTCAACATATTAAATGGAGGATAAGACTAATATTGAATCCATCGCCTCATGAATGTCTTAAATTGAATATTTCGATAATCATTAAATAATGTACATTCAACCCATCAAATCCAACCTAACTAGTCTTAATACCATTGAACTGCTTGAGAAAAGAAGTACTATAAAATAATATTTATTTATGAATTGGATTGTAAAACAAGCAATCAATTTAATGTTTTGGGGACTCGAGGGTTTTTATGGAGGGTGGTGGAGTAAACAGGAAGGCAAGTGGAGGAGGAAAATGGATCTATAAAGCAATGGTTTCACGGAGATGAGAGGGGGGGTTGGTTTTCTTTTGGGAGAAGTACACTTAGTATTTTGACGAAAAGGAGGAATGCCGAGGGGGAGAACTCGAAGATTTGAGGAGGTGGGAAACTCAAAGACTGAGGTGGGGTTAACTCTTGAACTATGGAAAGGTACTAAGGAAAAATGCTGTCAGGATTATTAGTTTGTGGGCTCGGGGGCTAGGAAACCCGTCGGTTTCCTAGGTCCAGCACGATAAGAGCTGGTTGGTAGGGTGGTTCATCCATTTTTGGCATAAAGGCTTGGAATGGAAAGTCTGCGGGACCAAAAAGCTTGGACAGGAAAGGCTACAGGAGCAAGGGGACAATCTACATCCTACAGCGGTCCAGGTATTCTACTGGTAGTTAGAAAAATGATTTATATTTCAATATACTGAGTATTATGCAAGAAATTACAATTTTATGTATGTTGTTAAAATTACTATATGTAGGTGCATTGTATGCTACTAGACATTTCCTAATCACTAAAATTATGTAGAAAATTAGCATAATGAAAGCATAATGATACTTATTTATTATTGAAATAAATAAGAAAGAAAAACAACTCCGTAGGAGCTGGTTACAAAACTGTCATCAAAATCTAGAACTTCAGTGCCCTTCCGGATAGAGGGGCACTACACTTGCTATCAGAGCAAGGTTCGAACTCTCGAACCTAATGGCCTACAGGAAATAGAAACTAAGCATCACTAAGCAAAAATATTTGTAAATCTATGTAGAACTCTATGCAGAAATCCGAAATCAATGTTCAAGATTTTCCAAACCTTCTTCCCTAATTTATGTAACAGTAGTTTATCTGCACAAACATAAAAATCAGAAATAGTCAATTACATATATATATATATAGCCGTAGAGTAAGAATTCTGTAAATTTTATAAGAAAACAAGAAGACATTGCATATTTGGCATAAGAAAACAAACATAAAATTTTAGATTTAAGGAGGCCACTACAATCATTATCTTAAATTAAATTCAGAGAATTATGTTTAAAACCTTAACATTCACCATACTTAACCCGAACACAACCATCTATGAATTGATTTTTCTTTATCTAGATTTCTAATATATACATCTCTAAATCGTGGATTTCAAAGACATTTACAGTCGTGTATTTGTTTTGTTCAACCATTTTATGGATGATGTGACTATTATTATACCTCCCCGTGGAGTCTTCCACTAGGTGACTTGGTGTTTAGCACCAAAGCGCTGGCTTGCGTGTGTGAGCTTAGAGCTGGAGCTCAACCTTTGGGTTCCAAAATTTAAAATATATATATATATATATATATATACTGTAGGCTACTCGAATTTAGAGATAGCATAATTATTTTCTGTGTAAAACTTAGTGGAACCTAAACCAGGCTAGCTGATGTAGTAGAACAGATTGAATCTTAAATCGTTTTAAGAACAATTCTAACAAAAATTATCAGATGTTAAGTTCAATATGTTAAATTTTGAGCATTAATTCATTATACTCTAGGATCTTTGCTGAGAGAATAACATCTACAGTATATCAATGCATGACAATCATAATATGACAAGCATCACAAGCATCACAAGAATCAAAAGCATAGAGACAAGAGACACAGAGTTTCCGTGGGGAAAACCCTAAGGTGAAAAACCCCACAACTTCCTCAGAGATAGAGAGAGCAATGGCTAACCAAAATACAACCAAATAACACAGAGATAGTCTCCTAGCAGATGATCCTCCTCCTCCTCACAAGTGTGCCACTTTCCAGAGAGAGAGTGAGTTACTTTTCCGAGTGAGTAAAATAGAGATCTCCTATCTCTATTTATACTCACCTTTTTTCCCAGTGACCTACCGGGGCCGACTTGTCTACTTAGATACATCCACATTATATTATATATAATTCTGGGCCGACCCCAAATGGTGGTCTAATAACCCATCAGCAAGTACACACACTTGCGACACTTGTCAATCCACATGACGACACTTCCTTATAGAGGAATGACACATCTCTTATAAGGGTACAATAAATATATATAAAATATACAGATGAAATACATTCCGAAGTTACATATACATCAACACTCCCTCTTAACTAGGAAGGTATTTCTCGACACAGATCTGCTAGACAAGTCTTCTTCTCTGGATCATCATCATCATCATCGTCACTGCTGCTGCTATCTCAACCAATATCTGACTCTACTCGTCATAGGAAGTTCTACAGAGCCAGTCCTTTTTCATATTGGATGTAGGCCCGCCATCTGCAGGTCTTCATCATCACTGGCCATACTGTGGAATCCTCAGGACTCATTACGTGCGTCACAAAACCTGGCTGCAACATCCCAGGCTATTACGAGCACACATCTCTACCTGTAGGATCTCCCAGGAGCACATTACATGTGACCCATCACAAAACCTGGCTGAAGCATCCCAGGCTGTTACGAGCACGCGGCTCTACTTGTCGGATCTACCAGGAGCACATTACATGTGATCTCACCACAAAACCTGGCTGAAGCATCTGAGGCCTTTTTCATCCTGTCCAGATCTCCCAGGAGCAAATTACATGTGGTCATGGAAAAACTTGGCTGAAGCATCTGAGGCCTTTTTCATCCTGTCCAGATCTCCCAGGAGCAAATTACATGCCACAGGACAAAACCTCGCAAGAGCATCTCAGGATGTTACGGGTACACAACTCCGACCTGAAATCTCCCAGGGCACAAATTACATGTCCTCCCAAGCAAAACCTCGCAAGAGAATTTGCCAGATGTCCCAGGGCACCGAATTACATGCCATAGGCAAAACCTCGAAAGACCATCTGCAAATCTCCCAGGGCACAAATTACATGCTTTCCTGCACAACCTGATCCACAGCCACAAAGTATCATCTGATACTTATCAAACATCATCCTGATGTACACATGATCATCCTGATCATCATCACTGCAACATCCTACTGCATGTCATCTGGAGAAGCTCGTCATCCACGATCATCCAAGTATCCACCTGATACATACATAGATACATGATCCACACAATGTATCCATCAACATACATGATTTACCTGATCATACAAAGATACATGATCCACACAATGTATCCATCAGCATACATGATCTACCTGATCATACAAAGATACATGATCCACACAATGTATCCATCAGCATCCAACATGATGCGTTCATACAAAATACATACACATCATCCATCCGATCATATCCAGCATCCAACATGATGCATATACAAAATACATACACATGATCCAACCGATCATATCCAGCATCCAACATGATGCATATACAAAATACATACACATGATCCAACCGATCATATCCAGCATCCAACATGATGCATATACATACACATGATCCAACCGATCATATCCAGCATCCAACATGATGCATATACAAAATACATACACATGATCCAACTGATCATATCCAGCATCCAACATGATGCATTCATACATACATATAATGATCCAACTGATCATATCCAGCATCCAACATGATGCATACACAAAATACATATAATGATCCAACTGATCATATCCAAGCAGAAACCAGAACATCCTCCTGATGTTCATCATTCAGCGCTTACATCCATAGCCATGTGAAGGATCCCCCTTCCAACATGCTTGGAATGGCTTCAGCAAATGTGTTCATCACTTCTTCCTCGAAGTGTCCTCGATCTGAAGCACGCCAAGCCTCTCTCTGAAGTACTCAAACTTCACCTTGGCTAGTGGCTTCGTCAGCACATCTGCAATCTGCTCGTCCGTCGCAACATACAGAAGCTTCACAGCTCCTCTTTGCACCATATCCCTGATATAGTGATATTTGATCTCTATGTGTTTCGACCTGTCATGAAACACTGGGTTCTCGGATAGCTTCACACAACTCTGGTTATCACAGAAGATACCAGTAGCATCCAGTGGGAGATCAAATAACTCAGACAGTAGCTTCCATAGCCATACTGCCTCACAACTAGCTGAACAGGCTGCAACATACTCAGCCTCTGTTGTACTCAGTGCTACACAGGACTGCTTCCTGCTAAACCAAGAGATCACACCTGATCCCATATTGAAGCAACACCCAGATGTGATCTTCCTATCTGCAGCACTGCCAGCCCAATCTGAATCAACATAACCCTGCAGGTTAAACTTTTGATTCGCTTCATACTTGAGCCCATAATCCACTGTACCCTTCAGGTACCTTAGAACATGCTTTACAACAATCAGGTGAACACTCCTTGGATCCGTCAGGAACTGGCTCAATGTGTTCACAGCAAAGCAAATGTCTGGTCTCGTGTTCTTTAGGTACATCAAGGACCCAATCATCTGACGATACATGGAGACATCAACTGGCTCAGATGAAGCATCACATAGAAGCTTCAGATTCGACGCCATAGGTGTGGCCATGGCCTTGCAATCCATCATCCCAAATCTCTTCAGGATATCTACTGTGTACTTCCCTTGACCAAGGAAGATCCCACCTGCATTCTGCCACACCTCCATACCTAGGAAATAGTGCATCATTCCCAAATCTTTCATATCGAATTCAGCTGCAAGCTTCCTCTTAGTATCTGCAATCAGTCTGTCATCTCCTGTCACAAATAGGTCATCCACATACAGTAGTAGAATCACAGGATTCCCTTCCTCAACCTTGTAGTAAAGGTTGGAATCTGCTTTACTCTTGGTAAAGCCCAAACTAGATAGGAAACTGTCCATCCTACCATACCAGGTTCTGGGAGCTTGCTTCAAGCCATACAAGGCTTTCTTCAATCTGCACACATATGACTCCCTGTCATGTATTTCAAAACCAAGTGGTTGTTCCACATATACTTCCTCTTCAACTATACCATTCAGGAAAGTAGTCTTGACATCCATCTGGTGTATTTTCCATTTCATAGCTGCAGCCAGGGCAAGTACTGTTCTGATGGAAGTATACCTGGCTACAGGTGCAAAGGTTTCTTCATAATCTATTCCCTCTTTCTGAGAGAAACCACGAGCTACGAATCTTGCTTTGTATTTTTCTACACTGCCATCTGTAGCGTGCTTGATTTTGTAGATCCAATTTGAAGTCACAACAGACTTCTCTTTAGGTCTTGGGACAACATCCCAAACATCATTCTTCATTATTGATTGGTATTCCTCAACCATAGCATCCTTCCATTCTTTCTTTTCTGCTGCCTCTTCATAACTGGAAGGCTCTTTGTTCATAATGTCATAGAGTAAAGCAACATAACTGGTGTGTGATCTGGTTCTCTTCTTTGCTCTGTGTTCTTCTTCTGGAATGCCAAATCTTTCTGCATCATGAATGAGCTCTCTATCCCATACGGGTTTCCTCTTGTGAGAGTTATCCTCACGGGGTGGATCTACAGGTTCTTGTGGATCTTCAAACTCACGAACAGCTTCTGGAACTGCTTTAGTCATGGTAGTGTCCTAAAATCTTGTTTCCTTAGGTTCTTCATAAACTTCGGTAGGTGTCTTCCTTGATTTGATGAATGCTGAGTTTTCATCAAATGTTACATCCCTGCTGGCATCAATCTTCTTGAACCCTGGAAAGTATATTCTATAAGCCTTCGAACATTCACTGTAACCCACAAAGATACCCTTCTTTCCTGAAGGATCGAGTTTGGTCCTCTTTTCCTTTGGGACATGAGTGTATACTGGACAACCAAATATTCTGAGATGGTTGACTTCAGGTTTCTTACCAGAAAAGACTTCTTCTGGTGTCTTGTTGTCCAATATCTTGTGGGGTGTTCTATTCTGCACATATACAGCTGTTCTAGCTGCTTCTGCCCATAGATGCATAGGAAGATCTTTGTCATGCAACATTGCCCTTGCTGCTTCCATGATAGTTCTATTCTTCCTTTCTGCAACTCCATTCTGTTGAGGATTATAAGGAGCAGTCAACTCCCTCTTAATCCCTGAATCACTGCAAAGCTTCTTGAAGTCATTTGAGGTGAACTCTCCACCATTGTCGGATCTAAATGTTTTGATATTTTTGTCAGTTTGATTTTCCATCAAGTTTTTGAATTCCTTGAATTTATCAAGCACCTCATCTTTGCCTTTCAATAAGTATACCCAAGTCTTCTTGGAGAAGTCATCAATAAATGATACATAGTAAACATACCCACTTAGGGAAATGGATGACATAGGGCCACATACATCTAAGTGAATGATTTCCAGAATGTCTTTTGCCTTGCTTTCATTGCTTGGGAAAGCCTTCTTAATGTTCTTACCTTTTGCACATCCTTTGCAAACACCTTCATGTTTGGTCTTGATTTCAGGAAGACCCTCTACTGCCTTGCTTGCAATTGGAAGTGCCCTATAGTGCATATGAGCAAGTCTTCTATGCCAAAGTTCACTTGGCTCCATGGATTCATGTACCATGGCATGTTCAGGTTGTCCCTTCAATTTATACAAGCCTCCCTCTTGCTCTCCAATCACTACTGCATCATCTATGTTCTTTCCCTTTGGCCACATTAGGACTTGGCCATCCACAAATGCAACCCTCATACCTTTTGCATCCAATGCAGAGATGGAGAGTAAGTTCTTCTTGAGTCCAGGTACATACAGTACTTCTTTCATCTTCAATGATTTTCCAGAATCTAGGTTGTAGGAGGCTTCACCACTTCCTTTGATTGGATATTGATAATCATCCCCAAGTTTCACCTTATGGGGTGATTCATGTTCAAAAAGGTTCATAAAAGATTCCTTGAAACCAGTCATGTGTTTGGAAGCCCCACTGTCAATCAACCAATCATTACAGCCATGGGAGATGGTACCTGTGAGAGCAGAGATCAGAACATACTCTTCTTCACTTGATGAGTCATCATTGCTATCACTTTCTTCCCTAGCCTTCTTCTTTGGGGGTTCATCATCTTTGGCAGCATGAGCATGAAACCTTCTTTTGCTACCCTTCTTCTTCTTGTTGGGGATGTTATTGTCCTTCTTGTTCTTGGGACAATTTATGGCAATATGTCCTTTCTCATTACAGGTGAAGCATACTCTTCTTTCTTTGAATTGATGTGAAGATCTCTTGGAGTGAGATGGATCTTTCTTGAACTTTCCTTTCCTGGTGTGAGCTGCAAGAGCTTGATCTTCACCTCCCATCTTTTCTTCATGAGCTATAAGTCTAGCTTCTTCTTGAGAGCATTCTTCCCGAAGTCTACTGAAGGAGATCAACTTCTTCCTTGCACAAATTCCTTGAATAAAGGAATCCCATGACCTGGGTAGGCCATTTAGAGTGGTTATCACCACTTCACCATTCTCCACCATTTCATCTACTGCTTCTAATTGTTCCTTGATCTGGGAGACCCTTGAAAAGTAAGATTGAATGGTTTCTCCATTCTGAAACTTCACTGCTTTCAATTGGTTCCGCAGGGTCATCTTCCGATTTATGTTCTTCCCTTCAAATAGCTTGGTCAAAGATTCAAACATCTCCTTGGGTGTCTTAAGAGAAGACATATGGGGTATGAGATGGTCTTTGATAGAATCAGCAATGATTCTCTTTGCCTTGACCAAGTTCTTCTTGTGCAATGCCTTGGCCTCTTCATCCTCTGGGATAGGGATGTCTTCTTTCACATATGAGTCCAACTCATTCTCTTCCAGGATTAACCCAATCCTATACTTCCATGCTCGGAAGTTATCAGCCCCTTCAAGCTTATCCTCAAGCTTGGTGTGGAGAGACATCTTTAAGAGTACTTCAAATGGAAATAGAAAATATTTAGGACTTACCACTTGAAGTGCTGAAAACTGGATCTGGTCCCGGATTAGGGTTTGTCAGAGAAACCCTAAAAATTCAAAATGTGAATTTCAAAATTCCAAAAGGATATAAAGATGCACCTTGGAGAGCTGATCAGCCTAGTGCATTTAGAAATTGAGATCAGCAAAGTCTTGCCCTTCAAAATTGCCTTTTTGTCCTCCCGGGTTCACTTGGGAGAGCCCTGAATTAGGGTTTAAGTTTCCCGGAGATCTACCCAGCCAAAAATCTCGATCCAAAGCTCAAACCTTCGATTTTTGCAAGGATCTTCTAGCTGTGCCTTCAGTTTCTAGAAATTCCTATTTTTGTGGAAACCCTAATTTTTAGGGCCAAATCTGAAAATGCTCGGAACTGAATTCTGATTGGACAGATAGATGCGCCTTGATGAGTAGATCCAATCTACTATACTGAATTTCAAAAATCTGTGGGGAGAAACCCAATAAACAAGGAATACAAGCTTCCGTCACTGCAAAATGTCTTCTTCTCAGGTTAGCTCTGATACCATGTTAAATTTTGAGCATTAATTCATTATACTCTAGGATCTTTGCTGAGAGAATAACATCTACAGTATATCAATGCATGACAATCATAATATGACAAGCATCACAAGAATCAAAAGCATAGAGACAAGAGACACAGAGTTTCTGTGGGGAAAACCCTAAGGTGAAAAACCCCACAACTTCCTCAGAGATAGAGAGAGCAATGGCTAACCAAAATACAACCAAATAACACAGAGATAGTCTCCTAGCAGATGATCCTCCTCCTCCTCACAAGTGCACCACTTTCCAGAGAGAGAGTGAGTTACTTTTCCGAGTGAGTAAAATAGAGATCTCCTATCTCTATTTATACTCACCTTTTTGCCCAGTGACCTACTGGGGCCGACTTGTCTACTTAGATACATCCACATTATATTATATATAATTCCGGGCCGACCCCAAATGGTGGTCTAATAACCCATCAGCAAGTACACACACTTGCGACACTTATCAATCCACATGACGACACTTCCTTATAGAGGAATGACACATCTCTTATAAGGGTACAATAAATATATATAAAATATACAGATGAAATACATTCCGAAGTTACATATACATCAACACAATAAAGGGGCATAATATATATATATATAGATATATAGATATATAGATATAATTTCAGACTCTTAGCAAGAAGCCAAAAGCCCTATCCATAGATAACCAGACGTCCAAAAAAATAATAATAATAATCTTTAACCTGATATTAAAGCAATTTAATCTTATTAACAGTCTAAACGCTTAACACAGACAACATGGCCAGAAAAGTGGTCCTCCAGGCACAAACCACTACACAGACAGCATAAATTGTTGCAACAAAGAGTACTCTTCTTTGAAGATCGCCCAGATCTTGTCTATGACCAGAATCAACTATATTTGCAAGCACGAATGATCATTGTTATTATTCATTCATTTCCTGAAATTTGGACAGCAGGATCTGTAACCTAGGGCAAATTCGATTTTGTCATTTAAATAAATACTATTTAGTAAAATAATAGTTTATTTTTTTTTATTTTTAAACCAAGCCGCCAGAGCAAAGGCTCCCTGATCCTGATATAAGGTAGAAATAGAATATAAAGAAACCAAAATACAATATGTTGATTATGATCCCCAAATTTAAAATAAGGCATCCTGCATCCTGCATAAACAATGAGAGAATAAACCGGTGATTACACAGAAAGCTTATCTTAATATAAACAAACCAACAGTGCAAACTGTTCCTTAGTGGCTGTGTTCTTCACTCGTACGCCCCTAAGGAGAAGACCACAATGGGTTCGTTGTGCCAAATCAACAATTTTACTCCCATTTCCTCCCATGCTACTGTTTTCGGCTCAAGTGGCTTCTTTCGCCGTACAAGATTTTCCAATCCCAATTGGGTCACAGCTAAAATGCATCACCATCCGTGGAAGCCATTCTTGTTAGCTACACAAACTGAAAATGGCGCATTTGAACTCAATTACGAGCCTGGCCCTTTGGATAATATCTTTCTCTTCTTATTTAGGAAAAAAAAAATGGCCAAGGTAACATCCATTTCACTCATTATTTTCAATACGAGACTAATAGATTTCATGGGGAATATTTATACGACAGAATGCTTGTTCTGCATACTTGCTGGGAAGCTTAAGAAACAAGGGAGAACCTAGGAAACGATCATGGAGTTGGTATGGCAATAATAGGTTGAGGCTGCAGGTCCCAATCATTATCCATAGAAGGATGAAATAGCTCACAACACAGGTAAGTTTCAACAGTCCCTATCAGCCATAGACGACCAGTTCCTCCCTATAGAGCACTACAGTTTAGAACCATATAAAATACTTACAGGGTGTGCCCCAAAAGGGGGTTCTCAATCGCTTGCACTCTCAACAAGAGTGATCGAGTCCAACTATCAAGAGAATGCACCTAGTAAACAAACTATCATCAATTATCTACGAGAGGGAGAGACCACAGGCACCTTGACTTCTTCACCTACCAGGACTGTCAATGGCAGTTATACAGATCGATTCATTGAAAAAAAAATGATCATCTAGTTTAGTTGGTACAGCCCAAGCTCAGCACCGACAGCTTCGCCAGCAGCAAGCTGCCAAGCCGAAGGGATACCGCGCATGATATTTCACCCAAGCGCTGAGTGCAAGAGAATTCTCTCAATTTAAAATTATTAAGGCTGGTCTTCATCCCAAAGGCCGCCCATTTTAAAAAAAAAACTGGAATTTATCCTCAATAACCTAACCATTTATAGGTAATTTTACAAAAATATAAATATATAGATTTCACCCTCGGCCCAATTGCTGTATTATTTCTGAATACTCGTTAGCATTTAAACCCATTACTTAACAAACTACCACACTTAACAAGCCAAACGACAAGTAATTTTACCTTTATTTTGGTATTGTAGAGCAACACTGCTGCATATCGCAGTAAGGAAGCCGTGTGCTACTTCACTCATTGGGTGATGTGAAGGTTAAGAAGTTAAGGGGAGTGCCCAACCGATGACCCTCAAGAACAAAAGAAGATAAATAATCTTTCCATATCTATAAAATCAAAAAATCAGAAGGGACTAATCTATGCCTTTACCTCTAGATTCCATAAATCCATGCGACCTGCACGCCTACCATTGATTTTCAATATTTACTTGAGCTCTCACCATGCATCTACAAGCCACTAAACCGTGTGTGGGTGCAGCTCTGGTCAATGAAAGCACGCGGCCAGGACATGGCTGCTCAGGTTGAAAGGATAATTGTCTCCACCTTCTTGTGTGTTAAAGTTTACTTTAAAGATACCAACATTTCCATACCTGGCAGTCCTTTCTCTCTGGAGAAGAGGAAGCTCGAACCCAGGCATCCAGCTGAATGGCCTTCGCGCGCGCGAGGAGGGAGTGTCATGCTTTATGGGAGGGGACCGTGCTTTGAGACGGTGGGAGGAGGGCATGCGTGCAGCCTGCGTGGCATGCATGCAGCCCAGTCCTTCCCCATGGGCTCCTTGTGTTATTTGTTAGGAAAACCCTGAAGGAGGTCATGGGTAGGTGGAAGGGCAAGTGTAGCTAGGGTGGAGTAGTGTGAATCTTACCACCCATTGTGACTAGAATCGAAAAAGTTTCGTGTTCATTCATGGTGCTAGTATTATACGGTCATTTGTGGAGATTGGATATGAAGAACCTGCGGATTCGTTGCATGTTGTAATTTAGATACCGATTTATAATTACGCCGTGTGGATAGCAATCCCCATCAGTAATTCATATAACTCGATGCGTGTTCCCATGCTCTCTGCCCTGATCGGGGAAAACCATGACTCAAACTCCGCATAGTGTAGCCTTACTTAAACTCCCTTCCGGTGTCACATAAAACAAACCCGGTCTAATTACAAGGCCAAGTTTTAGAGTTCTATTAATCCACATACTTTTGTTTACCGAAAGGTGAATTATAGAGTGGCATTGGGGCTAAATGTCAAGACAGTGATCGAGAATGGACCCTTTGTTAATAGGTCATAGAATAGATGAGGTTGAGAGGAGAGAAGGAGAAAGGTAAGACTTAGGTTAGATTAGGTTTAGGTAAGGCTAAAATTGGTTACTAAAATTTCAAAATTTTGGTGAAATTTGAATGTTTAAATTTAATATATATTTAAATTTTCATATATAAAATTTAAATTATAATTTATATTTAAAGGAAGAAATCTAAATATTTAAATTTAATATACATATATATATTTAAATTTTGGAAAATAAATAAATATATATATATATATATATATATATATCTATATATATATATATATATAGGTTGAAGTGGCTTGGTGAAGTTGAATATATATATATATAAATAAATAAATAAATAAAGAGTGGTTTAAGTGGTTTGGTGAAGATCTAGGGTTTAATAAATTCATGTACTATATTAAATTGTCTTAGTATTTATTATATTTAACATCCCACATAAAATTAAATTTAAAAATAAATGTAAATATGCACTTGTTGTATTCTTGTAAGGTTGATAACTTATGATTAAATTTTTTCGTTATTTATTAACTTGTGCTAATATTCCGAGAGATATCAAAATATGTATCATGTGATTATTTCTGAATTAGAACTTTTCAAACAATGTATTATTAAAATGTTACAATAATAAGATAAAAGGGGTTGTACCATTATATGGGTTAATATTGTATATAAAGTTAACGAAAATAATAAAAATAATAATTAAGAATAAATGCAAGGTAATGTGATTTGTTATTTATAATATAAAGAGAATATATATATATATATATATATATATATATATATATATATATATATATATATATATATATATATATATATGTATGTATGTATGTATGAAGTAAGGACAAAAACAAAAAAATATGTATGTGTAATTATATAATAATACAATAAAAAAAAAAAAGATGTGGTTGCCAAATGCTAGGAGTAAAAGATTATATATATATAAAGAGGGCAAGAAGTAAAACATTAAATGAACTAAATAATAAATAGGTAATATAAGAAGGGGACTATAGTGAAACAATTTATAAGGAATAAGGAATAAATTTGAACATAGTAAATTAATCACAAGGATGATAGCAATATAAGTAATAAGTATGATAGTGAAAACAATGAAAGTAATATTTAGGAAGTGAAAGTACACTACGGAACATTAGTTTGATCTGTTGTTCATTAAGAGTTAGGTTGGTGAGAGTATCTTAATTTAGCACTTGAGATACCTTGTGTATTTAGCTATGTGAATAGGTGAGTCTTGACCTACTGGAGGTGGGATGTCGATCTTTCTATAGCTAGCATTTGAAGTAAGTAAGTTTTGACCTGATCTGGAATAATATGGAGGGACACATTTTGTATCAATGTAGTGACTTCTTATGGCTCATGTTTCATTCTAGTAAGTGTCGACAGGATGTCATATGAGGGGGCTATGCTATAAATCTCGAACCTAAGTTTTGAAGGATAAGTGAAATGGCAAGGTGTTATACCTTAAAGATTGTAATGAATGAAGAAGTGTGCTAGTTCTATTAGTTAAATATGATGGTGGAGTCCACTTATGTTTAATAATGCATTGAATTGTTGAATAAATATACATTTGTGTTCAAATATTAAGGGATGATGGTTACCACTATTAGTGACTAGGATAATTGTGTTGCTTCCCATTATGTACAGGATCTACAGGTTCATATATATATATATATATATATATATATATAAAGGGAGGATCATCGATAGAAACAAGAGATGTATTAACTAAATCTAATAAGGTAGTAAATGGAGTCAAGACATGGTAGGAAAGTAATAAATATGGGAGATAATTGAAAGTCAATAACACTTGACCAATAGTCTAACAACCGTTATAAATCAAGTACTTTGGAATTTGTAATAAGACTATGTTTTAGGAGAAATAGTGCATTTCCAATTATGAGAAATGATGAAATTATTTATTGATGAGAATGGGTATCTTTACAAAACTGGCAAGTAAGGGAGTAAGATTATATGTGTATCTCATGTCTAGTGATAATGTATAGTTGTAGGAGGCACCTAGATAGAGGTGGTAGGTCAATATTTAAGGTATGTGTGAATGGATTCCTCTATTGGAAATTTAATTAGTATTAAAATATGGGAGATATCTATGTATTAAAATAAACACCGTAAATTTTCTATGTGTAATGTGCAATTCTTGGGATAAGAGTTATCTTTAACGCGTATTGAGTGGAAAATTAATAAACATGGTGTAATTCAAGATATTATATATGGGAGACCATTCAAGAAATTGTCATGGTGGACCCTAATTAAATTTATTAATGAGAAGGTAAGTGGTATACATTTGAGAAAAATGCAATAAAGCTAGCAAATTCCAAACAAGTCATAACAATACCCCATGAAACCAAAATAAATGTTATATGAGAGATGGCATCTTATTACGAATCACAATTCAAAAAGGACTATAATTTTTTTTTTTTTGTAAAAGAGTAAATTTTAGTAGACATCGGTATGTCTAATCAAATGAAAGTCAAGTGGGGAAAGTATAGCCCAAGTCCTGCTACCTATGAGGACGTAGAGACAATGCATCGAGATTTTCCCTACATTATTATGACCATAAATTCGGGACGAAGTTTCCTAAAGGGTGGGTGTATGTAACGCCCCATATTTTGACTAGGCGTGTTTATGAGTTAGACACCTTTCACTTTATTTGCTTATTATCTGTTGGACTCAACTAGACAGAGTGAACTATATTTTCGGCATGTTAGACGTGATGATATGTTGCTACTATGTTTAGGATGTTACTATGCCCATGCTGACACTACGATTATGATGTTATGATGTTACCATCCTCATGACGTTATTAGGTTTATGTGGTTACTATGTTGTAGTTATCATGAGATTCTTTTATTTCATAATGACAGTGTGTGTTTAATAATCGTCCTGGATGAAATGTGATATATATGATCTGGTAATTATGTTGTGATCGATTTAATGATTTTATGTGATGAAATAAATGATGTTGACAATATGGATCAGACGATGATAGAATGGATATATTGTTATAAATGTATGGCTGCAAAGTACTAATCCGCAGGACATCGGGGCTATATAATAGCCGGATACTTGATATGAAGTATGGTATAGTACCTATTTTGCAGAGAGCCTTGTTTACCAAAGTTGATGATACGATGACACAAACCAATAATCTCAAGAGCAACAAAGTATGAGTTGATAAGGGCATAGACCTAGTATGTTGAGAGGGATGGATGTATTGCCCACCCTATGTTTCTATGATACCCGGGGTTGTGGGAGGGCCGTGCTGAGACACGCTCCCCAAGTTGTTGTGATGATGATGGTTGGATGCCTGCTAGGAGAGGCTAGGTCCGCTAGTTAGCCAATGCTAGCGCTCTCAGGTTCTATGTGGTTGGGTCAATATAGCTGGCACCCACTTTTGTACAACAGAGGAAGGATAGGGAGGATGCAGACGCAGGTTAGGATGGGAGGATATTTTAGTTAGTACTGTTGAGGGTTGGGTATTCCTTGATCTTGAGTTAGTGGTAGTAGGTTCATTTCCTTGTACTTGATTGATTGAACTGATGTAATCATAAAAATAATGAAATGAAATCTTAAAAACTCATAAAGATAATCGATGATGTTTTAGTAATGTTATGATAAATGTAATGTACTTGTTCTATTTGCATGAAGTATTATTAGTATTAGTTAGTTGTTAAGCATAGGAAATATGATGTATGTTTATAGTACCTGTCAGACCTGTGCATACACTGGCCATGCATGCACATTTTGTACATGTGCGATAGTATCAGTTTACGACATACTTATCAGTATTTAACAATGTTATAAGTTGTCGTAGAGAACTCAGTTAAGGTTTGGGTAAACAACATGAGTAATAGATGATCGATTTGTTTATGTATAAAATAAGTTAATTAATCTTATATGTAAACATTGTAATGAACAATTAAATTAATTTTCACCAATTGTAATTCTCATCAAGTAAAGGTATCAGAAATATGAAGTATAGTAGATAAACATTAATGCTAGAAGCGTGTATTATCTAATTGTTAATATTGATTAATTAAACCCTTAAGAGTACTTCGTTTATCAATGAAAGTATGTTAGATTAGTGCTAAGGTACTTAAATCACCATTAATATTTATTACTATTATTACTATTATTATTATTATTTAATATTATTATGATTATTATTTAACTAATGTTAATAATGATAATGTGTCCTTATTCGAATGAAAGAAATCATAAGTGGGTAAGTGAACATGTTTGAATTATTAAATTAATTAATTTATTGTTATGAAACAAGAAAGGAGTATGATTAAATTATTAAATGAGGAAGGTTAAGATAAAACTCAATTAAATTTATATTCATAAATTACTGTCATGTCACAAAACCGATCTGAGATTGGATTTTTATATATATTTATAATTAAAACAAACTACCACTTCAAATTTGAAAGGGTCAAGATGAGAGTATTTAATTATTATTTATTCAACATATTAAATGGAGGATAAGACTAATATTGAATCGACCGCCTCATGAATGTCTTAAATTGAATATTTCGAGAATCATTAAATAAAGTACATTCAACCCATCAAATCCAACCTAACTAGTCTTAATACCATTGAACTGCTCGAGAAAAGAAGTACTATAAAATAATATTTATTTATGAATTGGATTGTAAAACAAGCAATCAATTTAATTTTTTGGGGACTCGAGGGTTTTTATGGAGTGCGGTGGAGTAAACAGGAAGGCAAGTGGAGGAGGAAAATGGATCTATAAAGAAATGGTTTCACGGAGATGAGAGGGGGGGTTGGTTTTCTTTTGGGAGAAGTACACTTAGTATTTTGATGAAAAGGAGTAATGCCAACGAGGGGGAGAACTCGAAGCTTTGAGGAGGTGGAAAACTCAAAGACTGAGGTGGGGTTAACTCTTGAACTATGGAAAGGTACTAAGGAAAAATGCTGTCGGGATTATTGGTTTGTGGGCTCGGGGGCTAGGAAACCCGTCGGTTTCCTAGGGCCAGCACGATAAGAGCTGGTTGGTAGGGTGGTTCATCTATTTTTGGCATAAAGGCTTGGAATGGAAAGTCTGCGGGACCAAAAAGCTTGGATGGGAAAGGCTACAGGAGCAAGGGGACAATCTACATCCTACATCGGTCTAGGTATTCTACTGGTAGTTAGATAAATGATTTATATTTCAATATACTGAGTATTATGCAATAAATTACAATTTTATGTATGTTGTTAAAATTACTATACGTAGGTGCACTGTATGCTACTAGACATTTCCTAATCACTAAAATTATGCAGAAAATTAGCATAATGAAAGCATAATGATACTTATTTATTATTGAAATAAATAAGAAAGGAAAACAACTCCGTAGGAGCTGGTTACAAAACTGTCATCAAAATCTAGAACTTCAGTGCCCTTCCGGAAAAAGGGGCACTAGAGGCGTGTCAAAATCAGATGACTGTGTGTTGGGCCGATGACGTGTCGAGTCAAGGGATAAGGCTCTACTTCTATGACATGTAGAGCCAATTATACTGAACTGAGGGGGTTCACCCTGAAGACGATGAGATCGTCTTAAATTCTCAATGGTGAGAAATATTTTAAAAATTTCAGTGTAAAGTGGTGATGTAAAAAACTTGAAACCCTAATGCAACAATGAGTGCAAGAGGGGAGTGAAAAAATAAAGGCTCTCGGGCCAACAACCAACCTCAAAAAGCACTTATTATAGCAGTTGTGCTATAATAAGCGGAGGGATGCAACAAAATTGGTCAAAATACCAAAAGGCAAATAGTTCCTAGAAAAAAGTGGTGTTACTAAACCAAAGGTGGGTAATGTATCATGCAAACACCTAACTAGAAGTATTGTGAGTCAGCAAATGATATTCTCTACAAGGTGTTGAAATCCAAGTTAGACAATATAGAGTGTTGAATCAACAGCTAGATATCCCCATGCCGGGAGGGATACCGGGTAAACAATCCTAAAGAGTGGCAACTACGATACCCCGTTCATGACACGTTCGGTTGGGTGAATCTACAATTTGGTTCTATCGCCGATGTACACCCTCTTGGGTGTACACCAAGAACTTCAAAAGGTATCCTTCGGTTACTGAATGGATTGCGGTATTCCACTCAGACTTCCGGAACCAACCTGGCTACTTCAACTGTCCTAAGGGAGAGGCCTTCCCGATAAATTGGTTGATAACCGTGTCAAAATTATAAGGTATTTTTGGACCCTAAAGACAACCACTATGTCTCAAATGTAAATAATTGAGAGGTGTTATTGGTACACCTATCCTCTCAATTCTACCTAGCTACAAGATTCTTTTAAGTGCTCCCCAAGTGGGGTTAAAAGTTTGTTGAGTTAAGGTAAATTTTAAGGCTCAGTTTAAATTATGTGGCAGAGTGGGTGCAAGTGTGGTATTTAAACTGAAATTGATTTTCCTCACTTGGGTGATTGATTACAAATGAAAGAAAAGACGCTTTTAGTTTTGCAAAAAATAAAGGCATTTTTGAAATGTAAATTCTTGAAAAAACTATTAAAAAATAATGGATCTTTGAAATAATTTGAAGGAAAGCAAATAACATAAATATTTCAAGAAATAAATGGATCTCTTAAAAATTGCTTGGGCAAAGTATTGAGCAAATAAACAGTAAAACCTTGATCTAAATAAAATGCAGAAAATCTTTCTTTCAATTACTGAAAATTTTTAAAAAGACTTTTAATGGAGCAGATATAAATAGTAAAAGATTTAGTATGGCTGTAAAAATGCAGAAAAATTAATGCTGTAAAACATGCTAAATGGGCAAAAAATACAGCAAAAAATATTTTCAAAAAATTGGCCGAATTAAAAAAAAATGCATCACGGGTTTTGGGAAAACAGCCGTGATGTGTAGCGCTGGTTTTGGCCGTGAAGCCACGATGTGCAACATGGATTTCGGATGCTAAGCCATGATGTGCAGCACATAAAATGGTCGTGAAGCCGTGGCGGGCCGTGCAGAAAAAAGCCGTGAGGTCACGACTATCGGTCAAAAAGCCGCAAGGCGAAAGCCGAAAAATAGACGCCGAAAAATGAACTCGAAAATGGAAATTTTAGGCTGTTAATGGCAATAGAAAGGGCCAAGATCTAGAACAGCAATGGATCTGCTGTCTAGGATGGAAGATCTATGAATTAAAATGATTAAAACTAACAAAAACTAAGATCTAAAGCAAAAAACTGAGATCCAAGAATTCGAAGCCAGCGGAGTTGCCAAAAAATGTTGGGTTGGTTTCGCAACCAAGCTTTGTGCAATGGTCAACTATCAATAATGTGATAGTAGTTTCAATATAGAAAGCAAAAACGATTATGAATTAAATCTAAATCTAAACTAACATGTGCATATAACAAATAAATTTAAAAATGATTCATGGAAATAATGAGAAATAAAAAATGGATGTTTTGTATTAAGATACCTCAAATGGTGAGGATTTGTGTTGAGCAACTCCAAGGGTGAATAGCTCCAAGCTCCAATGGTCTCTTCTCCAAGATGCTGAAAATGGACAAAAGTCTCATGAGAGATTTTGACAGTCTGAGGATAAGATGATGGATGGATGGAAAGTGAGGAGCCCCTACCACTTTTCTATAGTTTTTGGTGGTGTGGAATACCATTATGGTTTTGAGGAAACCAATGGTATTGACCAACATGGTTTAGGTACCTTTTCCCTCCTTTTTCCTTTTTTGAATAGTTTTAATATTTTTATTCCCTTTTTAATATTCTTGGGAATTATGGACCCTTTTTTAGGGTTTTTTATGCTTTTTGAGGAAAAATATTCATTTTGAGGGGAAAAAGGGGTGTATTATGGTCTTTTGGTGACCTTTTGATAGATTTAGAGGCTGAAATGGTGGAAAAGTGTACAAATGGGTCATGTGAATAAGGAAATGAGCTAGTGAGCACTTTTTGGGTGTTAACAAGTGTGTTTAAATGGTACTGTCGTGTGGATTTATACGAGCCCAGGACAGTTCATGCTCGTGACTACTTTCAATTTTAAGGAGTCTGAAAGCGATAAGAAGACTCTGAAATAATGGAATGGTACTGTTGTGTGGATTTATACGAGCCCGGGACAGTTCATGTTCGTGGTTTCTTTCAATTTTAGAGAGTCTAAAAGTGATAAGAAAACTTCAGGGGGTTTTTTTTCGTGTGTTAGTCTCCAAGGCCTGAAGAAGCATAAAAGGATGCAATGAAGAACTCTTCTAGTTGGTGTGACTAGAGTATTCCTTTTTCGTAATTAGTCTACCAGGTCCAGAAAACGGTTAAACTTATACTAGATAGACACCCTTTCAGGTACTTTAACAAGCATGAAAGGAAGCAAGATTGATCGACGATCTTTTCATTGTTTTAGGAGTCATAAAAGAGCTTAACAGAAACTCACTAAGTGCCTTTTTCGTAAAGGACTTGTCCGGCCCGAAAAAGGGATAAAATTATACCGAACAAAAGCAATGGTCAGGCAAGGAGGAAGTGCTCAATCAAGGATCATTGATGATGACCAAGAACGAGGGTAGGGGGGAACACTAGTGGGCCTCCTTGCGGGATGATGAATGTTGAAAAAATAATGAAATAAGTGCAGTATGAAAGGAGTGAATGGTTCATGTAAAAAGATGGAATAATTCGATGCCGGCCGATGTGGTGCGCAAATCGAGGCAACAAGTTGTCAGGACACAATGTGGAAATTGTACATAGTGAGAGCGAGAAATTATCTCAAGCATCATCACAAGCTCAAAAAACTAGATTTGGTGATATAAAAAGTGTCAAAGATAGAGAACGACCGAGGTGGCACGCAAATCGAAGCGATAGGGGGCATTTTGGAAAAAATACCCAAAAAATCTAGGGGTGAGAGCAAGAAATGATCTCAAGCATCATCACGGGCTCGGAAAACTGAATCTGATGATATAAAGTATATCAAAAATGGGCTACGGCTGATGTGGCACGCAAACCGAGGAAACAAGGTGTCGAGAGACAATGTTGGAACTGTATAGAGTGAGAGCGAGAAATGATCTCAAGCATCATCACGGGCACAGAAATATAAATTTGGCGGTGCAAATGGTGTGAAAAACGGAGGTCATAAGGACTCCGGAATGGTCGAAGGAAATAACTAGGTTAAAAAATGGCTACAAATAAAGGTGAGCCCACCAAGCCAAAGATGTAGTGGTGGGGAGAAATGATTACCCACGAGGGAAGAATACTAGGTGTATGAAATCAAATCAAATATACAAGTGACATGTGACCTCAAAAATGGTTGAGGTCACAAATGTGAAAAAGTGAGCAGGGTTAATGACTTTCCCCCATGCTATGTGAGTGGGGTTTGTGATTGTGGATCACATATGTGTTGGTTTGAACGAAGGGTTCATTGACATGCTGAGATATATGTGATGGGGTAGGGTCAAAATGATTGATCATGCCCCCTATCCCAGGGTCGAGGTAATCTATTATGCCCCCTAACTCAGAGGTGCCAACGTGGTGCAGATGTTGTCTCAAAGAGGGATCAATGGGGCATTGAGCAACTGTTGGTGGGGGGGTGTACCATGAGGCTGTGGGTCGTTGTTTTTGGTGAATGGGGGGAACATCTAGCCAAGTGGCAATGTGGTGCTCTATGATAGCAGGGTCACGACTAGGCATTTCGGTATAGGACCAGGCAAAGACATTGCAGAACTCTTGGAAAAGTTTCTTGTACTCTCCGATCTCGTGCTCGGTGTAGGAAGCTCCTAATGAAATGATTTCAGGAGCACTAGCTGGGGCAAAGATATCAATGTGGAGGACGGGTGAGATGTTGGCCATGTTACCTTCCTCAAAAGCGTCAGAAGTGGGAATGGGATCCTTAAACCAGTCGACTTTGGTGGGGAGGAAATCTTTGGACTCAACCGCAAATTGGGTGGCTATGGTGGAGGAGGACTCTTCTGGGAGGAAGTAGGAATGATGGTGCATGTCTTCCCAGGGGTAATCCGGGGCAGTGAGAGCCTCTAGAATCTCCTCATCATTGCGGAAAATTTGAGTTGTCAAATCAGTTGTGTTGAGATATTGTAACTTCAAAGAATATTATATTTGTACTTTATTATTCCAGAGATGTTTCATTCCTCCGTGAATATCTTATTGTATATCCGGAGATGTTTATTCCTCCGTCGGAATGTGGTAACTCGGGTGATTAGACTTCCCTAGTGGGGGTCGGCCCTGTATGTGTCATGTGGTTCAAAGGGTTATTAGACCACCCTAGAGGGGTCGGCCCAGTCAGTTGTAGTGGGGTATTTAACCCATTGGTTAAATACGAGCCTACGTGTACTTGTGTAAAAGATATGTCAGAGTAGTGTATAAATAGAGGAGGTGTGTTCCTCATTTGACACACACACTCACTTGAGAGAGAGGCGCACTTGTGGAGGAGAGGTCTGCTATGGTGGAGGAGGAGATCATGTCTTTGGTTTGCATCTTTGTATATTGCTGGTCATCTATATTGAGGAAGCTTTACTGGGTTTTCTACCCCATGAGGGTTTCCCAGGATAAATCTGTGTCTCTTGTGTTTATGCTATGCTTGTTGTTTCTTCAGTGATCCTGTATATGCTATTATTGTGAAATGGAATGTAATGCTGCTATTTTCTGTCTTAGCATATTAAATCTTAACATGGTATCAGAGCTAACCTGAAGGAAGGCAAGGTATGGCACTTACGACACTTGCTTTACTTACGACAATTTGAAGGTTAGGGTTTTACATAGCAAAAAACAGTCATCGTGGCACTTTCGCTATAAATCCATTTCTGCGAAGGTTCAGGGTCTGAAAAGTTTACAGGTCGAAACTAACATCCCCAGGTACCTTGTGTCCAAAGGGCACCCTCAGATTCGTTGTACTTTATGATTTATGATCAGTACAAGTTAGGGTTTCTGCCTCTTCCAGATCTTAGTCAAAATCAGGTGACCTTGGAAAAAAGGTCATAACTTGGGCTAGGAAGCTCCAAATGAAATTTTGTAAAAAGTGGAATGTAGTAAACAGACTGTGATATCTCAGAAAACTGTTTTAGAGGCCGAAGCTGAACCAGTGACACGTGGCACTCCATACAATTTCGCTCTCCTGTTTTATCCCATAAACAGGTCACGTTGCGACACTTGGCATAACTTTCTCTCAGAGAGTCCAATTGAGGTCAGACCTATCAGGATGGAAAGATAACAGGTTGAGCTATCCTAGAAAATGTTTTCAGAGACCGAAGTTCAAACAGTGACACGTGGCATGCTGTACAAGTTCGCTCTCCTGTTTTATCCCATAAACAGGTCACGTTGCGACACTTGGCATAACTCTCTCTCAGAAAATCCAATTGAGGTCAGACCTGTCAGGATGGAAAGATGACAGGTCAAGCTACTACAAAAAAAAATTTCAGACCCCGTGGAGCAAAAATTTCAGAGTTATAGCAGAAACAATAAGGTGCATATTTCTGTCAAAACAGAATTATTTTTGGAGCACCTTTATTCATGGCTTCCGAAATTTAGGGTTTCGGAAAAAGTTAGAATTTTTGGAATCGGAGTCCACGGCTGAATGCTACTCAGGAAAATCGAAATTTAGAGACCAAGATCAAATTTTTTGGTTGGGTAGAAGACCGGGCTTGATTAAACCCTAGCTCGGGATTTTGATCAGAAAGATGGAAAATCAGGGCTTCAACAAAAGTTGGAATTTTTGAAGTCTGTAACCACGGCTGGAAGCTCCTTAGAAAAATAAGAGTTTAGAGCCTTGGATTGAACCTTTTGATTGGACAGAAAGGTGGGCTTCATCAAACCCTAGTTCAGGTTCCTGTCCAGAAGATCCAGAAGTTTCGAAGGCAATTTTGAGGGGTCAAATTTTGGAAATTCCAAAATTGAAGTATGCTAGTTTGATCAACTCAGCAAGACATATTCTTTCATCCATTCAGAAGTGTGAAAGTCAAAGATTGAATTTTTAGGGTTTCTCTAGCAAACCCTAATCAAGCTCCAGATCAAGTTTCAGGGGGAGTTGAGGCTAAGGCCTTACATAAGAAGACTACAAGAAGTCTCGACAGGTATGACTTAAGGAGGCTCAGGTATGTCTTGAAATCTAATTCTTGATTAAGTTCATGATGTGTTTGTCTTCATATTATTTATTAGTACAATCTTGATTAATGTTAGAATTGTCTTATCACCCTAGTAACAGTATGAATGCATGTGAATGATCAAAGACATTCATTGATTAGGGATATATGATTGTACTAATGCATTATGATGTTGTGTGAGGTTGATGTTGTCTGCTAACAAGATACATGTACATCACAAAAGACAAATCAGGTTCCATGACCATGAAAACATGAAGACAAAGACTCGTCCATAATCTTTGTTATACTTACGAGGTATGTATGACTTTGTTATATTATGCTTAACCTATGAGACATGTAGGTTCCAGCTCAGGATCTCTAAATCATTGAAGAGATTGTTTAGGTATGTTGTACACAACTAAGTAGGTATACTAATCCAGGTATGTTTCCCATGAATCTTACCTTGTGTTAGGATCCCATATATAAGTATACTTGGTATGATTGGTTATGCTTATTCATAAAGTTAGTAATCAAGGGATTATGCATATTATGTCTTTTATCTTGATTGATGATATGCATGAGTAAAAGAAGACTTCCCTGAAATCTTGAATACTAATGTTTATTAACTATAATCATGACTATACATTTTCAAGAACTTAGAACTATAATGTTTTGATAACATTTAGAACATACTAATGGGTGTATGTTTGTGTATGAGATCATGAGGATGACACTTGAACATGCACAATGGTACAGAATGAATAGAAGTTCAAAAGACGTACAGAAGATCAAGTGGGAGGCAACCACACAAACATAAAAGATAAGTATTTGAGTTGTTATTTGAAATAGTAAATGATATTGCCTGTAATAGGTTGTATGCATATTTGTATTCCTATAATATATCATGCTGAGTGTAAATATTCATAGAACATTGAACAGTTTACTACTAATATGCATATGATTGGTAAGTTGGACAAACATTCCATTGTTGCTTGTCTAGAATGAAACCTCTTTGCTGACATGCTGAGAGTTGTGCACACTCTCGATAGTATGTTCTGGTAGAGATGGAAGGCATCTAGATAGCCACTGTATGCATACAGGATATGGGAAAGTGTTGTGCCAAAGTATTGGTCAAAATAGTTGCATAACTATGTAAATGATATCTGTATGCATAATAGGTTATCATGTCAATATGATTTGATGATTATGAAGTATTACTAATCATGTACTTAATTTTGATTTGTAGGAAAGATCATGATGAATGATGAACACTGAACAAGCGATGGATGTTAAACAAAAAAAAATATTTTCAAATCAAACACACTATAGAAGGCTTGTGGCTAGAAGATTCTCTTAGAAAGAAGAAGAGAATCATGATGAGATGTTTGCTCCAAGTGGCTAGATAAGACCATTCTCTTAATGGTGTAATTAAAGAAGAAGTGTGAATCAGGTTCTGTATGGGTTCCCAGGATCGATAGTAATTGATGAGAATACATGTGAGGATTGCATCATCCTTGAACACAAGTTCTAAAGTGAGCCGTAGACAAGTGTCTCCGAGAAAGAAGAGGGATTGTATCATCCTTGAACACTTGTTCTAAAGAGAGCCGTAGATGTATGTCTTCGAAAATGAAGTCCTTGGTGGACATGAGAGGATTGGATCATCCCTGGACTTCAGTCCGAAAGAAGAGCCGTAGATGTATGTCTTCGAGAATGAAGTTCTTGGTGAACATGTGAGGGGGTTGGATCATCCCTGGACTTCAGTCCGAAAGAAGATCCGTAGACATATGTCTTCGAGAATGAAGTTCTTGGTGAATATGTGAGGGGATTGGATCACCCCTGGACTTCAGTCTGAAAGAAGAGCCGTAGATGTATGTCTTCGTGAATGAAGTTCTTGGTGAACATGTGAGGGGATTGGATCATCCCTGGACTTCAGTCCGAAAGAAGAGCCGTAGACGTATGTCTTCATGAATGAAGTTCTTGGTGAACATGTGAGGGGATTGGATCATCCCTAGACTTCAGTCCGAAAGAAGAGCCGTAGACGTATGTCTTCGAGAATGAAGTCCTTAGTGGATGGTTGAGGATTAAGTCATCCTTGGACGTAGTCCTAAATGTACGGTTGAGGATTAAGTCATCCTTGGATGTGGTCCTAAATGTACGGTGGAGGATTAAGTCATCCTTGGACGTGGTCCTAAATGTACGGTGGAGGATAAAGTCATCCTTGGACGTAGTCCTAAATGTACGGTGAAGGATTAAGTCATCCTTGGACGTGGTCCTAAATGTACGGTGGAGGATTAAGTCATCCTTGGACGTAGTCCTAAATGTACAGTGGAGGATTAAGTCATCCTTGGACGTGGTCCTAAATGTACGGTGGAGGATTAAGTCATCCTTGGACGTGGTCCTAAATGTACGGTGGAGGATTAAGTCATCCTTGGACATGGTCCTAAATGTACGGTTGAGGATTGAGTCATCCTTGGACATGGTCCTAAATGTACGGTTGAGGATTGAGTCATTCTTGGACGTGGTCCTAAATGTACGGTTGAGGATTGAGTCATCCTTGGACGTGGTCCTAAATGTACGATTGTGGATTAAATCATCCTTGGACAGTAAATCCAGTAATTCCGAAAGGAAGGATAGTCCTAAATGAATTGAGTGGATTAAATCATCCTTGGACAGTAAATCCAGTAATTCCGAAAGGAAGGATAGTCCTAAATGAATTGAGTGAATTAAATCATCATTGGACAGTAAATCCAGTAATTCCGAAAGGAAGGATAGTCCTAAATGAATTGAGTGGATTAAATCATCCTTGGACAGTAAATCCAGTAATTCCGAAAGGAAGGATAGTCCTAAATGAATTGAGTGGATTAAATCATCCTTGGACAATAAATCCAGTAATTCCGAAAGGAAGGATAGTCCTAAATGAATTGAGTGGATTAAATCATCCTTGGACAGTAAATCCAGTAATTCCGAAAGGAAGGATAGTCCTAAATGAATTGAGTGGATTAAATCATCCTTGGTCAGTAAATCCAGTAATTCCGAAAGGAAGGATAGTCCTAAATGAATTGAATGGATTAAATCATCCTTGGACAGTAAATCCAGTAATTCCGAAAGGAAGGATAGTCCTAAATGAATTGAATGGATTAAATCATCCTTGGACAGTAAATCCAGTAATTTGAAAGGAAGGATAGTCCTAAATGAGATTGAGTGGACTAATCATCCTGTAAATAGATTGGGATTGCCTCGTCCCTAGACATGGTGAGATGTCTTAAAGTGATAAGGACTAATCATCCTGTAAATAGATTGGGATTGCCTCGTCCCTAGACATGGTGAGATGTCTTAAAGTGATAAGGACTAATCATGCTGTAAATAGATTGGGATTTCCTTGTCCCTAGACATGGTGAGATGTCTTAAAGTGATAAGGACTAATCATCCTGTAAATAGATTGGGATTGCCTCGTCCCTAGACATGGTGAGGTGTCTTAAAGTGATAAGGATTGATCATCCTGTAAGTTGATCTGGATTGCATCATCCATAGACATGAGAGTTGTCTTAAACCGAGAGGGACTGATCATCCCGTAAGCGGATCAGGATTGTATCATCCTTGGACCTATGTCCTAAAGTGAGAGGGATTGATCATCCCGTAATTGGATCTTGTGTGTTGCAGGGTATGCTGCTATTGTGTATACTTGTATTGATGAGGATACTTGTATTGATGATATGTATACTTGTATTGATGAGGATACTTGTATTGATTATATGTATACTTGTATTGATGAGGATACTTGTATTGATGATGTGTATACTTGTATTGATGAGGATACTTGTATTGATGATGTGTATACTTGTATTGATGATGTGTATACTTGTATTGATGAGGATACTTGTATTAATGATATTTATACTTGTATTGATGATGTTGTTGATCGTGATGATCTAGATGACGATGTTGTTGATCGTGATGATCTAGATGACGATGCTATTGATCATGATGATCTAGATGACGATGCTGCTGATCGTGATGATCTAGATGACGATGCTGCTGATCGTGATGATCTAGATGACGATGCTGCTGATCGTGTGATGACGATGCTGATGATCGTGTGATGACGGTGCTGATGATCATGATGGTGATGACGATGCTGATGATCATGTGATGACGATGCTGATGATCATGAGATGATGATGCTGATGATCACGAGGATCCAAATGTTGATGTTGCTGTAGTTGTTCGAGTGCTGCAGAAGATAAAGACTCAGTACTGAAGATGTTGATGTTCCAGTATTGAATATGTTCTAGTAACTGCTTGAGTTACTGTAAAATCTCAAGCACAGCTGAATCTAGCTACTGTGGATTCCTCACTGGTGAAAGATTGCACAACATTTGCAAGAATGGCATAAAAATTTAAATGAATGAAGAACAATACACATGAAATGGTGAATAATGTCAATATTATTAACTGTCCAACCTTAGCATAGGTTAAGAACACCCATATATACAAATCTGGAAGAATTCGAATCCATCTGGAGTGTTCACACTGATCTAGCTTAGAAATAGCTCAAACCCCCCTAGGTTGACCAAAATATCCCAAACCATCCCAAACTGGTTCGAATCTGCTGTGTGAATGCTGGGAATGACTGGACAGGCCCATGTAACCTCACACATGTGAAGAAACTTGTTGGTTAGAGGTTTGGAGTCTAAAATTGGCCAAAAATATGACAAAACAAGGCAAGATTGTCCACAAACTGAGCAAATGCGCCCTAGGTAGAAGAGAAGCATGCTGAGTGCATTAAATGACCTGAGGAGGGAGCTCTAGGCATGCTGAGTGCATTAATTGCCCTGGGGAGCGCTCCACATAGCTGGTTTGACTCAGCACTTGTTCACATTGCTAACTAGTTCAAGACAGTTTGGCCATTTACCAATCTAATCAACTTAGGGATGTAATCATTAATCACTTGGGCTAATTAATCATCAATTAATACATGATTAATTTACATAGGTGTAAAAATGTTCTAACACCCCCCCTTAAGCTAGACTTAGTGAAATATCAAAAATTAAGGCCTTGGCAACTAGGCTCAAGTCACCTTTTACATCATGAAAATTTATTTGTCCATGTAACCAAGGTAAGGAGGAAAACCACATGGGAAATAAAACCTCCCCTCTAAAATGGACATGTGGCATATATCAAAATACACCAATCATCACCATGCATCACTCACCCCAAGCAAAGATCTAAGGTGAGTGAAGGTCTTCTCGGTAAAACACTTGGTGAAGATATCAGTAGTTTGCTCACTGGATGGGCAATACTGCAATGCTATGGTCCGGTCATGCACCAACCCCCGAATGTAATGCATGTGTATCTCTATGTGCTTGGTCCTCTGTCTCTGTACTGGATCGGTAGAAATCTTGATTGTACTTTGATGATCACACCAAAGAATAGTGGGTGAATCAAAGACAATCCCGAACTCTGCAAGAATACCTTGCAACCAAACACATTGTGTGGCTGCATTAACTGCTCCCCTGTACTCGGCCTCAGCTGAAGATAAGGAAATAGTGCTTTGTTTCTTGCTTGACCAGCATATAGGTCCATGTGCAAGCATAAATACATAACCGGAAGTTGACTTCCGATCAATACAATCACCGGCCCAATCAAAATCTGTAAATCCTACTAGTTCAAGGGATGAACCAGCAGCATAATGGATACCAAAAGACTTAGTACCCTGAACATAATGAAGGATCCTCTTGGCTGCCTTCCAATGGATCTCATGAGGCTCTTGCATGTGCCTTGCAACAGCCCCAACAGCATATGACAAATCTGGTCTAGAATGAGTAAGATATAGCAAGCTTCCAACAAGTTGCCTATACAACGAACTGTCAACTCGTGGTGAAGAACCCCATTCTGTAAGCTTAACTCCTGAAAGAAATGGAAATTTTGCAGACTTACATTCAGCCATCTTAAATTTCTGCAGCAAATCTGAAGCATACCTTGACTGACATACAGAAATTCCATTCACAGATTGATCAATCTCCAAACCCAGAAATTGTTTTAGCAATCCTAGATCGGTCATGGAGAATGCACTGTGCAATGCTCTCTTAATTGAGTCAAGTTCTTTGGTGCAGATACCAGTGATCAAAAGATCATCAACATACAGTACAATAATCAATATCAAATCACTAACATGCTGCATATACACATTTGGATCAGACTTACACCTCTCAAACCCCAAAGATAGCAGAAAATTGTCCATTTTTGCATACCATGCTCTAGGAGCTTGCTTGAGCCCATAGAGTGACTTGTTCAACCTGCAAACAAGTGTATGATCAGAAATAAAACCTTCAGGCTGCTGCATATAAATCTCCTCATTCAGATCCCCATGAAGAAAGGCACTTTTTACATCCATGTGATGAATCTCCCATCGCTTGGAAGCCCCAATGGCCAAAACTAGTCTTATGGAGTCCATCTTTGCCACCGGTGCAAATGTCTCTGTATAGTCCACTCCTTGGACCTGAGAGTAACCCTTAGCCACCAAACTGGCCTTATACTTCAGATCAGAGCAATCAGATCCAATTTTGGTTCTATAAATCCACTTGCATTGCACTAGTTTCCTCTTGGGAGGAAGAGGGACCAAATCCCAAGTTTTGTTCTCATGGAGTGAGTTCATCTCCTCTTGCATGGCTGATTGCCACCTTGGGTCTGTACATGCTTCTGAATATGACATTGGATCAGATCCAACCATCAAATAGCATGCCTCACTCAGATCAGAATTATTATATGCAAAGGAATTGTGAAATTGAGATCTAGTTTTCCTAGCATCTTGGGGATCTCCCACAAGCTCTCCGGCACTTTGAATTGTTTTCTCTGCCCACTTGGGCCTTGAAGGGGGGATATGTTCAGAATCCATATCAACATCATCTTCATCAATATCAGAATCAGAAATATCAGAGAATGAATCACTACTTACTTCATCATCAAGACGAGGGAATGAGCATTCCCCATCACCTTGTTCACTAGCTTGCAAGAATTCTTCCTCTTCGAATTTGACACTTATTTCAATGAAAGTTTTGTGAGTGGATGGATCAAAGAGCTTGTAGCCCTTGGAATCCTCTGCATACCCAACCATGATTGAATCCTTGCTTTGGGGCTGCAATGCCTTTCTCTTCTCCGGTGGAATTCTGGCCCAAGCCCTTGAGCCAAAAATTCTGAAATGTGAGACATTTGGTTTGTGGCCCATCAAAGCTTCAAATGGAGTGATTCCTTGCAATGCTTTGTGTGGTGCTCTGTTCTGAACATATGATGCACAATTCATAGCTTCAGCCCATAATTTAGGAGACAAATCCCTTGCTTGCAACATGCAAGTTGCCATCTCTTTCAGTGCTCTATTTTTGCGCTCTGCAACACCATTTTGCTGAGGTGTGTAGGGCACTGAGTGTTGCATCTGAATGCCATGCTCTTGACAGAGCTGCTGCAAATTGTTGTTGACATACTCTCTACCATTATCAGTCCTCAAAACCTTCATGGTCTTCCCACTGAAGTTCTCAACCATGCTCTTAAAAATCTTGAAACATTCAAAGACTTCAGATTTTTGCTTAAGGAAAAATAACCAGCAGTACCTTGAGTAGTCATCGATGAAGGTGAGCACATATTTGCTGCAGCCATAGGAGGGAGTGGGGAGTGGCCCTATCAGATCAGAATGCACTATCCCAAGAGGTTGATCAGCCCTCCTTGCCTTCCCTTTGTCATACTTCCTTTCAGGATGCTTCCCAACCATGCAACCCTTGCATGTTCCACTCGAAAAACTGATTTGGGGCAGCCCTTCTACCATATTTTCTTTGCTTAAAACTTGAAGATACCTGTAGTTTAGGTGCCCATACCTTTGATGCCATAGCTTGCTGGTCTCATTCCCATGTGACAGAAGCACACTTGGTGAAGAGAATTCGAGGAAGTGGGAGAACTTGTACATCTTCATGTCATGGTCTGCAACACCCTTAGCAACAATTTTCCCGGTGGAAACTTCTGATATCTCCACATCATCCTGAGTGAAGACCACCTTCTTTGCTGCTCCAGTATGTGTCATTTGATATACAGAGAGCAAGTTTGCTGCAAGATTTGGCACGTACAGCACATTGGAGAAGAAGCCATTCTCCATAGAAATTTTCCCAATGCCATGAGCAGGGATTTCTGAGTCATCTCCCATTCGAATTGAGAGGCCACTGTAGGGAGCAAGTTCAGAAAACGAGTCTCTTGAGGAAGCCATGTGCCTTGAGGCACCTGAATCAATGATGAACAAAGGTGAATGAGATGAGCTAGCCACCAAAGCATGGCAGCTCTCCTTGTCTTCAGAAACGCACTCCTTCTTCTTGGAACTTTCAGGAAGAGGAATATTATTTTTCTGTAGGAGATGGGTCATGGTGTCTATGGTTTTCTTCATGCATGACATCTCTGGATGAAAACCTCTTTGACAGTAGCTACATTTTGTCTTCTCAGCCTTCTTTCCCTTGTTCTTGACAGGATTCGAAACCCCCTCAGAGGATTTGGGCCTCTCATCCTTCTTCTTCTTCTCTTGAGGTTTCGACCCCCTGGGTTTTTGCTTGCCTCTTCCACATTTCGAATCTCCAGCTGCAAGAACTTGATCTTTTTGCTTGATGGAGCCCATCAAGACCAGCTTGTCTTTCTCTTGAGTTAGCATCTCCATGAAATCAGCCAAGGATGGCATATTCCAACCTCTAACTGTGAGCCTTGTGGAGTTGAAGGAAGACACAAAAACTGAGTATTCAGAACCCAATTTGGAGAGAATGGACAACACCAACTGTTCTTCTTTCTTCTCTATGCCACATTGTCTGATCTGCAAGACCAAGTTCTTGAACTTGGTGAAGAAGTCCTGGATGGAATCGAAATTCCCTGGGCTCAGTGAGACAAGCTCATTTTCGAGCTGGTGGCCTCTCATCTCATCAATCTTTCCAAACAGTGTCTCAAGCTTGAGCCACACTTCATTTGGAGTTGCTAGACTTTCTACATGAAACAGGAGGTCTCTCGAAATGCTGAGACAAAGGAGGCCAAATGCCTCATCCATTCTGTTAAAAAACTTGGATTTCTCCACAGCTGAGTTTGGCTCCACCTCAGTGCCCATCGTGATTCTGTAGAGACCCTTAGATCTCAGCAAAATCACCATTTCTGCCTTCCAATCGAAATAGTTGAAGGGTGTGAGCACGTTTGGGTGAGATGGCTCCATTTTCCTCTGCTGCAATTCGTACTTACTGACAATGCTGATCTTCAGTACCTGCAAACAACTCTCAAATCACTCAGGAGGGATCTACACTAATAGATTTGAACCCTGTATGGATAGTGGGTGCATTCGGGAGAGCATCACACCTGAGAGGAGCCACTAGATTTCTCCAGTAAGCTCAAGGCAATGGCCTCAGGAATTATGTGGTTTCTCCACTGCTTCTGGCAATCCACTACAACAGTCTTGCTAGTTCGAATTCTAGCTCCAAGAGCTCTGATACCATGTAAAATCTCAAGCACAGCTGAATCTAGCTACTGTGGATTCCTCACTGGTGAAAGATTGCACAACATTTGCAAGAATGGCATAAAAATTTAAATGAATGAAGAACAATACACATGAAATGGTGAATAATGTCAATATTATTAACTGTCCAACCTTAGCATAGGTTAAGAACACCCATATATACAAATCTGGAAGAATTCGAATCCATATGGAGTGTTCACACTGATCTAGCTTAGAAATAGCTCAAACCCCCCTAGGTTGACCAAAATATCCCAAACCATCCCAAACTGGTTCGAATCTGCTGTGTGAATGCTGGGAATGACTGGACAGGCCCATGTGACCTCACACATGTGAAGAAACTGGTTGGTTAGAGGTTTGGAGTCTAAAATTGGCCAAAAATATGACAAAACAAGGCAAGATTGTCCACAAACTGAGCAAATGCGCCCTAGGTAGAAGAGAAGCATGCTGAGTGCATTAAATGACCTGAGGAGGGCGCTCTAGGCATGCTGAGTGCATTAATTGCCCTGGGGAGCGCTCCACATAGCTGGTTTGACTCAGCACTTGTTCACATTGCTAACTAGTTCAAGATAGTTTGGCCATTTACCAATCTAATCAACTTAGGGATGTAATCATTAATCACTTGGGCTAATTAATCATCAATTAATACATGATTAATTTACATAGGTGTAAAAATGTTCTAACAGTTACTGATGATGTTGAGAAAGCTTCCAATAATTTATAGATGTATCATGTATGATGTTGATGACTCCTTGCTCGTGCAGATGCTATTATAATATCCTTCTCGTTAAGGGGGAGTGTTGAGATATTGTAACTTCAAAGAATATTATATTTGTACTTTATTATTCCAGAGATGTTTCATTCCTCCATGAAGATCTTATTGTATATTCGGAGATGTTTATTCCTCCGTCGGAATGTGGTAACTCGGGTTATTAGACTTCCCTAGTGGGGGTCGGCCCTGTATGTGTCATGTGGGTCAAAGGGTTATTAGACCACCCTAGAGGGGTCGGCCTAGTCAGTTGTAGTGGGGTATTTAACCCATTGGTTAAATACGAGTCTACGTGTACTTGTGTAAAAGATATGTCAGAGTAGTGTATAAATAGAGGAGGTGTGTTCCTCATTTGACACACACACTCACTTGAGAGAGAGGCGCACTTGTGGAGGAGAGGTCTGCTATGGTGGAGGAGGAGATCATGTCTTTGGTTTGCATCTTTGTATATTGCTGGTCATCTATATTGAGGAAGCTTTACTGGGTTTTCTACCCCATGAGGGTTTCCCAGGATAAATCTGTGTCTCTTGTGTTTATGCTATGCTTGTTGTTTCTTCAGTGATCCTATATATGCTATTATTGTGAAATGGAATGTAATGCTGCTATTTTCTGTCTTAGCATATTAAATCTTAACAAGTTGATGAGGGAGTGGTAGTAGAAGAGATCATATAGATGGTATTAATCTCGTCGGATGAGGGGGATACTGAGGGGTGGATCTCCTCAATTGTGGGTGGTGTCATCTCAAGGTCCAAATTATTCAGCTCGTAGAGAGCTACTCTGTAATGTGGGAGATCGGGACAGTGATGTGAGTAATGGCCGTAAATACCGCATATTGCACAAGGGTGGTTGGTACACAGTGATTTATCACGAGGCTTAGGGGCTGGATCGAGTTGGACCACCAGGATGTTGGGGTCATCATCAAGCATTTGCATGTGATCCTGTAATGCAGGTAATTGTGGACATTGATGAGTTGGATGGCCTAACTCATCACACAACGAGCATTTGGGAGGATCACGAAACACAGGGGGGTTTTAACTATTTTGGGTAGGGGTACAGCAGTGTATGGTTGTGGGCCTCTGCCCCCAGTGTGTTTGATAAGAGGGGGTGGATTCATAGATGATGAAGGGGTAGTGACACTGGGAGGTGGTTGACTAGTAGTGGCGATGGGTTGCATCGATTGTAGGATGACATTTGGTGTCGGTGGGGGAACGGGAGGTGAAATATACCACACGGGTAATCTTAAGGTTAACCCGAGGAGGCTGAGAGTAGCCATAACTAGGGCGCTTACTACTCCCGAGGGAGGGAATAGGAAGGGGATTGTGTGGATGGGTGTAACACCAATATGACTAGGTACCAATGGTGGTTTGGGTAACAAGGGCGGTTGATTGTTGGGTGTTTGTGCATTGTGGGAAAGGGTACATAGGTCAGATATTTCGGTCGCGGGTGATGGGGGTGGAATGGATTGGAATGTTGAGGTCATCGATGTATCAGAGTAAATTCTAGGTTCCACGGAGGAAACCAATGAGCTAGATGCACCACAAATAGGTTATTCAACAATGGGGAGAACATTTTCGGGTGCAGCGGGGGCATTGGGATCGTAATAGGTGAGTTGATCGACTTTGACCAAGCGTCCGTCATGGGGAACATCATGGTATGAAAAATGGATGAGGCAACCACCTGCATGGAATACATGTAGCTGCGGCCGAGTAAGAGGTTATAATCAAGTTGGGCATTGATGACCTCTATGTCAATGAGCACTATTTTACCAGCCAACTAGATGGGGACATTAGCTAAGAGACCTTGGGGTTGAGCCGAACGCCCGTCATAGGCTCACAACGCAGTGGTGGACTGCTGGAGAGTGAGGGATCCCAACTTCTGCCAAACGAATGTGGACATAATGCATGTAGAGGCACCTTCATCGATAATGCACCGATGGATGACAAGATTCCGAACGGATATAGAAACTTGGAATGCTAAAGTGGAAGGAAGGCATGGTTCGGATTGGTCAAATTTGAAGGCCATCAGTCGTGAATCATTTGGGTCAATAGCACCAATGGCGGAGAGCAAAGTCTTGCATTGTGAAGGACAGTTTTTTAAGACCTCTAACGCAGACATGGCTGCGGGGGACTGGGCTAAGTCATCTACAATGTTGTAATTAGATGCGGTGCAAGCATTGGGATTATTGTTGATGTAACGAAGTGGGAAGCGAGGTGCTTTGGAGGCACCATCTAGTGGAGCTGGAGGTATACATAATGTCTAATCAGTGGGATGAGCATTAGTGTTTTTGTTGGTGGGAGGGGCTTCAAGGGTGGAACCATATTGGTTCCGATGGGTTTGGAGGTTGACATCGGCAGATGATATCATTAACAAGTGGTGGGTACCTGAGTCTACCATGGTTTGATCAGGAGTGGCATAAGTGATTTTCTATTGTGGTGGCGCGTTTCCTTGAGGGGGAGCTAATGGCTGAGTGTTCACTACGCCTTGGGTTGGTAAGGGGTTTTGTAACACCAAGGGTTGATGTTGAAGTGGTGGGGGGTTGGGCAGTGCCTAAGGAGCCAGGTTCCCTTGGCGATGGGCATCATCGGTCTAGAGCTACCGAGATCGCTCCAAATGTGGGCAAGCATGTTTGTAGTGGTCATAGACCCCACAAATAGAACAAGGGTGGTTTGTTCACAAATTAGGATTTTTGGCCTGCTTGGGCAGCCGATCAGGGTTCTGGTCGGCAGGTGCCACATTATTGTTGTTTGGGGGATTGGGAGGTTGACTGCCTTGGTCTGGAGGGGGGTTGTTCCCACAGTTACGGCCTTTGCCATGGTTTTGTTGGCCCTATTTGCGCTGGTTATTTTGGTTCTGCTGCAGATTCTATTGGGTATACGCTTGCCCTTGGGCAGCAGGTGGGTTCTGGGGTTGTGCAGGTGCGGGAGCAGGCTGCGGTGGATAATAAGTAGGTGGAGGCAGTGCAGGTGCTGAACCTTGTGGGGGTTATTGATACGTCTGCGGAACGGGTTGTGGGTTTGGCGCAGGGGTTGCCTGTGGTGGGTAATAAACAGGTTGGGCTTGAGAGGACATAGGACCTGGTGCAGCCTATGGGTGGTAATATGGTTGAGATGTGACTGGTGGGGCGTAAGTGGGGGCGGCATGGCCAAAGCACTGAGGTGGACACAAGGGTCCGTGGGAATGATGGTGATGTGCCGTGGAAGCATACGAATTGGTTGCTCCAGACCTAGATGTAGCCTACGAAAGGTCAAGGCCATGGCTAGGATGTGCTATGGAAAAGGATTGGTTATGTGAGGCTATACGGCCAATGATGCCATCTACGGCATGGGATTCCCCCAGTGCATCGTGTCGGGAGGAATCACCGCGAGGGGCGTCAGGTATGATGGAATACAAATAACCTGACTGGGCATAAATAAGGTCAAATTGCTGGGATTTGAGGATGGCCTCTTCTTCAGACTGGGGTCGTTCGGATGCCACATCCTTGGCAATGACAGGAAGGAGGGATTTTAGAAACCAATCTAAGAAGATACAATCGTCTAACTTGATTTTGCAGAGGCTGCGGCATTGATGCCACTCATGAATGTGGTCAGTGATGTGGGTAGCCATGTTCTATCTACAAGACAGTAGGATTTCAACTCTTGCGTCATAGCGGACAGGTAACTGAAAGAATTGTAGGAAAGTCAAGGCAAGGGAGGTAAAGGTGGCATGGGTCCCATGGGGCTGCTCGATGTACCACTTAGCTGCAAAGCTAGTGAGGGTGCGCTGTAACAAACGGAGGTGGACAGAGTCATCCACTATGGAGTTGGAGGAACACCATAGATGGAAGGACATAATATGGTTATGGGGGTCTTCACCTGCTTTGCCCTCAAATTTAGGGATGTCAAAGGGGAGCTTGGTGGGCATGTGAGGCCACGCAGGGTCGTGTCTGATGGGATCGTTAGTTAGTATAGCTAGGTCAGGAAGGTTGAGACTAGCCATGAGTGGAAAACTAGTAGAACAATGTGACATACTAGTGGTTGTGACTATGTTGGGACAAATGCCCCCAAGTGGAGGGGCTGGGTTTGGGATTGCCCCCAAGTGGAGGAACGAAAGTGGTATGGGATAGTCCTGCACTGCCTAAGGTAGTGTAAGTCACTGATGGAGTGGGGATAGGTATGCTAGATACTGGAATGGGTACAATGATGAGAATGGTATATGTGGGCCCCATCGAGGGCATACCCAAAGCAAGTGTGGTAGCTGGTGTGGTGGTGGATGCTCCACCAATGGTCCCTACAAAGAAAGGGGTGGATGTCACGCCAGCCATGGAGCTGGTTGGTGCAGTATAAGTGGGGTTCTCAGACTCTGCCTCAGAATCAGAGGTAAATTAAGGGGCATCTAGATCAGGTGACGGAGTTCTATGCCATTGATGAGTGGAGTCAAGTGACAAAGCTCGAGATCTATGATGAGTGGTATCAAGTGATGAATATCTATGTCTATGACGGGTGATGTCAAGTGAACCGTGCTATGGGGGCTCACCCCGGAGGCGCTGAGAATGTCTCGAGGACTCAATGGTAACAGATGGTGTCAAGTATCTGGGGGTTGTGTTGAGTGAAAAATAGCTCAAAAACCCTAATGCAACCAAGTGTGCAAAAGGAGAGCTCAAAAAATATGGCACCCAGGCCAACAACCAACTCAAAACACTTACTATAACAGTTGTGCTACAATAAGTGGAGTATCAACAGAAATGGTCAGAATACCAACAAGAAGTAGGTTTCCTAAAAATAAAAATAGTGGACTCGCTAGACCAAAAGGAGGTAAGGGAGCATGCAAACACCTAGCTAAATAGTATTCTGACTCAATCAAACATATCCTCTGCAAGGTGATGAAATCCAAGTCAGACAATATGGATAGTAGAGCCAAGTGGCTAAAGATATCCCCCTACCGGGAGGGACACTGGGTAGTCAATCCTAGAAGAAAAGCAACTAAGATACCCCGTTCATTGCATGTTTGGTTGGGTGAATCTTCTATTTGGTTCTATCACCATTGTATCCCCATACGGGTGATACACCGAGAACTGCGAAAGGTATCCTTCAGTTACTGAATGGATTGCGGTATTCCACTCAGGCTTCCGGAACTAGTCTAGCGACTTTAACCCTCCTAGGGGAGAGGCCTTCCTGATAAATTGGTTTTAAACCATATCAAAATATACTAGGGGATTTTGGTTCCATAATGGACAATAGCTATGTCTCAAGCGTAAGCAACCGAGGGTATTATTTGGATGCCTATCCCCCCGATCCTACCTAACTACAAAAATTCTTATGTGTTCCCCAAGTGGGTTTAGAATGTTGGTTGTGTTAAGTAGTATTTTAGGGCTCACTTGAATTAGGTGACAGAGTGTGCATGTGAGATGATGAACCCAAGTAAAAGTGCCACGGGGTGGGCAACTTTCTAACTAAAAATAACAATGAAGAAATTAAACTTTGAAATGCAAAATTTTATCTTTTCAATTTAAAATGCTGAAATTTAAAAAATATTTTGTAAATGGAAGAGAAATAATACTGTAGAAAAAAGGCTGTAGGGAAGTATGGCTACAGATAGGACAGATGGCTGAAAGCCGCAGGCGGGTTGCAGGAAAAAGGCTGAAAGACGCAGGCGGGTTGCAGGAAAATGGCTGAAAGCCGCAAGCGGGATGCGGGAAAAAGGCCGAAAGACACAAGCGGGTTGCAGGAAAATGGATGAAAGCCGCAAGCGGGATGCGGGAAAAAGGCCAAAAGATGCAGGTGGGTTGCAGAAGAATGGCTGAAAGCTGCAGGCGGCCTGTGGAAAAATGGGTTAATAGTCGTGGTCGGACCGCATGAAACAAGCTAATAGTCGCGATCAGATCGCATGTAACAGACTGGAAACCACCGGTAGATCGCTGGAAACAGTCTGAGAGCCGCAGTCAAATAAGAGGTAAATGCCTGAAAGACACAGTCAAAACACAACTGTGGGGGGGAAAAGATGCAATTCACAGTAGCCGAAAGGAAAAAACAGAAAAATATTGCAGAAAATTAAAAACATTTACAACTTTAAAACTATAAATATAAATTCAAAGGAACACAAGGGGAGTCGCCAAAACTGTAGCTAGGGTTTTCACTCTAGCTTGTGCAAATGAGCACCTACTAAGGAGAAGGGACTCCTTAGTAGCAGTTCAGAAAATACAGTAAATAAAAGACAGTACAGTAAAATATTAAACTACTCTAAGCATGTGCATAAACAGAAAAGACAAGATAATAAAAATGGTTTTTGTATTGATTATACCTCCAATGTGAAGGTTGTTGAAGCCTTTGCAGCAGTCCAAGAGGGTTTCTTCCAAGCTCCAATGTTGTTCCTTCCTCTTTCTCCAAAGGGTTTTGGAAATGGGCCAAAGGGTCACTCAAATGTGAAAGTAGCTCAAGGGTGAGCTAGGGTTTCAGGAGTGATTTTGGTAGAGTAAGGGTGTGGTTGAGTGTGGATATGAAATGAGGGGCCTCCATCACCTATTTATAGGCTTTTAGTGGTGGAGTGTTGGCCCATGGTTTTGGGCACCATATGGTTTAGGTCAGCTGTATAGGGTTTTTGCTTCCTTTTTCCCTCTTTTTCCTTTTTTTGTATTTTTTATTCCCTTTTTAGAGGGTTTTTGCTATTTTGGAGGAATTTTGGATTATTTTGGGGAGAAAAGGGGTTTTTTGGCCTTTTGGAGGCTTTTAATGGGTTTTTAAGGTTTTGGAGGCAAATATGGTAGGAAATATGGACAAATGAGTCATGTAATGGGGTAGATGAGGTAGTGAGCACTTTTTGGGTGTTAACAAACACTTAAACTATTGCTGCTTTCTTGTGATTTGTGGGAGCTCTGTTCCCAATAGAAACCTCCTACTTCTTAATTTAATAACATACCTTTCATACTCATTCGTTTGATTGTAGAAAGGCCGAACTTGTGAAAATCCAAATGATATTTTGACAAAATGCTTTACCCCACGGTTGCATTCTTTGCATACTCATGTTTAGCCCCAGTAGGATGTTTCAACTCATGATGATAAGATATTTTGCTGGCTAGAAGCACTCGGGTCTTCATTTAAATGCATGGATGACATTGTTTAAGTGCTTCCCTTCATGATTTTGTTTTTGGAAAAAGCTAGCTAACACTATGTGTATGCTCAAGTTCTGTTAAGTGTTGTAAATTCAAATGCTGTGTGTTGCTCATAAGCTATCAAATCTCTCACGTGTCCCCTCATTGCCATCGCAGGTTTGACATGCATAGGCGATCTGCTAGACAGGAGGCTAATCTCGCTGAACCATATTCGGACGTAGAAATATTGTTGGATACATCGCTCGAAACAATGTTTGGCGATACACAAGTTGTCACTGGAGTAGCCCCAGGAGCCGTTGACCCAGAATTTCAGTGGGGTGAGTTATACAGATTTATCAGGGATTAGAAGTACCCCGAGGAAACCCTAGAAGAAACCATGGTCTACTTGAACATCAAGAAGTTTGGCCTTCATAAGGCAGCAACTCGTCGTGAGCTATTTCCATGCTCAGAAGATTTTTGCTAGATAATTCCTAATGTGAAAACTGACATAAGATTCATTAGTGATAACACCGGGATGAGTCTCGCGTCCTTCGCACCAGAGCATATCATGGCTACCTACAGGTTCCCCAGGCAAGGGCTTGGTTGAACAATGAGGCTAGTAAAGCAAACAATAGACCCCCTGGAGTCTGCCAGAAAGATGCTAATAATTGAGAGGCAAATAAGGCAAAGGAGCAACGGAGAGTATGAAAGTGTGCTTCTAAGGACTACTTATAGACTCATTGCATTAATGCTGAGTTGAATTTTTGTCATGCCAAATGGAAATGTCTTCAAGCTTGGCTGGGTGCCAGTGATAGTCCATATAGCCACGTCTGGTACAATCTTCAATTGGGCCGACAAAATCTTAGACAACATGGTCTCACACTTAACTACTGCCCAAGGAGGACTGACCCAGAAGAAAGCCGATTTCTTCATGTCTTCATATTTGATAGATTGCTTATTAAGCAAGCATCCTTTTCCTTATTTGGGCTATATTTGGAACAAAAGGGAGTCCCCGCTCTTTGTAGCTTATCAACTCACATGGGAAAAAAAATACGCAAATGACTACAAACAGATTTGCGAAAATTTCATTATGCCCTTGTATCAGCTCATTTTTAAAGAAGAGCCAAATTATCTGTCTGAAAATGCCATGCCCATCATAGAAGAATTTGGGGACTATTACTTCTCACCTGATGGCATCTATATCAGAATGAGTGGAGGAACTATTACTTCTCAGGATGGCAACAACATCCCAATCAAAGGAATCCAAGAGGAAGGAAAAGGAGGAAGAAGAAAGACTCCAAAAGGAGCAAAAATTCAAGCAGCAGCAAGATGGAGAAGCTGCTAGAGCTCAGCAGGAGCAAGAAGTAAAAGCACATAAAGATGAAGAGGAGAGGATCTGACAAGAAGAAGCTACCAAATTGCAAGAAGTAGTTGCCAAATTGCATCAAGAAGAGGCCGAAAGAATAAAAAAAGAAGAGGCCGAAAAGTTGCAATCGATAAGGGAGAGAGTAGAGCGAGAGGTATCAGACCTAGCAGACCTAGCAGAGCAAGTAGAAAGGTGAGCAAGAGAAGAAGTCGGAGAATATAAGAGGGCTCTGGAACAGGGCATGTATAGCCCGCGGGCCATGGACTTGGATCTAGCAACAATACACCAATCAGGGATAGCTAATGAAGGAGTTGTCACCACCAAAGAGTTAGCACTTAACCCATACACTCCTTCAAAGCAGTGCCAAGTGGCCAACCCAGATTCTGTTTATTTTGATAAAAGGAAGAAGGTTATTGTAGAAAGATAAGAGAAGAAAATGAAAATTGGAGAAGTCCGATTTGAAATCAGAATATCAGAAACCCCACTTGTTAAAGGGACTGACAGCAACCTTGTGTTCACAGCATCATGCACTGTGGATTCAGCTCAAGCAAGTAAAGATAATGTTGATTGTATGGTGGAAGAAGTTAAGAAGTACAGGGATTTATGTTTCAAAGTAAAAAGTAACATGCAAAAGGAGGTGTTAAAAGGCAACGAGTTAAGGTTGAAGTACAAAGAGCTTTAGGAAGAAAAGAAAGAAACAACTTTGCAACCTTGACAGCTCGAAGATGAAAAGAGCACACTAGAGGTGCAGTTGGAAATCTCAGAAAGTGAGAAGAAATCCCTGGAAGCTTGTGTAAGAGAACTGGAAGAGCATGAAGCCAACAATGTGCTACCAAATAAATATTTTAAGCCTCATCTTGAAAGGTTGATGCAGGAAAAAGAGAAGCTATTATAGCAGCTCAAGGTTGCAAATGAGAAGCAAGACCTAACCGCATTTGATGAACAAGCATGCGAGATGTAGAGGAAGGTTTATCAATCACTGATGCTGATTTCAGGAGAGATATGCAGGGTGAAAGAAATGATAACAATGATGACATCCATTGAGGTCGAGGAATTGAAGCTTAAAAAGAAGTATGCACATCACTTGCAGGAGATAAATAAACAATTTGAATGGAGAGAAGGGAAATCTGGTTTCCCATCGCACCTACAGGTAAAGACCGCTGATGAATTGGACTTGGATTGTGGACTCCTCGAGTTTTGTAGGGATTGTGGCACAAAGATAAGTATTGAAATCTAGAAAACCATCAAGAGATGTCACACATTCTACTCAAAAATCATGGAAACCTATGAGAAATGTAGCATGGTTATACCTCAATTTATTTATGAGTTTCCTGAGAGAGAGCAGTGTTTGGAAGATCTGCAAAGCGGGCTAAATGTGGAAATAGAATACATCAATAAGATAGATGTCCTAAATCCCAACAATATCCATCGGTTCATTGGGAAGACCTCTATCCACACCTATTTCCTGGAAAGCATCACCGAGGCAGCAGTGGCAGGAGCATCCAGCGTTAAATCAGATCTGCGTAAGCATGAAATAGCATTGAAAATGACAATCTCTACGCAGGGTAAAACCATTCTGTGAGAAATCAACCAGTGGTCCAGCTATATTGAAAGTGTAGACAACCCAGTTGAAGTGAGCAAAGAAGCTGATGCGAGCATACCTGTTGAAATGGGTTCCTTAGCAAAAATAGAAAGACCGGCTGAATTGGCAGGACCATCTGGGCCTTAGTTTCTTTTATTGTAAATTTTGTAAAAGACAGCTAGAATTATTTTATTGTATAAATGTTTTGTAAAACAACTGGAAATTGTTTTTGTCTCTTTAGTAACTAGAAGACAAACTTTTGGGTCTCCCCAGGGTTAGGTTTTGGGAAGAGACAAATTTTGCTGCAGGAGCATCCAACGTTAATTCAGATCTGCACAAGCATGAAATAGCATTGAAAATGACAATCGTTGCGCGAGGTAAAACCATTCTACGAGAAATCAACCAGTGGGCCAGCTATATTGAAAGTGTAGACAACCTAGCTGAAGTGAGAAAAGAAGCTGATGTGAGCATACCTGTTGAAATGGGTGCCTTAGCAAAAATAGAAAGACCGGCTGAATTGGCAGGACCATCTGGGCCTTAATTTGTTTTATTGTAAATTTTGTAAAAGACAGCTGGAATTATTTTATTGTATAAATGTTTTGTAAAACAGCTCGAAATTGTTTTTGTCTCTTTAGGAACTAGAAGAGAAACTTTTGGGTCTCCCTAGGGTTAGGTTTTGGGAAGAGACAAATTTTGTGAAATCTATAAATATAGAGATGGAAGAGATGAGGAAGGACTTTTGGCAGGTGAAAGGATAGACTAATGTTGTACATGAATTACTTTGCTACATCAATGAAGGAAGCTCTATTTTTCCTAAAGAAAGCCTGCATGTATTTTTGTTGTGGAAATGTGTTGAATGTTGGCTGAATTATTTCTGCATTATTCATACAGTGACTGTGAGATCATTCTTAACTAATCTGAATTATTTCTTTGTTATGAATGCTTTCACTTTCCTATGCAAAATGCTATTTAAAATTAGTAATGGAATGTTTATCTCTGTCAAAGTTATCTTTGATAATCTTTTGCTTTCTGCTGTAAATGCTTCTATTAATTAGAACAACTATCTGTGAAATTCTTGGTTTCATTTCAAGTTTATTACTCATTCTTTAAGTTTGCTCCTTGCAAGGATAGATAAAATTTGCTTAAACAGTTTTAGATCAGATTTGTTTAAATACATGCATTTAGATTACAGCACTTGCATATCATCTTTAAAATAAAATACATAAATGGTGGATCGGGCCACAAGCGGTGCAAAGAAAACAAATCTTTAAATCTTACACGGTATTCGGTCCATTAACCAGACGAATTCCCTATACCAAACAGTGATCGATCTAATTGGGCTTGATTACCGAGCATAATCCCATCCTGATTGATGCTACAATTTTTGGGGCATCAACACCTCTCTAACCAAGGCTCCACTCATACTCTCTTTAATCCCATCTTTCACTCTCCCCACCCCTAAATTGGCCTCTCTCTTTGTCTCTCCTAATCCCCCTTCCTTTACAACTTACCATCACCCCCTCTTTCTCTCTACACCCATCGCATACCCACCTTCTCTCTAACATACCTAATGCTACCTAAATCCCTACCCATACCCCCACCATGATCTCTATATATTTCTCTCCCAACTAGTAACCAACCACTCCACCCCTCTCTTTCTATCTATCTTAATCCCACTACTTGTTTGTGTCTCTCATAATACCTCTCCCCCTACACCTTACTACCCCTCATCTCTCTCTCTCTCTCTCTCCATCATTTTCCCCCACCCCATACACCTAGTTTTCTCTAACTTACCATATATTTCCTAAGCCACTACACTTGATCCCACCACCATAATCCCCATCTCTTTCTCTTCTACAAACCCCCTCCTCCCACATAACCCTAATTGCCAACAACATTCACCCCTTTCCCCCCTCTATCTCTATCTATCTAAATTCCCCCACCCTATACCATCCTCCTCTCTAACCTCCCAGATATTCTTTATATCCCTACACCCCCTCCCCCCAATGCGATATCTATCTCGTTCTCTCCTAAAATCCCACTCCTCTCCCTACCTCTAATCACCTACATGCTCATCCCCTTACCCTCTCTCTCTCTCTCTCACACACACACACACACACAAACACACATATATCTACTCCTCCACCAACACATATCCATGACGCTTCTTTCTCTCTCCCACTATGCTGACAACACCCCCTACCCCCCCCCCCCCCCCCCCCCGCTCCCCCCGCATTCTCTGCCTCTTTCTCAGACACAAAAATTTATTACTCCCCCCTTACCAATAACCTACCACCCTTCTCTCCATCTCCCTCTCTCTCTCTCTCTCTCTCCAAGCCTATACCACCCCTTCTATCTAAATTCCATAATCTTCCATAAACCCCAACACACAACTCACCCCAATATGATCTCTATATCTTTCTCTCCCCCAAAACCCCCTCCCTACAACCACCACCACTACCTACACAATGATATCTATCTCTTTCTTCCCCCCTAACTCCCTAATCCCCATACCCTCACTCACCGACACACTCTCCCTCTCACCATCTAAATCTCTCTCTCCCATGAAAAAAAAACACATCAATCTAATCCCACACCTACAAATAGACCCTACTTCTCCCTCTCCCTTTCCAAAACCCCTATCACCCCCATCCCCTATGCTCTCTCTCTCTCTCTCTCACACTCTCTCTCTCTCTCCCTAAACCTTACTAACTCCCTCTCTCACTCTCTCACCCCCTACTCCTTCCCCTATGTAATAAACCCATAATACACTAAAATTTGGAAAAATTTAAAACTTGATGAAACTAAGATTTGTTTCTTAATTTCTTTTGTAATAAATGTGAGGCATATCTTTTTACAACATTTTAAATCAAGGTATTACATTTGTAGCACATGTCAAAACAATCATAATTTAAGAATGTTTAATCTATTTAAGAATTCCAATACATAAATAGAATCTAAGATATATAGTAACTAAGTGTGCTAGATAATTCTTCCTACAGATAGTTAAACCCTCTCATAAATCAAACTAGACTCCTAGGTATTCAATTTATGACATAAAAAAAAACAAATAGACACTAAATTATTCCTAAATCTGATTCATACATAGGATAACAAGTTATGGAAAAGAGAAGGAGATAGGTGACATACCTTAAACTCGATGGTTGTCCTTACTTCTCTCGGATTGCCACAATTCCGATCTTTGGTCATGGACTTGAGAATGTGTAAAAAAAAAGACAATACCTTCTCAAAAGGAGTATTGTTAAAACCCAAAACATACCCCAAGGTTGCAGAGAGGTAGAATTAGGGTAACCACTAACCACTTTAGCTTGTGCTACTGACCCACATCACAAACAGAGAGGGATCTCTCTATATTCATAAAATACAGAAAACATTGGAAGACTCTTGCAATGATAAAATATACAGCATTCTATAGAAGACTGAAAACAATATATGATAAACACACAGCCTTCTCACTAACGATATTCATTCAAAGCATACATAGAAGGTCAGGCTCCTAATGGGATAGAATTATTTGAAGTTGGTGGGATAATCATAAGAGAAAAATGTTGGGCGATGGAGTCGTGATACAATGTGAAGATTAGGCAGCAGTTCTGTAGTACGAACTATTAAAATAGAGGCAAGGTAGCCACCCTCTTGCTGTCGTAATGCTATTTTCTGGTGATAAAAGAAGAAAGTAAGAACAAACCATTGATATGAGCATCCAACAAAGATGAATTTTTCATGTCCCAAATTTGGAATTGGGTCACAATGGCCTAATCACATTAGCCATATTCGTTAGAGTTTGTAAAATTGATGTTAAGGGTCAAATAATTGCCAAGAAGGAAAATTACTAGTTTCCTAGGTTTGGGGTGGAAGCTTTGGGATTTGGAATAAGGGGGATAATAAATTATGTTTAGACATTAGAAGGGTTCAAGTATTTAATAAATAGAGTGAATAAAGAAATTCAAGAGAAATCCTAAGTGACAAATGGTTTTGGAGACATATGGAGGATGTGGGACCCACACTAGCTTGATTTTTCATAATACATGGTATCTCTCTTTTGCAAATTCGAATTAATGGGAATGTGAACACTCTTGGGTGAGTTGGTAAGTCATAACACATGTCATTTAGCATCTTAGGTCGAATTTGGAAGGATTGGTAACCTCCATGGAAGATAAAGAGTCAAAGTGGAAGTTTGTGGACACTTGGGCTAGATTCCCTAGCCCCTATGACACCAATGATGGAGCATCTATGACAACTATGAAAAATTGCAGACCTGACCTCTGACATCTGACCGCTATGACATGTCAGCCCCAAAAATAGGCTCAAAGAAGGTGAATTTGGGAGTTGGAGAAGCCAAAGAGACTCAAAATCGAATTTGGGAGAAGATGGAAGGTTGGAACTAGGAGACAAGTGGCAAATGTGGAATATTTCCTAAATGAAAATCTATTGAATCTATTGAGAGGATTTCGACCCTTAGAAGGCTAATGTTGGTTATAAAATGTAGAAATGAAGTATGAGAATGGTTTTTGATCATTTGTAGAATTTGCAATTGCATTTGTGAAGAGGGAGAGCTAGTGGATGACTAGTTTCTTGCCTTAGCCAATTTCGAGGGTGAAAGATTCCCATCCAAGTTGAAAATTGGAAAGGCCATTCAGACCTTTCATTTGGAGCTTTAATGGAGTCTTTATTTGCAGGTGTAAGCTACAGGGCAGCTCATGGTTTCTTCTATTGCAGCTCGCTCCTTCAACCATTTCCACTTTTGATGGCATATTCTTGATCCTTGAGGGAGGGCGTTTTTGGTGAGCTATTGTACTCTTTGGGGGAGCTTCTAATTCCCCATTTCTTTTGTAATATGAATTAAATACTCTTTTATTCATCTCCAAAAAGTTTCAGGTCTAAATTTCAAGTAGAAATGTATAAATCTCATTTTTAATGGAAGAACAATGCCATTTCCCCACTACCTTGTTGTGAGCCAATGTATTGAAGATGATTTCGAATGAATGGATGATTCTCTGATATATTTGTGATAAATATACTGCCATGGATGTCTTATACAAGTTTCATGTACTGTACTTGATCATTTGAAGCATTTTTACTCAGTTTAATTGCATTGGGAGAAGAAATAGTGCCATTTCCCCAAGGGTCGAATTGGGGATTTTTGCAGTTGAATGGGAGAGGGTGAGAACAGTTGTAATAAACCATTAATGGTTCATATGAGACCTCAATAACATACTTAACACATTACATACCTCTGTTCATAAATTTGAGTGGGTTTGGAGGCATTTGGGAAGCCATTTTCAGTACTTACCTTAGGGGGATTTGAACCCCAAATTACTAGTAAAATTGCATACTTGGTTCAGAATCTTAAGAGAGTTTGCAGAGGTCTTTTGGTGGCCATATTTTATCCCTTAACGTCATATTCAATTCCTAATATAATTCATAAACCTTCCTTGAAGATTTGAAGGCATTTGGAGTCAATTTGAGACCTAGAAACCAATACTAGTCAAAGGGAAATCACTAGTAAAGTTACCTACATTGACCAGAATTGAAAGAGTAGTTGCAGAAGTGTTTTAAAGGTACAAAGGCATCCCTGAAACACATATTTATGTTCTAATATCATTCATATACCTTCTCAGAATATTTGGGATCAGAGCATGGTCCTTGCACTTGTGGATTAGGAACATACATTCAAGAATAATTGGCAGCCATGTCTTACTATTATGATGAATCGTATGAGTACAATTCTTATGAGGAATATGCAGATGCTTATGAACAATATGAAGCAGAATGTGAATGGTACGAGGAAGAGATGCCATCATGCAACACTTCTTACAATTTCAAGAGAAATGAAGATTATTCTTATGACTTTAAATATGATGAATATGAGTGTGTCACACCAACCAAGGATAATTCTATGAGTGAGTTCCAAAGATGGAGAGCAAAATATAAAACCTTGCCCCAACAATATCAAAAATATCAAGAATATCTTGATTTTAGCAAAAATACACAAAATGCCATGTCTTTTGAGTACTTTGCTGAACATGTTTTTGAAAATAGGCCCAAAAATGAAGATGTGGAGTTAGTAAAGAAAGGTTTATGCCCTTCTTGTAAAGAACCTTGGAGTGAGTATCATACATGTGTGCATGAAATTATGTCCCACTTGAGGAGAGCTTTTGGGAGTTCTTCAAAAAGAGATTCTAAAGATATTGATCATAAGGAAAACAAGGGGCAAAATGCATCATCTTGCTTGAAGGATAAAAATGAAGAGACATCACAAGAGCATGCAGAAGATTCTATTGAAAATATGGAAGATCATTTCGAGACACCTTCTAGCTTAGACATTAACCAAAGAGCATCTACTGATGGATGCTTAAACTATGAAGGAGTACCTACTGATAGGTGCTCACACCTCTATGTTGGTGACATAGAGATCACTTTTGAAAGTGTTGCTGCAAGCCCAAGTTTCATTAAGCATGATAATGAAGACCTTGTAGCAGTTGAACAAGAACCAAGATCAACTTCCCCATCACCACTTGAGCTTCATGAAGTTGGTCCAAGCAAAATTGAAGAAGATGAGGAGGTTCATTTACAAGAGCCTCATTTTCTTGAAGGGTCCTTAAAGATTAATGAAAATAAGATCCAAGAGTCCCTCAGCATTCTCCATGACATTCAAGCATTGGTGTCAAATTCTTGTTGGAGAGCTACTTCATTGGAGGAAACATCCTTCCTTGAAGACATGGAGAAGATTCAAAGAGCAATGTGCCACATCAAAGGTAATTTCATGTCTTTGCTTTTTGATAGAAACCATTTGTTTGAGCTTAATGAATTGTTATATGATGCATACTTGAAGAATAATGAGGATATTCATAAGCTCACAATTCAAAATGAGCAACTTCTTGAAAAGTTGCAAGATACTTGTTTTTCCTCCTATGTTTCAGATTGTCAAATGGTAGATTGTTTGGAGGATTCTCATGACATGGTGGATCATGAGAAATGTGAAAATTTGAATGTTCTTGATGTGTTTGAAGATGAACTTGAAGAGATCCAAACACTTGATGTGGTGGGAGAGGAATTTGAATTGCCTCTTGATGAAGGTTATGCAATTTTTAAAGAAGAGCATGATTCCTCTACATTGGAACCAAACTATGACAAAGAGTTCACACTTTTGAAGGAGCTGCATGATAATACCCACATGGATCCTTCCCATGATGAAACTCCTGAACTTTTTGATCATTTGGGTGAGTTAGTACATTCTCCTACATCCTACAATTCCATGTTTTGCAGTATTAGTCTCAATGAAGTATGGGTGAAAGGGTTCTTTTTGATGGTGCCACACGAGGAGTATGGAACTCCTAGATTTAACTTTTATGATGACATGGTTGGAGCAAATTCTTATTCACATTTGCAGCAGCATAATTTGTCACTTTATGATGATTCACATCTACATGGATGCACCTATGATATGGATTTGAGTCACTTGAATACTCATGGTTTTTCTTGCTCAACACTGGGTTCATTTGATGTTAGAGGAACTTCATCCAACACTTGGATGAATAGATTTATGATGGGATAACATTTTTGTTGGAAGCCACATACTTTGTTACATCTTTATGATTCTCACATTCATGGATGTATGGGTGAGACTTCTTTGAGTCATTTGAAGTCTCCTTGTTTTTTCTGCTCATTATTTGGTTCAGATTCTAGTGGAGATTCTTCATTCACTTCTTGGATGAAAGAATACATGGCTGAATATTTTGATGCATATCACATCCTTTTGGAGCAGCATTATAGGACATGGGATCCTCACCTATGTCATTGGAGTAGATTTGATTGGTCACCTGAAGCTTGTATGCACTTGGAAAATGGTGGTCTACTTGCTTGGAGGTATAAGCACTTCCATGACTCTTTGATGAAGCATATCCTTGATGTACATTTTCATTATGTTGTTATGTACTTTGATAATATATATTTAGTACTCATGATGTTTGGAATAATGCATACAAGAAAATGGGATCCAGGAATCCACTTATCTAATGGTGTAGGTTGGAGAGCACTCTTAATTGTTGGGGTGCAATACAAGCAATGGGACCCTGGAATAATTTTTGTCTCATTGGTTTCATTTTTTTGGGGGGAAGCAAGCAGCATGGGAGATGGATTCCCCACTTAATAAAGTGATTTTAATAAGAGTAGTGCAGCAGCAAGCATGGTGGTTCCTCTCTAAAATATTCATGGAAACTCAAAGACTCAAGGTTTGGCAATTCAATGGCAACTTCAAAGAATTATACAGAAAGCAGGTTCTTCAACACCCATGTTTGAAATTACTTGAGAACAAGCAATATTGGGAAGGGAGGATTTGTCATGTCCCAAATTTGGAATTGGGTCACAATGGCCTAATCACATTAGCCATATTCATTAGAGTTTGTAAAATTGATGTTAAGGGTCAAATAATTGCCAAGAAGGAAAATTACTAGTTTCCTAGGTTTGGGGTGGAAGCTTTGGGATTTGGAATAAGGGGGATAATAAATGATGTTTAGACATTAGAAGGGTTCAAGTATTTAATAAATAGAGTGAATAAATAAATTCAAGAGAAATCCTAAGTGACAAATGGTTTTGGAGACATATGGAGGATGTGGGACCCACACTAGCTTGATTTTTCATAATACATGGTATCTCTCTTTTGCAAATTCGAATTAATGGGAATGTGAACACTATTGGGTGAGTTGGTAAGTCATAACACATGTCATTGAGCATATTAGGTTGAATTTGGAAGGATTGGTAACCTCCATGGAAGATAAAGAGTCAAAGTGGAAGTTTGTGGACACTTGGGCTAGATTCCCTAGCCCCTATGACACCAATGATGGAGCATCTATGACAACTATGACAAATTGCAGACCTGACCTCTGACATCTGACCACTATGACATGTCAGCCCCAAAAATAGGCTCAAAGAAGGCGAATTTGGGAGTTGGAGAAGCCAAAGAGACTCAAAATTGAATTTGGGAGAAGATGGAAGGTTGGAACTAGGAGACAAGTGGCAAATGTGGAATATTTCCTAAATGAAAATCTATTGAATCTATTGAGAGGATTTTGACCCTGAGAAGGCTAATGTTGGTTATAAAATGTAGAAATGAAGTATGAGAATTGTTTTTGATCATTTGTAGAATTTGCAATTGCATTTGTGAAGAGGGAGAGCTAGTGGATGACTAGTTTCTTGCCTTAGCCAATTTCGAGGGTGAAAGATTCCCATCCAAGTTGGAAATTGGAAAGGCCATTCAGACCTTTCATTTGGAGCTTTAATGGAGTCTTTATTTGCAGGTGTAAGCTACAGGGCAGCTCATGGTTTCTTCTATTGTAGCTCGCTCCTTCAACCATTTCCAGTTTTGATGGCATATTCTTGATCCTTGAGGGAGGGCATTTTTGGTGAGCTATTGTACTCTTTGGGGGAGCTTCTAATGCCCCATTTCTTTTGTGCTATGAAGTAAATACTCTTTTCGTCATCTCCAAAAAGTTTCAGGTCGAAATTACAAGTAGAAATGTATAAATCTCATTTTTAATGGAAGAACAATGCCATTTCCCCACTACCTTGTTGTGAGCCAATGTATTGAAGATGATTTAGAATGAATGGATGATTCTATGATATATTTGTGATAAATATACTGCCATGGATGTCTTATACAAGTTTCATGTACTGTACTTGAGCATTTGAAGCATTTTTACTCAGTTTAATTGCATTGGGAGAAGAAATAGTGCCATTTCCTCAAGGGTCGAATTGGGGATTTTTGCAGTTGAATGGGAGAGGGTGAGAACAGTTGTAATAAACCATTAATGGTTCATATGAGACCTCAATAACATACTTAACACATTACATACCTTTCTTCATAAATTTGAGTGGGTTTGGAGGCATTTGGGAAGCCATTTTCAGTACTTACCTTAGGGGGATTTGAACCCCAAATTACTAGTAAAATTGCATACTTGGTTCAGAATCTTAAGAGAGTTTGCAGAGGTCTTTTGGTGGCCATATTTTATCCCTTAACATCATATTCAATTCCTAATATCATTCATAAACCTTCCTTGAAGATTTGAAGGCATTTGGAGTCAATTTGAGACCTAGAAACCAATACTAGTCAAAGGGAAATCACTAGTAAAGTTACCTACATTGACTAGAATTGAAAGAGTATTTGCAGAAGTTTTTTAAAGGTACAAAGGCATCCCTGAAACACATATTTATGTTCTAATATCATTCATATACCTTCTCAGAATATTTGGGATCATTTGGGGCAAATTTGGGACCTAGAGATCGAAACTAGTCAAAGGTCGAACCAAGGAAAAAAGTGGAAAATTGCAATTTTAATAAAATTCCTAACAAGGGACATTACAAAATTCAATATCAACTTTAGTAGCAATATTTAGTGAACACTTGAGATAATAACCAGAGCTTGTTTCAAAGAATTTTAAGCTATTATACACTGATCTCAGATATGAAAGGGAAAACATAATGTAAATGCATAACAAGAAGTACGAGCACATAGAGAAGAGAGAGAAAATAGACTACAAGTAAAAGCGATACATGAATCTCTGCAAAATAGTCTACCATAGGCACTGCACATCATATTAAAATATTTTCAAAACAAATATCTATCCCAGGCCGTAGCCGAATGATTTTCCAACCCTTAGTTCTTCTATTACAATTCTTTTTATAGGCTCCCATCCTAGAAGTGGTCTTTAGGAAACAATCAAAATTATGCTGCCACCTTGACAGCCCCAAAATTTGAGAATATTACATATGTGTCAAGTTCAAAACAGACTGATTAGGTCGGGAAACAAAAATACCATGAGTAGGATGCCACCTTACACCTGAGTCTTCAATTGGCCCAAAGGGTCAAAGAAGTCTTCCACTTTCAATGAGCTGTCCGCATGCGACTCTTCTGCTGGAGGGGGAGGTGTTGTCTCCTCAGTGGGGATTACGAAATCATAGACAATCTCCATGTCTTGATGGATGTCCCACTCCTCTTCCGGGGTCTCCTCCTTTCTTTGACATTGGACCCTTTTGGACACCTGTCACCCTTTGGGTTCTTCACACTCGCTAGTGGTTCTAGTTTCCATGTGATCGAACGCCACAGGAGATGAGGGAGTGTGTTCTTCTTCCACCTTAGACCATGCCTGTTCTGGCATAAAAACTACTTCGGATTCCTACTCCTTCTCCATGACGAGTCTCTAACTGGAAGATATCCAAGCTGCTAGGTGCACCACCTTTTCCATACACTGATCTCGAACGGGGGATGCAAGGACCATATCCATAATCATCATGATGATGACAGCAGCAACGTGTGGTCACATTCTCCATGAGGACCTGATTGAACCTCCCATTTGAGCAACAATGATGCCCGATGCTCGAGTTGATGTGAAACACACGTGTCAAGGATCTCCAGATAGACGGAGAAGTATGTGACGGCGCTGAGGTGGCCTCCATCATATTTGCAATCATTTTGGTGTCAGTAGAGATGCCTTTAAGCCGTCTATCCACCTGGCCTTATCTACCTCATAAATATTCACCTCATTTCCATCTTGTTCGTCGAATGGCGCAGGTCACATCATGCTCGCAGCTTTTCAGGCCATCTGCTAGCTTGCACAAGTAGTTTATTCTCTGCCCTGCACCCTTATCACCTGCTGCTCTGGCTCTTCTACCTTTTATCCCTTAAATGATTTCTCTCCCCCACTATCTCCATCCATCCATCAAAAGGGCTGACATTCAAAAGGGTAGGGGGTTTCTTTGACTTCTAGGTCAGGCTTAGTAAAGGAGGTTGACGAAAAGGTCTAGTGGTTCTGAATAATTAGAAGAACATCGTGGTACAAGCTCGGGAAAAGGGGTAGGAAATGACTAATACGGAGAGGATAGAAAAATGACTTAAACCCTACATTTTCTTTTAATCCCCAGGTATAGGCAGCTGAATGGCTGGGTCAAATACCTCGAAACCCCTATTTCCTAGGGAACATTTAACCCTGACATTACCAAAAACTGGTTCACCTTTCATTCTATCACTATAAACAGGATTATTTTGGCAAAGAACTACAGTTATGGGGTCCTACCTGTCACTGAAATCCACGAGAATGAATCTTCCCATCATCTCCTTTGTCTTCCGCATGCCCGGAGGCTTCTGACCCCAATAGGTCCAAGTCGCAAATGTCAACTCTACACATGCGCCTATATATATATAACCTTACCCTCTCTAAAATTCGGTGTCATTTGCCGGTTGTCCGCCTCTCTCCTTCATTGATCTCTTATGCACTGATCTTGACCATCCATATTTGATCCCCTTTTAGCAGATTTGACGACCCCTTACATCCACCGTGGGATCAATTCCATGCTTCAATCCCCGTCGTCCATTTACTAGCACCATATGTCTACAAGGTCGTATCGCGAACAGCTAAAGTGGTTTCAAATACCGCTTTCCCTTCATGTGACAATCCCTAGAGTTGACACCTGTCGAGCAGTTTCCTTTATCGCGAACACCTATTCCTTTATCTGGCATGCACCTTCCCGACATGACGATCAATGTGAGTCGTCAATCTACCCTGGGACAATCCGAACCATTTCTTTGTCACATTACACTTACGCTATTTTGAACCCTGACCTTTAACCGTAGGATATTCCTTGGCTTACCTTGGTCATACACATGGCCAACCACTTACCCTTCCGCCTAGGTGGTATTGCATGCCCCTGAGGAGGATCCACTTACCGCTTACCTCACCATGCGATGCGTGCTCTGGCCGCCACCTGTCCGCCGGTACTAGCCATCACGACCACCCATTTATCTAAACCTTTACGCGCATTGGCCAAACGACATCCAATGTGAACTGTGGATCTTCCATTCGCACCCATCCAATGACGAAACCTGTGCAATGGTTAACTTCTCATATTATTTGCCTTCGGACTATAGACTTTGGTCCCTTTTTATCATTTTGGTCGCGTTTTTTTTCCTCTCCTCTAGAAATTTCTTTAGGCCTATTTATATTTGACACGCCCAGGTCAATTTTCTCATACCTTAGCACCTAGCCATGGAAATGAAGGGCATTTAGGCTTCCTCCAGGGAAATTTTCGAGATACCCCTCTATTTCACCTCCATACTTATGCTGCCAAAACTAGGTGCTAACAAGTATATATAAACCAAGATCTAACTATGAAACATAAACAATTTCATGCATTCACTATTAAAGACATGAAATGGGAAGAATAGGATAAGTTATCTTATTAGATAAACCAAAGAAGATAGCTACAAGTGTTTTCACTTTGATTTCCAAATCAATGGCACTTCCTTCCAAGATTATATTCCTGCTATCTCTGCAAAACCCCTAAGACTGTAGGTTTGATACCTCCAATTGTTCTCTTAGCTCATGGATGGCCTCCTTCTTATAGGATTCTAGAGGCCAGCCACTAAGAGAGGAAGGTGGATCTAGGTGAGTAAATGGTGGATCAAGGAGTCGAACAAGGCTAAAGAGGGAGTGTGAGGTGAGATTCGAAGGGAATCCAAATCCCAAGAATATCTCCCTGGATCTAAGATCCACAATCAAAGTAATGAGGTTGTTAAGGGATTTTCGTGCCCTAAACACTAAGCATAGCGCGAAAATCTTGATATTTTTGTGCCCCTGCAGGCATGCAGGGTGCAAAAATTTTGTATTTCCACACATTGCACCCTTAGCAGGGCGCAAAAATATGGGTAAATTAGGCTCAATGAAATGACATTTGGATCAATGAGGTGGCATTCGGTTATCATCAGTTGTATTTTCCTCCAACGAAGGCTAGGGAGGGGACCAACAAGGTGGAAATGAGTCTCAACACTTGCTAGGAGGTAATACCATTAGGTTTCACATGGCGATATGATATTATGACTGGAGATGACACTCAAATTGACAATTTCAGGTATAACACTAAGTTATATCCTTAAAGCATAAACTTCCCATAGAGACTACACAAGTTGGTATCACATTACCAAAAGGCATATGTCTTATGATTCATTCTTTATACTTAATCTTAAGATATTCTTTATATATATATAGAGAGAGAGAGAGGTGAGTGACTTTATTCTCACCATAAGACACAACATTGATCATTTTGTATGCATGAATTAAAAGACCCCCTTTTCTTTTTTTTCCTATATTTAGTCAAAATTATTCAATAATAACAATTAACTATGAAGTGAAAAGGAAAATTTCAAATACATATTACTTTATGATATTTAAATAAAAAAAATTTGATATTAAATTCAATCAAACTATTTGTTCAATACCACTAGTTACCATTACTTTATTATAAACATACATTTATAAATATATATTTTCCCTCTCCTTTATCTATCTATCTATCTATCTATATATATATATTTATTTTTATTTTTATTTTTTTTTACATTTATATTTTAATGAATCCCATGCCTATTAAAAGACCTTCCCTTATTTCACATACATAGGAAAGAAATATGTAAGACAAGGCATACTGTAGAAAAGAAGTTTGTGAACTATGTACTTAAACCGTATTCCAATCCACCAATTAATGTGCTATATCCCAAACCAACACATTAATAACTTAAGTTTAATACATTCGATATGGACATGAGTATGGACTAAGAGATTATTAACGACTAGTTGTTGAACCAAGAGGGACCCATAAGTATGGTCTACGACTAGTAATAAGTCGCCTCATTCAATCAACGTCGAGTCTCACTGACAATCACGGTGTAGTATAAATGTAACATCTACTTCTCAACACTTTTAACATGTAGGTAAAATATTTAATGCAAAGGCTTAAATTATAAAGCATCGATTGATCTATTACAAAGGTTGCTTACTAACTTCCCCATCCCAAAATTTTGCGTGATGCATTCATTTGTACACCTAACACCGAAAATCCATCTCATTTCAAAGACCCTTTGAATTCAAGAATTAGCAAAACAGTTCCTACATTAGAAAAACAGTCAAGTTAAAACCGACCGAAAGCATGCCCTTCTCCTTAGAGATGTCACAGCTCATATTTTGACCAAAAAGAAAATACAAGTCCGCTAGCTCTCTTCAAGAGGCCGCTTGACCATTAAATATGGATCAACCTTGTATGGAAACAAAAACGCAGTCGTATTCTATTTCCTATCACAGAGGCCAAATTTTGGTGGTCAAGCAACACATTTATTGAATATATATATATATATACGAAGATTATTGGATATGTGACTAATCCAATATGGCTATACATGATTTACAAAGAATCGAATCAATGAAATTTTTAACCTACATATTTTAATTAAATCAGAAATAAGTTTAACCACTAGAATATTTTAGATCATATCGCACTCGTTTTACATAGAATAGGATTACTGAAGGCTTTAACATATATATTTTAACTAAATCATAAATAAGTATAATCATCAGAAACTTTTGGATCATATCGCGCTCGTTTAAATAGAAGTGAACCATTGTATGCATATTTAAGAATCGAAGGAACGACAATGGTTTTTCCATTATCAAAATACCTATAAGAATTTCTACTTACAGTAATCGCAAAGCACTAACAAAAGACTAAGTCGATCTCAAAGGGTTGCTCACCATATCAACTTTATTAAATTATTTTTTATTTATTTATTCTATCGACATAAACCGATATTATTCCATATGAACAAAGTTACTCAATGCACTCATTTATAATGTTTTCAACAAGATTTAAAATATGCTATCACAGTCAAATAAAAAAATTAATCATCAAAAATAATAAACAATTTGCGTATAATCATAATAATAACGATGAAAACCAATTTTATCCACGGTTTTCTTTTGTTTCATATCAAACATATAAACCTGAATATAGCTGGAAAAACCCAACAAATTTTCTTTTAAGAATGAAGAAAAAACAACTACGGAATAATTTTCTACCATTAAATAACCATAAATTCAACACTGAACATAAACTCACTTGGAAAAAACAGTGAAAAAAGGCAATTAGGAGAATTAGCTCCTCCCAACAATAGGAGAGAGAAACTCATATGTTTTCCCAAATCCATTCACGAGATAGATCACCACCATGCACTATAATGCTAAGCAATTACTCTTATTCGACACTCTCTCTCTCAAAGTCCGTAACATGCAATGATGGACTTATGAAAAGAGAGAACACTCAACATAGTTCCTCCATGCACAAGACGCCATCCCATTCTATATCAGTGCACTATTATATATAATTTTTCTAAGGTCTTCTACCATCCCAATCAAATATCCAATCAATCCATAAATCCCTATGATTTAGGATCTTTTCTGATAGTTGAGTTTTAGATTGGATTTGATTGCTAATTGTGTCTCTTGTTTGCTTACACATATTCTCTATGTACAATGGTGGTGTCCCCTCATTTAGATGAACTCTCAAAGTGCCTTTTCTTTTTATTTAATAATAAAAAAAATAGTTGTTGTGCAAAGTTTCACTATGTGTTTTTGAGTTTTAAATAAATATTACATAAAATAATTGTCACCACATTAAATAAAAATAAATAATAATTTTTGTGGGGTATCACATTTCTCCCCTCCTTATTTTTAACATCGTCCTCGGTTTTTTTTATTCTAAGCTCTCTTTCTCATTCTGGAACATGGAGGGATATGCTTCTCACAATTTATCCTCTATTTCCCAAGTTGCCTCTTCGGGGATGAAGTGCTTCAATTTCACTTTTATTTGACCTATGGCTCGATTCCGTAGCATACATTCCTTCCTATCTAGGATGCGGGAAGGTTTGGTCTGGAATTCGCCCTCGAGTTCTACCTGTATCAAATTCAAGTCAATTACATGAGTAGCATCATGTATATATTTTTGTAATAATGAAACATAAAGTACATTGTGAACTTTTATATTAGGGGGGAGTGCAAGCGGATAGGATACTGGCCCTATCTTAGCTAACACTCCGAAAGGTCCACAATAACTATGTGTCAACTTGGAACACCTTTCCAATATCAAGGCACTCTTCTTAGAGTTTACCTTTAGATATACATTATCACCAATATTTAACTCTCTTGGAGTTCTTTTTAAATATGTGTAACTCTTCTGCCGATCCTGGGAAACTTTTAAGTTTTGTTGCACCTCTTTCACCATCTGTTCCATCTCGTTTAAATGTCATTTTTTAAAACAATCCTATCAACAAGGTTATCCCAAGATATAGGAGTGTGGAATTTTCGACCATATAAGACTTCAAATGGACTCATTTTTAATGAAGATTGATACCCATTATTATAAGAAAATTTTAGTAACTGCAAATACTCTTCCCATTTACCTAGTTTATCCATCACATAAATTTGCAACATACCTTTTAACACTGGATTAGTTATTTAGGTTTGTCCATTCGTTTGAATATGTTAAGCAGTACTGAAATTAAGCTATGTATCTAGACCTTTAAACGAGGATTTCCAAAATTTGCTTATAAATTTTGCATCTCTATCAGAAATCACAACTTTCGGGATACCATGCAAACAATATATTTCTTTCATGAAAATATCAACTATGTTAATGGATCTAAAGGTAGATCTCACCAGTATGAAATTTGTAGCTTTACTTAACTTATCGTCAACTACCATTATAGAATCATGTTGCTTATTTGTTTTAGGTAATCCTATTATAAAATCCATACTTATTATCTCCCATTTCCATTCTCGGATAGGTAAGGGTTGAAGTAATCCTATAGGATGTTGATGTTCTGCTTTTACTTGTTGACATTCAATGCATCTAGATAGGTAATTTGCAGCATCATTCTTCATGTTAGATCAATAATAACTTTTTCTTAGTTTTGTTTTCAGTTTTTTGTATCTCGGGTGTCCGTAGTATGGTTTCTTATTTAACTCATTCATGATTAATTGTTTAGCTTCTTCTAAATTTCGTATGTATAACTGATTCTTATAGAGCAATAAGTCTTCTAAGATTATGGAGTAAGCTAAAGATTCATTTCCATTAACATCATTTTCTAACTCTTCTTTAATTTTTAGTTATTCTTCATCATTTTTAGTGACATCTTTTATCAAATCTTCAAGATTTGTTTTATAACTACTAAAAGAAGCTGAATAATGTGGGAAGGCATTCCAAATCAAGGCATCTAGCACTTTTTCCTCTTTCCATTTAATGTGTTTAATTTCAAAATCATACTCTCTCAAGAAGGATAACCATCTTTCTTGATGAGAATTAAAAATTTGTTTATCAAATAAGTATTTGAATCTTATATTATTGGACATTAAAGTGAATTTTCTACCTATTAAGTAATGTCTCCACATCCTTAATGCATGTAGTATGGAAACTAGTTCTAAGTCATGTGTCACATATTTATGTTCATTTTGTTTAATTTTTCTTGACTCATAACTTATTACATAATCATATTGCAACAACACGCCACCTAACCCTTCTAAGCAAGAATATGTACAAAGTCTTTTTATGGATCTATTATTCTTAGAGTAGGTACAGTGATCAATAAATGTTTATGTTTTTCATTTATTTCTTCACATTTATTAGACCATATGAATTTAGTTCCTTTCTTTTGAAGTGAAGTTATTGGGAAAGAAATCTTGCAGAACCCATCAATGAACCTACGATAGTAACCCATGATCCCCATAAAGGACTGAATCCTGGTTACATCCTTAGGAACTGGCCAATCAATGATTTCCTTGATTTTATATGGGTCTACTTAAATTACTTCCCTAGATATTACATGGCCTAGGTATTGAATTTTATCATCAAATAAGTCACATTTACTAAACTTCGCATACAGTTTATGTACTCTTAGGGTTTGTAAGACTAAATTTAGGTGTTCTTTATGCTCCTCTTTATTTTTGGAATATATTAAGATGTCGTCAATAAACACTATTACAAGCTTATCGAAGTATTTATGGAGGAAGATGTTCATCAAACACATGAATGTGGCTAGAGTATTGGTGAATCCAAATTGTACAACCAAGAACTCATATTGCCCTTACCTTGTTCTAAATGTCGTTTTATGAGAGTTCCTCATCCTTAATTCTTACTTTATAGTACCAGGACCTTAAGTCATTTTTAGAGAATATTGTTTCTCCCCATACTTGATCAAACATGTCATCGATGAGTGAGAGAGGGTATCTATTATTAATTGTCATTTTATTTAATTGTCTGTAATCAATGCAAAGACTGAGTGTGGCATATTTCTTTTTAAAAAACAAGACTGGTGCTCCCCATGGAGACACACTCGGTCTTATATACCAATTATCTATTAATTCTTGCAATTGCAATTTTAATTATGCCAACTCAGCTATGTTCATTCAATAAGGATCCTTCAAGGAGGGTACTGATCCTGGTTCCAACTCAATGGTAAAGTAAATATTCCTCTTTGGAGGTATTACATGTATCTTTCTGGAAAAAAATCTTTAAATTCATTTAAAAGAGGAAAATACTCTACATTAGGTTTTGGTTTATCATCATTAGTTTTGGTATTATGTACAACAAATATCCTACATCCTTTCCTAGTAGACCTTTTCAATTGCAAAGCAGATATTTTTCTAGTAAGAAACACTTTTCAAATCCCTCTAACAATTTTACTTTCACCATTTTCATCAATACAATTAAAAAAAAATTCAAACCAATTTAGCACAACTCTATTTTTTTCTATCCAATCCATGCCAATTAATACATCATAAGATCCTAATGGAAAAATATTCAAATCTAATTTTGTAATCAAACTTTGCATATGAACTTCACAACTCGAAATAAAGTTGGTTACTTTTCTTTTTGCCCCTATGGCTAATTGCATTAACCACGACTTTTCAAAATCATATTTATTTTTTCTACATAGATCTACAAGCCTATGAGAAATGTAACTTAAAGTAGATTAAGAATCAATTAATATAGAAATAGGTTTTCCTAATATCTTACCATCTAACTAGATCATGGAAGGTTGATAATATGGCTAATGATTGTCCAAGGAGGTGCTAATCTACGGTATGTTCCGAGTAACCTCTCCAATTGTGGCTGCTTCTTGGACGGTATGAATATTCCGATTATCCTTCTTATGAGGGAAGTATTGATAAAAATGACTCTCCTCACAACCCAAACACTACAAAGGTTCTCTTTTTACTTCTTTCTTTTTATTAAATAGATTATCTTTATACTCAGCAGTTCTCATGGGTCATTTATATTCATTCCTTATTATTTGGTGTCTATCTTTAAAAGTACTTCTCTGGAAACCTTTATGTTTATTGAAAGGTTTAAATTCTCTTCTCTTAAAATTACTTCCATATCTCTTCTTGAAGTTATACGTATTTTCACTCTTACTCTTATCTTTATCATATGTGAATATGGCCTTCCTCATTGCTTCATACAAATTTTTTGGTTCATCAAACTCCAGTTTGTCTTTAATAAAGTTAGGCAAGCAACCTAGAAATTTCTGAATTTTAGGTTTTTCTTCGTTTAGGTAAGGCACATATCTTAACAAGGATAATAATGTAGTACAAAATTCATGCATAGACATGAATCCCAGTCTTAGCTCATAAAAATCCTAAGATTTCCCCTCATAGTAATATTCGAAGAGATATTCCCTTTTAAATTCCCTTTTAAACCAGTTCCAACTTACTTCTCTATCATTAGTTCCTTTTTCTCTTTTTATGTCCTGCCACCAAGTCTAATCCTTTCTCACTAGATTGAAGATGGCCATTTTTCCCTTCATAGAGTTGGAATAATTGTACATAGTAAAGTACTTCTTCATCCGAGAGATCCAAGCCTCGACTTCTTCTCCATTTTTTACTTTGCCGTCAAAGGTAGGAGGCTTTATTTTTCTAAATGATCTTGTTAGTTCATCTTTATATTTTCTTTTCTTCCCACTTCTACCCTCGAAGCTATCACTAGATTATTCTGATTCACTAGATATAGGGCTTTCGTCAAAAGAGGAACATTCAGAGGATGATGTTCCTTGTTTGCATTTGTTTTTATTCTTATCATCAGTTATATCATTCATTTTATATAGTAGGGCTTCATTTAAGTCTTTCTAGGTTTTTAGTACCCTATTGTATTGGAGAAAACTCACTATGGCTTGGGAATACCACAATAGACAGATGACTACCAGAAATCTACTCAATTCTCAAAACAATGTTATTATAAATGACAATGTTAAAACAATGGAGAAATGTAACCAACCTCGATCCAACGTTTGATGTAGATCCCCATTGGATCTTTCAATCCATGCACGTCCAAGCACTTGTAATCTGCAAATTAGTCTTGACAACAAATATCTAACAAGTACATGTGATATATAAATAACATTAACATCATCAATAACAATGGTCCATAATATCATAAGAAAATACAACCCAATGTATAATAAATGACATTCACACCATGAATGGACGAGAACATGAGTATTTCTATTAATGAATAAGAAGAAGTACAAAGTGATACGACCTCTTGCCAGAAACCAATCTGAACCAAGATCTAGATCAATCCACTTGTGCCTCCACCACTTCAATCCTCCATGAATGGAAAACTCAAACTAGAAAGGAGTTTGGAAGGTGAACATAACTGGTTCACAACTACAAGGATCAATGAGTGCAAACTCAAGATAGGGAAAAAATCCACTAGAGTTCCTTTACTATTCTCTTCCTCCTCCCGTCCATAAGCCATATGTGCTCAATATATAGTCCTCTGAAAGGTAGGTGAAAGGACTCGTCGAGATGTTACTTTGGCAGATGGAGAGCCAAAGGTCACCCAATGACCGCTTTTTGGGAGTAAAAAGTAATAAAATAGTGGTTTTTACCATTTTACTTGATACCCGAGGGCTATAGGGATGCAACTCGCGGGTACACATGCTATAGTGATGCAACATGCAGGTAGGAACAAAAATAGGATAAACTAGTATCACTGAAGGATGAAAATGGATCTGAGTCACTGAAATGGATCCTACAGGACAAAGAATGTTGATGCTCACAGGGTGGAAGATTTATGTATAACAGATTCTCCCTAATGTGTGAGGTCAGAGACTCAAATGTGCTACGATGGCTGAAATACATTATAAAACTCAGAAGTGGAGTGATGGAGACACAAGTGGAATGAACGGATCACTCGTCATAATACAATAGTATCTCTGAATACAAGTCGGTATAGTACAACAATCTAATACGATGGCCATGAATAGGCAGTACATAAGTAGATACATGTCATAAGTGATCATAGCCATGATCCCTCTACAGTAAGATATGGTTTTCTGCTAAAAAGAAGACAACTGGTGCAAACTGGAGGTACAAACTGCTGAAATCTGAGAGGTGATATCTCAGTTGTAAAGTCAAAGTCATATGTAGCATACTAAATGCCACAATCGCCTGGGGTCTTCTACACAAGTCTTCGACGGTGCAAGTCCCATGACGTGAATAAAGGAGTTGGGGTCAAACCTAATGAGACATCGTCTGATTACCGGTCATTGATGTATACCATTAACAGACATGAGATGACCCACCAATAATGAAAATGGGCATCAAGGCACATAGCACAATCATCAGAGTGTGAATAAATGGGTTGAAGTTGAACACGAGGATGAATCCATCGATCAGGGGACATTGATGTATTCCCAAAACTGTTGATGGCGAGAGAACCTGCCACTAATAGCTGCAAGCCTCAAGGTACTCAACCGAACTCTAAGCCTCAAGTCCCAGAATAAATGAGTTGAGGTCGACGAAACGAGACTCGCTGGAAGGAGGGCATTAAGGCATCCCCCATCAACCAGCATGAGCTACCAGCAATGTTGAAAGATTTGGAAGATCTCAGGTGAAACAGACTGACTCAATAAGGATGGCCGACATGCAATAGTCAAGATATCTGAGGAGTGGCCGACACTGGTTGCAGGACTTCCTTTGAACAAGATCATGAGAAGATGGATAAACTCAGGCAACATAGACTTGACATAAACTGTGCAATGCAGGAGGCATTACAAAGGGCTTCATAATGACTGGAAGCTTAACCAATCAGTGGAGAAAACTGAGAAACAAGTACAGCTCTTAAGGCCCAACTATAGTCCCGACTTGTAATGTACGGAGTGGAATGAATGCTCTATTCAAAGGCGACACAATAGCTGCCAACAAGAAATAATGACCATAATCCCATCCGGATTTTTGGAATATTTGATTTTTTTGTCTTTTTCATATTTGGGAAAAGCTTGAAAAAGAATAAAATTGCTTATAGTACAATAAGTGAGGGAACGAGTGTCAAATAGCTAGCAGACTAGTCCCAAGCAGTGGAACATAACTATGCTCAATGCAAGGAAGTGCGTGCAGGATGTGGACACTCGGGGGTGTGTTCCCTCAGGGTCAAAGGGTCATCAAATTGTGAAGGGAAAATATATAAGCTCTGCAGGGCTCGACAAGGAAAGTGCTCAGGCACCAGGCTAACAATTGAGAAAGCGGGAACCGGCACAAGGCTCAAGCGGCAAGTAGCATGATGCAATGCAATCACAACATGATATAACTGAGGGGAGTCCTTAAGGGAGATGGCCAGCATAAGACAAAGTAGAGTATGAGTCTTTATTGCAACGTCATGGCGTGACTACAAAGGACTCCCAATTCTGAGGACAAACGACGACATGGGCATCAAAATGCATAAGGGGGTTCCAACTAGGGTACCCATGTTCGGGAAAGCCCTACCGCCACATGATGACACTTCTATAATAGTGTGAAGGTTCTGTGTCAGTCACGAAGCGGGGTCGCACCTAGGGTTTATGAAAATGGTCGATAGGTGAAATGCATAATGCATGTGGAAATGGCATCTAACCTATATGCCAGGTGTGAAACATACCTGCCGTTGGTGTGAAATGAATCAGAACAACTCTCGCCGAGGAAATATGTTGAAAAAACATTACTCCATGACACGATATTAGTTCATAACGGCCCAAAATGGACAAAACTATAGAAAAGTGCATCCAGAAAATTATAAATAATAACAAAATTTAATATTTTTCAATTCATTTGCACTATTCACCATTTTGGAGTTGAGTGGTAAGTTTGCACCTGAAATTTCAAGTGCCGATCGTCGGAGCTACGAGCAACCATTCAACGAACCGTCTGGAGCAGGTTAGTGGTCACTGCCATGCCTTTCATTTAAGTGCTTTTATTTCAATTTTGGTTGGTGGGTTATTTTGTTTGGCCAAGCCCTAAATGGCTTCGGCACTACCCGCGAGCTGTAAGTATGCGGGTCGCAGGTAGGTCATCAAACGTGGAGTCAAAAAACTGACTGCCCACGTGAACCCGCACCTGTCTACAATATAGCTCGCGAGTAAGGCTGTGAAGAAGTTTTTAAGCATGAAACTGACTAAACATATCTTGCTTTGCATTCCAGGATGGTTCTAGAGTGGAGGGAGAGAGAACATGACCAAGTAGATGAGGTCGTGCGCAACAATTTGCAAGCACAACAAGCACTGCAAGCATGTGGCTTATATAAATACTGGAGTCTCGGGGGCTTAAGGGCCCAAAACCTACTACTCCATCATTTGATCAACTACTGGGATGTGGATTCAAAACACTTCATCCTCAACGAGCAAACACTAACACTAGATGTAGAGGATATCTATTTCATTATAGGTTTGTCTCGTAGAGGGGAAGTGGCTAGTCTTCGGTCACAGACCGTGGGTGGTGGGATCACTGTGCAAGATTACATCGTATGGTACTGTCCTGCCAACACACGACCAGTGGTAAGTTAGGTGCCAATCAATCTCATAACGGACTTGAGCACAAAGATCATAGTAGCAACTCTGGTGCAGATCACGGGATCCAAAGCACTACATCAGGCATCCAGACCAGTGATGTTCTATGCATCACAATGCTTGCAACCTACTATATTTGATTGGTGTACTACTCTGTTGGTGTCTATGAAGACACAACTGATGGAATGCAAATAGGGGAGGGCCAAAAACTTTGGGTATGGTAACATCCTCTGCAGTTTCTTCTTTGAGAGGGTTCCGGGACTTATCCCGAGGGTGGATGTCCCTCCTCACAGTCTCCGAGATCCAGCCCTTACCCGGTGGGTTGAGATACTGACACGGCAAGGTGGTGGCCATCTGGCGTCACCATATACTGAGGAGTTATTCCACTGGTGGAACCGGCAGGTGATTTCTATCGAGGACTACCCCTATGCAGGGATAGACTTCAGACAGGACCGTGACATGCCGCTCCCACCAGGTGTAGCTTTTGGAGACATCGGTGAGTACTCTTTTGGTTTTGTGTTTTTAAATTTTTATGGATTTTTTGATGATAGTTAGAATGCAAAAAATATTTTTGGTGGTAATGTCATGTGCTAATGGGTGACTGTTTGCTCGCAGACAAAGGCCCAGTGTCACCCGAGGGCTTCCCGAGACATGGTCGTCGGGGTAGAGATGAGGTGGCAGCAAATGCTGCAGCAAGGCGCACACTATAGACGTTGCGGTGCAACATATCACGGATGGTTGCCCGAGTACCACTAATAGAGGTAGCCCGACTACAGGAGGCTATGCAGCGCTAGGTAGTGGGTGTTCCTGGTGAGTGGGTGCGGCTACTGCAGTGGATGGCCAACGCAGTATAGTACTATTATGAGACACATCCCGTCGAGTCGGCAGCTAGACCTCCTCGGAGGGAGTAGATATCCCAGGGTCTCATCATTTTTGTATCGATATGTATATTTTTGAGGGCTACGGGCTCCAGTCTTGTATGACACTACCATTTTTGGACATATTTATATATATATACAACTTTGGTTCTTGATTCTACTATATGTGTGTATGGTACAAATGTATGAATGTCTTTGTATTTATGTGCTTCATGATGAATGTGAGAAATGCCAATATAATACATAGTTATTATATGCATCAGATATATAATTATGACTTCTCGAAATGTGAATATATGTAATGGAAACAAAATGTCTCTCCAAGAGTCGTACCTTAAGGAATATCCGTAGTAATGTAGGGTCTCGTACATGGTACCTCCCATTCAGCTGAGAAAACTCACTATGGCTTGGGAATACCACAATAGACAAATGACTACCAGAAATCTACTCAATTCTCAAAACAATGCTATTATAAATTGTAATGTCCCCATTCAAATAAGTGCATAGTAAGACAATCCCATCAATCCTACTAGTTTCCTAGGTTGGATGGGCACATGTGGGATGGTAATAAGGAAACTAATAAATGATATTTAGACATTAGAAGGGTTCAAGAATTTAATAAATATGATGAATAAATAAATTCAAGAGAAATTCTAGGTGGCAAGTGGTCTTGGAGACATATGGAGGTGGTGGGACCCACACTAGCTTGATTTTTCAATGACACATGGCAGCTCTCTCTTGCCAATTCGAATTCATGGGAAGGTGAACACTCTTGGGTGAGTTGGTAAGTCATAACACATGGCATTGAGCATCTTAGGTCGAAATGGGATGGAATAGTAACCTCCATGGGAGAGGAAGAGTCAAATTGGAGACTAGTGGACACTTGGGCTAGATTCCCTAGTTTTATGACAACAATAATGAAGCATCTATGACATTTATGACAAAATTCAGACCTGACTTCTTACACCTGACCATTATGACATGTCAGCCCCAAAAATAGGCTCAAGAAGGCGCTCATGGAGTTGGAGGCATCTAAAGATACTCAAATTCGAATTTGGGAGAAGATGGAAGGTTGGAACTAGGAGACAAGTGGCAAATGAGGAATATTTTCTAAATGGAAAATTATTGAATCTATTGAGAGGATTTCGACCCCTTGAAGGCTAATGTTGGTTATAAAATGTATAAATCAAGTATGAGAATGGATTTTGATGATTTGAGAAAAATTGCATTTTTGAAGAGAGAGCTAGTGGATTACTAGTTTCTTTCCTTAGCCAATTTCGAGGGTGAAAGATTCCCATCCAAGTTGGTGTTTGGAGAGGCCACTCAGGTCTTTCATGGTGCTTTAATGGAGTTTGTATTTACAGGTATCAGCTACAGGAAGTTTCATGGTTTGGTTTAGTGCAGCACTTTCTCTCCACCGTTTCCAATTTTGAAGGCATATTCGTGCTTCTTGAGGGAGGGCATTTTTGTTGAGCACTTGTGCTTCTTGAGAGAGCTTCTCATTATATATTTCTGATTGTAATAGCTTCATATCCTATTTTATTGATATTCAGAAAGTCTCAGGTCGAAATACCCACTGGTTGTATGCAAAACTATTGATTAATGAGCAAACAATGTCCATTTCCCTAATGCATTGATGTATGACACTATAATGTTGATTATTTTGAATGGATGGATGATTCTCTGATATATTTGTGATCAATATACTGCCATGGATGTCTTATACAAGTTTCATGTACTGTACTTGAGCATTTGAAGCATTTTTACTCAGTTTAGTTGTATTGGGAGGCGAAATAGTGCCATTTCCCCAAGGGTCGAATTGGGAGTTTTTGCTGTTGAATGTGAGAGAGTTAGAACAGTAGTAAAAATCAAATAATTGTGCATATGAGAACTTAATCACATACTTAACACATTATATACCTCTTTTCATAAATTTGTGAGAGTTTGGAGGCATTTGGAAGGCCATTTGCAGTGTTACCCAAGGGGGATTTGAGGCACAAATTACTAGTCAAAATTACATATATTGATCAGAATACAAATCAAGTTTGAAGCAGTCTTTGGAGGGCCATAAAACATCCCTGAAACTTATATTCAAGTCTAAATACCATTCATACACCTCTACAGAAGATTTGGGAGCATTTGGGTTGATTTGGAGGTCAAAACAGTAAAACTAGTCAAAGGTCGAAATTGGGAAAAAAAGTGAAAAAATGGGCATTTTAATAAAATTTGAAAAAGGGATATTACAAGTGGTATCAGAGCATGTTCTTGGCACCTGATGGTCTTAACAAGAAGTCAAAATAATAATCCACCACCCTTTGAACCAGTAGTTGAAGAGGCTTTTGTTGAAGAAGAGGTAGTAGAAAAAGAGGAGTCTTTCGCTGGAACCATGGGTAGAGAGGAGGATGACAAATTAAAACATAAGGAGGAACTTATGGCAACCTTAGATCCATGTTTCTCTAAACTTTCAGCAAACATGGATAGGATAGGTGATAAATTGTTGCAAGGATTCGAATTGTTGATTAGCCAGCTTCAAAGCAAAGGGATAATAGGAGATAATAGTGGTTCACACTCAGGGGAAAAGATGAAAGGGAATGAGCATATTTTCTCAAGTACAGGACCTCATAATAGACCTGATGAATTTCAAAGCACACAAAGGCCTACTGCACCTAAATTTCTCACACCCAAAGAAGAACCTAATCTTGAATTGGATTACAAGAAACTAGTAAATGATTGGAATGATTTGAATGAAGAGTGTAAAAGAGGTGTACCACTCAGTGACTACATTGATGCTATGAAAAAGATTAATAGGAAGGGAGACAATAGGAGTCCATTCCAAAACAAAGAATTAAATAGTGCTATTGGAAAAATGTCACTTCCTACTTTTTATGGTTCTTCTCAAAATTTTGCTAACACTTGGGTGCAAAAATTGGATGTATATTTTCAGCTGAATCCTATGTTGGAAGAGGATGCATTAAAAATGGCCATTTTGCATTTGGAAGGAGATGCCAATGAATGGTGGTTTCATGGGATGAAAACTTTGGGTCATAATCAGGTTAAAACATATGAAGAATTTGTTGACAGGGTACTAGAAAGATTTGAACAAAAAGATTCAGAATTGCCTTTCAAAGAACTAGCTCAATTGAAGCAAATTGGGTCCCCTACTGAATATATGATGGACTTTCAAAAATTATCAGTCAAGGTGGCTGATGTATCTATGGGAAGGTTAGTATTGCTGTTCACTGAAGGTTTGGCTGAACCCTTAAGAGGTTTGGTCAAAACCCACAAGCCAACTACATTAAAAGATGCAATGAGCTTGACTAGGGATCTCCAAAATGTGCTTCCTAGAACGAGATTTCCTCCTAAGCCTAGCTATAAATTTGAAAAGAAAACTTGGAAAAGGGATGGATATGATAAGAAACCTTGGCAAAGAGAGTCATTTTAGAGGAATAAAAAAGAGGGACTAAACAGGGATGAACTTAGAAAAAAGAAACTATGCTTCACATGCTTCCAACCGTGGACACCGGGGCACAAATGTACCAAAGGAAAGGCTCAATACATAGAAGTATTTTCTGATAATGAGGGGTATGATGGGGGAATGGATGAAGATGGACATATTTCAGATCAAGAAGAGGCATATGAGACAGCAGTAGAAGAGGAAAGACAAGAAGAAAATCAGCCTTCACCAGACAAAGCAAGAATGGCAGTGCTTTCAGCAGTACCTCGCTATCATACTATCCGATGCAAAGGTGTGGTACAAGGACAAAGAACTTCAGTTTTGGTAGATGGAGGAGCCACTCATAACTTCATTGATGCAGAGATGGTAGAGAAAATAAAGATACCTATTGAACCATTTGATGGCTTCACAGTTGTCATTCTCGGTCACAACACAATGCAATGCAAAACATGGGTTCCAAAGCTGCAAGTCACCGTAGGTAACTATACTTTTGTTGATAGTTCTTATGTGGTTGATGTTGCTGATACTAATGTGGTTTTGGGAGTGCAATGGTTGTATTCAATAGGAGAGAATACAGTAAACTATCAAATTCCCGAAATGAAATTCCAAGATTCAAAAGGAGTACAAAGAGTTGTGAGAGGGCAACACACTTATCCAAATCAAGTAGTGACTTGCAATAGCATGAGATCTATATTGAGGCATGGGGATATAGAATGGGCTGCTGAATGTCATATTACATCTCCCAAGCCAACTATAAATATTGTCAAACACCCAAAGGAGATAGAGAGACTTTTGCAAAAATATGAAAAGGTTTTTAGAGACCTTCCACATGGTAGGCCACCGGATAGGGGGGTTGAGCACAGTATTGTTTTGGAGGAGGGTACTTCACCCATTCAAATACCACCTTATAGACATCCTAAAAGGTTTAGAGATGAGATTGAAAAATCTATCCAAGAACTCCTAGAGTTGGGGCTTATTAGACCAAGCTCTAGCCCTTATGCTTCTTCAGTAGTGCTAGTGAAGAAAAAAGATGGAACATTGAGAATGTGCATAGATTTTAGAGCCTTGAACAAAAAGACTATAAAGAATAGGTATCCTATTCCTAGGATTGATGAGCTCATGGATGAGCTACATGGGGCCAAATACTTCTCAAAAATTGACCTTAGATCAGGGTATCACCAAATTCGAATGAAAGATGAAGATGTGCAAAAGACCGCTTTTCGATGTCATTTTGGCCACTTTGAATTTCTTGTCATGCCTTTTGGGTTAACCAATGCCCCAGCCACCTTTCAAGCATGTATGAATAGGATATTTTGCAAGCAACTAAGAAGGTTTGTTTTGGTATTCTTTGATGATATTCTCATTTACAGTAAAACATGGGAAGAGCATTCGCAGCAGTTAGAGATTGTGTTGAAAATCTTGCAAGAAGAGTCCTTATTTGCTAAATTATTAAAATGTGAATTTGGAATGAAAGAACTACTGTATCTTGGGAACATTATTGGGCAAGAAGGAGTGAAGGTACACATGGAAAAAATCAGGGCTATCTTGGAATGGCCATCACCAAAAAATATTACTGAATTGAGAGGCTTTATTGGCATATGCACCTACTACAGAAAAATTGTGAAAGGGTTCTCCAAGTTGACTTCTCCACTCACTGATTTGACTAAGAAGGATGCTTTCAAGTGGGATGAAGAGGCTGGAAAGGCCTTCCAAAAAATGAAAGAGGTAATGAGTAGTTGTCCCATACTTTCACTTCCTGATTTTACTAAACCTTTTGTTGTGGAATGTGATGCTTCAGGTGGAGGAATAGGGGCTGTCCTAAAGCAAGGCCAACGCCCCATAGCCTTTGAGAGCAGAAAGTTGCAGCCTCATGAAAAAATTTACTCCATCTATGATAAAGAAATGATGGCCATTATGCATGCATTGGCCAAATTCAGACAATACTTGGTGGGCAGCAAGTTTGTGGTGAAAACTGACCACAATAGTCTAAGACACTTTCTCACCCAAAAAGATCTAAATGAAAGGCAACAAAAGTGGGTAAGAAAGATTCAAGCTTATGATTTTGATATTGAATATGTCACAGGAAAGAATAATATAGTAGCAGATGCTTTGTCATGAAGGCCTTCTTTTTCTCTCATGGATATTGCTAAGGATTGGAAAAACATGCTACTAGTTGAATATGCCAAAGACAAATTTGCTTGTGATGTGTTGGATGGAATCAAAGGGGATGATAATTATAGGATTTTGAATGGGCTAATATATTATAAGGGAAGAATTTATTTAGTTCATAACTCCAAGCTCAAGTACCGAATTTTGCAAGAAGCACATGATTCCCCACTAGCAGGCCATCCGGGAATCTTCAAAACTTATAGACAGTTGAGGCAAAGATTTTTTTGGAAGGGGCTGAAGGAATATGTTCAGAAGTATGTGATTGAATGTAAAGCATGTCAACAAAACAAATCAGAACTTACATGTCCAGCCGGCCTATTACAACCATTGCCCATTCCGGAGCAAAAATGGGACAGTATTTCCATGGATTTCATCACCAGATTGCCTAAATCCTTAGGTAAGGATTGTATCTATGTGGTAGTTGATAGGTTGACAAAATTTGCTCATTTTTTTGCTGTTACATCATCTTTTAGTGCTGCATAAGTGGCTGATATTTTTTTCAAAGAAATCTTCAGATTGCATGGGCTTCCCAAGAGCATTGTCAGTGATAGAGATAGTAGATTCATGGGTGCTTTTTGGAAAGAAATTTTTAGATTGTTAGGCACTCAATTGACTCCAAGTACCAGCTATCATCCACAAACTGATGGAAAAACAGAGAGGGTAAACCAATGGTTAGAAGGATACCTAAGAAACTATGTGGGAGGGCAGCAAAAGGCATGGGCAAAATGGCTACACTTGGGTGAGTTTTGCTACAACACCACTTATCATATGTTAATAGGAATGTCTCCTTTCAAAGCATTATATGGTTATGATGCACTTACATTTGCTGACATTATATTTGGTGATAGTAGAGCCCCAAAGGCTAAAGATTGGGTGGAAGAGAGCCAAGAAATTTTAAAGCTCTTGAAAGACAATTTGCAGGTTGCTCAAAATCAACAAAAACAATATGCTGATAGACATAGAGAAGAGAGAACCTTTCAAGCCAATGATTTAGTATATTTAAGGTTGCATCCCTATAAACAAACATCTCTCAAAAAGAATGGAGCAGAAAAATTAAAACCAAGGTACTATGGGCCATACAAGGTAGTGCGGAAGTTTGGAGAAGTAGCATATGAACTAGAACTTCCGGAAGGGAGTAAAATCCACAATGTATTTCATGTTTCTTGTCTTAAGAAATCTCTTGGTCAGCAAATCATCACTTCAGAAATACTTCCTCCTTTGGATGATGAAGGTCAGCTCACACTTGTTCCGGAAAAGGTTTTGAAGACACGGGAAAGAAGGTTGAGGAGTAGAATCATCAAAGAATATTTAGTGCAATGGAAGGACTTACCAAATGAAGATGCCACATGGGAAGAGGAGAAGATTTTGCAGCATCCAAATTTGAAATTGCTTGAGGACAAGCAATCTTGGGTGGGGAGGACTGTAATGTCCCCATTCAAATAAGTGCATAGTAAGACAATCCCATCAATCCTACTAGTTTCCTAGGTTGGATGGGCACATGTGGGATGGTAATAAGGAAACTAATAAATGATATTTAGACATTAGAAGGGTTCAAGAATTTAATAAATATGATGAATAAATAAATTCAAGAGAAATTCTAGGTGGCAAGTGGTTTTGGAGACATATGGAGGTGGTGGGACCCACACTAGCTTGATTTTTCAATGACACATGGCAGCTCTCTCTTGCCAATTCGAATTCATGGGAAGGTGAACACTCTTGGGTGAGTTGGTAAGTCATAACACATGGCATTGAGCATCTTAGGTCGAAATGGGATGGAATAGTAACCTCCATGGGAGAGGAAGAGTCAAATTGGAGACTAGTGGACACTTGGGCTAGATTCCCTAGTTTTATGACAACAATAATGAAGCATCTATTACATTTATGACAAAATTCAGACCTGACTTCTTACACCTGACCATTATGACATGTCAGCCCCAAAAATAGGCTCAAGAAGGCGCTCATGGAGTTGGAGGCATCTAAAGATACTCAAATTCGAATTTGGGAGAAGATGGAAGGTTGGAACTAGGAGACAAGTGGCAAATGAGGAATATTTTCTAAATGGAAAATTATTGAATCTATTGAGAGGATTTAGACCCCTTGAAGGCTAATGTTGATTATAAAATGTATAAATCAAGTATGAGAATGGATTTTGATGATTTGAGAAAAATTGCATTTTTGAAGAGAGAGCTAGTGGATGACTAGTTTCTTTCCTTAGCCAATTTCGAGGGTGAAAGATTCCCATCCAAGTTGGTGTTTGGAGAGGCCACTCAGGTCTTTCATGGTGCTTTAATGGAGTTTGTATTTGCATTTATCAGCTACAGGAAGTTTCATGGTTTGGTTTAGTGCAGCACTTTCTCTCCACCGTTTCCAATTTTGAAGGCATATTCGTGCTTCTTGAGGGAGGGCATTTTTGTTGAGCACTTGTGCTTCTTGAGAGAGCTTCTCATTATATATTTCTGATTGTAATAGCTTCATATCCTATTTTATTGATATTCAGAAAGTCTCAGGTCGAAATACCCACTGGTTGTATGCAAAACTATTGATTAATGAGCAAACAATGTCCATTTCCCTAATGCATTGATGTATGACACTATAATGTTGATTATTTCGAATGGATGGATGATTCTCTGATATATTTGTGATCAATATACTGCCATGGATGTCTTATACAAGTTTCATGTACTGTACTTGAGCATTTGAAGCATTTTTACTCAGTTTAGTTGTATTGGGAGGCGAAATAGTGCCATTTCCCCAAGGGTCGAATTGGGAGTTTTTGCTGTTGAATGTGAGAGAGTTAGAACAGTAGTAAAAATCAAATAATGGTGCATATGAGAACTTAATCACATACTTAACACATTATATACCTCTTTTCATAAATTTGTGAGAGTTTGGAGGCATTTGGAAGGCCATTTGCAGTGTTACCCAAGGGGGATTTGAGGCACAAATTACTAGTCAAAATTACATATATTGATCAGAATACAAATCAAGTTTGAAGCAGTATTTGGAGGGCCATAAAACATCCCTGAAACTTATATTCAAGTCTAAATACCATTCATACACCTCTACAGAAGATTTGGGAGCATTTGGGTTGATTTGGAGGTCAAAACAGTAAAACTAGTCAAAGGTCGAAATTGGGAAAAAAAGTGAAAAATTGGGCATTTTAATAAAATTTGAAAAAGGGATAATACATAAATGACAAAGTTAAAACAATGGAGAAATGTAACCAATATCGATCCAACGTTTGATGTAGATCCCCGTTAGAGCTTTCAATCCATGCACGTCCAAGCACTTGTAACATGCAAATTAGTCTTGACAACAAATATCTAACAAGTAAATGTGATATATAAGTAACATTAACATCATTAATAACAATGGTCCATAATATCATAATCAAATGCAACCCAATGTATAATAAATGACATTCACACCATGAATGGACGAGAACATGAGTATTTCTATTAATGAACAAGAAGAAGTACTAAGTGATATGACCTCTTGACGGCAACCAATCTGAACCAAGATCTAGATCAATCCAGTTGTGCCTCCACCACTTCAATCCTCCATGAATGGAAAACTCAAACTAGAAAGGAGTTTGGAAGGTGAACATAATTGGTTCACAACTACAAGGATCAATGACTGCAGACTCAAGATAGGGAAAAAATCCACTAGAGTGCCTTTATTATTCTCTTCCTTGTCGCGTCCATAAGCCATATGTGCTCAATATATAGTCCTCTAAAAGGTAGGTGAAAGGACTCATCGAGACATTACTTTGGTAGATGGAGAGCCAAAGGTCACCCAATGATTGCTTTTTGGGAGTAAAAAGTAATAAAATAGTGGTTTTTACCATTTTACTTGATACCCACGGGCTATAGGGATGCAACTTGCGGGTACACATGTTATAGTGATGCAACATGCGTGTAGGAACAAAAATAGGATAGACTAGTATCACTGAAGGATGAAAATGGATCCAAGTCACTGAAATGGATCCTACATGCCAAAGAATGCTGATGCTCATAGGGTGGAAGATTTCTATATAACACCTCTCATGTTGAATCTTAAAGTTGATTAATTTGTTTTGAACATCCTTTACTATTTGTAAAATATCATTATTCATATTTGTATTCTCATCATTAATCTCAACCCATACAAGTGGGGTAGGGGATTGTCTTCCAGCCATATCTTCCTGCAGTTTAGTAACACAGTCTTTCTTCTATGCACGAAAGAAGAAAACCATATAAACGGAATTATTTTTCTTATAAAACTTAGTGGACACTATAAAGCCAAGTGTCGTAATATAAGATCTAATACCACGTGTAATAACCCAATAATACACTAAATTTGGAAAAAAAAAACTTGATGAAACTAAGATTTGTTGCTTAACTAATTTTGTAATAAAAGCAAGGCATATCTTTTTACTACATAGTTAAATCAAGGTAATACTTTTATAGCACATGTCACAACAATGAAAATTTAATACTATTTAATCTATTTGAGAATTCCAATCCATAAACGCAATCTAAGATAAATAATAACTATGTTATAGCCTTAAGGCATAAACTTCCCATAGAGACTGCATCACCAAAAGGCATATGTATTATTATTCATTCTTTATACTTAATATTAAGATATTATTAATATATATAGGTGAGTGACTTTATTCTCACCATAAGACATATCACTGATCATTTTGTATGCATAATTTAAAAGACCTCTTTTTTTCTTTTTTTTCTACATTTAGTCAAAAGTATTCAATAATAACAGTTAACTATAAAGGGAAAAGGGAAAGGAAAATGCATATTACTTTATGATATTTAAATCAATTATTTTTTTGATATTGACTTCAATGAAACTATTTGTTTAGTACCCCTAGCTACATTTATTTTATTATAAACACACACAAATATATATATATATATATATATATATATATATATATATGTTTTCTCTCTCCTTTACATATATTTATATTTGTATTTTTTCTTTTTTTTCTTTTAAATTTATATTGTAATGAATCTAATTCCTATTAAAAGACCCTCCCTTAAGAATGAAATATGTAAGACAAGGCATACCGTAAAAAGAAGTTTGTGAACTATGGATTTAAACCATATTCCAATCCACCAATTTAAAGTGTTATATCCCAAACCAACACATTAATTGTTGATGCATTTGTAACTTCGGAAGATATTAACTTGTATATTACATTTGTATTTTATTGTACCCCCAACGGAGATGTATTATTCCTCCGATTGGAAGTGTCATCATTTGTATTTTCAGGTGTTGCAAGTTACATTGTAAGTGTCGTAACTTATATTGGATGGGTTAGTAGACTACCTTGGTGGGGTCGGCCCTGTATGAGTCATGTTGATGGGTTATTAGGCTTCTTTTGAAAGTCGACCCAGTTAGGGTTAAAGGCAGGTTAAGTTGTTGTATAAATAGAGAGTGCATCTCTCTCATTTTACTCATTCACTCACTCATCCAACTTGCATAGTTGAGAGAGAGGAGTGCGCACAAGTGGAGGAGGAGTAGCTGTTGGAGACATCTATTTTTTTGGGATTGATCTTTGTGATCTTTGAATTGGGGCTTATTCTATCTCTGAGGAAGTTGTGGTTTTTTTCACCTTCTTGGTTTTCCCTAGTGAAATGCTTTGTGTCCATTGTCTCTTGTGATTATTATGTTGTGCTTGTTATTCTCTTAGTGATCCTAGATAATATTGAATGAAATTATCGAAAAATTAACGTGGTATTAGAGCGGTACTAAGAAGAAGACACTGTGCAGCTGCGGAAGCTAGGGATTCTTAATTTTTGGGTTTCTCTCCACATTTCATCAAAGGAAAGAGGCTAGATTGACTCTCCTATCAAGGGAGCATATTTATGTCGAGACAGAATTCAATTCAGAGAAAGTTTGAATTTTTGGAATCTGAGACCACGGTTGGACGCTCCTTAGAAAAATCAAAGTTTAGAGACCAAGATCAGACCTTTTGGCTGGGAAGAAACCCAGGCACTTTCAAACCCTAGTTCAGGATTTTGACCAAAAAACCAGAAAACCAGAAACTCCAGATCCATAAGTTTCAAAGTCAATTTTGAGGGGACAAATTTTGGATATTTCAAAATTGAATTATACTAGCTTGATCAGCTCAGCAAGGCGCATCTTTCCATCCAATCATAAGTTTGAAATTCAAAGTTTGAATTTTTAGGGTTTCTCTAACAAACCGTAATCGAGCTCGAGATCCAGTTTCAACAAATCAATTGGTAAGACCTAAATCTTTTATTTCCATTTGAGTTTCTCATTAAAATGTCTCACAACACCAAGCTTGAGGATAAGCTTGAAGGGATTGATGAATTCTGAGCATGGAAGTATAGGATTGGGTTAATCCAAGAAGAAAATGAATTGGACACCTACTTAAGTGAAGAGGTTCCAGTTCTAAAGGGAGATGAGGCTAAGGCCTTACACAAGAAGAACTTGGTAATGTATAAGAGAATCATTTTTTATTCTATCAAAGACCATCTCATACCCCATGTGTCTTCCTTAAAGACACCTAAGGAGATGTTTGACTGCTTGACCAAGTTGTTTGAAGGAAAGAATATAAATCAGAAGATGACACTGCAGAACCAACTGAAAGGGGTAAAGATCCAGAATGGAGAGACCATCCAATACTACTTTACTAAGGCCTCTCAAATCAACGAACAACTTGAAGCTGTGGATGAAGTAGTGGAGAATGGAGAAATTGTGATGACCACATTGAATGGCCTACCTAGGTCATGGAACTACTTCATCCAAGGTATCTATGCAAGAAAAAATTGATCTCTTTCAATAGACTATGGGAGGAATGTTAAGAAGAAGAAGCTAGGATTGTGGCCTGAGAAGAAAACATGGGAAATGAATATCAAGCTCTCACAGACAAACCAAGAGAAGTAAGTTCAATAGGGAGAAACCTCATCACAAGAAATCTTCTCACCGCCATTAAAGAGAGAAGAAATATCTGAGATGCTTCTCATGTAATGAGAAGGGACACTTTGCCTCAAAATGTCCCAAGAACAGAAAGGGCTTCAACAACAACAACAATAAGAGAAAGAAGAAGAGATATCATGCTCATGCTTCTGAGGATGATGAACCTCCTAGGAAGAAGACTAAGGTAGAAAGTGAAGACTCTTCAAGTGACGAAGAGTATGTTCTAATCTCTATTTTCATAGGTACTATTACACATGGGTGTAATGATTGGCTTATTGATAGTTGGGATTCCAAACATATGATGGGATTTAAAGAATCTCTTATGGGCCTATCTAAACATGAGTTACCTCATAAGGTGAAACTCTGGGATGACTATCAATACCCTATAAAAGGAAGTGGTGAATCATGCTTGTTAACACCCAAATCATACCCTCTAGGTTGCAGGAGAGGGCAAGTCGGGGTAACCACTAACCAACTTTAGACTAATGCTACCGACCCATCACAGTTAGAGAGGGCTCTCTCTTCAAACATATGAAAGACTAGAAATAATCAAAGGTTTCGACAATGAAAACGTACACCAGCATTCATCACTCAAGATATTCAATCAATAACATACATAGAAGGTCAGACTTCTGTTAGGAAAGATCATTTAAATGGTTTGGAGATAAAATCATAAGGAAAACATGGGCGATGGAGACAACATAGAAAACATAAATCAAATACAGTGTTGCAACTAGGAATGTCAAAACAGAGGCAAGGTAGCCACCCATTTATAGTCGATCAACTTTTTAATTTGATGATAATGAAGAAAATAGAAACAGTCCATCGATGTAGAGCATACAATGATGAATTCTATACCAACTTTCGTAGATAATAATTGTGAAATGTTTGGTAAGATTTGAATAGAGAATAATCTCTATGAATTCCATTCAAACACTACACTGAACCAAACATGAATAAGCATTTACAAAATGTATTTACTATGATGGAAACACAAATTCACATGGGAAAAGAGAAGGAACAGACTACAAGGAGAATGACACGGGAATATCTACCATTAAAACCAGCTTCAATCACTACAATTTCATTAAAGACAAAATGTTTCAGAACAGAGGAAAGCTCTCCAAAGGCCTATTGATGCCTCGAGGGTGCAGGGTAAGTGCAAAGTGCTGGAATGGGTTCCAAGGCACACAACAGGGGATGAAAACCCAGCCAAAGGCTTCGAAAGACCCTGTGCAAGGGAAATTCTATCCTCGAGCTGTTTGGTGTGGTGATCACCCACGGATATTTGGCCTCCGCTGGCACTCTATGAGTAAAAGATTTGATCAATAAGATCAGTTTCCCAATTTAGGGAAACAAAGGTATGGAAAAGCTGTTAGCAATTCTAACTTAGCCTATTTAGAAAAGAACATAATCTTAAGTCAGATATATTCTAACATGAAAAGTTGAGTGTTTATGCAGATCAACCTTGAAGTGTAAGAGAGCAAACAGTCTATCACCTTTAACAGAAACGCATTAGATGAGATATTTGCTGACTTAAATTATGATTTATTTAAGGAAAATTAAACAAAATAATCCAAGCTTAGTGACCATCAAGATGTAATATGTTATCCTTTTATTGATTGAAAAATCAACAATGATTGATTATATATATATATATATATATATGATCAATTGCAAAAATCGATAAAGAAAGTATTTAATCAAAGAAATTTAATCAAATATTTTCATACACACATCAGTTATACAGAAGAACCAATACAACAAATCTATGTATTCATTATATATTCAGCAAGAGATCATATGCATAATGGATGACAATCTGGAACATAAAATCAGGAATCCTTAAAGAAATTTAAGTGATAATCAGAAGATGGATCTAAAGATAACATTACTGCATTAAGATGCCTTGTACCAAAATTACAATGACTCTGACCACATAGTATCTTCAATCTTATCTCCTGCTGAATTACAGTTCCAAATATTTCAACCCCTTACCAAGAGAAGCACTCCCCCTTAAATACTAATTAATCATAGGAGTCCAAAAGGAGAAGTTCTACAAAATAGGGATTACAAAATCAGATCTAATTAAAGATCCAGAAAATCCTGCCATTTTTCATAAATATCTAACAATTCATCTACATTTGGGAAAATGACAGATTCCAAAGATAATTGAGCATTGCATGCGCTGTTCTCCATATCATGCTTTGCTAGCTTGTGCCAAATATGTAGGTACATACGAATCCTCCCTTCCATGATGACCAGTTCTTTAACCAAGCAATCTACATCTTGAATGCTGACTTGTTCCAAATCCTGAATCTTCTGTGCAAATTCTTCACATCTGGTCTCGAGTTCTTCAAGTCTACATTTCGGTGGTAGAGCTCCAAAATAGGACTCATGAGTGGAAAACCTAGGGCATCCATAATATTGTCAGCTGCATAACATCGTATAGTGCAGATGTCCTGTGGTTTATTAATGATTTCCTCAACTGATTCATTCAAATCAAGCCACGTGTTCAAAGATGCCTTGACTTTCTTTATCTGGAAAGTATTAAGGATTGGGATGTTCTCTGGAACATTCTTGATATACATTTGCCATTGATTGATTTCTTCTTCAGCTTTAGAAGCTTGGAGTCTCTTTTCCTTCTATTCTTCAAGAGTAGAAGACATCTTAGACAAACTGATGAAATTTTCCCTAATCTCATCTAAGGCGATATATAACTTCTTCAGTTCTTCATGATGACTCTGATTCACTTCAAGGGATAAATTTTTGAAGTCACAGGATGTGAACTTGATAACATTGGAGGAAGCTGCACTTGTAGTTGCATCTTCAACCTGCTTTTCCAAAGAGGCTATCTTTACGAGATCAGTAGAATGTTGACACTACAAAAGGTTGAATTCGGTAAGAAGAGTAGCATTCTTCTGTTCTAGTTCTTGTACTTTGTATGCCCAAGTTTTCCTGAGGTCAACCACATCAACAGAATGTTGATCCTTTGTTTTAGCCAACTCTTCCTTCAGGTTTCTAATTTCTTCCTCCCTGAGGTTAACTTCTTTGTCCAAGACCTGGATCGAATCCCAGTTAGTAGTGGTAAAAGCCCCTAAGGCTACTACTATTTCAACCACTTCAATTCTTGGGTTATTAGTTCTGGGGGGCCATATCACCTAATCTGGTTCATGTGCTTCCAAACCACCTTGGTATTGACCCCTCTTCCTACTTCTTTTAACAACTGCCTTGTCATCTTGACGATAGAAATAATTCCCAAGAGGAACCACATCTGTGTCTGTATACTTAGCAATGGACTGTGTAGGAATAGAAGTGACACTAACTGTAGAAATCAAAGAAGGTTTCTGTGTGACAGTAGAGGTAGGGATAGGTAGAGTGACTTGAGTGGTAGCTAGAGGTGTAATAATGACTTCGAGAGCTGACACACCTTTTTCTGGGGAGGGAAGTGAAACAAAGACTTCAGAAAGTGGAACCTGAACATGACTATTGACTTCTGGGAATGAAGTGGGATCTGATCTTTACTAGGTGAGTGTGTAGGAGAAACCTTGGAAGATGTATCAATGGAGGTTATTAATAAATCAATTGTAGATGATTGCAGAGGGATAGCCAAAGGCTGGGCTTCTGTAGTAATAGATGGTGAAATGGAAAAATAGACTGAATGTTCTGGTAATGAAGTAGTGGTGTTGTTGAGGGTATTAAGCAAGTGGGATAATGACAATGGAAGTGTTCCTCCTAGAGGCACAGTAGAATTTAGCTGTACAGATGACAACACAATTGCTGATGATGAGATACCAAGGGCAACATTAAACTCCAACACTGATTGTTCATGGAAAGACTGATCCATATCAATATTGTCCAGCAATTCAGTATCAGTCTTAGGATTTCCAGAGACTTCTTCAACTATCGGTACTGGAAGAGGTGAAACTATTTCTTCATCAGAGTCAATTATATCTATAGTAGAAATTTGTGAAGAGGAATGCATGACCTTCTATCTTTTAGCTGGGCTAGCCTTGGTTATGAACAATTCATCATCTTTTGGAGTGTTTCAACTAGAGACCTGATCATCCAGTGTACCTGGTGGATGAATTTTGTCTGAAGGCCTTGGGGGTTCTAGCAACTGAGTCTGTAACATTGATGAAAACTGTGCCATTTACTGTTTGGATTCATGGGTTGTCTGTAGCATGATTTTTGCTTCTTCATTAGCTTTATCTTTGAATGGTTCCCCTTGAATAGTTTTACCTTTGTCTCCATCAGGACTCGTGGCCAAAGGAGGAGCGTTAGATTTCTGAGCTTCTTTCTCTTCCCTGTCCTTTCTTGCTTATTCAACAAGATTCAACTACATGGCCCTATAACTTAGGATTCTATCCTTTAATTATTTCTAAAACTATAGAATATCATGTTGTTCTTGAGAGTCTTTTACTTTGGCCAAGACTTGAGAAAATATGTCTACCCCCTAATATATGGAATCATCGGGGATTGACTCATGTGTATAGTCTATCTTCATGTGAACTTGCTTTAGGTGTGCGTCTAAGAACTTCTTAGGATCATGTTTCCTTTTCGGGGCAACACCTAATCTTAGAGCAACTATCTGATCACCCAGGACTACAACCCAGGTTGAAGTTGGGATGACCAATTGACCCAAATTCAGAGCAAACTTAGGCCAATTTTTCTTCTTGGGTCCTATGAGTCTCTTATACATACCATCAGTGACAATTTGAAAAGAAACCTCCTATATTACCATCCTGTCTGGAACTATTTTTGGCAACAAATGAATTGTTTCACTTCCCTGGATTCTGATGTATGAAAAGTACACACCTACATACCAGTCACCCATTGTGTTGATAAAAGCTTTGGCATCATCTGAGAATGCAGGTGGATGTTGCTGGAAGATCTTAAAATAGATGGTACCCACAAAACAGTCACAGATGTCATATATCATAGGTGCAAATTCCCTTCCCATAGTGTTGAATGGTAGATGTGTACAGGTGGATATGAAGGAGTCCAATGCCAACCCATATTAGGGTACTAGAACTCTGAGCAAAAAACATCAAGAACATATGCAGATAGGAAGAAGGGTTGCTTCTTATGAGCTGGTGCCTTCTGATATTCATGGATGGCATTTTTTAGTTCTGTTGATAAGATAGAGGTCCAAGGAAAAGACCCACCTGTAATTAACACATGATGTGCTATGGGTGCCCACTCTGCTTTAAAATGAGAACAATTGGGTTGACAAAAAAGTCGGCAGAGCATGCTTGCAAGTAGAGAAAAGGGTTCCTTAAACTAGATAATAGGATAAAGGTTATCTGAATTGGGTACGGAGGCATCAGGCTTGAACATCCAAGACTTAATCATTTGATCGAAATTATACTAGGTTTTGGACGATTGTATGAACTCAGCAAAGAGTGTCTGTGCATGGGGTTTCAGAGCAAAAGCTCGAACAAAGACCTCTGAGTGAAAACTTGTCAATTGACAGCCTATACTATCATTAAAAGAATGCTCTTTAACATCAACATTCTCAATTATCCACTTAACTGCATCTGTGTAGGGTAAGACAACACGATGTGTAGCGATGGCGTGAATTTGGGAAGCCCTAATTTTCTCGTAGACTGGTCTATCATTCTCGATATGGGAAAGGTTGTCATTATAAAAAATGGCATATATACTAGACCAGTCCATTTGGTACATTTCAGTAACTCGTTCAATGGTGTTAGAGAGAAAACCAAAATTTGGGTCTTTGATCAGGGGGTCTTTGTACGACGATTTAGACCGTGTATTTCTTGACATGGTGAAAGAACTTTGCAATATCTGATAGATACAAAAAATCAAATGAAATTCAACCCAAAAATAACAGAATTTCAAGCTAGTAGCGTAAAGATAATAGTGGACTTACCTGAAATAACCAATAAACTGAAAAACGACATCTGACACGCAATCCACAGTAAAATGATAATGCGACAACGTAATTTATTCAATAGTTAAAATGTAAAACTAAAAGGTAAAAAACCCTATTAAATACATTCACCAAAATAAAACCAACCGTGCGATCATAACAAATGGACGACTAAGATTAAACACAACGGGACGCGAAATCGGGTTCAAGTATGTTGAGGAAACTGTTATTGAAAGGTCCCGCAAGCCGAAACCCGAAAGTACGGATTTGCGGGTTGCGGGTTCACAAAAATGAAAGTCATAGAAAATATTTCCGAAAGCCGAAAACTGACTATGTGGGTGGTGGGTTTCAGGAACGTGAAACTATGAGAAGAGATAACCATCCTGAAAGCTGCATCCCAAAATTACGGGTTGTGGGTTTCGGGAGGACACACCAAATAAACGAAAAACCACAATCCTAAAATCCGAATGCCACCATTGTGGGGTTCGGGTTTTGGGGTAATTATTTCTCAATCTTGTTAAAGAATGATTCCGCAACCCACAGCCGTCGGGTTGCAGGTTTCGGAATTACCAAAACCAAAACATAAAAAACAACAATCCCGCAACCCACACTTGTCAGGTTGTGGGTTTCAGGTTCTCCAAATGTCGGGTTTCAGAATGATGATAACAGTCAACAAAATACTCAAAATTTTGGCTCTTTTCAGACGGAAACACTTTGGAAGAAATAATCAAACCCTTACAAACAAGCACTCCAAAAGCATGGGTGAAGAATTTTATAGGTAAAATCAAAATTGAATATTTACAAGATGACTCACCCAAATACCTTTGCGTTTATCTAGAAATGGGGTTCCCTTGCTTAAGTGAAGCATGGGATCTATTGTGCCCACAACAAGGCCTCGTCCACTTGATTTTCCAACCCCTAATTATTCTATTACAATGATCTTATATAGACTCTTGGCCTTGAACTAGTACTTAGGAAACAAACAAAATTATGCTAGCACCTTGACAGCCCCAAATTTGGAGTATTACATACGTGTCATGTTTCCAAACAGACTGATCAAGATGGGAAACAAAATATTATGAATAGGACACCACCTTACTCCGAAGTGTTCAATCGACCTCGTGAATCAAAGAAGTCCTCTATCTTCAGAGAGCTGTCATCCTGTGACTCTTCAGCAAGAGGGGGAGGTGTCACTCTCTCAGTGGGGAGAACAAGGTCATGGATAATCTCCTTGCCTTGCTGGACATCTCCCTCCTTTTCAGGAATCTCCTCCTTTCTTTGATGCCGAATTCTCTTGTGCACCTGTCACCCTTCGGGTTCCTCCTCCTCAGTATCCTTGCCCCTCCTTCCTCATCTGGGGACAAGGCCTGAAGTCACTAATACTAGAGAAACCCGTCACTTGGGGGTGGATACCTTTTGTTAGAAACTCTCCCAAACTGAGGCTTGGTATTTCCCCACTCTCGACTTCAGATAGACCAACATCTATTTTGAACAACCAACAAGGCAGGGGAGCTATCCTCAATGTTGAGGCCAAGCCCAAATTGGGCGATTAAGGAGGCCCGCCAACTTTTAGGTAGACTTTGACGAAATAGGGCGACGATCGACATCTTCAGGGAGACCTCCAAACTCAAATGTCTGGCGCTTCAGGAGACAAATACAAAACAGATTGGTATGGTCTATGCTGAACATTATACAGGACCACTGGAACCTTCTGCACCCGACTATGTTTGTAGGACCTTCAAACTTCTGCTAATTTTGGTGACAAGAAGATGAATGTCTGTACCAAGACGGAAACCCTATCTCCCGGAACAATCCCAAACCCTGAATCTTTACAGAGACTAGCTCCTTATCGGCCCTCCTAGTGACTAAATACATTTCCTTCTTCGAACGACCTACGATCAGAAATTGCCCGGAGTAGACAAGCCCCGGGAAAATAAAAATGTTATCTTTACCCATCGACGTCTATATATATAAAACTTGTTCACTTATCCTCTAGGTTTCTTCGTTAGCTGCTTGTGAATTCCATCCATTGATCTCTCACATGCACTACTCTCGGTCATCTAGATTTTCCCTCCTTTAATTGATTTGAACCCCTTTTTGTCTCAGTCGTTGGATCGCTCCATGTGTCCCAATCCCCACCATCCACTGCTAAGCATCGTACCCTCATAGAGTGGGATCATTTTCCCCTAACTACATTTGCTTTACTGCTCATCCCCTTGCAACCATATCTGGTGGTGACACCTAGAAAACGGGTCTACCCATCATGACCATCTTCCCGTCTACCCAGCGTGCAACTCCCCCATGCGAGGATCACTGTGGATCATCGATCCTCCCAAGAACATCTACATAGTTTATTTTTTCACATTGCACTTACCATTGTTGGACCTTTAACCTTGACCGTAGGATACTACTCTGCCTCCCCAAGTCGTCCACATGGCCATAGATATACCTTTATGCTTTGGCGGTATCACATGCTTATTGAAACGATACTGCTTACCGCCTATCATCCTCATGACATCTCCTCCAGGTTCCACCTATCCGACGGCATTGACTGTTGCAATCGCCCTTATGACTATTCCCCATGCGCCTTATTCATGCGACCATCAACGAGGACCGTTGATCTCCCTTGAGCACCCATCTAATGGTGGAAACTGGAACGCTAGTTACCCTTTCCTCTATTTCCTTCGGACTATAGACTTAGGCTCCTTTTTGGGCCATTTTGGTCACATTTTGATGCTTCCTTCCCCAATATTTTATCCTTCCTAGCATATTTAACACCCCCATCTCCATTTCTCTAATTCCTTTAGCACCTGGTTATGGACAACAAGGGAAATCTATAGCTTTGATCAAAAAATTTTAGGGCTATCCCTTTATTCCACCTCCATATCCATGTTGCAAAAATCAGGTGCTAACAAGTGGCTCCAACCGGGGATGCTATCCTCCCTGCAAGGTAGCAAAGAACCTCGTAGACCGGGTGCTTGATCCATTCGGTGGCTCCTGCAAAAAAGAAATTCTCCCAGTAAACTACTTGGAAGCGATTGCCTGAAAACCTTCATGGCCCAAAACCCATGGGGATTTGGCTGTGTGGTTTATCCTGTGGCGACCTGAACCCTAGCCAAATGCTCAGTCCTACTCTAGACTGGAAACTTCTTGAAACCAAAAAAGTGAAAATTTACATTCTGAAACAAATTGGAAGTGCTGCAAATTGGAATTTACTACTGAAGTTTGAAATGCCAAAAATGTGAGGCTTATTTATATACAAACTACTTTACTTGAGAGGTCACGGCTCTAAGTAATGCAAAAATGCCAGTGCAACTAGTCTAGCAACTAACCCCTTAGGAAAGCCTTCTCATCATGCTGGACTGATTCCAGAGCAGTGAGGGTTAATGGCCTGAGGTGATGGCGATGGACGAGGACCTCTTGAGTGAAACCACAACGCTTACACCAGCCGCAAAACTCTTCTATGCATTCATCCACTGGATCATAAAAAATATGATACGCTCCACATGCCCTTTGAACCACAGCAGACCATCTTTCAGAAGAGCTATACAGATGCAATTTAGTTTCCCTGGTGCCTATGTCAAGACGAAGGGTCGCATACTTCTGACAAACCTCCATCAAAATTCAGAACTCATGCGTGCTAAAACCCCCGCATGACTCGATAAGAATGAAAAAACTAACTCCGGGTGATTTTTTTTCTGGGATGCTCATCATCCCCCGGTTGAAAACCTGATTCTGCCCTAGAAATTCAAAAGAATATTCACCCTATCCACCGAAAGGGTTGAGAAAAATCCATTCTCCTTGAAACTCAGCTTCTCGGCCTGGTGGACTTCCTTGAAAATCCTACTGTCTATCCTAGTCTCCTTCAAACACCTCGATCATCTGGTCGGCTGGCCTGAGATATTGGCCAAGCCCAAATGCTTCCCTAAAGAGTCTGTAATCATCTTCAGTCTAGGAGATGGACCCCATATAAGAGTCATGCGAGCTACCCAGGTGACTCTCTAGCCTTTCATCTATCTGGTCAACTTGTTGTGAATATGTTCCAAATTCGAGGATTTCCTCCAAGATCACATATTCTTCCTCTTCATCAGTCTAAGAGGAAAACTCTGTCTACTAGGAATCTTCAGGGAGTTCTTGGTTGCTAACCTCTTCCTCTTCCCTTGGATGGGAGTGTGATCTCCCCTGCAGAGGCTTGAGGACCTCCTCGTCCATTACTTCGAAAAATCTTATGAATCCTTCCAAATGGTCTTCTTCATAGTCATCATATTTAGGTGCACTGAAAAATCCATTAGAGCCATCAGAAATAACAACTTCAGCAGGCTGGTCGCAATCTATATACAACAGACTAGACTCACCTTCTTCTGGCACTTCATTTAGCTGATCACTTTTCTACTCTTTATGGGGAAGATTAGAATATAAGGCGAGCCCCTTTGGTTCATGCCTCTTTTTGAACCTTGTTTCTTCTTCCATCCTCTCATTGTCATTTTGTCTGGAAAGCTTTCCAGACATCCTGAGATTATCTTCAACCTCCAATGCATCCTTGAACATAAGCTGCAAATTGGAAGACCTTCTCTCCAACAGATGAAAAGATAATTCAGAAGTAAAAACTGATGCATAGTGTAACTTGGTAGCATTCTCTAGGGGTTGAATTTCCTTTGGCATGTTGTAATAGAAACTTGCAAACCTCCTGTTAAATCTAGACATGGTTTCATTCTCCTGCCTTCTCATGGAGTAAAACTCTGAAAGGATTAGGTCCCATGGCTTTCTCTGTCCCCAAAACCCCAAAAAGGCTTCAGACAACTCTCCCAAAGTATTAATAGACTCAAGATGAAAATGCTTGAACCATCTCTTCACATCTCCTTGGAGGGATTTTACAAAATCCTTCATACAGACATCATCATGTTCTATTTCAAAGAGGTCCAGAAAATGATCGAAACCTTGAAGATGCTTTTCTGTAGTAAGACTCTCGGATTTTCCATCAAATACAGGGAGCTGTTTATGGTAGCCCGAAGGAAAATCATGAAGGGCAGGGGGTAACTTTAAAGGGACGTATCTTAGCTGAGCTCTGGAAGGAAAAGGAGTATGCATAGGTAGGCTATTGTTGGCCTTATCCTTGGAGGCATCACAAGGCCGATGGTGGTCTATACATGGTTCAAATGAGAGGATGGGATCGATTCTAGGGATGACAGGGAGTGTACATTTTTGAATTCAAGTGTAGGACATACGAAGGAAGCTCTCTCATGACCTAGAGCACTCTAGCGAGACAATAATGTTTTGATATATATACATAAAGGCAAAAGGAGGCCAACACAGAAGAATAGGGCTTCTTTGAAGATATTGATATTTTGATACCCGAAACTTAATTCTTCCATGTCTAAGGAAGTTGGGCTCATTCTCCAATGGAGTCTGCAGATCGAACTTGAATAATGAGTGGATTCGTCAGGTGGATGATGTGCAACCCTTCTGTCTGCTTCCCACCATCAACAATTAGATCTGAAACTTTGTCGTTTTTCCAAGGATGACGAGACAATCGTTCCCCGGCAACGGAGCCAATTTGTTAACACCCAAATTGTACCCTCTAGGTTGCTGGAGAGGGCAAGTTGGGGTAACCACTAGCTAACTTTAGACTAATTCTACTGACCCAACACAATCAAAGAGGGCTCTCTCTTCAAACATATGAAATACTGGAAATAATCAAAGGTTTCAACAATGAGAATATACACCAGCATTCATCACTCAAGATATTCAGTCAATAACATACATAGAAGGTCAGACTTCTGTTAGGATAGATTGTTTAAATGGTTTGGAGAGAAAATTATAAGCAAAACATGGGTGATGGAGTCAACAAAGAAAACATAAATCAAATGCAGCGCTGCAGCTGGGATTGTCAAAACAGAGGCAAGGTAGCCACCCATTTACAGTCGAAGAGCTTTTTAATTTGATGATAAGGACGAAAATAGAAACAGTCCATTGATTTAGAGCATACAATGATGAATTCTACACCAACTTTAGCAGATAATAATTGTGAAATGTTTGGTAAGATTCGAACGAAGCATAATCTCTATGAATTTCATTCAAACACTACACTGAACCAAACATGAATACGCATTTAGAAAATGGATTTACTATGAGGGAAACACAAATTCACATGGGAAAAGAGAAGGAACAGATTGCAAGGAGAATGACACACGAATCTCTGCCATTAAAACCAACTTCAATCATTGCAATTTCATTAAAGAAAAAATGTTTCAGAACAGAGAAAATCTCTCACAAGGCCTCAGCCACTTGATTTTCCAACCTCTAATTATTTTATTACAATGCTTTTATATAGCCTTTTGGCCTTGAACTAGTCCATAGGAAACAAACAAAGTTACACTGCCACCTTGACAACCCCAAATTCAGAGTATTACTTATATGTCATGTTTCCAAACAGACTGATTAAGATGGGAAACAAAATATTATGAACAGGGCCCCACCTTACTCCGAAGTCTTCAATCCGCCTTGTGAATCAAAGAAGTCCTCTATCTTCAGAGAGCTGTCGGCCTGCGACTCTTCAACAGGACAGGGAGGTGTCACTCTCTCAGTGGGAAGAACAAGGTCATGGACAATCTCCTTGTCTTGCTGGACGTCTCCCTCCTCTCTGGCAATATCCTCCTTTCTTTGACGCTGAATTCTCTTGTGCTCCTGTCGCCCTTCGGGTTCCTCCTCCTCACTAGCCTTGCTCCTCCTTCCTCATCTAGGGTCGAGGCCTGAAGTCATTAGTACTAGAGAAACCTCTCACTTGGGGGTGGATACTTCGGTAAGAAACTCTCCCAAACTGAGGCTTGGTATTTCCGCACTCTTGACTTCGGACGGACCAACATCTATTTTGAACCACCAACAAGGCAAGGGAGCTATCCTCAATGTTGAGGTCAAGCCCAAAATGAGCGGTTAAGGAGGCCCGCCGACTCCCAGACAGACTTTAACGAAACAGGGCGACGACCGACATCTTCGGGGAGACCTCCAGACTCAAATGTCTTGGGCTTCAGGATACAAATATAGAACAGAATGGTATGGTCTGGGGAAAACAACATACAGGACCACAAGAACCTTCCACACCCGGCTATGTCTGTAGGACCTTTAGACTTCTACTAATTTTGGTGACAAGAAGCTAAATTTCTGTACCAGTATAAAAACCCTATCTCCCAGAACAATCCCAAACCCTAAATCTTGCCAGAGACTAGCTCCTCATCAGCCCTCCTGGTGACAAAATACGTTGCCTTCTTCGACTGACCTACGACCAGAAACTGCCGGGAGCAGACAGGCCCCGGGAAAATAAAAATGTCATCTTTACCCATCGATGACTATATATATAAAACTTGTTCACTTATCCTTTGGGATTCTTCATTAGCTACTTGTCAATTCCAGTCCTTGATCTTTCACATGTGCTACTCTCAGCCATCTAGATCTACCATCCTTTAACTAATTTGACCTCCTTTTTGTCTCAGTCATTGGATCACTCCATGTGTCCCAATCCCCACCGTCTGCTGCTAAGTGTCATACTCTAATATAGTGGGATCATATTCCCCTAACCGGTTTTGCTTTACTACTCATCCCCTTGCGATCATCTCTGGTGGTGACAGCTAGAAAATGGGTCTGCCCATCATGACCATCTTCCCGTCTACCCGACGTGCAACTCCCCCATGAGAGGATCATTGTGGATCGTTGATCCTCCCAAGAACATCTACACCATTTATTTTGTGACATTCCACTTACCATTGTCGAACCCTTAACCTTGACCGTAGGATACTACTCTGCCTCCTTCTGTCCATGTGGCCAGAGATCTACCTTTATGCTTTGGCAATATTGCATGCTTATTGAAATGATATTGCTTACCTCCTATTGTCCTCGCGACATCTCCTCCTGCTGCCACCTGTCTGCCAGCATTCACCGTCGCAACCACGCTTATGACTATTCCTCACGCGCCTTATTCATGCGACCATCAACAAGGACCGTTGATCTCCCTTGAGCACCCATCTAATGGTGGAAACTGGCATGGTAGTTACCCTTTCCTCTATTTCCTTCAAACTATAGACTTGGGCTCCTTTTTGGGGCATTTTGGTCACATTTTTATGCTTCCTTCCCCAATATTTGCTCCTTCCTAGCATATTTAACACCCCCATCTCCATTTCTCTCATGCCTTTAGCACCTAGTTATGGAAGACAAGGGCAATCTCTGGCTTTGATCAAGAAATTTTAGGGCTATCCCTTTATTCCACCTCCATATCCATGCTGCGAAAATCAGGTGCTCACACTCCTACAAGTTAGAGTCTGGGAAGTCGTTAAAGATGAAAGATGTTCTATATGTACCTAGTCTCAAGAGCAATCTTCTCTCCATATCATCTTTGGATGCAAAGGGGATGAGAGTTGCATTTGTGGATGGCCAAGTACATATGTGGCAAAAATGTAAGACCATGGATGATGTAGTAGTGATTGGAGAGCAAGAGGGAAGATTCTACAAACTGAAGGGACAACCTAAACATGCCATGGTACATGAATCCATGGATCCAAGTGAAATTTGGCATAGAAGGCTTGCACATGCGCACTATAGAGCACTACCAATTGCAAGAAAAGTTGTAGAAGGTCTTCCTGAAATCCAGTCAAAACATGAAGCTGTTTGCAAAGGATGTGCAAAAAGAAAGAACACAAAGAAGGCATTTCCAAGTAGTGAAAGCAAAGCAAAAGGAATCTTGGAGATTATCCACTCTGATATATGCGGTCCGATGTCATCCAATGGGTATGTATATTGTTTTTCTTTTATTGATGATTTCTCTAGGAAGGCTTGGGTATATTTCTTAAAGAACAAAGATGAAGTGTTTGATAAGTTCAAGGAATCCAAAGCATTGATAGAAAACCAAACTAATAAGAAGATAAACACTTTTAGATCCGATAATGGCGATGAATTCACTTCAGGGAACTTCAAGAAGTTATGCAGTGATTCAGGGATTAAGAGGGAGTTGACCACTCCTTACAATCCACAAAAGAATGGGGTTGCAGAAAGGAAGAATAGAACAATCATGGAAGCAGCACGAGAAATGATTTCTGACCAAGGTCTACCTATGCATCTATGGGCAGAAGCAGCAAGACCAATTATATATGTGCAAAACAAAACACCTCACAAGATACTTGACAATAAGACACCAGAAGAAGTTTTCTCTGGTAAGAAACTAGAAGTTAGCCATCTCAGGATATGTTGTTGTCCAGTATACACACACATTCCAAAAGAAAAGAGGACAAAGTTAGATCCTTCAGGAAAGAAGGGTATATTCGTGGATTACAGTGAAAGATCGAAGGAATACATAATCTACTTTCCAGGGTTCAAGAAGATTGACATCAGCAGGGATGTGACCTTTGATGAAGACTCAACATACATCAAAACGAGGAAGATACCTATTGGAGACATTGAAGAACCAACATTACCCAGAATACAAGACACCATCATGAACGAATCAATTTCAGAACAAGATCGTGAAATATAAGATCCACAAGAACTTGTAGATCCACCCCATTGTGTTGCAGAAAACTTCCTATGGCTTGGGGTAGACCACAACAGATAGCTAACTACCAGAAATTAACTTAGTTCTTAGTACTATGCTATATAAAGGACAATGCTAAGATAATGAAGAATATAACTAACCTTGATCCAAACGTTTGATGTAGATCCCCGTTGGAGCTTTCAATCCGTGCACTTGAATCTACAAATTAGTCCCGACAGCCAATATACAACAAGTGCATATAACATATAAATGACATTAACATCATAAATAGAAATGGTCCATGATATTATAAGTAAATGCAACCCAATGTAATATAAAAACCATTCACAACATTAATGGATGAGAATATGAGTATTTCAATTAATAAATAACAAGAAGTACAATGTGATACGACCTCTTGTCGACAACCAATCTGAACCAAGATCTGGGTCAATCCACTTGTGCCTCCACCACTTCAATCCTCCATGGAATGGAAAACTCAAACTATGATAGGAGTGTGGAAGGTGAACATACAGGGTTCACAACTACAAGGATCAATGAGTGTAGACTCAAGATAGGGCAAAAATACACTCGAGTTCTCTTGCTCTTCTTTCCCCCCCCATCCATAAGCTGTATGTGCTCTATATATAGTCCTCTCAAAGGTAAGTGAAAGGACACATCGAGGTGTTTCGGGGAAGATAGAGAGCCAAAGGTCACCCTATGACCACTTTTTGGGAGTAAAAAGTAATTAACTAGTGATTTTTACCATTTTACATGCTACCCGCGGGCTATAGTGATGCAACTCGCGGGTACGCCCATTGTAATGATGCAGCTAGTGTATAGGGGAAAAATAAGGAAATAATGTGTCTGAAGAATAAAGTGGATCTGAGTCAGTGAAATGGGTCATGCAGGCCAAAGAGTGTTGATGCTCATAATGTGGAAAATTATGTTGTAACAGATGCCCCCTAATGTGTGAGGTCAGAGACTGATGCTACGATGGCCGAAATACATTATAAATATCATAAGTAGAGTGATGGAGACACAAGTGGAAGGAGCATCAATTCACTCATCATAATACAATAGTATCCCTGAATATATGTCGGTATAGTACAACAATATGATATAATGGCCATGAATAGGCAGTGCATAGTGAATACATGCCATAAGAGATCATAGCCATGATCCCTCTACAGTAAGATATGGTTCCCTACTGAAAAAGGAAACAACTGGTGCAAAGTGGAGGTACAAACTACTGATATCTGAGAGATGATATCTTAGATGTAAATTCATGATTATAAGTAGCTTACTGAATGCCACTATCGCCTAGGGTCTTCTACACAAGTCTTTGATGGTGCAAGTCCCGTGAAGTGAATAAAGGAGTTGGGGTCAAACCTGATGTGACATCGTCTGATTACTGGTCAATGATCTATACCCTTAATAGACATGAGATAACCCACCATTAATGAAAATGGGCATCAAGGCACAAAGTATAATCATCCGAGTGTGAATAGATGTGTTGAATTCGAACACTAAGATGATTCCATCAATCAGGGGACATTGATGTATTCCCAAAACTGTCGATGGTGAGAGAACCTGCCACTAATGACTGCAAGTGTCAAGGTACTCAACTGAACTCTCAAGTCCCGAAATAAATGGGTTGAAGTCGACAGAACTAGACTCATTGGAAGGAGGGCATTAAGGCATCCCCCATCAACCGGCACGAGGTACCAGCTACACTGAAAGATTTGGAAGATCTTAGGTGAAACGGACTGACTCAATAAGGATGGCTGACATGCAATAGTCAAGAAATCTGAGTGGCCCACTCTAGTTTCAGGAATTCCTTTGAACAGGAGCATGAGTAGATGGATAGACTCAGGAAGCATAGACTCAATATAGACTGTGCGATGCAGGAGGCACCACAAAGGGCTCCATAATGACTGGAAGCTTAATCAATTGGTGGAGTAAATTGAGAAACAAGTACAGCTCCTAAGGTCCAACTATAGTCTCGAATCATAGTGTATGGAGTGGAATGAATGCTATGTTCAAAGGCAACACAACATCTGCCAACTAGAAGTAGTAACCATAATCCCATCCGAATTTTTGGAATATTTTATTGCTTTTGGTCTTTTTCATATTTGGAAAAGCTTGAAAAAGAATAAAATTTCTTATAGTACAATAGGTGAGGGAACAAGTTCCAAATAGCAAGCATACTAGTTCCAAGCAGTGGAACAAACCTATGATCAATGCAAGGAAGTGTGTGTAGGGTGTGGACACACGGGGGGGAGGTTCCCTCAGGGTCAAAAGCTCATCAAATTGTGAAGGTCAAATGGAGGCTCTCCAAGGCTCCACAGGAAAAGGTGCTCAGGCACCAGGCTAACAACTAAGTAAGTGGGAGCCGACACAAGGCTCAAGAGGTAAGCAGGATGATGCAATGCAATCACAACTTGATATAAATGGGGGAGTCCTCATGGGAGATGGCCAAGAAAAGACAAATTAGAGTATGAATCTTTATCGAAAATTCATGGCGTAACTACAAAGGACTCCCAATCCTAAGGACACACAACGGCATGGGCACCATAATGCAAAATGGGGGTTCTAACTAGGGTACCCATGTTTGGAAAAGCCCTACCACCACATAACGACACTTCTATAACAGTGTGAAGGTTCTGTGTCGGTTAAGTAGCGGGGTCGCACCTACAGTTTATGAAAATGGTCAAAAGTTCAAATGCATAATGCATGTGAAAATGACATTTAACCTATATGTTAGGTGTGAAATATACTTGCCGTAGGCGCAAAATGGTCCAAAACAAGTCTTGCCGAAGAAATCTAGTCAAAAAATGCTATTCCAAGACATTATATTAGTCCAAAATAGCATATAATGGCGAAAATTATAGACAAGTGGGTTTTGAAAATTATAAATAGTAACAAAAATTTACAATTTGCAATTCATTTTTACTATTCAACCATTTGGAGTTTTGTGGTTAGTTTTCACCTTAAAGTTCAACTACTGATTCTAGGAGCTACGGGCATCCGATCATCGACCGTTAGGAGCAGGTTGGTAGTCTCATCCATACGTTCCATTTCAATGCTTTTATTTCAAATTTCATCGGTTGGATTTTTCATTCGGCCAAGCCCTAAATGGTTTCGGCACTACCTGCGGGCTATAACTATGCAGGTCGCAGGTAGGGCAAGGTACTCATAGTCAACACATGCGTTGATCGCGGGTACTCGCCTCTGTAAGTAAATTTACCCACGGGTACAACTGTGAAGCTAGTTTTTCAAATAAAACTAACTAAAATCTTTGTTTTTTCTCCCTCCAAGATGGTTCTAGAGTGGAGAGAGAGGGAACATGACCTAGTGGATGAGGTCATCCATAATTATGTGCATGCACAACAAGTGCTATAAGCATGTGGGATATACAAATTTTGGAGCATAAGGGGTTTAAGGGCCCAAAACCTATTGCTCCGTCACTTGATAGACTACTGGGACGTCAATGCACAGACTTCAACCTAGACGAGCAAATACTCACACTGGAAGTGGAAGATATCTACTTCATTACTGGTTTGTCCCACCGAGGTGAGCTAGCGAGTCTTCAATCTTGTTCTGTGGGTGGTGGGATCACCATCCCTGACTATATAGAGGGGTATTGTATTGCAAATACTTGGGCAGTGGGGAGTCAGGTGCCCATGAGAGCCATAGTTAATCTGAGCATGAAGATTATAGTGGATACCTTAGTGCGGATTACTGGTTCAAAATCTCTTCACCAAGCATCTAGGCTAGTGATGTTCTATGCGTGGCAGTGTATGCAGCCCATGACATTTGACTGGTGTACCATGCTACTGGGGTCCATGAAGACCCAGCTGACAGAGTGCAAGAAAGGGGAGGCAAAAAACTTCAGATACAGAAGTACCTTATGCAGTTTATTCTTTGAGCGAGTTCTGGGGCTCAGTCCGAGGGTTGAGGTCCCTCCTCATAGTCTCCACAACCTAGCCATGACATGGTGGGAAGAGGTCTTGACGTGACATGGTGGTGTCTATTAGGAATCACCATACACAGAGGAGTTTTTTCACTGGTGGGACCGACAAGTCATATCCATAGAGGACTACCCCTATGCAGGGATAGACTTCCACCAGGATTGTGACATGTTGCTTCCACTAGATGTAGCGTTCGGAGACATAGGTGAGTACTCTTTTTAGATTTTTGGTGTATTAAATTTCTATCGATTTTTTATTATAGATGTAAATGCAAAAATCTTTTTTGGGGTAGTATAGTTTATTAATGTTTTACTGTTTGATCGTAGACAAGGGCCCAGTGAGACCCGAGGGTTTCCCGAGACATCATCGTAGGGGTAGGGGTGATGCGACGGGGGGTGCTGCAACAGAGCATACACTAAAGACTCTGTGGGGCAATCTATCATGGATCACTGCGACGGTACCACAGATAGAGGTGGCGTGGCTACTAGAGGATATGCAGCACCAAGTAGTGGGGGTACCGAGTAACTGGGTACGACTACTGCAGAGTATAGCAAATGCATTAAAGTATTACTATGAGACTCATCCTATTGGAGAGGCATCTAGGCCTCCTCGTAGAGAGTAGATATCTTAGGGTCCCATTTTTGTATGGATATGTATATTTTTGAGGGCTACGGGCTCCAGTTTTGTATTATGACACTACCATTTTTGGACATATTATTTATAAAAAAATATGGTTCTCTGGTGCTACTATATGTGTGTATGTACAAATGTATGAATGTCTTATTTTATTTGTGTGCTTCATTGTGAATGTGACAAATGCAAATCTAATACATAGAGCGTATGCATCAGATATGTGATTAACACTTCTTGGAACATGAATGTATGTAATTGAAACAAAATGTCATTCCAAGAGTCTTTCCCTTAGGAATTTCCGTAGTAGCATACGGTCCCTCACATGGTACTGACCATTCAACTGAGACACAACCAGTTGTGAATCTAGGTGGACTTCTAAAGACTGGACACCATCATTGTAAAATAACAGCCCTAAGTAGCTCAATCACAGCACTATACTCAGCCACATTGTTAGATGTAGGACCAAGACAAGCACCTCCTGAAGACACAACTAGATGGTCAAGTGATAAAATAACCTAGGCAGTAGAAGCAAGCTGCTGCGTATGACGGGTAGCTCCATCCGCAAATCCTAAGAACATAGGAGATTCCGTTGACATCTGTCAATCAAACGAAAGCTAATCAGCAGACCTAAAACCAAAAGAAAGCTAAAACTATGTACAGAAATAACTATCCAATAGTATACAAAAGCATTAGCTCGAACTTCAAGTTCAAGCGTAATACTGCTTGAGGTAGAGCCCATTCCTAGGCTCCTTAAATACATTTCCCTCATAATCCTCTAATTCATAGGCTCCTTTTTCCAAGACACGCCTCACAATGTAAGGACCATGCCACATGGGGTTAAAATTGCCTACCCCTAGGGGTTCTTTAGCTTGGTCATATAAGAGGACCAAGTCACCTTCAACATACTTCCCAGGATGGACAGACCTATCATACTGAACCTTAACACAACGTTTATTGGCATCTATAGCCATGGAAGCATCTCGACGTTGCTCGTCAAGTTGCTCAAGGTGGATTAAACGTTGCTCAATACCCGTCGTATCAGGGAGCAGCTTTATGGACAGTTTGAGTGAAGGGATTTCACATTCAATCGGTAAAATTGACTCCACACCGTGTACTAGATGAAACAGTGAGAACCCGGTGGCAGTCTTGACTGCGGTTAGATATGCCCACAAAGTAGTTTATAACATAATGTGCCAGTTGTTCTTGCTTTGTTGGATGGTACATTCGAGAATGATCTTTAAAGACTTATTGACTACTTCAACTTGACCATTCGCTTGGAGATAGTAAGAAGATGAGTGTTCTTGATGAAACCCAAGCTTGAGTGACAAATCCTCCATCATTTTGTTCTAAAAGTGACTGCCATGGTCAATGACAATCTCCTTCGGAATACCGAACTGAGTAATAATCTAATTGAACACAAAATGGGATGTTGTAGCACCATCGGCTTTAAGGTAGGCATGGCCTCAACCCATTTGGAAAAGTACTCCACAGCCACTATGATATGGTGATGCCCCCCAGCCAAAGCTGATTTGCAATCCATTAAATCCACCCCCCATTTGGTGAAGGGACCGACAGTGACGACCGGATGAAGGGGCACTGGATGCGAGTGTATATTCTGAGAAAACACCTGGCAAGGGTGACATCTATTCAAAACGTTAATATAATATTTAAATATTGAAGGCCAAAAGTAACCAACTCGCATAATACGTTGGGCTGTAGCAATCCCGAATAAGTGCCAGCCACACACCCCACCATGGTAATCATTAAGCACATGCTCTGCTTATTCATGAGTCAAGCAATGATGGATAATAGAATCCTTTCCTCAGTGATAAAAAGTGTCACCGACGATAGTATAATCTTTAGCGTGATGTTTCACAAGTCGTCGCTTGTCCCATTAATAGTGCGAAGGAAACTTCAAAGTTTGGAGATATACAATGACATCCCCATACCAAGGATCCTCTGACAAGATAAGAAACAAATGTTCATCCACAATGGAATCTTCATGGATGACATCCTCATCAAGTGTCGGAAGGTCCGACATAAGCTCAGCAAACACCAATGATTTCATCGACTTTGTTGAAGAAAAATCGAGATCAAAGTCCTGAAGGATCACAATCCATTTATTGTACTTCCCCCCTATAAGGTGTTGTGATAGCACGAACTGAAACGGATTGATGTGCACTACAATTGTGGTCGTTCTAAGCAAAATATAGTGTCGCATCTGCTAGACTGCATGGACAGTTGCAAGCACCAGCTTTTCCACGTGAGTATATCTCAATTCAGCGTCTACTAGATTTCGACTGAGGTAATAGATGACATGATAACAAGTGCATCATCAACCTGAACTAAGACCATGCCAATTGTCTCTTGAGATGCAGCCACAGAAAGTATAAAATCTCGTGCGAAGTCAGGTGGACTAAGCACAGGGGCTGATACCAAGGCTTTATTAAGGGAATCAAAAGACTGTTGGGCTCGCTCATCCCAGATAAATGGTGTGTCTTTCTTCAACAAGCACGCAAAACCTTTGGTAAGATTACCATAATTGACTACAAAACTACTTAGAAAAGTAGCTCTCCCTTGGAGGCCCTAAAGTTGAAACAAGTTGCACAGAGGAGGCAACTGAAGTATTGCCTCAACTTTAAGAGGATCGACTCTAATACCCTCTTTCGAAACTATGAATCCTAGAAGGTGACCTGACCTCACCGCAAAGATGCATTTTTTGGGATTCAATCGGATCTTGTATCATATACATCATTCGAGAATCCAACGGAGGTGCTTGGGGTGGTCCATTCTCTTGCGAGAATGGCTGGCAAGATTGTCCAAGAAAACCTTCATTATACTTTTAAGGTCATGAAGGTCGTGAAAGGCATGGGTCATGGCACGCTGAAACGCAGCTCCGGCGTTTTAAGGCTGAAGGGCATTTTTCGACATGCAAACGTACCCCAAGGACAAATGAAAGCGGTCTTATGTTGGTCCTCAGGTTTGATTTGAATCTGGTTATACACCGAAAAGCCGTCCATGAATGAGAAATCTCACTTCCTGCACAAGCATCCAACATCTAATCAATTAATGGTGTGGGGAAGTTGTCTTTTGGACATGCACGATTCAGGTCTCTAAAGTTAGTGCATACACAGATCATTCCATGCTTCTTATCCATAGTAACAGGGTTTGACACCCATTCGGTAAGGGGAACAGGATTGATAAAACTAGCTTTGAGCATTTTTTCCACCTATGCCTTGATAATGGCTTCCTTCCTAGGGTTAACAACTCGAAGATGTTGTCAAACCGGTTTAGCATGAGGATACATTCTAATCTCGTGCTCGACAATACTAAGGTCTATTCCTGGCATCTCCTCGTATGACCAGGTGAAAGCTTCCCGAAGTTCTATAAACAATTCAGTGTAGATGGAAACCTCTTCAGGAGAGAAATCATCACCCATGTAAGTGTTCTCAATCTTTCTGGGAGTGCGAGAGATGTTGATTGGTTGAGTTGGGGAAATATTAGCCATGTTCCTCTCCGCATAAATCTCATGTGAACCCAAAAGAGCAACAGGGTGACCAACCATATCGGCAAGAGTCGTCCTAAACTATTCTTGCTCGGCAAGATCGAGGTTGGGAAGGAAATAAGAGCGATGATGCATATCCTCCCAAGGTCTCTCACTACCACACATGGCCTCGATAATAGCTTCATCATAAGCTAAAGTACCATCAAGGCAATCATTCAAACAAGATGAGTCGACTACCCAAACTGGCAGCATAATGGGACATTCCTCAATTGTCCGAAAAGAGGGGAGATCCGGCTCTGCAGTGGCTTCTTGAATATCCTGATAAGCAAGCTCAACAATAGATAGCGGCATAGACATCTCGACATGTGCAATGTCTCCAGACGTAGAACTCATGGATGGTAAAGTCCATGGATCATCAAAATATGAAGTCTAGAATGGTACATTATGCAAAGGAGTAGACGCATTGTCGAAAATGGTTCCAATAAAATTCACGGGTGCGGGGAAATTAGAAGATCCCATCAATCAAGGGTACATACAAACACCCATGTTCCCAGTTGCCGGCTGAGAATCTGTAAGCTACGGGACTACTGATCCTGTGGATGCTTCGGGAGGAGGATTAACGAAATCCAGCTGATAGATTGTCACAATCTTGCCTTCATGTGGAAAGCAAATAACTCTGAATACAGCAGACATGATAGCTTTCATAGTGTACATCCAATTCCGACCCAGTAAAAGGTTATCATCGATGGGCGCATCAACCACTTCGACTTCAATAAGCATAGGTTTACCCCCCAAGCAGACAACAAGGTGTTAAATTTTCAGAATTTACTTCAATCTGATCTAGGATCTTAACTGAGAGAACAACATGTACAACAAATCTACAGCATAACAATCATGGACACAATAATGCAAGCACACAAGATACATAGAGTTTACTTGGGGAAAACCATAAAGGTGAAAAACCTCAATAACTTTCTCAAAGATAGATAGAGCAATGATACAACCAGAATACAAGAGATAGTCTTCTCCTAGCAGCAGAGCCTTCTCCTCCATAAGTGCGCCACTCTCCCAAGTGTGAGTGAGAGAAATAGAATGTGTAAAATGAGAGAGACACACTCTCCATTTATACACTAACTTGACTTGACCTTTACTCAACTAGGTTGGCATCAACTTAACGACTTAACATAATGCTGACTGGGCTGACCCCCACTAGGGTGGTCTAATAACCCTTTGACCCACATGGCCGACCCCCAATAGGGTGGTCTAATAACTCTTTGAACCACATGACTTATACAGGGCTGACCCCAACAAGGTGGTCTAATAACCCATCAAGTATAAGTTACGACACTTACAATATAAATGACGACACTTCCGTATAGAGGAATAATAACATCTCTATAGGAATACAATATACATATATGTGAAATACATTCTGAAGTTACATATACATCAACACTCCCTATTAACTAGGAAGGTATTTCTCGACACAGGTCTTCTAGCACAAGTCATCTTCTCTGGATCATCATCACTGCTGCTGCTATCTCAATCAATCTCTGAATCTACTCATCATAGGAAGTTCTACAGAGATAGTCCTTTTTCATACTGGATGTAGGCCCACCACCTGCAGGTCTTCGTCATCACTGGTCATACTGTGGAAATCTCAGGACTTATTATGTGAGTTTCAAAACCTCAAAAGAGCATCCCAGTCTGTTACGAGCACACGGCTCTACCTATAGGATCTCCCAAGGCCATATTATATGTGACCTCACCAAAAAACCTCACAAGAGCCAGGTTGTTACGAGCACACACCTCTACCTATAGGATCTCCCAGGGACAGATTATATGTGGTCACCACAAAACCTCGCAAGAGCATCCCAGGCTGTTACGAGCACACAGCTCTACCTATAGGATCTCCCAGGGACATATTATATGTGGTCATGGAAAAACCTCGCAAGAGCATCCCAGGACTTATTATGGGCACACAGCCCAACCTATTGGATATCCCAGGGATAGATTATATGCCATAGGACAAAACCTCGAAAGAGCGTCTTCCAGATATCCCAGGGCCAAATTATATGCCATAGGAAAATCCTCGAAAGACAATCTACAGATCTCCCAGGGCTAAATTATATGTCTCCCAGAGCAAAACCTCGAAAGAGCATTTTCTAGATATCCCAAGGCCAAATTATATGCCATAGGAAAAACCTCGAAATACTATCTGTAAATCTCCCAAGGCCAAATTATATTCTCATCTGCACAACCTTATCCATGGCCATAGAGTATCAACCTGATACTCACCATACATCATCCTGATCTGCACATGATCATCCTGATCATCATCACTGCAACATCCTACTGCATGTCATTTGGAGCAACATCCTGAAGCTCATCATCCATGATCATCCTGATCATACAATGCATCTACCTGATGCATACCAAGTATCTACCTGATACATATCATCATACATGATCCACCTTACCATATAGTGTATCCACCTGATACAAATACAAATACATGATACATATCACCATACATGATCGACCTGATCATACAATGTATCCACCTAATACATATATAGATACATGGTCCAAGCATCCAACATGATGCGTACATACATATAAATGATCCAACTGATCATATCCAGCATCCAACATGATGCGTACATACATATACATATAAATGATCCAGCTGATCATATCCAACATCCAACATGATGCGTACATACATATACATATAAATGATCCAACTAATCATATCCAGCATCCAACATGATGCATACATACATATATAAATGATCCAACTGATCATACAAAGTAGAAACCAAAACATCATCCTGATGCTGATCATCCAGCGCTTACATCCACAGCCATGTGAAGGATCCTCCTTCCAACATGCTTGGAATGGCTTCAGCAAATGTGTCCATCACTTCTTCCTCGAAGTGTCATCAATCTGAAGAACACCAAGCCTCTGTCTGAAGTACTCGAACTTCACTCTGGCTAGTGGTTTCGTCAGCACATCTGCAATTTGCTTTTCCATCGCAACATATAGGAGCTTCACAACTCCTCTCTGTACCATATCCCTGATATAGTGATATTTGATCTCTATGAGTTTTGACCTGTCATGAAACACTGGGTTCTCAGACAGCTTCACACAACTCTATTTATCACAAAAGATACCAGTAGCATCCAACGGGAGATTAAATAACTCAGACAGTAGCTTCCGTAGCCATACTGCCTCACAACTAGCTGAACAAGCTGCAACATACTTTGCCTCAGCTGTACTCAGTGCTACGCAGGATTGCTTCTTGCTAAACCAAGAGATCACACCTGATCCCATACTGAAGCAGCATCCATATGTGCTCTTCCTATTTGCAGCACTGCCAGCCCAATCTGAATCAACATAACCCTGCAGGTTAAACTTTTGATTTGCTTCATAATTGAGCCCATAATCTACTGTACCCTTCAAGTACCTCAGAATATGCTTTACAACAGCCAAGTGAACACTCCTCGGATCTGTCAGGAATTGGCTCAATGTGTTCACCGCAAAGCAAATATCTGGTCTCGTGTTCGTGAGGTACATCAAGTACCCAATCATCTGACGATACATAGAGACATCAACCGGCTCAGATGAAGCATCACAAAGAAGCTTCAGATTCGATGCCATAGGTGTGGCCATGGCCTTGCAATCCATCATCCCGAACCTCTTCAGGATCTCTACTGCATACTTCCCTTGTCCAAGGAAGATTCCATCTGCACTCTGCCACACCTCCATGCCAAAAACAAATAGTGCATCATCCCCAAGTTCTTCATCTCGAACTCAGCAACAAGCTTCCGCTGCGTGTCAGCAATCAATCTATCTTCACCTGTAACAAACAGGTTATCCACATACAAAAGTAGTATCACTAGATTTCCTTTCTCAACCTTGTAGTAAAGGTTGGAATCCGCTTTACTCTTGGTAAAGCCCAAACTGGATAGAAAGCTATCTATCCTACCAAATTCTGCACACATATATGACTACACCATTCAAGAAGGTTGCCTTGAAATCCATCTGGTGTATCTTCTATTTCATCACTTTTATGTTTCTCTATGCTGCCATCTACAGCATGCTTGATCTGATAGTTCCATTTGGAAGTCACAACAGACTTCCCTTCAGCTCTTGGGACCGCATCCCAAACATCGTTCTTCATGATCGACGGATCATGGCATTCTTCCCGTATCCTGGGAACTTCAATATCTTCAATAGATAATTTTGTTTCTTGAACAAATGTTGTAGTCCTTCTTTTGTAGGTGAAGGTATACGGTCTTTTCTACAAAACAAGTTAAATTGCATGATTAGAAACATCTCATAATTTTCAGACAAATTCTTACACATAAAGAAATATGTCATACAGTCATGCAATTATCTTAGCCAATGGTTCAATACAACATTTACCCATGTTCCACAACTTTCTAGATGCCTTCTAGTCTCTACCAGAACATTGTTAAGAGTTTGCACTACTCCCAACATGTCAGCAAAGAGGTTTCATTCTAGATAAGTAGCACTGAAATGTTGTACAGTGCCATAGGCCACTTACCCATCACATGCATATTAGTAGTATACTGTTCATTAATGCAATCATTCTAATATGCACAATATATATCCTAAGTCTAGGAACATGAGCATATACATCATTGAACAATTTTATTTAAACAAACAAATATGCAAGAAATGATAATTAAAAATACTTATCTCTGTTTGGTTGCTGGGTGGACTCCCTCTGAGTCTTTGCTTCCTTGCAGGAGCTGCTGAAGTAGCTTCTTGTACACCTATCTATTGTGGAATGTAGAAAGATGGTCAACTCCCTCTAAATATCTGCATCCTTGCAGAAACTACTGAAGTGTGCTCCTAAGTGTGCTCCTTTGCTTTCTTGTAGGAACAACTGGAGTGTGCTCCCTCTTGATCTTTGCTTCCTGGATTACCTGTCCTTGAACTTATATCCATCCTTAATCACTATGCATGCTTATTAGTATCATCATTTTGTTATCCTTGAGGTCTCATACATAATCACACATGTATATGTTAAATTTTCTGAATTTACTTCAATCTGATCTAGGATCTTAACTGAGAGAACAACATGTACAGCATATCTACAGCATATCAATCATGGAGACAATAATGCAAGCACACAAGAGACACAAAGATTTACTTGGGGAAAACCATAAAGGTGAAAAACCCCAATAACTTCCTCAGAGATAGATAGAGCAATGATACAACCAACCATAAGAGATATACACAACCTAGCAGCAGATCCTCCTCCTCCATAAGTGCGCCACTCCTCCTTGAGTGCATGAGTGAGAAGTGAGTGAGTAAATAGAGTGCCTCCCGCACTCTATTTATACTTGACTTGACTTGCCTTTTTACCTAACTCATGTAGGCTCGAACTTAACCACATAAGATAAAGCTGACTGGGTCGACCCCTAATAGGGTGGTCTAATAACCCTTATACCCACATGGCCGACCCCCAATAGGGTGGTCTAATAACCCTTCGACCCACATGACTTATACAGGGCCGACCCCAACAAGGTGGTCTAATAACCCATCAAGTATAAGTTACGACACTTACAATATAAATGACGACACTTCCTTATAGAGGAATAATACCATCTCTATAGGAATACAATATACATATATGTGAAATACATTCCGAAGTTACATATACATCAACAGTATAGTCATGATCATTCACAGATAATAAACATTAGTCTTCAAGGTTTCAGGGAAGTCTTCTTTTACCCATGCATATTCTTATTTGATCATAGGACTCTTCTGATTAGTTAAATCATCAATGCTGTAATGTCCCCAGCTTGACCCTATTGCATTAATATTGCAAATGATGTAAATATTGTAACTTAATCATGGTGGGGAGCTCAAGGCCAAGGCCCCACCATTGAATTAGTATTTTATGTACCGAAAATTAAAGAGATAGATGCCTATGGATCTTGTGCTAGAGGGGTACGATTGTAAATCAGACATCATGTAAATACGAATTTAATGAAAGAGACCCACAACCAGCTACGCAATGCAACGAAGAGATGGGGGCATGATCTTTACAAGGAATGGGGGGGGGGGAAATAACCAAACCCTTGAGCTATGGTGTTAAGCCATTTCATTGAGGAAACCCATGAACTCTCAACTACCCACTTGGTCTCATGCACCCAATCATTTAATTCTTCCAAGAATTGGTTGAGACAATGAATGCCTTGGGATGGGAGAGGTATGGCTGTCAATTTTCGTGCATGGGCAAGCCATCAACTTGGAAAATCGTGTTTTTGCTTGTTGGGCAAGAAAACCCCCACGAAATTGGCCCAAAAGCCATTCTACACCCATGGCATTCATCCTCTCACGCAGTCTGAGCCTGGGGGTGTTTTATCCTTCACGTTTTTCACCATCTCCGGCGTTTTTCCATGCCCATAAACTCGTTTTTGGTTAGCTCATTGGCTGGGGAGAAGAGAGCCACGGTTTTTGGGGTTATGGAGGCCGTTTTTTCCCACGAAATGCCCATGAGTATTCTTCTGAAAACGAATCTGCTCTCCTAGGGTTGATTTCCCATTTTCTCCCTTTCATTTTGGGTTGCCCACGTTTTTCTGGAACTGTTAGAAACCCATTCTTGGGAACTTCACTTTAGAATCGTTTTTCTCATGCCCAGCACTTACTCTTTTGCTGTTATGTGCATCCATCTCCTAGCAGCCTCAAAAAAAAAACCCAACTGCTGGTTGGTATGTCTAATGCTGGAGTATCTATGGTTATGAGAGACCCTGTTGTTCCCTAGTTCCTTGTGGAGATCATGCCCAGCTCGGGGGTGGCAGTGGTGCTAAGAGATTGAGCACACTGGCCTACGGTTGGGTGGAACGTTGCAGAAGCGTAGCCAGTTGCTTGGGACTACCTTATTGAGATAAGTATTCCCTTGTGTTAAGTTTGCAATTATCAATCGATGGATATCTTGAATGTATGATGAATGTGTATTTGAAATTACTTCCGCTGTGTTGTTAATACATTTATATGCCTGTTTTAATATCTGAATGATTATGAATAAGATCATGGGGCTAGATTCCCAGTTGTAGCTCAATGATCCTCTCTATCATGCTGGTATGATAGGAGGGGACATTACAAATGCATAAACTCGTGATTACTCAAACCTATACCTTCATGAATAATCATTATCAACAACACAACAGTATAAGATCCTAACACAAGGTAGGATTCTAGATTGATATAGGAAAAACATACCTGGATTAGCATGCTAGCTAGTTATGTATAACATACCCGCATAATGTCTTCTGGTTCTCTTCAGTGACTTGTGCTAGTAACCTGCATGTCTCATAGGTTAACCATTGTAGGACCAAGTTATACATACCTTGAAAGAAGATCTTCTATGTGATCCATGACAATGGATGAATCTTTGTCTTCATGTCACCATGATCATATGTTCTTGAAGTAGAACATGATTTGTCTTTCTTGGTGTACCTTTTTATGTTAGCGAACAACATAAACCTCATACAACATCACAATGCATTAGTACATTCATAAGTGTCAAAACCTTAATCAATGAATATCTTCTATTAAGGTGATATGACAAGTCTAGTAATTAATCAAGATTGTACTATAATGATATGAAGACATACATATGATAAAATTAACCATGAAACATCCCTGTAAGCCATACCTGTCAAGATTGCTTGTAATCTTCTTATGGAAGGCCTTAGCCTCATCTCCCTCTGAGATAGGAACTTCTTCACTTATGCAGGTGACCAATTCATCTTCTTCTAGGATTAACCCAATCCACTTGATTTGCAAGAACTGGACCTCGAGCTGGATTAGGGTTTGTCAAAGAAACCCCAAAAATTCAAACTTTGAATTTCAAACTTCCGAAAGGATAGAAATATGCGCCTTGATGAGCTGATCAAGTTGGTATATTCAGAATTTGAAAACTGCAAAGTTTCACCCCTCAAAATTGCCTTTTAGATTTTTGGATTCACTGGAGAGGACCCTGAATTAGGGTTTGAGTTTCCCAAAGCTTCACCCAACCAAAAGATTTGATTCAAAACTCTAAGCTTCGATTTTTCTAAGGAGCTTCCAACCGTGGTCACAGATTTTCAAAAATTCCAATTTTTGCAGAAGCCCTAATTTTCCATCTTTCCAATCAAAGTCCCGAACTGGTGTTTGATCAAGCCTGGCCTTCTGCCAAACCAAAAAATATGATCTTGGTCTCTAAATTTTGATTTTGATGAGTAGCATCCAGCCGTGGTCTCCGATTACAAAAATTCCAATTTCTTCGAAGCCCTAAATTCCGGAAGCCATGAATGAAGGTACTCAAAAATAATTTTGTTTTGACAGAAATATGTACTTGATTGTTTCTAGTGTAACTCCAAACTTTTTGATCCATAGGGTTTTAAAATTGTTTTTGAGATAACCCAACCTATTATCTTTCCATCCCGACAGGTCTGACCTCAATTAGATTCTCTGAGAGAGAGTTATGTCAAGTGTCGCAATGTGACATGTTTATGGGATAATACAGGAGAGCGAACTTGTACGGAGTGCCACGTGTCACTGTTTCAACTTCGGCCTCTAAAAAATGTTTTTGAGATATCCCGACCTATTATCTTTCCATCCCAATAGGTCTGACATCAATTGGATTCTCTAAGATAGAGTTATGCCAAGTGTCGCAACGTGACCTATTTATGGGATAATACAGGAGAGCGAACTTGTATGGCGTGCCACATATCACTGGTTCAACTTCGGCCTCTGAAAATTTTTTGGAGATATTACAGTCTGTGTACTACCTATCACATTTTACGAAATTTCATTTGGAGCTTCCTAGCCCAAGTTATGACCTTTTTCCCAAGGTCACCTGATTTTGACTCAAATATGGAAGAGGCAGAAACCCTATATTGTAAAAATCATAAATCATAGAGTACAACGAATTAGAAGGTGTCCTTTGGATACAAGGTACATGGAGATCTGATATTCGAACTGTAAAAGTTTCAGATCTGAAAACTTTACCAAAACGGATTTATAGCGAAAGTGCTACGATTACTGGTTTTTTCTATATCAAGCCCTAGCATCGTAAGTGCAACAAGTGTCATACATGCCATATCATGCCTTCTTTCAGGCTAGCTCTGATACCATGTTAAATTTTCAGAATTTACTTCAATCTGATCTAGGATCTTAACTGAGAGAATAACATGTACAACAAATCTACAGCATAACAATCATGGACACAATAATGCAAGCACACAAGAGACACAGAGTTTACTTGGGGAAAACCATAAAGGTGAAAAAACCCAATAACTTCCTCAGAGATAGATAGAGCAATGATACAACCAGAATACAAGAGATAGTCTTCTCCTAGCGGCAGAGCCTCCTCCTCCATAAGTGTGCCAGTCTCCCAAGTGTGAGTGAGAGAAATAGAATGTATAAAATGAGAGAGACACACTCTCTATTTATACACTAACTTGACTTGACCTTTACTCAACTAGGTCGGCCTCAACTTAACCACTTAACATAATGCTGACTGCGCCGACCCCCACTAGGGTGGTCTAATAACCCTTTGAACCACATGTCCAACCCCCAATAGGGTGGTCTAATATCCCTTTGACCCACATGACTTATACAGGGCCAACCCCAACAAAGTGGTCTAGTAACCCATCAAGTATAAGTTATGACACTTACAATATAAATGATGACACTTCCATATAGAGGAATAATAACATCTCTATAGGAATACAATATACATATATGTGAAATACATTCCGAAGTTACATATACATCAACACAAGGGAAGGGATAATCCCATGCAGCTTAAATGACTGACCGTCAAATGCGGTGAGCATGGTCCTAGACGTGAGTAGAGGAGGAGAGCCAAGAGCTTTCCAACAAGCTAATGATATCACTGATGCAGAAGCACCTTCGTCAACCAACGTTATTTTGATGAAATTCTTAAGGAACTCCACATGGATTTGAAAAGCCACGTGGTAAGGTAAGTGAGGTTGAACATCAGTGGTGTCGAACTTGATAACATTGGGACTCTCCCCATCCTGAAATCCTAACGCACTCAAAGGGGCATGCCTTTGAGAAGGACATGCTTGTAAAACTTCAAGAGTCAACATGGCACATGGATTTTATCCCAAATCTTCTACAATGGAGTAGTTTTGGGCGGCTTGAGCATTGGGATTACACATAGAGTGCTTAAGAACACCTTTCAGTATCCATGGCATAATAGAGGGATTCTCGATATGCAAGGAATTATCAGGAGGACGGGGGGACTCACTCCCCATATTAGGTTGTGGTGCACCATGATTGCGTTGATGAGTAGAAACACTAACCTCCGATTGAACGATATTCATGCATCCATAACCACTAGTATTGGAAGAAGAGGTTGCAGTCTCATTAGGTCCATAACCAGTGGCGGGAGCATGCGAAGCCATGTTTTGATGATAAGGAAGGGGATCCTTCAACATAGCTGGGCTCTATGCCAAATGCTTCGATGCTTCTTCGATTCGAGGACATAGGTGAGTAAGATGGTCTTCCCCACAAAGCTTACAAGGAAATTTCACCTTATGCATAGGTTTACGGTCCTCACCAGCATTTCCACCTTCCTGAGGAGTGTTGGCATTCTCTTTACGAGGCGTATTGTGATTAATATTATTGCTCCCATTGTTTCCACCCTTATGGTTATTTCTCCCCTTTTTCTTACCACCAAGTTGTTGGTTACCCGATAGGTTTGTCATTTGCACAATGTGTACATCAGACGATGGGGTGGAAGTGGACAAGGTGTGAACCTGTCCTAGAGTAGACTAGTTTAGCGACAAATTTTGCTTTTGATTAGCCACCAAATCTACAGGGTGAGTGCTTGCGGATCCCACAAGGCCATCAGTATGCGGTCTAGGAACCGACTTGAGCTCATGGCATGTTCGTGGCGCGTCAGGAATAATGTCATGGAAAATGCCAGACTGAGAGTATAGTAAATCTAACTATTGGACTTTTAAGATGGCTTGTCCCTCAGTCACAATGCCAGACATCGAAACACCATTAGGAATGTATGGGAGTAAAGACTTGAGGAACCATTCCAACATAATCTCTGGAAGAATGATGGCTTTCACTAACCTCTTCCACCGATGCCACACTTGAACGTGATCATAAATATGTGTGGCCTTGTTCTGACGGAAGGTAGACAAAAGTTCAGTATTGGTATCATAACAAACCGGCAACTGGAAATGATCCAAGAAAACCAAAGCAATCTCATTGAATATCCTATAAGTGTTCCCAGGCAACTCAACATACCAATTTGTAGCTTCCCCCGTAAGGGTGCATTGAAATAGTTGTAATCTAACAGAATCGTGATTCAATGAGTTGGAGGAACACCAAAGGTGAAACATTATGACATGATCACCTGGATCCTCACCACCTTTCCCCTCGAACTTAGGAATGTCTGAAGGGAGCTTGGTAGGGACCAGAGGCCAACTATGGTCATGACACACTGGATCATTTGTGAGCTTCGAAAGATCCGTAAGATTCAAACATGAAAGGAACAGAAGCTGTAGCTCGAAAGCTTGATTATAAGCCCCCATAAAAGGTTTGTTGAATGGAACCGAATTATAAGGTGGACCAAAAGCTTGACCATGAGCATTAAACCGTTGATTATACGGACCTGACGGACCATAACCTTGACCATGGCCATAAGGTTGATAACCTCCTCCGACTTGACCCGTATGAGAGTAAGCAGGTATATAAGTGTTCTGGGCACCGTATTGAGGTGGGTTGTACTCGTGGCTAGCACCGACTGTGTTGTAGTAAGGGTTGCCACCATAAGTATGGGGCATATACGTACTATTCGTAGCTAGAACCGTATTGTAATGACCATAATCATGAGGTATGTTCCCACCCCCAGCATAAGTTTCAGGATTAGTGTGACCAGTCGTGTGGTGACCATAAGCATGAGATGTATTCCTAACCCCAAGATTGGTGTTACTAGTAGCAGGAATGGTGGCATTATGACCATGAGGATAAGATATATTTCCACCTCCTACATTAGCATTACTAGTAGCAGCAATGGACACAAAAGTATGCGGTATATGTCCACCCTTGTGGTTGGGAGGAGCATTAACATTCTGTTGTTGATACAACACCCCTCCCCAAAATTTTGAAGATAGTTGGGGCCCCTCCTTTCAATGCTTTTGCAGTAAGTTTTTCCTTTGTCCCTCGAGTTTATTTCTTTCTCAAACTTGACAGATTTTCATCACCTATTTCCAAAAGAGTTCTCTCATTGATATTTCAGAGGCAAAATCAGTCTTTTCTCTTCAATGTGTTTTTAGTTTTAATTCACCCGTTGTAGCGTAAGTTTTATCCTTAAATCCTCTATCGCTTTGGCGTGTCCTGCAACCCCAAGCCCAAAATCTGGCGCATACTTTGGCTCCAACTCAGCCGCCCTTTTGACAAGTACCTAGTCTTTTATCTTGCGCGAATTTTTAACAATAAGCCGGCCGCCATTAGCGCAAGTGATAACCATTCCTCGGCCACTGATGGCGCAAGAAAAATCCTTATCTTTCCAGCCTTGGAGTCGTGCTTCATCTTCTTGGAAAAATTAAGAGTTGGCACGTTCCTCCCAGTGCAAGCCTTGATGATAGAATCAATTCCATTGGCGTAGGAGCTATACTTATCATCCCCGCTTACAACATTGCGTTTGGTCTCTTTCGATAGCCCAAACTCTGGCATAGTTTTAGGAGTGCATCTATAATGGTAGGTTCGCCGCTTGAGCACGAGATTTAATGTTTAAACCTATGCTTAGCTTGAAAAGCATAAGATATGATTGCCGCCTTAGCGCGGAAGTTAAATCACTACTCGATGCTTGGCGTGAAAAATGTCCTGGACCCTTGTGCACCGGCGAGGTTGGTGGCATCTATAATAGATCCATGTGCCATTTTAATGGCAGGGAACCTCGGACCCCGCAAAATTAAATCAGCCAATCCATCGTCGTATGTGACATAAATCCCACCCTTATTTAAACAAGTTCAACAGGATTTTCTATACATTTTATATTTGCTGAGAAACTGAAGTTCGCCATTCTCATCAAGAGTGAGGTTTTCTATTCGTCAGGTTCCTGCGGAATTCATCTCCTGCGTCGGAACATTCACCCTCGACGGACCCTGCCAGTCTAATAGGTAGGCCCTTCGCCCTTTTCGTTTGCATGAGTTTGTTTCTACACCATAGGGAGTTCGTTGCATGAGTCTTTAAGAAGCTTTTAGGGCATAAAGCGATTGCTCTCATCCTTGATCCTAGAAATGAGAATCCGAAGTCACCCTGCGCAAACCGAAACCCAGAAAGCTTTGTCCCCGCCTGCGAGCATGAACTCTGTCCTGTCGTCATGTCCTAGACATCCTGAGTAAGTTTTTCGCCCACTTTGATATCCCTGAATCGTCCTAGCGGTATCTTAGAATCCAAAGAGTTTTTTTTCACTCAAACCCGTAGAAGCCGATCCCATGCAAAACGAAACTCCCTGCCAAGCATCTAATGCACGTAAAATCCAATCCTTCTCGTTCCTTGCAGCTAAATTTTCATCCTGTGAACACCGAGGGACTCTGCTCAACCAAAAGCAATGTTCATTCATGCCAAGGGCGCATAAAACCCACAATGCTCGGCCGAAATTGCCTTAGGATATATTAAATCAACCCATCATGCCCACTTAGAACCTTGATAACCTAGCCCGGAAGTCTAACTCATAGAAGCCAGTTTATCGATCTTCTACGCAATCTCCACTATCAGCTGCCGACACATAAAATGTTTAAACACTGACACATTATAAATATCGCATGCATAATGTTAAGCGCTAGCGCAGAAATAAGGTTAGGATAGCACATGCAAAGTTGTTTGGACTAGTGCACGAATGTTTTTAGCTTTGGCGCATGGATAAAGTTGGGGCACTACCACACGAAATATTTTGGGCATTAGCGCAGAAAATACATTTTCACTTGGTGCAAAAATAATCTTAGGTGCTAGCATGCATGAAACTTATAGGTATTAAAGACATAAAATCCCTCTTGTACCCCAGCGCACATTAGATAACTGATATTAGTGCATGCAAAATCCCAAGCACGGCACAAAACTCTATTTAGGTGTTAGCGCAGAAATCTTCATCAGACTCGCACAAGTTTGTACAATTTAGGGGATACCTGCATGTTGAAAATGAGTGGCACAGATTCAAAGATGATCTTGCTAGTTTTCCTGATGTCTTGTCTTTGCTTTTAGCATGGAATGGCATTGTTGAATTAAGCTTAAACTTGAAATGAAGATAATTATGATTTTTAAGACAGCCTCTATATTGTGAAAATGTTATATTTTGGCTCTGCCAGAGAGTGTTGCTAATGCTTTAAGAAAGTGGTCTAACTAAAGTCTTTATTGACATTGCCTTGCTCACCATAGGATTACCATGCATAGGAAGTCAGCAAAGAAGAAAGCAGCACAGAAAATAACCTTAGACTTAGAGGTTGAAATCCTATTAGATACTTCTCTCGTAACGATGTTTGCTAACACACAAGCTACCACTGGTGTTTCCCCTAGGAGATCTGCCCCTGAATTTCAATGGGGTGATCTATACAGATTCATCATGGCTCAAGATAGTACAACAGCCTCCATAGAGGATGCTCTAGTGTATGCCAACATCAGAAGGTCCTGTTTGCATAAGGCAACAACTCGGCCAGAACTGCTCCCTTGTTCCGAAATTATTAGATGGCTAATTCCTAACATCCTGACCAACACGAAGCTCATGAATAATAAAAATGGGTTGAGCCTGGCATCTTTTTCTCCCGAGCATATCACTGCTGCCTACAAATTGCCTTCACCCAGGGCTTGTTTAGACGATGATTCGATAGCAAAACATCCAATGGACGCACTAAAATCTTCCCGTAAGATGACGATAAACGACAGGCATATTAGGAGGAGGCAGAACAATGAATATGAAACAACCTCGTAAAGACCCCTTACAGACTCATCGTCTTGATGTTGAGTCAACTCTTCGGCATGCCTAATGGCAATGTGTTTAAGATCGGATGGGTGTTGGTGATGTTTCATATAGCCATGAAGGTCACCATTTTCAATTGGGATGAAATAATTTCAGGTAGTTTAGCCTTGCAGCTAACAGCAGCCCAAGGAGGACTAACCCAAAAGAAGGCATATTTCTTCATGTCTTCATACCTGATTGACTTCCTATTAAGCAAGCATAAGTTCCCGAACTTGGGTTGCTCATGGAAGCCAAATGAAACAGTTGTCGTCATGGCTTATCAGTGTACATGGGCAATTAGATATGCAAACCACTACAAGATGGCTTGCAAGAGGTTTATCATGCCATTGTACCAGCTTATTTTTGTACAAGAACCAAATTGTATGTTGGAGAATGCAATGCCTATCATTGAACAATTCGGGGACTATTATCACAGTTCAGAAGGTACATACATTAGGATGAGTGGAGGAACTCAAGAGCCCTTTATGTTCCCTCGGTATGTTATAGATTTTGTAATCCACAAGGAGGCCATGAGACAACTCTTTGGCACCGGTGTAATAAGTAAGTTCTTAACAGACCGGAGGAAGGGCATGTATCCTCCCATGCCATTTACCATCGAAGCTTACAGCCTCCTGAGAGCAAGAGACGGGAAAAATTACGCTCAAGGCTTAGAAGTTTTCCATTTTTGCACGGTCCCTTTCAGAAGGAATGACCCCAATGGTGCAGTAAGCCAGCATTGTCTTGACCTCAAGGTCTCCTTTGAATATGCTCATGCTAAGGACCTAGACGAGGAATTCTTCAGGAGCGCAAGCAACCTAATTGAGCTAGGGAAGCGTTACAAGAAGAAAGTTGTGAAAGATCCAATCCCCAAACCCGTCAGTTTGATCCAAAGAGAGCGGGAAGCATCGGCCTCACAATCAGGGGATCCATCAGAATTAGAGTAGGACAAAGTGCTCCAAGAGAAAACCCTCAAGCAAGAGTAGGATAGAGTGATCCAAGAGCAGGCTCTCAAGCAGCAGTAGGACCAAGAAGAAGCAAGAATTCAAGGTGAGCTAACTGCTAAGCTTCAGCAAGAGGAGATTGCTAGGAAGCAGCAAGAGCAAGCCTCTCAGATGAAATAATGGGAAGAGGCTGCCAGGATCCAGAACGAAGAAGAAGATCAGGTATCCCAATAGCAAGAAGAGCAGTAGCATGAGGAAGAAGAAAGGCCCCTGCATGAAGAAGCAGCTGTGTTACAAACACAACAAGAAGAGTTAGCAGGAGAGAAGGAGAAAGAACAGACAGAGAAGTCTCCCGAGTCAGAGCCATCTACTCCGACAGATATGGAGATGGACCCACCATTGATATACACTTCAGGGGGAACTCAGGAATAAGGTGCCTCTTTAGGGATCTTAGCGCTAACCCCATATAACCCAAGGAAGCAGCGCAAAGTAGCAGACCTGGATACTGTTTATTTCCATGAGCGGAAAAGGGCCATTATTGATAGAAGGGTAAAGAAAATGGAAAGAGGGATAAAGAATATGGAAAGTGAGGAGGACGAATATGAATTATGGATAATAGAGAAAATATTGGTCCAAGGAACTGATGCCGACTTCACATTCCAAGCCCAATGCACTATAGGATCAGCTAAGGCAACTAAAGCCAATATTGATTTTTTGAAAGGTGAGATAAAGCATTACAGGGAACAATGCTTTAAGATCAGAGATGATAGAAAGAGGGAGGTGTTGGAAGCAAACAAATTGAAAGAGAAACACCATGAGTTGTTAGGAGAGAATCTAGTGCTAAATTCGGGAATTCTCCAGCTTAAGAATGAAAAGAACTCCTTAGAAATGCAGCTGGCTATCTCTGAAGATGAACTAAAGAATCTGAAAGCTCGAATAACAGAATTGGAGGAACTCGAAACAAGCAGGGCTCAACAAATTCAGCTCCACCAGCATGAGTATGAAGGGCTGATTCAAGAAAAGGAACAATTGGGAAAACAACTCAAAGAGGCAGCGGAAGACCAACAAAATGTGTCCACATTTCGCAAACAAGCATGTGATATGCGGATTAAAATCCATCAGCTACTAGTTCTGATCTTAGAAGAGATTTGGAGCATTAAAGAAATGATTAAGAAAATGACAACAATTGAAACTGCAGCCCTAAGATCTCAAGAAAAGTTTGCAAATCATGTAGCGGAGCTGAAACGACAATCTGAGTGGAAAAAGGGAAAATCTCAACTCCCTTCACACTTACGCGCCCCTACAGGGGATGAATTGGACGTGGATATAGGGATCCTTAAATCCTCCGTTGCTTTGGCGCGTCCTGCAACCCCAAGCCCAAATTCTAGAACATACTTTGGCTCCAACTCAATCGCCCTTTTGACAAGTCCCTAGTCTTTTATCTGGCACACATTTTTAACAATAAGCCGGTCGCCATTAGCGCAAGTGATAACCATTCCTTGGCCGCTGATGGCTTAATAAATATCCTTATCTTTCATGCCTTGGAGTTGCGCTTCATCTTCTTGGAAGAATTAAGAGTTAGCATGTTCCTCCCAGTGCAAGCTGTGATGATAGAATCAACGCCATTGGCATAGGAGCTATACTTATCATCCCCACTTACAACATTGCGTTTAGTCTCTTTTGATAGCCCAAACTCTGGCATAGTTTTAGGAGCACATCCGTAATGGCAGGATCACCGCTTGAGCACTATATTTAATGTTTAAGCCTGTGCTTAGCGCAAAACACATAATATATGATCGCCGCCTTAGCGTAGAAGTTAAATCACTGCTCTACGCTTGGCGCAAAAAATCTCCTCGACCCTTGTGCACCGGTGAGGTTGGTGGCGTCTTTAATAGATCCATGTGCTGTTTTAATGGTAGGGAACCTCGAGCCTCGTGAAATTAAATCCGCCAACCCATCGTCATATGTCACATAAATTCCACCCTTATTTAAATAAGTGCAATGGGGTTTTCAACATGTTTTATATTCATTGAGAAACCAGAGTTCCCCATTCTCATCAAGAGCGAGGTTTTCTATTCACCAGGTGCCTGCGGAATTCATCTCCTGCCTTGGAATGTTCACCCTCGATGGACCCTGCCATTCTAACAGGTAGGCCCTTCGCCCTTTTCATTTGCATGAGTTTGCTTCTACACCATAGGGAGTTCATTGCATGAGTCTTTAAGAATATTTTAGGGCATAGAACGATTTCTCTAGTCCTTCATCCCAGAAATGAGAATCCAAAGTCACCCTGCATGAACCGAAACCTGGAAAGCTTTGTCCTCGCCTGCGAGCATGAACTCTGTCCTGTCGTCATGTCCTCGACATCCTGAGTAAGTTTTTCGCCTACCTTGATATCCTTGAATCGTCCTAGTAGTATCTTAGCAGCCACAGATTTTTTTTTCACTCAAACCCATAGAAGCTGCCGCATCCCATGCAAAACGAAACTCCCTGCCAAGCATCTAATGTGAGTAAAACCCAATCCTTCTCGTTCCTTGCAGCTAAAGTTTCATCCTGTGAACACCGAGGTACTCTACTCAACCGAAAGAAATCTTCATTCAGGCCAAGGGTGCGTAAAATTGACAATGCTCGGTCGAAATTGCCTGATGATATATCAAAATCAACCCATCGTGCCCACTTAGAATGCTGATAAACTAGCCCAGAAGTCTAACTCATAGAATCCAATAGCTGCGGGGTTTATCCATCTTCTACACAATCTCCACTATCAGCTGCCGGCACATAAAATGTTTAAACACTGACGCATTGTAAATATTGCATGCATAATGTTAAGCGCTAGCACAGAAATAAGGTTAGGATAGCGCATGCAAAGTTGTTTGGACTAGCACAAGAATGTTTTTAGATTTGGCACATGGATAAAGTTGGGGCACTAGTGCATGAAATATTTTGGGCATTAGTGCAGAAAATACATTTAATTCGCTTGGCACACAAATAATCTTAGGCACCGACGCGCATGAAACGTCTAGGTATTAAAGACATAAAATCCCTCTTGTACCCTAGCGCACATTAGATAACTACTCTTAGCACGCGCAGAATCCCAAGCATGACGCAAAGCTCTATTTAGGAGCTAGCACATAAATCTTCATCAAACTCGCACAAGTTTGTGTGACAATTCAGGGGATACCTGCACGTTAAAAATGAGTGGCGCAGCTTCAAAGATGATCTTGCTCATTGTCTTGATGTCTTGTCTTTGCTTTTAGCATGGAATGGCATTGTTGAATTAAGATTAAATTTGAAATGAAGATAATTATGATTTTTAAGACAGCCTCTATATTGTGAAAATGTTATATTTTGGCTCTGCCATAGAGTGTTGCTAATGCTTGAAGAAAGTGGTCTAACTAAATTCTTTATTGACATTACCTTTCTCACCACAGGATTACCATGCATAGGAAGTTAGCAAAGAAGAAGGTAGCACAGAAAATAACCTCAGACTCAGAGGTTGAAATACTATTAGATGCTTCTCTCGTAACGATGTTTGCTAACACACAAGCTACCACTGGTGTTTCCCCTGGGAGGTCCGCCCCTGAATTTCAATGGGGTGATCTATACAGATTCATCATGGCTCAAGATAGTACAACAACCTCTATAGAGGATTCTCTAGTATTTGCCAACATCAGAAGATCCTGTTTGCCTAAGGCAACAACTCGGCCATAACTGTTCCCTTGTTCCGAAATTATTGGATGGCTAATTCCTAACATCTGGACCAACACAGGGCTCATGAATGATAAAAATGGTTTGAGCCTGGCATCTTTTGCTCCCAAGCATGTCACTGCTGCGTACAGATTGCCTTCACCCAAGGCTTGTTTAGATGATGATTGGATAGCAAAACATCCGATGGACCCACTAGAATCTTCCTGTAAGATCATGATAAACGACAGGCAGATTAGCAGGAGGTAGAACAATGAATATGAAAGCAACCTCCTAAAGACCCACTACAGACTTATCGTCCTAATGTTGTGTTGACTCTTTCGCATGCCTAATGGCAACGTGTTTAAGATAGGATGGGTGACGGTGATGTTTCATATACAGATGAAGGGCACCATCTTCAACTGGGCTGAAATAATTTAAGATAGTTTAGCCTCGCAGCTAACAACAGCCTAAGGAGGACTAACCCAAAAGAAGGCAGATTTCTTCATGTCTTCATATCTGATTGACTTCCTGTTAAGCAAGCATACATTCCCGGACTTGGGCTGCTCATGGAAGACAAATGAAATAGCTCTCTTCATGGCTTATCAGTGTACATGGGCAAGTAGATACGCAAACCACTACAAGATGGTTTGCGAGAGGTTTATCATGCCATTGTACCAGCTTATTTTTGTGCAAGAACCAGATTCTATGTCGGAGAATGCAATGCCTATCATTGAACAATTCGGGGACTATTATCACAGTTTAGAAGGCACATACATCAGGATGAGTGGAGGAACTCAAGAGCCCTTTATGTTCCCTCGATATGTTATAGATTTTTTAATCCACAAGGGGGCCGTGAGACAACTCTTCGGCACCGACGCAATAAGTAAGTTCTTAACAGACCGAAAGAAGGGCATGTATCCTCCCATTCCATTTACCATCAGAGCTTACAGCCTCTTGAAAGCAAGAGATGGGGAAAATTACGCTCAAGGCTTAGAAGTTTTCCATTTTGGCACGGTCCCTTTCAGAAGACATGACCCCAACAGTGCGGTAAGCCAGCATTGTCTTGACCTAAACATCTCCTTTGAATATGCTCATATGAAGGACCTAGACGAGGAATTCTTCAGGAGCGCTCGGAACCTAACTGAGCTACGGAAGCATTACAAGAAGAAAGTTGTGAAAGATCCAAGCCCCAAAGCCGTCGGTCTGATCCAAAGAGAGTGGGAAGCATTGGCCTCACAATCAGGGGATCCATCAGAATTAGAGCAGGACAAACTGATCCAAGAGCAAACCCTCAAGCAGGATTAGGACAAAATGATCCAAGATCAAGCTCTCAAGCAGTAGTAGGACAAAGAAGAAGCAAGAATTCAAGGTGAGCTAACTGCCAAGCTTCAGCAAGAGGAGATTGCTAGGAAGTAGCAAGAGTAAGCCTCTTAAATAAAACAGTAGGAAGAGGCTGCCAGGATCCAGAAGGAAGAAGAAGATTGAGTATCCCAATAGTAAGAAGAGCAATAGCATGAGGAAGAAGAAAGGCCCCTGCATGAAGAAGTAGCTGGGTTACAGACAAAGCAAGAAGATTTAGCAAGAGAGAAGGAGAAAGAATAGACAGAGAAGTCTCCCGAGCCAGAGCCATCTACTACGACAGATATGGAGATGGACCTACCATTGATATACACTCCAGGGGGGAACTCAGGAAGAAGGTGCCTCTTCAGAGAGCTTAGCGCTGACCCCATATAACCCCAAGAAGCAGTGCAAAGTAGCAGACCTGGATACCGTTTATTTCCATGAGCGGAAAAGGGCCATTATTGATAGAAGGGTAAAGAAAATGGAAGGCGGGATAAAGAATATGGAAAGCAAGGAGGACGAATATGAATTATGGATAACAAAGAAAATATTGGTCCAAGGAACTGATGTTTACCCCACATTCCAAGCCCAATGTACTATAGCATCAGCTAAGGCAACTAAAGCCAATATTGATTTTTTGAAAGGTGAGATAAAGCATTACAGCGAATAATGATTTAAGATCAGAGATGATAGAAAGAGGGAGGTGTTGGAAGCAAACAAATTGAAAGAGAAATACAATGAGTTGTTAGGAGAGCATCTAGTGCTAAATTCGGGAGTTCTCCAGCTTGAGAATGAAAAGAACTCCTTAGAAATGCAGCTGGCTATGTCTGAAGATGAACTAAAGAATCTGAAAGCTCGAATAACATAATTGGAGGAACTTGAAGCAAGCAGGGGTCAGCAAATTCATCTCCACAAACAGCTCAAAGAGGTAGCGGAAGACCAGCAAAATTTATCCACATTTCGCAAACAAGCATGTGATATGCAGATTAAAATCCATCAGTTGCTAGTTCTAATCTGAGAAGAGATTTGGAGCATTAAAGAAATGATTAAGAAAATGACAACCTTGAAACCACAGCCCTAAGATCTCGAGAAAAGTTTGCAAATCATGTAGAGAAGCTGAAACGAAAATCTGAGTGGAAAAAGGGAAAATCTCAATTCCCTTCACACTTATGCACCCCTACAGGGGATGAATTGGACGTGGATATAGGGATCCTTGAATTTTCCAAGGATTGCAGCACCAGGCTAAGTTTGAAATTCAGGAAGACGGTCCGCAAGTGTTGTTCGTTCTACTCCACACTTAGGGAATCACATAGCAAGTGCCATCTAATTCTTCCTACCTCCATTTACGATTTCCCAAAGGAAGCAGATCGATTGTTCGAGCTGCAGTGCGAGCTGGACGAAAGCTTAGCTTCCATCAAGAAGATAGAAGTATTGACCCAGGATAAATTTCGGCAGTTCATTTCCCAGCCTACAATACATATTCACTTCCTAGAAGCGATGGCTAAAGAGGCCACAAAGGGAAAAGCGTTGATCAAATTAGACCTACGCAAACATGAAATAGCGTCCAAGGTGACAGTATCTTCTCGCAGCAAGCTTATCATAAAAGATATCAACCAATGGACCACATATATTCAAGGTATAGATGGCCCAGTAATTTCAAGTGAGCCGGTTGGTGGAGGCGAGTCTTCAAGTCAACAGGCAGAAGTCCCAGCATAATAGATAGACCTTTTTTAGTTTGTTTTGATCAATAGGAGAAGCTGAAATTCTATCTTTTTGTATAAATGATTTAAAAGGACAGCTGGCTCCTATTTTTTGTCCTATATGGAAGGTATTCCACATATTTGTGGGTCTTGTAAGGATACGATGAAAACCAAAAGGAGGTTCTAGAATTAGGGTACACTTGTCAGCCCAAGGGGCGTTTTGTAAAGCTATAAATAGAAGATTAGAAGTAAGAGTAAAGAACTTTTTGCAGGGAAAGGAATTTTCTTAGCTTGTACGAACTATTTTTCACTTGCTCCAAGAAAGTGAGTTTTGCCTAATAAGAACCTGGAGAGGACGTATTTTGCCTGGAAATGAGTGTTGGATGTATGTTGATTTATTCTTTTAGCATTCATATCTTACAATGAGTTCTTTCTTTGTTGTTCAAAATTATTTCTATGTTGAGTGAGCTCACTATTTTTCTGTGCAATGATGTTTCTCCTAACATGAGTAATAGAATGTTTTCATGTGGATTAAAAGTTATCTTTTATGTCTTTAACCTCTTGCTATAGACACATCTTTATGATTTAATGGCTACTTGTTGATCTTTAGATGTTTCTTTCAGCACATTGCTCATATTTACAATTTGCTCTTTGCAGGGATAGATTGGATTTATTTCAGTTTTAGATACAGATTTGTTTCAAGTTCTGCATTTAGATTAAATTAGCTTAGGCACTTGCACATCATCCTAACAATAAAATCAAAAACGAATGGTGGATCGAGCCATAACTGGTGTAAAAGAAGCAAATATCCAAATCTAACGATAGTCAGAACTGCTAACCGGATGGATTCCCCATACAAAATGGTGGACAATCTAATTCGGATAGTTTATCGGAGAGAATCCCTTTCTGCTTGATGCTGTGATCTACAGGGCATCAACACATTCGTAAAAGTGGTCCTAGGTTGATGGGTAGCGGCATGTGTATTAGGTGGTGGATGGAGGCATGTGAATTGACAATGTCAAGTGATGTGAGGAACGGGCTCAGAAATCCTCCATGAGAATAGATCAGGGCAGAGAAGTGATCAGACGCTGGGTGCTGAGATACCCAAAAGCAGTTTCTGTAGAAAATGAGGTATTTACTCAACTTATCTTTTTGTACATGCGGTTTAGCATAAGTTTATCATTGAAGTACAGATCATTTTAGTGTAGAGGGTTTTTTTTTTTGGCTCATTTATAATTGAAAGCATTGGCCATTTGTTATTTGTTTGAATGAAATGCCATTTTTCATAAGTGGGTGTGAGCCCATTGATATGGGTACTCTGTTTCTTTGGTGTCTATTATGCGGTATTGTTGGTAGTTGTTTTCTCTGTCTCATCACTCATTGGCTTTGTATGCTATGGTTTGGTTTTCTTTGTTATTTAGTATATGTTTTATGGAAAGAGTAGTATATCCAATCTGGGTTTTACTTCACTTAACCCTGAGAGGATATGTCTTCAAATTTACTCATCTTTTTACAATTTATAGCAGATAAATTATGGGTTCTTGGGCTCCCGTTGGCATCATAAGCTGTCGATGATGAGGTTTATGATCTTGATGTGATAACCATTGATAAAACCATCATAGTGTGGATAAATTATCCAAATAAGCTAGTCAAAAATCCAGAAGTCAATCCTGAAAAAGCTAACAAATGATCTGTTCATGCACAACCCAAGTTGGCCTCATGTCCCAATGAAGTTACCTGCATATACTCCTAAATTTGAAGGGAAATCTTGAGAATATACCTCCACACACATGATAACCTTCCAATATAGAAGGTTAACGACCTTCTATTTACTCCCCTCAAAGAGCGGAGCTCCACCTGCAACCCATAGTAGTCCCAGTTGTAGTGCTCTGGTTTTTACAGCAGAGCACTATGTAATATTTCTCAGTTAATTTTCTACTTATTAAACTTTATCAAGTGTATGGGAGTAAATTTCTAAGAATTACTATGTGCCTAAATAATATTTAGTGTTCTGTCGTGTTTTTTATCAACATTACATTCGTAATTTAAAATAGACAAACATATCAATATTTCCTTTTCAACAATCATGTTCTAGCATAAGAATATGTTTCACAACTCAGTAAATCAGTAAATAGCAGTAAATCAGTAAATAGCAAGTTATGCATGTTTACAGTAAGTTTTAGCATAGTAGTCAATAACGAAAATTACCTGATGCTGATGCTAACCGTAAGTTGTAGCAGGTTGTATAACCCCTTAGACAGCCAAACTGAAGTGTCCACCCTACCGACCAGCTATTATCTTGCTGGCCCTTGGAAATCAAAGGATTTCCAAGCCCCCGAGCCCACAATCTGATAATCCCGAGAGCAGTCTTTCCTTCTGTTCTCAAAATCTTTCTGTTCTCCAAACTTCTCTTCTCCAAACTTCTTTTCTTCCCCCATAAAAAAGACCTCCCCTTTCTCCAAGCTCTCCCCCTCTATATAATTTCCCTTCCTCGAGAATATCTTGGGCTTACTCCACCGCCCCAAAATCCCCCTCTCGAGCCCCTCAACATTTACTCCTATCACCAGTTCATTCATACACGGTTCTTTATAAAAATGTATAATTAATTACTCTCATGGAAAAATTAGTTGGTTTTGGATTGACGGTCGTAAGTATTTATTACGGTGGGGATTATCACCCCAAGGTTATCCATTCGGGACAAGCTTCATTAAATACAAGTCTATTCGCTATCCTTGGTATTTAATGTTTATTAATGTAATTAATAAAATATTATATAATTAGTTGCCCCTTTTCAACTTGGACATGATGTGTCTTAATGGTCCACCTTATCCGTCGAGACTACTTAGCTTGAGGTTTAAATTCCAAGATTAACATTGAATAATTAAATAACCATTTTCCATCACATCACGTTCATTCCAAAAAGGATTATCCTATTATGGCTAACTTTTGAAATGGAAATAATCACACAATATTAATTTATAAATCAATATTTTAGATCTTACTTATATTGCATTTGTTACGATAGGGATATAAATGTTGCTGGAATATTATTGATTAAGTAATAATAATAATTAGATCCCCATTTATTAATTAATAATAATAATTAAATCACCCTTTAACAATAATAAAAGGTGAATCAATCATAGTATTCTTAATTATTTGTTTATCACATGAGTACCCTATCATCAACATAGCATCCTTGTTCTTATAAACAAAGCACTTGTGAGGGCTTAAACAATTTTACTAATTAATTAGACACTATCATTACCCTATTCACAACAGTTCTCCTATGACAATGTTAACTGACGACACTTGTCTTAGTTTATTATTACAATGTTTTCATATAATTACTAATTCACTTATTTACACATTGACAACCTAACCATTCATTACCTAAGTTGATTGATGTATCCTTAACTGAGTTATCTATGACATTTATACTACTATTCAAGCATGACAAGTATGTTATACACCAGTAATATTGTACAAGTACAAGGTGTGCATGCATGGCCAGTGTATGCACATGTCGGATATGTACTATAAACAAACCCCATTCCGCCTATGCATACTTGCTAACTAATAATAGTATCTACCCCCATGCAGAAGAGCAATCATAATATATAGTATAATTACTTTAACATCCTCGGTTATTTAACAGTTAACCCTTTACGATTTAACATCATTGTCTTTATGTTTACATTAGTTTAATCAATCAAGTACAGGAAGGGTGCCTACTTCCACTAACTCGGAATCAAGGAATACTAAACCCTCAACAGTACTAACTAACACATCCTCCCGTCATAACCTACGTCCAGCATCCTCCCTATCCTCCCTCTGCTAGTACAACAGTGGATGTCAGACTCACCGATCTGACCACATAGAACTTGAGAGTGATAGCGTCGGCTGAACAGCGGACCTATCCTCCCCTAGCAGGCATCCGACCATCGTCATCACAACAACATGGGGAGCGTGTCTCAGCACGGCCCTCCCACGACCTCGGGTCTCATGGAACCATAGGGTGGGAAACACATCCATCCCTCTCAACATACTAGGCCTACGCCCTTATCAACTCATACTTGCTGCTATCGGGATTATCAGTTTGTGTTATCGTATCCTCATTTTGGCTGCTAAGGTTTGCTGTATGAACATGTTTTTCCTTTCCAATATATATCAGATCAAGTAACTGGCTATCCCATAGCCCCTGTGTCCTGTAGGTTAGTGTTTTGCAAAATACAATTTATAGAAAGCATTTTCCATTGATCGCCAATTGATCCATGTTATCATTTTATTTCATGTAACCTTTTAGCTCATCATAGATGCGTATGACATATAACATTTCAGCAATTCATATAAGAAGATGGTATCCACGTACCGAATCATATATTTCACATTTCATTAAGGAAAACATATAAACATATACTGCAATCGTAAAATAAGGAAATCATATGATAATCATGACATCATAACTGCATAACATAGTAACATCATAATCATGGTGAAATCATAAGACAGAGTAACATCATATAATGAGGTCCAATATAGTTTACTCAGTCGAGCTGAGTTCGACAAAATATATATAAGAAATAAAGTATGGTGTGTCTAACTAATAAATATGCCGAATCAAAATATGGGCATTACACCAGTGATTACGCACTAACACAAGTCCCACCAAACTCATTAAAGTGTATGAATCAATAGGTTTTTAACCAGTTGCAATTAAGGGGGATTTAAATGAGCTCAGGGGTAAAAAGGAAAAATAGAGATTTGTTCTTGCACCTATTAGATAGTATGACTAAATACTTAATACCAACATGGCTGACATGAAAAAGCAAAGGAAAGAAAGCACAAATAAAAATAAATCTACAATTCCTTTTTAACTTGTATTAATTGAATACATAACTCAAATAGAAACATAAAATGGTACTAATGGTGAAATCATTCACAAAATTCTCAAGAGGACTTTCAAAGCTTGCAGGAGAAGGAAGCAAATAACTTAAAAGACTCCTTGTCAAATTTTGAGCTCACTTTCAATCGGTGTAGAATAGGCTTTTGCCACCTATCTCGCTGAGAAAACAAGAAAGAAAACCAAGCCCGAGATTAGTATCCATATAACAATGATCCACATTTTTCAGATTAGCAACACACAAATGATCTTACCGTATCAAAGGAGATATTTCTAACATTCATTCACCATTTGCAAAAGCACTATGGAAAAAATATCACTCCTAATTTGCTAAATTACTTTGTACAAATGACATGGTGAGCTCTTAATTTTGAGCATTCACAATTCTAGAGTGTAACTAAAAATCAGAAACTTCAGCCAACACTCTACTATTCTCTAGACATATATATTGATTAACATTAATGATAGCAAAGCATTAAAACAACCATAAATGTAGCAGAGCTATACCAACCTTTGGTTTCCAGTAGTCATATACATCCTGAAGTAGTGGAAGTCTGATAGTTAATGTTTGCAAGACCTGAGAAACAAAAGACCTAATATTTCATATTGCAGCAAATTCAAAGTTAAAAGAAAAGGAACCTGAGTAAAAATGCAAATCTAAAATTAATACTTTTAAAACAAATTTACTAAGATGACATTAATTTAAATTTTGGCACCGTTGCCTGGGAACCACCAAGGACATTGTAGTTTGATTGATTATTTTGGTTCCAGTTGTGATTTTTTTCCTCTTTCCTTTTTAGTGGATTGTGTGTGACAATTTTTTGGAAATAGTCTGGTGTGATTTCAGAGGAGGGTCAAGTAAGATGCACCGACACATTCATTCAGAATATTGCCTACCACAAGTCCTTGTGATCTTGGAACATGTAAAGTATTCATGCGTAGAGTAAGAGATAGTACAGGTAGACTGGTATATGGATATGATACCCCCCCAGGTACTAACCGTGTAGGAAGCTTAATAAGAGGAGGATGTGTTCAGGGAAGGTCACCTTCTCTCGGCAGTTCAAAGGAATAATTCGTTCAAGAAAAAGAGTTGGTTCAAAAAGAAGGGTTTCCTGAACAACTCAGTGTTAACAATCAAGGAGGGGAACAATTGTTTGTTGAATCCCCATTGTCCACCGGGTCAGCTACTTTAGAATATCTAATGGTGGGTATGGATGGCGAGGGAGAACACATTCCCCATAGGGAAAAGATAGACTGAGGAAATACAAATGGAGAATCTAGTACGGGAACGGTTAGTTTCGGATTCCCAATCCGAAGTTTCGGATCTACACTTACAAACCAGATGAAGAACATTCCACATTTGGCATTGCCCAACTTTCATGGTATGGAATGTGAATACCCAGATACATTCCTATTTGAATTTGATGTCCTATGTAGGAGTTATGAATATGTTACAGATCAAACGTTTTACAGCCACTTTGAAAAGCCAGGCTCTGAGGTGGTTCATGGGCCTAGGAGGGGACAGTATAACGACTTGGGCTCAAATGAAGAAAGCTTTTTTGGATAAATATCAAGAATATTGCAAGGACAAGGACCGGAAGGAAGCCATTTTTAAGATGACCCAGCAGGAGGACAAGAATTTAGAAGACTATGTGGAGAGATTTCAATATAATTTGCAAAGATCAAGACAGAATGGGTTGAATGATGCTACACTGAAGATTCTGCTCTTACGAGGGATTAGAGATTATTGCATTGATCTGCTAAATTTGATGCGTGTAGGGGATGTATCCCTACTAAAATATGTAGAAATATGTGACCTTTGTAGAAGGTATTCGAGGAGTTCCTCCAGTACAGGAAGAGGAATTCGTGATACAGTAAACAAAACTGCCAAGACCTTAAGAGAAGGAGTTTCAAGGGTGGATATTGGGAACCTCTTGGAGGATTTCAAGACCGACATACTTAATTCCCTGAGTTCTCATTTAGATTGACTTCAAGCAAAGAAAAGGCAAGAGGAGGAGGATCAAGCTTTGGCTATCTTATGTCCTAAATGCAGAAAGAAACATCCCCTCAAAAGATGTCCATTAGACAAAGTGGAGATCTGCCTTCTATGTGATCTGGAGCACCCTACAAAAGAATGTCCTTCGCTGCTAGGGCTCAGGGCTATATATGAAGAAGCAGATATGGATGTAGAATTGGTCTGTTTTATATCTCAAAAACGTCCGTGGAAACCTCGATCTTCAGGTACAGTACTAGACCCCATGTAATCATTTAATCCTTATTGGAATAATGCTCAATTACATTAGTCGCAAGTTCCACAAGCTCCACAAGTCCAACAAAACTCTCAGCCTTGGTACCCACCTTTGCCTCAACAAACTTGGGCACCTTCCTATCCCCAAAGTAACCCTTGGCAATCAAATTGGAGGAATTCAAATTTTGGGAATAATCAACAGATTCAACATTTAGCCCTGCAATTACAGAATCCTCAATTCCAATTTGCACCAATACAACCATTAATGCAACCTCTTCTACAACCTTAGTCAACCTTTCCATTGAAAAACCCACCTCCAAAACCACTCCTTCCCACACAACCTGCTCCTAACCCTAATAATAAGGTTGGAAAACCTGTAATGGCTACTGAAATACCAAATTATCCATCCTACTCCATCTCCACGGTGGACTACCACAACATTCAATTATGCTCTAGCAGGCAAATTAATAAAACCACCTCTCCTGTAATTTCAGAGGTGTAAGAGGAAGAAACACCAAGAAACTTACCAACCCAATCCAAAGAGATACCAGTGCGATCCAAAGACAATTTCCCACCCATCCCACCCAGGAAATCACCTCCAATAGAGCAAAAAAAACTGCCACCATATCCCGAATGCTTAGCTATAGAGAAGTTGATGCCACAGTCAGAATTTGATCTCCTTGGAGAATTACGAAATGTATGCATAAAAATTCCACTATTCCAAGCTATCAAAGAAATTCCCATTTACTCCAAAGTTGTTAGAGAGTTATGTTTGAAAACACCAGGCAGGAAAATAAAAGACCCTCCAACAGTCCATGTGATAGGTGATTTGGATGAATTGATGATGGGTAACACTTTTACTGCTAAGTACTCTGACCCTGTTAGTCCTATTGTTAGAGTGCAAATCAATGGTATTTCTCTCTCTAATACACTAATAGATTTGGGAGCAGCTATTAATGTCATCACTAAAATAACAATGGATAGATTGGGCATTACAAACCTCAGGAAAAGTTCTACTATTTTACAGTTGGCTGACCAATCTCCTGTAAAACTAGAGGGCATTATAGAAGATCTTGTTATTTCAGTGGACTCATGGGAGTACCCGGTCGACTTTATGGTTCTACAAATGAAACCAAATTTGGGATGCTATCCCCTAATTTTGGGCCGACAATGATTGGCCACGACAGATGCTTCTATTGGCTACCGATCAAGAAACATGCACATATCTCATGGCCATGCTGTTAGGGAACTCACTTTATATCCTCTTGCGAAGCCAATAATACAACCTGAACTCTCTGTTTGGCCATATGAAGAGGAAATTGAGCAAGCAGATGAAACCCTACAGCTGTACATGATCAAACAAATGATGGCAGCAAACAATTAACTAAGGATGATTTGCTCATTCAATTCATTTCTTCTAATCCCTTAAGAGACTTTGTGGAGTTGTTTAGTACAGTTTGCGCTACTCAAAAAATTGATAGCACTCCAAGTTCATCTAATAATACTGCTATGCCCGATGGTGAGTCTGCAATTATGGAAGTGGAAATTGAACCTGGCAAGCTCTTGAAGCTTAGCTCTACATTGTCGAAGCAAGAAACATAATAGCTAACCGCAGTGTTAAAGAAACATAAGTCTGCATATGCCTGGGATTATAGTGACATGAAAGGTCTACACCCTGACCTGTGCACACACCATATATATACTAAAGGAGGATTCCAGACCCATTAGGCAACCCCAGTGCAGGATGAATCTGGCACTCAGAGAGGTGGTCAAAGAGAAACTACAGAAGTTGTTGGCTGCAAATTTTATTTATCCTGTTTTTTATAGCAAGTGGGTGTCTCCACTGGTTATGGTGCCTAAAAAGAACAGGAAGTGGCGTATTTGCATTGATTACAGGGAATTAAACAAAGCCACACATAAGAACCATTTTCCATTACCCTTCATCGATCAGGTGTTGGACACCCTAGCAGGAAGAAAGTATTTTTCTTTTTTAGATGGTTTCAGTGGGTATAACCAGATCAGGATAGCACCGGAGGACAAAGAAAAAATGACATTCACATGCATACCGAGTGTTACCTTTCGGATTATGCAATGCCCCTGCCACATTTCAGTGGGTTGTTCTCAGTATCTTTTCTGATCTTATTCATGACACTATGGAATTTTTTATGGATGATTTTACCTCTCACGGTGAAGATTTTGCAGCAACTTTGAATAATTTGGACAAAGTACTTACACGATGCAAAGAGGTGAACCTCTGTCTTAGTAGTGAGAAATGCAGAATGATGCTTACTCAAGGTGTTGTTTTGGGTCATCTTATATCTCCCGATGGCATCAAAGTAGACCCAGCAAAAATCCAGGTAATCAGTAATTTATCAGTTCCATCGACACAAAAAGAGGTATGCAGTTTTATTGGATATGCAGGTTATTATAGAAAATTTGTTCAAAATTTTTCAAAGATTGCTAGTCCCTTATTTCTGCTTATGTCAAAAAATAAACAATTCGAATGGACGAAGGATTGCCAATTAGACTAGGAAACTTTAAAATAGAAAGTCTCTACTGCACCTATCCTACAAGGACCAAATTGGTCTTTACCCTTCCTAATTTCTACATATGCCTCCGATACTACCATAGGAGGAGTCCTAGGCCAGCAGGAAGATCAGAAACCCTATGCCATATATTTTATTAGTAAAAATATGACTGCTGCCTGTTATCACACAACTTGTAGTTGCCCCTAGAGGTATCCCATCCCGGACGGTAGAGGAGACAGGCAACTAAAGAGGTGACCCAAGAGATGCCACGGTTCCCAATGCAATGTGGGAGTCACGTCAACCGAGGAACTCTTCGCTTTAGGTCAAGGTGTAACTAGACCAAGGGGGAGACCCTATACCCCAATCACAATTTATTAGACACAAACAAAGGTTTCTAAGGGTAGGTAAAGGATGAGTTACGGAAACCAATGCAAGGCTAAGTGGACCTAAGAGTTAAGGAATGGTTGATGGTGGTGTAATGGATAGTTAGTGTTTCAACCTATGTATGGTTTAGGCCACATGATGGGGTATGATTACTAGGTATAGTACCATGTGCTTACACAAGTGGGTCTTGTTGTCTTGGGAAGTGTGAAATGGTTCTAGGTGGACCCACAAGGTGAAGTTAGGTGTGAGGATGGTACTATAGGTTAGATCTAGGCTAGATCTATAAGTTGGAGTTGGTTCTAGGATTACCCATGTACTAGATCTAGGGTTTGACACTAATCCCAAGGAGTGCGCCTTGCTTGGAGAAGGACTAATGCCTTGTTGGATGGGCTAATGGAGTCAAGAAGGATTTCAAAGTGTAGATCGGGACACCTAGAAGCCAAGTCAAGTGGATTGGATGAGATCCAATGGTTGGATCTTACTAGATCTAGGTTTTTAAAGGATGACCAAAAGTGGACCACAATCCCTTAAAACAAGGAATGCAATCCCCAAGGTGGATCTTGACGAAAGGACAGTATAGACCTAGGTTTCAAGGCATGGGCATTCCAAATCCACGAAAATCTCACACACCCACTTCCTAGAAGTGGACCAACTCAAAAAATCAAGGGGGTGCGATTTTCTCAAGGAAGGCCAAAAAGTGGGTTTGGTGGACCAAATCAAGTCCAATGGCCACCAAATTGTAGATCCGGGATGCTAGTGCCCCGATCTATGTATGTTCAAAATTTCAAGTGAACCCAATGGGTAGATCTTAGTAGATCTAAGTTTTAAGGTACCAAGAGGATCAAAAGGGGGTTTCAACCCCTTAAAACATGGAGAGATGTCCACAAGGTAGTTTTCACCAAAGTAAAGATGTGGGTATAGGTTATCAAGTGTCTAGAATCCAAATCAAGTGAGATCTCACCTACCCATGTGCTAGATCTAGCCCAACAAGCCTCTCTCTAGGAAATGCGACTTGGGTCAAGGAGGGCTTTTTGTCTTGAAAAGTGGGTCAATTCTTAGCCAATCACCACCAAACTATAGATCCAACTAGGGGTGGATGCTATAGAGGTGGGTTTTAAATATTTCTTCAAGAACAATGCTAGATCTAAGTAGATCTGAAAAATACCAAAAACAAGGGTTTTAATTTGATTAGGGTTTTTTGTGATCTAGAAATTATGGAAGATTCAAGAAAGAGAAGATCATACCTCTTGGAACATACCTGGATGAAGAGATGAATGCTAGTTGAGACGAGGATTACTTTGCCAAAGATCAAATGGAGAATTGTTGAAGCCCTCTTGCCAAATCGATTTTTCCAAGCCACATGTAATTCCTTCTAACCTGTCAAGCCAAGGAGCAAAGCATCAATCAGTTTAACAAATTGAAGGTAGATACAAGCAAGAGAGAGAGAAACATAGAATAGTTGACACCAAGGCAAAACTACTCCCTGTCAAACCCAAAACGACTTCTTCCAAGCTTGAAGGGCAAGCCTCCCCACCAATTCGCACTTGTCAAAATCGTCCTCTTCACCTGCAAATAAAGTATGGCAAATATGCAAGATAGCTACAATAGATCTTCCAGTGCAATGGACAATAGCATTTACAATCGAAACAACCAACATCCACTCCAATCCAAGCATGTACTCCAAAAGATAGAAATTTTATTCCAAGAGCCAAGAGCCAAAAATCTCTAGATGAATTTTACAATGAGAGGCTCCCTCCTTAAATAGGATGGGGAGAGAGTACAATCATAACCACTTTTTACATGAGTGGCTAAGATTAAAAGATCTCAAGATCTAATCAATGTCTAACAATAAATCATAACCATATATCACATGGATCACCCATATAATGATAGCGCCCCCACTAAAAAGGTACAATAAGGGGTGACGTCATCCACAAGAGAAAATATAAGCATCAAAATCCACCTCATGGTGACTAGGACATAACAATATAAGCTCATGGTGGGGCTAGGAGGTTTTAATCCTTACTAGATCATACCCAAGGCACAATAAAAATAATAAAATATGTCCAATATAATAAAAATGACCAAAACTGTCCTCAGAATCCATGACAGTCAAGCAGTAAATGTCCTCCTGTGATCAATCCGGGCATACCCACATGGTGAAAACTGGCTGGAAGGTAGTGATGCCACCCTGGAAGATCTCTGTGAAAACTAAATGCCAAAACCTTGCCTCAATTGCCCAAATCGATTTCCTCAGTGACCACTTTATCCCATTTTTTAACTGCCTCGGGAACTGTGAAAGTGCCAAAGCTGCCCCCTAGGGTGCTAGCGCTGTCCATCTGAGCCCACCAGGATCTCCGGGAGGGGGGATAAATGGTAATAACAAGTGGCTGGACCACCCCTCCATCATCAGCGCCCTAGGTGAACTGGCCTCTCGGGGCCCCTGCTGCTCAGGCTGGGAAATCAGCCCCAAATCTGGTCAACAAGTGTAAAACTGCATCAATCACTGTCAGAAGTGCCCGGAACTGAAAGATAAGTGTCTCAATGGATCCAAAAGACCCAAATCCACTAGGAATGAGTACTCATACGTCATGGGTTTCCCTAATGGGCCAGCTGTAGGGTCCACCATATATGGACAATGTATAATTTGCTGATCTGAAATAATAATAAACCTGCTGAACTGGATCAAACATCATCTGCATCATATGTCCATCATATGATATCATCATCAAACATGTGGGACCATAAATCATCATCAATAATCATCCATACATGGCCCACATCATCACGGATCCCAAGAATATATAATCACGGATAAATCACATCAGTAGACTAAGACAATGTTTCTCTAATCATTCCCACAGCTAAGCTCAAAGTACAAATTCCATTCAGTGGCATTAATCAAGTTAACATATTCCGTGGTTATATAAAATTACTTGCACAATAGTTCAAATGACAAACTCACCCATTGGACATGGTCAAACTGCTAGTGAAGGATGAAGGCTAGGAGCAAGGTTGGGCCAAGGGTTTGACTTGTCTAACTTAACTCAAAAATACTTTGAACTGGGAAAAAGGGGGAAGCTACAAACTCTGTGCTGGACAAAAGAACACGGGGAATGGCTGTGCCTCACAAATGGATAAGTTGTTTAGAAAGTGCTTATTCAACTTAGGCATCATGTCTACATCAAGTTGATCCAGGTTCATTAGGATCATTCAATTTTATTTCCATGGCCTTTTTGGCCTACATAACCCTTCGGATTTCAGATGTGCTGAGAAGCACAACTAGTTGCAGCTTGCATCCAGGGCATGTTTTTCACATATTTATAAGGTCAGCAATTGTTTAGATATAACTTTTAAGAACCATTGCTTTTTGGACCTTTCTTATACTCTTCGAGGAGTATTTTTAGCTTTTCATTGCTCTTGCCCCTTTTTTGTTTCCATGGGCGAATTTTTTAGTTTCCATAGGTAGAACATGAGCTTTCAGTTTTAGCCAACAACATCTCAAGTGACTAGGGGGAGTTCGAGCCAATGCCAAACATCGGGACAACCGACCAGAATGATTTAGGCCTACAATCCAACTCACCAAAGGCAAGTTCTGTCACCAACTCAGAGCCGAGACACTGAATAAACAGGGATGTGGTCCAAACACAGAGGTAGAAAAATGGGGAAGTCCTCGGTATCAGAAAGTCAAATGAGACAAGTCAGGGTTTTAAAGTCAAACAGGAAGGTCATGTATGGATGGAGACAAGTGAATATGGAGCCTACACTAGCAGACAACCAGTGTCGGGAAAGACCATGTCTATGTAAGGTGAAATACCAGTAAGTTTTGTTAAATGACCTAAAAGTGCAAGCAATTGTCCATTTTATGATTTACAGTTCATTTTAAATAGTTTGCCACATCAGGAATAATATACCAAGCACATGCCATGATCATGACTAAATCAACAAGATAATAATCCACAGTCAGTGAGAACATATCCATAACATCATCATAATAATCATCATCATGCATCATCTGAAACACTGCTGAAATACATCTCTAGGCACTGAACTGAAACTGTAATGGGATAAGTGGTCACATCAGTCATCAAATCTGAACTCTCAAGGCTCAGCCTTGACACAAGGTCATAAAATCTGAATAATGTACTGCTCTGATCATGAGTGATCCAAAATATATAGCCATGCTCTGGAATAAAGGAAGCTCTGGAATGTGCAGATATCTGCTGTACAAGAATAGTAGCCCTGCTACTATGGTGTGATAACATCTGGCTCCAGCTGGGACAAGTGCTCTAAGGGAGAGAGCGCTTGAGAACCTCAGAATCTCTGGTCTCGAACTGCTCTGCATCAATCTTCAATCCAGCACTGCACCATCCTTGCTTTCAGCTTTTATCTTGCACCTGTTCCTGCTCTCACAAAAACTAGAATACCATCATGGAGCATGTATGGGATAAAAATAAAATAAAACTGAACTGAAATGCGCCAAAATATAAATATAAACTAACATGGCATATATCATTATCATTTGTATTTACTGTGCAGGAGGAAAAGAGTACATTCTTAAATCAGGCAAAACTCAACCAGCACAGGCAGCTAACAATAGAAATGATAACTATAATTTCTTAAATGCATGCAGGAGAAGAGAAAAGCTTAGGAAGGAGCAAGACTCAACTCAGGCAGAAGAAGGAAAAGGGACAATACTCGGCACACAGAAAAAAAGAAAAATCACACAAATCCTACTACTCAAGTGAGCTTATTCAGAAACTACCTACTCTAAACAGGCAAGGCAAGGTAAGGAAGGTTAGGGATGATAATCCCTTAGCTCCCTTTGATTGATAGGGAGTAAGATGCGTTGGCCAGTCCCAGTGGTGAGAAAACACATCTCATCAATGCAGCGCTCAACCGTAAGTAGTCCAACCCAAAAGTCACCTGATCCCCTGGATCGTATATAAAATAAATCATTAGGTACTACAACCTTATCACCAATTTCGAACCTTTGGTGATTTACAGATTGAGGGATGACTTCAATAACATGTTCAGGAAAAGGTTGGATATCGGAAGTACACTGAGGCTGAGGTGTAACTATACTTGAATTCCTGTTAGGAGGAATTTCATCAAATCTGGGAGGTCCAGCGTCTAAAGGTACAACTATGCTACCAATCAAGACTTCTCCTATAGTTCCCCTAGGAGGACTTTCTTCTAGTGGGTGAATGATATTCTTTGGTGTTTCCCCTATGGTCAACAAGTCAGTATCAACATCCTCATTTACTTCAGCTTGGGTTAAGGGTGGAGGGCTTTGATTTTCACTAATTCTGCTACTACCCTCTCCTAATGGGATAGGAATGGTCATGTTCTCTAAAAATGCCAAATGGTCATCAGAAATGGGACTATGAACTGTGCTAGGTGCACATTGATTCCTCATATCCAAAGGTGTTGGTGAAGAATAAAGTGTGTCTGTGGAATCAATATCCTCTTCACCACTAGGTAACTCACTAGGCAAAAGGAAACTAGGGTAATAAGGAGGTAAATGTGAGTCAGTGGGTTCTTCTTGAAAAATGGCTAGATTATTCAAAGAAAAGTCTTCCCCAGGGGCATCATGGATCAAGGCATGTTCTTGCCAACTCATAGAATTGTCATTCACCTACCTTAAAACCCCATCCTCTAAGGACAAATGGGACAAGTGATCAGGCACATCCGAAAAGTGATAATCAACTGGTTCTTCATCATTCCCCTCAGGTGAGGGCAGGTGTGTTCCTTCATTGTTATTTGTCCAAGGAGTGATGTGAGGTAAGCCTTGTCTTCCTCTTTCTGTGTTAAGGTCAACTAGGAAAAGCCACTCATGTACTGTCCTAGGTATATACTCACCCCTTCTAATTTGATCAAAGTTATCTTCCGAAGTGTTTAGCTGAGTAGGATGTGTAGGTTGGTCAACGTTTGGCTCTACACTACTGGGTTGGTTCGAGGTCCTAAGGTTTTCTGATACTACACCCCGAATGGACTGAGGGTCAACCTCAATAATTCTTTCTTCTTCCATGCTAGGATCATCATCATGACCACCCATGACCATAAAGATACCCTCAGGTAATAACTCACCCTCACCAAAAGTGTTTCTCACACCATCCTCATAATTCTCAAGATGTCCATCATAAAATGGCTCCCGATACACCCTAACCAAAGACCCATCAGAGTTGGGGATGGTAGCATATGATAAGTCCATCTGAAGATGTCCCCCTAGCCCAGCGGACCACTTCCTACAAAGGAGCATGCCATAGGCTGGAGGGAGATCTATAACTACTATATCCATAAGCATAGATATGTCGGGGCATGAAAACAAGTCAGCTCTCAGGTTTTTGATCAAGCCAAAGACTTTAACTGGTTTAGAGTCAATCCCACAAACGTTCCCATAAGGTCTAGTTATTTTTAATCCCATAGCTTCCATGACTTGTAAAGGCATCACATTCATGGAGGCACCAGAATCCAACATACAGTTATGAAGATGGATATCACCTATGCGTAGTGTAAGGTAAAATGGTTGATGACTCCCATTCTTCCTCTCATATAGGGCAGTTTGGATGTTAATGGGATGGTCATCCTCTTCATCAACCACATCACAAGGTGCTGGGTTTTGAGAAGATTAATCCTCACCACTAGTCGTGGCGGTCTCAGGGATACTCTCGAAAAACTCTACTACTTGTTCCTTTATCGAAGGGATTTTCATTAACTCAATGAGTGGAATGTTATGCATAACTTTGTCTAACTCTCTTTCGATGTTGATATCGAAGTCATACTCAGGCAAAGGGACTGGCTCACTCACTGGACTAGGAAACTCTTTGTTTTTCTTTTCACTAAAAGGGATAGGCTTTGGGCCATCCTTTCTTCGTTGATAAGTTTTATAAGGAGCTTGATCATTACTAACTTGTTCAGTAGCATAGATGGGACCACTAGGGTTGGTTTCTTCTATGGTGTTTTCTTCATGATCAATCAGGATTCTTCCGAAGTCTTTGTCAAACTTTAAGTCATCAACCCAATTAATGTTATTTGGAGAATCCGGAGTATCATCACCATGGGTGGTATACTCAGGATCTTCCAACTTTTGCTCTTCAGACCAGTTTATGATAGGAGGTTCTTGGTTCATAGGGTTTCTTCTATCACCTTCATTAGGTTTCTTTTGTTGATTCCAATAAGGTTTAGGACCATAGGGCTGCCTATATCTATCCCCTTCTCTGTTCTTGGCTAGGTCCCTAGTTAGGAGAGTTAAGTTTTTCATCATTTCATGCATACTCTCCATCATTTCATTGGGATCTTTGCTAGGTTCCTTACCCTTCTTAAACTTAGGCTCAGATCTGGAGGAAGAAGGTCCACTAATTAGGTCAAAGAAGTTTTGTTTTCCCATGGAGGCAGCATTTGCCTCAGCTTTCTTAGCATTGTCTTGGGCTATCTTCAAACTACTAGGGTCTTTGTCCTTTAGATGGTAACCCAAGTAACCCTCATAAGCATTAAGGTAATAGATCAAGATGGCTTGGTCAAGGGGCCTTATGTTACTTGGGATGTTGGCAACAGTCTTATCAAAGCGTTGGTTAAACTCATGGACAGACTCATTCTCTTTCTTTTTGATGTCAAAAAGTTGGTGTAAAAGGAAACGCCCATCTAACTTGACTGACCACTCTTGCTTGAGTTTATCGGTGAATACATCATACCCATTGATTGATGATGCAGGCAAGCGGTCAAACCATTTGTGAGCATCACCCTCCAAGGATGCAAAGAGACCCCTAATAAACACATCCTCTTTTTCAGCCCCATAAGCTTCCATATGAGCCCAAACATTGTCTATGTGGTCCTCAATAGAGGTGGCACAGTTGCCATTGAATTTTGGGATCTTTTCAAAGTACTTGTCTGGCATACTATGGGGAGCGCCCAAGATCTGAGAAAAGTCTAAGGGAGAAGTTCTAGCCTTATAACCAAAAGCACGAGCAACAGGAGGGTTGTTTTGGTTGTTGATACCGGAGTTTGACTGACCTTGTCCTGCCATTGGATTGATTGGGCTTGAACTAGAGTTGTGATTAGGTGATAAAGGAGGAACCGGATTGAACAAAGGGGAACCTAAGATACGGTTTGGAGAACCTGAGTTAACAAGTTTCCACAAGAAATTAGTTGATTGGGTTTTAGGATCTCTTTTGTGATATGTGAGTGGGGTTCCTTCCAATTGATTTGGATTTGATTTACTTCGTGTGTTGTAAGGATGACTATGAGCTCGCTCCTCAGCGGAGTCACGATTAGGAGTCACCAGGTAGATTTTTAGGCTCTACTACCAAGAGGTATGTCGTTTAAAGTGCAGAGAGATAGTGAGACACAAAGGTGTGTTGAACCAAGGTAGGCCCCTACCTCCCCGGCAACGGCGCCAAAAATGTTAATGTTGGCAAAGAGAACGGGAGTAGAGGTTTTTTTTTTGAAAAATATATGTCGAACCAGGGTAGGCCTCTACCCTCCCCGGCAACGGCGCCAAAAATGTTATCACACAACTTGTAGTTTCCCCTAGAGGTATCCCATCCGGGACGGTAGAGGAGACAGGCAACTAAAGAGGTGACCCAAGAGATGCCATGGTTCCCAATGCAATGTGGGAGTCACGTCAACTGAGGCACTCTTCGCTTTAGGTCAAGGTGTAACTAGACCAAGGGGGAGACCCTATACCCCAATCACAATTGATTAGACACAAACAAAGGTTTCTAAGGGTAGGTAAAGGATGAGTTACGGAAACCAATGCAAGGCTAAGTGGACCTAAGAGTTAAGGAATGGTTGATGGTGGTGTAATGGATAGTTAGTGTTTCAACCTATGTATGGTTTAGGCCACATGATGGGGTATGATTACTAGGTATAGTACCATGTGTTTACACAAGTGGGTCTTGTTGTCTTGGGAAGTGTGAAATGGTTCTAGGTGGACCCACAAGGTGAAGTTAGGTGTGAGGATGGTACTATAGGTTAGATCTAGGCTAGATCTATAAGTTGGAGTTGGTTCTAGGATTACCCATGTACTAGATCTAGGGTTTGACACTAATCCCAAGGAGTGCGCCTTGCTTGGAGAAGGACTAGTGCCTTGTTGGATGGGCTAATGGTGTCAAGAAGGATGTCAAAGTGTAGATCGAGACACCTAGAAGCCAAGTCAAGTGGATTGGATGAGATCCAATGGTTGGATCTTACTAGATCTAGGTTTTTAAAGGATGACCAAAAGTGGACCACAATCCCTTAAAACAAGGAATGCAATCCCCAAGGCGGATCTTGACGAAAGCACAATATAGACCTAGGTTTCAAGGCATGGGCATTCCAAATCCACGAAAATCTCACACACCCACTTCCTACAAGTGGACCAACTCAAAAAATCAAGGGGGTGCGATTTGCTCAAGGAAGGCCAAAAAGTGGGTTTGGTGGACCAAATCAAGTCCAATGGCCACCAAATTGTAGATCCGGGATGCTAGTGCCCCGATCTATGTATGTTCAAAATTTCAAGTGAACCCAATGGGTAGATCTTAGTAGATCTAAGTTTTAAGGTACCAAGAGGATCAAAAGGGGGTTTCAACCCCTTAAAACATGGAGAGATGTCCACAAGGTAGTTTTCACCAAAGTAAAGATGTGGGTATAGGTTATCAAGTGTCTAGAATCCAAATCAAGTGAGATCTCACCTACCCATGTGCTAGATCTAGCCCAACAAGCCTCTCTCTAGGAAATGCGACTTGGGTCAAGGAGGGCTTTTTGTCTTGAAAAGTGGGTCAATTCTTAGCCAATCACCACCAAACTATAGATCCAACTAGGGGTGGATGCTATAGAGGTGGGTTTTCAATATTTCTTCAAGAACAATGCTAGATCTAAGTAGATCTGAAAAATACCAAAAACAAGGGTTTTAATTTGATTAGGGTTTTTTGTGATCTAGAAATTATGGAAGATTCAAGGAAGAGAAGATCATACCTCTTGGAACATACCTAGATGAAGAGATGAATTCTAGTTGAGACGAGGATTACTTTTCCAAAGATCAAATGGAGAATTGTTGAAGCCCTCTTGCCAAATCGATTTTTCCAAGCCACATGTAATTCCTTCTAACCTGTCAAGCCAAGGAGCAAAGCATCAATCAGTTTAACAAATTGAAGGTAGATACAAGCAAGAGAGAGAGAAACATAGAATAGTTGACACAAAGGCAAAACTACTCCCTGTCAAACCCAAAACGACTTCTTCCAAGCTTGAAGGGCAAGCCTCCCCACCAATTCGCACTTGTCAAAATCGTCCTCTTCACCTGCAAATAAAGTATGGCAAATATGCAAGATAGCTACAATAGATCTTCCAGTGCAATGGACAATAGCATTTACAATCGAAACAACCAACATCCACTCCAATCCAAGCATGTACTCCAAAAGATAGAAATTTTATTCCAAGAGCCAAGAGCCAAAAATCTCTAGATGAATTTTACAATGAGAGGCTCCCTCCTTAAATAGGATGGGGAGAGAGTACAATCATAACCACTTTTTACATGAGTGGCTAAGATTAAAAGATCTCAAGATCTAATCAATGGCTAACAATAAATCATAACCATATATCACATGGATCACCCATATAATGATAGCGCCCCCACTAAAAAGGTACAATAAGGGGTAACGTCATCCACAAGAGAAAATATAAGCATCAAAATCCACCTCATGGTGACTAGGACATAACAATATAAGCTCATGGTGGGGCTAGGAGGTTTTAATCCTTACTAGCTCATCCCCAAGGCACAATAAAAATAATAAAATATGTCCAATATAATAAAAATGACCAAAACTGTCCTCAGAATCCATGACAGTCAAGCAGTAAATGTCCTCCTGTGATCAATCCGGGCATACCCACATGGTGAAAACTGGCTGGAAGGTAGTGATGCCACCCTGGAAGATCTCTGTGAAAAACAAATGCCAAAACCTTGCCTCAATTGCCCAAATCGATTTCCTCAGTGACCACTTTATCCCATTTTTTAACTGCCTCGGGAACTGTGAAAGTGCCAAAACTGCCCCCTAGGGTGCTAGCGCTGTCCATCTGAGCCCACCAGGCTCTCCGGGAGGGGGGATAAATGGTAATAACAAGTGGCTGGACCACCCCCTCCATCATCAGCGCCCTAGGTGAACTGGCCTCTCGGGGCCCCTGCTGCTCAGGCTGGGAAATCAGCCCCAAATCTGGTCAACAAGTGTAAAACTGCATCAATCACTGTCAGAAGTGCCCAGAACTGAAAGATAAGTCTCTCAATGGATCTAGAAGATCCAAATCCACTAGGAATGAGTACTCATACGTCATGGGTTTCCCTAATGGGCCAGCTGTAGGGTCCACCATATATGGACAATGTATAATCTGCTGATCTGAAATAATAATAAACCTGCTGAACTGGATCAAACATCATCTGCATCATATGTCCATCATATGATATCATCATCAAACATGTGGGACCATAAATCATCATCAATAATCATCCATACATGGCCCACATCATCACGGATCCCAAGAATATATAATCAAGGATAAATCACATCAGTAGACTAAGACAATGTTTCTCTAATCATTCCCACAGCTAAGCTCAAAGTACAAATTCCATTCAGTGGCATTAATCAAGTTAACATATTTCGTGGTTATATAAAATTACTTGCACAATAGTTCAAATGACAAACTCACCCATTGGACATGGTCAAACTACTAGTGAAGGATGAAGGCTAGGAGCAAGGTTGGGCCAAGGGTTTGACTTGTCTAACTTAACTCAAAAATACTTTGGACTGGGAAAAAGGGGGAAGCTACAAACTCTGTGATGGACAAAAGAACACGGTGAATGACTGTGCCTCACAAATGGATAAGTTGTTTAGAGAGTGCTTATTCAACTTAGGCATCATGTCTACATCAAGTTGATCCAGGTTCATTAGGATCATTCAATTTTATTTCCATGGCCTTTTTGGCCTACATAACCCTTCGGATTTCAGATGTGCTGAGAAGCACAACTAGTTGCAGCTTGCATCCATGGCATGTTTTTCACATATTTATAAGGTCAGCAATTGTTTAGATATAACTTTTAAGAACCATTGCTTTTTGGACCTTTCTTATACTCTTCGAGGAGTATTTTTAGCTTTTCATTGCTCTTGCCCCTTTTTTGTTTCCATGGGCGAATTTTTTAGTTTCCATAGGTAGAACATGAGCTTTCAGTTTTAGCCAACAACATCTCAAGTGACAAGGGGGAGTTCGAGCCAATGCCAAACATCGGGACAACCGACCAGAATGATTTAGGCCTACAATCCAACTCACCAAAGGCAAGTTCTGTCACCAACTCAGAGCCGAGACACTGAATAAACAGGGATGCGGTCCAAACACAGAGATAGAAAAATGGGGAAGTCCTCGGTATCAGAAAGTCAAATGAGACAAGTCAGGGTTTTAAAGTCAAACAGGAAGGTCATGTATGGATGGAGACAAGTGAATATGGAGCCTACACTAGCAGACAACCAATGTCGGGAAAGACCATGTCTATGTAAGGTGAAATACCAGTAAGTTTTGTTAAATGACCTAAAAGTGCAAGCAATTGTCCATTTTATGATTTACAGTTCATTTTAAATAGTTTGCCACATCAGGAATAATATACCAAGCACATGCCATGATCATGACTAAATCAACAAGATAATAATCCACAGTCAGTGAGAACATATCCATAACATCATCATAATAATCATCATCATGCATCATCTGAAACACTGCTGAAATACATCTCTAGGCACTGAACTGAAACTGTAATGGGATAAGTGGTCACATCAGTCATCAAATCTGAACTCTCAAGGCTCAGCCTTGACACAAGGTCATAAAATCTGAATAATGTACTGCTCTGATCATGAGTGATCCAAAATATATAGCCATGCTCTGGAATAAAGGAAGCTCTGGAATGTGCAGATATCTGCTGTACAAGAATAGTAGCCCTGCTACTATGGTGTGATAACACTGCCGAACTTAATTAAGTTGTGACTGAGAAAGAGTTCCTAGCTGTCATTTATGCCATTAATAAATTTCTCCATTACATTACAGGATACCCAGTAATTGTCCACATCGACCACTTTGCTATTAAATATCTCATGAATAAATCCATCACAAATGGTAGAGTCACTAGGTGGATTTTGTTGCTACAAGATTTTGACATTTCAATAATGGACAGACTTGGTAAAACTAATTTGTTTGCTGATTTTCTTTCAATAATAACTACTGGTGAAGAATCTCAATCGGTGGATGATGCTTTTCCAGACGAACATTTGTTTGCTATTTCTACTAATGTTCCTTGGTTTGCAGATGTGGCAAATTATTTGGTTGTAGGAAGACTTCCACGGCATATGACATCAAAATAAAAGAAAAGGATTGTGCAGCGTAGCAGTAGATTTTCATGGATTGATGGCTATTTGTTTTATACAGGACCAAACTTGGTGATCCATCGATGTGTTTGTGAAGATGAAATCTATCCAATTCTGAGAACCTGTCATGATGGTCCATGTGGAGGACACTTTGCCGATAAATTAATAGCCCATAAGATTTTACAACTGGGATATTACTGGCCCACAATATTCAAAGATGCCCGAGAATATGTCCAGAGTTATGATAGTTGCCAAAGGATGGGGTAGCCACTTCAGTTCGATGAAATGCCACTTCAAACTCAGCTTGTGGTATAACCATTTGAGAAGTGGGCATTAGATTTTGTTGGCCCTATCAAATCTCCATCTAGGAAGAACTCATACATTTTATTCTTCATATATTATGTAACTAAATGGGTAGAGGCAAAGGCACTTCCAACGGCAACAGAGTAGGCAGTCTCAAACTTTCTATATGCAAATATTTTCACGAGGTTTGGAGTTCCAATGGAGATTGTTATTGATGGAGGCTCTCAATTCACATCTAAACTTATCAAATCTCTCACAACAAAATACCATATCAAGCATAGGGTAACCTCACCGTATCACCGTCAGGCCAACGGGCAAGTGGAAGGCACAAACAAAATTCTAGAATCTGTGCTCACAAAGACTATCTAGCTTCATCAAAGGGACTGGCCTGATAGGCTGCTTGAAGTCTTATGGGCCTATAGAATAGCATGGAGAAGCACAACAGGTTTGAGTCCTTATCAATTAGTTTATGGCAAGCAAGTCACCCTACCAATAAAATTTGAGATTAAGACATTAAGAATTGCATTTCAATTAGGCATGGATTTATCACAGGCCCAACATACTCACATACAATAGCTTAATGAACTTGATGAATTGCAACTGGCTTCCATAGAACGTACAGCCATTGTGCAACAACAACGAACTAAGTGGCATGATGAATTCATCAAAACTAAGTATTTTCAAGAGGGTGACTGGGCTCTTCTCTATGACTCCAGATTCAAAACTTTCAAAGGGAAACTTCACACTCGTTGGCTAGGACCATATGAGATTGAAACAGTTTTTGATAATGGTATAGTATGACTCAAAACCATTGATGGTGAAGGTATGTTTCTTATGGCCAATGGTCACAGACTAAGTCCATATAATAAACCATTGTCCAAAGAGGTGTTCAGTCGCAATATTGCTGCTTGCTGGTGTACCAATGATTTCTAGATCACTAGCTCAATCTCTGAAGAAAAACAAAATGGACTATGAAAATCCTACTTGGACGCAGCCTATATAAAAAATAAAAATAAAAATAAATTAAAATTGTGATTCTAATAAGTCTAACTGTTTATTTGTTGCAGGGACATTCTATCCTAGTTCCCCTTCTTTATTCCATCCTTCTCCTGCTCGCTTATGGATGGCCCTGCTTTCTGGGATAAACTACTCATGACAGAACCTTTTCTACTTTATTACGGAACCTGTTCCGCTTCATTACAGAACCTCTTTCCGCTCCATCACAGAACCTCTTTCTGCTCCATTATGGAACATGTTATGCTCTATTACAAAACCTCTTTTCGTTCCATTACAGAACATGTTCTGCTCCATTACCAAAACCTTTTCTGCTCCATTACCGAAATCCCTTTCCGCTTCATTACAGAACCCTTATCCATTTCCCATAACATTCCGCAGCATCACGGAATCATTTCACAACAAGGTACCAACTCCTTTTTCGATTTACCCAACACTTCAATGGTCACATTCTCGTCCACCTTCCACATTAGACCCACATGGTGGCATCTCGCTTACCTCTACGGTCCATCATCATTTGATGTCACCGACAAATGAAAGAGGATCACTCAGCACTTGATCTACAGCATTACAGATCCCACTCAACTGCTAACCCAAGTCATATCAAATCCCATTTGACAGGACTTGTTACCAGGAATATCATCGCAGTTCATCTGTCTCAGGGAGGGATGATTGCAGCTCCTTACAATCATCAGTGTAGGAAGTGGAGAACCTTCTATTCTTCTCGTCACCTAATGCAATTATCGCAACTAGCCAGAAATTGAACTCCACGCATCCCCTCTTAGGTAAGGAAGGTACGTAACCATCCTTCATTCACTTTTGATAAGTACAGAAGGATGGATCATGATTTATCATGCTATTTGTGCCACACGGGATCGTGTGCCGAGTTAATTGGGGGGGAGAAATTGGGTGCCTTTAAAATTCTGTCAAACCAACTATTGTCCGATAATCCCAGCACCTATGAGCTCTCAACCAAACCAGTATTGATAACCCACCTTCGTATAACTTAATTCCATTTTTTTCTCCAGAAAACTGACAAGAACTTGAAACACTATAAGCATTTGGGGAGAAACAAGGATCGAAACACAATGAAGGTGGCAATTCAGCATGAACCTGAAAGCATAGAGATGGTATATGGAAACAAAGAGGTCAAAACAATTTTTCAACAGGCAGGATGGCTGGAGTATTTTGACAAAATGAAGAAAAGAGATGTTGGGATAGCAATAGAATTTGGACTCATTTATGACGGGGAAATTACAGAAGTACTAGGACTGAACACCCCAGTGGATGAGTTCACAATCGCAAGGGTATATGGATTACCTCAGATACGTGAAAAATGGTTTGAAAGGCATGTGTCAATAAAGCCTCTTATCGACACATTTTTGGAACCTGGGGAACTGCTGCAAGGAACAAAAAAAGGGACGAAGCGGGCTTCATTACCAGTTCCATGGGGTGAGGTGGCACTCTGCGTAATCAAATTCATCACATGTGAAGGTCGGTTCAGTCTTATTTTTTCTTATCATTTTAAAATTTTGAACCACTTAAGACACCAGAAATACATCAACATGCCATATTTTCTGTGGAAGTCCCTGGAATTAATGAGCAAAATTGTTAAGGACAGTAATAATCCAGAGACAAGTCTGGCATATCATGGGTTGATTAGATTATTAGTGGAGGATTCCCTATAGAAAAAAAACCAGACGTGGGAATCATTCATGGGCATACCCTCGAGCACTGGGAAGACAAGAAAGAAAAAGAGGAAAGCATTGGAAATTACCCCAGGAAGCCAACGTGAGAAACCAGTTTATGCGGTCCCAATGAGAAGCCTTCAAGCTGAAACCCCAACCTGTTCGATAGAAGGACCCCATACCTGGACAAGATCAAAGGCTCGGGGATAGCGACAAGACCAAAAGAAATTAACTGGCTAGAACAAGGAATTGGAGGAAGAATGGGAGGTATTTATCAAGTCCAAAAGTACCAGTAAACACTCGGAGAATCAACGGGGGTTGCAGAATACAGAAGAACCGCAGAAGAAAGAAAAACAATGGACGGCTTTGTTCAGGAAGACGTGAGGTAGAGGGATAAAGAGATTCCAGTATTTCCTGTTACGTAAATACCATAGGGCATATGCTAAGTTGAAGAAATATTATGGGGATTTGAAAGGTTCTTATACGAAGAAAATAGAAGAAGTGGCAGTCCTACAAGAACAAGTTCAGAGAACGAAGAGACATAGGATGGATTCCCTATTGGAGGCCATAGCATGGGAAGAGGAATAGAAGGAAAATTACAGAGAGACACTCGGTGAAGAAGGAACAGAGGATAGCATGCAAGCAGAAAGTGTGGAGTTTAAGGAGGGGTCTGAAACAAAAGTACCGAAAGGGTTTGAAACAAAAGGACCAAAGGATCAAGAGTTTCCTGAAGAGAACCCTTCCGATGAAGTCTGAATCAAATACATGGAAGAAAATACAGCTTAGATACAGGTGATAGTAGGAGACCTGGAGAGACAATGAAAATTGGCCAGCAATCAGAAAAAAAGGGAAAGAACAGGAGACAATTACAGAGCAGGTGCAGAGACAAGATTATGCCATGGCCATGAGAAGGCTGGGTCAAGAAGTGGAAAAACTAAAATTTGAAAAAGAATATATGAGCTATATGGCCCATTCCATGTGGAATTTGAGGCCTCCTTCAAATTTGTATTCTGTATTTTTAAAAGAACAATTGATATCTTTCAGGATGTCAATGATAGCTATGTGGTATGATGACCATATTGAGACAGTAGATCAGTTTGTTGCTGCCTTTTCTAGGGGTAATGACAAAGAGCAAGATTTCCTATGTGAATTATACATGCACAACTTGGTTATGACAGATTATGAAGATTGGGACCCAAACCGTCATGTAGGAGAAGTACAACTGAGGGAATTTATGTCCCTCATGAGAAATCATTTTAGATGGAACAATGCTGCCACTGCTGTAGAAAATATTGAATGGGAAGATACCCTTTGGGTAAGAGGTTCTCCCTCAGTTGAAAAATTATTTTTGGCCAGGAACCAGGTGATGCAAGATCAATCATTTGTTACCCTCCTAAAGACTACCCAATCTAGGGTTTTTCATGAATGCAGGAGTTGGACTCCCTTTCATAGGTTGGAGGTTATGCTTTGTCTATGAAGGAGGGTTAATGCCTCGAGCCTGGATTTGAAAAGAAAAGGCCCCTTCACTGTCAGAATGTTTGAGTGAACTCTAGACAGAATACATGTATATTTTGACTGCCTGAGTACACAGAGGGCCAACTAGATTGGGCTCCGATTTCACCTCCCTATACTTTGGTGCCCTATGGCGGATGGGGAAGATAGTGAATTTTTCAAGATTGTTGGTGAAGATAAAGGTTTTTTCAGCATAATAGAAAGTTTCCACTCTTCCTATAAGTGGAGTGACGAATGCCTAAGCAGTTCTCCAAGCACCCCTGTTAGTGGATCACAATCATAGTTTGCATAGGGACATGCAAACCCTTTGGTTGGTGGGAGATGCTGGGCTGTGCATATGACCCTTTTTGTTCCCTTATTTTACCTTGTTCTATGACTCTTTTGACACAATCCTGTATTATCATTAGCTCTCTTGCTTACATTTTGCACATTTTGCCCTTGGTAATGATTGATCTTGTCCTCTTTGTTATTTTTCAATTGCTTATGATTGGATAGAGTTATGCTACCATTATTGCCTACTAAAGAACTAGTGTTTTCAGGTTCAGTAACAGCCTCCCTACAGGTTATAGAATGAAGGATTATGGGAGTTGGAAGATAGGCATTTCACTCTCGAGCTACCACGCTAAGGTATCAAGGTTGATGTATTTATTACATTGTTTCGGTTACCTATCTAGCATCCAGATGCTGATACTGTCAATCCAAGAATTGGAGGTTTTGTACTTAATTCAGTATTTTGAGTTTATGATGACTCATAGTTGACCACTCCGATGTTCCTGGGATCATCTCCACTTTCCACGATGTATATCCCTACAATATCTCTTTGAAGATCTGAAGATATGATTTCTTTGGAAACCTGTTGTAACTATGCAATTTCTCCTATTTTCTCATAAGCGTTGATGTATAAAAGACATGGGGACTCTTCAGAAGGGTTAGCCACAAATTGCATAACATCTATTGAACACTGTATCCGACTTATGTTATAAGAATTTCTAGTTGATCTGGTTCGAATGTGTTGATCAATTTCGTGTGATTAGGTGGCTGTTCAACCCTTGTTGCCGGAGGCAGGGCCCCCTTCTGTAATAGGTGTTGTTATAAGTCGGATTTCTTCCCTTTCTGTGTGAGTGTTTAAGTTAATAAATTCAATTGTTGATGTAGTGTTGATTGATTTAATTATTGGATATTCAGAATTAGTGTGTTGATCATAGCTAAGTGTGAATCCTTTAATGAGTGGTGCAATTGGATTACAGAGTTATTCTTATTATCATTTACAGAGGAGCATATGAATGATGAATGATAATTTAGTATTATTTCTGCAATGAATGGACGCATTAGGTTATTTTAGAGTTATGTTATGAGTGCGTAAGGGTAGAGGCAAATTGTGGAATTCGATTAGTTATTCAATTTCTCCATTATAGTTGTGATTCATTGAATTATCTTCATTAGGAATTTCTCAGTTTGTTAATTTAGAATTGGAAATTAATTTGCTTTCTGCAATTTGAATGAGTGTTGTTGGTAGTAATTACTTTCTGTAGTATAGCAGAATATCATAGAAGAACATTTCTCGAAGTGATAGTTAGATGCTTTCATTAGATTGCAAGATCCTTTCTGTAGTTAGCAATTTCCTAGGAGTCCATTCACCAAAAGGTTGCATCCTAATTTTGATTCAGTAATTCATTAATCTTCTCTGTGTTAAGATCTTCCAAGTTGCAGTGTCTCGCATATATTTTGCTTGGTATCTCATAAGCCTTTGTGACCCTGGGTTGATAATTTATGAACAACTTTATATTTCAATTTAATTAAAAAAAATGAATAAAAGAGCTCACCAGTGCTTAAGATAGCAATAAGTGCAACTCATTTGCCATTTAGTGCTCCTTTCGGTTATATGCACTTGGTTTTATGATATGCTTCTTCTCTGCAAATTTCCACAAATGAATCAATGATCAATTTGTATATGAGAATAATCTGCTAAAGAAAAACTTGAGAAGACGACAACTATGAGAAATAAAAAATATACAACCCTTAACCAGAGTTGCTTCAAATGACTAAACAAATGCCCAAAAATCTCTCCCTAAAAATTTGGGTTTGGCCTATAGATGCTTATAACAATTTGTATCTCCTCAAAAAAATTGGATTGGCCTAGCATGTATGCTACATTTCTTAAATGCCTCCCACAACACCATGCATGGGAATAGTTTCTGACCTGGGTAAGCTTTTAAAACAAATTTTCTTTGTAAAGCTCCTCAGAAGTGGCTAGAAAACATTTGCATGCCTTTCCTGTTTCTAGAAAAAATTGCAGTCCAAAGCTATCTATATTAGATACGTATTAACAACAACTGGTTGGAATCGACTATATTAAATACGTATTAACAACACTTAGTGTATAATTGGGTGGCGTTAGAAGCTTTTATTCATTAAGGCCCACTCATTCAAAAAAAGGACGACAAGAAGATGCCATCCAAAATTGCAATATTTTTTACTGAATTTGTAAATCATTTTTACTCTCCCTTTCTTCAAAGGATCCGTGCATAACTATTTTTATACAATGAGATATTTTTTAGCTCAAAATCATTAATGACCCTTCTCAAGAATTTTATAATTCAGAAGACAGATAATTTTGAGTTATGTTGAAGTGGTTTTCCTAGACTCCCAAGTGACAGTGCTTCCCACTTGTTGACATGCTAATTTAAGCATCCAAAAGAGTAGCAGTGGACCTAAAGTCTATCTTCAACCTCAAGTGTGTTGCTTTCAATGCATGTACCCAGAAGTAAGGCTAACAATTTGCTAATCTTGGCACATGGAAAGGCACTAAGCTAGTAAGCTTAATGCCATTGTTATGCACAAGAAGCAACTTAGATAAGTCATAAAGGGTCTTGACTTCAGGGCACAAGAATTTGGATATTTGGATCGAACCATAACTAACATAAATAGCGTTTAGAGTAAAAAAAACAACATGCTATGATGTCAGTGGTGAGTTGTGACTGTGCAAACTAATATCTCTATCTCACAGGCTAGTCACTAGTACCTCATTCCTCACAGCCTACAGGTGTCAAGTGTCATTTATTCATAAATTGTGGCAATTAGATAGAAGTTGGAGTAGTTTGAGTAGCCAATGCTTGTGTACAGAAATACTTGTTGGTATTTTCCTTGGACCTTAGTAAAAGGGAAAAAGATACTATTGCATGCATTGTAGTAGTAGCCTCAATGACATTTTTGTCTTGAAATAAGATGGCCAGTAGCAATGTACTAACCCAGTAACAATCCAGTGTAATTTCAACATAGCACTTTCACACATATTTTCATGGAGTTAAATATCTCTGTTAATACCCTATCCAAATAGTTAAATCCATATTGTCTTCCTTTGAAACAGATATTAGAGGGTCTCTAACTTGAACTTATTTTCCATTTGTGAATTCCTCTTCCTATGCAAATTCAACTTGTGATGATCATCCATTGGCTATCATGACCAAAACTTCTATTTTTAATTTGCTTTTTGGTCAGAATTTAATAATTATCTGCAAATTGTCTAAAAGATTCTCTTTATTGGGAAAACCCTTGTGGCTTTTACCTTGTACGCTCTAAACCTAAGGTTTCTTTTTGAAGCATTTACCTTACAGGATCAGTTTCTTTGGAGTCACCATGTTGCACCTTCTTAAATTTATGTTTATTTTCACCCTCAAAATTCCAACCAAAATGCAAAAATCATCATGACTTCCAATTGGGAAAGCAAATGAAGTGTCATTTTTTTGTTGTTTTAAGAAAGATTTCACATCTACTTGCATACATGATCTTAGCTTCAAATTTTCAAATGAAGTGTCATTTTTTGTTGTTTTAAGAAATATTTCAGATCTACTTGCATACATGATCTTAGCTTCAGATTTTTATCAGTAAGAGAGATCTATTAACTGTAGGTTATCTTTCATTTTTGTATGAAACCTTGGCTTGGGAAAAAATGTTCAATAAAAATGCAGGGCATATTCCAAACCAACAGTGGAAATATTTTTAGATGTATGTGATAGATTTTGTGTTGAAATCAATGTAGAGATTGAATATCGTGAAGTGGCAGGTGCATGGTTGGACCTAGAGGAGGCTTATGAAGAATGGTATTAGAAATTTTAGCTATGTGAAGATAACTACATTGTGCTTCTCTTTATTGACTCTACTCCTTTCTATGACGAGTCTCCATGTGAAGATGATACATAAGAAGAAAAAATGACCTCCCAACTTCTCTTCCATCAAAATATTTCTCCCTATGGTGAATTTCTTAGTAAGCATAATGTATCAATTGAAAAGGAAACAAAAACAAATATTAAGGGAAGCCATGAGCATCTGGTGACGAAGAGGTTTCAGCATGATTTTTTTTCAAAATATTCTAGATAGCACCACAAACAATCCTTTACATCTATGTTCTCATCATAGTTATCCTTGGTGGATTGGGAACTCATAGTTCTCATGTTGCTCTTCATCATCCATGTTTCTCTCCGCAATAATATTTCTCTGATTAGTATCTCCAATTTGACCTTCAAAGTGCTCAAAATAGGTTTGAGGGTTACTAGCTTCTAATTCAACAAGATTATCTAACTCTCCAAAAGAGATTTGAGCCTTTGTTTCACATTCCTCCCTTTTTCCTTCTTGATTAATTGTACTACCTTCACAAGAACTAGGGGTACGAGGTAGAAACTTTCCAATTTTGTCCCTCGCTCTTGGTATGCACCAAAGAATGGAATTTCTTTTCTACTTTTCTAGGGGTTGAAGAAAGGTAGATATCACTAACTCTATTGGATTTACAAGAAAGCAACTTTATCCTATAACATAGCACCTCCTCAGAAACAACACCAAAAAGTAGCAGGCTGGAACAATAGATTGAAAATGAAATATTTCAACCCTTACTTTTTATTTGTCAACCCGAGGTGTGAAAACTTATGACATGCAAAGAAAAATATATGCCGCTATTGGAAGTAATTTTTTTATAATGAATAGTAAACAAAGATGACATTGACCTCCTAATAGATCAATCATCCATATTTGTAGAGTAGCCCAAGGAAGGAGGAGCAGCGATAGGGTTGTTAGTATCATCTTATGTGTGAAAAGTTGTTATGAAATTGAGTCAATTGTTAGCTTGATATGAGGGAACTGGTCGACTATGGCTGATTGGGATTTCGACGTCTGAAACATACCTACGTTGTCAAGTATATCATCCTTCCATGGAGAATGGTTGGGACCTTCAGCCTCTACCTATTGTTTCCAAACCAGCTCTAAGATTGTTTCCTAGGTTCTCCCTTGTTTCTTCCTTCTGCTTTCCAAGTTCTGTTGTTATTTTAGTGTTTAGAAGATCTGTCTTTAAATGCATCAAATGTGCCATCATTTTAGATTTGGGGATCATAATTATCATCTTGAATTTTGGTTTCTATTTTTTTACTGATCTGAGTATTTCAGGAGCGCGATAACGACCTAAACATTTCCCATCCATCTCTTGATGCACTTGATCTGAGTGTTGAGTTTCATTTTTGGTTTTGTTTAAAAATATATTGTATGGTAGTCGATTTTCAATTTATGAACATATTTTGTTTGGAATTTATGCTAGTTGCATGTTTGTGAGTATTTGTTGGTTATTAAAAAATAATAAAATATTGATGTTTCCTTTTGAAACAATCCTTTTGCCTAGACAGTTACAATAAGTGTATTATAATATAATAATTTGGTCACCTTTCTTCTTTGTATAGAGGCTTCTATATATTCCAATAGCCCTAGATTGTTATGGCTATGCTACGATTTAATGCTCAGTCAACTGATTTATCTTTTTGAAATTTGATTTGTATTCTTGTTTACAGCTTAGTGGTATTCATTTTCTGGCTTTTGCATTAGACTTTATAACAACAGTTTCTGATACCGAAAGACATCATACTTCACAAAATTATGAGGTTCACAAAAAATCTATTCATTCTACATAGTCCCAGGTCCATTTTAGGAACAACTTTATTCGAGGTATGTTCCCCCTGGTTGATTATTTTCTGTACCTAGAGCTGCTGATACAGCTCTAATCCATTCCAAGAAGAAACATACAATAGAGCTATGTTCTTCTACAGCTCTATTGTCGGCAAAGACTTCCATGATGAGTCCCTGTTTATTATCGAGATGGGATACATTTCAATCATATAGGAAGCCTTCTTAGGAAAAGCCTTGAATTTTTTCAATGAAATGTATACACTGATTGAATGACCAACCACCAATATCATGATGTGTTGAGGTAGCATTTATTTTTTGATATATTCTCTCTTTAGGACTACAATATCATTTATCTAATTGTTGCTCATATATTGTTGTAGCTACCATTACTCTGTCAAATCTTATGCTAAATGTTCTGTTGAATCATTTCCAAATATAGCATTTACTTCTGAGGTGAAGGCACCTTAACTACTTTCATAAGTTTGTTGATATGTCAGGAATATTCCTTACTGCTATCAGGAATATATGTGTAACTCCTCCCTAACAGCAGTGCATTTTCTTGCTGTCAAATCTGCCTTAAATACATGTAATGATAGATCTTTACTACTGCTATCATAACTGTAAGAGCAATGCCCAAAATAGGAGTGTAACTGTTCCTCTAAAGCACCCATGCCATTGTCAGTAAATCGTTGGAAAAATCACCTTTCCTTGTTGCATGTTTTAGATGAAGAAATGTTGATTTGAGAATGTTTTCCTACCAGTGTTGCAAAAATCAACGATATATAGCCGACATCATGATGCCCTTAGCTAGGCAATATTATTGCTGGGAAAAGTTGCGATTTTTTCAAAATTTGAAAATAATGCGATATTTTGGAAATCTCACCAAAACTCAGAAATATGGCCAAAAATCAGAAAATATTGGCTGTCGGGAGGATTTTGGAATTTTTTGCTCAGTTTGAAGAGGAAAAGTAGGGGATTGAGAACAAAAGGGTTATTCACTATTACATTTTCCCATAAAAGAGATAAAAGGATGGGGTTGCTTTAGATGTTTAAATATTTGAAAAAAAATCAATATTTTTGTATTTTTTTGGACGTTTGCCGATATTTTTCCCAACATTGCCGATAAGTTGTTTTCTGGACCCTCACCGATATTTTCACCGAGACAATGTTTGCAACATTGCTTTATGTTGCTGGAATGGGTTGAAACAAAACCCTTGCATGGCAAAGAACAGATCTGAAACTATGCTTGCTTATACTGCTCAAAATGCATGACAAAATCTTCAACACGTCCATAATAATTTGGGTGCAAACTATCAACATCCATACCCTTTGTTGAGCTGTAACAAGGAGCTGAAACTGATGTCTAAATAGTCAACTTGTATCAACTGCTAGAGGCCTGTATGATGAGGTACCAAGGATGGAGTTGGAAATTTGAACACCCTCCTTCATTTTACTTTGTCTCCATATCTCATCCATGTGCAATCCTGTGACAAATCTATGTGTCAACACTCACTGGTCCTCAAATGGACAATACAAAAGTTCAATCTTTTTGTTATGGACCTTCTCTAGGATAAAGTGGTGATGGATCTCCAGATGCTTCATATTCAAATGGAAAATTAAGTTCTTCACCAACTTCAAAATCTCTACCTCTTGATGTTAACTTAGGCCTCAAGTTAGGGTTTCTATGACACCCATGGTCCGCCCCCTTCTGGAAAGGGGGACATTTGGATGATCTTGGGATCTTTCTTGTTTCACTAGTTAAATATTTCTTGTAAGTTAGTTGTGTGGATATGTTGGGTATCATCAATATATAGGAGCAAAGACTCGTCTGCATTATTTAAGATGTGCCACCACCTGTCGCCTTGCTATAGACACATGCCTCCTTGCTGTAGACACATGTTAGTGCATACCACTGACTCAAACTACGTGAAGAATGATCTCTCCACCATTTTCATTGGTGCTTATGACCAGAGACGGTCAAGGAAGAACTTTAGGTTAAACATTCCCTATAATCGCATGGTTCTGAACTTTACACGTATTGTTCCAACTTCAGTTTGCTTCCAGCTTCTTAATTCACTTGCATGAGCCAAGGTCTCTGCAATCTATGAACACTGAACTACTTGCCTTCTGAGAAAAAAATGACTGGATATCTAGTTACTAAGTGAGAGTTTCCTTAGTACCAGCTACATGGTGTCCACATTTATTGAGCTCTTCACAAATCTGATGTCTCACATAGGATGCAATGATCCGATTCTATCCAATTGAAAGTTGAAACTTTGTATCTAATTAAGCTTCTGCTACAATGAGGTAGAGAAGAGCTTACATTGTTGCGTTCCCAGTCAGTCAGTCACCATAGGCACTTGCTTGCTCTATCATAAACTATTCGGCATACAAATGAGGATATTCCTAAGGGAAGTTGAGCACCCTTGCGAAGAAATGCAACTTTACATGGATGAAGCAATATTTGGCTGGTATTTCATCCTTGTGGAATGAATAAAATATCTCATTTGGAATAGCTTCTAGCAAAACTTCTTTCCCTAGCTTGATATCTAGGGATCTATAGAGCTAGTTTAGACTCAGTTTGGCTTGACCCTTGGTGACTACCGAGAAGGATCAAATTATTCCAATTAAACGAGGTTCATTCTCGGCCTCGAAAAGGGAAAAGTCTCCAACATTTATCTTCCACCCATCCTACAAAAACCACAACAAAATATGACACCACTATCCGACACTCAAGCAAACATAAGAAAATTAAGAAACGAGAGGATAGGACCGAAATATTCTCTTCATGTCTAGCTTTGGTATAATTCAAGGATACAATTGACTAAATAATTTTCTTGGTAGCTTAAAAGGCACAAGATATAGTCCCACCAAAAGGAAACTTCTCTGTGCAACATAAGTGCCCAGGGTGGTCATTGTACAAATACATATTTAACAGTAAAACAGTGATGTTACACCCCAACAGCAAAACACTAGAGAAACCCAATATAGTCCTATATGCTAAACAGGAAACGCCCAAAAAATTTAGAGATGCATGCACACAAAAATAACAATGGGTAGGAATGGCCTACATACAATTACCAAAATTGGGACACAACTGATACAGATGGTACTGATTTTATTGTGTTCTTTCTTCAATTCTTTGTATTAATTCCTTGTAAATCTTGATTTCCTGCAATGTATTTTCCAACCTCCTGATAATCCTAATGGTACATAAGTTGTAAGGAATTTTACTCCCTTTGATCTGTAATTGTAACTTCATATGATGTTTATGTACATTCTACAGTTCACTAAGAAGCACTGTTTTACTTTCCACAGTCCAGTTCATGGATTTGAGCCTTGACAAATACTGTGCACTCATTAATCGTTGGATCCCATCCACCTCCTAATATCAAATCCAATTTGATGTCAAAAATCTACTTCTTTCTCAATGATAATAAGGTTATGACTATTTTCAGTCAACTCTCAGTTTAAGTTGGCACTGTAGTACAAATCTCTCCTCTTAACAAGATGCTTTTCTTGATGACTTCTTCACATCTACATACATGTATTTGACTTGATTCTTGAATATATCTTGTTCTTGAAATTATCATTGCTTACAACTGCTTCCTCTTTTGTATTTGGCAGCAACAATCTTGCATTCTTAAATATCTTAGTTTGCATGTGATGCAGAGTAAGACAATACATATGTGTGTGCCAAGTTGTCAACTGTAGCAATTCATAACATGCTTATTTTCAGCAAGTATATATTTTTTCCATGCCTTCACCTTGGTTAATAAACAATATGTCCATCCTATGCCAAAATTTTTAGTATGTATATAGATAATCTCATATGTCCTCTAATTCATGGTTTATTTTATTTCAATAGAATGGTTTACATGACTTTTGCAATATGCTTGCTTTAAGTTGAAATGTCCTAAAAATATAATCAAGGAATATTGTTTAATATAATCAAGGGATATTGTTTCCTAAGTTCAAAAGTCAATAGAATGCTTATTATAAGACCAAAAAATCCTGTTGTAATCATCATAACATAAATCTCAAATGAGAATGAAGGCCATCAATTAAAAAGGGAGTAAGAAAATGAAGGCCATGAATTAAAGATAAAGTAAGAAAATCCAGCTCCCAATATTGTCTTAGCAAGCCAGTAGAACACTAAAATCTAACATCTTCCAAGTTAACAACCTATTCTAATATCGATTGATTGTGGTAGTATTGGCTTTCTAAAAATGCCCCAGTACTGTTGTATCTTTCATAGACCATAACATTGGATTTTGTAAAAATGCCCTAGTACTGTTGTATCTTTCATAGACCATAACATTAAAATTGTTGTTGTGCCATACAAAATGGGAACCCCAAATGGTAGTTGCCAACTCACAAATAAATGTCAAATTCCCCACTCCAACCACAGGTTGGCACAAGAGATGACGATGAGGTGGCCCCAATCTATAAGTTACCTTAATGTGTATATACTCTGAAATTAGTAGTTATTGCATTTAAAGTTGCTGCTTATATTATTGAAAACGGAGTATAAATCTTTGAAAAGTATACAAGTAGGAAAACGAGCTTGAATTCATAGTCAATAATAGAAAATATACAGTTGAGTCTGGACTCTGCAGTGAGAAACACGCAGAAATTGATCACTTGACATATTGAGTGTTAAGAGAACTAGAAATTGGGTGTTACTAACCTAGATCTATTTGATATTCACCTAGATCTATTTTAATTCTTGATTAGTAAACCACCAATATATCCAAAAAAATCCAATTCATGTAACTCATTGTTAATACTATTGGTTAATTAAAAACAACACTGAATAATGTTAGACAGAATTATGAAAGGGAACAACCATAAATAGTGTCAAACAGAATTGCAAAGAGATTCCTTTATTCTAATAGTTAATATGATTTAGTTTTTAATGGTTTTTTTTATGTAATCTAGCTGTTTCATGTGGATTTTTTTAGAGTTACCATATGTACATAGGATTACAATTTGAGAGATAATTCTGGTTTGATGCAGCCTAGCCATCCTATATTGGTGTTGCTATCAGAGAGCTAGTCCTCCATGACGAAAGGATAGGGGTGACCATATCTATATTTGTTTAGTGTTAGAAGGCACAAATAATTCTGATGTGTACTTTCTACATTTGTCAAAACCTATGGGTTGACGATGTTATATGTAGTTGTTAGCAATAACCTTGAATTTTGGGCTTTTTGATGTTCTTCTCTTTTGAGGAAGGGCATACTGTTGTTTTAGTAGAGGTCAAGCATTAGATATATTAATATATGAGCAAGGACTACATTGAATTTTACATCATTTTGTATTAAATGTTGTTGGGTGACATGTTTGTGAACCATATAAGCAAGCCAGTTTAATGTACATTGTATTGTTATTTCATTTTAAAAAATAATTTATTTTAAATAGATTTGATATGACAAAAATATAGTTATAAGTTGATATGTATTTATTATAAACATCATTAACAAATTAGATATTTTTTTTTATAAAATACTTCTTATACTTATAAAAACATATTTATAGTGATACTCACAAAAAGTTTTGAATCCATGTCTCTATATTTAAATAAGCTCACTGAGCTACTTGCTATTAAACTACACTCTGTATTCTTGAGATCTATGTATGATGTTGCCTTAACTTAAGAAATGAAAAAGAGGTGTACTCACAAAAATTATGATAGCATCACCATGCTTAAAAATCAGCATATCTCCTTGTAATAAAGCATCTTGTCAGGCTTTCAACTGAACAACTAATTGGCGGTTAACTTAAGAATATAATAGCATGCCATTGCCATATAATTCTTTGGCACATACTTTGGTTGTTTGTTCCAGTTGTGGCAACATACAATTCTTTGGCACATACTTTGGTTGTTTGTTCCAGTTGTGGCAACAAACATCACAAAGAAGTTATAGGCATTTCAACATATCTTCTTATAGATAGGTACTTTGTAGTGAAGCATTTGTCATCCTTCCAACTTATAATGGGAAGTTAACTTATGAACATGCCACAAAAACGATAAAATTCATAGTGACAAAGTGGTTAAATTCACCACTCTTCTGGACTTCCCTCGAGCAATGCTATGGCCATTAGGTTCTCTATCCTCCTGGCCTTGATAGTAGTAAATATGCAAGGCTCTATCAGCTATTGGGATTTCAAGTCTTGGCTCTATCAACTATTTATTTTTTTGTGAGAAAAATATGAGTAGCTTTCCATGCCTTTTGCATATAGAATTTCTTCAATGGAATCTTTAATTGATAGTATTATTTTTTTGAAGCAATAACAATTTTAAACAACAAATTATGGGTATGCAGAAGCAATACGGCGTTCTTTTATTGCATCCCGAGGTACAATTGCTATTTTTAAAAAAAATAGACATGTCCATCGTTATAGAGACGATAAGCGCTAGCAAGTTTTGATGAACTTGATATACTAGCGACCGAAATTTTCGTCGCTAGTATCGCAAATTCGTTGAAACTAGCCGGGGCTTGTCGTTTCTATAGCAATGGACATATTTTTTTTAAATATGTGAATTTGTCTCTATAGCCATGCACTTTCGGTGCTATAGCCACGAATGTTCATTGCTAGAGAGACTAAGATCGCTTTACTTATTTTTTTAAATATGAACATCCGTCGCCATAGCCACGCACTTTCGGTGCTATAGCCACGAACTTTCGGTGCTATAGCCACAAACTTTCATTGCTAGAGAAACGGAGATCGGTTCACTTATTTCTTTTAAATATGAACATCCATCGCTAAAGCCATGCACTTTCGGTGCTATAGCCACAAACTTTTAGTGCTATAGCCACAAACTTTCGGTGCTATAGCCCCGAAATTTTGTTGCTAGAGAGATGGAGATCAGATCACTTATTTCTTTTAAATATGAACATCTGCCACTATAGCCACGAAATTTTGGTGCTATAGCCACGAATTTTCGTTTCTAGAGAGACGGAGATCAGTTCACTTATTTCTTTTAAATATGACCATTCGTCACTCTAGCCACGAACTGTCGATGCTATAGCCAAGAACGTTCATGGCTAGAGAGACGTAGATCGCTTAATTTACTTTTTTTTTTAAATATAAGCATCCGTCGCTATAGCCACGAACGTTGGAAAGTGTTGCTACAAAGGCGAAATTATACCACAAAAACAAAGAGTCCTATTTGTCGCTATAGCAACGGAAAAGTGTTTCTATAGCAACGATTTTCCATGGAAAAAATGTCCACATGTACTAGTGGTACACTTCTCGTATCCTAACCTCGTGCATAGGTGTGGTGTTGTTCTCGATGGCCCCAAGTCTGTACCCCATACTTGGCTGGCTATTCCCCATGGCATATGCATGTGTTAAACAACTTTCGTTCATGACAGTGGTACCATAAGTAATAGAACCAGTATACTCGACAAGCCATCCAAGCATTCTGACATGCACACAACCATGCAACATACAGTCAAGAGATATCATGTGACACAAGTATCATAAACATGCAGATGAAAACATAAGAAACACGTTTGACATGCACCTAATAAATGCGACACACAATCAGTATATATCATGCATCCTAAATATGAGTATGTAACATTTCAATGCATTCGACATGCAATTAAAATGTATCATGTGATACCAACATCCAAAATAGGTGTATGAACATAAACGATGCATTCAACTTGCAATAATGCATTCGACATGCAACATCGAGATGTAGGGTGATGCCAACATCAAATATACATGTATATAGATAAAATTAATGCATAGAATATGTATATCACAACCATTGTATGGAATAATGATACATCTTGACCATGTGCATATAGAATCAAGACATAGAACATGTGTGCAGAACACCATTGTATCCATTACATATAGATGAAACCTATGCCATACAACCCTTGCATCACATATATATATATAGTAACCATTTTATATAATATACATAAAATATATCATTCTCTTTTTGTTTACAATAAGGGAGACATGACCCTTTTTATACGTTATATGAAACATGAACATTTTATACCATATATATATGAAATATAATCATAATATAAAATATGCATATATACAAACATGTTATACAATAGGTCTGAAACATAACCCTTGTCTACCTTAAATATATATAAAGTATAACCCCTTTCTTTACTATATATATATAGCGTAACCATATTGTACAATACAAAATAAAATTTTGACCAAAGCATAATTCGTTTCCAAAGCATTCAAAGCTCACCACATATTAGTGTAAAATTGACTACTGTCAAATTCCAATCGGCACTCTCCAATATTCAGCAAGGGACACATATTTTTTTTTTAGTATGAAGAAGAATACATCTTTTTGGGCAACGACCTGTAGGTTCCCATACCGCAAACACGGGCGTTCAGAGCATGGTTAGTTCGAGTGTGGAAGAGAGAGAGAGCCCAGGGTTGGGCCCTCATGACCTGCTGGGTCCTCACAACCTCCTCACTCCATCTCCTTCACTCCAGCATACTTGCTGTCATAAGTAGCATGAGCTACTGTCAGAACAAAACACGCGTGGACAACGCACGACTGAGCAACCCACGACCGAGGGACAGCCTAACCACTTCACGTTGGTAACCGAGACTGTTCACGCCTATCTTTTGAACACGTTGGCAGCATAAGAATGCATACAGAGTTTGGTGACGATTTAAAAGAAGACAGAGTTAGCAGGGTCTGATGCGTTAGCCACGGCATGAGATAATGATAACAACGTTGACATAGCATATACATAACTACGGAAACAGAGTTAATCTTGGACTGAAACCAACGGTGTCCCGAGGTCAGCGAGATATAAAACTTATCTGAAAACAAGACACCGATCAGCGATGGCACCATCCCACGCATTCGTGCAGTACACCCATCCTCAAGACGGTGCATATAAACAATTTATGGAACAAAACTACACCGACAGAGGTCCAAACCATCTCTGCGCTACGAAAATCCAAACAGAAACAAGGGATCACGCCTGTCATAGGCCGTCCTTTCCAATCTAAACAAGGAAGTAAACAAAATTGCAGTCACACTTACTGCTTTTGCGATCGTGATCCCTCGGAGCCGTCCTAGTCCCAATGAAAATACCAAAATAAAAATAGATGCCTATTTGTTGGGATCAAGCTCTCTATTTGAGCCGTCCTCCATGTAGAGCAAGATGCGGCGTAACTGCTTTCTTCAGCATCCATTCACGCAATAGAAAAAGCAGAGCACATACATGCCACGCTGGCAGAGCGCAACGAAATAGAAATTTGCAGAGCAACAATGCGTAAAGGGTTTTCAAATTCTGAGGCAGCAATGAAACTCATCATAGCATAGACAAAAGACATGGACTCACACATCCTCCATCCACCACGCTACCCTCCATCGCAATCCAGAAAAAGGATGATAATACACACAAACACAAAGCAAATGAAACATTTCTGAGCCATTAACGCTCTCAAGCGATAAACAAATGCAAACAAGCAAATGAAATATAGAGCATGGAGCTCTTCCAACCATCCACGCTGTCCTCAATCGTGGGAAGCGTTGGAAGATAGAGAAATTTCAGAGATCCCCAACAAAAGCTTTCATCCACGGAAAGGGGAATGCCGCGATGCCAAATCCATGGAAGCTTTTACCCTCCCTAACACAAAACACAGTTCCATCAACGCAGCACACAAAATATTGTTGAGAGTAACAAAAAAATGTTCTCTACCAAAAAAAGCGCCTTTTTCTCCCCAAACACAGAGCTCCCCAAACTCCCTTGCGTGAAACTCTTCCTCCAGCAAGAGCTAGCTCACGCAGCCTCCCTCCCAAATTAGGTCAAGGCTAAAATATATCATATGAATATTCAAAAAAAAAAAACTATAAAATATAATATATTAAATATATTTTTATTTTCTCATAAAATAAAAATTATAAATATAATTGCTCAAAAATTAAAACCTCCAATTAAATGAATAATGTAATTATTAAATTACAACATACTAGCATTAAAATATTTCCCAAATCTATATATATATGAGATATGTGTATAACATATTTAAAAATATATATCCTAGCCAACATATATATAAATATGAATCAGATCTACGCATTTATAAAGTATAATCTATCTATATATATATTCACATGTAAATTATGATGGATGCAATTTACAAAAGCCTAAGCATATAATATATGCATTTCATTAATTTTACACAAGCATAAAAATATATACATTCATATAAAAGTGTAGTAATGTGAGGAACATGATTATATATCATTGCATAAACATATAAAATATTTGCATATAGACAAAACAATGCATTATATAAATAGCCATATATATTCTTTTATAAAATATATATGCATATGTAATTCAAAAGTTTTCATGCTTTAATTAAAAGGCATAACAATCGTGATCAACTTTTAGGCATATTGCATATAATTATATCATAATTAAATTAACTTGGATCAATATCAAAAGCTAAGCCAAGCCAAATGTTCACGACAACATTTACAACTTAAGACTCTCTCCCTTGGTACTCACCATGCCCTTTTACACTCTAGGTTGCATTGCGAGAATTAGTTTAGGTTTTAGGTAGTATTGACATGCAAGATAAACAAAAGTTAGTAATAAAAGCTTTTATCAGAGATGGAGGCATTACATATGGAGTGTCATTAACGTTATGAAGAAGTTTCATTAATAATGCACATGTCACATACCCAATTTTCTGAGTAAGTTATTTTGGTAAAATTTCAAAAAATTCGTAAACTAAAGATATTTGCATTGATAGAAGATGATTAATTAAATATAAATATCATTATTAAAACCTTGCTTGCAAACACAAAGGTCTTTTACACTTACAGAAGTCATCCTAACTATCCATTTACAAAATATCTATACAACTCTTTGTATCTCTTTTAAAAAAACTATGCAATGTGATGCTTATTGAACTCCAAAGACTTTGTAAGGATAAGATATGTTATAAACTATTTCATCCTCAATTTCCTCTTTATTTAATCTTAAGTGTCATACTTTCCCTCCATTAGTATTTTAGGACTAAAAATTAACAAAGAAGCTTATCACACTACTTTCATGGATTTGCATCCACTATAAAATATTTTATTCTATAAGCATTACTATATTACTATAAAATATACTCTTCTATATCTAACCAATTCCTTCTATCTTTCTTATCGAATTATAAGTAAAAGGAAATAATACATTGTACACCATACTTTCCTATAGTCAGGTAAATTGATAACATAAAAAATACTTTATCTAAAATATTCATCTAAGTTCACATTCAAATATTACTAACTTGAATGTAATCATTCGTCATATAGATTACCAATATCAACGAAAAATAAATCACACAAGACACATCTAAGAGAGAACAAAATGTACATATAAGCATTAGATATATATATATGAACAAGCAATCCACAAGGTACAGATATACGAGAGACCAAATATAACGATGAACACATATACGAGAGACCAAATATAACGATGAGACACATCCATGCAAAACACAATATCAAGAAAATAAATACACACAAAATAGACACATCAAAGAGAGACCTAATCTAGAGCTACATCCACAAAGTATGTTGCATCATATATTCATAAAAAAAAATATGGAGTTTCAATCTACAACATAATTGTTACTTTTCACCTTCTCAAGCTACTCTTATGGACATCATTTTTCCAAACAAACAGGAATATGTAGATATACCTTACTCATCCTAATGATACTAAGGACATCCCATAATAGTACGGGTCGAATATCAACTCGTCTAAAATCAACTATGACTCTTTTACGATAAGGTCACTTTATCAACCAAAGAATTATTATAATAGACAAAGAAAGTCATAGTTCAATTAATATTTACTAAACCCTCTTGACATCTTGGAAACAAATCAAAATTATAAACCAGTTCAAGTAAAAGGTTAAAACTACTTTCAACGCAAGAAGACATCGTGTGTTTCTTAAAAGTAACTATATCAAACAACAAATGCTATCAAAACATGAACAAGGTTCAACTTCGAAAAAAGATCGGTCTGAGGACAGAGGTTTTACACTATTCATCGAAATCTCATCCACCCAGTGTTTTAGTGAAGCTGACGCCATCTTTGTTCATGCAGAGATCAGTTAAAGGAAGATGTGTTAAACCACACATCAACATCTTAAATCACACATGGTTTCAGTGAAGTTGACTCAATCTCTGTTCATGCAGAGATTAGTTAAAGGACAAATTTGTCAACGACACAATGATGTCTTGTTTACACCGATATAAAAATCTAGGCTGGTGCTAACTCCATTTCGTACAATAGGTCGATTAAAGGCAGATGTATTTACTTTAATACACCCATATCTTATTTACACAGATATAACTTTTAGACTGTCACTAGCTATGTTTTATACAAAGGTCAAGTTAAAGGCATATGTAGTTATAATACCTCCAGATCTTACACACAATACTATAACAGGAAAATCAAGGGTCAACACTCCTACTGTATAGAAAGGAAAACTAGGTCGGCAGGCTGCCCTCATAAACTAGATCTCTCAAAGTGATACACACAGTAACTAAATGATAATCAATACAGAGCTTGCAATAATACTATAGAATCTGAATGCAACTACTAGTCCAACAATGGATCGAAGTCTATGGAAACAAAAATTAAAGAAAACTCTTTCGAAATATTCGATAACGAGTTCACCCATTTTTTTCGAGACAGAGATTGATAATTAATTATATTTTTGAGCAGAGTTCAACCCAGAACTTAATGCAGAGGTTCTAGTAAAAAAAAATATGATCATGGAGTTAAGCAAAATGCAGGGATTATAGTACTATGCTATACCAAGAATCTGGACCTATAGACAACAAAATCTTAACACCATCTATGAATCTAAAATGCAGTGAGTGGAGATCTGTTAAGACTCTGCCAGGAGATTTAAGATAGAATACTGTGTTAAAAACTTGGTACATATAAATATATGTATACCGCAGTATGTAAAAATAGGAGGATATAGTGCTAACAAGTGTGGGGCAGATATTGATACAAATTAACTCTGCTAACTGATTCTTACATGAATCGGTTACTAAGTTTTAACTTCGCTTATATAAGGAATCAAAAGCGGATCACTGCTCTATACAACGTGTTTCCTGGCACATGTATGAATACCTTGTTTATCAAACTGGAATGTTAATATGTTAAACTAAGTAAAACTGATCAATCCTTCGGATCCCTGGGTTATGATTCTACAAGAAAAGGTCAATACGATTTGATGTGGATGATTTCAAAAGAAGAAACCTTTAGTTAACTAACTGCGAATAAAATACGACTTACCTACTCCGCATAAACCAATGTTTAGATACCGACATTCTTGTTCTTGATGTTGGGATCGAATACTATTATAGAGTATCTCTCTCGCCGGACATACCTTCACACCCAAGCAGAGTGGTACACCGCTTTCAACAGACAGAGAGCTAGTTTCTGTCACATCACCGTGCCCCTCTTCTTCCCATCTCATCAAATTTATAGACATGGCATCTGAGTGTACTCAAATTTTCTGTGTCATTGCAATCCCTTGACCATTTCCTCTCTCCCTCTGTTAACCCAAGCTCTCCTCTTAAGTTAACAAATGGGTCCTCCCATCGGATTGACACATGTGGGCACTCAACCCCTCCCAGGCATGCATGGAAGTTGTGAAGGATGCGGGTGCTCTTGGGAAGAAGGTAGGTGGCAGCTCCTTAGGATTTTGCTGCCCCCTCAACACAAAACCTTTATTAGCCACACTCCCATCTCTTGAATCCCTAATTCCCTATGGAGGAGTGGTCTCACCATTACCATATGACACATGGTAGTTTCAAAGTATAGAGTGGAACAAGTGGCGTTTTTAGAAAAATGAAACATCCCCATTTAAGGAGACAAGTCCCTAAGATTACTCATCAATAATCCCCATTTCCAATAAGTATTTATATATACATATTAGTTTTCTAACTTATTTTGGGAGTGCGCCAATGTTGCTTATAAAATATCTCCTTTATTTTAATAATATATTACATTAAGGTTTGTTGCATGTACACAAGAAAATAATATATATTTCATTCCTTTTTATATTCCTCTTCACAAAATTTTCCTTTTCCAAATTATATAATTTCTAAACTAGCTTAAATAAAATGAATACCGTACCAAATACAATAGCTGGTACGAAAATGTATATAAATATTTTCTCCTACGAAGGTATGAGGAGTACATAAATATGTGAAATGTTTACATTTTTCTATAATACGTATAGGTGGTATTCTTCTCATATATAATCATAAGTTAATTCAATAATAACATTTTAATCTATAGGGATTATTACTTCTTTAAACATTTGTTCCTTATCGCATGTTTGAACAAATGTAGGTAAATGGTTATGCCATACTCACTTCACTTTGGAATATAAATATGAGTATTGTTAATTACGTGTGAGACAATACCCTAACCTAGGTTGGTTTTAAGCTAGCATCCTACTACAAGGGTAGTTCGTTGTTCTTTCGCCGAGAAATGGAGACCATCTCGTCCATTGTTTATATGAGGGTCTGCTTAGGTGGACCCTCAGATTTTAGTTAAAAGAGAAACTATTATTTGTTTACTTACTTCAAGTGTCTATGGATTCCCTCAAGTGGATTCAGTTCTCATTGTTTTAGTTGTGTCATCATTTAGTCTCTTAAGTATATAATAACATTTACAACTAGGAAAATAAAATAACAATACTTTCAAAGTCCATTGGTGGGGCCTTGGCCTTGAGCTCCTAACCAGGGCCACATACATATTTACAATATACATTTATAAAAATTACTAAGGCTTAAAGGGGGGATGTTACAACAGAAGTCCTTGGCACCTAAAATTCGAATTTCATAACATATGGTGAAAATTACTAGCTTTTCCCCCTATGTGAAGTACCGTACATAAACATCTGATTTAAGTGAGTCGCAGAAGGCCATAGGACCTAATTAATGATACTTTGGGGAGATATCTAAGGCCATTTATAAGTACCATACCTTTGTTCAGAAATTTGGAAGTGTATCATTTGGAGAGATTTCTTTGTCCAATACCCTTGGGGGTTTTGAAGCTCGATTTGACTAGAATCATTCCCTACTTTGTCCAAATTGGAAATGAATGTTTCATAAGTGTTTTAAGGGTTTTTAATCATCCATAAGCCTCATTTTTATGTAGTGATACCTTTCAAATACCTTCAAACCCAATTTGGAAGCATTTCGAGTCATTTGGAATCAGTAGTGACAATACTAGTCTAAGGGTCGAATTGGTCAAAATTGTCAAATTTTCCTAATTTGTGCAAATTATTAAAAAGGGACACTACAAGTGGTATCATAGCATGGTCCTCACACCTGATTTGGATGACAATCCATGAGGAAAATAATTCAAAGAAATCATCCCCCACCCTTAGAAACTGAAACGGAAAGTACTTTGGTGAAAGGGAAGGAGTAGGAGAAGAAGTGCATTCTTTGGTAACCACGAGTAAGGATGAGAAAGAAAACTTAGAAGAGAATGAAGAGTTTATAAAATTCCTGAAATCATTCTTTGAAGACATGACAAAACAACTAATTCAAGGGTTCGAATTGTTGGCTAGTCAATTTGGAAGCAAATTGGAAATAGGAGGGAGCAATGGTTCTCCTTTCGAGGAAAAGAAGGCAATGGATGAAAGAATTTATGTCACAAAGGAGGAACCTCATGTAATGGTGGAACATGAGGTACATGTTGATATGCAGGTGCTTGAAGATTATACACTCAAACAAGAAGAAATACAAGCACTTGTCTTTGTTCAGAGGGATTGTGAGTTGCCTCATGGAGAGAGTTGCAAAGCCTTCGAGGAGGCACATAATCTCACAATAGTTGCACCAGCCAATTGCGGAGAAGATGAATTAAATATTTCAATGGGTAAGAGTTGTACATATTTAAGGTTGGTTCATAATTCCTCACCCCCTACTTCTTTTTCATCCACATCAATTGGGGATGAAAATTGGGTGAAAGTTTTTTTTCTAATGGTGCCCCATTAGGGGTATGAAACTCCTACCTCTCCTTGTGATGATTACATGACTAGAGAACCTCATTATTTACATCTTCAGAAGCATATTTTTTTACCTTATGATGATGCATATCTTCATGGATGCACCTATGATGTTCACTTGAGTCACTTGAAGACTCATGAGTTTCCTTGTTCCTTGCTTACTTCAATTGATGTTGGAGGACGTTCATCCAATACTTGGATGAAGAGATATATGATTGGAGCACATTTTTATTGGAAGAAAATCCTTTTTTATTTCTTGATCATACACATATTCACGGATTCAGAAATGGTACTTCTGTGAGGCCCTTGAAGGCTCATTGTTTTCTTCGCTCCCTACTTGATTCAGATTTTAGTGGAGATTCTCCATTCACTTCCAGGATGAAAGAATACATGGCTGATTGTTTTGATGCATCTTACATATTTTTGGATCAGCATTATAGGACATGGGATACTCACCTATGTCATTGGACCAGATTTGATTGGTCACTTGATGCTTGTATGCACCTGGCAAATGGTGTTCTACTTACTTGGAGGTACAAGCACTTTCATGATTCTTTGATGAGGCACCTGCTTGACGTACATTTTTTATTATGTTGTCATGTACTTTGATGATCTATATTTTGTAATTATATTGTTTGGAATAAGGCATACAAGGAAATGGGATCCAAGAATTCTCTTTCCTGATGGTATGGTTGGAGAGCACACCTAATTGTTGTAGTGCAATACAAGCAATGGGACCCTGGAATAATTTTAGTCTCATTGGTTTCAAATTTTTTTTTTGGAAAGAAATAAGGTTCTTCAAAATCCATGTTCAAATTGATTGAGGAAAAGCAATCTTGGGTGGGGAGGACTGTAATGTCCCCATTCAAATAAATTTCAAAAGAAGAAATTCCACCAATCTACTAGTTTCCTAGGTTGGGGTGGAAACATTGGGATTTTGAATAAGGGAGATAATAAACCCCAAATGGACATTATATTGACATGAATATATTAAAAGGGTTTAAATAAATATTTATTATAGGAAAATAAGGTGGCACTTGGTCATGGAGATACATTAGTGGTGTGGGACCCACATAAAGCTAGATTCCTCATGCCACATGGCATTCTATTCTCAGCCATTCGAATCCAAGGTGGATTCTAATGATATTTGGGAGTTGGAAGGTGAATATACTTGGAATGAGTCAACGCAGGTCGAATTGGAGTGGAGGAGTAACTCCCATGGAAGAGGAAGAGTCATTTTGGAGCTAGTGGGACAGTTGGACTAGATTCCCTAGCTCTATGACAACAATGATGAAGATGCTATGACACCTCTGACAAAAATCAGACCTGGATGCTGACATCTGACATATATGACATGTCAGGGATAAAAATAGCCTCCAAGAAGGTTCCCAAGTGAGTTAGGACAGCCAAAGATACACCAATTTGAATTTGGTGAAGGTGCAGGCTAGAATTGGAAGGACAAGTGACATACCTGGGAATCTCTTGCCAAATTGAGTTGGCATGAATATCATGGATGAATTTGAATTCAAGAAGCCTTAGGAAGTTTGTAAAAGTTAGGAACAAATAATAATACAAGATTTTGATCATTTTACATTTTGCATTTTGCATTTGGAGAGAAGAGCTAGTCTACATGCCTTAGCACCACTTTCGAGGGTGAAAGATTCCCATCCTAATTGGAAATTGGAGAGGCCATTGAGACCTTTCATTTGGAGCTACAATGGATTGTTTATTTATAGTTTGAAGCTACAGGTAAGCTTGTGTTTCATTCAGATGCAACTCATTCTTCCATCTCTTTCACATTTTAATGCATATTTGGGCCCCTGGAGGAATTGCGCCCTTGGTGAGATGATGATATATTTGTGAGAGTCCATGAATCTCCATTTATTTGTATTTTGATATATATACTCTGTATTTACTGCTCATAAGACTCTCAGGTCGAAATACTAAGTGAATTTGTGTAAAAATACCAAACAATGCATAAATGATGTCATTTTACCTAGTTCTTGTTGTTGGAGCTTGAAGAGACATTATTTTGAATTGTATCATTCATTATTTGTGATTTTATTGATGTATGTAGTGGTATTAATGTTCTTAATAAGTTTCATTAAAAGTGCACAAGCCCTTCGCACCTAAAATTCGAATTTCATAACATATGGTGAAAATTACTAGCTTTCCCCCTATGTGAAGTATTGCTCATAAACATCTGATTTAAGTGAGTTGCAGAAGGCCATAGGAACTAATTAATGATACATTGGGGATATAATTAAGGTAATTTATAATAACCATACCTCTTTTCAGAAATTTGGAAGTTTTTAACTACATTTGCAAAGCTATCTTTGTCCACTACCCTTTGGGGTTTTGAAGCTCGATTTGACTAGAATCATTCCCTACTTTGTCCAGATTGTTAGTGAATGTTGTAGAAGTGTTTTAAGGGTTTGTAAGCATCCATCAGCCTCATTTATATGTATTAATACCTTCCAAATACCTTTCGACCCAATTTGGAAGCATTTGGAGTCATTTGGAAGCAGTAGTGACAATACTAGTCTAAGGGTTGAATTGGTCAAAATTGGCAATTTTTCCTAATTTGTGCAAATTATTAAAAAGGGACACTACAGTAACCCACCTAGAACTAAATTTTTTTTATGTTGTTGCAAAAAATTATTTAAAAAGTTATTGTAAAGTTTTATGTTGTTGACCAAGGACGGTCAAAGATGATTGTACTTGAATATTTTATTATTAAATAAATAAAAGAAGAGACACCTATCGAAAGAGGACTGTTGAAGAGTGTTCATTGAACCACTAGGAGGAATGATTTGGTGTAGAAGGAAAAAATGACAAATGGAAGCAACAACATTCACTTTCTAGCTGATGTAGGAGGCATCTTCCCTAAATTGTGGTCATGTTGCCAAGAAAGGAGGAATTGAGCAGGTGGCTCATTAAATGAAAAACTAACCCAAAGACCTAGGAAAGCATATATCCATTGAATGAGTAGGAGGCTCACACATTAGAACCTTGTGGATTTGCTGCACACTTAAAATTTAAGCACACAAGAGGATATTCGATGAGGGGGAAAGCTAAAGTGAGATTGCTGGAAGTTTGTCTGCAAGTTTGATTGCTGAGTTAAAGAGAGAATATGACAAGTTTCTACACCAAGTATTAATCCTACTGGTTCAGTGAACAGGCTCGGGGGTCCTGAAGTAAGTAACTTGATTTCTTTCAGGAGACGGTTGGGGGAATAGTCTTCTTTCGATATTGCCCTCTTCAAAAGTTCTTCATTGTTTTGGTTATTGTCATTACTTTTTTTTCTATATATTTCTGGAAATTTACATGAACAAAGAAGGTTTCCAAATTTTTTGTTATTCCTTTCAAATTAAAGTAGGAATGTTTACTTCCCTATAAATTATAGATTTATTACAGAAGAAATGATTATTATTGTTTAGAGAGATGCACTTATTGTAATCGAGTATATAACTTCAGGTAGATAAATAATAGTTTAAACATAATGATAAATCTATTTTTATTTTAGAATAAGTTTGTATATATAGTATACAGGGTCAAGATAATCATTACATACAAACACACACAGTTATATATTACCGTATATATATATTTATATATAAACATGAATAATAATTTATCATCGTTTTCCAATGACTACTTTCTGAATGCAGAAATTCTCTCTTAATCACATATTAACTAACAAGTAAATATCATACAATATTAGCATGTTATTATATAAATATACAATTAACATGGGGTTTGAATAATCAAAGTATAGAACACCTTCCAATAGTATACAGTTATATCATTTATGAAATATTATTTACAAAGAACATAAAAAGCACTAAAAAGATTTTAACACAGTCTTGGACCAAATGCTTGAGAGGTTCAATGTCTGCCCAAAACTAGAATAACTAGGTCATGTGGTATACCAACCTAAGCATCAAAGTTTGCATCCAAAAAAAATTAAAAACAGACTTTAAAACATTTTTAGAGAATACGAATAGTATAGGATGGGATCGAATCCCTTAGACAAACTTAAACTTTCCAGTTTAAGCAACAAAATACTATAACTTAGTCCCTAAAAATGATTTCGGGTTAAAATCTTAAATACAGTATAGATTAAAAACCTAGAAATCAACTTTTGAAAATAATGAATTATTAACATAGAGACATCGGCGAAACAAATTCATTTCCCTTTTTTATAACAGAGTATAAATTTCCACAGCTAGGGAATCGCACAGAATAAATAACATCTCTATCGTATAACTTCATACATAAACAGAGCCATTACTGGCATCATTGGCAAGACACTATAGCCAATCGGCATAACCAAGCACATCTTTGAAATCGGGGCCTTCCCAGTTTTTATTTAAAAGAAAAACACAATCATTATTTCCATTTTGGAAAATAACATTTTAATACACAATTTTAATACACAGAAATAGGAATTTTAACCATAAAGAAATTCTTACAGAACAGAGACAAAAATGCAACAACTGTAAAGACATTTTTATTATCCAAAAATTATACAGTAAGAGTTTCAAACAGCGCAGAGAACATGAGTATATACTTATACACAGATTCCAAGGTCTAGAAGCTAAGGTTCTAAAATAAACATTTAACTATGTGTTATCATTCTTCTTTTGCTCGAGGGATTACAAAATAGAATACATTGAATACTGGGGTGAAACCCCAACTATAAATATTAGCCCGGAACTGATTTAGTATAGCGAAGCTGTACTGTCAGGTGACCTCATGGCTCCCAAAAAAGAACAAACTAACCCCTAAAAAAGACAATGTTGGAAGCAACTAATAACTTAACATTGTTACAATGGGCCAACTCGCACCATCCTCGAATTAACACATTATAACATCAACACTGCGCTAAGAGAAAACAAGGTATAATTTTGCTTGAACATAGTTTTTCTAGAAAGGACAGGGCTTACCGAGGCTAAGCTTCCACCTCTAAGCCTGAACATCACGACCAAAGACCTCAAGATAGCGTGACAGCTCCTGACAAAGCAAACATAACACAGAATTAAAAAAACTAATTTACATATTGATAAAATAAAATGAAATTCTTAAAAATAAGTGATGTTGCAGAGTATTTACCTCTGCATAGATTAGTTTATCCTGAGCTTCCTCCATAACCACGATGACCCAATAACTAAACTGCGCGTGTACTTTTCCTCCATAACACTAGCGGCTGAGAGCCAAGTTCTTCCCCAAATACAAATGAACAAGGAAACATCAATAGTCTCTTGAAGACAAGGGTTAGGGTTTTATCTGAACATGAGGGTTTCCACCATGTGGCCTTCACATGGCCTCATAACCAAACAACTATTTGGCACTATAGTTTTAATTCATACCCTCTTACCTATAGTTTTTATTTCACATTCCGACTTTTAAATAATGCTTAGAGATATTTTTCTAGGATGCTCCTTTTTCTATAGTTGTGTTAGATAATAACATTTGTGTGATGCCATCAAACTCCTAGATAGAGAACCCACTCTTCCTATAGTTGGATCCATGGATTAACATATTTATTTGATGTCTTTAAAACTCTTAGCTAGGGTATCAAATCACCTCAATAATTATTTCAATCTCCAACCCAATTTTTGTTAATATGAGTCCTTACCTGGAACATGAATAGTATATTAACATGCATTAGCTTCTATGAAATCTAATTAAGCCCAGGACCTCACTGAATTTACATCCTTCAACAAAGTAAAACATAATAATCATTACATCTACAAGAAAACTGAAAACTGATATAACATGGTAGTAGGATGCTTGAATAAAATAAATAAATTTCACTTGAATATAAACACGTTAAACTTATACTTCACAAAAGTAACGTCATTCAGTACGAATATGCTTTCCGATAGATAACAAGTTAAATAAGTAAATCTTAAGAACAAAACTCCAAGATCTTATGGGTAAATATACCATCTACAAAAAAAATTATTTATGGATTTTTGAGTTGTTACATGTGGTATCAGAGCACGGTTATAAACACTAGGCCTCAAAATTTGCTCAACTCGTGCATTCCATATAAAACAGAAAAACAAAAATACTGACTTATGTTTACACTGTTTCTGTATAGAAATATAAATTTCTATTTTGTAGGAAATGCAAGTAGAGGCATCTGCCGAAGATGGAACACATCATAGTCATGAACATGAAAATGTTAATAATGATAATATATGGGTGGAACTGAATAATGATATAAATAATAACTCAACATAGTTACTACAAACTATGAGGGACTTAAATGCTGAAATACAAAATGTTAAGGGAGAAAATGAACGAATCCTAAGAGCACAAGAAGAATTAAATCATTTATTGTTGAGTAAATTACATAATGAAGAGAAGGATAAAAGGAAATAACTTGAATCTGAATATGGAATTGTATCTTACAAGCGTAAAGGAAAAAAGTTAAAATTTACTGATAGTGAAAGTAATTCCTCCACAGAAAATAATGTGAAGCCACATAGAGAGAAATATAATTATTCCAGTGAAAGTAGTGACGGGAGTCCTAAAAAGAGAAAATATAAACCTTATGAAGAAATCTCAGGAGAGTTTAAAAAGATAAAGCCACCAATGTTTAATGGTGAGGTGGAAAAAGGAGAATAAGCTGAGGCGTGACTGTCTGGGATGAAAAAGTATTTTCAAATCTGTAATTATTCAGAGATACTAAAAGCAAAAATGGATATATATATATAACTTAACTAGAAAAGCTAATATATGGTGGCAGGACATAAAAAGAGTGAAAAATATTAAGGAAAAATATGTAACTTGGAGGACCTTTAAAAAATACTTTAAGAGAAAAATTTTGTCTGAAAAATATTACAAAGAAAGGGCTAAGGAATTTTATGATCTAAAGCTAGGTTCAATGAGTATGAAAGAACTAGGTAGTAAATTTTTAAGTTTATTACGATATGTACCTTATATCATTGATGAAAATCCCAAGATACAGAGGTTCCTAAGTTCCTTACCTCTTAGCTTTAAGGACATAATTGAATATGATAATCCTAAGACCCTTGAGGAAGCTATGAGGAAGGCTAATTTCTGTTTTGAACAAAGCAGAAATAAAAGAGAAGGTGTACCTAACTGGAAATCTAAAAGATCAAATAACTTTGAACAAATAAGAAAGAATTTTAAATTCAACATAAATTTTGGAAATGGTTCCCGGAATTATCCTAAAAATAATGATCAAGGGACAAACTTTTAGGGTAATAAACAACATAGTTTTTCAGTAGTAAAGAACAAAGAAATACCTAATACATATGTTAAAAATACTGAACAAAGAGAACTTGTAAAATGATGGGATTGTCAGGGACCTCATTATGCAAAGGAATGCCCTAATAGAAAGAGGAATTTCAGCAATGTGCATATAGTATAGGAAGACACAATTGTTGGTGACATTACGAATGACATTCCCAGAATTAATGCAGCATTGGAGAATCGACAGGCTGATTGCCATACATCTATCATTGATATATGTAAATTCTCGAGTGTTGTTGGGTTGACATAAGACTTGGTTCTGGTTGTTGGTTTGTAACACTGAAACTTTTTGTGCCCTCGGCCATGCTCATAGATGCCTGCGACGATGGTAAGCAAAGAGTGAAGGATTTCTCATATTGTAGGTAGTTGCATGCTTTTATTATAAATTGTAATGTGTGCTGTGAGCAAAAGCTTTAATGCTTAAGGTTTGGGGTCAACCATATTTTAGGGTTGTCGGTCCTCAACTTGGTTTCACATTTGGTTTCCCCGTGCTGAGACCCTGAGCTGTAAAGAAATACTAAGCTCTGCAACACATTTGCTTTGTAAATAATGAATGCATTAGATGACTGTATCAACTCTTCTTGGTTGCCTTCACAGGACTGTTTTTAAATATATTTTGTTCTTGTTATTCCAATTCTAGGTTGAAATGATGAACAACATTATGGTTGTATATTTATGAAGTTAATGGAAGAATTCACTTATTTCGATTCCCAGTTGTTTAAATGATTTCTTTTTTGTGTAAAGAAATTTGATATACATTAGATAAATGTAGACTACGATTCACAACTACTAGGTCTGGAATTTACTTATTATGAAATCGTAAGAATAATATAATACAGTGTGTCTAACGCATAGTGCTTAGCTTAAAGAAAACATTTCGATCAATTCGGCCACAATCCCTCGGATCCCAAGACGAGCGCACGATGCACCCACTTTTCAATTGTTTAGAGTGTAGCCATTGTGCTATCGCATAGTGTTGGGGATCCAAGGGAGCTTGGAGCAACAGAAATGCTCATTGAGCATTAGCTTAGCATCCATAAGATTCGTCTGCATAAGTTAGTTCACCGACATAAAACAAAAACTCGACAATAAAATACATTGGTGTTTAAGGTATGCATGTTGTGGAGGCCACGCCACTGACCACTAAGTCACAATGCTTAGGGTAACTGATGCAAGGTCACCTTCACAAAGGTTCTTGCTTAACAATTACACACAACACACGCATTCACATAAACAAGATGTAAACAAGATTGCAGAAGCTAGCTTATATTACTTCTACTGAATGGTTACAATGTGGAATGCAAGGAATGTAAACAACTAACTATTTTCGTCCTTAGCCTATTACAATACAAAAGTAATTGTGTGCTATCTTAGTGTGTCGATATTCACCCTCTCTTAGTTCATTACGGAACTCTGAGCTATGGCTCGATCTTCTCTGCGCTCAGAAGGTGTGTGACTATTCTCTCCAATCTACCAATCTTCTCCTCAAACTTTGCTCTATGGTAACTCCAAAATGGAACTCCCCTCTACTCTATTCCTGCGCACAAGTATTCTACTATGCTATTGTTGTTCTCGACATCACGCTGACTTTTGAGATGCTTCCTCTATCTAATCTCCTTAGATCATGTAGACCTGCAACTGTCAGTGCTGCTTCCGTGCTGCACAATATCCGCCTGTGGCGACATCTATCACGATCCCAACTACTTGCAATAACTGCTAATAAATTCCTTAGCAACCCCAAACGGATCCAAGTACTCTGCTTGACTTCTTGCGCATCCTTCTAACACTGCTATAGTATTCGGTCTTATCACTTCCTTGACCATACTGTCTTCTTCCAGCCTTTAGCATACCTCTCGGCTTCCCTTCACACTCTCAGGCTTCGCCAGTCTATCCCTTCGTCCTCACTTGGCATATGCCCTAACTTGTCAGAGTTGCAGATCGACAACATGTCGACCCTCAACGTCTCCATTGTAACTCTGTCATCTATCGACCTCTAACATGTCGACTCTCAACCTTTTTCTATTATGTCGATCATATCGACTGCTCCGGCTCGACTTATTGATTGCAACCTCCAATGTACTCTTCCGCACCAGTGGTCATCAGAATTCCCTATGGTTTGCCTTCTTCATGTCGTCATCTTTGATTGTTCTTCCTAGGCCCCGCTGCTCCTACATCAGACTCCCCAGGTGAAAAAGAACTTGACTGCTATGTCAGTCTCCTGAACCCTTCTTCGAAAATCCATGTCGCCTCCTGCAACTCATCATCTTTCCATCGCACTAAGTATTCCTTCTTTCACAAATTGCACGTACGCTTGACTTTTTGTTCCTCTATTACTTCTACGATTTCCTCCTTATGTCGATCTGGAATCTGCACTATCCAGTCGATGTTCGACACCTCCACGCTTTTGCTGCTTGAACCCTCTTTAAACTTGTATAGATATGAGACATTGAACATTGGTGAAATGATCAAGTCCTTCGGTAGCTCCAACACATATGCGTTGTCCAAAATATTCTTCAGAATATTACATGGTCCAATCTTCTTCAGCTTCAACTTGTTGTATGTTCCTGTCGGAAATCTCCCCTTCCACAAATTTGCATAGACTAAGTCTCCTTCACTGAATGACTGTAGCCTCTTCTTCCTGTCGGCTCTCAAATTGTATGTCGCATTACTCTTTTCGATGCACTTTTGCACTTCTTTCGCATGCTCTGCGAACGATTCTGCATCTATGTTTTTTCTGATTTATGTCGGTAACTCGACCAGATCCACCACTCCATGTGGGCTTCGTCCCTAAACAATATTGAATGGGCTCAAACCTGTCGACCGATTCACATAATTGTTGTATGCAAACTCTGCTTGCGCCAACACATTTTACCATTGCTTGTTTCTGTCAGTCGTCAAACACCTCAGTGTTAGGATATTCTCACCATCATCATGTAGTTGTGCAGTCATGCATTTGCATGCATCCAGTCATCAGTCTGGTAGTCTCGTAGCACCTAGTACCTAGTTTACTAGCCCGGAGAGCTTGTTTATATTCAGTTCTAGCCCTCCTAGTCCATGATGCACCTTGTTTTAATCTCCTATGACAAAGTGTTCCCTCTCTTACCTACCACCAGTGACAAACTCAGCTAGTTGCATGATTTGTGGATATGTTCCTTGATTTGAGAACAAATTGACTAGTTAAATAACTGAAGCACTCTGATGGACATACAGAGAGACTAGTTTGACTACTGTGACTACTGACAGCTCCCCATGTGCCCTCCTTGGATTCTCCTTCACTACATTAGTGCTCCATGCATTAGTTACACCTACCTACATTCAGTTAGACTCAGTTTGACACCTGGTTGACCGTTACTTGTGCATTGATGACACTACCACTGATCTAATGATGAGGACTCCTAGTGCAAACTAGGTACACCATGTAGGCTATTCAAATGACCTCCTTGGTTAATTCAAATTATTCAGTCATTTTTATTGTATAGTATTGTATTCTACTTCCGAGTTCAATAGAGAACTGCTGCAAGTCTTTTTGCATAGTTTTCAACATATTATTCTACATGCATCTCTTGTAATGTTTCTCTTGTTCCATAGATATGCTAGCTTGAATTTCATATGGTATCAGATCCATGGCAGGTACAAGCCAACTTTTCTACACTGCATGCATATTCTGCACTGGATGCCATTTTTCCATTTCTGCACCAGAATCCGAGAGTTTTCACATAATTCTTGGATATTGATCATTGGATATTCAAGCTTGCTTTAGCTCCTATGCCTGGTGTGATGCAACTTGAAAAGCGCAGGTTGTTGACCTAATGGTTATTGTTTGTTTGTGATTGCAGGTTTCTCACTTCCTCCTATTGCACTCGCTATTGCAGAGATGGAATGTTCTTCATAAAATATTCTTACTACATTTAACTATGATGAGTGGAAACCAAAGATGATAGCATATTTGAAGAGACAATGTATTTTTGATATGTGTACTATTATTATGAGAGATTTTGCTTCCTACGAAGAGGAGAATGATTGGCCAAATGATTGTGACAGAGCCTTTGGATCAATGTGTCTTTCTATGTATCCTACTATGTGCTACCTTATTAATACTGCTGAACATCCAAGAGATCTCTGGACCAATTTGGATAGAGAATTTGGAAAGCAAAAAGAAGAGGATCATGCTAGCCATTTGGAGAACAAGCTTAGTGATACATCCTTATGCATTCTCTCTGATTCTGTCTCGGCCTCAACCATATCTCATGATTAAGTTGTTCAAGATGAAGATGAAACTACAGATTCAACACTCATGTTCTCAATGTCTTCTATTTCAAATTTTAGGCAAGATATGCTAGCTCATACTCTAGAATCTAAAGAGGTTCTTGAATCCTCTCTTCCACATGAGTTTTTTGGTGTGCAAAATGATGATATATTGAATGTTTTGGAGGCTAAATCAGATTTTGAAGGTGATGCATTCGCTCTCCTTGATCATATACTTCCTATGTACTTTTGTTCCTTCATTGGCACATGCTCTCAGAGTTTCATTGAAGATGGACACTACCATTCGCTTGGGTTCAAGTCTTAGGCACTTTTTGGTGATTTTGGTTTTGATCTCACCCCTGTTGGTTCAAAGGAGATTACAAGAAACCATCTATCAATTCTTGGAGCTGATTTAAATTCCACTGATTACAAGTTCAAGTTTCAAGACCTATTATATCTTATTCGAGATGATCCTACCTCATTTGGCTCGAATTACAGGTTCCGGGATGATATTCAAATTTTTAGATTTGCTCTCACCATGTTCATTCTGAAGAGGAAGTTCATAAAGCCTCCATATTCGCTTGCATCCACTTTTGGAGAATACAAGCACATGTTTTTTGAGCATGATCCATTTCCTCCAAAGAGTAAGATACCTCCAGACATATCTACTTGATTTTGGAGCAATTAATATTTTGTGTGTTTTCAGTCTATTTTGAGGGGGGCTTTCTTCCCACTGGGTTTTCCCTCTTTCCTCACTTAGATTTTTTCTAGCATTTTTGGATTATTTTTCTATATTGGGGTGACGTTTGGTCTTAGTTACCAGGGCCCTATATTTTATTTTTTACCTCATAGTATAGCTTGTCGGGGGTGTTAGGATATTCTCACCATCATCATGCAGTCATGCATTTGCATGCATCTAGTCATCAATATGGTAGTCTCCCAGCACCTAGTCCCTATTTTACTAGCTCCGAGAGCTTGTTTATGCTCAATTCTATCCCTCCTAGTCCATGATGCACCTTGTTTTCATATCCTATGACAAAGTGTGCCCTCTATTACCTACCACTAGTGACACACTCAGTTAATTGCATGATTTGTGGATATGTTCCTTGATTTGAGGACAAATTGACTAGTTAACTGACTAAAACACTTTGATGGACATTCATAGAGACTAGTTTGACTATTCTGACTACTGACAACTCCTCATCTGCCCTCCTTGGATTCTCCTTCACTACATTAGTGCTCCATGCATCAGTTACACCTACCTACATTCAATTAGACTTGGTTTGACACCTGGTTGATCGTTACTTGTGCATTGATGACACTACCACTGATCTGATGATGAGGACTCCTAGTGCAGACCAGCTACACCATGTAGGCTATTCGAATGGTCTCCTTGGTTAATTCAAATTATTCAGTCATTGTTACTATATTGTATTGTATTCTACTTTTGAGTTCAATAGAGCACTGCTGCAAGTCTTTTTGCACAGATTTCCACATATTATTATGCATGCATCTATTGTAATGTTTCTCTTGTTCCATACATCTACTAGCTTGAATTTCATACTTAGAAGGTTTCCCAAACTTCTATTCACCACCTCGATATGTCCGTCTATATGCGGATGACATGTCGAGCTAAACTGCAACCTCGTGTCCAGTTTCTTCCATAGGGTTCTCCAAAAATTTTCCATAAACTTGGTATCTCTGTCTAATGTGATACTCTTCGAAAACCCATGCAATCTGACTACCTCCTTGAAGAATAGTACAACAATGCTTGTGGCATCACTTGTCTTCCAACATGGAATAAAGTGTTCCATCTTCGAAAATATGTCGACTACAACAAAAATTGAGTCTCTTCCCTGCTGCATCTTCGTAAATCCTAACACAAAATCCATGCTTAGGTTCTCCCATGGGGTATTCGGTATAAGAAATGGTGTATACAACCCCGTGTTCTGACTTCTTCCTTTTTCCAAATAGGAAAATCGACACTATATTACCCACTTCCCGACATCTGTCGTCATTCCTGGCCAATAATACTTCTCTTCGACCAATGCCTTGGTCTTGTTGAAGCCAAAATGACTTGCTAACCCGTCCCTGTGCAATTCTTGGATTAGGTTCTCTCTCATGGATCCTCTGGGAATACACAACTGTTGTCCCTTAAATAGGTATCCCTCTTGGATGAAAAAATCCAACTATGGTGTTCTGTCGACAGTCCACAGTTCACGACAAGTCTCCCATGCTTTCACAAAATCCTCGTGGGTCGCATACTCTGCCTTCACCGACTCAATTTGTGTTGCTTGAACTATCATCATTTTCAACAATGCAACTCTTCGACTGAGCACGTCGGCAACCTTGTTCGAGTTTCCAGGCTTATGTCACAGCATGCAAGTGTATCCTTACAGGAACTCAACCCATTTCATGTGTCGTTGATTCAACTTCGACTAAGTATTCAAATACCTCAGTGCTTGGTGATCTGTGCATAACAAAAATTCCTTGGGAAACAAATAATGCCTCCACTTCTTCAACGCTTGGGCAATAGCATAAAATTCCTGGTCATAGACTGAATATTTCCGCTTCGCATCATCTAGCTTCTCTCTAAATAATGCAATTGGTCAGCCTTCCTGGATCAACACTGCTCCAATTGCCATTCCACTTGCGTCGCAATCGACCTGGAAAACTTTGTCGAAATCTGGGAGCACCAAAACTGGGCTCTAAGTGACCTTTTCCTTCAACTTGTCAAAAGCTTGCTGGGTAGCTTCCGTCCACGTAAATTCCCCTTTTCTCATGCACTCTATCAACGGCACACAAATCCGACTGAATCCTCGAATGAACTTCTTGTAGAAACTGATAAGTCCATGGAAACTCCTTACTCTAGTCGCACTTCTCAGTTTTGGCCAATCCAATATTGCCTTCACCTTTTCTGGGTCCATCACCAACTCTTTACCCGAGATTACAAATCCCAAGTATACCATTTCTTCCTTCATGAAGAAACATTTATGCAGGTTCACCATCAACTTCTCTTCCTGTAACTTCTGGAATACTTGTTGAATGTGCCCCAAGTGCTCTGTCATGGTTCGACTGAAAATCAGAATGTCGTCTAGGTAGACTACGAAAAAATTTCCCAAGAATGGTTTCAGTACCTCATTCATCAACTGCATGAATGTACTGGGTGCATTAGTCAATCCAAATGGCATGAATAACGACTCATATATCCCTTCCTTCGTCTTGAATGTTGTTTTCCATTCATCTCCTTCTCTAACCCGAATCTAGTGATAACCGCTCTTTAGGTCTATCTCCATGAAGTACTTCGCTCCAGTCAAGAAATCCATCAAGTCGTCCATTCTCAGCAATGGAAACCAATACTTGATCATGATCTTGTTGAAGGATCTGGAGTCTATACACATTCTCCACTCTCCACCCTTCTTCAGCACTAATACACCTAGTACCATGCATGGACTCAGACTTTCTCTAATCAACCCTCTGTCCAACAAATCCTAGACCTGTCGATTGAGCTCCTGACCTTCTGTCGAACTCATCCTATCTGGTGCCTTGTTTGACAGACTCGACCGTGGAATCAGGTCGACCTGATGGGATATGCTTCTCATCGGTGGTAATCCTGTCAGTGACTTGTCAACTACTATGCTCTGAAACTCATCAAGCATATTTTCGACTTCGATTGAAATCTTCTCCATTGTCGACCTCTCGATAGATGGCCCCTTCATAATGATAGAAAAAAATCCTAACTGCTTTTCCTCCTCCGCAAGGAATTCTTTCATTGAACACATCAGCACTTGCTTCTCCCAAAAGTTTCCCTCACCCTACTTACAGTCGGCTCGCTCCTCCGGTGTTGGATTAAGAGTTCTTTGCACACCATTCTTCCACACTATGACTGTGTTGACTCAATCATCATATATCATCTTCCGATCATATTTCCATGGTCTCCCTAACAACAAATGGAACGCGACGATTGGGATTACGTCGCACAGTACACTTTCTTCAAGCTTGTCGACCTTGAAGTTAATTAGGCACTATCTGGTCACCTTCACATGGTGTCCTTTCTGCAACCATGAGATCTTGTATGGGTGTGGATGTTATCAACAGTTAAACCCTATTATCTTGGTGACCTCTATCAACACAAGATTGTCAGTGCTTCCACCATCAACTATGGTCTTGCAACGCCATTTGCTGATTCGCACTTTAGTTCGAAGGATAGCCTTTCGCTATGCTCGCTCTTTCTCATCGCGACATTCTTCCTAAAAAAATGTTCACTTGACCATCAGGTTTCGAATTTTCTTCTTGTCATCCTCATTGCTATCTGATGCTGACTCTGCCCTCTCATCAATTTTCTCATCCCTTCAATGTCTGGTTTTCGACTCCACTCTAGCATGTAGGTTCTCTACACATTCGTATGCCTTGTGTCTAGCTCCACGACACTTGTAACAGATTATGGCTGGTCTGTTAGCTCCTTTTCTGTCGGATGGACCACTTCAACCATTCACACCTTGACCACATGTTTCTCAACCATCGCATCAGTTTTCTTGCACCTTTCCTCTAGTCGATGTCCCTTCCGCACATCGATTGTCTTTGACGGCTTCTCTCCTGTATCCGCTACTTTGGCCTTTCACGATAATAGTCTTCGCACCTCGACCATTCATCCTACCTCTAGTCGATGTAGATTTCCTCGACAGTTTATCTTCTGCCTTCAGAGCTAACTAGTAGGCTTCCCCGACTGCTCTGAATCTTGACATGCTCAACTCATCTTGAATGGCATATTTCAAGACGTTGACATATCTCACAAAAGCTTCTTCTCCTTCGCCGGTTTGTCCCAACCTTATCGAAAATCTATCGAACTCTTCTGTGTATTCATTCATGGTCATCTCTTTTTGTCCAAAGTTCTACAACTTCTGGAACAAGGAAATCACATAGTCATTCCACAAGAACTTCCCCTTCAGCTTGGAGACCATCTTATCCCAAGACTTAATTTTATCCTTTCCCTTCCTGACACTATCATCCTACACATTGTCCCACCACAATGAGGCACGACCCTTCAATTTTAGACATGCAGTCTTAACCCATTTAGGATCCTCGATCTACTCTATGTCAAGGTATTTCTCCAATTCTCTCAACCAATTGATCAAGTCTTCTGGGTATAGACTTCCTGAGTAGTTACATACATCTATCTCGGTCTGAACTCTAATATCCATTAGAAGTTTGATCAATTTGTCTTTTGGTTCTTCGACTGTTGCTTCTCGTGCTTCCACTTCTTCAACCTCCTCGTTTTTGTGGTCTAACACATCAGGAATACAACCATGCCTTTGGATTTCTTTGATCGATGCGACTCCATTTGTCAAAGCTCACATTGTTTGGATGCACTCGTCAAACATCTCATGATCAATTGTGACTCCTGCGCCATGCGCTCTTCGTCCAACTCCTCAGATATTAACACCTCTGTGAGCCATTTTCAACCTTGGGTGAAACTTCCAATCGTCTAATCGGAGCCGGACTTTCACGAATCGTGCACAACTCTACCCAACCACAACTGGATCTATAAACACACTCGTAGTCTCTCCTATCCATAGGATACTACTCCAACTCAACCGGACTCACTTCTGGTCTCTAATACCACTTAACGCAGGGTCACCTTTGCAAAGGTTCTTGCTTAACATTTACACATAACACACGCGTTCACATAAACAAGATGTAAATAGGATGCCAAAAGTTGGCTTATATTACTTCTACCGAAAGCTTACAATGCGAAATGCAAGGGATGTAAACAAAAAACTATTGTTAGCCTTAGCCTATTACAATACAGAAGTAATTGTGTGCTATCTCAGTGTGTCGATCTTCACCCTCTCCTGGTTCACTGCGGAACTCTGAGCTATGGATCGATCTTCTTTGCGCTTGGAAGATGTGTGATTGTTCTCTCCAATATACCAATCTTCTTCCTGAACACTGCTCTATTCTAACTCCAAACCAGAACTCCCCTCTGCTCTGTTCCTGTGCACGAGTCTTCTACTCTGCTGCTACTATTCCTAAGATCACCCCAACTCCCAAGACGCTTCCTCTCTCTGATCTCCTCAGATCCGGCAGACCTACAAATGTTAGTGCTTGTGTCGTGCTGCACAATATCAACCTATGTTGACATCTATCATGATCCCAAATACCTGCAATAATTGCTAATAAAATCCTTAGCAACCCTGAACGACTACCAAGTACTTTTCCTGACTTCCTGCATGTACTTCTAACATTGCTACAGTAGTCAGTCTTATCACTGCTTTGACCATACTGTCTTTCGTCATCCTTCGGCATACCTATCGGCTTCCCTTCGAACTCTCAGGATTCACCAGTCCATCCCTTCCTCCTCGCTTGGATTATTCCCAAACCTGTTGGATTCGCGGTTCGACAACATGTCAACCCTCGATGTCTCCGGTGCAACTCTGTCATATATCAACTCTCGACCTTCTGCACTTCTGTTAATCATATCGATTGCTCTGACTCAACTTATTGATTGTGACTACCAATCTACTCTTCCTCACCAGTGGTCATTGTCATTCCCTCTGGTCGGCCTTCTTCATGCTGTCATCTTCGACTGTTTTGCCTAGGTCTTGATGCTCTTGCACCAGTAAGCCTTCCTTGTAGCGAAACGAAGCTACCTTCAGGGTATAAGTTATGCGAAGTGCTTTTGCACTCATACTTACCCATATTACGATGCCTTTGGGCATAAGTTAATATATCTGATACAATATATTTTAATTTTTTATGCAAGATGTAATGCAATGGAACCATATCGGATTCCATGACGCATATTAGGCATATAATGAGTTGAATAAGTAGGGTTGAGTTATATACTGGAAATCTTATGATTATAAACATAGTTTGGATATTATGAGTTCCATACAGGGAACTGAAATAGCATTCAATACCCAGGTTAATAAAGACCCATAATAAAATGGTCATGCACTTATGAGATTTAATTATTATTTGCAAATAATCTCCATATTGAAGTTGTAAATGCTATTTACGTAACTTCATTTGTTCATCCAGAATTTTATAAACTCTGTCAATTAAATGAAAAATCATGCACTGTAGGTTAAGCATCATTTAATCACTGCAATGGATTTTATCTATATAATGATAGAATCAAAAGTTAATTAAATTAAAGGCTAGACATGTAAACCTCATGGTTTACATGTATTCCTCTTTCAACCATTAGAATAGGAAAATATGCTCTGCTGAATAATAAGAAATGATGGGCACAAGAATCATGTTCTATAAAACCTAACCAGCAAAGCATTAGGGTTAAACATTTTATTCTTCCTATCACAGGATTCTATATCATTATTTATTTTACATGTATGACTGCTTATTGTATAAAGAATGAGTAAATCAAACCTAGACTCTGAAACTGAAATATCTCCAATAGATCATGAAACTGCATAGAAGAGAGAGACCTGGATGTCTATCAATGATCTATAAACCAATTTTAGTAAAATCACACAGTCATATTAGATCTAATAAATAATCCATCCTACAGTAGATCAGTGTTATAGAACAATAACCCTAGCAACTATTCCATAAAACATAATAAATAAATGCAGCAAACTTGCATATATACTTATATGAAAATATGAAGACTAGTGGACCTAGCACAAACCTTCTAGCCTTTGACAAGCAAGATCACCTTGCTCTCAGGTCACCCTCGAGTTGATTTCACAGTCCCCTCTGGTTCAAGATTAGATTTTAATTACCATTAACTTGTTCCTCAAGTTATTTAGTAAATTTATGTGGCCGCAGGAAACCCAACATCCAACTCAGTGCTCCTGAGCTCTAGGATGCTCTAGGGCCTTTTAAGCCTCATCCATTAAGAGAATCATCAAAATCATAGCCTATTCAGGGTAAAATGTAGTACTCCTGCAAGCTAGGGGTAGTTCTCCTACCTGCACACAATCAAGTGGCCAAGCCAATACCCAACTGTATGATTCCTCTTAAGTTGGACCAGTTTGGTTCTCCGAAATCTATCCCGATTCACTTGTCTTCAAGACCAGTTTGGTTCTCCCAAATCCATCCTCATTTTCTCTTGTGTGTTTAGGATCATGAGAATGTGAATAATCTGAATGATTTGAATGAATTTCACTTTTTATATTCTTAGTTGTGAAAAAATCTCATTTTATGAATTCTTTTAATTCATTAGTCTCTCAATTCTTTTTTTTAGGGTTTGCCATTTTTCTCCAATAATAATTTCTTCTTCTTATTATTAAGTCTCATTTTCCCTCCAATCCTTAGGGGACTGTGACTCCCATCTCATTAATGTGTTGTTCCACATGGTCATTAGAAATCAACTTTTCAAATTTCTAATATCAACTAAGTAAAAATGAAATAATACTTAGCAAAATATAATAGGAGTTCAAAGTCCAAAATTGGGGTATTACACAGACCCTCCCAAATTCCATGAAAATCTTATCCATAATTCAGTATGTATTTTAATTCCTGACATACACCACTGGTTTCATTCAGGTGTAAACATCTGAGTCTAATTTGGATATGTTGGAGTGTCCAGGAAGCCTCAAATTAGACATCAGCTCTAGTTGATTGTTGAAATGTAAATGGCCCCAGTGCTTTGTACATAGGAATTGGAAGTTGGAGCTATTTATGTCATACTAGATGCTTCACATATCTTTGTTATAGGTCAAATATTCACTTCTCCATCCATGATCACATTTAGCTATCGATCACACTAAAACACATCTTGGATTGAAGAGCAAGATTGGCCTAGGTAATGTATGGACTTGGTTTACCCCTCAGCAACTAACAAAACCTTGATTTATCTAACATTTTGACATGTGCCCTACTCTTTGTATAGCAAACTAGCGCACATCAGGACATGTGTTCTACTCTACAAGCATGACAGGCGCCCACACCAGCTAGTATGTCCTACTTTGTCTTAAGGAAAGTAGCGCACACCTCATAAAAAGTTGTAAACGCTAGTTTTAAGCACTGAAGTTGCATTTTGTGCGCTACTCTACTGTGGAAAACTCGCACACATCTTAAAATGTAATCACAAATATATTAATTTGACAAATTGGGATTAGTTGAAGTTGGTTTGCAACTTCCCCAACTTCCCAATCAAACTACCTCTCAATCCAAACTACCTACCTTGTCCTAGAAATACAAGGGGGATAAAGGAGAGAGGCGAGGAGAAACTATGCATTAAAGGTTGTTATGCTGGAGGAATTCCAAGTTGGCTTTAAGAGCAGGAGCCCAGGATCCGGTTGCACAAGCACTCTGAATGATCAAGTATAATTGTATTGATTATTTGCTTTTGACAATAAATGTTGAAATACCCTTCCTGTCCCAATCAAATGTCTAATGGATTGCATATTTGTTTGGATTAAATGCTTGATTGTATTTGATGTCTAAATTGTATTTCAATTTCATCATTGTTATATCAGTCAAGATACGCTGAGGAACATATCTTTTGTATTGCAGGTTTTCCAAATGGAAGATCAAGTGAAGGATCGATCGAAGGAGCAAGCAAAAGCTAGGATTGAACATCATTAATAATGTATGCCTTCGAGAACCTTGATCTATTTCCTTTTGTAGAATCCTAATTTATATGATCAATGTATTTACCTATCACCCCAGAAGTTGGTAGAAATCCCGTGCAACAGACTGGCGACTCCACTAGGGACTGATTATTTTCCGCTCTAGGAGACATAGTTAGTTTTCCTTCTAGTACTTTTTGGTCTTTTTTATCCTCTAAGAGGCCCTATAGGTCACTATTACCTGTTTCTGCTTGCTTGACTCATCTCAGTCTGATATTGCAAGGCCTATTTTTTACCACCTCTGACATGTGCGCTAGTCTTCCTTATACATAGTAGCGCATACCTGATGATAAGCGTTGCTTTCACTACTATACAGTAGGGCACATCTCCCAATGTGTGCTAGTTTATGCACTACACAGTAGGGCATATTCCTGTAACTCTCTATTTGGTGTGGGGATTTGATTTCCACTTGTTTGGTTTGATTTCCAGCCTCTTGCTTTTCCTTCTTAACTGATCCTTGAGGTCTTTATGCCCTTGTTGAGTCTTGTTTGCCTCTCCTAAGTCCCTTAAGTCATCTTTTGCTTGCTTGAGTACTTTTGAGGTGTCTTTTTTGTTTGAGATTCTTTTTGAAGACCGCTTACTATTCCTTGTTGGACATAGCTGCATTCATGTACCCTAGATGCTTGTTATAGCCATACAAACCTTTGTTTGATAACATTTGTTGTTTGTGGCAACACTAGCACACTTTGATGGTGTCTTTGCCTTTGATTTAGGGTTTGACCCCAAGTTGGAGTCCTTAGGGTGTTTTCAAAAGATTTTTGAGTCTAGACAGTTTTCTGATTGTTTTTTCAGTTTCAATCCAAGTAAGTTGAAGTCCTTTAGTTTGCTTTCTTTCAAGTCTTTGTGATTGTAAGGCCATCTTTGGTTCACTTGCCTACCTTTTTTCTTGGCTTAGTGCTTTCTTAGGGTTCTTGGTGCTTTGGAGCAACCTTTGAGGTCTTCCTTTCCATTTTAAGCGTCTCTTATCCCTATTTTATTTTCGCTTTGTTCCCAAGCCCAAAGTTTTTTCCTTTAAAAAAATTTGTATGACAAGTCTTTGTCAAGTCATCGAGTTGATTGTTGTGAGCCTTAGAGTTTCTTTTCCTTACTTACATTTCTCTTTTGGGTCTTACTTGCTTCCATTTTCGAGTTCTTTTTCTTTTACATATATCAGAAAAGGCAAAAAATGAGTTTGGTAGTTGAAAGTAGTAAGACTTATGATCATTTCAAAGTAGCTTAGTTTACTTTGTTTTGAATTTGAAAAGAAAATAAAAAGAGACTTGTTTTAGGTTTGCTTATCTTTAGTTTTGGAAAACAATTAATGGGAAAGTTTAGTGAAAGTTCTTTACTTTTATGTACTTTCCATTTCTATCACAACCATGCCAAACAATGCACTACAACCTTTGAGTAAAGAAAAATCCTTAAAAAGAATAATTAGTAAAATTTATTAGCAACTTTTCTTTCTAGGGATGTCACTACACCAACTAGCTTAGGCTAGGGTTTCGGATTAGAACACACATTAACTATCTGAAACCATTTTAATTACTAAATAATCGTAGTGAGACTGTTTTTAGGTAAACCCATTGACATCAAAGTTGTTCTGGAAGCTCCACTAAAACCGAAGTTAAGCACGAGGTCTTGCGAAGGTGAAATAGTGAGGATACCCGTTCACTTTTCATTCGGAGCATACACCAAGGCTGGTTTGTGTACGAGGATCCTTTTGGATTTCGGGCTTAGCTACCCTTCCCATGCGTTCTAGTCAGGCCTACAACTATCCCCCAGAGCTTCTTTTGTGTTAATGGTAGCCTTAGTATCTTGACTTTACGGCTTCTTACACAGGTGGTAGTGAAAGGCTATTTTCATTGTACCTAGGACAGATACGGAAGGTAACCATTTTGAGTAATCCCGGGAGGGAGGTTTGGCGATTCAAATGCTTGCACCTAGAGGACCTGAACTGGATGTCGTATAATTGTTCTTCGATGCTCTGCTAGCTTGTCCTGGGCCCTGATCATCCCAGACTTTGTATTGAGAGTATTCACCATCCTTGTTTGCCTCGTTTTGGATACTTAGGATTTGGTAGTGGTGTTCTCTTTGTGCCTCTCGCCCTTAGTTGGCCTTAGATATTTCTGGCCCATTGAGTCAAAACTATGGATAGCATCCTGGTGAGCACCAATCAAGGGACCCCTGTTCAAGAGGATCCTTGTGCTTTTCCATTCATTGGGAACATTGGTACTCCCTTAATGGCTACCTTGAATCTTCTAGGATTCACTATAAGGCTACGAGTTTGGTTGTTTTCCACTCCGAATGCCTTGCATGCTCCTGATGCTTCTCAAGTAAGAACCTCACATCAAGAGCATCATAAAACTATGGCCACTTCGCCAGTAACATCTGCTCCTCCTCCTTCTACCTCATGTGGTGAAAGTAGTAATACTAGTAACCAGCAATCTAAAAAGAATAGATGGAGGAAGAATAGGAAGAAGATGCCAAACCAAGGGGATAGCAACCCAGCCTCTGGAGGTCATGCCAGGAAAAAACACTCAGTCACTGTGAATCATACTGAACCTTGTGTGTTGGAGAAAACTCACTATGGCTTGGGAGACCACAATAGACAGTTGACTACCAAAAATTAACTCAATTCTCAGAACTATGCTATTATAAATGACAATGCTAAGATAATAGAGAATGTAACCAACCTCGATCCAAACGTTTGATGTAGATCCTCATTAGATATTTTCCAATCCATGGACTTGAATCTGCAAATTAGTCTTGACAACCAATATACGACAAGTACATAATATATATAAACGACATTAACATCATCAATAGCAAAGGTCCATGATATAACAAGTAAATGCAACCCAATGTAAAATAAACAACATTTACAACATTAATGGACAAGAATATGAGTATTTCTATTAATAAACAAGAAGAAGTACGATGTGATATGACCTCTTGCCGACAACCAATCTAAACCAAGATCTGGATCAATCCACTTGTGCCTCCACCACTTCAATCCTCCATGAATGACAAACTCAAACTATGATAGGAGTTTGGAAGGTAAACATAAGGGGTTGACAACTACAAGGATCAATGAGTGTAGAATCAAGATACGGCAAAAATCCAGTAGAGTTCTCTTGCTCTTCTTTCTCCTCCCGTCCATAAGTCATATGTGCTCAATATATAGTCCTCCCAAAGGTAGGTGAAAGGACACATCGAGACATTACCTGGGCAGATGGAGGGTCAAAGGTCACCCAATAACTGCTTTGTGGGAGTAAAAAATAATTAACTAGTGATTTATACCATTTTACATGCTACCCGCGGGCTATATAGATGCAACTCGCGGGTACGCTTGCTATAGTGATGCAACAAGTGGGTAGGAATAACAATAGGGAAAAATAGTACCTGAGGGATATAAAGTGGATCTGAGTCAGTGAAATTGATCTTGCAGGCCAAAGAATGCTTATACTCACAGGGTGGAAGATTACATTGTAACGGATGCCCCCTAATGTGTGAGGTCAAAGACTGATGCTACGATGGCCGAAATATATTATAAAACTCAAAAGTGGAGTGATGGAAACACAAGTGGAAAGATAAGCTCATTCGTCATAGTACAATAGTATCTCTGAATACATGTCGGTATAGTACAACAATCTGATACAATGGCCATAAATAGGTAGTACATAATGGATATATGTCATAAGTTATTAGAACCATGATCCCTCTACAATAAGATATGGTCTCCTATTGAAAAGGAAACAATTGGTGCAAACTGGAGGTACAAACTACTGATATCTAAGAGGTGATATCTCAGATGTAAAGTCAAAGTCATAGGTAGAATATTGAATGCCACCATTGTCTAGGGTCTTCTACACAAGTCTTCGATGGTGCAAGTCCAATCAAGTGAATAAAGGAGTTGAAGTCAAACCTGATGTGACATCATCTGATTACCGGTCAAAGATGTATACCATTAACAAACGCGAGATGACCCACCAGTAATGAAAATGGGCATCAAGGCACAAAACACAATCATCAGAGTGTGAATAAATGAGGTGAAGTCGAACACAAAGATGAATCCATCGATCAGGGGACATTGATGTATTCCCAAAACTGTCGATGGCGAGAGAACCTGCTACTAATGACTGCAAGCCTCAAGGTACTCAACCGAACTCTAAGCCTCAAGTCCTAGAATAAATGGGTTAAAGTTGACGAAATGAGACTCACTGGAAGGAGGGAATTAATGCATCCCCCATCAACCAGCACGAGGTACCAGCTACGCTGAAAGATTTGGAAGAACTTAGGTGAAATGAACTGACTCAATAAGGATGGCTGACATGCAATAGTCAAGAGATCTGAGGAGTGGCCGACACTAGTTTCAGTACTTCCTTTGGACAAGAGCATGAGCAGATGGATAGACTCAGGTAACATAGAGTTGACATAAACTATGGAATGTAGGAGGCATTACAAAGGGCTCCATAATGATTGGAAGCTTAACTAATCGGTGGAGAAACTGAGATACAAGTACAGCTCCAAAGTTCCAACTATAGTCCCGACTCATAGTGTATGGAGTCGAATGAATGCTCTGTTCAAAGGCGACAGAACATCTTCCAATAAGAAGTAGTAACCATAATCCCGTCCAGCTTTTTGGAATATCTAATTTTTTTGGCCTTTTTCATATTTGGGGAAAGCTTGAAAAAGAATAAAATTGCTTATAGTACAACAAGTGAGGGAACGAGTGTCAAATAGCGAGCAGACTAGTCCCAAGTAGTGGAACAGACCTATGATCAATGCAAGGAAGTGCATGCAGAATGTGGACACTCGGGGGTGTGTTCCCTTAGGGTCAAAAGGACATCAAATTGTGAAGGGAAAATTTAAGCTCTGCAGGGCTTGACATGGTAAAGGGCTCAGGCACCAGGCTAACAACTGAGTAAGCGGGAGTCGGCACAAGGCTCAAGCGGCAAGCAGGATGATGCAATGCAATCACAACATGATATAACTGAGGGGAGTCCTTAAGGGAGATGTCCCACATAATACAAAGAAGAGTATGAGTCTTTATCGCAACATCATGGCGTAACTACAAAGGACTCCCAATCCTAAGGACAAACAAAGGCATGGGCACCAGAATGCACAAAGAGGTTCTAACTAGGGTACCCATGTTCGGAAAATATTTACCGCCACATAATGACACTTCTATAGTAGTGTGAAGGTTCCGTGTCGGTTACGAAGCGGGGTCGCACCTAGGGTTTATGAAAATGGTCAACAGGTCAAATGCATAATGCACCTGGAAATGGCATCTAACCTATATGCTGGGTGTGAAACGTACCTGTCGTAGGTGTGAAATGGTCCAAAACAACTTTCGCCGAAGAAATATGATTAAAAAATACTACTCCAAGACATTATATTAGTCCATAATGGCATAAAATGGTAAAAACTATAGACAAGTGGGTCCATAAAATTATAAATAGTAATAAAAAATTACAATTTACAATTCATTTTTACTATTCACCCATTTGGAGCTTTTGGTTAGTTTTCCCCTGAAAGTTCAGTTGTAGATTCTGGGAGCTACAAGCGACCGTTCATCGAACCGTCTAGAGCAGGTTGGTAGTCTCATCCATACCTTTCATTTCAATGCTTTCATTTTAGTTTTCAGCGGTGGGATTTTTAGTTTGGCCAAGCCCTAAATGGCTTCGGCGCTACCCACGGGCTATAGCTATGTGGGTCGCGAGTAGGGCATGATATGCACAGTCAAATCAACGGTTGACTGCAGGTACCCACACCTGTATACAAGTTAGCTCGTGGGTATGGCCATGTAGTTGGTTTTTGAAAATAATTTGAACAAAATCTTTGTTGTTTCTCACTCCAGGATGGTTCTAGAATGGAGGGAGAGGGAGCATGACAAAGTAGATGAGGCCGTGCGCAATGATGTGCAAGCACAGTAGGAATTGCAAGCATGTGGGTTATGTAAATTTTGGAGTATAGGGGGTTTGAGGGCCAAAAACCTATTACTCTACTGCTTGATTGATTACTGGAATGTTGATGCACAGAACTTTAGTCTCAATGGGAAAATCCTCACACTGGAAGTGGAAGACATCTACTTCATAACAAGTTTGTCCCGTCGAGGTGAGACGACCAGTCTTTGGTCTCGTACTGTGGGTGGTGGGATCACCGTCCAGGATCACATAGCATGGTATTGTACTGCAAACACATGAGCGGTGGGAAGGTAGGTGCTCGTCAATGCCATAGTAAATCTGAGCATGAAGATCATTGTGGCTACCTTAGTGCGGATCACTAGATCCAAATCCCTGCACCAAGCATCCAGGCCGGTGATGTTCTATGCATCACAATGCATGCAACCTATAGTGTTTGATTAGTGTATCACACTACTGGTGTATATGAAGACACAACTGACAGAATGCAAAGAAGGGAAGGCAAAAAAATTCGGGTATGGTAGCATCCTATGCAGCTTCTTCTTTGAGAGAGTCCCGGGGCTTAGTTTGAGGGTGGATGTCCCTCCTCATAGCCTCCATGATCCAGCCCTGACCCGGTGAGCTGAGATCCTGACACGACAAGGTGGTGGCCATCTGGCGTCACCATATACTGAGGAGTTCTTCCACTGGTGGAACCAGCAAGTCATTTCCATAGAGGACTACCCCTATGCAGGGATAGACTTTCGCTAGGATAGGGACATGCCACTTCCACCAGACGCAGCATTCAGAGACATTGGTGAGTACTCTTTTTAGGTTTTGTGTTATTAAATTTTTATGGATTTTTTATTATAGATGAAATGCAAAAATATTTTTGGCGATAGTATCATATGCTAATGGTTGACTGTTTGCTCACAGACAAAGGCCTAGTGAGACCCCATGGCTTCCCGAGACATGGTTGTTGGGGTAGGGGTGATGAGGCAAGCGATGCTGTAGAAGGGTGCACTCTACATAACTTGTAGTGAAACCTATCACAGATGGTTTCTAGGGTTCCACAGATAGAGGTGGCGCAACTACCTGAGGCCATGCAGCGCCATGTAGTGGGGGTTTTTGGTGACTGGGTGCGGTTACTGCAGCGGGTGGCCAATGCAGTTCACTATTTCTATGAGACACATCCTGTCGGGGTGACAACTAGGCCTCCTCGGAGGGAGTAGATATCCTAGGATCTCATTTTTGTATCGATATGTATATTTTTTAGGGCTACGGGCTCCAGTTTTGTATGACATTACCATTTTTGGACATATTTATATATAAAAACTTTGGTTCTCCAGTTCTACTATATGTATGTATGTACAAATGTATGAATGTCTCTTTCATTTGTGTGTTTCATGGTGACTGTGACAAATTCCAATCTAATACATAGTTAGTGTATGTGTCATATATATGATTAACACTTCTCGGAACATGTATGTATGTAATTGAAACAAAATGGCTTTCCAAGAGTCTTACCCTTAAGAATTTCTGAAGTAACATAGGATATCGCACATGGTACTACCCATTCAACTTAGACACAACTAGTTGTGAATCCAAGTGGACTTGTAAAGAATGGATACCATGGGAAATGGCATCCCGAAGTAGCTCAATGATAGCACTATACTCAGCCACGTTGTTAGACGTGAGATAGAGACGAGCACCTCCTGAGGACACAACTAGGTGGTCAGGTGAGAAAATAACCCAAGCAGCAGAAGCAAGCTGTTGCGTATGTTGGCTAGCACCATCCATGAAACCTAAGAACATAGGAGAATCCACTAACATCTGTCAATCAAACGGAAGCGAATCAGCAGACCCGAAAAACCAAAAGAAAGCTAAACTATGTACATAAGCAACTATACAATAGTATACAAACGTATCAGCCTGAACCAGAGGTTCAAGCATAATACCGCTTGAGGTAGAGCCCATCTCTAGGCTCCTTAAAGACAGTCCCCTCATAGTCTTCTAATTCATAGGCTCCTTTCTCCAAGACACGCCTCACGATGTAAGGACCGTGCCACATGGGATTGAACTTGCCTGCCCCCAGGGATTCTTTAGCTTGGTCATATAAGAGGACCAAGTCACCTTCAGGATACTATCGGGGATGGATAGACCTATCATACTGAACCTTGACACAATGTTTGTTAGCATCTATGGCCACAGCGGCATCTCAACATTGCTCGTCAAGTTGCTCAAGGTGGATTAAACATTGCTCAATATCTGTCATATCAGGGAGGAGCTCTATGGCCAGCTTAAGCGAAGGGATTTTGCATTCAATCGGTAAAAGTGACTCCACACTGTGAACTAGCTGGAATGGTGAGAATTTGGTGGCAGTCTTAACTACGGTTCGATATGCCCACAAAGCAGGGTATAACATGATATGCCAAATGTTCTTACTTTGCTGGATGGTACGTTGGAGAATGGTCTTCAAAGACTTACTGACTGCTTCAACTTGACCATTCACTTGGGGGTAGTAGGAAGACAAGTGTTCTTGATGAAACCCAAGCTTGAGAGACAAATCCTCCATCATCTTGTTTTGAAAGTGACTACCATGGCCAGTGACAATCTCTTTTAGGATACCGAATCGAGTGATAATCTGATTGAACAAAAAATGGGCTACAGTAGCATAGTTGTCTTTTACGGTAGGCATGGCCTCAGCCCATTTGGAAAAATAATCCATAGACACTATGATATGGTGATGCCCCCCAGCCGAAGCTGGTTTTCAATCCATGAAATTCTCCCCCCATTTAGTGAAGGGACCGACGGTGATGACTGGATGAAGGGGCACTGGATGCGAGCGTTTGTTCCGAGAAAACACCTATCAAGGGTGACATCTCTTCACAACGTTAACACAATCCCTAAATATCGAAATCCAAAAATAACCAGCTCTCATAATACGTTGGGCTGTAGCAAGCTCGGATAAGTGACCGGCACATGCCCCAGCATGGCAATCATTAAGCACCCGCTCCGCTTCTTTGTGAGTTAAGCAACGATGGAGAATGGAATCCTTTCCTCGGTGATACAAAGTGTCACCGACGATAGTATAGTATTTATCTTGATGTTTCACATGTCATCACTCATCTCATGAATAATGCAGAGGAAACTTCAAATTTCAGAGATATACAATGACATCCCCATACCAAGCGTCCTCGGACGAGATAAGAAATAAGTGCTCATCCACAAAGGAATCTTCATGAATGACATCCTCATCAAGTCTCGGAAGGTCCGACATAAGCTCAGCAAACACCAACGATTTCACTGATTTTGCCGAAACAAAATCGAGATCGAACTCCTGAAGGATCACAATCCATTTATTATACTTACCCACTATAAGGAATCATGACAGCATGAACTAAAATGGATTGATGTGAGCTACTATTGTGGCTGTTCTAAGCAAAATGTAATGTCATAACCGCTGGACTGCATGGACAGTTGCAAGCGCTAGCTTTTCTATGTGAGTATATCTAAGCTCAGCGTCTACTAGATTTCAACTGAGGTAATAGATAACATGCTCGATGAGCACGTCATCAACTTGAACCAAGACCATGCCAATCATCTCTTGAGATGTGGCCACATATAGGATAAAATCTCATGCGAAGTTTGGTGGACTAAGCACAAGGGCCGATACCAAATCTTTCTTAAGGGCGTCGAAAGACTACTGGGCTCACTCATCCCAGATAAAAGGTGTGTCTTTCCTCAATAAGTGCGCGAAACCTTTGGTAATATTAGCATAATTGACTACAAATCAACGTAGAAAAGTAGCTCTCCCTTGGAGGCTCTGAAGTTGTAACAAATTATGCAGAGGAGACAACTGAAGTATTGCCTCAACTTTGAGAGGATCGACTCTAATACCCTCTTTCGAAACTATGAATCCCGGAAGGCGACCCGTCCTTATAGCAAGGATGCATTTATTAGGATTCAATCAAATTTTTTAGTGTATACATCGTTCGAGAATCATACGGAGGTGCTCCGGGTGGTTCGCTCTCTTGCGAGAATGGCTAGCAAGATCAGCCAAGAAAATCTCCATAATCTTCTTAAGATCATGAAAGGTGTAGGTCATGGCTCGCTGAAACGTAGATTTGGTGTTTTTAAGGCTGAAGGGCATTTTTCGATATGCAAATGTTCCCCATGGAAAAATGAACATCATATTAAGTTGGTCCATGGGTTTGATCTGAATCTGATTATAGCCTGAGAAGCCATCCATGAATGACAAAATCTCACTTCCCGCACAAGCATCCAAGATCTGATCAATGAATGGCATGGGTAATTTATCTTTTGGACATGCAGGATTCAAATCTCTAAAATCAGTGCATACACGGATCGTTCCCTGCTTCTTATCCATAGGAACGGGGTTTGACACCCATTCAGTAAGGGGAATGGGGTAGATGAAACCAGCTTTGAGTAGTTTCTCCACCTCTGCCTTGATAGCAGCTGCCTTCCTAGGGTTCATAGCACGTAAGCATTTTCGAACCGGTTTAGCATTAGGATATGTTCTAATATAATGTTCAACAATGTGGGGGTCTATTCCTAGCATCTCCTCATATGACTAGGTGAAAGCTTCCCGGAGTTCTATAAACAATTCAGTGTAAATAGCAATCTCCTCAGGAGTGCAATCGGCACTGATGTAGACATTCTCAACCTTTCCGGGAGTACGAGGGATGTTGATCGACATGGTTGGGGAAATATTGGCCATATTCCCCTCCACAAAAACATCATGCGACTCTAAAAGAGGCACAGGGTGACCAACTATCTCTACTAGAGTCATCCTAAACTCTTCTTGCTCAATGAGCTTGAGGTTGGGAAGGAAATAAGAGTGATGATGCATATCCTCCCAAGGCCTCTCACTAATGCACAATGCCTCCATAATGGCTTCATCAGATGGTAAAGTATCATCAAGGCAATCGTGTGAACAAGACGATTTGGCTGCCCAAGCTAGCAACGTAACGGGATCTTCTTCGACTGTCTAGGAAGAAGAGAGATCTGGTTCTGCAGTGGCTTGTTGGATATGCTCATAAGCAAGCTCAGCTACAGACAAGGGCACAAACATACCAATGTGCGTAATGTCTCCAGACGTAGTACTCGGGGACGGTAAAGTCCATGGATCAGTGCAATAGGAAGTCCAGAATGCCAGATTATGCAAAGGAGGAGATGCATTGTCGGAAATGGTTCTGATAAAATTCACAAGTGCAGAAAGAGTATAAGTTCCCATCAATGAAGGGTAAATACCAACACCTATGTTCCCATTTGCTGGATGAGAATCAATAACCTGCAGGACTATGGATCCCATGGATGCTATGGAAGGAGTGTTAATGAAATCCAGCTTATCGGGTCACAATCTTGTCTTCATGGGGAAAGCAGATAACTCTGAATATAGTGGACGCGATAGCCTTCATAGCGTACATGCAATTCCGACCCAGTAAAAGGTTGTAGTCGATGGGCGCATCAACCACCTCAACTTCAATAGGCACAGAATTACCTCCCAAGTCGACAACAAGGTAAGGGATAATTCCATGCGGCTTAAAAGACTGACCGTCGAATGTAGTGAGCAAGGTTCTAGACACGAGAAGAGGAGGAGAGCCAAGAGCTTTCCAATAAGTTAATGACATTACTGATGCGGAAGCACCTTCGTCAACCATAGTATGTTTGACAAAGCTCTGAAGGAACACCACCTGGATTTGAAAAGCCACATTGTAAGGTAAGTGAGGTTGTACATCAGTAGTATCGAACTTGATAACTCAAAAGGGCATGCTTCTGAGAAGGATAGGCCTGCGAAACTTCAAGAGCTGACATGGCACATGGAGTTTAGCCCAAATCTTCTACAATGGAGTAGTTCTGGGAGGCTCGAGCATTAGGATTATGCATATCCACGGCATATTAGAGGGATTCTCGATATGCAAGGAATTGTCAGGAGGAGGGGGAGGCTCACTCCCCATATTAGGTTGTGGTGCATGATAATCACATTGCCGAGTAGCAACACAAACCTCTGATTGAACCATGTTCACACATCCATAACCACTAGTATTGGAAGAAGCCGTTGTCGTTTCATTAAGTCCATAACCAGTGGTGGGAGCACACAAAGCCATGTTTTGATGATGAGGAAGGGGATACTTCAACACAGCTAGGCTCTGTGCCAAATGCTTCGTTGCTTCTTCAATTCGAGGACATAAGTGAGTAAGATGATCTTCCCCACAGAGCTTGCAAGGGAATTTCACCTTACGCCTAGTTTTACAATCCTCACCACCATTTCTGCCTTGCCGAAGAGGGTTGTCATTCTATTTACGAGGAGTATTGCGATTGCTATTATTGTTACTTCCATTGTTTCCACCCCTAAGATTGTTTCTCCCCTTTTTCTTACCACCAGGATGCTGGTTACCTAATGGTTTCATTGATTGCACATTGTGTACATCAAACGACGGAGTGGAAGTTGACAAGGTGTGAACTTGTCTGGGAGTAGACTGGTTTAGCGACAAATTTTGCATTTGATTAGCTACCAAGTCTATAGGGTTAGTGCTTGCAGATCCCACGATGCCATCGGCATGTGGTTCAGGAACTGACATGGGCTCATGTCTTGTTCTCGGTGCATCAAGAATAATGTCATATAAAATGCCAGACTGAGAGTATAGTAGGTCTAACTACTAGACTTTCAAGATAGCTTGTTCCTCAGTCACAATCCCGGACATCGAGACATCGTTAGAAATGTATTGGAGTAAAGACTTAAGGAACCATTTCAACAAAAACTCTGGAGAAATGTTGGATTTCACTAATCTTTTCCGCTGACACCACTCTTGAACATGGTTAGAAATATGTGTGGCCTTACTCTGACGGAAAGTAGACAACAGTTCAGCACCAGTATCATAATGAACCGGCAACTGGAAATGGTCCAAGATAACCAAAGAAATCTTGTTGAGTCCCTTATAAGTATTTCCAGGCAACTCCACATACCACTTCGCAGTTGCCCCTATGAGGGTGCATTGAAATAGTTGTAATCTAATGGAATCATGATTCAATGAGTTGGAGGAGCACCAAAGGTGAAACGTTGTGACATGATCGCCAAGATCCTCACCACCTTTCCCCTCAAACTTAGGAATGTCCCAAGGGAGCTTGGTAGGGACCAGGGACCAACTAGGGTCATGACACACCGGATCATTCGTGAGTTTCGAAAGATTCGGAAGATTTAGATGTGCAAGGAATGGGAGCTGTGGTTGGAAAGCTTGATTATAAGCTCCCATAAAAGGTTGGTTGAACGAAACCATATTTTAAGGTGGACCAAAAGCTTTACCATGACCATTAAATGACCGATAACGATGACCTAGTGAACCATAAGCTTGACCATGGCCATAAGGTTGATAATCTCCTCCGACCTCACCCGTATGAGAGTAAGCAGGCATATGTGTGTTTTGGGCACCGTATTGAGGTGGGTTAAACTGGTGGCCAGCACCGACTGTGCTGTAGTAAGGGTTGCCACTATAAGTATGCAGCATATACGTACTATTCGTAGTGGGAATCGAGTTGTAATGACCATAATGGTGAGCATTAGGATTAGTGTGAGTAGTCGTGTGGTGACCATAAGGATGAGAAGTATTCCCAACCCCAATGTTGGTGTTACTAGTAGTAGGAATGGTGGTGTTATGATCATGAGGATAAGATATACTCTCACCTCCTATATTAGCATTACTAGTAGCGGTGGTGGATCCAAAAGTGTGTGGTACTTGTCCACCCCCATAGTTAGGAGGAGCATTAACATTTGCGAAAGTGGCCCTGGGTTGACGGGTAGCAATATGTGTGTTCTATGGTGGACGGTGAGTCGGGTTTCGAATAGTGTTCCTATTAGGTGGGACAGTCCTAGGAGGTGGTCTTCTTCCAACATTACCATTGATAGGAGGATTATGACTAGTCCTCATATTATGTGTGTGAGTGGACAACGTGGTGCCCCTGGTGAGGGTATTTCCCCCAGTGGGTGTAGTGTTTCTAACACCATGACTAGTGCTAGCATGACTACCAAAAGCAGTGGGAGGATCAACTGTACTAAAACCGAGAATACTATATGAGAATGGGTTAACGTTGATCGCAGGATCTTTGTCTTCATATTCAGGTAAGGTTGGCATCCCATAAAGATAATTATCCAGGTTCGAAGGATCGAATAGATCGTTCTCAAGTGGATTCGGCCAAATAGAACTGGGTTGAGTCTTAGGTGGATCACCCCCCCAGGCCTCACGAGGTGTGGGGGTGTCTGTAATATGTCCGACTCCATTCGATGGAATCATGGGGATGTTCTCCTTGTTGGAATGTGCATCTATCATAATGTCGGCTATGTATGTCTCGTAAGAATCTGAAGACTCAGAGGGAGCTCGCCGGCGTCCTCGAGTGGCACGGCGTGAAAACTCGTCTGGTTTTAAACCAACTAACCGATGGGAATGGCAAAGAGTAGGACTCCGTGCCACGATATCTCCAAAGATAAAATCAAATCACAATGTATCCTATGGCCAACTGGCGATAAAAAACAGTAAATCAAAAGCACACACTTAGAGAAACTACAACCAAGAGCAGACAAACAGAGTGGCTAAATGAGCTCCCGACACTAGAGATGGTATGTCTCTCCTAGGAGAGGCTTAAGACTCCCAAACTGTAGCCAGAGGTAACAGAATCAGTTATAGAGACACCCAGGCTTCACTGTGTGTACAGGGTCAAGTCCATTGCACAAACACAACTATCTTGTCCAATCCCTATATGACTCAGGACACAAACAGCATAACCACTGCAAGTACCCTTTGCGATACCTGGGTACGGAAACTATGGTCATCGCAATATAACCAATGCTTAGGGGGGCAATCGCAGGTGGGATCTGTCGTATGGGCAGGGTAGTTGAGCCCGAAACTCAATGAGGGTCAAATCCCCCGAGAATCCCCAGATATGAACAAATCCTGAAAATATCTCCCACGTTCAGCCGGTATCAAAGGGATATCCCTTCAACCAACCTCTTGTGACCTCATGCTTAACTCTGGCTTGAGTTGAGCTTCCTAAGAACACCAATCTATACCATGGATTCCTCCACTCCCTGGTCAGACACCTAATGTTTTGTCTAGTAGTATTGGATTGTTAACTCACAATGATCTATTCCAAGACTCTAAACCTACGCTAGTTGGTGTACCCTATAAATAAAATTGGTCTAATCAATTTTAAGATTAAGCGTTAATTTTAATGGTTGTGGTTACTCAAGGGATATGGTCGTGAAACTAGTGATGTGTAGGACTCAATAGTATGCAAAATCATCCAATCCTAGACTCATCTATCCAATAAAACAATGTCACTAACATGCAAAATCAACCCAACGATTTTGAAATAAAAATGCAATCCTTTTATATTTTCGATGCACAATCAGAACCTAAATGAAAGCAGCAGGCACTCAATGCAAGATGTAGTACATGAAAGTAAATATTTTTTTTTTGTATTTTCTCTTATAAACAAAAGGAAAATGCAAAAACTATATGTATTTTTTTTGTATTTTTCAATATAAGGAAATGAAAAATGCAAGCAAAATCCTACTATTCAGTCACTGAACTGCTGAGAATATCACTAAGACAACCCAACAGATTCCAAACAGTAAAACCCATCCAAAGGAATGAGCTCAAAAGGAAAAAACCAACAAGGCTAAATCCAAAGATCGGTAAAAAAACCACCAAGGCTCAACCAAGAGAAACAAAGAGTTTTGGTCTCAACCAAGGCATGGAACAGTCAAGAAACAGGCCAACAAAGACTTAGGATCATCAAAATCCAACCCAACAATAAACAGTAGTCATAAACCAACAAAAGCTGGAGTTGTACACTATTGTTGAAGGAATACCTGCGGGTACCCGCCAACAACAGTGTAAACAGAGCTGGGTATACGTGGGCAAAGCTAAGATAGCCCGTGGGTGAGGAAAGGAAAATGGGAAAACAAAGAGTCCAATGGCTCAGAAAAATCAAGTTTTCTATAGTGTATCTTAACGTCCAATCAGTGACACAGAGCTTCAACAAACAACAACTCTAATTATGGACTAATGCTCAAAAACAATTCCCAAACATGGATGTTTTTCCCAGCGGAGTCGCCATTTCTGTGTTGGAGGAAACTCACTATGGCTTGGGAGATAACAAAAGACAGCTGACTACTAGAAATTAACTCAATTCTCATAACTATGCTATTATAAATGACAATGCTAAGATAATGGAGAATGTAACCAACCTCGATCCAAACTTTTGATGTAGATCCCCGTTGGAGATTCTCCAATCCGTGCACTTGAATCTGCAAATTAGTCTTGACAGTCAATACGACAAGTACATAATATATATAAACGACATTAACATCATCAATAGCAAAGGTCCATGATATAACAAGTAAATGCAACCCAATGTAAAATAAACAACATTTACAACATTAATGGACGAGAATATGTGTATTTCTATTAATAAAGAAGAAGAGGTACAATGTGATACGACCTCTTACCGACAACCAATCTGAACCAAGATCTGGATCAATCCACTTGTGCCTCCACCACTTCAATCCTCCATGAATGGAAAACTCAAACTATGATAGGAGTTTGGAAGGTGAACATAAGGGGTTCACAACTACAAGGATCAATGAGTGTAGACTCAAGATAGGGAAAAAATCCTCTAGAGTTCTCTTGCTCTTCTTTCTCCTCCCGTCCATAAGCCATATGTGATCAATATATAGTCCTCCGAAAGGTAGGTGAAAGGACGCATCGAGACATTACCTGGGTAGATGGAGGGTCAAAGGTCACCCAATAACCACTTTGTGGGAGTAAAAAGTAATTAACTAGTGATTTTTACCATTTTACATGCTACCCGTGGGCTATATAGATGCAACTCGCAGGTACACTTGCTATAGTGATGCAACAAGCGAGCAGGAATAAAAATAGGGAAAAATAGTATCTGGGGGGTATAAAGTGGATCTGAGTCAGTGAAATGGATCCTGCAGGTCAAAGAATGCTGATACTCACATGGTGGAAGAATACGTTGTAACACCTTGCCACCCTGCCTCTGGAATTCATGTTGGGGAGACCTACCTAGCCTCTTGAGGCCATGCTGGGAGCAAACTTTCAGTCACTATGAATCATATTGAAAGCATGTCTTCAACCACTATTGCTGATGTTGAGGACACGTCATTGATCACTACTGGTCATATTAATGACAAGTCACCAATTTCGGTGAGTCATACTGGAGACACTGAATCGGCCAATGCAAGTCATGCTAAGAACGTTGACATTGTCGACAAACCTAATAAACAAAAGCTTAAATTCCCTTGTAAGTTTTGCGAGGGAGGCCATCTTACTCACCGATGCCCTGCTATTCCAAAGGTGCAAAAAGTGTGGTCCATAGTTCAAAAGTCTTCTGCTTCTAAGCAACCAGCCAATGCAAGTCATGCTGGGGGCAAGCTGTTAGCCAATGCTAGTCATGCTGAGAGTATTGTTGTTGTTACGGAGTCTAAGCTTATAGGACGCAAGATAAAGTTCCCTTGTAAACTTTGTGAGGGAGACCATCTTACTCACTGATGCCTTGCTATTCAAGAGGTGCGGAGAGTGTTGTCCATGTATGAAGGATCCTCTACTCCTGAACTATCTATAGATTCCCAACATCCTAATCAAGCTTTGGTTGATGAAGTGGTTGAACCAATGCAATCTTTGGTTAACCCCATTCTTCCTTTGGAGAGTGAAGCGATCGAATTGATGCAATCTTCTACCGATCCCATTAGTCCTTCGGAAACTGATGAACTTGTCATTGAAGTCTTTTGCATTGCCAATTTGGATGTTTCTGAAATGGGGGGCACTTCATCAGTTTTGGGTGAACCCCTACCAAGCTCTAGAATCATTTCCTTTGATTTGAATAGTCTAACTAGGCCTCTCCTTCCTTCTACTACACCTTTCCAGATAAAGGTTGATATCGGCAACCATGCGGTTCACCGATGTATTGTAGATGAAGGAGCCTCTGTTAGTATCTTATCCCCTTATGCTTGGAGAGATTTAGGTTTTCCTAACCTTGTTCTAGCTGTTAATTGGCTGTTGACTTTCGATAAAAGACCTAGTGAACCGTTGGGATTCCTCCCTCAAGTACCCGTTACTTTGGGTGGAAAAATAGTCTTATTTTATTTTATGGTTTTAAAGGACCCTATGGACTTTGATATGATTCTAGGGAATGATTATGTATATGCTATGCAGGTTGTGGTGTCTACGCTCTTTCGTGTGATGCATTTTCATCACAACGAAAGCATTGTCACCATCGATCAACTTACATTTTTCGATCCCTCTTATTACCCAACTATGGACTAGGTATGTCCCCCGTCAGTAGGAACTACTATGTCACAATCAAATTATGTGGCATATTGTTCCTCGAGTCCAATTGCTACTGAGAATAAGCCTCTGAATTCATACTTACCTTCTTGGGACTAGTTCCCGGCAATTGGCCAGGTGATGACTCCATCTGAATGTTTAGATATGTGTTCCATCTGGGATAATATACTTCCTTCTGATGAATTTTTCCTAGAGTCTATAATGCAGTATGCCATTCATTTGGACATTGATCTATCGACAAGCATTTTTCCACCTTTCCTTTGAGCTTGTTAAAAACAGTAAGGAAGTTGCGAGCATTCTTCCACCTTCACTTCGAGCTCGTTAAAAAGAGTAAGGAGGATACGAGCATTTCTTTCACCTTCACTTCAAGCTCGTTAAAAACAGTAAGGAGGATATGAGCATTTCTTCCATATTCACTTCGAGCTTGTTAAAAACAGTAAGGAATTTACGAGCATTTTTCCATCTCTCCTTTGAGCTCGTTAAAAACAGTAAGGAGGTCACGAGTTTACGTTTTCGAGCTCGTGAAAACTTTACAAAAAATATTTCTATAGAGTTCTTTCACGCTCTTGTTTGAATCTTTAAATATGACAAGATTGCCGAGTATAGTTTTCCTTTCAGACTCATTAAAGGATTTGAAATGACATGCACTTAGTATAAGTTTAACCCTTTTCCGGACCTTTGCGAATGACTTACAAAAAAGGAATACTCTAGTCATACATGGCTAGAAGAGTTCTCCTCTCATTGTTTTATACTTTTTCGGGGGAGGGGACTGACTGTATGAAAAAGGACTTTTTGGAGCCTCTCTTTAGGGTTTTCAAGCTCTCTAAACATGAAAACACCAAGCGAGCATTCACCTACTTGGGGTCGATGTGAAATCCACAAGAAGGTATATAGAGGTTTGTTTAAGTTTTTCAGACTCTATAAACAGGAAAACACCGGTGAGCATATATCTACCGGGGCTCAATATTAAAATCCACGGGGGTGTATAGAGGATTATTTAAGTTTTTCTATCTCCTTAAACAAGAAAACAATGGCGAGCAAGAATAAACGTCGAATCGATATTAAAATATAGAGATCAGTATTATAGAGTATTCTTCTTTCTCTTCTTCGAACTCTGTAAACAATGAAGAAGGTCCCGAGTCTTCCTCCCATGGGCTCATTAAACTCTTTACATGGTTGGATCTATTGATTTTTCATTCTTTCATGGCCTCATTAAAACAACAAAAAAGGTATTCTTTTATCTAAAAAGAATAAGGAATAAGAAGGGTATATCACATCTTGTAGTTTCAAAGGCAGTTAAGTCAGTCCTATCCTTGAACACAACACCTATTTGAGTCCATCATTTCAGTTGGGTTTTAGTTTTTTATTTTAGGGAGAACTGGATCTCCGAGTTGTTTACTCCCCCGGTTGGTTATCCTTCCAACCATATGAAGGGTCTGTTAATGTCTCCTACATTGCAGGCTTATATCACTTCCCAATCATGTTGAAAACTGCCCAAGTCACTTTATGTCATGCTCACTGTTCAAGGATACAGCCTGTGTCAGCCATTTTTCTGGTTATCTTGACCTCATGTGTTGACCATCCTAGTGTAAGTCTTGTTACTTGTACTAATCCACATTAGCTCATACCATTTGAGTGTTCCTCGTGTTGGATGATGGAGGATTCCTTAAGGACTCCCTTCCAACGTACTTCTTCCCATTGACTTCAACTCATTTTTCTCTCGGAATGAAGTTTAGAGTTTCGGTTAGTACCTTGAGGATTGCATTCATCGGTGGCAGTTTCCCTCGCTATTGAATAATGAGAATACATAAATGTCTCTTATTCGACAGGTTCCTCAAGTGTTCGACTTCAAGTCCATGTATTCACACTTGTTGGATCACACTAGGTACCTTGGGCCCCATTATCATTATCGGTGGAAGCCCTCATGTTTGTTAACGGTATACATCAATGACTAGTAATCAAACGATACCCCCCTGTTTGACTTCAGCTGATTTATTCACATGGTTAGGGTTTGTACCTTGGGTTGTTTGGATGAAGACCTTGGGATTTTGATAGCATTACCTCATTATGTTATCACCCAAGCTGCGCAAGACTGAGCCTCACTCATTTTGGCTCTCCATGAGACATAGATCCAGTTTTTTGTTATGGCTATGATCTCTCAATCTGACATGGATCCATGCTTGTATTTCAGTGGCCATGCTATATATACATCTCCCAGTTATGTATCGGAGATCATGTTGTATCATGCTACACAAATATATGATGTCAAGATTGTAATTGTTCACTAACCTTGATCGTTATTTCAGGTACTTTTGTGACTTGGTTCTACGGTTTCCTTGCTCCTCCTCTGACTTGGAACTATAATGTATTTCGGCCATCACTTCCCTCTGACCTCACACATTAGGGGGCATCTGTTATAAGTCAAATCTACACTTCTCCATCCGTGATCACATTTAGCTGTCGATCACACAAAAGGACAACTTGGATTGAAGAGCAAGATTGGCCTAGGTGATGTATGGACTTGGTTTACCCCTCAGCAGCTGACAAAACCTTGATTTATCTAACATTTTGACATGTGCCCTACTCTTTGTATAGAAAACTAGCGCACATCAGGACATGTGCGCTACTCTACAAGCATGAAAGGCGCACACACCAGCTAGTATGTCCTACTTTTCCTTAAGGAAAGTAGCGCACACCTAAGAAAAAGTTGTAAATGCTGGTTGTAAAGCACTGAAGTTGCATTTTGTGTGCTACTCTACTGTGAAAATATCACGCACATCTTAAAATGTAATCAGAAATATATTGATTTGATGAATTGGGATTAGTTGAAGTTGGTTTGCAACTTCCCCAACTTCCCAATCAAACTACCTCTCGATCCAAACTACCTACCTTGTCCCATAAATACAAGGGGGATAGAGGAGAGAGGCGAGGAGAAAATATGCATTAAGGGTTGTTATGATGGAGGAATTCCAAGTTGGTGTGAAGAGTAGGAGCCCAGGATCCGGTTGCACAAGCACTCTGAATGATTAGGTATAATTGTACTGATTATTTGCTTTTGACAATAAAGGTTGAAATACCCTTCCTGTCCCAATCATACATCTAATGGATTGCATATTTGTTTGGATTAAATGCTTGATTGTATTTGATGTCTAAATTGCATTTCAATTTCATCATTCTTATATCCATCAAGATACATTGAGGAAGGTATCTTTTGTATTGCAGGTTTTCCAAATGGAAGACAAGTGAAGGATCGATCGAAGGAGCAAGTGAAATCTAGGATCTAATGTCGTTAATAAGGTATGCCTTCGAGAACCTTGATATCTTTCCTTTTGTAGAAGCCTATGTGATATGATCAATGTATTTACCTGTCACCCCAGAAGTTGGTTGTCTCCCTCTCCTCGCTATAGGGTAGAAATCTAGAACAACAATCTCCATACATTTTTCAGAACCTAATTATCCTAAATTAATAATCCTGGAGTCACCAATTATCACCTAGACTAGTCCATTCTTAACTAGTTTTGTTAACTAGTTTTTTGTTTATCGAAATTGTGTTGTTACATTTTAAAATTGGGAATAAAATTGAATAAAACCTCACTAGGTTTATTACATTGTCACCAATTATCATTCTAATGGTTTTTTTATGACACTATGTGAGCGTTGTTATATTTTTCGACAAAAGATAATTGTTTAAGACTAGTATTATTATGGATTATTTGTAATTAATATGTTTCCAAGGTCATACTAGTCACAATAGCTAGTCAGAAGGTCTATAACCAATCTCTAGTGGTTTTCCATAAGAACTAGAAATTTATAAGTACCATTCAAAAATAGATCCATAAGCAATCTGGTCTTTTGGGTATTCGACATCATCAAAATTGATTCATGTCCTGTTAGATTGTACTTCGATTCTTTGACACCCATTGGCATTAATGGATGGATGTATACTCATCCATGTTATACTCCAATAACTTAATTCACATGGTTTGGATTGCATCATGAATGGTTTGGTTGAATAATTGGATGTTCAACATGTTTTAGCAGACAATTACAGCCTTGGCTCAAGCCTATAGAATCTCCAGTTTCTGTTTTTTTTTAATATTTCAGTAAAATACTGAAGATGAACAGATTGTTCGTAAAATGGAATGTCTCATGTATGGGGGAGGGAATCCTAAAAATGAACAAAACCTTGATACTATCTTGGATTCATCCCTCCCGGTATAAGCAAACTTTCAGTTCTATTTGAAAATTTTCTTTTCAAGTTGCAGATATAATGATTTCTTCCAACAAAGTTATATCTTTAAAATCCATATTGGAGGATCTATATTGGATGATTGGAATGATTGGATCTCATTTTTATCCCCTTACTATGTGGTATTCTATTCAAGGTCTTCTCTGAATCTACATAAGTATTGTTTCGGTAGGGTAAAATTCAATTTATTTTTCCTAATAATGTGTAATTATAACATATAAGAATAATTTGTATACATTTCAATTAACTCTTCAAGGTCATTTCATGGATTATTATATAACATGACCTGTCAGACCAAGTCTTTTTGTTCAAAATATTCCATAAATGGAATGACCGTTAACTCATTGCTTTGTGGACGGATGCGTATATCCATCCATGTTCTACTCCAACACCTTAATTCACATGGTTTGGATTGCATCATGAAAGGGTTGGTTGAAGAATTTGCAATTCAACATGTTTTAGTAGACAATAACAGGATTGGCTCAAGCCTATAGAATCTCCAGCTTATATGTTTTTTAATTATTTTAGTAAAATCCTAAAGATGAACAGATTGTTGGTGAAATGGAATGTCTCACGCATGGGGAAGGGAATCCTAAAAATTGATACTATCTTGGATTCATCCCTCCCAGTACAAGCAACCTTTAAGTTCTATTTGGAAATTTTCTTTTCAATTTGTAGATATAATGATTTCTTCCAACAAATTTATATCTTTAAAATCCATGTTGAAGGATCTGTATTGGATGATTGGAAGGATTGGATCTCGGTTTTATCCCCTTCCTATGTGGTATGCTATTCAAAGTCTTCTCTGAATCTACATAAGTATTGTTTCTGTAGGGTAAAATTCGATTTATTTTTCCTAATAATGTTTAATTCTAGCATATAAGTATGATTTGTAAACATTTCAATTACCTTTTCAAGGTCATTTCATGGTTTAGTTTGTAACGTGACTTGTCAGACCAAGTCTTTTTGTTCAAATAATTTCGATAAATGGAATGACCATTAACTCATTGCTTTTTGGAAAAAGGCGTATATCCATTCATGTTCTACTCCAACACCTTAATTCACATGGTTTGGATTGCATCACAAATGGGTTGGTTGAAGAATTTGCAGTTCAACATGTTTTAGCAGACAATTACAGGCTTGGCTCAAGCCTGTAGAATCTCCAGTTTTTGTATTTTTTAAATATTTCAGTAAAATAATGAAGATTAATAGATTGTTGGTAAAATTCAATGTCTCTTGTATGAGGAAGGGAATCATGAAAATGAAAATAACCTTGATACTATCTTAGATTCATCTGTCCTGGTACAAGAAAACTTTCAGTTCTATTTGAAAATTTTCTTTCCAAGTTGCAGATATAATTATTTCTTCCAACAAAATTATACCTTTAAAAGCCATGGAGGATATGTATTTGCATGATTGGAAGGATTGGATCTTGGTTTACCCCCTTCCTGTTTGGTATTCTATTCAAAGTCTTCTCTGAAGCTGCATAAGTATTATTCCTGTAGGGCAAATAATTCGATTTATTTTTCCTAATAATATGTAATTCTAGTATATAAGAATGATTTGTATACATTTAAATTACCTTTTCAAGGTCATTTCATGGCTTATGATATAACGTGACCCGTCATACCAAGTAATTTTGTTCAAATAATTTCCATAAATGGAATGACCATTAACTCATTGCTTTTTGGACGAATGTCTAAATGTTGATTTGACCCCATCCATTGTTGTTCTCTCTAGCCTTTTGTCCCCTATCTAAATAATTATATTTATACCCGACTTGAAATATCTCTTTATTTGTTATGCATAAGTCTGCACGAAAATACCAATTTGGATTAAAGGATACCGGTTTGATCACCTAACTTCCTTTCAACAAAGTAAGTTTCAGTTGGCATGGTTGTTTCACGTAGGGAGGAGCCATATTCCATTGAACTATTGGATGAAGATCCCTCTAGTAAGAGGATTTTTCAACAAATTTGATTGTATGTTTTTTTTACCAAATTCCGATGGCACAACGAAGATGTGACCAAAGAATTTTCTCTCAATTTTGATGGAGCTTGTTATAACATTTAGGGATTTCTACTTCCAGTTTAAGAAAAGTCCATTTCTCTCACTGCAAGATTACCACAAATAGGGGAAATATGGTTTAAAGATGGTCATTTGAAAAACCCTGACTCCTGGAAATAGTTCGTGAAAGTGCATAATGATAGCATTCATTGGAAGAAGGGAGGTGAATAGAAATATTTCACTGTTGAATGTTGGAATAATTAATTGTTCCTACCATTTATTTATTTACATAAGATGCATTAATTAATCATTTATTTGTTAAGTCTCTATAATAAATTAGGAAATTTCCATTATGTGGACCACAAGGCAACATGGGAGGCTCAAATACATCCAATGTGTGTACCACAAGCCACCTAGGCCACTTTTGCACTTTCCCTAAATATTATGGATAAGATTTGAGGACAAAATCCACCCTTCTTGATTTTTACTGCTTTTTACTATTTTTTCCCCCATAGGGAAAAGCTAGTCTACCTAGGAAACTGTTTTTTACATCAAAAAATTTCCTTAATATATTTTCCACCCAAATTTCGTATTTGGAATTTATTTTGTCCATATTTCAGCTTCAGCTCACTAATTAGAGAATTTGTGAGCTTTTGGAGTGATTTGGAAAATCAACTTGCCACCTACGAGGGATGGGCATATTTAGCAAGTCTGATGATTAGGAGATTGTTTTGGAATCTTTAGCCATTCAATTTTATGCTGTAATTTTATTTAATAGCATCCTATTACTTTGATATGGTTTTCTAATGTATTTTTATCATGAGAAGTTAATACAAAAATCTACGCTTGTGCATAGTTTTTGTGCCTTTGACTAGTTGTGTGAGATTTTTCATATGAGAGAGTGTAATTTCTTGAATAGTTCTTGGATGCGATCTGATTTTGACATGGTATCATAGCCATCAAGCTATTCCTTTCATCTATTGATTGTCTTGCAGGATCCAACAATCTCAGGAAAGGCGCATTGATCAATTCACCGGGTGAATTCTATTCTCTGCATAGTGCATTTTGGAATCCAGAAGTGTTCTAAAATCAGTCAATAAGTTTATTTCAGAGTAGAAATGGATCACACACAATAGATCATCCTCACTCCTTTCAATTACTTTGATTGTAAAGAAGAGATGGAGATTCTACTTAGGGGCAAAGGGCTCTACAGGGTGACCATGGCAACTGAAGCTGAGCCAACCTCAGCAGTAGAGAAATCGAAATGGAATAATTGAAGGGATGAATCCTATGGGCTGTTATGTCTCACTACATCCAGAGAACTCTTATTTCATCTTGATGACCTCACTTCACCCAATTAAGTATGGCTGAAACTTCAAGAATTGTTTGGGAAAACCGATGAACATGAGAGGCCACCAATTGGATAACGAGCTAGTCTCTTGGAGCCCACAAAAATTTGATAATCTACAGGATTTTTTCTCCAAGTTTAAATCTCTTGTATTGTAGCTGAAGCAATGTGGTATTGACAAGAAAGATGAGCAATTAGTTTTGTCCATTCTCTCCAAGCTTGGCCCCGACTATTCAATCTTTGTCTTGACCTTCCATTCCAACTGGAAAGCAATTAAAAATTGGAAGATCCCAACACTTTCAGAATTCATGGAGTCTTTGACACAAGAACAAGACAAATTGGTCTTGATGGGAGCCATTAAAAATCCATCCAAAGACCACTTTCTGAATGTTGGAGATTCAAGAGGTTTGAAAGGTAGGAAGAAGGGAAATTTCAAGAAGCCCACTGGTGAGAGGAAAGACAAGCAAATTTCAAATGGAGAGACATCCAACTTCAAGAAGAATCCAAACAAGAAGAATGAGAGGATAAAGTGCAATTATTGTAGCAAGGGATTTCATCATGAAATCTCTTGTATGAAGAAAACCATTGACGAATTGACTTCACTCTTGGAGAAAGCCAACATGCCTCTTCCAGAGAGCGCAAGGAGGAATGATGGAGGACAAAATTTTGATGATAAGGAGAGATTTCATGCATTGATGGGCAACAACATTAAAATATTCATCATTCATCATTGATTTCGGAGCATCGAGACACATGGTGTCTACAAGTAATTTTTTCACTTCACTTGACTCTTCCAGTGGTCCGAATATTGTATTGGGAGACAATTTTGAAACTTCTAGTAAAGGCAAAGGTAGCATTGATATCGATTTTGGGTCATTTAATAATGTTTTATATGTCCCTGGACTTTCTGCAAACCTATTGTCAGTCTATCAGATGACCCATACAGGGCTTCCCAAGAGAGTAACCTTTACCCCCAATGATGTTGAGATAGCAGAAATTTCAAAAGGAAAAATTATTGCATTTGGTACTGCTAATCATTGTTCTAGAATTTACAAGTTTTCTCATTTTGTGCCAAACCCCTCACCTCCTACTCTGTTAACCCATGCCAATGAGTCTAGCAAGCTATGGCATGAAATATTTGGCCACCTAAAATACAAATACCTTTCCCAACTTCATGAGAAAGAGATGGTTATAGGGCTTCCCAATATCAAATTTTCCAAAGGTGTCTGTCAATCTTGCATCCTAGGAAAACACGCTGAGCATAAGTATGGGAGATCCACCACTTTGAGAACAACTGCACCATTGGAACTTATAAACAATGATATATCAGGTTCATTCCCTCATGAGTAATTGAATCATGCAAAATATATTCTCACATTCATAGATAATTTCAATAGGTATTGTTGGATTTATTTCATCAAGCTAAAATCAGAAGTTTTTGGGTTATTCAAGTTATTCAAGGCCTCAGTTGAGAATCCGTATGGTAGGAATATAAAATTTATAAGGTCTGATAATGGTGGTGAATATGTGAAATCATACTTTCAGCAATTTTTTGCTTCTTCAAGAATACAGATGGAACATACAGTTCCATATACACCTCAGGAAAATGGGGTTGCTGAGAGGAAAAATAGATCTCTTAAGGAGATGGCCACATGCATGCTTGAGAAAAAAGATTTGTCTCCCAAGATATGGGATGAGGCAATAAATTGTGCCACTTACATTCAGAATAGAGTGCCACACAAAGCTCTCAAAGGTATCACTCCTTTCAAGGCTTGGATAGGTCACAAACCGGACATCTCTCATTTCAGGACTTTTGGCTCAAAGGCTTGGGCTAGGAATCCACTTGAGAAGAGGAGGGATATGCAGCCCCAAATCCAACCATGTTTATTTGTTGGATATTCAGAGGAATCCAAAGGTTATAAGTTGCTGAACATGACCACTCACAAAGCATTCATCAAAAGAAGTGTGCAGTTTGAGGAAGAGCCCTCTCAAAGCGTTGAAATTGGAGAACCATCTTTGCCACTGTCTGAAGAAGAAGTAAGTGATGTTCTTGATATTTTTGATTCTAATATTTCTGATGATGAGGATCATTTTATTGAATATTCTAAATCACCTACAAGGCCTAAGTGGGATGAAAAAACTTTGCAAGAAATAGGTGAACTAGCAGGCAATCCTTAGGACCAAAGAAGCACTAGATCATAGTTTGAGACTGCTCTCAATGTGAATGATCCTTACCTTTCTGCGAAATGCTATATGATGATAGATCCTAATCCACAAACATATCAAGAAGCCTCACATGACCCAAGATGGAATATTGCTATGGATGAGGAGTTTCAGTCATTGCATAAGAATGAAACTTGGGAGTTAGTCAAGCTCCCCGCAGGCAGAAAGTTTTTAAGATGCAAGTGGATTTATAAGACTATATGTGTAGCAGATGGTACAGCAATTAAATACAAACAAATTCTAGTAGAAAAGGGATATTCTTGGGTCGAAGGACTTTATTATAATGAAACATTTGCACCGATAGCTCAGAAAGACTGCATTAGACTAGTTTTTGTAGTGGCAACTTCCAAGCGGTGGGAAGTACATCACATGGATGTGAAAAGTGCTTTCCTCCATGGGGAACTTGAAGAAGAAATATATATGCAGCAGCCATAGGGGTACACATCAGATCCAAACCTTGTTTGCAGGTTGAAAAAATCTTTGTATGGACTTAAGCAAGCTCCCAGGGCTTGGTATGCAAAGATGGACAATTTCATGCTGTCACAATCTTATGTTCGGTGTAAATCTGACCCAAATGTCTATATGAAGTTTGTTGATAGTTTTATAATGTTAATAGTGTTGTATGTTGATGATTTGTTGATCGAAGGTGGTAACACTGAAAAAATAGCATCATTGAAGACCGCAATGCACCAAGCATTCTCCATGACTGACGGGAATTCTTAAGCAATTTTTGGGGCTTGAGATTTCTCAAACAAAAGAAGGAACCAAGGTATGTCAGTCAAAGTATGCTTCTGATCTGTTAAATAAGTTTAAGATAGATGATTGCGAGCCTTCTAAGACTCCATTCCTTTCTGGAGTTAGAGTAGAAGATGTAGAATCTACACCATTATTTGACAACACTTTATACAGACAGTTGATTGGCAGCTTGCTCTACTTGACACACACTCGACGAGATCTTTCTTATGCTGTGAGTGTGGCATCAAGATACATGGAGCAGCCACATGAGCTACATTGGAGGGATGAAAAAATAATCCTTCATTATGTGCAGGGCACAAATAGTGATGGGATTCACTATGCTATAGATTCGAGCGTAGATATCTTGGGCTTCAAAGATTCAGATTGGGCTAGTGATAGCCTTGACAAGAAATGATTCCACATCAGGATTTGTATTCATGCTTGGAGGTGGCCCTATTTGCTGGTCCAGCAAGAAACAAAACACCATAGCACTATCTTTTGCACTTTCTTTAAATATTTTGGATAAGATTTGAGGAGAAAAGGTGCCCTTATGTATTTTTACTGCTTTTTCCCCCATAGGGAAAAGTTAGTCTACCTAGGAAACTGTTTTTTACACCAAAAACTTTCCTTAATGTATTTTCCACCCAAATTTCATATTTGGCATCGTTTTTTTCCATATTTCACCGTCATCTCACTAATTAGAGAATTCCTGAGCTTTTGGAGTGATTTGGAAAGTCAACTTGTCACCTAGGGGGGATGGGCATATTTAGCAAGTTTGATGATTAGGATATTCCTTTGGCATCTTTAGCCATTTTATTTTTTGCTGTAATGTTCTTTAATAGAATTCTATTACTTTCATATGTTTGGGTGATGTATTTTTATCATGAGAAGTTAATACATAAATCTACTCTCGTTCATAAGTTTTGTGCCTTTGACTAGTTGTGTGAGATTTTTCATATGAGAGAGTGTAATTTCTTGAATAATTCTTGGATGTGATCTGATTTCAAATTGAATGGGGTAATGCCATTGTATTTTTGCATAAATATTTGACTTTTGAAGGGCGATATAGCCTTGTCTATCTTTATCATATTCGACTTCTCCTTCACATTAAAGGAGAATAATTGATGAACATTTCATACTTCTTATGGAAGAGCCTATCTAAAATGGCTTCATATTCCCAAAAGCGGCCTAATCGGAAACTCAGCAATAGCTTGTATCACCATGGATTAATTAAGTTGTTGATCGTCAAGGAATTACAAAAGAGAAACCTAGCGTTCGAACAATTTTTAGTGGAAAAAGGGTTTCAGGAGCAGGTTAATGATGATCCTCAAGATTCTGTACGTCCACTCCAGCAGTTCAAACAAAATTTGATCCAACACCAACATTTTCTGAACAAATTCAAACCCATCCATATCCAAAGAGGCATAGTGAATTAATAAAAGGTTAATAAAATTTGAGGCATGGTGAGAAGAAGATCTGCAAGGTTCAGAAGGAATTTTTGAACAAGTTATTGAAAAATTTAGAATATTTGAAGACATGTTCTCCATAATACCCAAACACTGAAGAACTCGTTATACACAAAGATAGAATTTAGAGTCAACACCCCATCCAGAATTGGAAGCTACTCAGTTTCTAGACCAAGCCCATAGGGAAGAAGACGAATCTAATCAAGTGGTAAGGCCTGATTCTCCTAGTTTTATTTCAAGTAAGTTATAGAAGAGGATTAAGAAACTTAAGAAGCAAGTTCGTGATTTTCAAGTTTTGGATAGATATGTTAAAAATGAAAATGAAAATTTAAAACATAGGAGTAAACAATTACAGAGAAAGAATGATGTTCTTAAGAAAAGACTAAAAAATTTTAGAAGTCGTGCTCACAGATGGAGGCATAAAAGCAAAAGGTTGAGGAAACAAAATAAATTGCTTAGAGATAAATTAGTACGAAAGGAATTAGTACCATTGGCTGAGGATAATACAAGTTTGGAATTATTGGCTACAGAAATTGTAGAAAACATTCTTCATTCTTCCACTAAAAATTATGAAGATAAAGAAAAAGTCACAGAAGTTCTCAATGAGTTTTTTAATCAAATTCTTGATGATGTCTAGACTAATACCCTGTCTTTAGCATCATCTGAAGTAAATATTATTAAATGGACTAGAATAAATGACGAACTATATGACTTGGGCCTTATTTATCAACAATGATATGAATTTGAAGTACAATGTATGTAGGAAAATTGGTTTTCTAGTTACTTGGTTCAAGAAAAAAAGTGGAATTCCAAAATGCAGTCTTTACAAACGCAATTAATGATTAAAGAAGAAGAAAAGAGAAAAATGTTTCAATTTGATGAGCAAGTCGTTTCTTGTAGAAGTCTTGCTAGAATTTATTCCGTGTAGTAGCATCAACAATGTGTAGGACTTCGATGATGAGATTGAATAATAATAAAAAATTCATGATAGGAAATGTTGATGACTTTGTGGATACTTATAATGAATCCTCTGCAAGGGAAAAGGATTTGTTGTAAGAAATTTATAAGTTTAAATTATTTCTAGAACATGAATTGGAATGGAATCCCAATCCTGTAGTAGGAGATATTTAGTTACAATCCTTTTATTCTTTTATTCAAAATCAAATTTAGTTGGAAATAGGTGTTATAGGTCAAATCAACACTTCTCCCTTCGTGATCACATTGCCTTGCCGATCACACAAAGAGACATTATGGATGGAAGAGCTAGATTAACCTTAGATGACTTGATACTGAGATCCTACATCTTCAGCTGAAAATTATATTTTTTTCTGCATATTTCATTGGATATGCGCTACTCTTATAATTAGCATCTAGTGCATCATGCGTTGGTCCTATTGTTCACAATTTGCGCACATATCCTTAAAAGTTGTATGCACTAGTCATCAAGAACACTAGTTGCACACGAGGTGCAGGTTGGCTAGTATCATACCTGCACACAACTTAAGATGAAATGAAAAATATATTAAGAATACGAATTGGTATTAGTTGAGTTTGGTATTATAACTCCCCCAACCTCCCAATTCAACTACCTCACGAATATAACTTCCTGCCTTAGCTATAAATACAAGGGGAAGCTATGAGGAAAGGGGCGAATCTAAGAGAAAACTATTGTTATGCTGAAGGAATTTCTACTCAAGAGAGGAGTAGGAGCCGAGAACTTGGTTGCAAAAGTGCTTGGAACAAGATCATGTATAGTAGTTGTATTTTGTTGCATTTCGTTGAAAATAAAGATCGAGATATCCTTCCCATCCCAATTAAATGTCAATTTCATTAGATGTTTGATTACAATTAATGCTATATTGTTTTGTCAATTTCATTATCTATTTGTAGTCAAATTGTTTTGAGGAAGTTTGATTGGTTTTGCAGGTGTGTTGCTGTAGAGATCGGGAGAAAGCGAGGACCAGCCGCCATAAATAAGGTACTCTTTCTCAAACCCTAAATCTCGTTTGCTTGAAGTAATTAGTTTAAAAACCTTATATATCTATCTATCAACCCCATATATGTTAATAGCATCCATCCCCTGCTATAGGGTATAATCCTTAACAACAGAACTATCGACTCCACTGGGGAGCACCTTTTCGTTTCTACTCTGGGGGTCTTTTTAGTTTTTCTTCAGTCTTTACTGCTTTCTGACTTTCTGTAAGGTTTTCAAAGTCTACCTAGTTGCTTTCCTTTGTCTTGATTTAGTCCAGCTTTCAGTTTTGCAAAGTTTTTTCTTTTCCTTTCAGTCCCCATGCGCCTGTCTCTTGTACATACAGGTGCGCCTTTCTGATTTGTGCATTGGTTTCTCTCTTTACAACCCGTGCATGTTAAGTTGCATGTGCTGGATGCTAGCATATACAGCTACATACTTTCCTGTAAGATTGAACCTTTGAAGTAAAGGTTTGGTTTTTGGTCTTGGGGTCTACATTTGGTCTTTACTTTGCTCTTCTGGCTATGTATAAGACACCCCTATGTTTTGCTGTGTTTTGTTTTAGCCTTATAGAAGTCCTTGGTGTTTTCTTCATTTGGATTCAGCCACTATTTTTGGTGTCCTTTCTTTTTGTTTAGGTCTTGTTGAAACATGTGTGCAACTCCCTACTAGTTACAGTAGTGCACGTTTTTCCCTAGATGCGAGTTGTCGGCTTACAAACCTATGCATCAGCCGCCTGCTGTTTGACACCACACCTGCGCACTTTTCCTGAGTTTTTACCTTCATATTTAGGGTTTGATATCAAGTAGGTTTTTGGTGGTTTCTTAGATCTTGGATTACTTGAATACCTCTTGAACACTTGTTCAATGCAGTTTGAGTTTGTTTGAAGCCTCTTGGTTAGCTTTTCTTTGTGAGTCTTTGTGTTGGTAGAGTTGCCTCGGTTTGCTTGACTACCCTCAATGTTTGGCACGTGTTTTGTTTTGGTTCTCTGATGCTCAGGAGAAGCTTACTATTCTGCGTTTCGGCTTTACACATTAGTTTACCTCCTTTTTCTTTGCACCTTGTTCCAAATTTCGGGTTAGTTCATTGAAATAACTACGTAGTTTACCTCCTTTTTCTTTGCACCTTGTTCCAAATTGATTTGTTATAAGCCTTAGCCTCTGTATCTTTACTCACATCTTTGATATTTCTTGCTTGTTAATTTTCACCCTTATTCTCTTTTTGTCGTTAGAGAAATAAAGGTCAAATTGAAAAATCAAGAACTTGTATACAAGACTTGTCATTTGTTTGGAAGTAGGATAATTTGCTTTACTATTAACTTTGAAAATTTAAAAATTTAAAAGAAAAAATGGTTTATGCTTAGGAATGCTTATTTTATGTTTTGAAAGAGTAAACAGAAAAGGAATTTTTATGAAGTTTTAGGCATTATAATGAAGACTTTGCTTTTGTCATAACCATACCACACACATCACTTCCCTTTTTGAGTAAGAAATAGCCTTTAAAAAGAACATCTAATAAAATCATCTAGTAACTTTCTTTTCTAGGTTTGACACTACATCAACTAGCTTAGGCTAGGATTTCGGGGTAGATCACTTTAAACTACCCGAAATCATTTTGTTGTTCAACAATCATAGTGAGATAATCTTTAGGAAAACCCACTTATATCAAAGTATCCTGGGAACGCTCCACTCAAACCGGATTTAAGCATGAGGTTGTGTAAGATTGGAACTGTTGGGGATACCCCCTCACTTTCCTTTTGAACATAAACCAGAGCTGATTCGTGTACGAGGTTCCATTATTGCTTTAAGTACTCTTGGATATCGGGCTTTACTACCATGACCATGCGTAATTGCTAGACTGATGACTATCTCCCCAGGTATTTTTCATATTTTTTGTATCCTTAGTATATTAACCTTAAGTCTCTTCATAGGTATAGTGGAAGTCTATTTCCACTGCACCTAGGACAGGTGCGGAATGTAACCCTTTACAGTAATCCCGGGAGGGCGGTTTGGTGATTCAAACACTTGCACCCAGAGGACCTGTATTTGATGCCATGCAATTGACCTTCGATATTCTATTGGTTTGTTCTGGGCCCTCATCATCCCAGACTGACTTCTGAGAATATTAGCTTTGTTTTCCTGGTTTTGATCACTTTAGGACTTTTTGTAGTGGTATGTTTTTTGCTCCCTAGTTAATTCGTGGCCATGAGGTTTTCATACTTAGTTTGTTTTTGTTATAACTATAGAGGAACAACCTCTCCGTAGGTCACAAAGAATGGAAAACCTTCCACCACACACTGTGGAGCCTCCACCGCCACCTCAACATTGCAAGACTGAATCTCGTGGTTCATACGAACTTACGAGTGTAATAGAACCACCTGGATAACCACAGATCATAATTCAGGATCAACAGGTATTTGATACTATTGAGGTTGAGGACTTAACTTTCCAAGATTTTAACACTCCTTGCAACCCTCCTTTGACTGGACTCTATGATCCATTACTTGTAACTGTAGACCCTCTAGGTCAACTGGAGTTTAGTGCATAGTGGTTTACCCCTGGTTATTTAATGGCTAGTTCGGGAGATGAGATAGGAGTTCCCCAAAACCCTAATGCAACTATGATTACGAGAGCTATCTCTCATTTTTTTTTCAAGCACATCGGTACCAAGATCTGTGCAAGCCACCCCTGCTTTGAGCCTTTCTTTTAGTTTCAACACTAATTCCATAGGTATGTCTAGCTCTCAAGCTTCATCATCACCCATTCCTTTTGGTTCCACTGGTGGATTCTTAAATATCCCTGTTACATGGATATCTTCAGTACCGCTCACATCATCTCTTGTTTTGAAACAACCCCAATTCAATCCACAATCTGCTCCTTTTAGTTAGGGTTTTCGTTGGTTTGGAGGACATATACCTCCTTCCACACTTTTTGGGGGCTTGATGCCCACCTCATTTGTTACTTTTACCTATGGGTTCAACCCCTTCACAAGGTCTAATCACTAGTACAAAATGAGAGATAAATGACCAAAACAATGACCAAAATCAACATATAAATGACCATTTTTGCGTTGGTGACCACTGGTAGCAAATATGTGGCCATATTTAGCTTGGTCATTTATAGGTTATATTGTGGTCATATATTTGGTCGTATATTTGGTGATAATTTAGTCATATATTTGGTCATTAATTGTCACAATTAATGACCAAATTTATGACCACATTTTTTGTCACGTGATAAATGACCGCTAAATTGCTACCAGTGATCGCCAACTCAAATGTGGTCATTTCTATGCATATTTTGGGCATTTTTTTGGTCACTTATCTCTCATGTTGTATTGGTGGTCGTTTATATGCAAATTTTGGTAATTTGTTTAGTCATTTATCTGTTTTTAGTGGTTTCAGAATATATATAGGACACAGAGGAATCGAACCACCAACCTACCATTGAGCTAGCACCCTTAAATAGAATTCCTTATGGATTGATATGAGCATAAAATTTCCAACAATTAACACCATCTTGTAGAATTAATGACCTTGTTCATAGAATTTATGGCAAAAAAGAGAGAATTAATGACCTTGCTTATAAAATTTATGGCACAACTAGACATGCCATCAAGTGAATAATTATTAAAACAAACCTGAGTAGTTGTTGGCAGATGAGGCAAAGTAAAGTGGCCTTAAGGACGATCCATTTTGCACGCCTGATGATCATCAATCCTGGCTGGCAACAAACTTATAGGAATGGTGGTATTACCAAGGGTTGCAGAATTATATAGTTATGCAAAGTCAAAGGCCTCTTTTCAATACCTTGGTTAGTGTTCATAAGCCCTAATAGATAAATGACCTATTTTCGCAACCTTGGTTAGTGTTAGTGTTCATGAGGATGCTACTGTTGTCAATTCCCATCCCATTTATGCAAGAAATGCACATTGTTTGAAAACAAGAACATATCAAATCATAGAAGTGATCAAACTGAAACACTTTACCCTTTTCAACAATTAGAATAGGACTAGGTCTTAATTTTGGTAGTTTTGACAAATTAACTTCTTTATGATTTGAAATCTTCCTAAACAATGTCCATTGTTTCAAACTAAGAGCCATCTTCCACATGTATCTAAAGCACCTATGACATGTCAAATTGAAAATGAAAAATCAATACTAAGCATGGATCCAAATAAATAACCATGCAAAGGTTTCATTGAAACAAATAAGAAAAGAGTGTCATAGTCACCATACCAACTAGTTATTACATAGGATCCTACAATGTCCACAAACCTTGTAGTAGTGGGAGAAGTGTAATGACCTTGAATATCCTTCGAACAAGAAGTTAACAATATGTTTGGTTAGTATCTACAATATATCAATGATAAATGAATTGAAACAAAACCAATGTCGAACACAACAATGAACACCAACCATCATCTCATAATGCAACAACAAAAACTAATACCAATGATTACCATAAGGAAAATTTCTTACATGAAAATTAGTGTCCATGCTTGCATCTCAATCCTCCCTACCAACCACCCAAGTTACATGTGATGGTCTTTATGCTCTTCATTCTAATATTTATTAATTTCTCTACTTTTTATTCTTAGTTTTATCCTTAAATTTAGTTTAAAAGTAGATGAACTCCATTTTTTTTAACCTTTTAAAATAGATTTGATGCATTAAAAACAAAGTTCTATAATCAAAGTTTTTATTAATCCAATACATTAAAATTTGGAAAAAATAGTTAAATTTACTCCTTTTATACTTAATTTTTTAAATATTAAAACTAAATCCCCTTAACATCTATTTAACTATTAAAGAGTAATTATCTCCCACTATTTTAATCTTATAACTATTTTCTTAATAATTACAAATAAAAAAATTTCACATTAAACACCATCTTCCATGATGTTATGAACGGAGCTTTGACCGTGCCATAGTCTATATGTCGGCATTGGGGGATATTATAGGAATGAATTGGGTCTTATATAAAGTTCGAGTAACTACTAAATGACACTTTGTAACTCAAAACTATGTACAGTTATGCATAAATATATGTTCGATTGCTCTAATCATGTGATAGAGTGGTTACAAAATCTACTCTACACTACTTGGTTGAGTCCCGTGTTTTGAAGGTTCATTTGTTTTGAGAAATTACTTCGAATTCTAAGGTTGGGAACAAGATAAGTATATGGAACTATGTCACGACAGCTCATAAGGCCACCAACATTACTCATTCATGCATAAGAATCTTTACAAGTCCTCATGGCATTAACCTCGTTACTACAAAATGCAGCATAATTGGGATTCATCTTCTTACCCCCACAGAGTTTGCAATCATTGATAGATGTACCCATCTACAGGAAAATTACAACAGTTGACCTGTTTCAGCCGCATGGGGAACCAAGGTATTCTCAATTTCTTTTGAAATAGAAAAATATAAATTATGTATTATTTAGTGGGATATGCAGGCTGGTGAACTTGTTACTACGGCAATGGGAGATGTGACCAACAGAACATGGGAAAATTGGTAGCATAGATCCTGATTGTAGTATCATATATAGGACTCCACCTCTATGCTGTTGCATTCAATGTTCTGCCACTCGACAATAAGGGACAGCTTAAAGAATCTTTCAACATCAGGCTAGAGGAGCTTCAAGTATTAGATGTCAAGTTGTTATATGGTTGTTAAGAGCCTACAATTGTTTTGTTATACCAAGATAGCAGAGACAGAAGGCACCTCAAGTCATATGTGGTTGATCTAACAGAAAAGGATTTCAAAGATGGGCCTTTGTCGAAAAGAAATCTGGACAATGGTGCTAGTATGTTAATGTCAATTACAATGCCTTTAGGAGGGGTTACTGTTATTGGTGAGGAGACAATTATTTATTGTAGTGCCTTTTTGTACAAATAAATACCTACTAGATCCAACTCTATGAGTATCACCAATGCTTATGGCAGAATTGATGCGGATGGTTCTCGATACCTTCAGGGAGACCTTACAGGGACGCTTCATTTGCTTGTCTTCATGCATGAAAGGGAAAGGGTTATTGGTCTCAAATTAGAACTTCTGGGAGAAACATCTATTGCTTCAACAATTTCTTATTTAGTTCACAACAACAAACAATATTTCACTGGTTTTGGTTCAAGGGAAGATTGATTGCAAGAAGACCACTTGTTCTGCTACATATGTAAAGGGATTGTTATTTGTTGGAACTGAGTTGAGGTACACCTACATAGATAAATTGGCGTTGGCAGCAATGATGTCCAATGGCTTTGACATTATATACTGCGATTTATTTTTTATATGTATTGGACACTAGGAATAAGAATACCATACTAGTCCCTTTATTTAAGTAATACTAACCATTGCTGGCTTACACTCTTTATTGCTTGATCCTTGGATGTTCTGAATTAACTATAGGAAGTGCATACAACTTCAAGGCTATTGAATGTTTTCTAAGTATGGCTGTCTAGCAGCCAACGAATTTGAAAACTAACAAACTGTTGGTTTTCATATGCATAATTAGAAAGAATTAGCTTGATAATTACATGGGGGCTTCACTAGAAGGCAATATAATATCACGTTCATTCATATTGTGGTATTAAATATTCATGAAAACCTAAAAATTATATTGCTTATATATTAAGGGGAAAAGGGTTTTTTTATTTAATGTAACAAGAAAAAAATACTCTGGGGACTTTTTTATATGGGCGGGCTGACAAATATCCGCCAAATGGAGATGAAGGGATCACGGCCAGATGATAAATTGGGTTGAGGCAAGGATCGGGATTACTAGTACGTAGGGAAATCGTGTCTTGAGGCATGCTTGAGGCCAGGGGTTTCATGGTGAAGTAGGTTTCCAGTCGATCATAGTCGAGAGACAGTGGTCATTGACAGCCAATTGTTATCAATAGCACTCAACCAGTTTTTACCAATAGCCTTGGGAGGCTCTAAGCCTCTAGGGCCTATTATAGGCCCTCGATAGGCCTTGAGGGCTTGAATACCCAACCACTCGTGCCTATTACAGGCCTTTGGAGGTTTAGTCAGCCTCATAGAGCTTATTACAGGCCCTGGGGGCTTGGATACCTAGCCCACAACAGGCTTAGTCAGCGATTAGGGAACTACAACATGCAATCTAAATGTTGTACTATGTGCATTAGCTCTCGTGACATATAAGAAGTGATCTCCTATCTCTTCATTAGACCATTAGATGTTGCAAATCATAATGATATGTGGTTGAGTAATTGCATTGTGGGTGAAGTAATGTGCATCCACAATATACATCGAAAGAAGCAAGGTGCATTGTAGAATGCATGCGGGGTCATAAGAGGGGTATCATATCAATATACTAGGTAGAAATATAAAGGGGTATGAAAAATGTTAATGAAAAAATTGATACGTACAATATCTAGTGAAAATAGGGGTTTTTTTAAATTGGGAAGGCATATTGGAAGGGGGTTAAAAAAATGATTTTGGAAGTTATTTTCCAATATTTAGTGAAATTAAGCATATTATTTCATATGCCATGAACGAACGTGATATGATAGCGGTTTATTGAGTGAAGCCCCCATGGATAATTGCAATAGCATGAAGATGACAACCATTGATCTCAGAATTCAGAGTGAAATGGACATTGTATGTCTTTTCACTATTGGTATTCACCCAATGTTGAGGGAAATTATTTCTGAGTATTCACACACACAAAATAAGATCCGACAAATACCAGAGAGGAGTAGCGCTTAAAGCCTATGAGTCTTGGGAGTAGTGCGTAAACCACTGATAAGCCTTTAATTGCTCATCCTTTACTTGCTTATTTCGTGCCCACCCAGAAAAGAAATATCAGCATTAAATGGTGAAGTTCAATAAGCCAATCATATGGCTTAAAATGACTAGGCTCTCTTAAGGCGGCTGCCAAAGTGAATGGACTTGGATTTAACACCACGACAGAACTCTCTGAGGCGAGAGAAAGAAAGGTAAGTTGCAGGTCTCATTGTGAGAGGGCACCTTACAGCACTTCTCCACGCATGAGTGAAAACAATCTATTGAGAAGCTATTCAACTTATTTCAACTTATTGCTATCAACACTACTACAACAAGGTCATTTACAGACGATAGCGAGTGGTCAAAGCTTATAGCTAGTCATTGTAAGAAGGTGGTCATTGTTTATAGCCAATCATAGCCATGCTCTTCGCAGTTTCATTGATCTACCATTACATTACATTATATACATACATAACCTCTGTCTACATACTGAATCATAAAAGAGCTTGCAAAATTTTGACCATTCGTCAGTGCGACCATTCCAGCAATTACACAAAACATAGAATCTGCAGCCCACAAAAAACACAACTAATGCATATAACTAGATTACCATTACTTGATAGTCTGACCACTTCCCTATTTTTACTATATTTGAGCTGAGATGGTCCACCTTTATTTCCATTAGTAGAGACTATGGCTAAGTAATTTTCATTTGTACCTGAAAAAATACATAGAATTGATCATTTAAAAGATGATCATTCTAAGGAGCAAGGGCAGGTTACGACACTGACAAGGCATATAATTTTTCTCCCTCAAATGAACAATACAGTATAAACTATAAACAACATAACAACAAATCCAGGCTTAAAGATGTATAACACACATAGACTCTAGAGGTAACAGCACAAACAAATTGGTAATTACCTTTTCTAGGCAAACCATAGGAGTGATGTACTAGCCATTTCTTTTTCCATGAATGATTTCATTCTGACATTATGCAACCAAAACAAAGGCTAGTACCTACATAGGAGAGTTGTTTCCTTTCTCATTCAACAACTAAAGCTTTGTAAGGTGGAGGGATCTGAAAAAGACACTAGTCCATTATCAACTATTTCTCATATTTTGGCATCAGTTTTGAGTGAAGAAATTAGTACAAGAGAAATAGGAGAAGAGAATGGACTTGTTGGTGTCACATCGGACTTATTGACAAATTTTATGCCAATTTATGTGACAGGGGAAAAAAATTTAGTTCCTAAGTGGGTGACTGCCTTACGGCTTATACTTGACTATATGCTCAAATGCAAGCTCCAGATTACTCCAGATGTTCAGAACAGTGTAGCTATGGGAGGAACTTCACTTGTGTATGAGTCTAAAGATACCACCTTAGCTGGTGCAGGTGCTATGGATAACCATAAAAAGTCTTCCTTGGATAACAACATCAAAGGCAATAGTCCATTCATGAATATTTTAGGAAATCCTTTGGGATATATGACAACATATGAACAACATAGAGTAATGAAGAAATAGGCTTTCCTAGATTTTAGAACAGAGTGTTTTTATTTCTTGCATGAATGCAGATGCAAACACGCTACTTACAATAAACACTCGAAGTGGGAGAAACATATCACCAGTGACATTTGAACAAACCGAGAAGGTGATGACCCTTTTCTTGTCGGGATTTGACAATCCATAAATTAAGTTGTCCCAACTAGGTTTTCTATGTTACTTTCCTCCAAAGAATTTTTCTTCTATACATGCATGCAATATTGAAAGAGATGAAAAGCTTTCGGTGAGTAAGTGCAATACTAGCTAAATTCTTGAGATCCAGCTCTGCCACCTTTGTATACACTATATCTGACGACCTGCAATAATATAAGATTTAATTCAATCAAGGAGAAAAAAACAAATTGCATTACTAATATAAATAAAATCTTAAACATTATGCAATATGTAACAGGGTATATTAACTCAAGACCAACTACCATTGTTTCCTACCCTTCCCTTTGCTAGAAGTTTACACAAGTTTTTCAACTCTCTCTTAGGAAGTTGGAGAAAAATATCGGGTGCAACCATTTCCATATTCAAACCTTAAATTGAAGCTTCCATGCCTTCACTATTTTTACCTTCTCCTGAGCACCTAGGTACCTCAGAATCAATATTAATTTCAATGGAAGTAGGTTCAATTGCATGGTCAGTAGAAGTGGCATTTGATCCAATCTCAGTTCCAGCTTGAGCACCTTCCCCTTGAACTTTAGGTCCATCTTGAACACCTTCCTCGTGAACTTGAGGTCCACCTTGAACACCTTCCCCCTAAACTTCAGGTCCACCTTGAACACCTTGCGCTTGTGGCAAAACATCCTTTAGCTGACTAGAGGGAGATTCTAATACACTTTGAACTTCAATATTTTTCATAATAAACTCAATTAGCCCCATAACCTACAGACATTAGAAAAGTGATTACCAAAATTTACATTACAAACAAACATGAAGGAACATGATTATAAAGAATCCAAACCATACTTGCTCCAAATGAGCACTTCTCCTTGAAAATAATGGTTCATTAAGGAGATTTAGAAGCAAAATAGGAGGTGTCATCCCCTTCTCAGTCCCCCTGATACAGGCACATATGGAACTTCATCAACCTTTCCTTTACCTTTCTCTTCTATTGATATTGCGGATGTTTGAGATGTTGAATCCAACACTGGAGATGAGTCCATGTAGAAAAGAATTTCAACAACACAAAAATATTTTTGGCAAGTTATGTCAAAATATCAAGGACACATTGAGAAACAAAAGGTGGTACACCTGTACATTAAACAATATGATCACTATCCATGAAGAAAATGTTTGTAAAGAATCTACAACCAGCTGAGTTGAAATGAAATATGACCATTACCATCTAATATTTGGGAGCACACATAAACCACATTCCATTGGAACCCATAAAGTCTCTGAGATGGAGCACCATTCGTATCAATTGATAATCCTTCTGCTTTTGGTCTTAGCATATCTAGCAAGAGGTGAACTAGTATTTCCCTCGTAGCACTATGTGCACATAGGTTCAATAAAAGTCTTTGCAACAACCCTTTACCCAAAGACTGCAAATGGAGAGGGGTCAGTAAGATCCTAATAATATGTTCAAGAAACTACACAACTATCATCCATTAAGTCTATACAAGGCATATAGTATTTCTCCCCTAGATGAACAATACAGTATAAACTATAAACAACATAACAACAAATCCAGGCTTAAAGATGCATACACACATAGACTCTAGAGGTAATAGCACAAACAAATTGGTAATTACCTTTTCTAGGCAAACCATAGGAGTGATGTACTAGCCATTTCTTTTTCCATGAATGATTTCATTGTGACATTGTGCAACCAAAACAAAGGCTAGTACCTGCATATGAGAGTTGTTTCCTTTCTCATTCAACAACTAAAGCTTTGTAAGGTGGAGGGATCTGAAAAAGACACTAGTCCATTATCAACTATTTCTCATATTTTGGCATCCGTTTTGAGTGAAGACAATAGTACAAGAGAAATAGGAGAAGAGAATGGACATGTTGGTGTCAGATTGGACTTATTGACAAATTTTATGCCAATTTACGTGACAGGGGAAAAAGTTTCAGCTCCTAAGTGGGTGACTGCCTTACAGCTTATACTTGACCATATGCTCAAATGCAAGCTCCAGCTTACTCCAGATGTTCAGAACACTGTAGCTATGGGAGGAACTTCACTTGTGTCTGAGTCTTAAGATACAACCTTAGCTGGTGCAGGTGCTATGGATAACAGTAAAAAGTCTTCCTTGGATAACAACATCAAAGGCAATAGTCCATTCATGAAGATTTTAGGAAATCCTTTGGGATACCTGACAACATATGGCAACATAGAGTAATGAAGAAACATGCTTTCCTAGCTTTTGGAACAGAGTGTTTTGATTTTTTGCATGAATGCAGATGCAGACACGCTACTTACAATCAACACTTGGAGTGGGAGAAACATATCACTAGTGACATTTGATCAAACCAAGAAGATGATGACCCTTTTCTTGTCCGGATTTTACAATTCAAAAATTAAATTGTCCCAAGTAGGTTTTCTATGTTACTTTCCTCCAAAGAATTTTTCTTCTATACATGCATGCAATATTGAAAGAGATGAAAAGCTTTCGGTGAGTAAGTGCAATACTAGCTAACTTCTTGAGAACCAGCTCTGCCACCTTTTTATACACTATATCTGACAACCTGCAATAATATAAGATTTAATTCAATCAAGGAGAAAATAACAAATTGCATTACTAATATAAATAAAAACTTAAACATTATGCAATATGTAATAGGCTGTATTAACTAAAGACCAATTGCCATTGTTTCCTACCCTTCCTTTTCTAGAAGTTTACACAAGTTTTTCAACTCTCTCTTAGGAAGTTGGAGAAGAATATCAGATGCATCCATTTCTATATTCAAATCTTAAATTGAAGCTTCCATGCCTTCACTATTTTTACCTTCTCTTGAGCACCTGGTACCTCAGAATCAATATTAATTTCAATGGAAGTAGGTTCATTTGCATGGTCAGTAGAAGTGGCATTGGATCCAATCTCAGGTCCAGCTTGAACACCTTCCCCTTGAACTTCAGGTCCAACTTGAGCACCTTCCTCTTGAACTTCAGGTCCTTCTTGAACACCTTCCTCGTGAACTTCAGGTCCACCTTGAACACCTTCCCCTTGAACTTCAGGTCCACCTTGAACACCTTTCCCTTGTGGCAAAACATCCTTTAGTTGACTAGAGGGAGCTTCTAATATAGTTTTAACTTCAATATTGTTCATAATAACCTCAATTATCCCCATAACCTACAGACATTAGAAAAGTGATTACCAAAATTTACATTGCAAACAAACATGAAGAAACATTAATATAAAAAATCCAAACCATAACTGCTCCAAATGAGCACTGCTCCTTGAGAATAATGGTTGATTAAATAACTTTAGAAGCAAAATAAGAGGTGTCTTCCCCTTCTCAGTCCCCCCGATACAGGGACATATGGAACTTCATCAACCTTTCCTTTTCCTTTCTTTTCTATTGATATTGGATATGTTTGAGATGTTGACTCCAACATTGGAGATGAGTCCATGCAGAAAAGAATATCAACAACATAGAAATATTTTTGGCCAGTTATGTCAAAATATCAAGGACACGTTGAGAAACAAGAGGTGGTACACTTGTACATTAAACAATATCATCACTATCCATGAAGAAAATGTTTGTAAAGAATCTGCAACCAGCTGAGTTGAAAACAAAATATGACTATTACCATTTGATATTTGGGAGCACAAATAAACCACATTCCATTGGCACCCATAAAGTCTCTGAGATGGAGCACCATTTGTGTCAATTGATAATCCTTCTTCTTCTGGTCTCAGCATGTCTAGCAAGAGGTGAACTAGTATTTCCCTCATAGCACTATGTGCACATAGTTTCAATAAAGTTCTATGTTGATGTATATGTAACTTCGGAATGTATTTCACATATATGTATATTGTATTCCTATAGAGATGTTATTATTCCTCTATACGGAAGTGTCATCATTTATATTGTAAGTGTCGTAACTTATACTTGATGGGTTAATAGACCACCTTGTTGGGGTCGACCTTGTATAAGTCATGTGGGTCAAAGGGTTATTAGACCACCATATTGGGGGTCAGCCATGTGGGTCAAAGGGTTATTAGAGCACCCTAGTGGGGGTCGGCCTAGTCAGCATTATGTTAAGTGGTTAAGTTGAGGCCGACCTAGTTGAGTAAAGGTCAAGTCAAGTTAGTGTATAAATAGAGAGTGTGTCTCTCTCATTTTACACATTCTATTCTCTCACTCACAATTGGGAGAGTGGCGCACTTGTGGAGGAGGAGGCTCTGCTGCTAGGAGAAGACTATCTCTTGTATTCTGGTTGTATCATTGCTCTATCTATCTCTGAGGAAGTTATTGGGGTTTTTCACCTTTATGGTTTTCCCCAAGCAAACTCTGTGTCTCTTGTGTGCTTGCATTATTGTGTCCATGATTGATATGCTGTAGATTTGCTGTACATGTTGTTCTCTCAGTTAAGATCCTAGATCAGATTGAAGTAAATTCTAAAAATTTAACATTCTACACTCCACATAATTTCAATGTGAACCGACCATTCTGAGCACAATCCATACCTTAAAAGAAGTAAATAAAACTAAAACTACATAGATCGAACATTTACACACTGAAATTCAAGTTTAAAAGTGGCATTATTTCAATACTCATTCAGAAGTTTGGAAACGCGGTCTGCTATTGAAGCCATGCCAGCTGGAGATACACCATTTTGGCCGATAACAGTTGCCAAATATCCTTCTGCTAGGGATCTGTTCTCTATCACTATGGATGCATCCTTCTCCGGAACACTACAACTATCTTTAAAAAATGCAATATGCCATCCGCCACCAACAATTACACCAATTAATAAAATAAAATGAGCAAAGAAAGAAACAAATAAAGATTATGAATTGAATTCTTAGAATATAAGACATTGACGATACCCCTAGGCCAGCTGGTGAAATCAAAAACAGAATGTAGTAACCCTAAATAATTATGATTAGTGAGGAACTAGCATTCCTAATCTAGCCTCAATAGATGAAGCATAGATTTTAGAGTCGTAGTACCTACAAGAGGTTTTCCTTCAACTTCTTTCATCTTTGTTGAATTACCAAGGGATGCAACTAGCCTACGCCCCAATGGAAGACCTACACTACTGCCTACACCTCAGTCCACTGGAAATTGACTTCCAGTTGACATATTGTGGCATCTGCCACCTAACCTATGGCTTGGTACTCATTCATTGCTCTTTCTCTTAGCATTTGTGCTTCTGCAAGCAATGCTGGAGACAAAGCAGCAATAACTGCTTCCGAGGAAGTCAAAAGAACCTGCATAAAAATCACCAAAGTAGGGCGCAAGAAAACAGGGTAAATTTTAAGATACAAAGCCAAAATTTAAGTAGATGGAATGAAAATTGTGTTAGTCCAAGCATTAACCATCAGTAAAAAATAGTCAAATAATAATACAATATAATCAAGGATGGGTGTATATTGCAACCTCTTCGTGCAACTCAACAGGAAAAGTAGCAATAATCAAAGCACTATCCATATCCATAGGCTGCCCTTCAACTTATTGGGTTTGTACGACCCTTTGAGCATGTTGCTAAGCCAAAACTTCAGCTTGGATATCTGGAGGAAGTGTTGCAAGGAATTCAAGATCAATTTCTTTTGCACGAGGGGGTGCATAATTTGCAGCTTGTGTAGATTGAACTTGCCGAGAAGCTAAACTTCTGCATGAAGGTCCTCTGCAAGTGGTTCCAAAAATGTGGGATCAATAGCATTTGCTATAGATTCTTCATCCCTTTGCTTAGCTAATTCATTACTTGCATCTTCGATAGCCTCATCTTGAACCTGCAATTGCACAGATGCTTCATCTGGTGTGGAACCATCTTGAACCTGCAATTGCATAGATGCATTGATTCCTAATTAGGTATAATAAATTTATAATTATTTTCGGTAAGACCATTAACTGAGACCTTAGTATTTCAAGTTGTAACTGATGAGTTCCTTACGGTCTAACTATAGAAAGAAAGGGAGGATAATTTACCCATCATCTGTATTCAAGTTAGTTCAAAATCTTCGCTCTAATTTAGTTATTTCATCCAACAAAAAAATATTTGAATGAAGGTATATCCACTCAATTGTTTAGAATCAGGGTTCGGGGCATAGATAAGGTCTTATATTTCCCAATCGATTGTTCAAAAAGGCAATTCTCTTAGGGAAAGTATATTACTGAGAGCATTTAATTTAATTCCTCATCATTTCTTCCATCAACCTATGGCTTCTAAGGCTCAACATTTATGATGCACTGAGTGAATCCTGGTCTAGAGCTTAAGGTCTATAAGTTCTGGCAAGTTAGTTAAAAGTGAATCCTGGTCTAGAGCTGAAGGTCTATAAGTTATAGCAAGTTAGTTAAAGAAATAAGGGTAAGGCGGAATAGCTTCTATGTGGATGTCAAATCCTAAGAATGAGGGGCCAGAAATAATATTTTGGATTTAGGGTTACTGGTCAATATATCCAATTATAGACTAGAACTTGAAATGGAAATTCTGACCAATGATTCAATTACAGACCATAACTTAGCATGAAGTTCAAGTAAACATATCCAGTTCTGACCAATTATCCAATTACAGACCAGAACTTGGCATGAAGTTCGAGTAATCATATCTAATTACAGCCCAGGGCTTGACATTTTCTAGTTATTTTATTTTCTGCTCATTTTAAATCTGAGCTCATATCATCATAATTTTCTCACCTAACTAACTCATGGAGGAATACTTCCTTGTGGCTATACAAGATGTGCATTGTGTACTATCAAATCGAAAAGACAACTAACCTGCAGTCCATAGCCCCCAGATTGAATTTACCTAGATGAAGCTAATAATAATAAAACAAATTTGAAAGGCCCTCAACCAATAGTACAATGCAAACCAAGAGAACCAAAACAAATCTGAAAGCCACTTAACAAATAGTATAAAGAAAACCAAGACAATGAAAACAAATCTCAAATCCACTCAGTCAACAATATGATGCAAACCCAGAAACATTGATGCCTAGACGAGGCAATTAAGATGATGGCAATAATAATAATTGTACCTCTGCCTGATACTCATTTTTTTCAACCGAATCGTCTGTTGTTTCCTAATGCACTACTGTGGTTTCATACCTAGCAATGCCAGGTATTTCTGCTTTATCTTTAGATTTGAAGCAGAAGAAAAACCAGTTGTCTTTCCACGATTTGATAACCTTGATTTTGCAGTGCCGACTAACCCTGAGGAAGTAAATGACCGTGGAGGGTAGTTGTATTTATTGGCCCCTCCCTCAATGGTGGCTGGAGCCGAGGGAGAGCAAGGTGGCATTGATGATGTGAGGGCTCAAACCAGTGCCAGGGATTGAATTGCTATTGAGACTGAACGCTTCAAACCCTTATCCATTTTAGTTTCTCAGCCAAATAAAATAAAATTACCCTTTTATCTCTACAGAATGAATGGATCCTGGAACCTCTGTTGCCTCTACAGAATGAATGGAACTTGGAACCTCTGTTGCCTCTTCGGTTCGGACTATGCAGAAAGAATTAGAATGGAATCTTAGATCTATTTTCAAGATGCCCATCTTCATGCTTCTAACTAGACAAAGATAATGATCCAGTGCCTCTGAAGACACATTTCTCTGTATGCATAGAAATATGCTTTAATTCTTTGAAAACCGCAATCTTTGACAACCCTGTAGATCGGAGGTTTTCTGAACATTTCTCAGCGTGGGTAGATCTGTATGGTTTATTGCTGAGCGATTTTTGCTGGATGAACAACTTTTAACCCAAAAGGGATATCTTGTGATTCATGTTGTTGGTCATCCATATTACAGTCAAAATTGGTCATCCATTAGCGTCCTTCAAAATTCAGTATTGCAATGGCTGGTTTCATACTACAATCAAAATTGGTCATCCATTAGCTATGCCATTCATTTTCAATTTCCCCTCTAATATTATTTTAAAATAACCTCTTTTCCATTAATATTATTTTTTTTAAATAACTTTATATCACAATCTCTTCACTATTAAGTTATAAATTTTAATATGAATTTATTTCTTACTCTTAAATTTTAATATGAATATATTTCTTACTCTTTAATATATAAATTTTAACATGAATGCATTTCTTACCCTTTAGTATATGTATTTCTTTTAACTTTTAATTGTGCAGTTTTAATCAACTTTATATTTCATATTGCAATATAGAAAGCACCTCTCAAAACACTTTTGAATTTTTTTAAGTTAAACTTTATTAAATTCTAGATTGTTCTATTATGAAATAATTTTTTACATTATATTTTAACTTTATAGATTGATGTTGATTTTTTACATTGTATTTCACTAAATTCTATTTTAACTTTATAAATTGATGTTGATTTTTAACATTGTACTTTTTAAATTCTATGTTTATTTATATAAATTGATGGTGTGACTTTGATTTTTTTTATGATGTGATTTTCTTTAATATAAAGTGATTATTATGATTTAATTTTTTACATTGTACTTTATTCAATTATATTTTAACTTTATAAATTGAGGTTATGACTTGATTTTTATTTGTACTTTATCATAAAGCAACTTTATAAATTAATGTTGACCCTTAAACAATAAATAATATCCTTGGAAAAATTGATGAATATTCCATGTAAAGTGAAATCATTAAACAATTAGGATGCATCATAAAACCCCTTCCAAAAACACACATAGTAAAGTAGTTAGAGTGATGCATATTCATTACTTTCTCAACCATGATTTAAAGCTTTGTAACTAGACATGCCTAGTACCATTTTTCCTTTTGGGAAGAAAATTGAGATGCTTAGGTAACCCCTAAAAAATGCCCCCTAAACATTTATTGGCCTTTGAGAAATGCTCGTAGGACATTTCTCAAGCATTTATATATATTGACAAGTGTTTCCTTGTAATACACTACAAACCCTTCATTTTTCATCACTTTATTGTACAATGACCTTATGTAATAGTAATAGTCGACAAATTTGTAATCTTTAAATCACAACTCTTTATATATAGGGCTTAGAAGATCAGGAGGGTGGTGGAGGAGGTAATAGATAGAAATGGTAGTTGGTCCTACTTTAGAAAGAGACAGGAGAAATAGATAGAAAATATACTGGTATTCTTCCTACCAGACTGCCAATAAGAATACCATTAACAAGCAAGGTACGTGAGGGCGGGACTGTCGTTGAGCATGGGTCTTCAATGTCCTCAAGTTCAACCTTCCTTCCACGCACTCAATGCTGGCCTTCCAATAGAAACACCAGTATACAAGTCTTCCTTCCTCCTTCCTTACCCACCCAAGAGAGAGTGCAAGGGAGTAATAAGGGTATGTGGAATTATTCTTAAAAGTTTAATTTGGAACTAAAATTAATAGTGACTCTAAAAATTATGCAAGTGTCATTCCCTACCCAAATATTGAGTCATATACTAGTAAGGCCATGACCTATCTTGCCAAACAAATGTGGATCATTTTTTGCCTTATAAAAGAGAGGTTTTTGGTGAGATGGAGGGTATTTTAGATAAAGAGATAACAACATTATGTTTTTATTGGGATAAATCTTAGTAACATTACCTTAGTCATTCACTTTTTAATAAAAAAAAAATATTTTGGAATAAAGATGGAAAGAAAAGTCCATGCCATTAAGAGTATGGATTCCTATGTCCATTGTATGTTAACGGAAAGAAAAATTATACAAAAGGTTGGTTAAATTTTTTCTATGCTTGGAAATTGATCTAGTAATTTGGTTTTTATAATGTGAGAAGGTAAAAGGAAAGTGAAGTGGAATAAATATGGAAAAAAAAGTCCATGCCATTCAAAGCATCGATTCCTATGTACATTGTATGTTAATGGAAAGAAAATTTATACAAAAGCTTGGTTAAATTTTTTCTATGCTTGGGAAATAGATCTAGTGATTTGGTTTTTATAATGTGAGAAGGTAAAGAGCAAGTGAAGAATAAAGCTTTTCTATGCTTGGGAAATAGAGATAGTGATGTGGTTCTTATAATGTGAGGAGGTAAATAACAAGTGAAGAAACAATCTAGGGCAATTGATGAGCATGCATCTAGGGTTATTGGCGAGCTCTAGGACTCAATGCCTCCCCATCTACATGGAGATCTAGCCTCTGTTTATATAAGTAATTTCAAAACATTTTGTAAGGTTCTATTCAAATTCATTTGTAATCTCTCTCCCATTTCTCTTGTTGAACTGCAACATACCTTATTAATTAATAACATTGTTGAATAGTAAGGATTTTGTTGAAATGCAACATACCTTATTAATTAATTAACCAAGAAGTTGCAGCATATTCATATTTTTTGCATTGATTGATCTCCTCATTCAAAAGCCCATTAATTTGAAAGCTAGTTGACCAAGTAAATTGACAGCATGTGACGTTGTGTGAGTTGTGCCTAAGCATTGACCGGTCTGACCCTGTTAATATACATGACTGTAATTACAATTATTAAATTATGCATATATTGAAGATGTATGTTAGTGATGGGTATAATAATGATGCCGTTAGTCAACATATCATGTAGATGATCAATTTGGTGTTAATTAAATCGGCGCTATATGTCATTATATGATCATGTAAATTGTGTCACAGCTCGAATTACAATTTTGTACCTGCATTGTCTGCTTCGAGTGACACAATTTACATGATGATCACTCGTGTCTCTGAATCCATGATCTATAATGTTTCAATTCACTAAATTTTAACACTATAGATGGATTTAGAGACCTCCTAAAAAGGGGGCCTCTGAATTCATCTGCAGTGTTAAAATTTAGTAAATTGTACAAATTCATTGTCAAAATTGTAATTTTCCATTGTCGAAGTGAGACAACTAAAAATGACCAAATAAATGACCAATTGTTATGTGCTCATTTTTAGCTTAGTTCTTACCCTATGACCAAATTGGTCATTTATCTTGGTCATTTTTAGTTTAGTCCTTATCCAGTGACCAAATTGGTCATTTATCTTGGTCATTTTTAGTTAGCTCACTTAAAATTTCTCAAGGTTGGTCATTTATCCCTTGAAAAAACTGTGGTGACGAAATTTTTTGGTCGCCTGGTCACTAAAATCTCATTTTTACTAGTGAATACACAAGATTCGAATGTGCAAACATCTAATGTACCTATGGGGAGTACCCCTTTTTCACTGTTTGGTGGAGGAGGTGGTAACATTCTTAACCAACATTACGGAGGGGGTAACACCCAACCACAAGCGACAAACATTCCAGGAAGTAACCCGCTAACTTTTGGTTGGAGGAACTTTGGTAATGCTTACACTTCGGAACCGATGGCCTAAGAAAACCCCAACCAATAGTACAGGAACCATGCCTCGGGAGGTTCCCCCCACGAGGCTCCCGCTAACCAAACACCATCGTTCATACCTCGTTTACCTTTTCTAGAAACATTAAACTTGCCAGACGTTTCGAAACTAACAAATGATTCTGAGTGCCATAATGCGGCATGGCCACCAGTTCGAACTAAGATGTCATCAGACATACCAAAGTTTGAGGGGAAAACTGGGGAAAATCCTGGTGAGCATGTCACTACTTTCCATCTTTGGTGCTCTTCTAGCTCTCTAAATGATGATTGCATTAGGTTGAGGCTCTTTCAGAGAACCTTGACTAGTGTCACAGAAAATTGGTACATTGAACTACCTGCTGCAAGTTTTGACAACTTCTGGGATCTGGCAATAGTCTTCTTCAACCAATTCCAACTCCCGGTCTGGTACGACATTGGCACGGACCTTCTGTCTACTTTTATGTAGAATAAAGCCACTCACTTATCTGACCACATCCAAGAGTGGTGAAGGCAAAACAAGCTCATTAAGGCTTAAATCCCTCCAGAGCTTCTCTTGGAGTGGTATTTGAAATCACTCCTACCTTATGTTTCTAAACATGTAGCCACTTCTGGAATGTCTTCAGAGGAAGAAGCAATACTCAGATCCCAACAAATTGATCTTGTATATGCTCAATATGGGATTCTTTATGACATTATACCATATGCACCTCGATCTAATATCGATTTAAGCAAACCTAAGCCTTGACCGCATGATGAAGGCATTGTCGGTTCAGTTGATACACCAGCTTTCGAAGCCCTGACCAAGCAAGTTCATGCTTTATCGGTGAAGTAGTCTGCTATAGATGCAACTATTGTTGCAACCTCCCCTTCTACTACTGAATCTGTACAACAAGTGCAGACAAACCTGTAATGCCCGCCTCGGTACCTTGACTCACCATAGACTTGAGGACACTTGCCAAGTGACCCACCTAGATAAACTTTAGTAGAATGGTATTTTGAATATTTGAAATGTTTGAATGACTGAGGAACACATGATCATTTGCTTGACAACAAATCATAAACAAAAACGACACAGTAAACAACACTTATAGAAGTGGATGCTTTGCTTAAAAATAATAAATGAATGAATGATTTGCTTAATGATTAGCATAATGAATGATGACTGAATGTTGTATATGATCGAATGACTGAAATATTATGAAACAAAAATGATTGAATGAAATATATACTCGACTGACTGAGAAAAGGATAAATGATGAATAATTTGTATGCTCGACTAACTGAGATGCTAGAATGAATGACATAAATATTTTATATAGTACAGTGCTACTAATGTGCGCTTGAGTGTGTGCAGTGGTAGGTAAGACGATATACCAACTGACCCACAATGGAATTTTAGGGGTTGTAAGAACATAAAGAACACATAGGGGTACGGCGACTGACTGTCGACCATGGATTAGAAATCCATGCATGGGTGAAGCCGTTCAGCTCACCCGAGGAAGCGTATGCCATACAGGCAAGGCCATAATGATTTGGTCACCTACGATGAGTTGAGGGGCATGCAATAAGGAGAGCCTTATCCCTCAACATCCCTTAGTCTCCAAGGAGCGTAGTTGAGAGATCGTGGTGACGGTTCTTGGTCGCTACTCAGTACTCTCCATAAGAAGGAAGAAATGAAACTGTCAGAAGGGCCCGCCGAAGAGGTACCTAGACAACAACGAGAGGAAGAAAATTAATCAATGGTATAAATGAAAATTTCACATAAGATTTAACAGATACTTTATTTCATTTTGTTCTATTTTATTAATTTGAATAATTCTATTCAAGATTTTATTTTTAATTGATTTCAGTAATTTGAATTATTCATTTGAATTGATTTTATTAACTTGAAAATGAATTGAAGAGATTGATTTTATTCAATATTAAATTTGATTAATTATGCTAATTGAAAAAGATTAATAATAAGAGAATTATTTTTATTCAAAGATTTTAATTTAATGGATTTTATTTAATTGAATTATCCTATACAAATTCTATTCTTGATTTCATGAATTAAACTTCTTATTTTAATTAATTTTATTATATTGAAAAGGGGGTTAAAAGATTGTCTTTATTTATATTAAATTTGATTAATTTTATTATTAAGAAAAATTATTATTTATTCAAAAGATTTTATAGATTTTATTATTTTCAAATCATTCTATTAAAGATTCTATTTAATTGACTTCATTATTTTGAGAAAGAATTGAAATAGGTCATTAATAAAAGAATTGTTTTTCTTTTTATTCAAGATTTTACTTTAATTAATTTTATTATTCATTTAAATTATTTTATAAAGAGGAAATTTAAAATAGATTATACTTTTAGTAAAAGGAATCATCTTTTAATTCAATCTTAATATTAGGAAAAGAAAGAAAAGTAGAAAGCAATAAGTCTAACTAAAAAATTGTTAAGTAAACTAAATGAGAACCAAAAGAGAAGTAGAACTCTTCTACACCTAACTCCCATTGATCTAGGGATTTAAGTGCACATTAAAGACATTAAGAAGACACATTTGTTTGAGAATATTGGAAATTAAAATATTAAATTAAATTAAATATGTGCATGGACAGACACATGGCACACAGACTTTTGCTATACAATGAGGGAGGAGAAGGAGAGAAGGACATCTCTTGCTCCCTAATGCTAGATGGTCATCATAATGTCGGATTATGTTATGATCCTTGGAGTTAGGACTAGCCGGAACGGGGATTGGGAGATCCTTTCGGGAGGCTAGCTTGTGTGTTCTCGGAACCCCATTTTCTCGGGAGTTTAGGGTGAAGAAGAATAACCCCAATACGGTAGGGAGGTCAACCAAGGGGTCACTCGGTACTTCGTCAGGAAATTTGATTGGAGCGTGTGGGAACCACTTCAAGGACTCCATCGATTCGCTGGACCAACCGTCGAAAATAGGTTTGAAGTATTTAGTTTGTTTATTTTGCTAACTCTTATGGTGGGATGAATAAATCTAGGTATATAGTTTTATATATTTGACATTCATGTATTGCAATAGATAGAACTAGATCTGTGGCCTCTATATCTTCTTCTGAAAAAATCGTACTGGAAGTTCTAAAATTAATTATACTTATATGTTCAAATTCCGTGGAAGTTTTTTTTTTCATTTTGGGGAACCCGAAATGGGGTGCCTACATTTGGTATCAGAGCCGGTTGAGCCTTGAGGGCACCGAACTCATTTTTTTTTAATCGAGATGTCTTGTCGGTAAATCATCAACAAGGACTAGGACTGACCCGGATCGGGTGAGAACTCCAATGTGCTCGCCACCATACAACCGATCTAAAATAGGTTTATTACTTAATGTATTTATCTTCGTTAGATTTATTGTGGTTAAATGAGTGATTACGATTATATAGATTTATTTAAATGGGATTTGTGTGTTAACTGGAGTGCAATAAATAGGTTCAGATCTATGCAAAGAAAAAGAAATATATTTTCTAAATGATCCAGATAGTGATGATTGAAATTTAGTTTCTCTGCTTCCTAAGCCAATTGATTGATTCTGTTAATTAGTTATCAGATCTCTGTTTTACTGTATTTCCTGAAAATTATTACTTTAACTCTATTTGCCTCTTGGAAGACGAAAGAACTAAATCCTTGTTTATCGATTTATTTTTATAACTATGTTATATGGAAAGTGTAGATCCATTCTCGGTGTATACTTCTCTCGATCTCAACTCTGTCATTGACTTTCTTTATAACTCTATTTGTACAGAAGATTTCATTCCATTTCTCTGGCATTACAACATTCAATTTAAATTCTGTGTTGGTTATTATATTACCTGTTTGTTGTTATCTATTGATCCTTGTGGCAGAGGAATCCGACCTAGAACATAACTTAATACTCTCTGTTTACATTTTGTTCAATTCTTGAAAGGCGGGGTAGCACCCAAAACATAGAAATCAATTTCGTTCCCCTAATTTATAACGACATCTAATCAAGGAGTCTGATCCATAATATATCATAGATTCAATATGTGCACTATGGTTAACTTCTTAAATAATAAAGCCAAGTAGTAGTGAATCCATTATCTCAACTTGGTTCAGATTGCTCTCTACGATGGATCAGTCGATAAGCTCTGTCGGGGTAGCTCTGGACTCTGCTACATTAATCTAGATCGCATCTGTGTACATCTAAACCGATGGCATCAACCTCCACTTATGTTTCACGTAGTCCTGTGTATGAATAACTTTAATCTCTGGATCGATTGAGAAGCGTCTATCTCTGCTATGAAAGCGTTAATCCTCAGATTGAATCCCTGTTTTGTAAATTATAAACTCTAGATCGATTTTTTAATAATACTCATCTCGGCTATGTAAACTCTAATCTCCAGTTTGCTTTCGAAAGCATCCATCTTTGTCTTGCAATGTTAATCTACAGATCGACTCTGTATTGATGTAATCCATTAACTCCAGATTGATGTCATAGCATTTGTCCCTGCGTGAAGGCGTTGATCTAGAGATTGATTTCAGTTTTGCACCCATCTCGATTTTGTAGAAATATGATGCAGGAGCGTCGGTACCTAGGTGGATCAGTCGAATTTGATTGATCGAAGGGAGCCAACTAGCGGGAGTGCCGATGACCACTGGTGCGGGAAGTAGGTTGACTTGTCGAAGTCAACAAGTCGAGCAGAAGTAGTCGAGGTGTAGTTGACGAAAGGAACAACAAATATTGCGGGAGGTCGAGGATCGATAGGAAATGGTTGACAGATGATGAGCAATGTAAGACTTCGGGTAGTCGACAAGTGGTCGAACTACGACACGATAGAGTTTGGCGAAGTCAAGTATATTGGGAAAGGAATGAACCGACAGGACAGTCGAGATGTGACTGACTACTGTAGTAGGGTTGGAAGGAAGGAAAGTCAAGGGACTGTACCAGTAGTCGTTTGGGGTTGCTGAGGAAGGACATGACAGAGGATGTCATGGACAGAGGCTGTACAGCACGGTTAGAAGCTGATAGTGCATATTCATAGGATTTGGACAGAATCGACGAATGGAGGGAACGCGTGTCTCAGGATTGTAATAATCTTGGAAATAGAACCCGTAGAGTAGAAGAGGAAGAGAAGGACTTAAGTCTAGACACTGTTGGGCAGAGCAAAGCAGAGCAGAGTAGAGCGCAGAGCCGAGGACGTTGTGAAGAGTCACACTGGTCGAGTGCAGAGTGTTGAGATCGAACCATAGCTCAGAGTTCTGTGGTGAACCAGGAGAGGGTGAGGTCGACACACAGGGAGAACACACCACAGTTACTTCTAAGGTTGTAATGGTTGAGGCCGATTGTAGTTAGTTATTTGCTTACAATTATTTTATATTGTATCCGATTTCAAAGAAGTAATATAAGCCAATCCAGGAATCTTGTTCTACACCTTGTTTGTGTGAGCATTGTGGTTTGTCTCATGTGTATTGTTAAGGAAGAACCTTATTTCCATGAGGCGACTTGCATCAGTTGGTATCAAAGCCCGGAAGCGAGTCCGGTTGGAGAGAAGACTATACCAACCTGACTTGCGTCAGTTAGTATCAGAGCTCGGAAGCGAGTCCGGTTAGAGAGAAGACTATACCAACCTGACTTGCATTAGTTGGTATCACGATCTGGAAGTGTGAGAATTTCAACAAAAGTTAAAAATGGCTCACAGAGGCGTAAATGTCCGAGGACGAAGAGCGCGTGGCGCAGCAGTCATCACAGTGGATTGTGAGATGTTTGACGAATGCGTCCGAATGATGCGAACTTTGACAAATGAAGTCGCAGCGATCAAAGAAAACTAGATGCGTGGTTGCATTCCTGAAGTGCTAGACCACAGCGACGAGGAAGTTGAGGAAGTGGAAGCTTGGGAAGCTGCAGTAGAAGAACCAGACGAGAAACTCATCAAGCTTCTGACGGAAATGAGAGGTCGGGCGAAGATAGATGTGCGTATGTATTCGGGAAGCCTGGACCCAGAACACTTGATCGACTGGTTTAGAGAGATGGAGAAATATTTCGATGTGAAACAGATCGAGGATCCTAAACGGGTTAAGACTGCATGTCTAAGGTTGAAGGGTCATGCCTTGTTGTGGTGGGATAATGTATAGGCTTATAGACTCAAGAAGGACAAGAAGAAAATCAAATCTTGGGACAGAATGGTTGCCAAGCTTAAGGGGAAGTTCTTACCAAATGACTATGTGATTTCCTTGTTCAGGAAGTTACATAACTTTCGACAAAAAGAGATCATTGTGAAGGAGTACACGAAGGAGTTCTACCGATTGTCGATTCGGTCAAGACAGACGGATGAAGGAGAAGAAGCTGTTGCCAGATATGTAAACGGCTTGAAACATGTTATTCAGGATGAACTCAGTATGTCGAGATTCAGAACCATCGGAGAAGCCTATTAGTTCATTCTGAAGGCAGAAGAGAAACTGTCGAGAAGTTCTGCAATGACCAGAGGCAGGATGACTAGTCGAGGTGGAAAGATTGTCTCCGTGAAAGGTCAAGGTAGCGGATACAAGAAAGAAGGTGTCGAAGATAGTCGACACATAGAAGGGACATCGACGAAGGAAAGAGCGCAAGAGAACCAACGCGATGGTCGTGAGAACCGCGGTCGAGGTGCGTATCGTTGAAGTGGTCCATCCGAGAAGAAGGAGTTAATAGACTAGCTATAATCTGTTACAAATTTCAAGGAGCGGGACACAAGGCATATCAGTGCCTAGAAAACCTACATGCTGCAGAAGAGTCAAAACCCAAACGTCGAAAGGATGAGAAAGTCGACATGAGGGAAGAATCGGCATCAGATAGCGGTGGAGGTGAGAAATAGAAGAACCAGAATCTAACGGTTCAAAGAGCTTTGATCCAAAAAGATCCACATGATCTGATGGAACCAGCACAATGGAAGGCTATCTTTCGAACAAAGGTGCGGATCGGAGAATGGTGTTGCAAGACCATAGTTGATGGTGGGAGCACAGAGAATCTTGTGTCGATAGAGGTCATCGACAAGATCAGGTTGAAGTATCAAGAACACCCACACCCATACAAGATCTCATGGTTGCAAAAAGGACACCATGTTAAGGTGACCAGACAGTGCCTGATCAACTTTAGAGTTGAAGGATTAGAGGACAGCGTACTGTGTGATGTAGTTCCCATGGATGCATGTCATCTATTGCTAGGGAGGCCATGGCAATATCATCGTAAGATGATCTATGATGGTCGAGCTAACATAGTCACAGTGTGGAAGAATGGTGTGAAAAGAACTCTTAAGCCGAGACAACGAGAGCTAGCTGATAGCAAGGACGACGAGAGTAATCTTTGGGAAAAGCGAGTGTTGATGAGAATCGCCAAGGAATTCCTTGCAGAGGAGGAAAAGCAGTCGGGATGTTTTGCAATCATTCCAAAAGGACCATATGTCGAATGAACGACCAATCGGGAGAGCATTCCAGTCGAAGTCGAGGAGTTGCTCGAAGAGTTTCAGGACATAATGGCTGATGAGAAATCGATGGGATTGCCGCCGACAAGGAGCATATCCTATCAGATCGACTTGATTCCAGGGTCGAGTCTGCCAAACAAAGCACCATATAGGATGAGTCCAGTAGAGGGATAGGAGCTCAACCGACAGGTCCAAGAGTTGCTGGACAGAGGGTTGATCTGAGAAATTTTGATCCCATGTGTAGTACCAGCAGTATTGACACCAAAGAAAGGCAGGGAATGGAGAATGTGTACTGACTCCAGAGCCATCAATAGGATCACGATCAAGTATCAATTTCCATTGCCAAGGATGGATGACTTGATGGATTTCCTGAGTGGAGCGACATACTTCACGAAATTAGATTTGAAGAGTGGGTATCACCAGATCAGGGTTAGAGAAGGAGATGAATGGAAGACAGCATTCAAGACAAGAGAAGGGTTATATGAGTGGTTAGTCATGCCATTCGGGTTGACTAATGCACCTAGTACATTCATGAGACTGATGAATGAGGTACTGAAGCCATTCTTGGGAAAGTTTGTCGTAGTCTATTTAGACGACATTCTGATTTTCAGTCGGATCAAGTCAGAACATTTGGAGCACGTTCGATAAGTACTATAGAAATTGTAGGGAGAGAAGATGATGATTAACCTGCAAAAGTGTTTCTTCATGAAGAAGGAGTTGGTGTACTTGGGATTTGTAAGTTTAGGTAAAGGGTTGGAGATGGACCCCGAGAAGGTGAAGGCAATAGTAGATTGGTCGGAACCGACAAGTACGACTATAGTGAGAAGTTTCCATGGACTTGCTAGTTTCTACCGAAAGTTCATTCGGGGATTCAGTCGGATTTGTGCACTATTGACAGAATGCATGAGAAAGGGTGATTTCAAGTGGACGGATAAGGCCCAGGAAGCTTTTGATGAGTTGAAGGAAAATGTCACTGAGAGCCCAGTATTGGCACTCCCAGACTTTGACAAAGTTTTCCAGGTCGATTGTGATGCAAGTGGAACAACAATTGGAGCAGTGTTGAGCTAGGAAGGCCAACCAATTGCATTCTTCAGTGAAAAACTGAATGGAGCGAAGCAAAAGTATTCGGTCTATGACCAAGAGTTTTATGCTATCATAAAAGCATTGAAGAAATGGAGGCATTATTTGTTGCCACAAGAATTTTTGTTATACACAGATCACCAAGCACCGAGGTATTTGAATACTCAGTCGAAGTTGGATCAGAGACATATGAAGTGGGTGGAGTTACTTCAGAGATATACGTTCATGTTGCGACATAGGTCGGGCAAGTCGAACAAAGTTGCCGACATGTTGAGCACAATGAATGTTCAGGCAACAGGAATAGAGTCAATAAAGACGGAGTATGAGACTGACGAAAATTTTGCAAAGGCATGGAAGGCGTGTTGTGAGCCTTAGAGCACCAACATAACTCCATATTTGAGTTATCTCATTCAAGAAGGTTATCTATTTAGGGGAAGTCAGTTGTGTATTCCCAGAGGATCAGTGAGAGAGAACCTAATCTGAGAATTTCATAATGGAGGGTTAACAGGGCAATTTGGGATCGACAAGACCAAAGCACTAATTGACAAAAAGTATTTCTGGCCAAGGATGTCGACAGATGTCAGAAAATGGGTTCGACAATGTCAAGTTTGCTAGTTGGCAAAAGGAAAGAGTCAGAACATGGGGTTATACACCATTACCAGTACCAGAGAAACCGTGGGAGCATCTTCACATGCATTTTGTGTTAGGATTACCAAGGACTCAGCAGGGCAATGACTCAATATTTGTTGTAGTCGACAGGTTTTCGAAGATGGCACATTTCATGCCATGTAAGAAAACAAGTGATGCCACAGGAATCGCTGTACTATTCTTTAAGGAAATAGTTAGGTTGCATGGGTTGCCAAAGAGTATCACGTCGGATAGGGATACGAAATTCATGGGGCATTTCTGGAGGACCCTATGGAAGAAACGCGACACGAAGTTAGAGTTTAGTTTGGCATATCATCTGCAGACAGACGGATAGACCAAAGTTGTAAACAAAAGTTTGGGAAACCTTTTGAGATGTTTAGCAACTGACAGACCCAAGTAGTGGGAGAATGTGTTGGCATAGGCAGAGTTTGCATATAACAATTCTGTGAATCAATCGACAAGATTGAGTCCATTCTAGATTCTTCAAGGGAGGAGTCCACATGTAGTGGCAGATTTGGTTGAATTGCTGACAGAAACCAGGAAGAGCGCGGATGCAGAATCATTCGTAGAGCATATGCATGAAGTTCATGAAAATGTGCGAAAGCGCATTGAGAAGAGTAACGCGACCTACAAGTTGAGAGCCAACCGGAGGAAGAGGCTATTGTCATTCCAAGAGGGGAACTTAGTCTGTGCATATTTGCGGAAGGAGCAATTTCCGACGAGAACATACAACAAGTTGAAGTTAAAGAAGATAGGACCATGCAAGATTCTGAAGAATATTTCAAATAATGCCTATGTGTTGGAATTACCAAAAGACTTGAACATTTCAACAACGTTCAATGTCTCAGATCTATATAAATTTGAAGAAAGGTCAAGCAGCAGTAAGGGGGAAGGAACCAGTATCGACTGCACATAATAGATTCCAGACCGGCATAAAGAGGGGATCACAGAAGTAATCCATGAATGCAAAGTAGGGCATACCTGTAGATCGCACATGAAGGAATACTTGGTGCGATGCACAAATGATGAGTTGCGGGAAGCAACGTGGATTTTCGAAGAGGAGTTCAGGAGACTGACAGAGTAGTCGAATTCTTTTTCACCTGGGGAGACTGATGTAGGAGCATCGGGACCTAGGCGGATCAGTCGAAGTTGATTGACCGAAGGGAGCCGATGAGTGGGAGTGCCGATGACCACTGGTGCAGGAAGCAAGTTGACTTGTCGAAGTCAACAAGTCGAGCAGAAGCAATTGGGGTGCAGCCGAATGAAGGAACAACAGATATCGCGGGAGGTCGAGGATTGACAGGAAATGGTCGACAAATGACGAGCGATGTAAGAGGTTGAGTAGTCGACAAGTGGTCGAACTATAAAACGACAGAGTTTGGCGAAGTCAAGTATATTGGGAGAGGAATGAACCGAGAGGACAGTCGAGATGTGACTGACTGCTGTAGCAGGGTCGGAAGGAAGGAAAGTCAAGGGACAGTACCAGTAGCTGTTCGGGGTTGCTGAGGAAGTTATTACAGTTATTGCGAGTTGGTGAAGGACATGACAGAGGACGTCATGGACAGAGGCTATACAACACGGTTAGAAGCTGACAGTGCAGATTCATAGGATTTGGACAGGATCGACGAATGGAGGGAACACGTGTCTTAGGATTGTAATAATCTTGGAAATAGCACCCATAGAGTAGAAGAGGAAGAGAAGGCCTTCAGTCTAGACACTGTTGGGCAGAGCAAAGTAGAGAAGAGTAGAGCGCAGAGCCGAGGAAGTTGTGAAGAGTCACACTGGCCGAGTGCAGAGTGTTGAGATCGAACCATAGCTCAGAGTTCTGTGGTGAACCAGGAGAGGGTGAGGCCGACACACAGGGAGAACACACCACAATTACTTCTAAGATTGTAACGGCTGAGGCCGATTGTAGTTAGTTATTTGCTTACAGTTATTTTATATTGTAACCGATTTCAGAGAAGTAATATAAGCCAATCCAGGCATCTTGTTCTACACCTTGTTTGTGTGAGCATTGTGGTTTGTGTCATGTGTATTATTAAGCAAGAACCTTATTTCCGTGAGGCGACTTGGGTCACAATAATAGGTCATGAATGCCGTCAATAGTTTTATTACAGTAGATCTGAGTTTTAAAAATTATAATTCCATCGCTGTCTAATTAAGATCTGAATCTTAAGAAATTATGAATGCCGATATTTAAATTGACTCCACGCAGTCTGAGATCCGAGTTTTATTCGTCTCTGTCTATTTCCTTGAAATCCCCACCGTCCCGTGATCCAAAACCTTCGGATCAGGAACGCAACCTGCGTGGATTACTCACAGTTTGAATCCTTATTACATTACTCAAAGTCCTGATGGTTACACCGGGCTTCCGTTTCTAGTGGTCCATAGAATCCGCCTTTGACATAGTCACTAAGTATTTGCTTTTTGTTCCTTTTTAACTCGCCAACAAGTTACCCTAAATCTCGTTGAGTAGAGTTTTCCGCTTAACTGGACCCTGAACAATTCGATTACATTATATAATATACTTTTAGATGAAAGAACGTACAGTCTATATTGTTTTAAAACGATACTTATGATCATCATTTAAATTGAGTAGATAAATGTGAAATATTCCACATCTTTTATTTTTATTTTCCTAAATAATGTTGCATGCTATTTAAAACTAGAGATTCATCCTTATAAAACGAAGCATCAGTAAGAATAGTTATTGATATATTTCATACTTAGATAACAAAACTGGGACTTCACTAATTTAGTTGGGGCATCAGTGTAACCATTTATTATTATATTTTCATACTTTAATGAAGTAGACTAGAAATTCAACTTTCAAGATGTGGCATCTATATGATTATTATGATTGTATCCACATTATTGCATATACTTCAAAATGAATCATAGTAGGCAGCGAATTATATTATAATAACATATAATTCGTTTAAGGAATAGGAATGTAAACAAAAGTTATGCTTTACTGTAATTCGTCATAATTATAACTGCACTTCTTTTCTCTATTACAAAGCAAATTACCATAGGTATTGAGATGCATGTACTTTATCCTCTAATGCATGAAATATTCAAGTTACATTTAATTATTCCTTCTTGACCGAAAAGATGTGTAAATGGAAGCGAACCTGTTAGAATTTAGACTATTTCTCTTTTGAGATAATTTTATAATCTGGATTATTCATATGTATATGGAAGCGAACTTGTCGTAATATAGATTATTCTATAGTGAATAGTTTGCAAATTAAATAATCATATTTAGGAAGATATATGTGTAAGGAAAGGAATATGTAGTGATCTAAATTAATTTATTACGAAAAAGCTATAATTCGTTTAGTTATTTTGGAGAGATATTTATATGTGGAAGTAAATATGTTTAAATTGCGAGCATGTTATAATCTGATTAGTATCATTTAAAAGGATACATGCATTTATGGAAATGAGAAGTCATAACTTAGGCTATTTTTATTTGATTGGTTTTATTAGTATTATGAAGATTTTATAACTTAGATTATATTAAAACAATATATGAATATAAAGAAATGAAAAGCTTTAACTTAAACCTTGATATTAGGAGTATTGTATAAATTGATTATTCTTATTTGAGAAGATTGATATATATATATATATATATATATATATATATATATATATATATATATATATATATATATATATATGAGAATATGTCATTTTTGTGAAGATCACATAATTGATTTTTTTTGAAAAGCTATATTTATATTTATAAATAGGAAGGGACAATTTATAATCAAAATATTTTAAATGGGAACATGATGTAATTTTAAATATTTAAGGGAATATCTTATAAGTCAATTATGTTATCAATTTGAAAAGAGTCTGTATTTGATCGTATAACATAATTAACTATTTATGAATTGGGACTGACCATTGATGTAAAACCTAAATGATTGTGTAGTGTTGTGATGGTAAGTTAGTCAGATTGGAGAATGTGTTTTATTATTGACCTGGATTTCTGTTAAGATACGATGTACAGTGTCACACTCCCTTGGTGTTTGGCGTAATATTTTAGACTTGAGTTTACCCATAGACTCGGTGGTCGTGTACTCATTTGTTGATGACTCTTAGAATTGAGCCTAGTAGTTGTCGGGTGGATTGGTTATGTACTCATGATCCATCATGTTAAGTTATGGTCATGATGGGGAAGACTCGGTGTGTGGTAAGATAATATATATTTATATATATCATTATACCGATAATTAACCAAGAATGAAAGATATCGCATGCTAATAGTTAGTTCAAGAAAGGATATACATATGCTATTGCATAAAGTTTGTTAAGAAGATAATGTTAATGTAAGTGACATGACATCAATGATAATGTATATATTATTATTATTATTATTTTAATAAGTTAAAATTTATGTAAGTGACATGGCATCAATATTAGTTAAGGAGGGAATTTTAGTGAATGTGTTATTGCTTATTTATGGTTAAGAAATGGAAGATTAAGGTATATGTTATTGTATCAAAACTAATTGAGTGAAGAATGTATGTGTCTTCAAAATCACGTGAGTTGAAAGAAGTATATTTGGATGAATAATGAGATTATAGCTTGTGAAATACTTTTTATAATTTTAGTGAAAATTGTTTAAATATATATATATATTTGGGAGCATATATATATATATATATATATATATATATATATATATATATATGAAATCTTAAGAATTTTTGCATTCAAGAATTACTATAGGATCTTGTGGAGATTTACCTACTATAATTAATATTCTTGGTTGATAGTAATCCCATGTGATAGTATTCTTATGGTATATTTTGAAGTTGAAATTGAAAAAGGGATGGGGTGAGATATACTCGTTGGGGAATTAGGTACATATATGTTTCTATACATAGAACAAATTGGAACATATGAGATGATATATTCATATTTTGAATGGGTATTAAATAGTAATTAATATAAATGTACTTTCAGTTGTATCAAAATACAATTATTGATATGTTAGTACACGAAAGAGAAGTTAGGTATTAAGATAATACATATGTACTTTAGTTGCATAAAACATAAGGGTTGAAATAAAGTGTTAAGTTATATTATATGCACAACTCATTAACATGAGATGTATTGAAAGAGAAAAGGGGCATGGTTTTAATAATCTATGTGTTGAGAACATAGTGTAAAGGACTTAGAATGAATATGGGTAAAAACGTGAAGGTGGGTAACACGTCCGTGAGAAACGAGTGCAAAAAAGTCTTAGCGGAGGTTATTCATCCCATTAATATTTATTATTCGGCCGAATAACATTTGTTATTCGGCCGACTAATTGTTATTATTCGGCCAAATAATTTAAAGTTATTCGGCCGAATACCTACTAACAGTTCTCCGTTTGGTTTAACGGGGACCCTTGAAATGTGTGCAAAGCACTGCCGACCGGGAAAAAATTTCAGATGGTAGTTTATTTGGCCGAATAGTTGTTCGGCCGAATAATTGTTCGGCCTAACAACTATTTGGTTGAATAATTGTTCGGCCGAATCATTGTTCGGCCGAATAAGTGTTCGTCCGAACACATTTTATGCATAAAAGCCCGGCCTCGTCCGTAGTTTGGCAATAGTTGTTGGCAAATTTCTAGACCCCGCAAGCGGGCCCGCTGCCGATCCTCGGCACCCTGCATGGTCGCGTCGACGACGCTCGCCTGCTTTGTTGATACTGCTAGTCTGCTGTCACTACATCCCTCGACCGATCCCCTGCCACTCTTTGCCTACTCTCTCTTTACATCTCGTCACAGCAGTTGGAAGGTGCGTTCATCGACGAGGCTACCTGGTGGGTCCGTGAGTTCGAAATTTGCATTTGGTTGCTACCTGACGGAGCTGCGTGGAGTTAACGGCTGCCGGGTTTGTTTCATTGTCTCTTCCATATGTTTGTTTCATTGTCCCGTTCATATGTTTGTTTCATCGTGGAGTTAACGGCTGCCTGATAATTAATTTCATCGTCACGTCCATATGTTTGTTTTTTGTTTTCAAATTTTATGTTTGATGTTTCATCGTGGAGTTAACGGCTGCCTGATAATTAGTTTCATCGTCCCGTCCATACGTTTTCAGCTTTTAATGTTTTCTCGAAATGTGGTAGTGTGTGCAGGTTAGTTCGTTTGTTGAGTTGGTGGGTGTTATGCGTGCTTCGTTGGTGTTTTGGTTTTATGTGCAGTGTTGATAGTTTGTCATTTGAAGGTATGTTTTTACGATGATTTGTGTCGTTTTGATTTTGTTTTCGTATTTTTATAGATTTTTGTTGCTAACACAATTTGTTGTTGTGTGTAGGGAATATTTTTCGTTCGGCGAGTTGGTGGTCTTATCCGGCGCGGTGTTGTGGTTCGACAATCTGTTCACTGTGAGTTTGGTTTATAGGTATGTCTCGTTTCTCGATCTTTTGTATTGACAAAAAATATTGTTGTCATTTGAAGAAAATTAAAAAAAATATTTGCATTCAGGTTTAAAATTTGACTGTTTAGTGTTTTTACATTTAATTTTACGTTCATTTTGGTTAACAGATTTTAAGGACTCTGTTCATGAACATAGTTTAAAAACTTTGTTCATGAACATAGTGCTTAAACTCTGTTCATGAACAGAGTGCTTAAACTCTGTTCATGAACAGAGGTTAAAAACTCTGTTCATGAAAAGATAAGAGATATATGTTTTTGAATGGTACATCTATAGGTTTAATTTACGAATAGCAATATTTAAATGGCACTTGTTCCTATTGGACAGTCTTGTTCTGGTCAATTTTTGGCCATCCCTCAACATGTTTTTGTGTAATAATAGTTGAAGTTTGCACCTATCTAATTTTTTGTACTAAATTTATATAATAAGATATAAAAAAGATGAAAAATTTTACCCTTATATGGAGTTCTTGAACTCTGTTCTTGAACAGAGTTCTTGAACTCTGTTCTTAAACAGATTTCTTGAACTCTGTTCTTGAACAGAGTTCTTGAACTCTATTCTTGAACAGAGTTTAAAGATTCTGTTCATATAAAGAGTCACTTAAAGAGTCATAGTGTTGTAAGTCCTTAAATTTTGTTTTTTCTTATAAATAATAAGTAATGTTTGTTTATTGAGATATATAATGGAATCATATGTGATGGATGAAAAATTTGTAAGGTTACTATACTACTACAATTAACTGCATTATATTTTCTATCTGATTATGAGATGATTATTAATTTTATCTTTATGTTGCAATAGTAGTGATGCTAGAGTTAGGAGAGGGACTTACAAATAAAAATGACTTATACTACTTTACGCACCCCTACATTTGGTATGCAGTTCTTTATGAGATATGTCTAAGTCTGTAGAATTAACATGTACAACTTCAATATGTTATGAGTTGACATTTGTGTAATTTTTTTTATCATATAAACAAAGTACAAATCTTATAATAAGTGGATATATATATATATATATTTCGTGAGATGTTTGTTCATTGAGATATATAATTCAATCATATTTGATGGATGAAAAATTTGTAAGGTTACTATACTACTACAATTAATTGCGTTATAACTTATATCTGATTATGAAATGATTATTAAATGTCTTTATGTTGCAATAGTAGTGATGGTAGGGAATTTTAGTTAATTAATTATGCTAGAGTTAGGAGAGGGACATACAAAAAAACTCACTTATACTACTTTAGACACCCCTACATTTGGTATGTAGTTCTTTATTAGATATGTCTTTAAGCTTGTAGAATTAACATGTACAACTTCAATATGTTATGAGTTGACATTTTTGTAAATTTAGAAATCATATCAAATGGAAAGAGTGGAGTCTTCCAAGCGAAAGCGTAGGAGGTCATCACATTCATCGAGAATTGTTGTTCCAATTGGTAGTCAAAGGTTGTCAAATTCACCTCGGGGTTCGAGTTTATTGTATGGGTCACAGTCATCTGATCACGAACAAGTTGATAGGGGTACAAATGATTCCCCTTTATCTTCTATGGGAGAGCATCGATCTCAACCTTCTGTCGGTATGAACATTAATGTTTAATCATGTATAATCTGTATTTTTGTATGTTTTGAATTTTTGGACAAGGTTAACACTTGACTAAGGCTATATTTGAAGCAGAGCGAGGTTCAGAAGATGTGCATAATTCGACAGAGCGAGAGGAAGATCAAGATAGGATTGTAGATGATGGGATAGGTGCGGGTGCAGAGTAGGGTTGCGAAGATCCTCCTAGAGCTAGGACGACATATGTTCCACTAGCTCAGGGTTGTACACCCATATCAACTTATCCGTCTGATTTACCTAATGAGCTTCCATGGGAATGTGTTGTGCAATAAACTATCCTTGAAAGTTGTAGATCCCACTATGACAGGTTGAACAAAGATCTTTGTTCTTTAGATCTCCCTCCAGAGAGTAGACAAAGTCTAGAGATTGTTTTGGGGTCATTGCAAAAATTCATTGATGCATATGAGGAACTCAGACCAACTACAAATGGTTTTTTTCATTTGATGCAGAGGCGAAGGGACCAAGTTATGAGTCCAGACAAGTGGGAGGTTGTGAAGGAGAGAGTGACCAAAGAACAGGCCAATTCAATGTTTAATTTCAAAGAAGGCCTTAAGTGAAAAATGTTGAAAGTGCAATATTTCAAGCATCCTCAAATTGCACATCTAATATATGATCGATTCCTTGCAGCTTATGGTCGATTGCCATAGAACGATAAGGTTCCAAATTATTTTGATAGATTTTTCTATGCGGAATTTTTTTAGGTATGAAGCCAAACTATACTGATGTTCCTTTTGACTTTTATGGAGTTGGAAAGGGTCGAATATATAATCGGAAAGGTGCTCTTAGAGACCCTACGATTCTTCGACCTCCCCCCGAGATACCTCGTCCACCTAGGGTTGTGGCTTTAAGATCGGAGATGGAGCCCACATCCCAACTTGGGACAACTGCAAGGGATTCTGTAGGTGATGGTTTAGCATCAGTTCTTGTTGGAGTAGAAGTGGGATTGGGTCGAGAGAGGGCTCGTGCTACTATTCGTCAAAAGTTTGTTTACAAGACGATTGATGAGGTATATGGATTGAGCATCGACGATCTCAGGGCTTATGCCAAGTCTTGTCGCAATATAGCTTCAGATGTGTTATCCAATGACACATCGAGTATGGGAGAGGTTTGTTGATTATGCTATAACAATCTATTTGATTTTTTATTATTCATTTTGAATTGAATTTTTTGTTCCATAGTAATAAGTATATTAAGCAAATATATTTTCTTTGCAGTTTTCTAGAATGTTGAATGCACATAATTTTCGAGTCTCCACTAGTCAAAATGAAGAGCATCCTAGTCAAAATCAAGAGCGTCTTGGAGAGGTATATTAATTATAATATTTATGCTTGAACTTGATATTTTATCTTTTTTTTTTTTTTTTAATAAATATCAATGTATCTTATTGTTAATTTGACTTATCCATGTAGGTTTCTTTAGAATCGAATTTTTTAGATGATTTACCATCTCTTGTGAGCTAATGATTTTAATTTTCTTGTTTTGGTTTTAAGTTAATTGCTTAATTTATTTTTTGTTTCTACTATGTTTTATTCATTAACAAAATTTAAATTTTAGGGGAGAGACCATATGGAAATTGGGGGTGAAGATGTAGGTTCTTTGTTGAATGCGGATATTGGCACTGAGGTAATTTTGTTTAACTTGAAATGATCTCTGATATAAGTTTAATATTTTATATTTTTTGGATTTATTTGAAAATTGTTTCCATACTTTAGGATTCATAAATTACTTTTGTACATGTTGCATCTTGGTTCTCTTAGATCCTTTGGAGCCAAAGGAAAGACTCTGGTGGAAGAAAGTGGTGGACATGCATTCAAAGAATTTGATGTATGACTTTTTTAATAATTGAATTGTTTTTTCATGTATAAGTTTAATATTTTAATATCTTGAATTTAGTTTAAAATTGTTTAAATAATTTATGATATTTATAATTTGTTTTTATACGTATTGTAGGCCGCGTTGAGTCCGAGGGAAGGTCCTAGAGGAAGATAGTGGAAAGATATTGGTCCAGATGGATAGTGGTTCAAACTTTTATGTTTTTGTTGATATATATATATTGTAGTTGTTTTGGACATCAAGGGTATTTATTTTTTGATTATACATATATGTACATTGAACTCACATGTTCATGAACTTTTTTTTTGGATTATATATGAGTACATGTTAATTATTTCTCATTTGGTATTTAATGTTTAGAATATGTTTTGCATGAATGTTTAAAATGTTAAGAATGAATGTTTGAAACTTTTGATAGGTACATCTAAAGTTAGGAAATGTTGAATGTTGAGAATGAATGTTGGGAAAGAATTAATAGGTGGTGTTAGGAATGTTTAAAATGTTAATCTAAAGTTAGGAATGTTCAATGTTGAGAATGAATGTTATGGTAAGAATCAATGTTGGGAAAAAATGAATGGGAGGTGTCAAAAATGTTTAAAATGTTAAGAATGAATGTTTGGAACATTTGATAGGTGCAATTTAAAGATAGGAAATGTTGAATTTGTAAAAATGTTCAATTTGTTAAGTTGAGAATGAATGTTATGGAAAGAATGAATATTGAGAAAGTGTTGAATCATAAGAATGAAGGTTTAAAATGTTAAGAAATGAATTTGTTATCAAAATTTTTTGAAGTTTAGGAATGTTGTACTTGATATGAATATTTAAGAATGAATGAATGTTAGGAATGATAGGAATTTTTGAGAGAAATATGAAGTTTTAATAGGTTCAATATCTTAATGTTATGAATGAAAATCTATGAATTGTTTGATAAAAGTTTCAATCTTTTGGTCGTTTGATTGATATGATGTTGCATATGTAAATTTCAAATTTTAACTAACGTTTTTTATATGTTCATTGTTCACGTATTTTGTAGTTCGTGAATTTCTAAATGTTGCTGAAATCATGGCAAATGAGGATAATGATTTTTTATTTTTTAATCACAAGTGAGGATTCCCGGATTGTGAAGCTTATGCTAAGTTAGAGCAATGAATTTTAGACAACAATTTGATGAATTTTTATCGATTTGTTATAAATAATAATTGCTCTAATTTAGCATAAGCTTCACAATCCAGGAATTCTTGTTTGTGATTAAAAATCAAATGATTGTTATCTTCATTTGCAATGATTTCAGTTATGTGAACTTACATGTGAGAGATATATTATCTTTGTGCAACAATAATTTATTTAAAAACTATATAGATTAACAACTTGTTTTAAAAAACGCATTCAGATCATATTTATGATGAAGTATATTAGAGAAACATGTTCAATGGATTAAAAGAATACAAAATTTAGTAGGTTTTTTGGTGATTTCTCATTGGCATCAATCAATCAATCAAAAGTAAAAATTCGGGGCAGAGTGGGGATAGCCACATCCGTTATCTCATCCCTTAAGTGGTCTAATAGACATATGGGGACCTAAATAAAGTAGTTTTGAATTATTAAATAATTTTTGAATTCATTTTTAAGCATGTTAAAATACAACCATTTAAACTCTTATGTTAGTTGTCATTCAAGATAATATTCATAAAAATTCAAAAATATATTGTACACAACAGTTGCGACACATGGACAAAAAATATATTGTACACAACAATTGACATGGACAAAAACATAGATCAATTCATTTTTTATATATAGTTAAAAACATCACAATGGAATGCCATCCTCAATTATCCGTTCATGGTCACATATGGATAGTTTCCATTTTTTGGTTTTTAACTATTTTTTGATGGAACTTGTACCAACCTTATTCGAGATGCACATACTAAATGACTATACTGACAACATATAACATCGGGCTCATAATCTTGAAAGTAGACATAATTTTTAGTTATATGCGTCTGCTGAAAAAAATAGCCTTTTAAAATGATGGATCCTCTCTCATATGTAAATCCGTTGTCATTGTAGTCCTCCAATAACTTCATTTTTCCTTCAGTGCATCGCATCAAATAATATTTCACATTTTCATTGTTGTCTAAAGGTGCAATCACAGCGAAAACATCTCCTGCGCAAATTATAATTGGTGTTAGCGTTTTCAAATCAATTAAATTGACTATACTTATGGCGATGGACAAGAATGAACAATTAACTTAAAAGTTGAAAGTAAGTTTATTACCTTCTCTAACAAGATCTGAAATTCTATCGCCATCAGATGATATTGCTATTTCGTATGATTCTAATTCTTCTACACTTGCCAGTGGCATTTTTCCTTTTGGATTAATCTCTGTGTGTTTCCAAGCTTTTATGTAGTTGTTTGTTATGTTTTCACAAACTTCTGTAGAGTCAACATTTTCAGTGCAAATATGACAAAAGCATGATTGCTTTCTACTGTCAAATGCAAATACGTTTTGGAATGATTTTGTTTGAATAGAGTGAAGATCTCTAGTCCCATGTATGGTGCTAGCGTCATATGGTATTGATCTATTTATATCTTGGACCCCAACAAGCTGAAAAAATCTACAAAATAAATGATGAATCACTTTCAAAGAACAACTTTTAATGTTAGTGTACATTTTTTTAAATTTCAAGAAATAATATAAATTAAAAAAATAGTGTAGATACCTGTGCACATCTTTTGATTGTTAATTATAATCATGGCTTAGATTTAATTGACACCATTAGACAACCTCTGCAGCTGAATGAAACCGTGCAGAAGAATAGTTCATTTTCCATCTTCAAAGTGTTGTTTTTATGCATGCTCCTGCACCATCATATTCACCTTTTCCATGTCCAGTTTCAAAGAAATTCCAGCGATGTTTAATGTTCAACGCTTTATGAAGTCGACATAACCATAAAAATGATCGTGAAGATTTAAATTGACCTGCACATCCATCAGACCATATCCAATGTTCATTGAATTTAACTTCACGTTTTTTCAGTGAATCATAGAAAATATTTTCTATACAATGTTGAACAAAATGTGTATCGTGTGTACGATCATCACTGATATAGAAGTGATATTCTTTAATCACATCTCGATTGTCACATGTGCTTTCAATGCCATCAACATCCTGTTGAAAATGTCTATATACAACATGGACAAATATCGAAACTTGGTCTGAGTTATAGTATTCACTCTATATCTCTTTTTATGCAGCAAATGTATAGTTTTCAGCAAAATCAACCACGGACAAAATTGTTCCAGGTGAAAAAATTTCACGAGACTATTTGAATTGAAGATCTTGCCATCATGCTCTATGTGAATGTTGGGTGTATTTATAAATTTCGCTTTCAAATTTTTTGAGAAAATTTGTCACGCATATATTGTCTTCTAGCAAATCAATTCTTTTGGAATGTGAATCATTAGAACTCGTACTATAATTGATGTATTCGTATCTCCTCCAATCAACATTTACATTTGACAATGATTGATCATTATCGATAGGATATTTATTGTGGAATAGCACCAGATTTCTACAATGATGACAATGTTTTCCATTGACACATTTCTTTGAATAAAATACTTCATCGTGATTTCTCTCACATAAAATTTGAGATATGAATTCACGTATTGTGGGTGGAGGTGGTGAATTTGTCCAAAACATTTTACCAAATTCAAGAAACGTGTCATAATATAACTGAAATTGCACATGATAACGGCAACAACATGTATCATGTATAGTAATAGGTCTAACATACCATGGTTTTTGTTGTACAAATGTAGTGATTGATATATTAATTCCACGATGATCTTCCTTGAATTTATTGAACAATTGTACTTGTGTCATGTCCATTATATGTTTTGGTTGGCTTTCATATACATTTCATGATATTCTTTTGCATATCACATCTATTGAATTTGGTGAAACTCGAACATGTTCCAACCAATATTCTCGTACAATATCTTTAACACCTGCTCCCAATCTATCTTTGTAAGGTTGTCTACAAATAATTTCCCAGCAAGCAAGTTCATTATTTTCATCTATTTGCATTCTGAATTTGCTATGTTTGTATAATGTCTTTCTTGATGTTCCAACTGCTTTTGCTAGTTCTGTTGTCAAACGCTTTTGTTTAGTACTAGCTGAAAGAATTGCTGTATGAATTGCTTTACGTGCAGCACTGTTATCTTTCTTCCTGGATTTTCCAAATTTTTTTATTGCATCACCTATATTTTCCATCACATTTTGTTTCAATTTCGACTCTTTTGTCGCCTTATGAATACCCAATAATGATGTAGCACCTTCTAACTTCTTGGACACTAATAAACATCTCAAACTTTGTGCTTGTCCTGCTATTGAGTAATCCTTGAGAACTTCATCATAAATTATGTAGCATGATATCGTGCAACCTGTATTGGTAGTTTTTCTCCATATTTGTCGCGATCAATGTCTTCTAACATTTCATCATCAATGGTGAAAGTACCTATACATCAAGTTAAATTTAATTTAACATATATCCAAAAATAAAATTCATTATAAAAAAATGAATTTGGAAAATATATGATATATACATCCCAGGTCCAATTTCTGGATTTTGAACTTGATCTTCAATATTGACTTCATCGACATTAGCATGTAAATCACTATTTACATCTTCTACAATGGTCTTTTCAACTTCAATTTGTTCTTCTTGTACTCTATTTTCAATTTCCATTTCTTCAACTTTATCATGTAAATCTATATTTATATCTTCAATAATTCTCTCTTCCGTTTCGGCAACCCTTTGTTTTTTGGCAATATATCTGAGTTTTTGTTTTTCTCTATTACCATCATCATCACGTTTGCGATCACCTTTTTTTTTATGTTTTCTCTTATTGCCCATGATTGTTTAATCTATAGATGATAAATTAAAGAATCATTACTTTATAGTAAAAATAAATAAATTAAGATTTAAAAATATTTACGGAATTTATAAAAACATGAACTGAAATTTACTTCACCTTATAAAAATCTTGTAAGAGTCTTTTGAAGAAGATCTCTTTGGAATTAACTTTCTTTTGAAAAAACTCTTTGAACAAAAATCTTCTTTGAAAAAAACCTTCTTGGAAATAAATAAGAAACTCCTTGACAATAAATCACCTATCCATTGGAAAATAGTAAGAACACCTTGTAAATAAATCTTTTTTGTAAAAATCATTGGAAAAAAAACCTCTTTGAAAAAATATATAGGAAAAAAGCCACTAGGAAAAAGTACTTTGAAAAAAAACTTATTTGTAAACATATCTTGGAAAAAACCCTTGTCAAGAAATAACTTATTTGCAAAAATATTTTGAGTAAATAAGTCTTTCAAAAAACTCCTTTCAAAGAAATAAGAAGTGCAGAACTACCTTGGAAAAAAACCCTTTGCAAAATACCTTAGCAAAACAACTATTTGAAAAAACCCCTTTCAAAAAAATAAGAAGTGCAAAACTACTTTGGAAAAAAACTCTTTGCAAAATACCTTAACAAAACAACTATTTGATAAATCCCCTTTCAAAGAAATAAGAAGTGCAAAATTATCTTGGAAAAAAACCATTTGTAAATTACCTTACCAAAACAACTCTTTGAAAAAATCTCTTTCAAAGAAATAAGAAGGAAAAATATATTTTTTTTGCAAAAATACTTTGGAATAAACACTTTTTAAATACAACCCTTGGAAATAAACATTCTTTGCATAAACCACTTTGCAAACAAGTCTAAGAAAAGAAATATTTTGAAAAAAATCCTTGCAAATATGCCTTAGAAAAAAAACTCCTTTACAAAAATGCCTTACAAAAAAACTCCTTCAACGTGTCTTTTGGAAAAAAATAAGAAGAAATATACCTTGTAAAAACCTCCTTTTGCAAAAAAATATCTTATTTGAAAACCTTTTCAAAATTAGTTTGACAAGAAATATGCGAAGTTAAAACATGAGAAAATAATGAATTAATTTAAGTTTATTTATACGAGTATAGAAAACATAATTTCTTTTATTTTTTATTTTTTTTTCCGGCTGATGAGTTTTTTTTTCCGTTTCATTAGTCGGTCGAATAACCTTCGCTATAATTGATGGAGCCGTTATGGAAAAAGGGTATTCGACCGAATATTCTCTGAAACATGAAAAATTCACATTTCTGCAGAATTTTCAGGTTTCTCCATTTTTGAAAAGGAAAAACCACCTCTTACACAACAAAACGAATGTCGAACTTGATACCATTAGTTTCATCATTGAATCTAATTTACGTGGATATAAATTTTGTTGTATATAGATAAGAACTAATATTTTGTAAGTTTTATTTTTGTAACATGTGTCAATTTAGGATTCATCTCTTTAAAAAAATAGTGAAAAAAAAAAAATCCATAACTTTAAAAATACACCACCAAAAAAATTGAAAAAAATGTGGGAATCTTAATTGGCGTGTCTACTTTAAAAGGGTGCTCGTAGATTTTTTATTTTTAGAGCCGATTGAGAGAAAAGTGGCACAACAAAAAATATGTTGAAAATCGACTGAGTTTCCCCATTGATCGACTTTAAAAAAATATAATAATTAGTATATAGATCCATTGGTTACAAACTTATAGTCAGGCACTAGTACATTGTGTGTAGATTGTCGTAGCATTTTTTGTTTTTGGGAAAAAACAAGTCTAACAATGATTTTAGTGGCGCAACAAATCATAACTATTTTGTAGTCTTTTCATTTTATAAGAACACACTGTCAAACATTTGCGAAATCGACATATCAAATCTCAATAAAAAAAATTTGAAAAAACTATGAATAGAAAGCTAACATAATTCTCTAAAAGTTTTCTTTTACTGCAAAGTGAAATTTTAAACAAAAATATCACTTTTGTTCGCCCGAAGTTGAAAAACATGAAAAAACCAGAATTATTTTCTCACGAGACCCCCCAAAATAGACACCCATCTTCATTTTTACGAATTATTTTTATGTTAAGAACATAATGCAAAAAGCTTTGAATGGCTTTTAATAATTTATATGTTGAGTACATGGTGTAAGAGACCTTAGCATAATAGAAATTATTTATATTGTAAATAGTGTAGGAATCTTTAGAATGGATAATGATAATTTATATGTTGCATACATAAAGAAGGGAAAAGATTATGAGATTATCATAATCCCGCTTCGTATTACTTGAAGTTATTATGAAATTTACTCAAGTTGGTTAGAGTATTAGATAGTGAGTGACATGTCGTGGTCACATTCTAATTGTGCATCACTTAGCGAATGGATTTGACTAGTAAAGTAGGTTAGTATTTATTTAGTCTTATATTTATGTAGAGATTTTGCATCATGACGATATTGTTAGAAAATCTAAAAGGAAGTACAACTTGACGTGACCATGACATGGTGAATAGAAAACTCTTATGGGAGGACCCACCTAAAGGGTCAAACAAGGACGGGTATCGCAAAATAAAGTATAGAGATGATCAACACATTGAATTGAACGTAATAAAGCTAACCTCAAGACATGGTCAAACCTTGATGAGAAGTGAAATAACACTAGATATGGAACCCGGTGAGGATAAGAAAACACTTCGTGTGAGTGGATGAGTTTCTCGAAGTGGTCATATGACAATAGGAATGATGAAATGAAGTAAGGACATGATTAGCTCATTAACTTGGACATGATGTTATTAATAGGAATAGGAGTTGGAATTTAATATGTTCGACTAAGTCACTAAATTTCAACAACTCGAATCCTATATTTTTGAGAACCAACATTATTAAACATATAGAGATTTGGAAGTAGTCTTTTTGAATTTTAGTTTTTGGACTATTAGCGGGTCTCTCCTGATTTGTTAAAAACCATGACTTGTCTTGAAGAGAAAATAACCAATTAAATTTGAAACCTTACTTGGATTTGTTATGATGATAATTATTGGGTGGCTATTGATGCAATGCAGGTTATAGATAAATAGGCATTGTAAACCTTCGTAGATTACTAGAAGGTATAGAAAACTAATGATTAGAACCACCAAGCACTTATGGCATTTGATTGATTGAAAAAAAAAAAAATAGAAGAGAAAGACAATAAGATGAAAATGGGAAACTAAGGAAAAGCCTTGCGTCAAAATTTCTAGAACAAAAGTTAACTTCGGGATGAAGTTCTAATAAGAGGGGGTGTATGTAATGCCCGCCTCGGTACCTTGACTAACCATAGACTTGAGGACACTTGCCAAGTGACCCGACTAGATAAACTTTAGTAGAATGGTCTTTTGAATATTTGAAATGTTTGAATGACTAAGGAACACATGATCATTTTCTTGACGACAATTGATAAACGAAAATGACACAGTAAACAACACTTATAGAAGTCGATGCTTTGCTTAAAAATAATAAATGAACGAATGGTTTGCTTAATGATTAGCATAATGAATGATGACTGAATGTTGTATTTGATCAAATGACTAAAATATTATGAAACGGAAACGATTGAATGAAATATATACTCGACTGACTGAGAAAATGATAAATGATGAATAATTTGTATGCTCGATTGACCGAGATACTAGAATGAATGACGTAAATATTTTATATAGTGTAGCGCTACTAATGTGCGCTTGAGTGTGTGCAGTGGTAGGTAAGACGATATACCGACTGACTCACAATGGAATTTTAGGGGTCGTAAGAATGGAAAGAACACATAGGGGTACGACGACTGACTGTCGACCCTGGATTAGCAATCCATGCATGGGTGAAGCCATTCAGCTCACCCGGGGAAGTGTATGCCGTACAGGCAAGGCCATAATGATTTGGTCACGTACGATGAGTTGAGGGACATGCAATAAGGAGAGCCTTATCCTCCAACATGCCTTAGTCTCCAAGGAGCGTAGTTGAGAGATCGCGGTAACGGTTCCTGGTCGCTACATACCAAAGATTTTATCATATTGAAATATCCTATACAAATTCTATTCTTTATTTCATGAATTAAACTTCTTATTTTAATTAATTTTATTATATTTAAAAGGGGGTTAAAAGATTGACTTTATTTATATTAAATTTGATTAATTTTATTATTAAGAAAAATTATTATTTATTCAAAAGATTTTATAGATTTTATTATTTTTAAATCATTCTATTTAATTGACTTCATTATTTTGAGAAAGAATTGAAATAGGTCATTAATAAAATAATTGTTTTTCTTTTTATTCAAGATTTTACTTTAATTAATTTTATTATTCATTTAAATTATTTTATAAAGAGAAAATTTAAAATAGATTATACTTTTAGTAAAAGGAATCATCTTTTAATTCAATCTTAATATTAGGGAAAGAAAGAAAAGTAGAAAGCAATAAGTCTAACTAAAAGATTGTTAAGTAAACTAAATGAGAACCAAAAGAGAAGTAGAACTCTTCTACACCTAACTCCCAATGATCTAGGGATTAAAGACATTAAGAAGACACATGTGTTTGAGAATATTGGAAATTAAAATATTAAATTAAATTAAATATGTGCATGGACAGACACATGGCACACATGATTTTTCTATACAATGAGGGAGGAGAAGGAGAGAAGGACATCTCTTGCTCCCTAATGATGGATGGTCATCATAATCTCAGATTACGTTATGATACTTGGAGTTGGGACTAGACGAAACGGGGATTGGGAGATCCTTTCAGGAGGCTAGCTTGTGTGTTCTTGGGACCCCATTTGCTCAGAGGTTTGGGGTGAAGAAGAATAACCCCGATATGGTATGGAGGTCAACCGAGGGGTCACTCAGTACTTCATCAAGAAATTTGATTGGAGCGTGCGGGAACCACTTCGAGGACTCCATCGATTTGCTGTACCAACCGTCGAAAACAGGTTTGAAGTATTTAGTTTGTTTATTTTGCTAAATCTTGTGGTGGAATGAATAAATATGGGTATATAGTTTTATTTATTTGACATTCATGTACTGCAATAGACAGAACTAGATCTGTGGCCTCTATATCTTCTTCTAAAAAAATCGTACTGGAAGTTCTAAAATTAATTATACTTATATGTTCAAATTCCGTGGAAGTTTTTTTTTTCATTTCGGGGAACCCGAAATGGGGTCCCTACAAAACCAAAAGGGCCCTCGGAAACCCAACAACAAAAAGAAGGGAAAGAAAGGGGAGGGGAACCATCCAAATCCCAAAAAATACTGAAAATGCCAACGAGGGAAAGAAAGATAAAAAGAACGTTAAGCTCCCTTGAAAGTTATGTAAGGCAGATCACCTTACCCACCAATGCCCTCTGACGAAAGAAGCCTAGAAGCTCCTCCATGAAAAGAAACCAGCTGTTCTGAAGGATCCATTTCCTCACAGACAGGGTTCCGCTTCTGACAACTCTAGTGCTAGGGGAACAAATTGTGCCTCGTCAGTTGATCAATCATTCATAAACATTGTTAACTCGGATATTCTTTTGCAAACTCGAGCTAGGAACTATTCCCTGGGACTATAGCAGAAAGATAAGGACGTTCCCGAGACATCTACACCTCTTCATATTGAGAGACTTTTAGATACTTTGTCGAAGATCCTGAAAGGTGTCTTCAAATGGGCGGTGCATAACCCTAATGCACATGCTTCTCCTAAATACAATGTTGTAGAGGATTTGGCCCAAACACCATATGCTATGTCCACACTAGAAGTCTTACAGAGCTATCCATTGCAGCAAAATGCACTTCTAGCGGCAATAGGGAACCTCGACGCATCTAGTATGCTTGCTTGGTTTGATATGGATAATATCAAACCCTGGTTTCCATATCACGTAGCCCTCTAGATAGAAGTAGTTCATGGGTCAAAAACCATTGGATGAACTGTGGTAGATGAGGGTGCGTCTACATGCATAATGTCGATTTCTTGCTAGAATGCCTTGGGCTTTCCCGAGTTAGCCCCTTCTAACACTATAATTATAGCTTTTGATGGGAGATCTTTCCATCCACACAAAGTCTTACCTGCTTCCGAAGTTGATCTTGCCAGCAAGTTGGTGTCAGTGGCGATTGAAGTGTTGGATGATAATCTTGATTACAATTTGTTGTTAGGAGTAAGCTGGACGTACGCGATGCAAACTACCCCGTCGTCCATTTCCTAGGTACTGAAGTTCCCAATTTTCATTACCCAAAAAAAAAAAAAAACACTTCATCTAATTCTACAATCCCGTTGGTTGATCAGTCTCACCCGCCCAGTGAGAGTCTAGGAGTAGGCATGTATTCATCATTCATGGGAACATTCGATCTACCTACTCCCATTAATTTTATTGGTTCTACGAGTACCACTGATTGCTCATATTTGGAGATTTCCATGGTCAGTCCAACAACTGATCTACAGGTTCTCCCTACTTAGTAAGAACCAATAGTGCCCCTATCTATTGCAGAAGTGACTTATCAAACATCAAAGAATGATCTAACAGAACATATATTAACTTTGTTTGGCTCCCCAGAATCAGATATGGACTATTCCCTTACATTGTCAATTAACTCTACCCACTCTTTCGACTGTCTAGATACTGTTTTTTCCTCTAACGAGGCAATTTTGGAAGCTATGATAGGCCTGGACCACCCATGGCGACATATGAACCACGGGTCCTATTTTCTTCCTAATATGGATAGGTTTGAGAGAGAAGAGTGTTCAGTGAGACTTGGTGGTGATGTGGATTTGTACACTACCCCTTCCATACAGAAGATTTATGCTGAGGGGAACATGGAAAACATATCGAGAACCATTCTGATCGACATCTCCATCGGACCTGACGTTGTATAAAACCTTTTCCTTGGAGCATATTGTTCTCCTAAGGAGCTCATTTTGTACACCAATCTGTTTAAGGAATTTTGTGACGTATTTTTCTGGTCTTAATAGGAGATTCTAGGCATTGACCATGCCATTGTAGAGCATGTCATCACAAATTATCAAAATGATAAGCCTGTGAGACAGAAGCTTAGTTCAGTTAATCCTAGAAAAGCAGCTGCCATCAAGGCAAAAGTTGAGAAATCACTTAGAGATGGATTCATCTATCTGATTTCCATGATGAAATAGGTTTCCAATCCTATTCTAGTCCATAAGAAGCAAGGAACTATTCAAGTCTGCATAGACTTCCAATATTTAAATAAAGCTTCTCCTAAAGATAATTACCCCACACCGTTTATAGACAAGATTATTGATGTGTGTGAGGGCTATTGTTCGGGAAATCTACCCTATAGTGAGGAGAGGGACACTACCAACTTCTGGGGTGATAGGTAAATACATAGATCATATTGCATAGGATTTTACAAAAGGAAAGAGATCAAGGTTCTTGAAGGCATACCTTATTAACGATGTTCGATCCTAGCTTTCGCTTGCTCCTTCGATCGATCCTTCACTTGATCTTCCGTCTGACGAACCTGGAATACAAAGATACCTTCCTCAGCGTATCTTGACTGATGTAACAATGATGAGATTGAAATACAATTTAGACATCAAATACAATCAAGCATTTAATCCAAAAAAACATGCAATCCATTAGACATTTGATTGGGACAGGAAGGGTATTTCAACCTTTATTGTCAAAAGCAAATAATCAGTACAATTATACCCGATCATTCAGAGTTCTTGTGTAACCGGATCCTGGGCTCCTTCTCTTCACACTAACTTTGGAATTCCTCCAGCATAACAACCCTTAATGCATAGTTTCTCTTCCTAGATCATTATGACCATTATGAGTCTAGTCTCTCTCTTCTATCCCCCTTGTATTTATGGGACAAGGTAGGCAGTTTTGATCGAGAGGTTGTCTGGTTGGGAAGTTGGGGAAGTTGCAAAACCAACTTCAACTAATCCCAATTCATCAAATTAATATATTTTTTATTACTTTTTAAGGTGTACACTAGTTTTCTTAAGTGAAGTAGCATTCAACATGCAACTTCCCCGCTTTACAACCAGTGTTTGCAAGATTTTTTGAGCTATACGCTACTGTATTGAAGCAAAGTAGATTATTTCAAAAGGAAAACGCTACTTTATTGAAGTGGAGTAGAGTATTTCAGTAGGAAAATGCTACTATCATGCTTATAAGGTAGCATTTTTCCCAAAAAGTAGGTAAAATGAGAGTTTTGTCAGCTACATAGGGGTAAGTCTAGTCCATTCATCATCTAAGGAAATCATGCTCTTCAATCCCAGTTGTCCTTTTGTGTGATCGACAACTAAAGGTGATCACGGATGGAGAAGTGCATATTTGACCTATAATAGATGCCCCCTAATGTGTGAGGTCAGAGGAAGGTGATGGCCGAAGTACATTATAATTCTAAGTTAGAGGAGGAGCAAGAAACCACAGAACCAAGTCACAAAAGTACCTGAAAAAATGATCAAGGTCAGTGAGCAATTACAATCTTGACATCATATAGATGTGTAGCATGATACAACATGATCTCCGATACATAACTAGGAGATGTATACATAGCATGGCCACTGAAATGCAAGCGTGGATCCATGCTAGAATGAGAGATCATAGCCATAACAAAAAACTGGATCTATGTCTCATGGAGAGCCGAATTGAGTGAGGCTCAATTTTGTGCAGCTTGGGTGATAACATAATGACGTAATGCTATCAAAATCCCAAGGTATTCATCAAAAAAACCCGAGGTACAAACCCTAACCATCTGAATAAATGAGCTGAAGTCGAACATGGGGGGTATCATTTGATTACCGGTCATTGATGTATACTGTTAACAAACGCGGGGGCTTCCACCAATAATGATAATGGGGCCCAAGGTACCTAGTACGATCCAATAAGTGTGAATAAGTGGACTTGACGTCGAACACTTGAGGAACCTATCAAATAAGATACATTGATGTATTCTCATAATTCAATAGCGAGAGAGATTGCCACTCGTGACTGCAATCCTCAAGGTACTAACCTAAAACTCTACACTTCATTCCCAGAGAAAAATGAGTTGATGTCGATGGGAAGAAGTCCGTTGGAAGGGAGGCCTTAAGGCATCCTCCATCATCCAACATGAGGAACACTCAAAGGGTATGAGCTGATGTGGAGTAGTACAAGTAACAATACTGACACTAGGATGGCTGATACATGAGGTCAAGATAAACTACAGAATGGCCGACACATGAGGTCAAGGTAAACTATAGAATGGCTGACACAGGGTGGCTTAGGAAGTTTTCAACATGACGGGAAAGTGATATAAGCCTGCAATGTAGGAGACATTAGCAGACCCTCCATATGGTTGGAAGAATAATCAACCGAGGGAGTAAACAACTCGGAGATCAAGTTCACCCTAAGGTCAAAAACTCAACTGAAATGATAGACTCAAATAGGTGTTGTGTTCAAGGATAGGAATGACTGAACTGCCTTTGAAACTGTAAGATGTGATATACCCTTCTTATCCCTTATTCTTTTTAGATAAAAGAATACCTTTCTTGTTGTTTTAATGAGTCCAAGAAAGAATGAAAACTCAATAGATCCAATCATGTAAAGAGTTTATGCTCGCCGGTGTTTTCCTATTTATAGAGTATGAAAAACTTAAACAATCCTCTATACACCCTCTCGTGGATTTCACATCGAGCCCGAGTAGGTGAGTGATCGCTTGGTGTTTTCAAATTTTGAGAGCCTAAAAACCCTAAAGAAGGCTCCAAAAGGTCCTTTTTCATAAAGTTAGTCTCCTCCCCCGAAAAAGTGTTAAAAAATGGAAGAAGAACTCTTCTAGCCACGGATGACTAGAGTATTCCTTTTTCGTAAGTAATCTGGAAAAGTCCGGAAAAGGGTTAAACTTATACTTAAGCAGATGGGCCTTTAGTTCTTTTAACGAGCTTGAAGAGGAAAAGTTTGCTCGTCAATCTTGTCATATTTAAAGAGTTTAACAAGATCTTAGAGAAAACTCCATAAAAATCTTTTTCGTAAAATTTTAACAAGCCTGAAAAAGTAAACTCGTGACCTCCTTACTGTTTTTAACGAGCTCAGAGGAGATATGGAAGAATTCTCGTAACTTCCTTACTATTTTTAATGAGCTCAAAGTGAAGGTGGAAGAATGCTCAAATCTTCCTTATTGTTTTTAACGAGCTCGAAGAAAAGGTGGAAGAATACTCGTAGCTTCCTTACTGTTTTTAACGAGCTCGAAGGGAAGGTGGAAGACTGCTCATTAGTGGATCAATGTCCAAATGAATGTAATACTGCATTATAGACTTTAGGAAAACTTCATCAGATGGAAGTATATCATCCCAAATAGAACACATGTCTAAACATTCATATGGAGTCATCACTTGGTCAATTGTCAGGACCCAGTGCAGAGAAGGTAAGCATGAATTCAGAGGCTTATTCTCAGTAGCAATTGGACTCAAGGAACAATATGCCACATAATTTGATTGTGACATAGTAGTGCCTACTAATGGGGGACATACCTAGTCTATAGTTGGGTAATAAGGGGGGTCGACAAATGTAAGCTGACCAATGGTGACAATTCTTTCATTGTGAGGAAAATGCATCACACGAAAGAGCGTAGAAACCATAGCCTGCATAGTATATACGTAATCATGCACTAGGATCATATCAAAGTACATAGGGTCCTTTAAAACCATAAAATAAACTAAGACTTTTTTTCCACCCAAAGTAACAGGTACTTGAGGGAGGAATCCCAATGGTTCACTAGGTCTTTTGTTGAAGGTCAACGACCAATTAACAGCTGTAACAAGGTTAGGGAAACCTAAATATCTCCAAGCATAAGGGGATAAGATACTAACAGATGCTCTTTTATCTATAACACATCGGTGAACCGCATGGTTGCCGATATCAACCTTTATCTAAAAAGGTGAAGCAGAAGGAAGGAGAGGCCCAGTTAGACTATTCCAATCAAAGGAAATGATCCCAGAGCTTGGTAGGGGTTCAAAGGAACAGAGGAAGTGCCCCCAATTTCAGGAACATCTGAACTGGTAATGCATAAGACTTCATGAACAGGTGCATCAGTCTCTGAAGGACTAATAGGATTGGTCAAATATTGCATCGATTCGATCGCTTCACTCTCCGAAGGAAGAGTGGGGTTGACCAATGATTGCATTGGTTCAACCCCTTCACTCTTCGAAGTGAGACTGGGGTTGACCAAATATTGCATTGGTTCAACCACTTTATCAACCGAAGGTTGATCAGGTTGTTGAGAATCTACAAACAGTTCAGGAGCAAAGGATCCTTCAGACATGGACCACAGTCTCCGCACCTCTGGAATAGCAGGGCACCAGTGAGTAAGGTGATCTCCCTTAGAAAGTTTACAAAAGAACTTTGGCTTGGGTCCTATAAGCTTAGACTACATAACAATAACAGTACTCTCAGCATGACTAGCATTGGCTAATAGCTTGCCCCCAGCATGAATTGCATTGGCTGGTTTCTCAGAAGCAGAAGACTTTTGAACTATGGACCACACTCTTTGCACCTCTGGAATAGCAGGGAACCGGTGAGTAAGATGGTCTCCCTCACAAAACTTACAAGGGAACTTAAGCTTCTATTTATTAGGTTTGTCGACCATGTCAACTTTCCCAGCATGACTTGTAGTGGCTGATTCAGTGTCTCCAATATGACTCATAGGAACTGGTGACTTGTCATTAATATGACAAGCGGTGATCAATGACATGTCCTCAACATGAGAAACAGTGGTTGAAGACATACTTTCAGTATAACTTGCATTGACTGAAAGTTTTCTCCCAGCATGACCTCCAGAGGCTGGGTAGGTTCCCCCAACATGACTTCCATAGGTAGGGTGGCAAGGTTCAAGCCTGTTGACTATGTTACTATATATATATATCTACTTTAGGCTATATTCTTGCATTAGACATTACTTAATTAAATCCATTTTGTCTTCTTCTGGAATGAATTCTTTGAATGACTCTTATAGCCATAGCCTTTGGGTTGAGAATGAGTAGTTATCAATGTTGTTCTTCCTTTGTTACTTGTATCATTTGGGATTTGGAAAAACTCCTTTGATTTCGGCCTTTATCCTATAACCTCTCACCTTTTTCCTTTCACCAGAATAAGCCATGAGCCTTAAGCCTTTAGCCTCTCACCTTTCAATTTTAGCCAAGCCCAACACTATTGATATACCTACAACAGGGAGGGAGTGACTAGAGCCAGTCACCGTAAGCCTAGAATGAAAGGCCAAGGCCACTTTCGTCATGGGGGAATGAACTAGCTACTCAATATGCCACCCTCAAACTAGTGTACCATTCGTTTACTAAGTTCAAATGTAAATGAAACACTCGCAATGCTACCTTTGCTTACTTAATTTACCACTTTTATGGGGTGGGGTATAGTGCTTTATAGGAAAGGGTGAGGAAAGAGAGTAAGGAGCCTGCTTTGAGCCTTGTTAAAATAGCCTAAAATCCCTTGAAGGTGAGGTAGGTGCGTTGTTAAAATAGTCTGAAGCCCCGGAGCATTGGAATATCTTAACCCATGGAGCCGAGAAAATAGTAGGAGGGACTTACAGAAAAAGAAACAAGCCTATAAGAGGGAATCACTGCAGAAAGATCATCCCAAAAGAAACTAAATGTATAAGAAAGTGTATGGCACCAAGGGAAGGTTCTGTCTGGATTCAACCTTGTGGTACTTTCAGGGTATGACATATAATGGGTGGGACCATGCAAAGAAAGGATAATCTCATATATTATAGCCTATACCCTAATGAATGCTATGTAGGAAGTTATTATAAATAAAAAGAGCGCACTTTGTTTACTTGTTCTTTTATTTTCGGGTAAACGATCCTAAGGTAATGGTCAAGTAATATCGTATGTCACTAACTTGCCTAAGGTAAGGGTATTTATAAGTGACTTAAGACTTAAGGTCATATTGTATGTAACCCACTTGTTCACAGTGATTGAGTTTTTTTCCCTACATGACTTCCAGAGGTTGGGTAAGTGCCCCCAGCATGACCTCCAGAGGCTAGGTGGTTGCTCTCTTGCTTTGGCATCTTCTTCCTATTCTTCCTCCATCTATTCCTTTTAGACTGTTGGTTAATAATATTACTACTTTCACCACATGAGGTGGAAGGAGGAGGAAAAAATGATACTAGCGAAGCGGGCATAGGGTTTTGCTGCTCTTTATGTGAAGTGCTTACGTGAGAAGCATCAGGAGCATGCAAGGCATTCAGAGTGGAAAACAACCAAACCGGTAGCCCTATAGTGAAACCTGAAAGATTCAAAGTAGCCATTAAGGGAGTACCAATGTTCCCAATGAATGGAAAAGCACAAGGATCCCCTTGAACAAGGGTCCCTTGATTGGTGCTCACCGAGATGCTATCCATAGTTCCGACTCAATGGGCTATGTTAAATTTTGAGCATTAATTCACAATACTCTATGATCTTTTCTAAGAGAATAACATATACAGTATATCAATGCATGACAATCACAATATGACAAGCATCACAAGAATCAAAAGCATAAGAGACAAGAGACACAGAGTTTTCGTGGGGAAAACACTAAGGTGAAAAACCCCACAACTTCCTCAGAGATAGAGAGAGAAATGGCTCAACCAAAGTACAACCAAATAACACTGAGATAATCTCCTGATAGCAGATGATCCTCCTCCTCACTAGTGCGCCACTTTCTGAGTGAGATTGACTTGCTTTTCTGAATGTGTAAAATAGAGATCTCCGATCTCTATTTATACTAACCTTTTTGCCCAGTGACCTTATGGGGCCGACTTGTCTAGCTAGGTACATCCACATTATATTATATATAATTCAGGGCCGACCCCACATGGTGGTCTAATAACCCATCAGCAAGTACACACACTTGCGACACTTGTCAATCCACATGACGACACTTCCTTATAGAGGAATGACACATCTCTTATAAGGGTACAATTAATATATATAAAATACACAGATGAAATACATTCCAAAGTTACATATACATCAACACTCCCTCTTAACTAGGAAGGTATTTCTTGACACAATACTGCTAGACAAGTCTTCTTCTCGGGATCATCGTCATTGATGCATCGTCATCATCATCGTCACTGCTGCTACTATCTCAACCAATCTCTGACTCTACTCGTCATAGGAAGTTCTACAGAGCCAGTCCTTTTTCATACTGGATGTAGGCCCACCACCTGTAGGTCTTCATCATCACTGGCCATACTGTGGAAACCTCAGGACTTATTACGTGCATCACAAAACTTGGCTGCAGCATCCTAAGCTATTACGAGCACATAGCTCTACCTGTAGGATCTCCCAGGAGCACATTACATGTGACCCATCACAAAACATGGCTGAAGCATCCCAGGCTGTTACGAGCACACGGCTCTACCTGTCAGATCTCCCAGGAGCACATTACATGTGATCTCACCACAAAACCTGGCTGAAGCATCTGAGGCCTTTTTCATCTTGTCCAGATCTCCCAGGAGCAAATTACATGTGGTCATGGAAAAACCTGGCTGAAGTATCTAAGGCCTTTTTCATCCTATCCAGATATCCCAGGATCAAATTACATGCCATAGGACAAAACCTCGCAAGAGCATCTTCCAGATATCCCAGGGCACCGAATTACATGCCATAGGCAAAACCTCGAAAGACTATCTGTGGATCTCCCAGGGCACAAATTACATGTCCTCCCAAGCAAAACCTTGAAAGAGCATTTGCCAGATGTCCCAGGGCACCAAATTACATGCCATAAGCAAAACCTCAAAAGACCATCTACAAATCTCCGAGGGCACAGATTACATGCTTACCTACACAACCTGATCCACGGCCACAAAGTATCATCTGATACTCATCAAACATCATCCTGATGTACACATGATCATCCTAATCATCATCACTGCAACATTCTGCTTCATGTCATCTGGAGAAGCTCATCATCCACAATCATCCTGATCGTACAATGCATCCATCTGATGCACACCAAGTATCCACCTGATACATACATAGATACATGATCCACACAATGTATCCATCGGCATACATGATCTACCTGATCATACAAAGATACATGATCCACACAATGTATCCATCAATCATACATGATCTACCTGATCATACAAAGATACATGATCCACACAATGTATCCATCAGCATCCAACATGATGCGTACATACATAAGTGATCCAACTGATCATATCCAGCATCCAACATGATGCATACATACATAAATGATCCAGCTAATCATATCCAACATCCAACATGATGCATACATACATAAATGATCCAACTGATCATATCCAACATCCAACATGATGCGTATACAAAATACATACACATGATCCAACTGATCATATCCAGCATCCAACATGATGCATACATATATACATATAATGATCCAACTGATCATATCCAAGCAGAAACCAGAACATAATCCTGATGTTCATCATCCAGCGCTTACATCCACAGCCATGTGAAGGATCCCCCTTCCAACATGCTTGGAATGGCTTCAGCAAATGTGTCCATCACTTCTTCCTCGAAGTGTCCTTGATCTAAAGAATGCCAAGCCTCTCTCTAAAGTACTCAAACTTCACCCTGGCTAGTGGCTTCGTCAGCACATCTACAATCTGCTCGTCCATCGCAACATACAGGAGCTTCACGGCTCCTCTCTGCACCATATCCCTGATATAGTGATATTTGATCTCTATGTGTTTCGACCTGTCATGAAACACTGGGTTCTCAGACAACTTCACACAACTCTGGTTATCATAGAAGATACCAGTAGAATCCAACGGGAGATCAAATAACTCAGACAGTAGCTTCCGTAGCCATAATGCCTCACAACTAGCTAAACAGGCTGCAACATACTCTGCCTCAGGTGTACTCAGTGCTACGCAGGACTGCTTCCTGCTAAACGAAGAGAACACACCTGATCCCATACTGAAGCAACACCCAGATGTGCTCTTCCTATCTGCAGCACTGCCTGCCCAATCTGAATCAACATAACCCTGCAGGTTAAACTTTTGATTTGCTTCATACTTGAGCCCATAATCCACTGTACCTTTCAGGTACCTCAGAATATTCTTTACAGTAACCAGGTGAACACTCCTCGGATCCATCAGGAACTGGCTCAATTTGTTCACAGCAAAGCAAATATATGGTCTCGTGTTCGTCAGGTACATCAAGGACCCAATCATCTGACGATACATAGAGACATCAACCGACTCAGATGAAGCATCACATAGAAGATTAAAATTCGATGCCATAGGTGTGGCCATGGCCTTGCAATCCATCATCCCAAATCTCTTCAGGATATCTACTGTGTACTTCCCTTGACTAAGGAAGATTCCACTTGCACTCTGCCACACCTCCATACCTAGGAAATAGTGCATCATTCCCAAATCTTTCATATCGAATTCAGCAGTAAGCTTCCTCTTAGTATCTGCAATCAGTCTGTCATCTCCTGTTACAAATAATTAATCCACATACAGGAGTAGAATCACCGGATTCCCTTCCTCAACCTTGTAGTAAAGGTTGGAATCCACTTTACTCTTGGTAAAGCCCAAACTAGATAGGAAGCTGTCCATCCTACCATACCAAGTTATGGGAGCTTGCTTCAAGCCATACAAGGCTTTCTTCAATCTGCACACATGTGACTCCCTATTAGTTCTTGGGACTGCATCCCAAACATCTTCTCCATGATCGACGGATCATGGCATTCCATTTCTTCATCCCAGATCCTAGGAACTTCAATATCTTCAATATCTTCAATAGATATCTTTGTTGCTGGAACAAATGTTGTAGTCCTTTTGTAGGTGAAGATATACGGTCTTTCCTACAAAACAAGTTAAATTGCATGATTAGAAACATCTCATAATTTTTAGAACAAATTCTTTACACATAAAGAAATATGTCATGTAGTCATGCAGTTATCTTAGCCAATGCTTCAATACAACATTTATCCATGTTCCACAACTTTCTAGATGCCTTCCAGTCTCTACCAGAACATTGTTAAGAGTTTGCACTACTCCCAACATGTCAGCAAAGAGGTTTCATTCTAGATAAGTAGCACTGGAATGTTGTACAGTGCCATAGGCCACTTACCCATCACATGCATATTAGTAGTATACTATTCATTAATGCAATCATTCTAATATGCAAAATACATCTCCTAAGTCTAGGAACATAAGCATAATATTATACAAGCAAAATAGGCAAGAAATGATAATTGAAATACTTATCTTTGTTTGTTTGTTGGGTGGACTCCCTCTGAGTCTTTGCTTCTTGGCAGGAGCTGCTGAAGTAGCTTCTTCTACACCTTACTATTGTGGAATGTAGGAAGATGGTCAACTCCCTCTGAAAATCTGCATCCTTGCAAGAGCTACTGGAGTGTGCTCCCTCTTGATCTTTGCTTCCTGGATTACCTGTCCTTGAACTTATATTCATTCTTGCTGACATCAATCTTCTTGAACACAGAAAATACCTCTTCTGGTGTCTTGTTGTCCAATATCTTGTGGGGAGTTCTGTTATGCACATAAACAGTTGTTCTAGCTACTTCTGCCCATAGATGCATAGGTAGATCTTAGTCATGGGGCATTGTTCTTGCTGCTTCCATGATTGTTTTGTTCTTCCTTTCTGCAACTCCATTCTGTTTGTGGATTGTAAGGAGTAGTCAACTCCCTCTTAATCCATGAATCACTGCAAAGCTTCTTGAAGTCACTTGAGGTGAATTCTCCACCATTGTCGGATATGAATGTTTTGATCTTCTCGTCAGTTAGATTCTCCATCAAGGTTTTGAATTCCTTGAATTTATCAAACACCTCATCTTTGCTCTTCAAGAAGTATACCCAAGTCTTCCTGGAGAAGTCATCAATAAATGAGACATAGTAAACATACCCACTCAGGGAACTCGACGACATAGGACCACATACATCTGAGTGGATGATTTCCAGGATGTCTTTTGCCTTGCTTTCACTGCTTGGGAAAGCCTTCTTAATGTTCTTACCTTTTGCACATCCTTTGTAAACACCTTTATGTTTGGTCTTGATTTCAGGAAGACCCTCTACAGCCTTGATTGCAATTGGAAGTGCTCTATAGTGCATATGAGCAAGTCTTCTATGCCAAAGTTCACTTGGATCCATGGATTCATGCACCATGGCATGTTCAGGTTGTCCCTTCAATTTATACAAACCTCCCTCTTGTTCTCCAATCACTACTGCATCATCTATGTTCTTTCCCTTTGGCCACATTAGGACTTGTCCATCCATAAATGCAACCTCATACCTTTTGCATCCAATGCAGAGATGGAGAGTAAGTTCTTCTTGAGCCCAGGTACATAAATTACTTCTTTCATCTTCAAGGATTTTCCAGAATCTCGGTTGTAGGAGGCTTCACCACTTCCTTTGATTGGGTATTGATAATCATCCCCACGTTTCACCTTATGGGGTGATTCATGTTCAGATAGATTCACAAAAGATTCCTTAAACCCGGTCATGTGTTTGGAAACCCCACTATCAATCAACCAATCATTACAACCATGGGAGATGGTACCTATGAGAGCAGAGATCAGAACATACTCTTCTTCACTTGATGAGTTATCATCACTTTCTTCCTTAGCCTTCTTCTTGGGTGGTTCATCATCCTCTGCAGCATGAGCATGAAACCTTCTTTTGCTGCCCTTCTTCTTCTTATTGGAGTTGTTGTTGTCCTTCCTTTTCTTGGGACAATTTATGGCAATATGTCCTTTCTCATTACAGGTGAAGCATATTCTTCTTTCTTTGAAGTGATGTGAAGATTTCTTGGAGTGATATGGCTCTCTCTTAACTTCCCTTTCTTGGTGTGAGCTGTGAGAGCTTGATCTTCATTCCCCATCTTTTATTCTCGCGCCACAAGCCTTGCTTCTTCTTGTGAGCATTCTTCCTGTAGTCTACTGAAGGAGATCAACTTCTTCCTTGCACAAATTCCTTGGATAAAGGAATCCCATGACCTGGGTAGGCCATTTAGAGTGGTCATCACCACTTCACCATTCTCCACCATTTCATCCACTGCTTCTAGCTATTCCTTGATCTGGGAGACCCTTGAAAAATAAGATTGAATGGTTTCTCCATTCTGAAATTTCATTCCTTTCAATTGGTTCCGCATGGTCATCTTTCGATTTATGTTCTTCCCTTCAAATAGCTTGGTCAAAGAGTCAAACATCTCCTTGGGTGTCCTAAGAGAAGACACATGGGGTATGAGATGGTCTTTGATAGAATTAGCAATGATTCTCTTTTCCTTGACCAAGTTCTTCTTATGCAATACCTTGGCCTCTTCATCCTCTGGGATAGGGATGTCTTCTTTCACTTATGAGTCCAACTCATTCTCTTCCAGGATTAACCCAATTCTATACTTCCAGGCTCGGAAGTTATCAACCCCTTCAAGCTTATCCTCAAGCTTGGTGTGGAGATACATCTTAAAGAGTACTTCAAATGGAAATAGAAAAGATTTAGATCTTACCACTTGAAGTGCTGAAAACTGGATCTGGTCCTGGATTAGGGTTTGTCAGAAAAACCCTAAAAATTCAAAATGTGAATTTCAAATTTTTGAAACGATAGAAAGATGCACCTTAGTGAGTTGATCAGCCTGGTACATTTAGAATTTGAGATCAGCAAAGTCTTGCCCTTCAAATTTGCCTTTTTGTCCTCCCGGGTTCACTAGGGAGAGCCCTGAATTAGGGTTTGAGTTTCCTGGAGATATACCTAGCCAAAAATCTCGATCCAAAGCTCTAAACTTCTATTTTGGCAAGGAGCTTCCAGCTGTGTCTTCAGATTCCATAAATTCCTATTTTTGTGGAAACCCTAATTTTTAGGGCCAAATCTGAAAATGCTCGGAACTAAGTTTTGAATGGATAGATAGATGCGCCTTGATGAGTAGAGTCAATCTACTATACTGATTTTCAAAAATCTATGTAGAGAAACCCAATAAATAAGGAACTCAAGCTTCCGTCACTGCAAAATGTCTTCTTGTCAGGTTAGCTCTGACACCATGTTAAATTTTGAGCATTAATTCACAATACTCTAGGATCTTTGCTAAGAGAATAACATATACAGTATATCAATGCATGACAATCACAATATGACAAGCATCACAAGAATCAAAAGCATAAGAGACAAGAGACACAGAGTTTCCGTGGGGAAAACCCTAAGGTGAAAAACCCCACAACTTCCTCAGAGATAGAGAGAGCAATGGCTCAACCAAAGTACAACCAAATAACACTGAGATAGTCTCCTGATAGCAGATGATCCTCCTCCTCACTAGTGCGCCACTTTCTGAGTGAGAGTGACTTGCTTTTCCGAATGTGTAAAATAGAGATCTCCGATCTCTATTTATACTAACCTTTTTTCCCAGTGACCTTATGGGGCCGACTTGTCTAGCTAGGTACATCCACATTATATTATATATAATTTAGGGCCGACCCCACATGGTGGTCTAATAACCCATCGGCATGTACACACACTTGCGACACTTCCTTATAGAGGAATGACACATCTCTTATAAGGGTACAATTAATATATATAAAATACACAGATGAAATACATTCCAAAGTTACATATACATCAACAGGTTAGAAATATATAAGGCCAACTAAGGGCGAAAGGCACAAAGAGCACACCACTACAGAATCCTAAGTATCCAAAACCAGGAAAAGAAGGATGGTGAATGCTCTCAATAGAAAGTCTGGGATGATCAGGGCCCATAACAAGCAAGTAGAGCATTGAAGAATAGTTATACGATGTCTAGTTCACGTCCTCTGGGTGCAAGCGTTTGAATCACCAAACCGCCCTCCCGGGATTACTGAAAAGGGTTACATTCCGTATTTTTCCTAGCTACAATGAAAATATCCTTTCACTGCCACCTATGTAAGAAGCCCTAAAGTCAAGATACTAAGGCTATCATTAACACAAAAGAAGCTCTGGGGGATAGTCGCAGGTCTGACTAGAATGCATGGGCAGGGTAGCTAAGCTCGAAATCCAAAAAGGATCCCCATACGCGAACCAGCCTTGGTGTATGCTCCGAACAAAAAGTGAAGGGGTATCCTCACTATTTCACCTTCACAAGACCTTGTGCTTAACTCCGGTTTCAGTGGAGCTTTCAGAACAACTTTGATGTCAATGGGTTTACTTAAAAATAGTCTCACTATGATTATTGAGTAATGAAAATGGTTTCGGATAGTTAACGTGTGTTCTAATCCAAAACCCTAGCCTAAGCTAGTTGGTGTAGTGACATCCCTAGAAAGAAACGTTACTAATAAATTTTATTAATTATTCTTTTTAAGGGTTGTTCTTTACTCAAAGGTTGTAGTGCATTGTGTGGTCTGGTTGTGACATCAAGTAAAGTGCGTAAATGAAACAACTTTCAAAACAACAAAAGACTCTTTTTCTTTTTCCGTTTATGCTCTTTCCAAAATGAAACTAAGCAAACCTAAAACAAGTTTCTTTTTTTATTTTATTTTCAAATTCAAAACAAAGTAAACTACACTACTTCGAAATGATTATAAGTCTCACTAATTTGGACTACAAAACTCATTTTTTTTTCTTTTTCTAATATACGTAAAAGAAAAAGAACTCGAAAATGGAAGCAAGTAAGACCTAAAAGAGCAATGTAAGTAAGGAAAAGCAACTCTAAGGTTCACAACAATCAACTTGATTACTTGACAAAGACTTGTCCTACGAAGTTTTTAAAGGGAAAAAACCTTGAGATTGGAAAACAAAGTGAAAAGAAAAGAAGGATAAGAGACTCTTAAAATGGAAAGGCAAACCTCAAAGGTTGCTCCAAAGAATCAAGAACCCTAAAATGCACTAAGCCAAGATAACGGTAGGCAAGCGAACCAAAGATGGCTTTACAATCACAAAGACTCAAATGGAAGCAAACTGAAAGACTTCAACTTACTTGAAACTGAAACTGACAAAGCAATCAGGAAGCGTCTAGACTCAAAAAGGTTTTGAAAACACCCTAAGGACTCCAACTAGGGGTCAAACCCTAAATCAAAGGTCAAGACACCGTCAAAGTGTGCTTAGTGTTGCCACAAAAAACAAATGTTACACAACAAAGGTTTGTAGACCTGCAACAAGCGTCTAGGGTACAGGAGTGCAGCTATGTCCAAAATGGAGCAAAGCAGGGTCTTCAAAAAGAGCCCCACAAACAAACAAGACACCTCAAAAGTACTCAAGCAAGCAAAATATGACCTAAGGGACTTAGGAGAGGCAAACAAGACTCAAGAAGGGCATAAAGACTTCAAGGATCAGTTAAGAAGACAAGGCAAGAGGCTGGAAATCAAACCAAACAAGTGGAAATCCAATCCCAAAAGCAAAGAGAGACTTACAGGAAAAAACTCTACTGTGCAGTATACAAACCTGCGTACACAGGGATGTGTACCCTACTGTGCAGTAGGGAAAGCAACATTTTTTAACAGGTGTACTCTAATATGCAATAGGTAAAGCAGCATTTTTCAGCAAGTGTATGCTACTGTGTGCAAGGGAGACCAACGTTTATGCCGGAGAAGGCTTAAAACAAGCTTTAAAACTTCAAACTGAGATGAGTCAAGGAATGGAAACAAGATACAGTAACCTACCAAGCCTCTCAAAGGATCAAAAAGATAAAAAAGTACTAGAAGGAAAGTTAAATGACTTTCTCAGAACAGAAAACAACTAGTCCCCAGCGGAGTCGCCAGTCTGTTGTTTGGGAAATCTACCCTATAGCGAGGAGAGGGACACTACCAACTTCTGGGGTGATAGCTAAATACATAGATCATATAGCATAGGATTCTACAAAAGGAAAGAGATCAAGGTTCTTGAAGGCATACCTTATTAACGATGTTCGATCCTAGCTTTCGCTTGCTCCTTCGATCGATCCTCCACTTGATCTTTCATTTGACGAACCTGGAATACAAAGATACCTTCCTCAGGATATCTTGATTGATGTAACAATGATGAAATTGAAATACAATTTAGACATCAAATACAATCAAGCATTTAATCCAAACAAACATGCAATCCATTAGACATTTGATTGGGACGGGAAGGGTATTTCAACCTTTATTGTCAAAAGCAAATAATGAGTATAACTATACTTGATCATTCAGAGTGCTTGTGCAACCGGATCCTGGGTCTTGCTCTTCAAACTAACTTTGGAATTCCTCCAGCATAACAACCCTTTATGCATAGTTTCTCTTGCTAGGTCATTATGACCATTAAAAGTCTAGCCTCTCTCTTCTATCCCCCTTGTACTTATGGGACAAGGTAGGCGGTTTGGATCGAGATGTAGTTTGGTTGGGAAGTTGGGGAAGTTGCAAAACCAACTTCAACTAATCCCAATTCATCAAATTAATATATTTTTTATTACTTTTTAAGGTGTACGCTAGTTTTCTTAAGTGAAGTAGCGTTCAACATGCAACTCCCCCGCTTTACAACTAGCGTTTGCAAGATTTTTTGAGTTGTATGCTACTGTATTGAAGCAAACTAGAGTATTTCAAAAAGCAAACGCTACCTTATTGAAGTGGAGTAGAGTATTTCAGCAAGAAAGTGATACTATCATGCTTATAGGGTAGCATTTTTCCCAAAAAGTAGGTAAATGAGAGTTTTGTCAGGTGTAGAGGGGTAAGTCTAGTCCATTCATCATCTAAGGCAATCATGATCTTCAATCCCATTTGTCCTTTTGTGTCATTGACAGCTAAAGGTGATCACAGACGAAGAAGTGTAGATTTGACCTATAACAAGGGCCATGAAATGTTTTCTTTCATGGATGGTTTTTGAGGATATAACGAGATTCAAATAAAACCTGAAGACCAACACAAGACAACTTTTATTTGTCCTTAGGGAACCTTCGCTTATCGAAAGATGCCATTCGGCCTAAAGAACACTGTCGCTACGTTCCAGTGTGCAATGAACTTCGGTTTTCACGATATCAAACATGTGGTTGAACCTTATCTTCATGATCTCGCAACATGATCTCGTAAGAGGAAAGACCATCTATATCATTTGAGACTCGTGTTTGAAAGATGAAGATATTTTAAGATTCGAATGAATCCTAATAAGTGTGTGTTCTGTGTCAATTCCGGACCTTTACTGGGTTTTATTTTATCCGGTCGTGGCATTGGTGGACTCTAGGAATGGGTACCTAATTAGAGTAGTTAAACCGGAAGTGCACTTTAATTATCGACTAGGGAGCGTACAAACTTAAGAGGTGCTAAGCACTGTATGTGCTCCATAGAATAGTCTTAGTCATTTAGGGTGTCGAGATGTATCTTAAAGACCTCTCAAGAAGGAATTGGAAGTGAGTTGTTTCTAAACAAAGAATGAAAGAATATAAAAAAGGTTGTGAATCTATGAACTAGAAATGTTGAAACTGGTAGATCTTTATGCTAAGAATTAAATGCTGGAAAACTGTAAATCTAGTCTAAGAAATGAAATGCTGAAAACTTGGGAAACTTGATCTAGAAATAAAATACTAAAAGCTTGGGAAACTTGATCTAGAAATAAAATATTGAAAGCTAGAAATTTAGCTAAGTATTGAATGTTGAAAATCAATCAACTTTTATCTATTCAAATCTAATTCCAAAAGTGATAATCATTAATCTATTCAAATCAAAGAACTGAAACAATTAACGTCTATATGATTGAACTCAAATAAGGGAAAGATGCATGGAATTACAGATCCGTATCACTACCTAGAATTAATATGACACGCTGAAAAACAGGGGTAAAATCTAACTACTCAAAATGCATGTACAGGACTACGGAAAGCATGTCACGAAACTATAGAATCGGTATTATCAAACTACAGGAAAAATCGTTGAACTTAAATAAGAATCTATTGTTCAAACCATTATCAAAGCATTTCACATAATTTGATGATTAAACCAATTAGCAAAACACATGAGAAATACCTGAATTAAAATGAGGCTCTTGACCTACGTGTTGAGGGGGCCCTCCCCAACCCATATTTCAGAAGTTGAATTAAACTTAGAAACTCAAAGCTTGAAATAACGTCAATCCTTCCATTATTAAAATCGTAACTTCATGTGTCTGAAAAGTTTTAGAACATAACAGTCTCGAATAAAATATGCTGAATATAAGTTCTACAAAAATGCCAACAGGGACCTCTTGCTACTCAAGAGGTCCATATAGATATCTATTTTGAAACATAACCTAACTCTATGCTTAAATATCGATCCTGCTAAACATGAGTCTTCTTCCTTAAATCAGGGAAATGTGGCACTGAGCCACCCGTGGTCTTTCAGTCCTCGAGCTAGATTTGCTAGTTGTCTCTTAGATCACCTACGCTTGCTCTTACATACTTATTTCCATATAATTAGCTCATTGTAAATTCCTTTTAAGCATAAAATAATAATCTCTAAACTTCTCTATTTAATAATCAAAACAAATGCATTATTCCCCACAAACAGAGATATTTTCCTCATCCATTACTATGCTTGTGTGGCATAAAAAGGCTATAGAGTACCTAATTTGGTACTCATCATCTCCCCCAAACCGAAGGAATTACCCATCCCTGGGTGACATATCATGTTCTTGAACAACTTCTCTGACGTCCCAGGCAACAACCCTAAGGGACCCCGCCTACCTATGATAGCCCAAGGTCTGGTCATCTTTGGTCCATGTTCTTTTCTCCTCTTCTTCATTGACCTGTTCTCTTATAATCAAGGGAAAAAAGAATGGTGGGCTTAGTTTCATGTCTATCAATCTGATTTGGTGCTTTATTAATGATTCCCTGTATAACTTAGCCTTGGTGAGAGCAGTCTCTAGTATGAGGCAGGAGTGAGGCTCCCTCTTCTTCAAATCTTCTATGATTCTTTCCCATCTCTCACCGATGGATTCCTGAACTTCCTTGTACGTGCACTGAAGGGTGAGGTCGAAGTTTGTTACTGCCTCCTATTGTTTTTCAAGAAGGATAGGAATCAAATCCTCATATGTGGTGATAATCCTATGGTCATGGATTACTCTTTTAGGATGAGTTGCCTCATTCCTGATCCATAATGGTTTTTTTCACTCCTTAGAAAGGTATAGATGAGCATCTTGTGCTCTCTTGATCTCATGGTTCAGCCAGGAGCAGAGTCCTCTGAGCTAGAAGTCTCCCATGTAGGGATTTGGTGACCAGTTGGGTGAGCTGGGCACCACGAAGTTATGCAAGAAAAGCTCACATAATTGGTCTTTTTCCAATTCTGTGCAGCTCAGAGAAGTGTGAACGAACTCCTTTAGAGTGTTTAACTCTAGAGGCAGACCTTGCTTTAGCCACTATAGTTGAAAGTTTCCCCACTTCTCCTTTAGGTAGATCATATAGATTTTAGATGGTGGCCTAAGTCCCAATATACCATCATAGATCCTAGCGGTGGTAGTCAATGTATCCTCTAATTGCTGAATTCTCTGGTCTTTCTGAGCCAGTTCTTCATGAGCTTGGCCCAATTTCTCCTTCAGTGCCAAATTTTGTTGTTCTACCAACTTTAACTCTCCCGTGTGCTGCATTTCCAAAATATGGGTCTTTTCATGTGCAAACAGTGTGGTTGCAGGTGAAGTTGGATGGCTTCTCTGGATCCTTGCTTCAATTTTTAATGCTTCCAACTACTCCCTGAATTTTGCTAGTTTTGTCAGTGCCTCAGCTAGCCGATATTTGACTCCAGGGGTTACAACTTTATCAACAGGATTCCATTGGAAATCATCATCTCTTTTGGTGTAGTTGGGTTGTCCTGGTCTACCCCAAAATCATCATCATGATAAAATTTTTGAATTATGGGGCTAGGCTCCCTTTCTAATTTCTTTACATGCTTGTTTTTGGGATGCTGTGTGACCCTTTTACTTCTCCTTTTCGACCCTTTACCACTAGTGGAAACCCCTATTTTTTTTTGTGGGAGTCATCTTTTGAATGTTTGATCGTAATTAGGGTATCGGCCATAACTTCATTGTCGCTATCCAGGTCAATCTCTCTCTTAGATCCTGATGTAGAAGTGGATTTTTCCTTTGACCCTGAAGCTAGGGTATGCATGGATTAGGTGTACCCCTCATTCTCTGCATGTCATTAGCTAATATTTCCACAAACTCCTCCCATGAGAGTTCTGTAACCTGTACCATTAATTCTTCACAAATTATCAATTTGATTAGCCCATGGTGGGCTAGTGCATCTTCTTTTTCCTAAACTACCTTTTTTCTCATTTCTCCCAGAGATTGAAGAAGATAATAGGGAGTGCTGATGTTGTTATTTGGTGTAATAGGCCCCTGTGTCTCAGCAGTTCAAGAATTCAAAAGTGTAATATTGGAACATAGCTAATCCTCCCTGTGCATGTTATATATTTCAGAACGACAGCAGCTATCTCATCCCAGGGTGTTGGCATGGTGGTTCTCTTGACTCCATTCTTGTCGTCTTCATAGACTTCTCCTTGTCCAAAGAAGGTTGCCTTTTCCCTTTGGTTGGATTCCCGGTCATCTCTTCCTTGGTGCATACCCACGGGGAGCCCTATGTATTTTGCAATTTCCTCCTCGTCAAGTATGATACGTAGTCCGCTTATCCAGGTGACAAACTGTTCATCTTTTATATGTTTCATGTTTTTGGAAATCCTAGGGCCACCTCAGTATTGGACCCTCTCAGTCAAGAGATAAAGGGAATCCAACCCACATCACGGAGGATCAATAAAACTTGTGGGTTTTCATAAATGGGGTTGTGATCCTCCGACTCACTTCTTTTTAACCCCTTCATCATTTTTGAATTTTGCTACTATAATCAATGAACCACAAAGTTTTGAGTGATGGTTGAATTACCTCAACTGGAAGGGATTGATCACAGGCTTGAAGTGCAGCTTACTCGATGAGTGATGATGCGAACCTCCAGTTTTCTTACTTCTGAGAAGCTTGCATTTCCAAATTGGGTATTTTTGTAGATTATGCAGCCTTATTTAGCTGTTTTTAGGCAGCATAATCTACAAGGGCCCAAAACATAGATGTTCATAGGTTTTATCATTCTTTCTTCCATTTGTTCGCAACCAGTCAAACCCAATGCTATCTTGAATTTGTAGAATGGTGTGCTTGAAACTACTCCCCAAGTTAGAGAGCGATCATGGACGCCTCCAGGTCAAGAGTTTTGTGCTATGTAAATGCCCTCACCATTAGAAAATCCCTGGCCATTCCAGTCGATTTTTTCCAAAAATCCCAAAGCTACAGGGAAGAATCCCTAATCCAACACTACAGAATTTCCCCAATCCCATTGAAGCAGATTTTTTACCATGCTTCCCGACATACGAATGCCTCTATCTAGGGCGTAGCTTTCCCTGTCGAAGCTATCCTTTCTAAGGAAGAGTCAAAATTTGTTATTTCCATGTTGGCCCAGTTCTTAGGGCTAGATAGTGATGAGTATATAACTCAGCCCCTGATAAGCCTAATGTTTCTTTTAAGTACTTGCCCTATTGTGTTAGAACACCCCAGCCTGCCTACCTTGTGTGCATGCCTGAAGTTTGACGAATCCCTAGCTAGAACAATCCACTCTCAGTTAGTGGAATTCCCCAAGACAGACTTTCAGATTCCAATAATACTTATTGAATATGTTCTTGATATCACATGAAGAGAACCTATAGGTGCCAAAGTTGCATCTTACCAAAGAAATGTACTCATATTATAAAGCATTCCTGAATGACCTTATGGCATAAGTCTACTTCATTTTCTTCCAAAAGAAGCTTCCTAGGGTTCTTCCAGAAATGAAATACTTGTTGGAGACCTCCATGGGGAAAGGAGTTGGGGACTTGTTCTTGCTAAAACATGGCACTGTAATCAGATTCTATGGATATTCCCATGCTCTTTATGTGTTAAATGTTTTCCTGATCCCCATAATACTCACCTTGGAATTTGTAAGACAAAAATTGAAGGTGGAATGTGAGCATTTCTTAGATGAAAAGAAGTCGTCAGACATCAGTTTCCCATGGACAATAGGCCCTTTCATTTTCAAGAGCAAGGCTTCTCTCCCATGCATTGAGTAAATGGTTAGTGACATGGGATTCCAATCAAAGACAACCATAAACTATAATCCTCACCACATAATTTCAAAGCAGAGGAAGGAGAGTAATAGAAAGGGTTATGAGAATTTCGAACTGATAGGCTTGGATGATATGGAAAATTGGTTAGAGTACCCTAACAAACGATAGATGGAAGTAGATGAGCAGGAAGTCTCAATCCCCTGAGAATCACAGGTAAATCCCACATCACTAGTGCCTATTTCCCCTACCCTGCTCCCATCAGTATCAGCAGCTATGCCCCTTTCCATTAATTCAGATAAATCCAACAAGTTGGAAGGAAATGAGCCCATGGATGTTGATGGTGATAGAGAAAGAGCCTCCAAAAAGAAAAATGTAGAGAAGCTTGAACAACAAATTGTGGTAGTACTAGCAGGGTAGGAAAAAAAAAGAAACAAGTGAAGGTCTAAGTACTTGTTTTTGAAGTTAAAGAATATAAATTCCACCAAATATCCACTGAGCTTACAGCACCCATCAAAAGTAGGGCTGAGTTACTAGACGAAAATGAGGAGGATCCAGAAACGGTCTTAGGGGAGGCTAAGTTATATGCAGATGTGAGAAATATTTCAAAGAAGGATGTAGCCTTGGTGGAAAGTAGAATCCTAACCCATAATACCCTAATTCTTGCTTTGGCCACCAAGAATAAGGCCAACTAGCTAAAAGTAAATCTAGAAGACATCCTTGTTCCATATGTAATCAATTTACATAAAGAGACTGGTGAAGTCATCTATAGTAAATTATAGAAAGCTTCCCTGGATCGATCCAAAGTGCATGCTAACAAATATAAAGTCCAAAATCAGCTGAGAATAGAAAAGATAGAAAACAAGTCCCTGAAAGCAGAAGTAAAAAAGAACCTGTTATCACCTAAACTATAGTTACCCCTATGGATGTATCCACTCATGGATGGCAATAGGGAAGGGCAACTCAAAAGGTGCAACCACGATCACCTCGACCTCCAATAGATGGTTGTCACACCAGTTGAGGCAACCTTCACTTTATGTTATCTAGCCCAGACAACAAAGGGGGAGACCCGATCTACTCCCGATAGGAGAGATCAAAACCAAGACACCAAATCAAGTTAATTCTAAGTGAAGTAAGGTGTATGGTTTATCTTAGACCTTAGGATGAATTCACAAAACAAGTGAGGTGTTCAATGAGTGTAGCTTTGGTTCATTATTGATGTGAGAGTGACTTATGATTTGTGAAATTGGATCCAGGATTAAAGTAATAGTTCAATGTGAGAAAATCCACTGCCTTGGGAACCGTGTCCAATGCATGGTAGTTTAGGGGTTGAATTGGGGCTAACTAGTACAAGTGACAAGCTTGATCATGATACATGATGACATCAAAGGGTTTAGTTCACGACACAAGGGTCAAACCACATGTTAATCCAACAATCTAGGAAAGTCGAATTGACATGGAGAGAGACCAGTGCCTTGGGAATTGGGATAATGGAGTCAAAGTAAGGTTAAATTGTGGTTAAGGACTCCTATTGCATGAGATAAGTGGGAAATTAAAGTCTTGATGGATGAATAGGTCTAGATCTAGAGATTTAATGTTTTGTCCTAAGTGGACCACAATCCCTTAAAACAAGGAATGCTATCCCCAAGGCAAGATTTGACAAGGTGACCTACTAGACCTAGGTTTTGAATTATGCCCATTCCAAATCCACGAAGATCTCATATAACCATGTCCTAGAAGTGGGAAAACTCACTTCTCCAAGGTGGTGCGACTTTACCCAAGGAGGCTAAAAAGTGGGATAAATGACTCAAGACAAGTCCAATGGCATCCAAACTTTAGATCCAAGTAATTTAAGCAAGTGAGAGTATGAATCTATAATTTCATGGCAATCCAATGGCTAGATCTTACTAGATCTGAGTTTAAAGATATCAAGTGGTCCAAAAATGGGATTAAATCCCTCAAAATGTGGAATAGGGCCCACAAGGTAGAAATAAAAAAAGTGACAATCTGGGGGTAGGTTATTGGATGTGTAGATCATGAAACAAGCGGGATCTCAACTACCCACGTACTAGATCTAGGTCAACCCACCAAACTAGGAAGTGCGCCCTTGCTTGAAGAGGCTAAATGCCTTGGGAAGAGGGTCAAATGGAGGCCAATCCTCACCAAACTATATATCTAGGATGACGTGGATACTATAGAGGTGGGTTTTCAATATTATACCCAATAACCCACTAGATCTTAGTAGATCTAAGAAAATGTAACAATGAGGGTTTGAAGAAATAAGGGTTTTATCAATTTATGAGCTATGTCAATGGATTGGATCAATATAAGAGAAACAAACCTGTGGATCTTACCTGGGTAACCTTGTAGATTCCTTGATGATGATGATCTATGCAAACCCGATCAATTTGAGAAGCTTTGAGGTAGTTTTCTATGCAATTGATTTAGTCCAAGAAGCCAATGCACCCTCTCTCCTGCACAACAAATGTCAACAATATCAGATTTGATGCAATCAAGAGATAACACTAATGCCACAAGAGAAGTAACAGAAAGATAGCATTGATCACAATGATACTAATGATAACCCCCTGATACAAGCAAATGCCAAGAAAGTCGATTTGAAGAAGCCTTGCAAAATCGCCCTTGTTGAAGTTTCCCTCCTGTAGACAAGACAATGATTTCCAAAATAGATAGATCTTACCACAAATTCCAAATGCTAGGTTGAAATAGACTTTCCAATGACCATCTAAGAACACTAGATGCAAAGGAAACCCAAGAATTTCTGCAAGAAAGTTTTTATATACCAATAATCCAAGAGCTAAAGACCCCTTACAATGAGAAGCTCTCTCCTTTAAATAGGAAGGAGAGGCATCAAAATCCTAAGCACTTTTTGAATGAGTGGCTAAGATTAAAAGATACAAATGTCTAATCAATGGTTGTGATGATCTCAACAATAAAATACATGGATCACTCATAAAATATAACATAAGTGGACAAAATCGCCCTAGAAGAGGGGAATCCCACCAAATCATGATGACAACATATAATAAGAAGCTTATGGTGGGTCCAAGGGGTAATTTTCGCCACCGTTGGTCAATCTCCATAGCACAATAATAATAAAATAGTCATCAATATACCAAATCGTGCCTCTATGGTCAAATCGTAGGCCTCAAAAGACCTCAAAAATCATCAGAAAGTGCCATAAGTGATGGATGTGGGCCCCGATGAAGCTGAAACTATTGGAGGAGGTGCAGAAGACATCAATCCATCATCACTGATCATCCCATGCAAATACCTTGCCTCGTTAGCTAAAATCGAATTCCTCAATAGCCATTTCTACTAATCCTGAAATGCCTCGGGAAGCGTGAAACTACCCCAAACTGCCTCCTGGAGTGCCTGCGCTGTCAAGGTGAGGACACCATTGTGTCCGGGAGGGGGGTAATATGGTAAAAACAAGTTACTGGACCACCCCCTCCAAGAACAGCGCCCTATGCCAACCGGATAAAAATCACATCTACTCTGATAGGGTCTCCGACAGACCAAAACTGCACTGGGATAGCCTACTGAGGCTCAGTCATCACTCTAAGTGCCCGGAATGGAAAAAAAACTGTCTCATTAGATTCAGAAGGTCCAAATCCATCCAGGATGTGTACTCATATACCATATGAGTCTCTACATGATCAAAATATATATCCAACATACCGGAACAGGTCAAATAATAATAATCTGTAAATGATCAAATACTGTTGTAAACCATGAATCATCATCATAACCCTATAGCTACTGCATAGAATCATCATATACATGTACATAGACCATATATCATCTATCCATATCATCACAAGGTCCAACCATCTCATGTCCTATGGTTGACCTTGGTCAAACTAGGTTTGACCAAGTCAACATGACCAAATATAACTCAGACCATCATCGGAAGCTGCTGCAAAGTGTAAAAGGTTAATGCATGCTCTACAAAATATTCAAATAACAACTATAACACAAATTAATCATTACTGGTGATCTAAATCCAAATATATAATGTCATTAATTATTATTATTACTCAGACTAGACTTTCAAGATCATACTCACTTCATAGCTGTGATCAATTTGATAGTGAAGGGTGAAGGCTAAAATAACTGGCTAGGCTAAGGGATGACTTGACTGACTTAACTTTGTGACACTTTGGCAAAGGGAAAGGGAATATACAACATATTATATACTGAATGAGCAACAACATAGGGAATGGCGGTGTCTCACAAATGGATGAGTTGTTCAAAGAGGGTTTATTCACCTTTAACAAATGCGCACAGTCCATAAATGAGGCCAGCAATAATTTAGATATAGCATTTAAGTTCCATTGCTTTTTGGGCCTGAATTTTTCATAACCTTGATCTATGTGTGTTTATAAACACATTGCATAGATTTACATTTATTTTAGGCTTTTTGCTGCAGGTGTGTTTTTAAGGCACTTGTTTACCTGAGCACTTCTAGGTGTGTCACAGACAGCTTGTTTACCTAGGTATTTACATTTCCAAAAGATATAACATTTTATTTTTATGGCCATTTTAATTTGGCATGCCTTTCATTCATGTGTGTTTAGAAACACATTGCATGAATGGGCTTTTCATACAAGATATAGCATTTCATTTTTTCCATATTTTGTATTCATGGCAGCACTAAAAGTTTCAGGTTTAGCCAACACAACTTTAGTGACTAGGGGGAATTCACAAGGAACTCCAACTCACCATAGGTAAGTTTTGTCACCAACTCAGAGCCAAGACACAATAAACAAGGAAGCTCATCCAATACAGAGGCTACGGTGGGGAAAAGATCCTCCATGTCACTAGTCAAGTAGCAAGTCAGGGTGATAAACTAAAAGGTAGGTCATGGATGGATGAAGACAATGAATAATGGAGCCAACACTAGCAAGCCAAGGTATGGTGGAATGATAACCTCTATTCTCCCTAAGGAGGGTAAAACCAATGAGTATGAATAATGAACTTCTAAGTCTGAGTAGGGACAATATAATATATATAGTAAGATCAACCAGGTCAACATATCTACATGATCGCTAGATCATGACACTAAGTGCTAATATATGCTATAAGAATAAGTATAGATCATGACACAATGATATACCTACTGAGTCATATACCTGAATGCTCATCAACCTGTACCATCATCTGTCCTCTAAAACTATTGCTATAACTCTGGGCACTACTGACTGCTCTATACCAATGGTATAATGGATACATCGGTCATCTCTCTGAGTGTCCTGAGACTCAGTCATGGCATGGGGAAAACAACTACTGTCCAAAATATGATCGTGATCCAATATAGATGCTCATCTCAGCATTTCAAATGTAAGGGAACTGGCTGAATAGTGTATTGGCATCAGAAAAATAATGTATGGTAGCTCGGCTACTATATATTTGATAACAGAACCAAACTACATTGTTAACCAATGAGACTGAATAAGACAAAAGAGGCAGCATACAGAAGTTGTTGGATGAGAAGGAAAAGCTAATCCAGCAAATGAAGTAGAAGTTGAAACTTACCTCCACTAAATTGGTGGAGGCATCTGAGCTGGCTAAGCTGGAGGAAATGAGGGAAAAGATCCAGAGTAAGCTACCTGACTGTGAGGCTAGGATGATGAGCTTTGAAGAGAAGGAAAAGAAGTGGCAAATATATTTGTCCATTTTGGTAGTAGCAAGTGAAAAGGTCTTGAAGGCCCAGGTTGAGAAACTTGAGAAGAAGCTGAAGGAGAACGAGCAAGATAAGGATCAGGAAATGGTAGAGCAGGATAAGATTCAGGAAATCGATACTATGGAGATACCCTTCCATAGAAGATGGATATCTCACCCTTGTATGAGCCATATCTCAAGCTATTATGGAGGGCATGAGCATGAAAAGATTAAAAAAGAAGAATGAGAATCTGAAAACTCTACTATCTACTAGAGAAAAGGAAAAGGAGGCTTGTGAAACCAAGTACCAGGAGGTAAAAGCCGAATGTGATGAATTGACAAAGAAGGCTATAGGGAGAAACTCACTTCAAGAGGCCAAGGAAGTTATTTGGGACAACATCATCACTGAGGAAAACAAATTGAGGCCCTTCCTCAATTTTTTCTTAGACAAAGAAGAGGTGATAAAGATGGCAAAGCTGGGTTTTGCAGCTGCTAATGAAAAATTGAACAAGACGCCTGTAAAGCATGCTTAGAATGCAGTTAACTTCCCGAATGGCTTATCTCAAGAGGAGACTAAGACGACTGGAATAAAAGACAGGGTGTCCATCATCATCTGGGAAAAGAAAGTGATGCTTAAACATCAATAGGTGAAGGATGTTGAATATGGAATTGACATTATGACACAACAGATGAAAGGTCTCAGGGATATGTTTGATCCCATATTTAAGAAATGGTTGCCTCTCCTCTGGGAAGAATATGGCAATATGGCCACTCAAGAGGAATATCAGAATAAATTGACAGGGTGTAAGCTGGACTATACAGATTTTGCAGGCATGGACTAGTTGATGTCTGGACCAACAACGGTAGACAAGTTAACCAAAGATTTTGAGATGTGTATGATGCTTAGAGAAGTGGTTGCACACCTCCATATTTATTCTTATAAAGACAATATAGAGATGAGGGTACTGCTTAAGGAGCTATCCAGGTTAGATTTGCAAACCACTGAACAATGGAAGCTCATTGAGAAATATGGCAAACCTAAGTTGAAGATACATGCATGAAAGATTCGAAGATCGTGAAGGCATCCAACTAGAGAAAGAAGTCACGAAAGCATCTTATTCAATTTACCTAGGAGTTTGCTGTCATAGTGTAAAGCCTCTAGTAAATTGTAAATAGGAAAATTAAGCCTGGGTTTTTACCATCTCTGTTAGTTTTCGTAGCTAAGTCTCAGGAGTGGCATACCTATTTTGAATAGGTGTCACTCGTAGTATAACAATTTTATGTTGTAGCAGTTCGATCCTAAGGGCCGAGAATATCTATAAAAGCAATGTAATAGAATGAAAAAGGGTTGGAAACTTTTGTTGGACCCATGAGTTTTTTGTGTAAAGCGTTTTGAGATACATTTTAATAAATCTGGCAAGGCCAAGCAAGTTTTTCTATTAGAGATTCATGTGTTGTTGGTCTCACAGTCTATTTACTTCTCTTTTCATGTGAATGTTTTCCTTCATTGTTTGATTCATCTTGTTATGCTTTTCATGCTTGGATAAGTGTTGTATTGGAATAGAATTCATAGTTGTTATGCTCTGTTCCTTTCATTTCAAGTATCCACCACCATTCTCTGCTAAAGTTGGTATGGAATTCATTATTATATGCTCTGTATCGATGGATTGTTCATCTGTTCTTCTTAATCACTAAACGAAAGCTCTTTGACAGTGAGTTGGTAGCTATCTTGCCTCTGCATGAGTTCTCTTTGCAAAGCATTGTCAGTTTTAATTGTATTTGTTCATTTTGACTCCACTACTCAATGGAAATCCCCTTTGCTTTCAACCAAACAATAATTATGTCTTAGTTTTATTCATGTATCTGGCCTTGTTAAATCAATTTGTGAGAGATTCCTCTCCGGAGAGTAAGAAGCCAGCTAATATCTCCTTAAGTGGTTCTATGTGTTACCTCAAGGAGACCTTTCCACAACCTTAGGGTCAAATTGGGTGCTAACATAATTGGCACCGCTGCTGGGGAATGAGAGTCTCATTGTCCCTGGGAGAAACTAGAAAGGAAACTAGTTTTCATAGAAGGAAGAAATTTGTGTGGGAAAATAGAGGTTTCTAGATTTAAAGAAGGTTGTATTTTCCCTAGCGACTCCACTGATCAAAATTTTCATTTAAAGGAGAATCGACTCGAGAGATTGATAGTTCCACCTTCATTTTCAAAGAAGCTTCAGAAGGCATCCTGGCCCATAGAAGGATCCATACAAGAGGTAACCCCATTTCTAAACTTTTGCTACGTGTGGAAAACTCAGAAAGTCTACTTAGGCATAGAAGTTAAAAATACAAGGCTAGAACTTCTAATGTTAAAGGGTATGTTTCTAAAGAAGAGTTGTGTGATTTGCATGAATTGAATTTAGAGGTAGACATTGGGAGTCCTTTATTAAAGTCAAAGTCAGAATCAAATCTAGAGCTAACTGAAGGGAATCCAAATAATTTTGAGTCGTATTGGCTAGACCCTATGTGGCATAATTTGTAGAGTATTGTGAAATTTGGGAGAAGAGACCCACATTCCCTGACATCTCAGTCGTGTACAACAAACTTGGCTCAAAATCCTCCTCATAATATCCTTCAGAATATCCCTGCCATAGCCCAAAATCCACCCAGGCCAATGGCAGCCAGGTTTGCACCCTTGAATTTACCAGCTGCCTTGCATGACCTCCCTCAAAATTACTCCTAGAGAATTTCATTGTATGATGGGGATGGAAACTTTACAGCAAGGCCACATATGGATAAGTTTGAATATTTTATTAACCTAGAGGAGGTAGACCATGATGATGCTAAAATGAGACTGTTTGCACATATTTTATCTGGAGAAGCTAAAATATGGTTCAGAGATCTTCCAGATGCATCTATCCCTACGTTTGAATCTTTTCAAACACTGTTCTTAAGTAGGTGGGAAGCAGTAAAGAGTCGCTCACAAATACTATCCCAATACAACCATTTAAAGAAAGGAAACTTTGAATCTGTGCATGAGTTTTCTAGCAGGTACATGAGGGTCTACAACTAAATCCCAGCTGATATAAAACCCCTGATAGGTGCTGCTAAGCTTCACTATGTAGATGCCTTTGAGGGAGATTTCTCATGTATGCTGAGAGAGAGAAATTCACCTACCTTATCAAATATGTTTAAAGATTCCCTGGAGGTAGAAGCAAACATGATGGCTTCAAGAAAATTAAAGGGTAAAACATAAATAGAAAACAAGAAGATAGAAATCCAAATCTCTGCTTCCACTTCCTCCTTTTGCAGTGATGTGATGTTTGAAATGATGATGAAAACCATGGAAAAATTGATGGATAGGTTGGCCTTGGATAACAAGCCCCCAAATAGAGAGCAGCCTGAAAAACCAAGTGAGGAATCCTAACTTTAGAAGGCCATTTCCTCAAAGAAACCAAAGAAACCTTGATGATCAGCAAATTAGACCCCCTTTCCCATAAAATATGGTGGATGAGGAAGGACAAGGGGACACAATGAATGAGGAGATTCATCACTTTGATATCCTTAACCATGAGATATATATGACTGAAAGAGATAATGATCTATTCACAAAGAAAGTTCTAGTTCCATCCTAGAGCTACACTCAGAGCAGTATCAAATGGGTTATCAGAATGAAGTGGATGACTTTCAGAGAAAGATGAAGCTAAGAAATCAGGATGTGGAAATAAACAAAGGAAAGACAAATCAAAACTAGTCTTCTAGTGCTTAGCAGAACCCAGAGAAACCAAAGGAGAAAAAAGAAGAAGCTACTACACAAAGGAGCATAGAGAAACAAAAAGAAAAACAACAGGAAGTTGTTGCACAAAAGAGCCTAGAAAATAAAGAACAACAACCAAAGGAAAGTAAGCAATCAGAACCCCTTGATATAGGTAGACCAGTTCCATCTTTTAGTTTGAAATATGAATTGTGTAAGGTCAAAATCTCCATCCCTTTTAATGAACTGTTGAAGAACAATGAATATAGGGAGGAAATTACTAAAATGGTAAATGATCAGATTGATTGCCAATAAGATATCTTAGAGGTAACAGATGATGTTCCAACCATTGTTTTTGGACCAAGCTTGAAGATGAGAATGATGAAGATGTTCCTCCCTTTTATTTGAGCCTGAATATTCATTGTATGGTTTTACATAATGCAATAATAGATTCTGGTGCATCTCATAATTTAATGCCCAAAACAGTGGTGGACAACTTGGGTTTAGAGGTTACAAGGCCTTACAAAGACCTTTATTCTTTTGATTCTAGAAAAGTCAAGTGTTTGGGATTGATAAAAGACATGCTAGTGACCCTCACACAACTTCTATCCAAGAGTATTGTGATGGATGTGGTGGTTGCTGACATTCCTGCAAAATTTGGTATGTTCCTGTCAAGGTCTTGGGCATCAAAATTGAGAGGAAATATGCAGCTGGACTGGTCATATGCCACCATACTTCTGTTTGGGGGAAAATATAGAGAGAAAAGATTGTCCTACATGGTTAGCAACCAGGATAAACCTGAGAACTATCCAATATATGTTGTTGATACAAACTTGGGGTCCTCCATATTCTTTAATGATGGACCATGAATTGATCTTAAGATTCCTATACACATGAAAGTAGAGGAAGATAAGGAATTTGCAGCAAGACAAGAGGCCTTGGAAAAGAAGCAGAATGAAGAAGGTTTATGTTCAATGTATTTTGATGGGTCTCTGAGAAAAAATGGTGTTGGTGCAGGAGTTTGGATCATCCCTATTGACAGGGAATTTAAATCCTTGTCATATAAACTGACTTTTGAGTGCGCCAACAATGTAGCAGAGTCTGAGGCCCTATTGTTAGGTTTGCAGGCATTGAAAGGCATGGGAGCAAAGAGGATACAGGTATTTGGAGACTCAAAATTGGTGATAAAGCAAGTCAATGATAGCTACCAGACAAATCATCCCAGGATGCAAGCTTATAAGAATGAAGTATGGGATATGTTGGGTAACTATTTCTCAAAGCACAAGATCAGGGTAATACCCAGGATGGAGAATGAAGTGGCAGATTCCTTGGCCACTACTGTTGGGGGTTTTAAGACCCCTATCTATTCCCAAACAAAGTATGAAGTAAAGATAGTTAATAAGCCCTCGATTCCAGACAATTCCAAATATTGGTAGGTATTTGATGATGACATGCAGATTAAAAGGTTTCTATAATTATCCGATGAATTTGCAAATGTTAAGGTGGACAAAAACAATGAAAACCTAGAGGGCTTCCTAGGCAGCAGGCCAAAGATGAAGGGATTGAAGGTAGAAGATGGAAAGGTATGTTAGGGGGAAAGGAAATTATTCAGCCGAAGAGTAACTTTATCCCTAAAGGCTTGATACCCCTAGAGAATTTTTTTGACTAGAACAACGTAGATAAAAATCCTAAAGTCTAACCTGCAAATGATGTTGTGGAAGACCAAATCATAGGCACATAGGAGATACCTCGAATTGTAAAACTGTCCAAAAAGATGCCTGCTAAAGAAAGGGACAAGTATGTGAAATTGATGAAAAAATATGTTGATGTTTTTGTTTGGAGCTACAAGGACCTAAAGGAATATGATACTTCCATCATACAACATTCAATTCCAATCAAACCTGGGGAAAAACCTTTCAGCCAGAAGCTGAGAAGAATAAATCCAAAATTGCTCCTTGTAATAGAAAAGGAAATTCCGAAGTTGTTCAATGCAAATATTATTGTCACCTTGAGATTTTCAAAATGGATAGCCAATCTGGTACCTATCAGGAAAAAGAATGGTGAAATCAGGATCTGTATAGACTTCATAAATCTTAACAAGGTGTCATTGAAAGATAACTACCCATTGCAAAAAATGGAGCATATTATGTAGAAGGTGGTAAACGCTGAAAGGATCTATACAATGGATGGATTCTCATGGTATAATCAGGTTAAAGTCTGTCCAGAAGACCAAGAAAAGACTGCCTTTACTACTCCTTGGGGCACTTTTATGTACGCAAGGATGCCTTTTGGGAAGATGAATGTTGGAGCCACATTCCAGCGTGCAATGGATATTTCCTTCGTAGAGAAGAAAGACAAGTTTGTGGTGGTATATATGGATGATATAACAGTTTATTCCAAGTTTGACAGAGAACACCTTAAGGATTTGGAGAAGGTATTCATCAAATGCGAGAAATATGGTTTTTCTCCTAACTGCAAAAAGTCAAATTTTGCATTAGAAGAAGCAAATATCCTTGGGAATAATATTTCAAAGGAAGGTATCAAGATCGATCCAGAAAGGGTCAGTGCAATTCTGAAATTTGGAGAGCCAAGGAGCAAGAAAGAGGTGCAATCCTTCATTGGACAAGTAGGTTTCCTAAGGAGGTTCATTCCTAGTTTTGTTGAGATAATGACAAACATCACCAACATGTTGAGAAAAGAAAGTCAGATCAAATGGACAATAGAGGCCAAAGAATCATTTGCAGGTATTAAGAAAGCCATCACTGAGGCCCTGGTTTTAGCAAGCCCATATTTTACTAAATATTTCCTGATTTTTTCTTATGCCTATGAACACACTGTGGCTGGAGTCCCTATGCAAAAGAATGATCAAAATGCTGAGCAGCCTATTGCATTTTTCAGTAGAGTGGAGATGGGGAATTGAAGTATGACATAATGGAAAAACAAGCTTATGCGTTAGTAAAATCACTGAAAGATTTCAAGGTATACATTCTGCATTCTCATATTATTGCACATGTCCCAAATAATGCAATAAAAAGCATCCTTACCCAACTAGATCCTCATGGGAAAAGGGAAAAGTGGATTGTTGTATTGTTGGAATATGACCTTGAGATCAATCCTACTAAGATGATTAAAGGACAAGGGCTGGAAAAAATGATGATTGGGGCTAATTGTGAATCTTTATAGATAAATTCCCTATCTAGCCACTCAAACCAACTAGATACATGAGTGCAGGTAATGCCAGAACTTTCTATGTCTCCTTGGTATACTGACATTATGTATGTGTTGCAAAATTTGCAATCCCCTGCAGGGTTAAGCAAAACAAGGTCCGGGTCTATAAAATTGAAGGCTGCCAAATTTTGTATCATGAACTAGTACTTATACTGGAAAGATCCTGGTGGAGTACTGTTGAATTTATTATTGAAGAATGAGGCTCGACAAACAATGGAAGATTTCCATATGGGGGGTTTTGGGGGTCACCATTCATGGAAGGTGACATCCAACAAGATTATGAGGGTTGGGTTCTATTGGCCTTCTCTGTTTTCCAATGTGGACAAGACGACTGTTACATGTCATCAATGCCAAATCTTTGGTGGTAAGAGGAAGTTGGTTTCACTTCCCCTGAACCCAATTTCATTGGAAGCACCCTTCCAGCAGTGGTGTCTAGTCTTCATTGTAGAGATAAACCCAAAGTGTTCTGGCCAACACAAGTGGATCCTTACAGCCACAAATTATTTCACCAGCTAAGTTGAGGCCATTCCTACCAAGAGGGAAACTGAGAATGTTATCATGGATTTTCTGGAGGACAACATCTTGGCCAGATTTGGGTGCCCGAAGAGGATTGTAACAGACAATGTAGCAGCTTCTAAATCCAAGAAAATGATACATTTCTGTCACAAATACCACATAAGCCTAAACCATTCCATCACAGACTATCCACAAGGAAATGGACTAGCAGAATCCTCTAACAAAAGCTTGGTGAGAATAATTAAGAAGTTGTTGGAGGAAAACAAGAGAGCCTAGCATACAAAACTAAAATAAGCTTTGTGGGATGACAGAATCAACACTAAGAGGGAAATTGGAATGTCACCATTTCAGTTTGTATATGGAGCTGAAGTTATTTTTCCTACATCTTTGGGTGTCCCAGTCATGAAGTTGTTGCAGAGACAGGAGGAAGAACCCAACCATATGCAGAGAAGGGTGAATCAAATGATAGAATTAAATGAATTGAGGGATAAAGCATATGACAAAGTGCAGATACACCAAGAGAGGATGAAGAATACCTTTGATAGAAAGGTCAAGGAGGAGCAGTTTCAAGTTGATGATTTGGTCCTGAAATGGGATGCTCCCAGAGAAGATAAACATGGAAAGCTTGATCATATGTGGGTGGCCCATATGTTATTGCAACGAACAAAGGAATAAATTATTTCATTCTGGAGCATCAAGATGGGTCTCCATTTGCAAGAGGTCTAGTTAATGGGAGGTTTTTGAAGTACTACCTATCCTAAGGGCGATAGGTGACCCCTGTATCATAATCTATACATATTTTTGCATATGTTGTTTCGCGTTAGAATTTCAATAAATGGTAAACCTAAGGGTTTGAAGCCAGAGGAGAAGGCCCTAAGACTTGGAGGCAAACCTTGTTAGCTTTTGTACCTAGGAAGTGTATTCCCCTAGGTGACTTTTTCTTTTTCCTAAGTCACTTAAGTGGGGGAAAAAGTGACCCTTGCATTAAATGACTTGAGATGAGCATTTAATTGACTTTATAACTTAAAGTCACTTTTTGGTAAAAATTTAAGTGAGGTGAATTAAAAAATTAATTTTATGAGATTTAATGCGAGATTAATCTCATCCATTGATCCAATGCACTTCTCCCTATTGGATTAGAATCTCTTCATCAACCCTACGTTTTCACCCAAAAAGGTAAGGGAGGAAAAATGTAGCATTCACTTTTTGGAAAGAAAAATGAATAGCTAGAGAGGAGAGGGCATAGTTTTCGAGAGAACAATAGCTAGGTTTCAGCAGCAACGCAGAGTTCGAGAAGGCACAGATTCTGAGGCAGGGTGCATTTATTCTTAGCAAAAACACCAAGGAGTGAGACCATACAACATTTATTTCTCCATGCTGTTCGAGGAGGTTTTTTTGGCACTATTTTTTAAACTGTCATCACGCATTTTGAGGAACTCACCCAGGCATAGTTTTCAAGAAAGAATAGGTACATAAATCGAGGTAGTACAACACGGTTTTCGAGGAAAAGACAGGAACCGAAAACAAGGTCCATACAAACCATACCTCTATCTTTTTCCCAACATGGATTTTGAGGTTATATTTGCATAGAAATCGAGAAAGGGAACAACATGAATTTCGAGAAAAAGGACAGCACAAAAATCAAGGTGTATGGATTTCTATCCTTCTTCCAACACAAATTTTGAGGTTCATATTTGCACAGAATCCAAGGCAGCTTCAACACATTTTATGAGGCAGTCTGTGGGTGCATTTATTACTGGAGATAAGTTGTATTTTCACTATATTGTTGTTCTTCATTTATTGTTGAATAAATAATAAAAATCTCTCTGTCTGACTTTTTTTTCCCATGGGGGTTTTTTCAAGGCTATTGGCCAAAAATATGAGTCTAAAATATTTTATGGCATGCATGTGAAATTATGTTTTCTGCCTGTTAATGTGTTTTTACAGTGTGTTTAAATGTCTAAAATTTTTATAATTAATTTCCAGCAGTAACAAAACTTGTTGGGCATTAAAGAATATGAAAACTTGACATAAACCAGCAAGCTGAAATCACACAAAAACATTTACATGGTATCAGAGCTTAGGGGCAGAAAACTTTAAAATTTTGCAGACAGTCAGAAATTTCCAGATTTGAGCATTTTCTTCTATTAGTGAATAGCACCTTGTTGGTTTGACAAAGATGGCTACAGGACTTAGGTTGGAGGATAGGCTAGATGGGAAAGGAAACTTTGTGCCATGGAAGGCTAGGATTTTGCTGATTTTAAAGGAGAATGAACTGTGTGAGGAGGTGGTAAGAAACACTACAGCAAACCCCGTTCAGATTCCCACTGCTATAGATGCATCAGCATTATCATCCTACAACAAGAAGGACTGTAAAGCTAGAAGAATAATCCTTGATGCATTTAAAGACCATATCACCCCTCACATTTCAGGTACAACTAGGGAACATTTTATGTGGAGTGCTTTCACTAGTTTATACGAGAGTACCAATGAGAACCGGAAGATGGTTCTCAAGGAGAAATTGAAAAGTATAAATATCATGAATGGTGGAGAGGGAGTGACATCTTACCTTACCAGGATATCTGCAGTTATAGATGATCTAGCAGCAGTTGGGGAGGTTGTCACTTCTACCGAACTTGTGCGTACAATATTGAATGGGGCTTCCAAGCCCTGGGGTGCATTTGTGCAGGCTATAGTGGGAAGAGAGAACCTACCTTCATGGGAGAGACTGTTGGATGACTTTGTGCAGGAGGAGACCGGGAGAGGTCTCGTACAGGGTAGTTCTTCTCGGGGTAGGGAAGATGAGGAGAATGTGGCAATGACAGCAAGGGGAAAGAAGAGGAAGAAGGGTCTCAAGCAGGGTGGGGCCAGGTAGCAGCAGCAGCAGGGTGGGTAGAAGTACTTGAGTAAAATCAAGTGTTATGGTTGTCAAACATTTAGGCACTATGCTTCACAGTGTCCAAGCAAGAAGAAGAAGAGACAAAAGACTGCAGCTTCAACGGAGGTTGATGACTTTGGAGATATATTTCAGAGAGATTTTTCTTTGTGTGCTGGACAGATTGAGAGAGAGAGCCTCTTTAGTTACTAGCACTGATGTGGATATGGAGATGGAGTATTCCTTATTGACAGGACATCAGATGAGTGCATCCACCAATGGCACCTTTTATATTAACAGTGGAGCTTCGAGCCACATGACAAGAGCTCGAGAGATGTTCTCCAAGCTTTCACAGACAGGCACAGATGTGGAGGTTGTACTAGGTGACGATAGCATTGTTAGAGCAGTTGGTCGGGGGACCATTACATTTCAGAGGGAGTCTATGAGTCCTATGACTCTGAGGGATGTGTTATTTATCCTTGGGATGAGGAAGAACCTTGTATCAGTTTCCACCATTGAGGATAGGGGTCTTGGGATTTGTTTCTTGGATGGGCGAGTGTATTTCTTCCCCAAGACTACAGGATTATATACCTCCATGGACATTGACGTTAGATGTGGAAATCTATACAAGCTCTTGTTTCAGCCGCAACACGCTTTAGCACACAACAACAATAGTGAGATTTGTGAGCTATGGCATCGGGGGATGGCTCACTTGCATCACCCAGCTCCGAGATTGTTGAGGAGCATGGTTACAAGTTTACCTAAGTTCATCATAGAGGAGAGTGATGTGTGTAGGGGGTGTGCTTTGGAAAAGTAAACCCAAACTGCTTTTCCAAGCAGTGACAACAGAGCAGCAGGAGTACTTTACTTGATCCATACTGATATTTGTGGTCCCATGTCATCAATCTATTTTATTAGATTTGAGTACTATATCTCTTTCATTGATGACTACTACAGGAAGACCTGGATCTACTTCTTGAGGAGCAAGAAGTCACTCATAGTATTGAGAGTCTTCCAAGAGTTCAAAGCCCTTGTAGAGAAGCAGACACGAAGGAAGATTTAGATGTTGAGATCGGACAATGGGGGTGAGTATACCTCCAAGGAGTTCGATGGTTTTTTCACACATAAGGGTATACAGAGACAGTTGACAGCTCCCTACACTCCTGAGAAGAATGGAGTAGCAGAGAGGAAGAACAGGTTAACTGTCAGAGCAACGAAAGCAATGCTTCATGATCAGATTTTATCGTTCTTTCTATGCATAGAAGCATGCAATACTGTAGTTTATCTGCAAAACAGGAGTCCCTATCGTGCCTTGGGGAGGAAGACTCCTGACGAGATGTTTACAGGAAAGAAGCTTGAGGTTTTCCATCTCCACATATTTGGCAACTAGACTTACTCTCATGTCCCTTCTGAGAAGAGGACGAATCTTGATCCCACTATAGAGAGAGGAATCTTTGTGGGATATGATGAGACTTTGAAGGCTTGCGCAATTTACCTTCCTGGCCAGAAGAAGGTTGTTATTAGGCGGGAAGTGAAGTTTGATGACGATAGAGCCTTCAGGAAGTCTAGAGAGTTAGAGCATAGGGAGCCACCAGCTTCCACACCTCAGGTGACTCAGGCTTCTTCGATACAGATCTCAGGTCCCCAAATTTCCGAAGTGACTGGATCACAAGGTACAGTAACAACTTCTACAGGTTCTGTGGTTCAGGTGATAGGTACTTTAGGGACATGTTCAGTTTTTGGTTCTCAAGTTATAGGTTCTTCAAGGACTAGTTCATCCGTCATTGGTCCTTGGGGTGTTGGACCTTTTGCTTATGGGATTTCTTTAGATGAGGATAGACCAGTATGGGAGGAACCTTCAAGGAAGAGGAATTCTAAATGGCTTCAGGAGACCTTGAAGGAAGCATAGGCATTTGGTAGGCCCTAGGAGGAGGTCAAGATAGTTGTGATGCCATATAGATTGGGAATGGCTCTCCTTGCAAGTCTTCATGATTTAGAGCCTTCAACTTTTGAGGAGGCCTCTCAGCATCAGGTTTGGTGAGATGCCATGATGGAAGAGTACCATTCCATCATGAATAATGATGCATGGGAGATAGTGTCGAGACTAGAGGGGAAGTCTGTTGTGACTTCCAAATGGATCTACAAGGTTAAACTTGTTGTGGATGGCAGTGTGGAGAAGTAAAAGGCTCTGTTTGGGGCACGGGGGGTTTTCAATGGTTGAGGGACTTGATTATGGTGAGACCTTTGTGCTAGTTGGTTGTTATTCTTCCATCAGGGTAGTGATTTCTATAGCAGTAGAGATGGGTTGGAAGATCCACCAAATGGATGTGAAGACCGCATTTCTAAATGGTCTTCTATGGGAGGAGGTTTACTTAGAGTAGCCACAGGGATTTGAGATTCATGGGAGAGATTCTCATGTGTGCAGGCTGAGGAAAGCCTTCTATGGACTGAAGCAAGCTCCTAGAGCTTGGTACTCTAGGATTGATGCATATTTGACATCGATGGGTTTTCAGAAGAGTGAGGTAGATCCCAACCTTTACTACATTGTGGTGGGTGGAGATCCTCTCATTCTTTTGTTATATGTTGATGACTTGTTTATCACTGGAGATAAGCATCTCGTTGCACATTGCAAGAGAGACCTTGCTACTGAGTATGAGATGACTGACATTGGGTTGATGCATTATTATCTGGGGATGGAGGTTTGGTAGGATCCTGGTCATATTTTCTTAGGACAGGGGAAGTATATAGTTGATATTCTGAGGAGATTTCGGATGGAGGATTGCAGGCCGATGTCTACACCTATGATCACCAACTATAAGCAGCTTCATGCTTCTGAGGGTAGGTTGGTGGATCCTACACTTTATCATCATCTCATTGGGTTGTTGATGTATCTAGTCAACACCGGGATAGACTTGTGTTTTGCGGTGAACACTCTTAGCCAGTTCATTGTGGATCCTAGGAGTGTACACTGGACTGCTGCAAAACATGTGCTAAGATACCTTGCAGGTAGAGTGGACTATGGTTTGGACTGCAGGGGTTCGGGTGGAGTAAGTTTGGTTGGTTTCATAGATTCAGACTGAGCAGGCAGTGTGAGGGATCGGAAGAGAACTTCTGGTTGTTGTTCCATTTTGGGCTTGGCAGTAGTGTCGTGGTTTAGTCGAAAACAGAAGTCCGTTGCATTGAGTTATGATGAGGCTGAATATATAGCATCCAGTCACGATACTTGTGAGGCACTGTGGCTTCGTAAGTTGTTGGTAGACTTGTTTGATCATGATATTAGGCCTACGGTGATCTACTGTGACAATCAAAGTTGCATTCAACTCTCTGAGAATCCATTGTTCCATGACAGGTCAAAGCATATTGAAATCAGGTACCATTTCATCCGTGAGTACGTTTAGAGAGGAGCATTAGAGTTGTAGTACATATCCACTAATGAGTAGGTAGCAGATATCCTCATGAAATATTCAGGGAGAGGCAAGTTTGTTTTCTTCAGAGACAAGTTGGGAGTCATGCAGAACACCTTCCTCGGTAAGAGGGAGTGTTAGTTTTTGTACCTAGGAAGTGTATTCCCCTAGGTGACTTTTTCTTTTGCCTAAGTCACTTAAGTGGGGGAAAAAGTGACCCTTGCATTAAATGACTTGAGTTGAGCATTTAATTAACTTTATAACTTAAAGTCACTTTTGGGTAAAAATTTAAGTGAGTTGAATTAAAAAATAAATTTTATGAGATTTAATGTGAGATTAATCACATCCATTGATCTAATGCACTTCTCACCGTTGAATTAGAATCTCTTCGTCAACCTTAGGTTTTCACCCAAAAAGGAAAGGGAGGAAAAATGTAGCATTCATTTTTTGGAGAGAAACGTGAAGAGCTAGAGAGGAGAGGGTGCATTTTTCAAAAGAGCAGTAGCTAGGTTTCAGCAACAACACAAAGTTCGAGAAGGCATAGATTTCGAGGCAGGGTGCATCTATTATCAGCATAAATCCCAAGGAGTGAGACCGTACAACATTTTTTTTCATGCAGTTCGAGGAGGTTTCCTGGGCACTATTTTCGAGACTGTCATCACGCATTTTGAGGCACTTACCCAAGCATAGCTTTTGAGAAAGAACAAGTGCAAAAATTGAGGTAGTACAACAGAGTTTTCGAGGAAAAGACAAGCACAGAAAACTAGGTCAATATAGACCATACCTCTGTCTTTTTCCTAGCATGGATTTTGAGGTTATATCTGCATAGAAATCAAGAAAGGGTACAACATGAATTTCAAGAAAAAGGATAGCACAGAAATCGAGGTGTATGGATTTCTGTCCTTCTTCCACCATGAATTTTGAGGTTCATATTTGCACAAAATTCAAGGCAACTTCAACACATTTTACGAGGCAGTATGTGGGTGCATTTATTGGTGGAGATAAGTTTTATTTTCAATGTATTTCTATTCTACATTCATTGCTGAAGAAATAATACAAATCTCTCTCTTTGACTAGTTTTCCCCGTGGGGGTTTTTCCATGCCTATTGGCCAAAAATATGAGTCTGAAATATTTTATGGCATGCATGTAAAATTATGTTTTCTTCCTGTTAATGTGTTTTTATAGTGTGTTTAAATGTCTGAAATTTTTATAATTAATTTCTAGCAGTAACAAAAATTGTTGGGCATGAAAGACTATGAAAACTTGACATAAACCAGCAAGCTAAAATAACACAAAAAATTTAGAAACCTTGTGTTTTGTGTTTGTTTGTATGGGTAGAGAAAGAAAGAGCAAAGCTCTGAGTATTGGGAGACATCGCAATGGATTAGGAACTAGTCTGCATGGTTCTTTGCTACCTCACTGGGAGGGTAGCATCCCCAGTTGGAGCTAGTTGTTGACAATATTTTTTATCTAGGTGAGATGGGAGGATGAATATCTGAAGAGAAGGGAGAAAAACTTGGTGTCCTGAGTCAAATAGCCCACAAGGTTGCTAAGGTGAATAGCTAGAAAAATATTTGGGGATTAGAGAAGGAAATAATCAGAGCTGAGGTCTGAAACAGTGCAAATAGAGTTAAAATGGTGAAATGTGCCTACAGTTACGCGGTGGCATTTGTGGACAACCTAGATCGATGGTGGTTAAGATCTATGGCCGTAAGCAGGTTTCAGGAAATAAAGATGATGTTTTTTAAACGCAGGTGGGATTGTTAGCCGACGGTCACTTTAAAGTCTTGATCAACGATCATTGGCGCAGATCGACAGTCGGGAGGTGGTTCGCACTTTTGACATGCGCGAAGAAAGCCGATGTTCACATTTACAAACCTTTTGGTAGACCCCGCACTTTTCGACGGTCTAGATCTGGCGGGATGGAGATCCACGACCAGAAGTAATTTTTCATATCCGACTTACACATCAAGTTGGCGGGACCAAAATTGACGAACTTGGTAAACGGACGCACCTTTAGATGACCAAGATCTAGGGAGAGACCAGAACAACGGCTGGAAAATGTTTTCACAGGTCAAAGGTGCCAGCAAGATGGCACGTAGAAGAATTGGAAGCCACAGATGATGATGAAGGAAAATACTAAAGAGATCTACGGTTCAAGATCAATTGCATGGATGAACAAATGACATGGCTCCATCACTGTCATAGCTGTAGGGATGATATGGCAAGGTTTATAATATAAAAAGGGCTCTCCTGCACGAAGATCCAGATCCCTTTTGGCCTGTTTGCATCGGAAAGCGATAGGAGTAGACTGTGCAAGAGTCGACAAACCGACCAGGAGCCCAGAAGCGCAACCCAGTTGTCAATCAACCAGGTAGGTCATCCACATTCTTGCTAAAGTATTTAAATGGTCGGATCTGTGGATCCACTGGATTTTTAGCACCAAAAGATAAATGAGATGATGGAAGACAAAAATAATAATGTTTGCAATGCTATGCTTCTTACTAGCTCCATAGAGATTGCTAAAGAAAAATTGGAGGCCATAAGGGCCCCAAACATAGACATTCATAGGGTTTGTCATTCTTTCTTCCATTTGTTCACAACCATGAAAACCCCATGTTGTCTTGAATTCATAGAATGGTGTTCTTGCAACTACTCCCCAAGTCAGAGAGCGATCATGGACGCTTCTAGGTCAAGAGTTTTGTGCTTTGTAAATTCCCCCACTATTAAAAAATCAATGGCCATTCCAACCGAGTTTTTCCAAAAAACCCAAAGATATAGGGAAGAAGCCTTAATCCAACAGTACAAATCTCCCCAATCCCATTGAAACGGATTTTTTACCATGCTTCCCTACAGTCAAACGCCTCTTTCGAGGGCATACCTTTCCCTACTGAAGCCATCCTTTTTAATGAAGAGTCAAAATGTGTTATTTCCATGTTGGCCCAGTTCTTAGGGCTAGATACTGACCAGTATATAACTGAGCCCCTGATAAGCCTGATATTTGTTTTAAGTACTTCCCCTATTGAGTAAGAAGACTCCAACCTACCTACCCTGTGTGCATGCCTCAAGTTTGACGAAGCCCTAGCTGAAAGAATCCACTCTCAGTTAGTGTAATTCCCCAACACAAAGACTTTTAGATTCCAATCATACTTATTGAATATGTTCCTCATATCACATGAAGAGAATCTGCAAGTGCCAAAGTTGGAGCTTACCAAAGAAATGTACTCAGGTTATAAAGCATTCCTGAATGACCTTATGTCAGAAGTCTACATCAGTTTCTTACAGAAGAAGCTTCCTAGGGTGCTGCTAGAAATGAAAGACTTGTTACATCCCTCCATGGGGAAAAGGAGTTGGGTACTGGTTCTTGCCAAAACATGGCACTGTAATTAGATTTTATGGCTATTCCCGTGCTCCTTATGTGTTACCTGTTTTCTTGACCCCCAAAATACTCACCTTGGAATTTATAAGACAAAAATTGAATGTGGAATGTGAGCACTTATTGGATGACAAGAAGTCATTAGACATCAGTTTCCCATGGACAATAGGCCTTTTCATTGTTAAGAGCAAGGATTCTCTCCCATGTGTTGAGAAAATGGTGGGTGACATGGGATTCCAATCGAAGACAGCCATAAACTATGATTCTCACCACATCATTTAAGAGATGAGTAAGGAGAGTAACATGAAGGGTTATGAGCATTTTGAATTGACAGGCCTGGCTGAGATGGAAAATTGGTTAGAGTACCCTGACAAAGGAAAGATGAAAGCAAATGAGCAAGAAGTCTCAATCCCCTCAGCATCACATGTAAATCCCACATCACTAGTGCCTGTTTCCCCTACCCTTCTCTCATCAGTATCATCAGCTATGCCACTTGCCACTAGTTCATAGAAATCCAGCAAGATGGAGGGCAGTGAGCCCATAGATGTTGATGGTGATGCAGAAAGAGCCTCCAAAAGGAAAAAAGTAGAGAAGCTTGAACAACATTTGTTGGTACTACCAGCAGGGTAAGCCAAAAAGAAGAAACAAGTGAAGGTCCACGTACCTGTTTTTGAAGTTAAACAATATAAATTCAACCAGCTATCCACTAAGCTTGCAAAACCCATCAAAAGTAAGGCTAAGTTACTAGAGTAATATGAGGAGGATCCAGAAATGGAATCAGGGTAGGCTAAGTTATATGCAAATGTGAGAGAGATTTCAAAGAAGGATGTATCCTTGGTGGCAAGCAAAAGCCTAACCCATAACACCCTAAGTCTTGCTTTGGCCACTGAGTTGAAAGTAAATCTGGAAGACATCCCTCAGCCAGATGTAATCAATTTACATAAAGAGACTGGCGAAGTCATCTATAATAAATTGCTGAAAGCTTCCCTAGATATGTCCAAAGTGCAAGCTAACAAAGATAAAGTTCAAAATCAGCTGAGAATATAAAAGATAGAAAACAAGTCCCTGAAAGCACAAGTAAAAAGGCACCAAACTACATTATTAATGAAGCCCTGAATGACAAGCTCATCCAACAAATGAAGCAGAAGTTGAAACTTTCATCCCCTAACTTGGTGGAGGTATCTGAGTTGGCTGAGTTGGAGGAAGAGAGGGAAAAGATCCAAAGTAAGCTAACTGACTATGAAAAGAAGGAAAATAAGTGGCAGATAGATTTGTCCATTTTGGTAGCAAGTGAAAAGGTCTTGAAGGCCCAGGTTGAGGAGCTTGAGAAGATGCTGAAGGAGAAAGAGCAAGATAAGGATCGGGAAATGGTAGAGCAGGATAATATTCAGGAAATGGATACTACGGAGACACCTTTCATAGAAGATGGAGATTTCTCCCTTGTAGGAGCCACAGCCCAAGCTAGTCTGGAGGACATGGGCATGACAAGATTAAAAAAACAGAATGAGAATCTGAAAATTATGTTTTCTACTACAGAAAAGGAAAAGAAGGCTTGGGAAACCAAGTATCAGGACATGAAAGATGAATGTGATGAATTGGCAAAGAAGGCTAAAGGCCATATTTCACTTCAAGAGGCCAAGCAAGTGATTTGGGACAGTATCATCATTGAGGCAAAAAAATTGAGGCCCTTCCTTGATTTTGTCTTAGACAAAGAAGAGGTGAAAAAGATGGCAAAGTAAGGTTTTGCAGCTGCTAATGAAAAATTGAACAAGAAGCCTGCAAAGCATGCTGAGAATGCAATTTACTTCCTGAATGGCCTATCTCAATAGGAGACTAAGATGACTGGAATAAAAGGCAGGGTGTCTATCATCATCTGGGCAAAGAAAGTGATGCTTAAACATCAACAGGTGAAGGTTGTTGAATCTGGAATTGACATTATGACACAACAGATGAAAGGTCTCAGGGATATGTTTGATCCCTTATTTAAGAAAGGGTTTCCTCTTTCTTGGAAGAATATGGATCTAGGATGACCCAATAGGAATATCAGAACAAATTGGCAATGTGTAAGCTGGACTATGCATATTTTGCAGGCATGGACCAGTTGTTGTCTGGCTAGATAGTGGTGGACAAGTTAACCAAATATTTCGAGCTGTGTATGATGTTTAGAGAAGCGGGTTCACACCTCCATAATTATTCTTATAAAGACAATACAGAGATGAGGGTGATGCTTAAGGAGCTATCCACATCATATTTGCCAACCACTGAACAATGGAAGCTCATTGAGAAATATGGCAAAGCTAAGTTGAAGCTACACGCGTGAAATATTCGAAGATCGTGAAGGCAGCCAACTGGAGAAAACAATCATGAAAGCATCTTATTCAGTTTAGCTAGGAGTCTGTTGTCATAGTGTAAAGCATCTAGTAAATTGTAAAAGGAAAAATTAAGCCTGGGGTTTTACCATCTCTGTTAGTTTTCGTAACTAAGTCTCAAGAGTGGCATACCTATTTTGAATAGGTGTCACTCGTAGTATAACAATTTTCTGTTGCATCATTTTGAGCCTAAGGGCTGAGAAGATCTATAAAAGCAATGTAATAGAATGAAAAAGGGTTGGAAACTTTTGTTGGACCCATGAGTTTTTGTGTAAATCATTTTGAGATACATTTTAATAAATCTAGCAAGGCCGAGCAAGTTTTTCTATCAGAGATTCATGTGTTGTTGGTCTCACGGCATGTTTACTTCTTTTCTCATGTGAATGTTTTCCTTCATTGTTTGATTCATCTTGTTATGCTTTTCATGCTTGGATAAGTGTTGTATTGTAATATAATTCATAGTTGTTATCCTCTATTCCTTTCATTTCAAGCATCCACCACCATTCTATGCTAAAGTTGGTATGGAATTCATTATTATATGCTCTGTATCGATGGATTGTTCATCTGTTCTTGTTAATCACTAAACGAAATATCTTGGACTATTAGCTGGTAGCTACCTTGCCTCTGCATGGGTTCTCTTTGCAAAGCATTGTCAGTTTTAATCATATTTGCCTGTTTTGACTCCACTACCCAATGGAAATCCACTTTGCTTTTGTAAAATTAGTCACAGCAAATCTAATGAACAAGTAAATCAATCACAACAGATGAACATAGAAAATATGGTGCAAAACATGCAGCAGTGCTCTCTATCCCAGAAAGGGTGAATGAATTACAATACAAACTATCACAATGACTGAGCAATTCGAATTGCCTAAGGAGGTCATTCGAATCACAGAATGGAGTAGCTTGACTCTATCTAGAAGTCCTCATCAATCATCGGTGTTGCTCATCAATCACAACAACCAGTCATCCAGGTGTCAATCTGAGTCTAACTGAGTGTAATAAGTGTAACTGAAGTGTGTAGCACTGATATAGGATCTAGAGGCTCAGTGGGGGCGCATGGGAGGCTAACTGGAGTCAGAACAAGTCACCTCATCGAACTCGAGGTCAATCGGAGGTGAAACAGTCAGTTAGGAGTGAAACTAGCCTAAAATCAGGGAGAATCGGAGCTAACTGAATGTAACTGAAGTGAATCTGCAGTGGTAGGTGAACAAGTGCGCCCTTCTCTGGCAGTAGGTGAGAAGTGGGCGCCTTTCAGCTTAGGAGGGCTAAAACTCTGTGGTAAGTGGCTCCCGGGTGCTAGAAGAAGGTGGATAAGGTGCTGGAGGCATCAAACTGGTGACTGGGATGCATGCAAGTGCATGCAGCTGCATATCCTGAAATAGATCATGCAAGATCCTGAAGTAGATATGTATCCTGAAATAGATGATCCTGAAATAGATATGTACCCTGAAATAGATGATGTGGATATCCGAACAGCTTTCAACCAAACAATAATTATGTCTTAGTTTTATTCATGTATGTATCCATGTTAAATCAATTTGTGAGAGATCCCTCTCTCGAGAGTAAGAATCTAGCTTATATATTTTTAATTGGTTTTGTGTGTTACCTCAAGGATACCTTTCCATAATCTTAGGGTCAAATTGGGTGCTAACACCCTACTGAAAAATAGTTGCTCAATAAATTGTTGGAACTACTTCTACTACTACAAATTGAAAAGTTGTAACAAGCTCTGATACCATGTGAAATTCTACAGGTGGAGATCAATTAGCTTGAACAAACCTCACAATTTCACTCAGTTAATTCCAGAGAAGAACAGACAAAAGATGATCAAATTTCACACATAAACTCAAAAGATATGAGAAATTGTTGTTGATACATTCATCACCGTAAGCTGGAAAAACTATGACAATACAACATAATGAATTCAATATCATCCAAGGTAATTTGAATTCTCCTCAAGTCATGGCTTAATCTGCATTGGAACAATCTCCCAATCAGGTGTAGTGGCCACTGATAGTCAAATATCAGTCAACCTAAGTCTAACTGAGTAAAACTGATGCATGTGAGTACAAATATAGGGACGGATACTCCAAGGTGGGCGCAGACTAGCTGTCAGTGGTCAAGTAGAGATACTCTAGTCTCTGTAATAGTCAATAGAAGAGTTACAATCAGATAACTGAGTAATCAGTCCTCAAATCAAGGAACTGAACCTCAAATCATGGAGCTGACTGATAGATCTTCTAAATAAGTGGAAGAGGGAACACTTGTACTCCGGTGATGAAAATAAGGGCACCTTACTGGCTAGGAGGGCTAATACTGACCATAAATAGGCTCCAGGGGGCCCAAATTAGGGACTAGGTGCTAGGAGGCTCCCATACAGATGACTAGATGCATGCAGTATGCATGCAAATACAAATTATAATGGTGATAATATTTCAACACCCATACTCTTGTTTCATTGCATTGCAAAGCAAATTGTGGGTATTTTATTAAAATGCATATTTACATGATATTTAGAATTTCCATTGTGCATGGCTAGCACGCAAACCATATGCATCAATTTCAACACTAATTCGATAGTGGGGCATTGGCCTTGAGCTCCTCACCATGATTAATGATATTACATCATTTACATTTTCAATGCAATGGGGTCAAAATCGAGATATTACACTACCTTACTAACAATGAAAACTACTCTCAAAAGCTCCACGGAATTAAAACAACATAGCTGGAAAGTAATTAGCAGGGAATTTTTCTATGGAAGAAGTTGAAAACTTTATCATTCTACCAAATGTCACTTTTAAATTCCAAATTCACATCCTTAAACAACTACCCAAATTTACCTTCTACATCTTGGGAATCATGTTCTCATATTAACTTCACATACCAAACTCCATGGCCATTGAGGTGAGTGATGTGATGTTTAAAATTTTAGAAATGTGTTCATGCTATGGAAATTCAGTAAAAGTATTTCTGAATTTGAAGACATTGGAAATCTTGTCACTCTTTTGGCCATATTTTAGATAGTTTTTATTTCTTACATGAAATCTAAAAAACATTGTCATAAGCATTATTCAATGCAAGTGCATTTTGGTTCCAAAAAATTTCCCCAAAATTCTGAAATAAATATAATGTATATGATAGTCTAATACACGAGGAAGTAATGAGTAATTTTGTTTCTCTTGATGGTCCAGGTTGGAAAAAATCATTTGAAATAGAATTGAATCCGAAATTGATACCTTAATGAATATCGAAAGCTTTGAGGAAGTTCTGATCAAGTGTTGAGGCTATTATAATAGATAAATTGGAGTTTAGGGCATTAATGAAGAGAGAGATCATTTTAAGGCAACGACCTTAGCTTCCTAAAGGAGTGAATTCTGACAAAGTGGACATGTGGTATTCTTTGCAAGACACTTGTCAATGCACTCTGTTGATGTATATGTAACTTCGGAATGTATTTCACCCATGTATTTCATATATGTATTTTGTACTCCTGATGAGATGGCATTATTCCTCTATACGGAAGTGTTTGTATTCCTATAGAGATGTTATCATTCCTCTATACGGAAGTGTCGTCATTAATATTGTAAGTGTCATAACTTATACTTGATGGGTTATTAGACCACCTTGTTGGGGTTGGCCCTGTATAAGTCATGTGGGTCAAAGGGTTATTAGACCACCCTATTGGGGGTCGGCCATGTGGGTCAAAGGGTTATTCGACCACCAAGTGTGGGGTCGGCCCAGATTACGTTAACCATGGGTTAAGCTAGACATGTAGTCCCCATTAGTTTATTAGGTAGGACAGAATAAGTATAAATAGAGATCGAGAGATCTCTATTTGATCATTCACTCACACACTTCTCTCATTCGAAAAGTGTTGCACTTGTGAGAAGGAGGCTCTGCTGCTAGGAGAAGACTATCTCTTGTATTCTGGTTGTATCATTGCTCTATCTATCTCTGAGGAAGTTATTGGGGTTTTTCACCTTTATGGTTTTCCTCAAGTAAACTCTGTGTCTCTTGTGTGCTTGTATTATTGTGTCTATGATTGATATGATGTAGATTTGCTGTACATGTTGTTATCTCAGTTAAGATCCTAGATCAGATTGATGTAAATTCTGAAAATTTAACATGGGTTCAGAGCTAGCCTGAAAGAAGGCATGATATGGCATGTATGACACTTGTTGCACTTACGATGCTAGGGCTTGATATAGAAAAAAACCAGTCATCGTAGCACTTTCGCTATAAATCCATTTTGGGAAATTTTTCGGATCTGAAAATTTTACAGGTCGCAGATCAGATCCCCATGAATCCTATGTCCAAAGGAAAAGCTCTAGTTCGTTGTACTTTGTGATTTATGATCTGTACAATATAGGGTTTCTGCCTCTTCCAGATCTGAGTCAAAAAAAGGTGACCTTGGAAAAAAGGTCATAACGTGGGCTAAGAAGCTCCAAATGAAATTTCATAAAAGGTGACAGATAGAACACAAACTGTACTATCTCAGAAAACGTTTTCAGAGAATGAACTTGAACTGGTGACATGTGGCATGATGTACAAGTTTGCTCTCCTATTTTATCCCATAAACAGGTCACATTGCAACACTTGGCATAACTCTCTCTCAGAGAATCCAATTGAGGTCAGACCTGTTGGGATGGAAATATGACAAGTCATGCTACCACAAAAAAAAAATTCAGCCCTTGAGGATCGAAAAGTGCGTAGTTACACCAGAAACAATCAGTTACATATTTATATCAAAACAAATTTATTTTTGAGCACCTTCATTCATGGCTTCCGGAATTTAGGGTTTCAGAGAAAGTTAGAATTTTTGTAATCAGAGACTACGGCTGAATTCTAATCATCAAAATAGAAATTTAGAGACCAAGATCATAATTTTGGTTGGGCATAAGGCCGGGCTTGATTAGACCCTAGTTCAGGACTTTGATCGGAAAAGTGGAAATTTAGGGCTTCTGTAAAAATGGGAATTTTTTAAATCTATGACCACGGCTGGAACCTCCTCAGAAAAATAGAAGCTTAGAGCTTTGGATCAAACCTTTTGATTGGGAAGAAGAGTGGGCTTCATCAAACCCTAGTTCGGGGTCACGTCTAGTGAATCCGAAAGTTTCAAAGGAAAAATTGAGGAGTGAAACTTTGCAATTTTCAAATTCTGAACATACCAGCTTGATAAACTCATCAAGGCGCATATTTCTATCGTTTTGGAAGTTTGAAATTCAAAGTTTGAATTTTTGGGGTTTCTCTGACAAACCCTAGTCTAGCTCCAGATCCAGTTCTTGCAAATCAAGTGGATTGGGTTAATCCTAGAAGAAGATGGATTGGTCACCTGCATAAGTGAAGAAGTTCCTATTTCAGAGGGAGATGAGGCTAAGGCCTTACATAAGAAGATTACAAGCAATCTCGATAGGTATGAATTATCCAGGTATGATTCAATATTTGTTCATAATTAAGTTTATGGTATATTTGTCTTCATATTATTACAGTTAGTACAATCTTGATTAAATCTAGACTTGTTGTATCACCTTAACAAAATTATGAATGCACGATAGAATATATTCATTGATTAGGGCGTTGACACTTATGATTGTACTAATGCATTATGGTGTTGTATGAGGTTTATGTTGTCTGCTAACATGAAAGGTACATGAAGAAAGACAAATCAAGTTCTGGTTCAAGAACATATGATCATGATGACATGAGGACAAAGATTCATCCATTGTCATGAATCACTTAGAAGATCTACTTACGAGGTATGTATAACTTGGTCCTACAATGGATAACTTATGAGACATGCATGTTACTAGCACAAGTCATTGAAGAGAACCAGAAGACATTATGCGGGTATGTTAGACATAACTAGCTAGCATGCTAATCCAGGTATGTTTTTCCTATATCAAGCTAGAATCCTACCTTGTGTTAGGATCTTATACTGTTGTGTTGTTGATAATTATTATTCATGAAGTCATAGATTTGAATAGTCATGGTTGTATGCATATTATGTTTCTTACCATAATTACTGATATGACGAACCAGAAGAATCATGAAGGTATAGGTTTGATTAATCACGGGTTTTATGCATATTATATATCTTATCTTGATTGATGATTTAACTAACCAGAAGAGTCCTATGATCAAATAAGAATATGCATGAGTAAAAGAAGACTTCCCTGAAACCTTGAATACTAATGCTTATTATTTCTATTTGAAATGATCATGACTATACATGCTTAAGATTATTGTGTTTTGATAGTATTGAGATTACAAGGATAACACAATCATGATACTAATAAGTATGCATAGGGACCTAGGATGAATATAGGTTCAACGACAGGTAATCCACGAAGCAAAGATCAAGAGGGAGATCACTCTAGTAGCTTCTGCAAGGATGTAGATATCCAGAGGGAGTTGACCATCCTTCTGCATTCCACAATGGAAAGGTGTAGAAGAAGCTAATTCAATAGATCATGCAAGGAAGAAAAGACTTAGAGGGAGTCCACCCAACAAACAAACAAAGATAAGTATTTTAATTACCATTTCTTACATATTTGTTTGTTTAAATAAAATTGTTCAATGATGTATAGGCTTATGGTCCTAGACTTAGGATATGTATTGTGCATATTAGAATGATCATAGATGCAATGTATGATCAGGATGATCATAGATGACGAGATTCAGGATGTTGCTCCAGATGACATGCAGTAGGATGTTGAAGCAATGATGATCAGGATGATCATGTGTACATCAGGATGATGTATGATGAATATCAGGATGATACTTTGTGGCCGTGGATCAGGTTGTCCAGATGAGCATGTCTAGGAGATCCTATAGTTTGGAGTTGTGTACCCGTAACATCCTGGGATGCTCTTTCAAGACTTTGCTTTGGGAGGACATGTAATTTGTGCTTTGGGAGATTCCAGGTCAGATTTGTGTACCCCTAACATCTTGAGATGCTCTTGCGATGTTTTGTCTTGAGAGGGAGTGTTGATGTATATGTAACTTCAGAATGTATTTCAGCCATGTATTCCATATATGTATTTTGTACTCCTGATGAGATGGCATTATTCCTCTATACGGAAGTGTCTGTATTCCTATAGAGATGTTATTATTCCTCTTTACGGAATTGTCATCATTAATATTGTAAGTGTCGTAACTTATACTTGATGGGTTATTAGACCACCTTGTTGGGGTCGTCCCTGTATAAGTCATGTGGGTCGAAGGGTTATTAGACCACCCTATTGGGGGTCGGCCATGTGGGTCAAAAGGTTATTAGACCACCAAGTGTGGGGTCGGCCTTTATTAAGTTAACCATGGGTTAAGCTAGACATGTAGTCCCCATTAGTTTATTGGGTAGGACAGAACAAGTATAAATAGAGATTGGGAGATCTCTATCTGATCATTCACTCACACACTTCTCTCATTCGGAAAGTGGCGCACTTGTGAGGAGGAGGCTCTGCTGCTAGGAGAAGACTATCTCTTGTATTCTGGTTGTATCATTGCTCTATCTATATCTGAGGAAGTTATTGGGGTTTTTCACCTTTATGGTTTTCCCCAAGTAAACTCTGTGTCTCTTGTGTGCTTGCATTATTATGTCCATGATTGATATGTTGTAGATTTGGTGTACATGTTGTTCTCTCAGTTAAGATCCTAGATCAGATTGATGTAAATTTTGAAAATTTAACACACTCCAAGTTAAAGGTCGGCCCATAGAAAATTAGTTGTTGTAGCTTTTCATCTATTTGGGTTTTGTTGCAAGTGTGTTATGTGTCTTGGGGATGACCAAATACATGAAAAGCTACAACAACTAATTTTCTATGGTCCTACATTTCACTTGGAATGCATTGACAAGTGGCTTGCAAACAATACCACATGTCCACTTTGCCTCATTATCTCTATTCCCTTGAACACACAAAATTATCTCATTACAACTGATACTCACAAAAACTACAACTGGAGTATAGAAAGACATTATACAATAGAGTATGAACTTGTCCTAGAAGGAGTAAAAATGTTCATTGACATTTTTCTTAATCTTTGATCAATTAAATTTCATTGCTTTTCGAAGGTATAAAACTGTTAATTGCATCCGCTAAATACTTGCATTGATTACTTCTATGCTTAAGCTTGATTTCATAATCAGGATCAACCACAACTGATTGTGGGCACACAAGATAATATCCTTCGCCTAATTCTTCCCCATTAGGCATGACAAATTTTGGTTCAATTATTTTTATGTAACCCTTTGCAACCTTCAATTGACCATTAAAATGTGTTAGTAAACATTTTTTCCATTCAATCCTACATTTGAAGACGGTAATTGCGGTTGACCCTGCCAATAAACAAATTCTTGTGAGATTCCTTGGAATAAGAAGATAATATTAAACCTAAAAATAAAGAGGCTTAGAACTTACATGTTGTATTGATTTTCCAATTGGGTCATATTATGTTCTCCCGAAGTCAATGGAGTTTGTTTTGGAAAAGCATGATTAGGACTTAGAGAATCCTGTTAGTAAATAAATACTTGTAAGATATAGTTAAATAATGATTATAACATTGCACTAAATATTAAATAGTTTCAAAACTCACCATCGAATTTGGAGTATGAAATGTATTAGATGGTATAGGAGCCATTGTAATTTTTTCCAATGAACCTAGAATAGGATGATTTTGGAGACTCTCCTAAAAAATAAATACTTGTGAGCGATTTTCGAAGAATGGAAAAAATAAGAGTTGGTTAAAAAAACTACATCGCTTGGGGTGACTGGATTAAGAGGTGATAGTTGTGGAGGTCCTTCATTTGATGCAACATCTAACATGGGAATATTACTCTGCCAATATAATAGTTTGCATGATGTATCATGAAATTAGAAGATAAAGGGTTAGGATGCGATCATGTTCATGTTAGAATTGTGATTTTGAATCCCAAACTTCAAAGATGCCCTACATAAAAAATTAAAGTCTACACATGAAATCCTTACATTGTTGGGATTTGGAACAACTTTGCCACTTTCTTTCACCACCTCCATGGTATATTTACATTCCATTAATTCTTCAATAGTTTCTTTCAATCTTTCGAGTTCCTTATCTTCTTCTCTTAATTTCTCTTTTGTATTATGCAATTCCTTCTTATAAGCACGCTCTTTTCCAAACAATACAGTTGGAGTGAATCTGAATCCAACCCCACGTACACGAACCGTCCTCTCAGGCCCCAAAAAAATAGCAAGTTCGTCTTGCTTTGTTGCATATGCAGGAGACACTGACTCATTTTGTGCCAATTCAATTTGATTCTAGCAATGTCAACATTTCAACAAAATCATATAAGAAACATCATTAACTCTAAAAAAACAAGCATAAATGATATAAGAATAGATTTGGAACTTACAATTTTCTTTGGAATGAATGATGACATTAGACTGCCATCCTAATTTTTATGGCATATCATCCACACATCAGCCCTAGTTATAGGCTTATCATTTGGACCACGATACTGATTCTAGTATCAAATAATAAAACAATATACTTAACTATATTTAAAGTTGTTAATTGTGAACAAATAATAGAATTGGTTACAAATTACGAGGTCATATTCAACCCTAAAGTAACCTCTGTGACCAGAACTGTGGGTCTCTTATTCTAATGCCCTATTTTCCTTATTTGATTTTTCCTTCTTCTGCAACTCAATAAAAAAATAGATGCTAAGATTATTGTTGATTGTATGAGAGGATTCAAAATCAATGATGATAACATTCAAATTTGTCTTTCATTTTTACCTTGAATTTAGGGTCAGATTTTATTCTAACAAATTCAATCCAATCAGTTTCATTTACTCCAATAGGAAGGTTTGCAATCCTCTCATCATCTGTTTTGTATTTCAAATAGTATTTCTTATACATATTATATCTATAGGTTCTCAAGAGTTGAGATATTGCTTTATGACACCATTGCTCTGCAGATGGATCTATTCGATATGTACACTACAATAGATAAACAATCCATTATTAGATACAAGAATTATTTGAAATTAAACCTATCACACACATGCTCAATATGCATCAATAAATTTTTGAGTAGGTTGATGCTCACATTGATTGCACTCCACATGTCTTGATTTTTCACTTCAGATACTTGTTTTCATTCCATGTGCTTGATTCCTATAATTTCCCTTGCAAGAACACCTAAAAATGAGGATAATTTCTTTGAATGTGGACCAATAGGCTAGCCCCTCTCACTAAATTGAATTTCAGGCAATGATGTGCCCTCTACATTGGTTCCAAAGAGACAATTTGTTGGTCCTCTACCCTTTCTTTTCACATTTATTGCAATACTAGCTTGGGTAGATGCATTTACCCCTTCTAAACCATGACCTTGTTGTGGTGGATCCTGATCCAAAATATGATCTTGTTGTGATGGTTCCTGTTGAAAATTTTCTAGAAAAACAAACCAATACCCCTCTTGAGACAATGACAATATGAAATTGTTAATAGGAAATCTTGAAATACTTATATAGGACAAAAAATGTTTAGAAGTGATAATACCTTCCAGTGGTTTTTGCACATATTTCTCAAGAATATGTGCATTAGAATTGTTGTCAACACTATAGAAAGTAGATTCACATTGTAATGGGATAGTGGATCTCCATGCTATATTTTGTGGGAATTTGTTTCCCATATTAGAGCCTATGGTCAAGTATATTATCAAATTTCTTAATACAATTGTTTATAGATTAAAAAATAAATAATAAGTTACCATCATGTTTAAATTATTTACCTGAAGTTGTGCCACATGTAACATTTTCATCTTATTTGGTAATGCGACCTGACTTTGTTAAAAGTGATGTATTTCAACGTCTTAATTTAATCCTATTAGATCCCTACAAATATGGATTGCAACTCTTGCTCAAATATAGTTAGAAAATTTTTAAAGTATAAAATAAAGGACAATAATTGTTAAAAAAATATTGAAGTCCCAAACAAAAAAAATAATGTCTTACATTGATATGGACATCTACAAATAAAATCCATAGCAAAAAAAATCATTTTTATTTACACATCGTTGAAACAAGCCAACTAACACAATCCTGAAACTAAAATAGGATTTATGAACATTATACAAATATCTTTAACTCATTCATAAGAAAATGTCTAACATTGTATACTAAAATATCGAATACATAATACAAAAAAGTGTTGTTTAGTAGTATACATAAAGTGTGGTTATGTATATTCTCGTTCAGGGCCATGAACCATTGACAAATAATAAAGGAATATAAGTCGAGAATGGTTTCAGGTGGTTTGTTCCAAGAAGGACTAAAAAGTAGAGCATTTATAGAACTCTCGTAGATGAGTTAGATTCCAATAATTTTCCTTGAAGAAATTATGCGATTTTTGCTAACTAGATGTTGGAGAGACTGAGTCAAGTGTTTACAAGACGTCGATAACTTTTGGTAATAGTGAATATGCATTTTTGTTTGGATTTGTGAGTAAGTGGCTTTCTAGTAACGATACTTCTGGAAAATTCTGGTAATCCTATTCTAAGCTAACCCATGGACAAAACTACTGGAAGTTATTTAACTACCAAATTCCTGTAGCATGTATCTTTCCAGGCCTTTGAAATTTTACACATTAAATATTACAAGACAGTTATGGTGAGATTTTATTTTCTTCCAATTTGAATGTATATTAAGAAGCATTGATGGAAAGCATGTACCTAGGACTGGTTTTGAACATTGTCTGATATTATGAGACTAGGGAACGAAACAGGTATGCCCATATCTGGCATCAACAAGGGTGGAAACAAGGGCGGCACCACATGTGTTTTCAAAATTGACTTGGGAGAAAAATGCGTGTTTTCCTACTTAGTTTAAATCCCCAATTTGATGATGTAATGTATTTGAATATCTATTTCATGAACTCACAAAAACAAGTGACATGATAAAAAAATGTCTTTGCAAAAGGCCAATTATCGAGGGTAAATGTCATTTGCAAATATGGATTTAAAAATACTATTAAATTTTGAAATATGCATGTCAATACTTATCATAATTCCTCTAGGGGAAAGGGATAGTAAGTACAAAACAATAGTATTAGGAATATAATACACGAAGTAGTAGAAGGCAATGGTACCTCTTTTTGTTTCCATTGGTTAAGATTTCTTGTTCTAAGAGAGATTGCTTCTCATTTCCTCTAGTCTTCATAGATTTCTAACTCCAACGCCAAGCAATACTTGTTTTCAATTAAAATATTGTTAAATAGAGATGAGATTTGTTCCTATTTGTATTACAAAATGAATAAAAATTTGGAGGGAAAGCTATACACTTAAAAAAAGGAGGGAAATATAACTCCTAAAATTCTTGTTTTGAGAATAGATGTTCCTATTTCCATTTACAGATGTTGTTATTTTCGCCAAATTATTATATAAACTACATAAAATACTTAGAAATTAAAAATACGAATGTTGCTATCTTCACCAAATTACTGTATAAACTACATAAAATAGTTAGAAATTAGAAAAGTATCACCAAATATTTTATAGTTAGAATTTAAGAATTGATAGGATTTTCCAAGACTTATACATTTTAGGGATCCTTAAAATTTTACCAGGTATTCATTATAGAAGATACACAAGCCACTAAAAAAATGCACAACTAGAAGGAAAGCATATGGATTTGAAAAAACATAAAGTTAGCATCTTCACATGTACAAGAGTAAAATCATTAGTCCAGCAATATCATTTCTCAATCAAACTAATGGTATGAAAAAGAAGTCTGTAATGGTGAGTGTAATGCATTGGTTTCTATTAATGTTAACCCTTCTCCTACAAAAGCTAATTCAACAATCAAATAGAGCTGAAATGGATCTCTTTAAACTTAATTGCCTATAACACATTCTCACACCACAAAAGAGGTGCCACAAACTAGTATACCATCTAAGAAAAGACATCTAAAAACATATATATGAACCTCAATGGTGAGGTATGCCTTCAAATACGCAAAAGTTCCTCTAAATATGTGGAAATTCCTGGTTAATAATGTGAAAGGTCTCTTGAGTAAATTCTCACCCTCATCCATGATAGTGATTTGCTTCCTTTATCAAGCATGAGTGATGCCTAAGATAAGATCAAACCAAAATGTGTGATCCAAGGTTCTTCTCATGGATTGCAATTATCACTATTCTAAAAATGGATAACACCCTATCCATTATGATTGCACTGTTGGGCCCTGGAATTGCCCCTTTTTTACCACACTTATTACATCATTTTTCCCTGTTACACCCTACTTCTATAAACCATATACATGCCTTTATTCCAGATCAATCAAGAATCTTGACAAGGTATAATTCATTATTGCTTCATTTATTTAATGCCTAAGATTATTATGGTTATGAATTCTAGCCTTTGATTTATGCTAACTTGTGTTGATTTCATTAAGTCAAGATCAAAGCACAGGTGTATCAGCCGCAATGCCTTGGGAAAGAATTACACGTGGTGCTAGTTGTTACTCTTCATATTAAGTTCCTCACATTAATAGGAACAACGCACCTTTCCACATGAGTTGTAACAGGACTTCACTGAAACAGAGAATTGCTGCAACAGACAGGACACCTCCCAATTGGTTAATCCATTCATCCATTGACTATCAGAGTAACAACATCCTTCATGTCTAACGGCCTCATTCAATATGACTGTAATAGTTCGGGTGTAACTCCGCAGCATGAAGATCAGATATCTTCATTGCTACGCGAAATTAGTGGATCACGAATTGTATTCTACATGTATAAATATGGGAAGGATTTCAGAGTCTGGGGTTGGTTAATTATCATTTTTTATGGCCTGTAACAGAGAACTAAGATTGTTGATTACCATCTTTAATATAAAGAGCGTAGTTCTTCATATTTTTGTGTCTTAATTTGTGGTAGTTCACGGCATCTTTGTTGGAAGGCCAGATTCTGCCTTCTCAAAGAGATTTCCGAGTTATGTAGGTAGTTTAATTTCCTTTATGTTTTGTGGTGTGGAATTGCATTAGATGCGTTACTACAAGATGCAACAGTAGATTAACACTTGCATTCTTTTTTTGGTAGTTTATGATTGCATCCTGAATAGATGCAACTGTGTGTTATGACAATCAACTATGTAGGTTAGTTTATTTGATTCATGGTGTGTTATAATTAGCTGTTACAACCAATATCATCTTTAATTCCTTTCAGTCATTTATGCTTTGTAGGATTTCCAATATTAACCAAATTAGAGTTCAAGCTTATTTCTAGTTTCTGGTTGTTGTTGTATCTTCCTGAATTCATTAGATTAGACACATTGTGATTGAGTTATAGTAACTGCTAGATGAATCAGTTTGGTAGAGATTAAATACTGTAGTTTGATAATTATAGGATTTAGCATCTTGCAAAAGTAATATAGTTCATCTTTATTCTTAGATCAGTAATTGCTAGGTTGATATCTGTAGGAAAGTAATTGTACCTTGAATTCCTAGATGGATAAGTTAGATCAGTTTTAGCTATGAGGTGAGTTTGGCTGAGCAGATAGCTAGGGTTATTTATCAACCTTTATTTAATCAAATACTTGAAATGTTTATGCATAGATTGTGCTTATTGGCATTGAAGTAAAATACTTCCCTGGGTTGACAATTTATATTAAGCATCCTATGTGTTAGTTGTAATTAATTAGCATATAGGGTGACCAACATTTTGGCGCCGTTTTCGGGGATGGTAATTGATAGACATAGTTAGTAGTTGGTTTTTTTATTTCATTTTGGTTTGATTATTTACAGCATGCATGAATACAAGAAAAAAAAATCAGGAACCCCCTTTGAATACTAACATTGTAGGTGGAAGACGTCGAGGCCATAACACAGGTCTAGGAAGACAAACATTTATGGACAATATAATTGCTAGAGCTAATTCGTCCACCAAACCACCGCAGGCATCTACAAGAAGATAAAATTATGTTCCTCCCAATCTTGAGAATTCAACATCAACTATGGAGAATGCAAGAGGACCATCTACTACCATTGCAGATAAGAAACCTCCTGAATACAAAAGAAGCATTGTCGGTGCACCAGATAGAGAGGATATTTATCATATTAACGGGACCAAAGTTACTAAATAAGTGTCGTTGGAGACTTGCTGAGAAGCAGAGGAAGAGAGAAGGTGAGAAGAAGAAAGGAGGGAAGCAGAAGAAGCAAAGTAGAGGAAGAACAAATAAAGAAATCCATTGAATTTTGGAACAACATGGCTAATAGAGAACATGAAGGAGAGAATGAAAACCAGGATAACTGTGAAGAGGAAGTGGAAGATAATCAGCCTGGTGACACTGTGGTCACACTTGAATTCCCTATCTTCCAGACACCTCGGGCAGCTCCCACAAAAAATATTTCACCATCAGTTCTCTCGAATTTCCATGGTAAGTCCTCTGAAGATCCTCATGAATTTTTTTTTGAGTTCGAAATCCTTTATCCCAGTTATGACTATACCTCCAGTGCTCAGAAGCTGAAACTATTCCCAGCCACCTTGAAAGGAAATGCTCTGTGTTGGTTTATGAGTCTAGGTCGTGAGACCATTACTACTTGGGATCAAATGAAACAAACCTTTCTTTCTAAATATCAAGAATATTATAGAACCAGAGATAGAAAGGAAGAGTTGTGTTAGAACATTATTACACCTATGTACATTAATCATTTATTAATTGATGGTTAATTAGTACCAAATAGCTTAATAATTGCATCCCCGAGTTGGTTAGTGAGTAAATGGTCATTTAGCTTGAACCAGTTGGAAATGTGGACAAAACTGAGCATTGTGCCAAGTCAAACTAGCTGTTTGGTGCGCCCTCCCAGTCATTTATTGCTTCATGCATGCCTAGGGCGCTCTTGCTCCTTGTTTTGTGGGATTCTCTTTGACCAAGGGCGCACATGCTCAGAATGTGGACAAACTTGCCTCCTTTGCCCATTTTAGCCAATTTTAGCTGCCTAACCTCTAACCAACCAGATTCTCCACATGTGTGAGGTCACACGGGCTTCTCCAGTGATTCCCAATATTCACATAGTAGTTTCGAACTAGTTTGGGATGGTTTGGGATATTTTGGTCAACCTAGGGGGGTTTGAGCTATTTCTAAGCTACATCAGTGTGAACACTCCATATGGATTTGAATTGTACCAGATTTGTATAAAAGGAGGTTCTTAACCTATTTTGGCATTGGACTGTTAATAATATTTACATTATTCACCCATTTCATGTGTTATTTTTCTTCATTTTACATATTTATGCTCATTCTTGTAAATGTGTTGCAATCTTTTCACTAGTGAGGAATCCATAGTAGCTAGGTTCTGTTGTGAATTAGATTTTACATGATATTAGAGCTCTTGGAGCTACCATTCGAACGAGCAAGACTGTTTTAGTGGCTTGCCAGAAGCAGTGGAGAAACCATAGAATTCCTGAGGCCATTGCATTGAGTCATTGGAGAAATCTAGTGGCTCTTCTCAGGTGTGATGCTCTCCTGAATGCACCCAATATCAAACAGGGTTTGAATTTGTTAGTGTAGATCCCTCATGAGTGATTTGAGAGTTGTTTGTAGGTATTGCATATCAACATTGTTAGCAAGTGCATGAGCAGCAGAGAAGAATGGAGCCATCTCACCCAAATGTGCTTACTCCCTTCAACTATTTCGATTGGAAGGAAAAAATGGTGATTTTGCTGAGATCTAAGGGTCTCTACAGAATTACGATGGGCACTGAAGTGGAGCCAAACTAAACTATGGAGAAATCCAAGTTTTTTAACAGAATGGATGAGGCATTTGGCCTTCTTTGTCTCAGCATTTCAAGAGACCTCCTGTTTCATGTAGAAAGTCTAGCAACTCCAAATGAAGTTTGTCTCAAGCTTGAGACCTTGTTTGGAATGACTGATGAGATGAGAGGCCACTAGCTCAAAAATGAGCTTGTTTCACTAAGCCCGGGGAATTTCGATTCCATCCAGGACTTCTTCACTAAGTTCAAGAGCTTGGTCTTGCAGATTCGACAATGTGGCATAGAGAAGAAAGAAGAACAGTTGGTGTTATCCATTCTCTCCAAACTGGGTTCTAAATACTCAGTTTTTATGTCTTCCTTCAACTCCACAAGGCTCACAGTTAGAGGTTGGAAGATGCCACCTTTGGCTGACTTCATGGATATGCTAACTCAAGAGCAAGACAAGCTAGTCTTGATGGGCACCATCAAGCAAAAAGACCAAGTTCTTGCAGCTAGAGATTCAAAAAATGGAAGAGGCAAGCAAAAACCCAAGGGGCTGAAAACTCAACAGAAGAAGAAGAAGAATGAGAGGCCCAAATACTCTCAGGGGGTTTTGAATCCTGCCAAGAACAAGGGAAAGAAGGCTGAGAAGACAAAATGCAACTACTATCAAAGGGGTTTTCACCCAGAGAGTTCATGCATGAAGAAAACCATAGACATGATAACCCATCTCCTACAGAAAAACAATATTCCTCTTCCTGAAAGTTCCAAGAAGAAGGAGAGCATTTATGAAGACAAGGAGAGCTGCCATTCTTTGGTGGCTTGTACATCTCAGTCACCCTTGTTCATCATTGATTCAGGTGCCTCAAGGGACATGGATTCTTTAAGAGATTCATTTTCTGAACTTGCACCCTACAGTGGTCTCTCCATTCGCATGGGAGATGACTCAGAAATCCCTGCTCATGGCATTGGGAAAATATCTATGGAGAATGGATTCTTCTCTAATGTGTTGTATGTACCAAATATTGCAGCACACTTTCTCTCTGTGTATCAAATGACACATACTAGAGCAGTAAAGAAAGTTGTCTTCACTCGGAATGATGTGGAGATATCAGAAATTTCCACCGGAAAAATTGTTGCAATGGGTGTTGCATACCATGATATGAAGATGTACAAGTTCTCCCACTTTCTCGAGTTCTCTTCACCAAGTGTACTTATGTCACATGGGAATGATACCAACAAGCTATGGCATTAGAGGTATGGTCACCTAAACTACAGATATCTTCAAGCTTTGAGTAGAGAAAAGATGGTGGAAGGGCTGCCAACCATCAATTTTTCCAATGGAACGTCGAAGGGTTGCATGGTTGGGAAGCATCTTGAAAAGAAGTATGACAAAGGGAAGGAATGGAGGGATGATAAGCCACTTGGGATAGTGCATTCTGATCTGATAGTTCCATTCCCCACTCCCTCCTATGGCTGCAGCAAATATGTTCTCACCTTCATCGATGACTACTCAAGGTACTGCTAGTTATTTTTCCTTAAGCAAAAATATGAAGTCTTTGAATGTTTCAAAATTTTCAAGAGTATGGTTGAGAAATTCAGTGGGAAGGCCATGAAGATTTTGAGGACTGATAATGGCAAGGAGTATGTCAATAAAAATCTACAGCATCTCTGTCAAGAGCATGGCATTTAGATGCAACACTCAGTGCCCTACACACCACAACAAAATGGTGTTGCAGAGCGCAAAAATAGAGCACTGAAAGAGATGGCAACTTGCATGATGCAAGCAAAGGATTTGTCTCCTAGATTGTGGGATGAAGCTATGAATTGTGCAGCATATGATCATAATAGAGCACCACACAAAGCATTGCAAGGAATTACACCATTTGAAGCATGGATGGGCCACAAACCCAATGTTTCACATTTCAAAAATTTTGGCTCAAGGGCTTGGGCCATAATTCCACCAGAGAAGACAAAGGCCTTGCAGCCCCAAAGAAAGGAGTCAATCATAGTTGGGTATGTATAGGATTCCAAGGGCTACAATCTCTTTGATCCATCCACTCTCAAAACATTCATCGAAAGAAGTGTCCAATTTGAAGAAGAAGAGTTTTTGCAAGCTAGTGAACAAGGTGATGGGGAATGCACATATCCTCTTCTTGATGATGTTGTAAGTAGTGATTCTTCTTCTGATATTTCTATTTCTGATATTGATGAAGATGATTTTGATATGGATTCTGATCATATCCCTCCCTCAAGGCCCAAGTGGGCAAAGAAAACAATTCAAAGTGCCTGAGAGCTTGTGGGTGATCCCCAAGATGCTAGGAAAACTAGATCTCAATTTCACAATTCCTTTGCATGTGATAATTCTTATCTGAGTGAGTCATGTTATTTGATGGTTGGATCTAATCAAAAGTCATATTCATAAGCATGTACAGACCCAAGGTGGTAATCATCCTTGCAAGAAGAGATGAACTCACTCCATGAGAACAAAACTTGGGATTTGGTCCCTCTTCCTCCCAAGAGGAAACTAATGCAATGCAAATGGGTTTATAGAACCAAAGTTGGAACTGATGGATCTGATATGAAGTATAATGCTAGGTTTGTGGCTAAGGGTTACTCTCAGGTCCAAGGAGTGGACTATACAGAGACATTTGCACCGGTGGCAAAGATGGACTCCGTAAGACTAGTTTTGGCCATTGGGGCTTCCAAGCGATGGGAGGTTCATCACATGGATGTAAAAAGTGCCTTTATTCATGGGGATCTGAGTGAGGAGATATATATGCAGCAGCATGAAGGTTTTATTTCTGATCATACACTTGTTTGCAGGTTGAACAAGTCACTCTATGGGCTCAAGCAAGCTCCTAGAGCATGGTATGCAAAAATGGACAATTTTCTGCTATCTTTGGGGTTTGAGAGGTGTAAGTCTGATCCAAATGTTTATATGCGACATGTTAGTGAGATGATATTGATTATTGTATTGTATGTTGATGATCTTTTGATCACTAGTATCTGCACCAAAGAACTTGACTCAGTTAAGAGAGCATTGCACAGTGCATTCTCCATGACTGATCTAGGATTGCTAAAACAATTTCTTGGTTTGGAGATAGACCAAACTGTGAATGGAATTTCTATATGTTAGTCAAGTTTGCTTCAGATTTTATACAGAAATTTAAGATGGCTAAATGTAAGTTTGCAAAATTTCCATTTCTTTCAGGAGTTAAGCTAAATGAGTGGGGTTCTTCTCCACTAGTGGAGAGCTCGTTGTATAGGCAGCTTGTTGGAAGCTTGCTATATCTTACTCATTCTAGACCAGATTTGTCATATGCTGTTGGGGTTGTTGCTAGGAACATGCAAGATCCTCATGAGATCCATTGGAAGGAAGCCAAGAGGATCCTTCATTATGTTTAGGGTAGTAAGTCCTTTGGTATACATTATGCTGCTGGTTCATCTCTTGAACTAGTAGGATTTACTGATTCTGATTGGGCTGGTGATTGTATTGATCAGAAATCAACTTCCGGTTATGTTTTTATGCTTGCACATGGACCTATTTGCTGGTCAAGAAAGAAACAACATACTATTTCCTTATCTTTAGTTGAGGCCGAGTACAGGGAAGCAACAAATGCAGCCACACAATGTGTTTGGTTGCAAGGTATTCTTGTAGAGTTCGGGATTGTTTTTGATTCACCCACTATTCTTTGGTGTGATAATCAAAGTACAATCAAGATTTCTATTGATCCAATTGATAGGCAAAGGACCAAGAACATAGAGATACACATGCATTACATTCGGGGTTTCGTGCATGACCGGACCATAGCATTGCAGTATTGCCCTTCCAGTGAGCAAACTACTGATATCTTCACCAAGTGTTTTACCGAGAAGACCTTCACTCACCTTAGATATTTGCTTGGGGTGAGTGATGCATGGTGATGATTGGTGTATTCTAATATATGCCACATGTCCATTTTAGAGGGGAGGTTTTATTTCCCATGTGGTTTTCCTCCTTACCTTGGTTACATGGACAAATAATTTTTTATGATGTAAAAGGTGACTTGAGCCTAGTTGCCAAGGCCTTATTTTTGATATTTCACTAAGTCTAGATTAAGGGGGGGTGTTAGAACATTATTACACCTATGTACATTAATAATTTATTAATTAATGGTTAATTAGTACCAAACAGCTTAATAATTGCATCCCCAAGTTGGTTAGTGAGTAAATGGTCATTTAGCTTGAACTAGTTGGCAATGTGGACAAAACTGAGCATTGTGCCAAGTCAAACTAGTTGGTTGGTGTGTCCTCCCAGTAATTTATTGCTTCCTACATGCCTAGGGCACTCTTGCTCCTTGTTTTGTGGGATTCTCTTTGACCAAGGGCACACATGCTCAAAATGTGGACAAACTTGCCTTTTTTGCCCATTTTTAGCCAATTTTAGTTGCCTAACCTCTAACCAACCAGATTCTCCACATGTGTGAGGTCACGTGGGCCTATCCAGTCATTCCCAACATTCACATAGTAGTTTCGAACCAATTTATGATGGTTTGGGATATTTTGGTCAACCTAGGGGGGTTTGAGCTATTTCTAAGCTACATCAGTGTGAACACTCCAGATGGATTCAAATTGTTCCAGATTTGTATAAAAGGAGGTTCTTAACCTATTTTGGGGTTGGACTATTAATAATATTTACATTATTCAACCATTTCATGTGTTATTGTTCTTCATTTTACAGATTTATGCTCATTCTTGTAAATGTGTTGCAATCTTTTCACTAGTGAGGAATCCATAGTAGCTAGGTTCTGTTGTGAATTAGATTTTACAAGTGGTTTAAAATGTTTTAGAAGGAAGAGGAGAGCTTGGAAGATTTTGTGGAAAGATTGTTGTACAATTTACAAAGGTCTGGCCACATTGCGATTGGAAAAGATGTACTCAATATTATCTTGCTACAAGGAATTAGAGAAGATTTCCTTGATATGTTGAATTTGCTGGGGAAAGGGGATATCTCAAAGGAACCTTTTCAGAATATCATCGAATTATGTTGAAGGTATTCAAGGGGATCCTCTAGAAATAACAAACGAGACAAAGATCAATATCAGGATTTCTTCACTAGGACACAGAAGTCAGCCAGTGGAGGAGCCAATACAAAGGAATGTCCTTCAATACCGAAAGTCAAAGCAGTCCTGCAAGCATCCACTTCAGATGTGGAACAATCTTACTTTATTGCATAGAAGAAACCTTGGCAGCCTCGCAATCAAGGTATGAATCAAGATCCATCATTTTTCTTGAATAATATGAATGGAATGAATAATATGAATACACAATTCCCTTCACATTATTCTAATAACCAGTGGCATTCATCTCAAAACCCAATGAAAAATCCTAACTCTTGGACACCATGGTCACAACAATCGAACCACCAAGCTCCCTGAAATCTCAACTGGAGAAATTCTTACCAAGGAAATAACTTTCCTCATCACCAGACTCAGTATCAACAGTATCCTCCTCAACAGTATCCTCACTAACTGTATCAACAACCACAACTCCAATTCAAAAACAAAACCGCACCTATGAATGCACCACATCGACCACAACTACCTGCACAACCTAACCCAAACCCAAATAATAAAGCAGTTCATCAATTTGAGACTGCCAACATGCTTGTGTATTCCATCTCCCAAATTCCCTACAATGACATACAATTACGATCAGGGGGGTGGTGGAACCCATCATCACTGAGGATGCCCCATCCCTAGTGACTGAAACTGGAGTGGATCAACAGTTTGAGAATATGGTTAACTCAGCAATCCCCATCATTGAGGATGCTGACATTCCTACCGAATGAGTATTTGAAGCTCAGGAAGTAACACACGATGAAGCAAAGCCTACACAATCGATAATAAAACCGCCATATCCTGAATGATTGGCCCTGCAGAAAATAGTGGAACAACCTCGATTCAATCTCTTAGGAGAATTGAAGAATTTGTATGTCAATCCCACTATTACAAGCCCTCCATGACATGCCCATTTATTCCAAGACTATTAGGGATCTATGTGTCAAGAAACTAGGAAGGAAGCCTAGGGATCCTCCCACTATCCATGTATTGCGAAAGCTTTTTGAATTAATAATGGGGAAGACTGCTATGGAAAAATATGATGACCCAGGAAATCCTACTGTCACAGTTCACATAGGAAACATGCAAATCCCCAACGTATTGGTAGACTTACGTGCGGCTATCAATGTCATGACCATAGAAACTATGAAGAAACTTGGACTCACTAATCTTCGTCCAAACCTACCATTTTAGAACTTGCTGAAAGATCAACAATCAAGCCTGAGGGAATCCTGGATGACCTAGTAATCTTAGTTGACTCATGGGAGTACCCTGCGGACTTCTTGGTGTTACAACCGAAGTCTCAGTTGAGGGGACACCCACTGATTCTGGGGAGACCTTGGTTAGCAATAGCGGACACCTGTATCAGCTATCGGTCAGGGTCCATGACTATCTCAGATGGGACTGAAATCAAAATCCCGAATCTATACCCTCCAACGTGACCAAGCACAAAATCTCAAACTCCACTTTGGGTGGATTTGGAGGAGGAGGATGGTATTCAACCATTATTAATGATAGGGAGAGCCTTAACTTTTAAATATAAAATAGAGGACGATACCATTAACAATTTCATCAGTGAGCCCATGTCTATCAATAAACATGTTTACCAGCTTTTGGATAGTACATTAGATGAGAAAGAACAAGAAAATATTATAGATGAAACTCTAGTTAGTGATGCAAATATAATTCCATTACTTAAAAATTCGAAAAGTGTCCCATTAGAAATTGAGCCAGGAAAAACATTGAACATCAATCCGAACCTTGCACCCAATGAGCTGGAACAACTGATCACTCTGGTAAAAAAACATAAAGGAGCTTTTGATTGGGTGTACACAGATATGAAGGGTATTCCTTCTAATATGGGTACCCATCAAATTTATATTAAGAGCGACTCCATGCTAGTGTGCCAACCACAACGAAGGATGAACCCGAACCTAAGGGACATAGTGAAAGAGGAGATCTAAAAACTTTTGGAAGTAGGATTTATATACCCAATTTCAGACAATGAGTGGATTTCTCCACTCGTGATTGTGCCAAAAAAGAATGGGAAATGGAGAGTCTGCATGGATTACAGATAATTGAATAAAGCAACATAGAAAGACCACTTTCCCTTACCTTTTATTGATTAGGTCCTTGATGCCTTGTCTGGGAAAAATTAGTTTTCCTTTCTGGATGGCTTTAGCAGCTATAACCAAATCCAGATTGCTCCAGAAGACCAAGACAAAACCACTTTCACCTGTCCCTGGGGCACTTTTTCATATAGGGTACTTCCTTTCAGGTTGTGTAATGCACCATCCACATTTCAAAGAGCAGTGATTGGAATCTTTTCAAAAATGGTAAATGACTGCATGGAAATTTTTATGGATGACTTCACTCCATATGGTAGTAGTTATGAATAAGCATTGAAAATGTTAGAAAAGGTTTTGAAATGCTGTGAACAAAGCCAACTATCTTTAAGCACTAAAAAGTTCCATATGATGATGAGCAAGAGCATAGTTCTAGGGCACTTCATCTCTTATGATGGTATCTAGTTAGACCCATAAAAAATTAAGGTAATTGAAAATATACCAACTCCTAGAACACAAAAAGATGTACGTAGCTTCTTGGGGAATGCTGGCTATTACTAAAGATTCATAGAAAATTTTTCCAAACTAGCTTCTCCTTTGTTCACCTTGTTGATGAAGGATGCACAGTTTGTTTGGAATGATGCATGCCAAACAATGTTTACTGAACTTAAGAAAAGGATGTCTACAACACCCATCTCACGAGGGCCCAACTGGGCTCTGCCTTTTCATATCTCTTCATATGCTTTGGACACTGCTAGTGGAGCATTTTTAGGACAGCAAGAAGATCATGCCCCATATGCAATTTATTACGTTAGTAAGAACCTATCCCCCGCTGAACTAAACTATATTTTCAGAGAGAGAGAATTCATTTCCATAGTTTATGCCATCAACAAATTTAGACACTACATTACAGGATATCCAACTTTTGTGCACACTGATCATTCAACCATCAAGTATTTAATGAATAAACCAATCACAAATGCTAGAGTAACTAGATGGCTTCTACTGTTACAGGAATTTGACATCACAATTATTGATAGACCAGGGAAGGAAAACATTGTTGCAGAATTTTTATCTCGGCTTAGTAACAGTGATGACAACTTACCAATTGAAGATTCCTTCCCCGAGGAACATTTGTTTGAAGTATCATCTCATTCCCCATGGTATGCATATATTGCTAAATTTTTGGCTGCAGGTAAGCTTCCAACACATCTGTTGAAGAGAGAAAAAAGAAAGATCATACAACAAAGTGTTAGGTACTGATGGATTGATGGGCATATTTTCTACACAGGGCTTGACTTAGAAATAAGAAGATGTGTAAGAGAAGATGAAATCTCCAGTATCCTGAAAGCTTGCCACGATGAGCCCTGTGGGGGACAGTTTGCTGACAAAAGGACAAGTCATAAGGTTTTAAGGATGGGTTATTTCTAGCCTACACTATTCAGGGATGCGAAGAAGTATGTTCAAGCATGTGATAGCTGTCAGAGGATGGGCTATCCCAATAGATTACATGAAATGCCTCTTTATCCACAGCTTGTGGTTGAACCTTTTGATAGATGGGCTTTAGATTTCGTAGGGCCTATCAACCCTCCCTCAAAATAGAAAGTTCACATATTGGTTTGCACGGACTACATGACCAAATGGGTGGAAGTTGTAGCCTTGGTCAAATCTAATGATCAGGCTGTGATTGATTTCCTATGAAGAGATTTTTACTTGATTTGGAGTACCCAAGGAAATCATTACAGATGGTGGACCAGAGTTCGTGTCTCACAAATTGGAAGCCCTATTATAGAAGTTTCACATTCAGCACAAGATAACCTCACCATATCATGCACACACCATGTCCAAGTGGAAAGTACAAATAAGGTCATCGATGCTATTTTAACAAAAATAGTGAAAAGCCACCGTAAAGATTGGGCTGAGAGACTTCCAGAGGCACTATGGGCCTATCACACTACATGGCGCAACAACACTGGTTTTTCCCCATATGAATTGGTGTATGGAAAAAATGTTGTTTTCCTGATTGAATTTGAAATCGGAACTTTGAAGACATCTGTAGAAGCAAACCTTGATTTATCAGAATCTCAGAGGAACCGACTAAATAAGCTTGATGAATTGGATGAGAAGTGCATAGCCGCAGTGCATCATACAAGTTTAGTCTAACAATAGCACTCTACACAAGTTTATTTAACAGCTACACACTACTTTACCAAATGAATAGAGGAAGTCCCTCTTAGACAAGCAAACACAAGCCAAGTGATTTCATTTCTTGAAATTCAAATAGTCACGAGGCTTGGTGTACCTGAATTCCTAATGTTTGACAATGCTTTATACTTCTCCTTTGTTGAATTAACTCAATATGCCCTTGAAAAAGGGATAAAATTAAAAAATTTCTGCCAATTTTTATCCACGGGGAAATGGATTAGTAGAGTCTTCTAACAAAACTTTAATTAATATCTTAAAGAAGACAATGGCTACTCACCACAAATATTGGCATACCTAGTTATACAATGCACTTTGGGAAGACCATGTCACTCCTAAAGAAGCCATTGGAAACTCCCCTTACTGCTTGGTTTATGGTAAGGAGGCTATTTTACCAGCCAACCTCAGGATCCCTTCATTACAACTAGCACACTCAGTACAAGACGACTAATGTTCCCCACTCCAGCATAGAATTGATACATTACTCACACTGGAGGAGGACAGGGAAAAGTCTAAAAACAAGTTGTATCAACATCAATAGCTTGTGAAGAGGTGGTTCGATGAGAAGTATTCATTTGATAGGGAGTTCTCTGTTTGGGACTTAGTGTTAAAGTGGGACAAGCAATACAAGGACAAGAATGATTACACTAAGTTCCAATGCTTATGGTTAGGACCTTTCATTGTTACAGAAAATATTGGTCCTGGTACTGTTCGATTACAGACACTGGAAGGTATTTCATAAACCCTTCCAGTGAATGTCCAGCTTCTCAAAAAGTACTTTGTTTTAGGAGAGCAGGTTGGTCTACTTGTACATAAAGTGTGGTTTGTTTTCTTTCCTTCAGTTTTGATTGATTTTTCTTTTATGATTCATTTTCTTTTGAATAAGTCTGCATACTTGGAAAAGGTTGTTGATCAGTGTGTATCGATATTAACTTAATCTGGAGTTTTCAAGTAGCACACCAGCTAATATTTCATTGAGCCTATATCAGAAAATGCTTTTCATGGAATCAAATAGTCAATATTTGAAGGTCCTTGATTGATATCTTCCCACTATCACCAGCATCACTTAAATATTTGTATGATTAATTGAAGTTGAACGAGAAAATTAGAATCCCTTACCCCGTGTTTCATTAATGAATGGCATAATATCTTATAGCCTGGTTAGACTTATCTATTCTAGATACCATCCTGATTACCTTGATAATAATTCACCTCAATAAAAGTAGATTACAAATGGGGGGTCTTATCACAATCCATCCCATTATGTTCATAGATGTTGAATTGGAATGACATCTCCACATCTAGTCACCAAGCTAGGGAGATGACTTTCAGCTAATGTTGGAAGGTGGGAGATCCTATCACGGGTCGGCTCACTCATGATCTACAAAACATCGATGCGTAACACTAATGACATGTGATCACAAAGCCATGGTAGTGCCTTGTAGTCTGTGCATCATTAAAAATCCTTTTTCTTTCCCTTCAAAATAGTCTGTTGTACATGAGGATAGGCGGGTCTTATTACAATCCAACCCTACCATGATCATGGATTTGATTTTGGTCTGGAATTACCACTTATGGTTACCAAGCCATGGTAATTTCTTTCAGCCTAGAAAACTGGAAGACAAAAAGTCTTAGTTTCCAGGTCAAGTTTGTGAATAGCATTTCCAGCATCTCATCACCAAGTTAGGGCAATGACCTTGTATCAACAGAAGCCTTGTTTATTATTTGAAAAAAAAGCAAAAAAAATTAAATAAATAAATAAATTACAAATATGCATATATATATGGCTGATGCATCTGTACATGAACGAATAATTAATAAAGTCAAGGTGATTCATGTATTGTAATCCAGAATGGCTTTGAGTTTATTCCAAAGGTTAATTATAAATCTTCGCTTCTATGATTGCATAAGGATATAGAATTTATGTTTTCTCCTAGACTTCCTTATCAGATTAAATATCATCATTAATTGGTTTTGGATGGGAATGTATCGATCATATGACTAACTCTGCTATTTTGATTATGTTTTCATGATATCATTTTGTAAATTGCAGGTTCAAACATCAGTTGGATGGCATATATGCCTTATAACTAAGGATTTCATTCACAAAGATAACTAGTTCTTCCCATCTAGTCTCCATTTGTTGTAGGCACAATAGATCCCATGTTTTATCCAAAATATGGGAGCCCCAATTTTACATCAAAGAGTAACTTAGTTAATTTTAGGGTTGTTCAGCCTTTTCGCCATTCATTTCTGCCTTTGACTTAATTTAATTTACTTAGTATTTTTCCTTTTTGAAAATTTATGCATTTTTGTGTGTTTTGTGAGTTGCGGAAAGAAATCATTTCTCCAAAATTTCGATCTTTCCGCAACCCGCAATCCGCAATGTGGATTGCCGATGATTTTTTTTGCACGTGAAGTTTTCCTTTCCGCAACCTGCAACCCGCAAATGCAGATTGCATAATGCAGAGAGTTTTTTCAAATAAACGCATTTTTTGCACCCGCAGCCCGCAATTGCGGATTGTGGATTGCTGAATGTTTTGATTGCTTTTTGAGTTTGTTATCTTTGCAATCCACATTGTGGATTGTAGATTGCAGAAAGGTGGCATGTATTTACAAATAATAAACACCTGCAATTGGCATCTCGATCGTTGATTTAAGGTGATCTGACGACCTTGATTGCACTCGGTAGAATGGTTTAAATTTTTTATTTTTTGATTCTTGGTTGTCGTTTCCAAGTATTAATCGGGTTCTCAACTATGGTATGCTTGATCAGACATGAAATCATTGAATCCAATGATTGGTTAATGATTAAAACTTTGAGATTTGACTATTGATCACATGTGTTATTTTTCAAATTTATCTTATCCTATAAACAATCTGTTGGTTTATGATGTCTCATGCAAGCTTTTGTTGATTGATTCTCTGATATTTTATTCTAAGAATTTGCATGTTGTAAGAAAAATGCAGAAGAACGTCAATATCTTAGTCAAACATGGTAATGAGAAAGAGCCTCAGCCATTGGAATACTCTAAACCTATTTCTCCACCATTTGATGCCGATATGTTTTATGACAACATAGACAGTGAAGAGGAAGAATGTGAGATTCAATTTAGGCATGTTCGACTCCCTCTCAAGAAGAAAAAGAAGAGTGAAGAGTGTGTTGATAAGGATAATACAATTCTTGACGAGTTAATCATCAACTTGCCACCTGTGATTCCCACAATTCCTCACATGGTAAATACGATAGATGATTTTTAAGTCTTTGAAGATATTTTTTACCATCATCAATCCGGGGAATATTTCACAGTTCCCTTGCTGGCTGTTATCAATAGCTCATTATTTGTCTAGATCTTCCTCAATTTACGACAGGATTCTCTCGAAAGCATGTGGTGTGATCTTTTCAAACTATATGATGCCAAATTGGAATTCGAATTGGCTTAATTTCCCAATGTATGGGGGATGGTCTTATGTTTGGGCCAAGTGTCAGTTTATCCTTAGTCATTTTTAGAATAACCCCATTTTTCTAATCCCTCTTTTGTGGGATATTTCCCTTGTAAATATTATTTTGTAATTATTATTTAAAGGGTTTTAGATCTCACAGGAAGGGTAATGTTGGTTGGGGATAGAATCAGCAAAAGAGACAGGGGATGCTCTGTTGTTGCAAACTTTGTAATGTTTTGCAGGCCTTAATACATAGATAGTTTTCTTCAGCAACCTCTTTTGTTATCATTTGTCAAATGTCTTTGATGGATTGTGATTTTGCTTCAACTCAATAATAAGCATTGTTTATTATTTGCAATCGATAATCTGCATTGATCTATAGTTTAGATGTCTCTTAACGTATGATCTATGCATCTAGATGTTTTAAATGAATGTCTTTATCTAAAACATTTTATCTATTTCTGTAAATGATTCACATAAATTTGTAAATCGATGTTAATTTTTCAATTAACATTCTAGATATAGGATAAGCTTGTATGCACTTAATTCTTAAGTTAGTGTTGGTTAATTGTCATTTGTTGATTCTATCTTAAGGCACTGAGTCAAGATCTAGTTTTGCATGTCTATTAAATTGGTGAAAAGACTTGGTAATTTTCAGATTAAGTTATCCTATGCACAAAAAAACACTTCTCCTTAGAGTAGGTCTAACCTTAGTTTAGATTGTTTTCAAAGTAAACTAACACTTAGGATTAGTAAAAATCTCATCTTTTCTTATAGGAAGACATATCCTTCTTGGATCAAACATTCACAAGCCCCTGCGGAGGCCTTTGTGTCCATGGGTGTTAACCACACCAAACAACTCGAGGATAGGGTAATACTTGCATAGGAGTATCTGAAGCCTTTGGCTGGGTTGTCATCCACTGTTGCTTTCCTTGGACACCATTCCAACACTTGCACACCCGAGGCATAAACATGGACAAACACCCAAAGGAGCCCGTTCCATCCAACCTTTTCTTGAAGACATCCAATGTTACTTTGCCTTAGGACCCCCAAGCCTCTTCACAGAACCACCAGGATGAAGATACTATGTGGAGGCAAGAGCATATCCTTCTGCAAATCACCAGTAATGTTCTCTATACTCAGTAGTATGACTTCTGCATTCAACAGTATGAACTCTACACTCAGCAGTACTAATTCAATATGCAGACTTACTTCTAACATTCACTCATTATCCTTCCCATCATCGAATCTCTTGTGCATTCTCACTTTTTTTATCTTAGAATTGTCATAAGGAAAATCTTGGTGAGCCACCTGTTCAATTCGATGGGTTTAAAAGAGTGCCTAGGTCTTTTGGTCCGTTTCATAATTATTGAGCCACCTGCTTTGTTCCACTTTCATGGGGAACATGACCATAAATATAGGGAAGTTGCCCCCTGCAACAGCTAGAAGTGAATGATGATGCTACCAATGGTCAATTTTCTCTCCACCCCAGTTCATTCCTCGTAGTGGGTCAGCGAACACTCTTTAACAGCCTCCTTTCAATATTTGTCTCCTTTTTTATTTATTAACAATAAAAATAGTAGAGTAATTAATTACAGTCATCCCTTACCCCACTTGGTCAATAACCATAAATACTTTACAATAACTTATAACATGCTATTTTTCTCACAACATAAAATATTCATATTTTTGGGAATGTAACAGAGGGAGTATATGGATCTATGGAATATTAGGGAACTTAGAGAGAAGGGTAAGTATAGTGTGGAGGAAAATAGAGAGATAGAGAAAGGGGGGGTAGGGTAGGAGATTGTGGGTGATTAGGGGTAGATGAGAGGAGGAGTTTTGGGGGAGAGAAGGAGATGGATATTATTGCAGGGGAAGGGGATGTAGTGGTCTAGGGAATATTAGGAACGTTAGAGAGAAGGGGTGGTATAGGGTGGGGGGAGAGAGAGCGAGAGAGAGGAGGAGGAGGGGTGGTTGGGGTAGTGGGAGTAGAAGAGATAGAGAGAGAGTGATTTTTATGGGTAGGGAAGGAGATTGAGGTTGAAGTGTGGGATTGGTAGATCTTTAGGGGGAGTTAGGAAATTTAGAGAGAAGCGGGGTATAGGGTGTGGTTAGAGAGAGAGAGGAGGATGGTAAGTTGTAGGGGAGGGGGTTTTAGGAGAGACAAAGAGAGAGAAGGGCTTAGTTATATGGGGATTATTCAGAGAGAGGGGGGAAGAAAGAGAGTGTGGTTATTGGTAGGGAGAGTAGGAGGGGGGATAGAGAGAGGGAGGGAGGGTTATGGGTAGTGAGAATGAGAGACAGATAGAGAGGGGTGTTAGGGGGGATGTTATGTGGTTAGAAGAGAGAGATTGTGGGGATGCTAGGGGGATAGGAGAGAGAGAGGTGTTGTGGGTATGGCTAGGGGGTGGGGGGAGTAGGAGAGGGAGAAATAAAGGATCAAAGGGGGTTTTTACAGGTAGGGAGAGAATGATAGAGGTTAGTGAGAGAGAGGGGGGTTAGTAGTAAGGATAGGAGTAGTTTTGTGTGTGTGTGTGTGAGAGAGAGAGAGAGAGGGAGAGAGATTGGAGGGTGTTATTAGGTTTGGGGGAAGAGAGAGGGGTGGGCTGTAAGTTTTAATAAGAGGTGGATTAGGAGAGACATAAAGAGAGAGAGGAAGTTAGGGGTGAAGGTAAGGGGTAGTAGTGGAGTGAGTGAAAGAGGATCTTAGTTAGAGTATGAGTAGTTTTAGGGGGAGAGGGGAGGGGTTATTCATAGTGTGTTTGTGTCTATGAGAGAGAGGAGAGGTGTTATGGGCTTGTGGAATAGAGATGGGTGGAGGTTAGGTGGAGGTAGAGGAATAAGGTAGAGAGAGTGAGAGAGTGGATTAGTATTGGAAAAAGAGAGAGGAGGAGGAGGAGGAGTTAGGAGGTGTTATAGGTAGGGGGAAGAGTAAGATGTTCACGTAGTGAGAGAATTGGTTAGTAAGGGTTAGGGAGAGAGAGAGTCATGTGGTTTATTCTTAGGGGAGGAGTAGTGTGTGTGAGAAATAAAGAGAGAAAGAGATAGATATAAAGGTGGGGGGTAGGGGTTTATTGATAATTACGGTTGTTAGCAAGAAGGGGGTTATAGGGTTGGGGTAGAGAGAGAGAGATATGATAGATAGTAAGTGCTAGGGGGAGGGGGATTAAGAGAGAGAAATAGAAATAGGGGTTTAGGGGGGAGGGTAATAAGAGGGAGAAATAAAGGGGGTTAAGGAGAATAGTGGGTTATTAAAACTAAGGTGACAGAGAGAGAGAGAGAGAGAGAGAGAGAGAGAGAGAGAGAGAGAGACCATGGGGGGTATTGGTAGTATGGGGAGGAGTAGGGGGGTGAGAGAGTAATAGAAGGGGTTAGTAGGACTTAAAGAGTGAGAGTATTTTGATCATAGTAAGATCTAGGAGCTATGGAGAACCTCACAAAATTGAATTATTTGCAAAACCAGTTAAAAAGCTTGAAAGAGTAGAAAATTTTACACACAATGTGAGCTTAATCTTTGCATTAACTGACTGTCTAACATGTGAAAATGTTAAGAACAAGTTTTTATTACATCCATGAGAAATTAGAGAGCATTAGATAGCTCAAGATGAGTGTTCAAGTCAAAATTGCCAAATTGGCCTCAATCGCCCCTAGGTGGGTCCAACTTAGTCCCAATCATCCCAAACAGTCACAAATTCAGGTGTGAAGGTGGCTGAAGCATGCTGGGTCATAAATGAGTCCAAGGCAGGTGTGGGTGAGCAAATAGAGGTGTTTGGGAGGACCAAGGGAGCAATAAATGCTCCAAATCTAGCCAAAATTGGGCAAAATCCACCGTAGCGCTCCTAGTCAACAGCAATTCCACAAATCAAGGAGAGAGAGTGCTCCAACATTTAATGAGGGAACACTTGTGGACAAAATAGGAGGTTAGGTGAACTGGTTTGCTTGGAAGTGGGTGTGAACACACTCAAATGTGGGTATTTATCCAACTAAAGTCACCTAGTCCAAACTATGGTGTAATGAAGCACATGAGGAATAAAAATTGACTATGGTTATGGACTATGGTACTAAGTATGGATTACTATTCTAACACCCCCCCTTAACCAGAACTTAGTACAACTCATGAAAATAAGTGGGAGGCCTTGCCAACAAAGGCTCAAGTCACCTCATTACAAACATAATTTTTATTTGTCCATATAAACCGAGGACAAGAAGTAAAACCACATGGGATAAAAACTTCCCTCTAAAATGGACATGGGGCTGAACCTGCAATTAAATTGTAGCAATCACCATCCATCACTCACTCCAAGAAAATATCCCAAGTGAGTGAAGGTCTTCTCAGTAAAACACTTGGTGAAAATATCTGCAGTTTGCTCGGTGGATGGGCAATACTGCAAGGAAATCACCGTGTCATGCACCAAGCCCCGAATGTAGTGCATATGGATTTCAATGTGCTTTGTTCTTTGCCTCTGTATTGGATCAGTAGATATCTTGATGGAACTTTGATTATCCACCAAAATTTTGGTTGGAGAATCAATAGCAACACCAAACTCCTGAAGAATGCCTTGCAACCAAACACACTGTGTGGCTGCGTTCACTGCTGCACTGTACTTGGCCTCTGCTGGTGAAAGTGAAATGGTATGTTGTTTCTTACTTGACCAGTAAATCAGACCTTCAGCAAACATAAAAACAAAACCTTAAGTGGACTTTCTATCCGTGGGATCTCCAGCCCAATCGGAATCAGAAAATCCAGCTAGTTGTAGTGAAGAACCAGCTGCATAGTGTACCCCAAAGCTCTTTGTTCCTTGGACATATTGAAGGATCCTCTTGGCTGCCTTCCAATGGATCTCATGTGGCTGCTGCATATATCTTGCCACAGTACTTACAACATAAGACAAATCAGTTCTTGTATGTGTAAGGTACAACAAGCTTCCAACTAGCTGCCTGTAGAGTGTGCAATCCACCAATGGAGAGCCTTCAAATTCACCTAGTTTTATGCCTGAAAGGAATGGGCACTTGGATTCCTTACATTCAGCCATTTTAATCTTCAATAACAGGTCTGAAGCATACTTAGGTTGACTCAGCAATATACCTCTCTCAGATTGCTCAATTTCCAAACCCAAAAATTGCCTTAGCAATCCTATGTCGCTCATGCAAATTCACTGTGCAAAGAAGCTTTAATTGAGCCAATTTGTTTGTTGCAGATCCCTGTAATTAAAATATCATCAACATATAGTACAATGACCTGCAAATTATCATCACGTTGCTGAAAATAAACATTTGTATCAGACTTGCATCGACAGAAACCAATTGAGAGCAAAAAAGCATCCATTTTGGCATACCAAGCCCTGGGGGCTTGCTTGAGTCCATAGAGTGACTTCTTGAACCTGCAAACAAGTGTGGGATCCTCTTGGAATCCTTCAGGTTGCTGCATATATATATATTCCTGTAGCTCACCATGTAAGAATGCACTTTTAACATCCATATGGTGAACTTCCCAACCCTTACTAGCTGCCATGGCTAGAGCTGGTCTAATTGAGTCCATCTTTGCAACCGGTGCAAAGGTCTCTATATAATCAACACCATGGATCTGTAAGTATCCCTTAGCCACTAACCTAGCCTTATACTTTCGATCAGAACCATCAACAATAGGTTTGGTTAGAAAAATCCACTTACATTGCACAAGTTTCCTCTTGGGAGGAAGAGGCACCAAATCCAATGTTTTGTTCTCTTGGAGAGATTGGAATTCTTCTTGCATTGTTGTTCTCCACCTTGGAGAATGATGAGATTCCTTATATTATGTTGGATCAGATCCAATCATCATATAACAGTGATTAGCAAGCTCACTTTCATTCACAAAGGAAACATTGATTGTTTGAGATCTAGTCTTCCTAGGTTCTTGGGGATTGCCTGCCAATTCACCTACAGCTTGTATGATTTTTTCAGCCCACTTGGGCCTTGATGGTGACTCATGTACAGAAATGTCATCTTCATGCATGTCATCTTCAGCAATATCAGAAAAATCAGAATTGGAATCATCACTAATTTCATTAAGGTGTGGAGGAGAAGAGCTTTCCCCCGGTGCAAGCTCAAAATCAGGAATTGGTTCTTCTTCGAATTGCACACTTCTCTCAATGAAAGTTTTGAGTGTGGATGTGCCAAATAGCTTGTATCCCTTTGTGTCTTCACCATATCCAACCATGATACATTCTCTTCTCTGTGGATCCAAAGCCTTCCTCTTTTCTGATGGAATTCGAGCCCATGCTCTAGACCCAAAAACTCTGAAATTTGACACATTTGGTTTTTGGCCAAACCATGCCTCATAGGGGGTTTTTACTTTGACTGATTTGTGAAAGGATTTGTTCTGAATATGAGTAGCACAATTGATGTCTTTAGCCCATATCTTAGGGATTAGATCCCTAGCTTCAATCATGCAAGTGGCCATCTCTTTGAGAGATCTATTTTTCCTCTCTGCCACACCATTTTGCTGAGGTGTGTAGGGGATTGAATGTTGTATTTGGATGCCACATTCCTCACAAAGATGCTGAATGTTATTATTCACATACTCCTTTCCATTATCAGTCCTAAGTATCCTTATCTTATGACCACTATGATTCTCCACTAAGGCCTTCCAAATCTTCAATTTCTCAAACACTTCTGATTTCAATTTAAGGAAGTAAACCTAGCAAAATCGAGAGTAGTCATCTATGAATGTGAGTACATGCCTTGATCCACCATATGATGGAGTGGGAAGAGGACCAATGAGGTCTGAATGTACCAATCCAACTGGTTGATTGGCTCTCCTTTCCATTCCCTTCTCATAGCTGCGCTCAGGATGCTTTCCAACTACACAACCAATGCATGCACCATTTGAAGATTTGATTTCTGGAAGCCCTTCCACCATCTCATCCTTGTGTAATGTCTGGAGATATTTGTAGTTCATGTGGCCAAATATTTCATGCCACAACTGGGAGGTCTCGTTGGAATGAGAGACAAGAGCACGGTCACTAGAATTTGGAATGAAATTGGAGAATTTGTACATTCTCTCTTCATGATCAGCATACCCCACTGCCACAACTTGATTTGAAGAAATTTCTGAGATTTCTACCAAATATGGAGTAAATGTTACTCTCTTGGCTTCACCTGTATGGGTCATTTGATAAACTAATAGAAAATTTGCAGCCAATGAAGGTACATAGAGCACATCACTAAAATAGCCATGCTCCATGTCAATCCTACCAATCCCCTTGGTCTGGATTTCTGAATCATCTCCCATTCAAACTGTTGGGCCACCATTTGAATGCATAGAAGAGAAGAGCTCTCTGGATGAAACCATATGTCTAGAAGCTCCTGAATCAATGATAAAGGATGAGGGATTCGAAATACCTGCTACCAAAGCATGACATTTCTCCTTATTGTCAGGATTTGAGGTGCTCTCTTTCTTCCTTGTGCCCTCAGGGACTGGGATGTTGTTCTTCTCCAGCAGCAACACCATTGAGTCAATGGTTTTCTTCATGCATGAGCTCTCTAGATGCCATACCTTATGACAATAGGTGCAGTTGGTCTTTTCCTTTCCCTTCTTGTCCTTCTCCTTTGACAGATTCGAACCTCCATCTGGAGACTTGGTCTTGTCAAACTTCCTCTTCTCTTGCTGCCTCAAATTCTTGGCTTTCTGCTTGCCTTTGTTGGCATTTGAAACACCCATTGCCAGTGCTTGGTCCTTTGATTTTATGGTGCCCATCTGAACTAGTTTGTCTTGCTCCTGAGTGAGACACTCCATGAAGGTATTTAGTGATGGCATTTGACAATTTCGAAGTGTCATCTTGGCTAAGTGAAATGTGCTAACAAATACAGAAAACTATGGGCCTAGCTTCGAAAGGATGGATAGAATCAGTTGTTCCTCCTTCTTAACAATTCCACATTGTTGCAGTTGAAGCACTAGTGACTTGAACTTAGTGAAGAACTCCTGGATGGTTTCAAAATGCGCTGGGCTCAAGCTAATGAGCTCGTTTTCAAGCTGGTGGCCTCTCAGTTCATCAGTTTTCCCAAAGAGTGATTCTAGCTTCACCCATACTTCATTGGGGGTTGTCAAACTATCTGTATGAAACAAGAGTTTCCTCAAAATTCTCAGGCATAGTAGTCCATAAGCTTCATCGAGTCGATTGTAGTACTTTGCTTTCTCCACAACAGAGTTTGGCTCCACTTCTGTGCCCATGGTTACTCTATAGAGACCCTTAGATCTCAGTTTGATAACCATTTCAGCCTTCCAATCAAATAAATTGAAGGGTGTGAGCAAAATTTGGTTTGCTTCCATTACTACTGCGTTGATGGTGAGAAAGCTACTGAAACACCTGCAAAAAAACACTCAATTTTTATCTGGAAATCCTCTCTAGAATGCAGTTCAATGCTCAATATTGACCTGCAACTCACTAACTCCACAATGGATCTGATACCATGTGAGTATTTTGATCACAATAAGATCTAGGAGCTATGGAGAACCTCACAAAATCGAATTATTTGCAAAATTGGCGAAAAAGCTTGAAAGAGTAGACAATTTTACACACAATGTGAGCTTAATCGTTGCATTAACTGACTGTCTAACATGTGAAAATGTTAAGAACATGTTTTTATTACATCCATGAGAAATTCAAGAGCATTAGATAGCTCAAGATGAGTGTACAATTCAAAATTGCCAAATTGGCCTCAATCCCCCCTAGGTGGGTCCAACTCAGTCCCAATCATCCCAAACAGTCACGAATTCAGGTGTGAAGGTGGATGAATCATGATGGGTCATAAATGAGGCCAATTCAGGTGTGGGGTGAGCAAATAGAGGTGTTTGGGAGGACCAAGGGAGCAATAAATGCTCCAAATCTAGCAAAAATTGGGCAAAATCCACCCTAGCGCTCCTAGTCAACAACAATTCCCCAAATCAAGGAGAGAGAGCACTCCAGCATTTAATGAGGGTGCACTTGTGGAAAAAATAGGAGGTTGGGTGAACTGGTTTGCTTGGAAGTGGGTGTGAACACTCTCAAATGTGGGTATTTGACCAACTAAAGTCACCTAGTCCAAACTATGGTGTAATGAAGCACATGAGCAATAAAAATTGACTATGGTTATGGACTAATGGTACTAAGTATGGATTACTGCTCTAAACAAGGAGAGAGAGAGGGGAGGGAGGAGGTGGGTTGAGGGAGATAAATAGATAAAAATAAAAGTGAATGGAGGTGTGGTGCTAGGGGATATTGGGGTTCAGAGAGAGAAAGAGATAGAGATCATAGTGGGGGGAGTTGGGGTATGGGTTTATGGAATATTTGGTAATTTAGAGAGGAGGGTGGGTATAGGATTGGGAAAAGAGAGAGAGAGAGAGGGGGGGTGGTTAATGTTAGGGGGGAGGAGTAGGTGGTGTGTCTGAGTGGGAGAGAGATAGAGAATGCAGGGGACAAGGGGGTGTTATGGAATTGTAAGAGAGAAAGAGTGAAAGGGGTGATGGGTAGGGGTAGTTGGAGTAGTACGAGTGTGTGTGTGTGTGTGAGAGAGAGAGAGAGAGAGATATTTTGGGGGCAATTGAGGGAACATGTGGGTTGCTAGGGGTAGGGGGTGTATCGATCTAGGAAATATTACGGAAGTTAGAGAGAAGGAGGGATATATTGTGGGGGAGGAGAGAGAGAGAGAGAGAGAGTGAGGGGGGGGGTTGTTGGTGATTAAGGGTTAGGGCATGCAGGGTGATTAGGGGATAGAAATAGATAAAGATAGAAGTGGATGGAGGAGTGTTGTTAGGGGATAGGGGGGTTTGGAGAGAGAAACAGATAGAGATAATAGTTGTGGGAGGTGGGGTATGGGTTTAGGGAAGATCAAGAAATTTACAGAGGAGGTTTGGTATAGGCTTAGGGAAAAGAGAGAGAGTGAGGGAGAGGTTAGTGGTAGGGTGAGGAGTAGGTTGTGTGTGCCAATGGGAAAGATATAGAGAATGTAGGGGGTGAGGGGTGTTAGGGAATTGTGAGAGAGAAATAGGGGAGGGTTTGTTGTTTAAGGGAAGTTAGTGAAGCGATAAAGGGGGTGAGAGAGAGAGAGAGGGAGTTTAGGGATGAGGGAGAGAGGGTGTGGGTGATTAGGGGTATGGGGGATTGAGGTGGATTTTGGGATATAAATAGATCATGGTTGGGGGGGGAGATACTGAGAGGGTGGCTAGTAAGTGGTCTGGCGATGGGTAGTAGGAGAGACAATGAGAGAGAGTTGTTTAGGTGTAGGTGGAGTAGGGAAGAGAGAGAGAGAGAGAGGCAAAGGTGGTGTTTATGGGTAGGGAGAGTATGAGGTGGGAAAGGGAGAGAAAAGGGGGTTTAAGGTTAGTTACAGTGAGAGAGAGAGGATATGGGGGTTTTAGGGGGTTGGCAGAGAGAGAGAGAGACTATGGGGGTTTTAGGTGTAGATGGAGGAGTATGAAAGGAAGAGGGAGAATGAGAGAGAGAGGAGAGAGTGGTTTAGAGGTATGGGAATGAGTAAGGGAACAAAGAGTGAGAGAGGGGGTTGGTAAGGGTCAGGGAGAGGAGTGGGAGGAGAGAGTGTGGGGGGTGATAGGCAGTTGGGGGACAGAGAGAGGGGGTGTTGTTAGGGGTAGGTGGAGAAGTAAACAAGAGAGAGAAAGAGAGAGAGAGAGAGAGAGAGAGAGAGAGAGAGAGAGAGAGAGAGAAAGAGAGAGAGATTTTGAACTAGATGGAAGTGGGGAAAGGGTGTGGGTTATTAGGGGTAGGGGGTGGAGGGGAGATGGGTTATGAGAGGTAGGTGTTTAGTCATTATTAGGGGAATTAGAAAGAAGGGGGAGCATATTTTGTGGGTAGAGAGAGAGAGAGAGAGAGAGGCTTAAAGATAGAATGAGTAATATGAGAAGGAGAGGGTGGGGGTTCAGGTTAGTCATAGTGTTTGAGGGAGAGAGAGAGGGTAGGGATGGTAGTGTGTTAGGGAACAGAGAAATCATTGTAGGTTAGGTCTAGGTGGAGTGGTAGGGTAGAGAGAGTGTGAGACAGATGGATGATAAGACTTAGGCGGATGATGGGAGAGAGAGAGAGTGAGAGGATGAGGGGTTATTAAAGTTAGGGGGAGGTGCACATGGTTGAGAGTGTGAGAGCGTCAATTAGTAAGGCTTAGGGAGATCAAGGAGAAGAGGTATGGAGTGAGAGAGGGAGAGATAAATGTGGGGGTTATTAGAAAGACAAGAGTAGGAGATGTGTTTGTGTGTGATAGACAAAGAGGGAATGTGAGGGTCGAGGATGGTGTTATGGCATTGGGGGGAGAGAGAGAGGGGTAGTGGCTAGTTATAGGTTGAGGAGTAGAGGTGTGTGGTGTGTGTGTGTGTGTGTGTGTGTGAGAGAGAGAGAGAGAGAGAGAGGAGGGTTAGTGATAATCGAAGGAGTAGGAGGTTTGTTTGTGAGAGAGACAGAGAATGTGGCGGTGTGGGGTGGTGTTAGGGAATTGTGAGAGAGAGACAAAGGGGTGGTGGTTAGTTTTAGGTGGCGTAGAGTGGTGAGAGAGATGGAAAGAGAGGGGGAGAGCGATATTTAGGGTATGAGGGAAGGGAGGCAATGGGTGATTAGGGGTAGGGAAGAGGGAGGGGATTTCAAGAGAGAAGAATATAGATATCATGGGTAGGGGGAGGGGGTGTAGGAATTTACTGAATATTAGAGAAGTTAGAGACAAGGGGGAAATAGGGTGGCGATAGATATATAGGACACACACATACACACAGAGTTTGGAGAGAGGTAGGGAGGATGTGTGTGACTAGGAAGTGAGCGAGAGGAGGGGGTGTAAGGAAGAAAAAGAGATGGATATCATGGTGGTGGGAGGGGGTGTATAATTTTAGGGGAACAATTTGAAATTTAGAGAGAAGGGGGGGGATAGTGTGGGGGAAAAGAGAGAGAGAGAGAGGGAGGGTTGTGGAAGATATAGAGAGAGGGTGGAATAGGGGTTGGTTATTGGTAGGGAGAGAAATATATAGATATCGGTGTGTGGTAAGAGTGGTAGTGATTTAGGCATCATGAGGTAAGTTAGAGAGAAAGGGGTATTGAGGTGTTATACGAGGGGGGAGAGAGGGGGGGTGATAAGGGGTTGGGGGATACAAAGAGGTATGTGGTTAGGGGAAGTGGGGTAAGAGAGAGAGAGAGAGAGAGAGAAAGAGAGAGATAGTTTGAACTAGGGTGTACATGGGGGGAGGGGAGTTGGGGAAGAGAAATAAATAGAGATCGTTATTGGGGTAGGGGGGTAGGTGTTTAGGCATGATTAGAGGAATTAGATACAAGGGGGGTTATATTTTGCGGGAATAGAGAGAGAGAGAGAGAGGATTGTGGATATAATGAGTGTGGTGAGGAAGAGAGAGGGGGGGGTTAGGCTAGTAAAATGTTCGAGAGAGAGAGAGAGGAAGGGGATGATAGGGGGTTAGGGGATAGAGAAATCATTACGGGTTAGGTGTAGGTGGAGCAGTAGGAAAGAGAGATTATGAGACAGAGGGATGATAAGAGTTAGGCGGTTGATGGGAGAGGCAAAGAGCGAGAGGAGGACAGGTTGTTAGAGGTAGGGGGAGGAGTACGAGGTTGAGAGTGTGAGAGGGGAAGTTATTAAGTTTTAGGGAAACAAAGGAAAAGAGGGATGGATTGAGTTAGTGATAGATGGAGAGACAAATGGGGTGGGTTATTAGAAAGGAAGGAGTAGGAGATGTGTTTATGTAAGAGGGAATGTGGGTGGTATGTGGTGTTATGTAATTGGGGGAGAGAGATATGGGTAGGTGTGTGTGTGTCAAAGGGAGAGAGAGAGGTGAGGGTTAGTAGTAATGGGAGGAGTAGGAGGTGTGTGTGTGAGAGAGAGAGAGAGAGAGAATGTGGGGGTGTGGGTGGTGTTAGGGAATTGGGGGGAGAGAGAGAGAGAGAGAGGGGTGGTGGTTAGTTGTAGGTGGAGTAGAGTGTTGAGAGAGAGAGAGATTCAGGGGGTGATGGAGGGAAGGTGTGGGTGATTAGGGTTAGTCAAGAGGAGGGGGGTTTTGAGAGAGAAGGATATAGAAATTTTTTTGGGAGGAAGGGGGTGTAGGAATTTACTTAGTATTGGAGAATTTAGAGAGAAGGGGGGGAATAGGGTGGGGATAGATAGATAGTTAGATAGATACACACGGACACACACATAGTTTGGAGTGAGGTGGGGAGGTTGTGGGTGATTAGGGGTGTGGGGTAGGAGAGTGCTTCAGGAAGAGAAAGAGATGGATATCATGGTGGTGGGAGGGTGATGTACCAGTTTACGGAATATTATGAAAGTTAGAGAGAAGGAGTGGTATATTGTCGGGACATAGAGAGAGCGATAAGGTTTATAGGGATATAGAGAGATGGTGATATAGGGGTTGGTTGTTGGTACATAGAGAAATAGATAGAAATCGATGTGGGGAGAGGGGTAGGGATTCATGGATCCTTATGTGGGTTGGAGAGAAGTGGGTATCGGGGGGGTGTGATAGGGGTTGGGAGATAGAGAGTGGGATGTTGTTAGGGGTAGGTGGAGGAGTAAACAAGAGAGAGAGAGAGAAGAGAGAGAGAGAGGAGAGAGAGAGAGAGAGAGAGAGAGAGAGAGAGAGAGAGAGAGAGAGAGAGAGAGTTTAAATAGTGGGAAGTGGGGGGGGGTGTGGTTTATTAGGGATATGGGGAGGAGGGGAGTTGGGGGATAGAAATAAATAAATATTATTATTGGGGGAAGGGGGTAGGTGTTTATGAATGATTAGGGGAATTAGAGAGAAGAAGGGGTATATTTTATGGGAAAAAAGAGAGAGAAAGAGAGGGAGGGAGACAGAGAAAGAGAATCTTAGGGATAGAAAGAGTGTGGTGAGGAAGAGAGAGGGGGGTTAGGTGTATTCATAGTGTTTGAGAGAGAGAGAGAGAGTGCGAGGATGTTAAGAGGTTAAGGGACAGAGAAAGCATTGCAGGTTAGGTGTAGGTAGAGTAGTAGGATAGAGAGAGTGTGAGACTAAGGGATGATGAGTTAGGAAGATGATGGTGAGAGGGAGAGAGAGATAGAGGATGAGGGGTTATTCAAGGTAGGGGTGGAGTACATGGTTGAGAGTGTGAGAGGGGTATTTAGTAAGGCTTAGGGAGACAAAGTAGAAGAGGGAGGGAGGGAGTGAGTGAGAGAGGGAGAGAGAAAGGGGGGGGTTATTGGAAAGAAGGAAGCAGGAGATGTGTTTGTATGTGAGAGACAAAGAGGGAATGTGGGGAGGTGGGTGGTGTTATGGCATTGGGGGAGAGAGAGAGGGGGTCAGTGGCTAGTTGTAGGTAGAGGATTATAGGTGTGTGTGTGTGAGAGAGAGAGAGAGTGAGAGGAGGCTTCGTGGTAACGGGAGAAGTAGGATTTATGTGTGAGAGTGAGATAGAGAATGTGGGGGTGTGGGTGGTGTTAGGGAATTGGGAGAGAGAGAGAGGGGTGGTGGTTAGTTGTAAGTGGAGTAGAGTGGTGAGAGAGAGATAAAGGGAGGGGGGGAGAGAGAGATTAAGAGGGTGAGGGAGGCAAGGTATGGGGTGATTAGGGGTAGGTAAGAGGAGGGGGGTTTTGGGAGAGAAAAATATAGAGATCATCATGGGGGGAGGGGGTGTAGGAATTTATTTAATATTGGATAAGTTAGAGAGAAGGCGAGGAATAGGGTGGGGGCATATAGGTAGATAGATAGACACACACACACACACACAACGAGGTTGGGAGGGTGTTGAAGGGAGAGAAAGGGATGGAGATCATCTGGTAGGAGGGGGTGTAGTAGTTTATGGAATATTAGGAAGGTTAGAGGGAAGCAGAATTATAATTATGGTGCAGAGAGAGAGAGAGGTAGGGTTGTGGGAGATATAGAGAGAGGGTTGCATAGAGGTTATGGTTTGGTAGGGAGAGAGATAGATAGATATTCGTGTCGAGGGAGGGGTATGTATTTATGGAGCATTAGGTAAGTTAGAGAGAAGGGGGTATTGGGGGGGTATTAGGGGTTTGGGTAGAGAGAGAGAGGTGGGTTTAGAAGTATGTTGGAGAGTATATCATAGAGAGAGAGAAAAAGATATATAGGGTGTGATTTGAAGAAGAGCGTTAGTGATTAGGGTAGGGGGAGGAGGGTGATTGTGGGAGAGAAAGAGATATATATAGAGGAGGGAGGTAGGGGTTTATATATGATTAGGGTTGTTAGAGAGAAGGAGGGTTATAGGTTGGGGTAGAGAGAGAGAAAGATATGGGAGATAGTAAGCACTAGGGGGAGGGGTATTAGGAGAGAGAAATAGAAATACATGTTTAGGGGGAAGGGTACTAAGAAGGAGAAAGAAAGGGGGGTTCAGGAGAATAGTGGGTTAGTAAACCATAGGTGAAAGATAGAGAGAGAGAGAGAGAGAGAGAGAGAGATAGAGAGAGAGAGGCCACGGGGGTTATTAGTAGTATGGGGAGGATTAGGGGGGTGAGAGAGTGAGACAAAGGGTTCGTAGGACTTAAGGGCAGAGAGAGGTGTGGGGGAGGAGGAGGGGCTGAGGGGAGATTAATAGATGAAAATATAAGTTAATGGATGGGTGGTTGTAGTCCTGGATACGGGGGTTGGAAGAGAGAAAGAGATAAAGATTTGTGGGGGGAGCTGGGGTATGGGTTTATGGAAGATTAGGGAATTTAGAGAGGAGGGTGGGGTATAGGCATGGGAAAAGAAGGAGAGAGAGAGGGGATGGTGGTTAGTGTGAGGGGGTGGAGTAGGTGGTGTGTTTGAGTGGGAGAGAGATAGAGAATGCAGGGGGCGAGGGATGTTAGGGAATTGTAAGAGAGAAAGAGGGAAGGATTGTTGGGTAGGGGTAGTTGGAGTAGTACAGGTGTGTGTGTGTGAGAGAGAGAGATAGAGAGAGAGATTTATGGGCAATTGAGGGAAGGTGTGGGTTGCTAGGGGTAGTTTTGTGTGTGTGTGTGTGTTTGTGTGTGTGTGTGAGAGAGAGAGAGAGAGAGAGAAGAGAGAGAGATTGGAGGGTGTTAAGTTGTAGTAGGAGGTGAGTTGTAAGTTGTAGTAGAAGGTGTATTAGGAGAGACATAAAGAGAGAGAGGAAGTTAGGGGTGAAGGTATGGGGTAGTAGTGGAGTGAGGGGAGAGAGGGGCTTAGGCAAAGTATGAGTAGGGTTAGGGGGAGAGGGGAGGGGTTAGGCATAGTGAGTTTATGTGTGTGAGAGAGAGAGGAGAGGTGTTATGGGATTGTTGAATGGAGATGGGTGGAGGGTAGGTGTAGGTGGAGGAATAAGGTAGAGAGAGTGAGAGAGTATCTTAGTAATGGATATAGAGAGAGGAGGAGGAGGAGGAGGAAAATGGTTTTTTATAGGTAGGGGGAGGAGTAATGGGTTCAGGTAGTGATAGAATGGGTTAGTAAGGGCTAAGGAGAGAGAGAGAGTGACATGGCTTATTCTTAGGGGAGGAGTAGTGGGTGTGAGAAAGAAAGAGATAAAGAGTAGAAATAAAGGAGGGGGTAGGGGTTTATTGATGATTAGGGTTGTTAGAGTGAAGGGGGGTTATAGGACTAGGGTAGAGAGAGATAGATATGGGAGATAGTAACTGCTAGGAGAAGGGGCGTTAGGAGAGAGAAATAGAGATAGGGGTTTAGGGGCAAGGGTACTAACAAGGAGAAATAAAGGGGGTTAAGGAGAATAGTGGGTTAGTAAAACTTAGGTGAAAGAGAGACACAGAGAGAGAGAGAGAGATAGAGAGAGAGAGAGATACCATGGGGGGTAAAGAAGGGGTTAGTAGGACTTAAGGAGAGAGAGGGGGGGGAGGGGGGTTGAGGGAGATAAATAGACAAAAATAAAAGTGAATGAAGGGGTGATGGTAGGGGATAGAGGGGTTGGGAGAGAGGAAGAGATATAGATCATAGTGGGGGGAGGTGGGATATGGGTTTATGGAATATTTAGGAATTTAGAGAGTAGGGTGGGTATAGGATTGGTAAAAGAGAGAGGGGGGGGTGGTTAGTGTTAGGGGAAGAGTAGGTGGTGTGTCTGAGTGGGAGAGAGATATAGAATGTAGGGGGCGAGGGGTGTTAGGGAATTGTAAGAGAGAAAGATGGCAGGGGTGTTGGGTAGGGGTATTTGGAGTAGTATGAGGTTGTGCATGTGCGTGTGTGTGTGTGTGTGTGTGTGTGTGTGAGAGAGAGAGAGAGAGAGAGAGAGAGAGAGAGATTTAGTAGCAATTGCGAGAAGGTGTGGTCTTCTATGGGTAGGGGGTGTATCGGTTTAGGAAATATTAGGGAAGTTAAATAGAAGGAGGGATATAGCGTGGGGGAAGAGAGAGAGGGAGAGAAAGGGGGTTTATTTGTGATTAGGGGTTAGGGGGGAGGTGGGGGATTATGGGATAGAAATTGATAAATATAGAAGTGGATGGATGGGTGGTTGTAGAGGATAGGGGGTTGGGAGAGAGAAATAGAAATAGATAATAGTTGGGGAAGGTCGGGTATGGGTTTAGGGAATATTAGGAAATTTATAGAGGAAACTTGGTATAGGCTTAGGGGAAAGACACAAAGAGAGAGAGAGAGAGAGAGGTTAGTGCTAGGGGGAGGAGTAGGTGGTGTTCTCAAATGGGAGAGATATAGGGAATGCAGGGGGTGAGGGGTGTTAGGGAATTACGAGAGGGAAATAGGGAAAGAGATAAATATCATGTCGGGGGGACACGTAGAGTTTTAGGGGGAATTAGGTAAGTTATAGACAAGGGGGACATACAATGGGGTAGAAGGAGAAAGAGAGGGGATGGTAAGATGGAGGGTAAGGGAAATTCTGATAAATGAAGAAAGAGATATGCTTAACTACAGGAGGAATAAGAGAGAGAGAGAGAGAGAGAGAGAGAGAGGAGAGAGAGAGAGAGAGAGAGAGAGAGAGAGATGTTTGTTATGGGTAGGAATAGTAGGACGGTGGTTAGGGAGACAGGGGAGGTTAAAGGAAGTGATAGTGTGTGTGAGAGAGAGGGGGAAAATTAGGGGTTTGGAAGAGAGATACGGGTGGTGTTATGGAGGAGGTGAGGTTATTGGGTAGTGAAATATATAGAGATTACAACGGGGGGACGATGTATATGGGTCTATGGAATATTAGGGAACTTAGATAGAAGGGTAATGTTGGACGCACCGAGCACAATAAGAGGGGGGGGTGAATAATGTGTGTAGATTTTATTACCTTTTCAACTTTAACAATAATTGGCAGCTTTTTCAATATTATGAAGAGTAAGTAATTATCACATTATCATTATATCATCATTATCATTATTAAATAAATACAGCTCATCATCACATAGGAAGCATTGCAAAACACAGTACATAATATTTTTACGTGGAAACCCAAGTCATGGGGGAAAAAACCACATAAGTTTTTATAATAATATTTTACCATCAACAACTAGAAGGAGGAAACAACCCCCTTTTTTTATAAAGACCTCGATTCTCCAGCTACAACTAGAAGGAGGCTACAACCTGAAGGAAGCTTTAGCTCCCTAGATTTCCTTGCCATGTCCTGCCACCCTGATATGAATATAGTAACTGAAACTACTGAACCACAAAACTTCACTGATCCTGCGGACCTGCTATCCAACACTTGTACCACACTACACAACCACTATCACTGCTCATAAACTAACCACTGCTCATCAATGGTTCACTGCTCATCTACTTTCCACTGACCACTGCACCACAACTATTCAACACTACTCATCAACTAACCAATCAATCTATCTTCACCATCAATCTGTTGTTCAAATCATCCGTATCAGTCAATCTGAGTCTAACCAACTGCACACCAAACCCTGAATACATTGCTGATAACCTCTGCAATCTTATCACTTCCAAATCATCCATGTATACCAACAAGTCATTTTACTGCCATACATTGCTCATGTACATCCTTGTACACCTCGTCATACACAGTCACTAAACAAATAATCCTTCTCCGCTTCAACTGAACATAAGGCATGCATCGTCATGCATCGTCATCATAGGTATGCATCATAGTCATAGGGTATGCATCATCATCATAAAATATGCATAATCATGACCTCAGTGTGCACCGTGTATGCATCATCAACAACAAGTATACATCATAATGCATAGGAGAGAATCATCACACTATGGTATGCATGTACATCATATTGTATAGGAGTGCATCAACTTCATAGAGTGTACATCAATATCACATGCATTATCATCATAAAGTTTATAATATCATATCATAAAGGTATGGAACATCACCATCATATCCTCCATAATGACTTCAAATATATATACCAATATATAGGCTCACATACTAATATCAACGATGAACTCTATCCATGAGAGACATGTGCCATTACAAGAGAAACCCAGAAGCATGAGCCATACCTTTTTGAAGATCATAAGGTCAAGAAACAATAGACAAAACAAAATAAACTCTATATCATGTCATCACATATGCATCATAACAAGCTTTCCAATGAGCCAAGAATTTTGTAATTCTGATTCCGTATGAGAAAGTTATGCCAATTTTAGTGAAGATACCCAAACATTTCTCCTCCACAGAATTTCGCACTTTTCTCCAAGAGTTGCGAATTTCCAATTGATGAGCGAATGAAATGTTTGATATTCTATTTATATAGGTTGTGGAGGAAGGTTATATGCAATTTAAAATTACAAATAATTAAATTTTCTTTTGTTTGGTCAGCTCACCCAAAAAGGTGGGGTACACCAACTTCAAAAATTCATATCTCTTACACCGTAAGGATTTAGAAGATGCTCCACATATCAATGGAAATGGCTTGATGAGGACTATCTCCCTATGATGGGATTATTTGCAAATTCTTGGTCTAATACCCTTAAATGATTCAATATGTCCAGGACATCAAAGACCCCACACATGAGGGTGCCAAAGACCATACCACCAACTACAAGAGTTTCAAAGTCTTCTTGAACATATCAATGCACGTCCATGGGCTCTACCTCCATCTACATCCCAATAGCCATATAACCACAAATAGGACCATAAATCACCATGGTTCAAGACCCAAGGCACCACATGCAAGGATTTCAATGACTCTTTCAAGGAAATCATATAATATTTAAACAAGATACTTTCCATGGACTTCAAGCCCATCACATAGGACTCCATCTCCAAGTGATGAGGGCATCATGACCAAGGATTCTATCATATCAAAGGCTCCAACAATCATGGTGTTAGAGACCACCATATGTATGGATTCCAAGACCCAAATCATTTCCAAATGCACCATCAATGATCATATCATGCCGCCATTTATGTGGGTGCCAGACCTTCTCATGCATAATGACCATCTCCAAGGGTTCCATGACCCCACCAAGGGATACACGGGCATCAAGATCTTCATCAAGGGTTCCAAGTCCTCATCAAGTCATTAATGACCACATCATCACCTTTAAGGGGACAAGGACCATTAAGCCATCAAATGTGGATCCGAGGACTTCTTCAGGGCTTCTTCATCAAGCAAGGGGCTTCATAGGCTTCTTCAACCACCTCAACCACACCAGGAGACCTCCAAGGGTCAAGATCCATCATGACATCACCTGTGGGCTTGCTAGACCTTCTCCTGGGGTACCATGACCTCAATAAACATAAATGACCATTGAAAGGGTCATTTGGACTCTTGCAACTTCTTCAACATTTTTCTAGCATACTGGGGCATAAGTTGTGGTACTGGGGAGCCAAAGAAATAACCGGGGAACTATAAAACATCTTTGGGGTACCTAAACGCTCTATAGGGTGTTCAGGGATTTTGTCATTGTCCCAAGGGCTCCAAGGTCTTCAAACTTGGGCTTGGACAAGATCAAAAGGTCTCCTTAGACACTGACAATTACTTAACCGTCAGGGGCTCCTCAAGGGGCACCAAGACATGTTGGCATTATTGAATATACACTGTTGGCATCAATGACAACTTAATCAACAATCTCCCCCTTTGTCATTGATGACAATACCATAAATACTCTTGAGAACAAGCTCCCCTTGTCAACAACTTCTCTCCCCCTTTGGCATCAATGGAAAAGGGAACTTCCTTTGAAAACACTGCTCCCCCTCGGGGCATGCTCCCTTTGTCAACAACTTCTCTTTGTTTTTTGACTCTTGAAATAACTTTTCTTCCTTTTTGAATCAATGGCAACAAGAATTTCCTTTGGTAATACTGCTCCCCCTATCATTGGGCATTGCTATTGATCGATAGTCTTCAAAATGGTATTGGATTTTTCCCAAGACTTTCATCATTTCTGTTTTGATCAATGGTGCAATCTATTGAATTTCTTTTTCATACTTTGTTAGGCTCATCACTCTTCATGACATTTGGTTGAAATTGTTTTCTTCTCCAAACTTTAACTTCTCCCTGTGTCATGCAATGTTTTGCAAAATGACCATAATGATAAAAATTATAACATTGAATAGAAAACATACCTTGATTTATATCTGGAATTATTCTGTCATGAGTTATGCAATGGATGGCTTTGTGACCATAGTTGTTACACTTGTAGCAGTGACCATGGAACATTATAGGATATGTCTGAGAAAGAGATCTTTCTTCTGTATAACCATTGGTCTCTTCTTCTTTTTCCCCAGAGCTTTCACTTTATTAAATGTTCTTTTCAATCTTTGAATTTGTTTTCAACTGAGCAGTTGTCTTGTTCAAATCTTCCTTTAGAGAAAGGATCTTCAATTCTTGCTTTTGACAAATTTCTATCTTTTCTTGGAGTTGTCTTGTTAGGTCTTCTTCAATTTTATTGACTTCTTCTTTCTGTTCTTTCAGATCAACGACAATATTGTCTTCCATCTGTCCTTTTATTTCTTGATTTTATTTTCTGAGTTCTGAGAGTTCCTTTTCAAATTCAAAATTCGTCAGACATACCTTTCGTAATTCTATTGTCAAGGATTTGATTTCATCTTCTTGTTTTCTTCTTAGTTTCTCTTCAATCTCATGACTGAAATGAATTCCCCTTTTTGTCACTTGGATATTCATCCTGACTGGCGGTTCTTTACTTCTGCGTTTTTTCAAGTAAGATATTGATCTCACTATCTTTGTCTTGAAGCTTGTGAGTCAATTCTTTCTCCTTATGTTCTAGTTGTCTTCTGAGCTTGTCAATTTCTTCTGATTGTCTTTTATTTTCAGCAGCAGACTTCTCAAGTTGATCTTTCAGGGAGTTGGATATAGCTTTTTTGATTCCGGTAGCTTCTTCAACTTGGAGATTTAGATCAATTATAGTCTGTGTGGCTTTCTCATATTCTTCTTGATTCCTCTTCTCAAATTTGTCTAATTGCTCTTGCAATACGTGGTTCTATTCACAAAGCTTCTCAACCTTTTGTAAAGCATTAGAAATATCATTATTTAAACATTCATTTCTACCATTTATCAGGGAACAATGAGATTCATCACATTTTGAAGTATTGCAATTAATGAATTTAGAATAGCACTTATCTTCTATACCTGATAAACACATTTCTTCAAAAACATTACAAATAGGGTGTTCAGAAGACTTACCTTCAAACGTACCTAGATCTTGTATTGACCTTTCTATGGAGTTGTCTTCTGCTTTATGTTCTTTGATGGAGTAGAGTTGATCTATCTTCAGTGACAGTTCTTCAATTGAGTTGCACTTTCCTATTTGCTTCCTTCAGAGATCTGTGAGATCTGCAGTCATGAGTTTCATAACTTATTCTTCTTGTTCCTTAGAGGAGTAGAGATGTTCTATTTTGAGCCATAGTCCCTTAGCAGTGTTGCACTTTCCAATCTTCTCTTTAATGGAATCTAACAAGCCTTCAAGAATGGATTCCATAGCCATTGAATTATTTTCTTTGCTTACTTCTGAGCTTTTTTTTTCACTTTCTTTAGATGATTGTACCCAGTAAGCACTGACTGCCATACCCCACTACCTTCTGCTTCAAGATAAGCTTGCATTCTTATTTTCCAAATCAATTAATTTGTCCCACAAGACAATCCATTCACTAAGAACTGCATGGTGTGTCAAGGATGTCCTTCAAGATGGTAAGGATTTCTTTGAAGGACCCACTTTGATACCAATTGTTGAACACACCGAGCATACAGATAACAGGGGGTGAACAGTGTGTGTAGCTTTTATTACTTTTTCAACTTTAACAATCATTGGCAACTTTTTCAATATTATGCAGAGAACGTAATTATCACATTATCATTATATCATCATCAGCATTATTAACAACTACAACTCATCATCACATATGATCATATCATCATCACATCGGAAGCATTCCAAAACATAGTACACAATATGTTTACATGGAAACCCAAGTCCTGGGGGAAAAACCACAAAAGCCTTTATAATTATAATTTACCAGCAACAACTGGAAGGAGGCAACAACCCCCTTTGTTACAAAGACTTCAATTCTCCATCTACAACTAGAAGGAAGCGACATCCCCCTCATTTACAGGATACAACCTGAAGGAAGCCTTAGATCCCTAGATTTCCTTGCCCCGTCTTGCCACCCTGATATGAATATAGTAACTGAAACTACTGAACCACAAACTTCACCGATATTGCTGACCTGCTATCCAATACTTGTACCACACTACACAATCTATACCACACTTCACAACCACTGTCACTGCTCATCAACTATCCGCTGACCACTGCACCACAATTGTTCAATACTACTCATCAAATGACCAATCAATCTATCTGGACCAATCAATATGTTGTTCAAATCATCCGACTCAGTCAATCTGAGTCTAACCAACAACACACCAAACCCTGAATCTATTGTTAATAACCTCTGCACTCTTATCACTGTCAAATCATCCCTCTATACCAACAAGTCATTTTACTGCCATACACTACTCATGTACATCCTTGTACACCTCATCATACATAGTCACTGAACAAATAATCCTTCTCTGCTTCCACTGAACATAAGGCATGCATCGTCATGCATCATCATCATAGGTATGCATCATCATCATAAAATATGCATAATCATCACCTTAGTGTGCACCGTGTATACATCATCAATATCAAGTAGACATCATAATGCATAGGAGAGCACCATCACACTATGGTATGCATGTACATCATATTGTATAGGAGTGCATCAACTTCATAGAGTGTACATCATTATCACATGCATTATCATCATAAAGTGTATAATATCATAGCATAAAGGTATGCAACATAATCATCATATCCTCCATGATGACTTCAAATATATTCATACCAATATATAGGCTCACATACTAATATCAAAGATGAACTCTATCCATGAGAGACATGTGCCATTACAAGAGAAACCCATTAGCATGAGCCATACCTTTTTGTAGATCATAAGGTCAAGAAAAAAGTGACAAACCAAAAGAAACTCTATATCATGTCATCACATAGCCCTTGTAACAAGATTTCCAATGAGCCAAGAATTTTGTAATTCTGATTCCGTATGAGAAAGTTATGCCAATTTTAGTGAAGATGCCCAAAAATTTCTCCTTCACAAAATTTTACACTTTTCTCCAAGAGTTGCGAAATTCCATTTGATGAGCAAATGAAATGTTTGATATTCTATTTATATAGGTCATGGAGGAAAGTTATTACCTCCAACTGGGCCGACATGCAATTCAAAATTACAAATACTTAAATTTTCTTTTGTTTAGTTGGCTCACCCAAAAAGGTGGGTACACCAACTTCAAAAATTCATAACTCTTCAACCGTAAGGATTTAGAAGATGCTCCACATATCAATGGAAATGGATTGATGAGGAATATCTACCTATGATGGGTTTATTTGCAAATTCTTGGTCTAATACCCTTAAATTATTCAATATCTCCAGGATGTCAAAGACCCCACACATGAGGGTGCCAAAGACCATACCACCAACTAAAAGAGTTTCAAAGTCTTCTTCAACATATCAAGGCATGTCCATGGGCTCTACCTCCATCTACATCCCAATAGCCATATAGCCACAAATACGACCATACATCACCATTGTTCAAGACCGAAGGAACCACATCCAAGGGTTTCAATGACTCTTTCAAGGATATCATATAATATTTAAACAAGATACTTTCCATGGACTTCAAGCCCATCACATATGACTCCATCGCCAAGTGATGAGAACATCGAGACCAAGGATTCTATCATATCAAAGGATCGAATAATCATGGTCTTACAAACCACCATATTTATGGATTCCAAGACCCAAATAATTTCCAAATGCACCATCAATGATCATATCATGCCGCCATTTATGTGGGTGCCAGACCTTCTCATGCATAATGACCATCTCCAAGGGTTCCATAACCCCAACGAGGGATACACGGGCATCAAGATCTTCATCAAGGGTTCCAAGTCTTCATCAAGTTATTAATGACCACATCATCACCTTTAAGGGGATAAGGACCATTAAGCCATCAAATGTGGGTCCAAGGACTTCTTCAAGGCTTCTTCATCAATCAAGGGTCTTCATAGGCTTCTTCAACCACCTCAACCACACCAAGAGACCTCCGAGGGTCAAATCCATCATGACATCACCTATGGGGTTGCTAGACCTTCTCCTGGGGTACCATGACCTCAATAAACACAAATGACCATTGAAAGGGTCATTTGGACTCTTGCAACTTCTTCAACACTTTTGTAGTGTACTGGGTCATAAGTTGTGGTACTGGGGAACCAAAGAAACAACCGGGGAACCATAAAACATCTTTCGGGTACTTAAACACTCTATAGGGTGTTCAAGGCTTTTGTCATTGTCCCAAGGGCTCCAAGGGCTTCAAACTTGGGCTTTGACAAGATCAAAAGGTCTCCTTAGACACTGACAATTACTTAACCCTCATGGGTTCCTCAAGGGGCACCAAGACATGTTGGCATCAATGACAACTTAATCAACAATCTCCCCCTTTGTCATTGATGACAACTGTTAAATTTTTAGCATTAATTCACAATACTCTAGGATCTTTGCTGAGAGAATAACATCTACAGTATATCAATGCATGACAATCACAATATCACAAGCATCACAAGAATCAAAAGCATAAGAGACAAGAGACACAGAGTTTTCATGGGGAAAACCCTAAGGTGAAAAACCCCACAACTTCCTCAGAGATAGAGAGAGCAATGGCTCAACCAACGTACAACCAAATAACACTGAGATAGTCTCCTGATAGAAGATGATCCTCCTCCTCACTAGTGCACCACTTTTCAAGTGAGAGTGAGTTTCTTTTCCGGATGAATAAAATAGAGATCTCCGATCTCTATTTTTACTAACCTTTTTTCCCAGTGACCTTATGGGGCCGACTTGTCTATCTAGATACATCCACATTATATTATATATAATTCAGGGCCAACCCCACATGGTGGTCTAATAACCCATCGGCAAGTACACACACTTGCGACACTTGTCAATCCACATGACGACACTTCCTTATAGAGGAATAACACATCTTTTATAAGGGTACAATAAATAAATATATAATACACAGATGAAATACATTCTGAAGTTACATATACATCAACACTCCCTCTTAACTAGGAAGGTAATTCTCGACACAGATCTGCCAGACAAGTCTTTTTCTCGAGATCATCGTCATCAACGCATCGTCATCATCCTCGTCACTACTACTGCTATCTCAACCAATATCTGACTCTACTCTAGGAAGTTCTACAGAGCCAGTCCTTTTTCATACTGGATGTAGGCCCACCACCTGTAGGTCTTCATCATCACTAGCCATACTGTGGAATCCTCAGGACTCATTACGTGTGTCACAAAACATGGCTACAACATCCCAGGCTATTACGAGCACACAGCTCTACCTGTAGGATCTCCTAGGAGCATATTACATGTGACCCATCACAAAACCTAGCTGAAGCATCCCAGGTTGTTATGAGCACACGGCTCTACCTGTCGGATCTCCCAGGAGCACATTACATGTGATCTCACCAAAAAACCTGGCTAAAGCATCTGAGGCCTTTTTCATCCTGTCCAGATCTCCCAGGATCAAATTACATGTGGTCATGCAAAACCTGGCTGAAGCATCTGAGGCCTTTTCCATCCTGTCCAGATCTCCCAAGAGAAAATTACATGCCATAGGAAAAAACCTCGCAAGAGCATCTCCCAGATATCCCAGGGTACCGAATTACATGCCATAGGAAAAACCTCGAAAGACTATATGCAGATCTCCCAGGGCACAAATTATATGTCCTCCCAAGCAAAACCTCGAAAGAGCATTTGCCAGATGTCCCAGGGCACCAAATTACATGCCATAGGCAAAACCTCGAAAGACCATCTGCAAATCTCCCAAGGCACAAATTACATGCTTACCTGCACAACCTGATCCACGGCCACCAAGTATCATCTGATACTCACCATACATCATCCTGATGTACACATGATCATCCTGATCATCATCACTACAACATCCTACTGCATATCATCTAGAGAAGCTCATCATCCACGATCATCCTGATCATACAATGCATCCATCTGATGCACACCAAGTATCTACCTAATATATAGCATCACACATACTGTATCCACCTGATACATAGATACATGATCCACACAATGTATCCATCAACATACATGATCTACCTGATCATACCTGATACATATCAATATACATGATCTACCTGATCATACAATGTATCCACCTGATACATATACAGATACATGGTCCAAGCATCCAACATGATCCATATACAAAATACATACAAATGATCTAACCGATCATATCCAGCATCCAACATGATGCATACATGTATATGAATGATCCAACTGATCATATCCAACATCCAACATGATGCATACATACATATAAATGATCCAACTGATCATATCCAGCATCCAACATGGTGCGTAGATACATATAAATGATCCAACTGATCATATCCAGCATCCAACATGATGCGTACATACATATACATATAAATGATCCAACTGATCATACAAAGCAGAAACTAGAACATCATCCTGATGCTCATCAACATCCGGCGCTTACATCCACAGCCATGTGAAGGATCCTCCTTCCAACATGCTTTGAATGGCTTCAGCAAATGTGTCCATCACTTCTTCCTCAAAGTGTCCTTGATCTGAAGAACGCCAAGACTCTCTCTGAAGTACTCGAACTTTAGCCTGGCTAGTGGCTTCGTCAGCACATCTGTAATTTGCTCATCTGTCACAACATACAGGAGCTTCACAGCTCCTCTCTGCACCATATCCCTGATATAGTGATAATTGATCTCTATGTGTTTCGACCTGTCATCAAACACTGGGTTCTCGGATAGCTTCACACAACTTTGGTTATCACAGAAGATACCAGTAGCATCCAACGAGAGATCAAATAACTCAGACAGTAGCTTCCATAGCCATAATGCATCACTACTAGTTGAACAGGCTACAACATACTCTGCCTCAGCTGTACTTAGTGCCATGCAGGACTGCTTCCTGGTAAACCATGAGATCACACCTGATCCCATACTGAAGCAGCATCCAGATGTGCTCTTCCTATCTATAGCAATGCCAGCCCAATCTAAATCAACATAACCCTGCAGGTTAAACTTTTGATTCGCTTCATACTTGAGCCCAAAATCCACTGTACCCTTCAGGTACCTCAAAACATGCTTTACAGCAACCAGGTGAACACTCCTCGGATCCGTCAGGAACTGGCTCAATGTGTTCACAGCAAAGCAAATATCTGGTCTCGTGTTTGTGAGGTACATCAAGGACCCAATCATCTGACGATACATAGAGACATCAACCAGCTCAGATGAAGCATCACATAGAAGCTTCAGATTCGATGCCATAGTTGTGGCCATGGCCTTGCAATACATCATCCCAAATCTCTTCAGGATATCTACTGTGTACTTCCCTTGACCAAGGAAGATCCCACCTGCACTCTGCCACACCTCCATGTTGAATATTGTAACTTCTAAGAATATTATATTTGTACATTATTTATTCCGAAGATGTTCCATCCCTCTGATGTGATTTTATTATGTATCCGGAGTTGTTTATTCCTCCGAGGAATTGTGGTAACTAGGGTTGTTAGACCCACCATGTGGGGGTTGGCCCTAAAGTTAGGTTTTAGGGCTTATTAAACTTCTCTAGGAGAGGTCGGCCCCACTAGGTATTTTTGGTGGTCAGGAGTGTGTATAAATAGAGGAGTTGAACTCCTCATTATATCACTCACTCACTTGTGAAAAGAGGCGCACTTGTCTGGGAGATCTGCTAAGGAGGATTAGAAGGAGGGAGCACATCTTGTATTTTGGTTAATCATCTTATTGAGGAAAGCTTTGCTGGGTTTTCTACCCCATGAGGGTTTCCCAGGGTAAATATTGTGTCTATCTTGTGATTATGCTTCTTTCAGTGATCCTACTAGTCTATTTGGTTTAAACTTAACATGGTATCAGAGCTAGACTGAATAGTTCATCTTTCACAAGGTAAGAATACCTCTCTCTCTCTCTCTCCGATGAAGTTAGGGTTTCAGCCCAAAGTTGGTATTATTGAATTTTGGTTGCATGTCTGGATAACCCTTTTCATTACCTTTCTTTTAAGCCCTAGATCGAACTTTTTGGTTGGGTAGAACTCCGGGAAATCCAAACCCTAATTCTACCAAAAGTGCGATACGTCAGAATTTGGTTTCAGAAAAAACAAATTGGAATTTTTGAATTCTGATTACATGGATGGATAGCCCTTCTCAAGATCATTCCTTTGAGCTATAGATCGAACTTTTTGGTTGAGTAGAACTCCGGGAAAGTCAAACCCTAATTCTACCAAAAGTGCGATAAAATTCTGTTCCAGATTCCAAAAAAGTAAAAAGTAACTTTTCAGGTAAGTCTGCTCTGTCTCTTGGACTCCCCCAAGAGAATATGGCTCCAAACACTAAGCTTGAAGACAAGCTAGAAGGTATAGAAAATTTTCGGGCATGGAAATACAGAATTGGTCTCATTCTTGAGGAGAATGATCTTGCTCATTAGATCAAGGAGGAAGTTGCAGAACCAGAAGGAGATGAAGCCAAAGAAAAACACAGGAAGGATTTGATTAGGGCAAAGAGAATCATAGTTGATTCTATTAAAGACCACTTGATTCCCCAAGTGGCTTCCAATAAGACTCCAAAGGAAATGTATGATGCCCTAGGAAGAATGTATGAAGGAAAGAACATCAATAGGAAGATGAACCTGAGGACTCAATTGAAGAGTACCAAGATGCACAAAGGAGAATCCATTCAAGACTACTTCTCAAGGGTTTCACAAATCAAGGAACAACTAGATGCAATTGGTGATACCCTTGATGAGGATGAACTTGTGATGACTGCTCTCAATGGTCTCACTAGACCTTGGGAATCATTTATACAAACCATGTGTGCCAGGAAAGAGAGCATGAAGTTTGATATAGTATGGGAGGATTGTGTTCAAGAAGAAGCTAGGGTTGCAAACAGAGAAGCTCTTCTCAAAGAGGAAGACCAAGCTTTGGACACTCATACTAAAAGAAGAAGAATGAGTCATCTCAAGAGAATTGACCACAAAGGATCTCAACACTTCTCTAGATCTAACAAGAGAAGAGGACCCAATTCAGCAAGAGATCTTTCCACAGTAGAATGCTACAATTGTCATAAATTAGGACACATCTCCAGATTTTGTCCTTCTCAAAAGAAGAAGTTCTTCCACAAAAAACATCATGCACATATGGCGGAAAATGACAGTGAAGAAGAAGAAGAAGAAGAAGAGGTAGAGGCAAGACCTAGAAAGAAAAGGTCTAAAGGAAAGAAAGAAGATCCAGAAGAATATGTCCTATTCTCTGCACTCTCTGGATCCGTATCTCCTGGAGAAGATACATGGCTCATTGATAGTGATGCTTCTAAGCACATGACAGGACAAAGGAAGACTTTCTCAAATCTTGAAGAAAAGTCTTCTTCACAAAAGGTATCTCTAGGAGATGACTACCAGTACCCCATCAAAGGAATTGGTGAAGCTAGCTACAAGCTAGATTCTGGAACACCCTTCAAGATGAAAGGCATCTTATATGTAACAGGTTTAAAGAAGAACCTCCTCTCTATCTCAGCACTAGATAAGAAAGGTTTTAGAGTGGCTTTCATAGATGGACAAGTACTCATGTGGTCCAAAGGAAAGACAATTAAAGATGCAGTTGTTATTGGTGAAGAAGAAGGAGGTCTCTATAAACTCAAGGGCCATCCAGAAGCTTCCCTTTCTCATGAAATATCTAGCCCCAGTGAGCTAGGGCATAGAAGATTAGCTCACATCAACTATAAAGCCTTACCCTATGTAATCAAGGTAGTCATAGTATTACCAGACTTGAAAGTTGATCATGATGGCTCTTGTAAAGGGTGTAAGAAAGGGAAAAATATCAAGAACCCCTTTCCAAAGAGTGAAACAAAGACTAAGAACATTTTAGAGCTAATACACTCAGATGTATGTGGACCAATGCCCACCACTTCTCTAAGTGGGTTTGAATACTATCTTTCATTCATTGATGACCATTCAAGGAAAACTTGGATATACTTCCTGAAAGGTAAGAATGAAGTCTTTGGAAAATTTAAAGAGTTCAAGGCTCTAATAGAAAATCTTTCAGAGAAGAGAATCAAAATTCTCAGAACAGATAATGGCGGAGAATTTACCTCAAAGGAATTTGAGGACTTTTGTAAAGAAGCCATAATTAAAAGGGAACTAACTACTCCTTATAATCCCCAACAAAATGGTGTGGCTGAAAGGAAAAATAGAACAATCATGGAAGCTGTGAAGACCATGATACATGACCAAGATCTTCCCATGTATCTATGGGCTGAAGCAGCCAAGACAGCAGTATATGTGAAAAATAGATTATCTCATAGTGCTCTTGATTTCAAAACTCCAGAAGAAGTATTTACAGGTAAGAATCCTGAGGTAAGTCATCTTAAAATTTTTGGGTGTCCTGTGTACATTCACATTCCAAAAGAAAAGAGAACCAAGTTGGACCCTTCTGGTAAGAAGGGAATATTTGTTGGTTATTGTGAATCATCCAAAGCCTTCAGAATTTACATTCCAGGCTTTCATCACATAGAAATAAGTAGAGATGTAACATTTGATGAAGAAGAAGCTCTCAAGAAATCCAAGAAGTGCCAACTTGAAGAAATCTATGAAGAAGATACTTCTCCCAGGATCACAGAGGCTATGCCCATTCCTGAAGATGATTCTCCAGAGGATCATGACATGTTGGAACCACAAGAGCCTCCTGTTTTAGACTTATCTAAGAAAAGAAGGCCAGCATGGGCCAGAGATATTATTCAAGGGGCTGAAAGATATGGAGCTCCTGAAGGCTCCACTAGAGAAAGAAAGAATCCAAAGCTAGTATCCAACTACATGGACTTGATGTGTGATCTTGTAGATCAACTACCTACCAAATATGAAGAGGCAGCCCAGAAGAAAGAATGGGGAGAAGCAATGACAGAAGAATATGAGTCAATAATGAAAAATGATGTTTGGGATATAGTACCCAAACCAAAAGATAAAAGTGTGGTTTCTTCCAAATGGATTTTCAAGATAAAACATGCTGTAGATGGTAGCATTGAAAAATACAAAGCAAGATTTGTAGCCAGAGGATTCTCTCAGAAGGAGGGAATTGACTATGAAGAAACATTTGCACCAGTTGCTAGGTATACTTCAATTAGAACTATCATGGCACTTGCATCCATGATGAAGTGGAAATTACACCAAATGGATGTTAAGACAGCTTTTTTGAATGGTGTAATTGAAGAAGAAGTATACATAGAGAAACCACAAGGGTTTGAGGTTAATGATGGAAGGACTCATGTATGCTAATTGAAAAAGGCATTATATGGGTTGAAACAAGCTCCTAGGGCTTGGTACGGAAGGATTGACAATTTCTTAACTAGCATGGGCTTTACCAAAAGTAAAGCTGACCCAAATATTTATCTCAAAGTGATGGATGATGAACCAGTTATATTGTTGTTATATGTAGATGATCTATTTCTAACTGGAAATGAGAAACACATTATTGAAAGCAAGAAGAAGCTTTCTTCAGAATTCGAGATGAAAGATCTCGGATTAATGCATTACTTCTTAGGCTTGGAAGTATGGCAAGAACCAAAAGGAATCTTTCTAATTCAAGGTAAGTATACTGTGGAGATTCTCAAAATATTTGATATGTTGGAGTGTAAAGCCATGGCCACTCCCATGGACTCCAACTTAAAGTTATTAGTTAATGATTCATCAGAATTAGTGGACATAACTCTATATAGACAAATCATTGGATCATTGATGTACTTAACAAATACTAGACCTGATATATGCTTTGCTGTAAATACCCTAAGTCAGTATCTAGTAGAACCTAGAAAGGTTCACTTAATAGCTGCAAAGCATATAATAAGGTACCTAAAAGGTACATTAGATTTTGGCCTATTTTATCTTGGAGGTCATGAACTCAGACTACATGGCTACTCAGATTCTGATTGGGTAGGTAGTGTCTCAGATAGAAAAAGTACTTCAGGTGGATGTTATGGTCTTGGATCTGCCATGATCTCATGGTTCAGCAAGAAACAATCTAGTGTGGCCCTCAGTACTGCTGAAGCAGAATATATAGCTGCCTGCTCTACCAGCTGTGAAGCAGTATGGCTTCAGAAACTTTTATCTGGAGTGTTTGACTTAGAAATGGACCCCACTGTGATTATGTGTGATAATCAAAGCTGCATCAAGATGACTGAAAATCCTGTATTTCACGATAAGTCAAAACACATAGAGATCCGATACTTTTATATACGAGATATGGTGCAGAGAGGAGCTATCAAGCTCGAGTATATAAGCACTGAGGATCAAATTGCTGATATCCTGACCAAACCTCTGTCTCGAGTAAAGTTTGAACACTTCCGAGAGAAGCTTGGTGTAGTTCAGAAGGACCCTCCTCGAAAGGGGGAGTAGCACAGTATACGATAACAAGTCTATCTCATCAATGATGAGGTTACCTATTTACTGCACTTAGTTACCTAGAATTATTTAGATTTAGGACTCTTATATTCTTTCTTTTGATGATGATGATACATGTTGTGGTTATACATGTTTTGATGATGATGATACATGTTGTGGTTATACATGTTTTGATGATGATGATACATGTTGTGGTTATACATGTTTTGATGATGAGGATACATGTTTTGTTATACATGTTGTGAAGGGATTGAATCATTCCTGGACTTCAGTCCTAAAGAAGAGCCGTAGACGTATGTCTTCGAAAATAAAGTTCTTGGTGAACATGTGAAGGGATTGGATCATTCCTAGACTTCAGTCCTAAAGAAGAGCCGTAGACGTATGTCTTCGAAAATAAAGTTCTTGGTGAACATGTGAAGGGATTGGATCATTCTTGGACTTCAGTCCTAAAGAAGAGCCGTAGACGTATGTCTTCGAAAATGAAGTTCTTGATGAACATGTGAAGGGATTGGATCATTCCTGGACTTCAGTCCTAAAGAAGAGCCGTAGACATAAGTCTTCGAGAATGAAGTCCTTGGTGGACGGTAAGGGATTAAGTCATCCTTGGACGTAGTTCCTAAATGCACGGTTGAGGATTAAGTCATCCTTGGACGTAGGTCCTAAATGCACGGTTGAGGATTAAGTCATCCTTGGACGTACGTCCTAAATGCACGGTTGAGGATTAAGTCATCCTTGGACGTAGGTCCTAAATGCATGGTTGAGGATTAAGTCATCCTTGGACGTAGGTCCTAAATGCACGGTTGAGGATTAAGTCATCCTTGGACGTAGGTCCTAAATGTATGGTGGAGGATTAAATCATCCTTGGACGTGGTTCTAAATGTATGGTGGAGGATTAAGTCATCCTTGGACGTGGTCCTAAATGTACGGTGGAGGATTAAGTCATCCTTGGACGTGGTCCTAAATGTACGGTGGAGGATTAAGTCATCCTTGGACGTGGTCCTAAATGTACGGTGGAGGATTAAGTCATCCTTGGATGTGGTCCTAAATGTACGGTGGAGGATTAAGTCATCCTTGGACGTGGTCCTAAATGTACAGTGGAGGATTAAGTCATCCTTGGACGTGGTCCTAAATGAACGGTTGAGGATTAAGTCATCCTTGGACGCTGTCCTAAATGTACGATAAGGATTGGATCATCCTTGGACTTTGGTCCTGTCAACTGAGCCGTAGACATGTCGTCTCCGAGAACATGATAGGACTGGATCATCCCTGGACTTTGGTTCAAAAGGTACATGACTGGTTTGCATAGAGAACTAGATTGATCATGTGATGATGATGCTGATGATCATATGATGACGATGCTGATGATCGTGTGATGACGATGTTGATCGTGATGCTGATGATCGCGTGATGACGATGTTGATCGTGATGCTGATGATCGTGTGATGACGATGCTGATGATCATGTGATGATGATGCTGATGAGCGTGTGATGACGATGTTGATAGTGGTGCTGATGATCGTGTGATGACGATGTTGTTGATCGATTGTTGATGATGCTGTTGATCGAGTCTTGACGATGCTGTTATAACGATGCTGATGATTGAGTACTATCAACTCTGATGATATCGATGTTCCAGTAACTAGTCAAGTTACTGATGATGATGAATTGAAGAAAGCTTCCGATGATATATAGATGATGTAGTAAATGACTCCTTGCTCCTGCAGATGTTGTTATAATATCCTTCTTGTTAAGGGGGAGTGTTGAATATTGTAACTTCTAAGAATATTATATTTGTACATTATTTATTCCGAAGATGTTCCATCCCTCCGATGTGATTTTATTATGTATCCAGAGATGTTTATTCCTCCGAGGAATTATGGTAACTAGGGTTGTTAGACCCACCATGTGGGGGTCGTCCCTAAAGTTAGGTTTTAGGAATTATTAGACTTCTCCAGGAGAGGTCGGCCCCACTAGGTATTTTTGGTGGTTAGGAGTGTGTATAAATAGAGGAGGTGAACTCCTCATTAGGTCACTCACTCACTTGTGAAAAGAGGCGCACTTGTTTGGGAGATCTGCTAAGGAGGATTAGAAGGAGGGAGCACATCTTGTATTTTGGTTAATCATCTTATTGAGGAAAGCTTTGCTGGGTTTTCTACCCCATGAGGGTTTCCTAGGGTAAATATTGTGTCTATCTTGTGATTATGCTTCTTTCAGTGATCTTGCTAGTCTATTTGGTTTAAACTTAACAATCCATACCTAGGAAATAGTGCATCATTCCCAAATCTCTCATATTGAATTCGGCAGTAAGCTTCCTTTTAGTATCTGCAATCAGTCTATCATCTCCTGTTACAAATAAGTCATCCACATACAAGAGTAGAATCACAGGATTCCCTTCCTCAACCTTGTAGTAAAGGTTGGAATCCGCTTTACTCTTGGTAAAGCCCAAACTAGATAGGAAACTATCCATCCTACCATACCAGGTTCTGGGAGCTTGCTTCAAGCCATACAAGGCTTTCTTCAATCTGCACACATATGACTCCCTGTCATGTATTTCAAAACGTAGTGGTTGCTCCACATATACTTCCTCTTCAACTACACCATTCAAGAAAGCAGTCTTGACATCCATTTGGTGTATTTTCCATTTCATTGTTGTAGCCAGGGCAAGTACTGTTCTGATGGAAGTATACCTAGCTACAGGTGCAAACGTTTCTTCATAATCTATTCCCTCTTTTTGAGAGAATCCACGAGCTACGAATCTTGCCTTGTATTTCTCCACACTGCCATCTACAGCATGCTTGATTTTGAAGATCCATTTAGAAGTTACAACTGACTTCTCTTTAGGTCTTGGGACAACATCCCAAACATCATTCTTCATTATTGATTGGTATTCCTCAACCATGGCATCCTTCCATTCTTTCTTTTCCACTGCTTCTTCATAACTGGAAGGCTCTTTGTTCATAATGTCATAGAGCAAAGCAACATAGCTGGTCTGTGATCTGGTTCTCTTCTTTGCTCTGTGTTCTTCTTCTGGGATGCCAAATCTTTCTGCATATTGAATGAGCTCTCTAGTCCATGCAGGTTTCCTCTTGTGAGAGTTATCCTCACGGGGTGGATCTACAGGTTCTTGTGGATCTTCAAACTCACAAGCAACTTCTGGAACTGCTCCAATCATGGTAGTGTCTTGAAATCTAGTTTCCTTAGGTTCTTCAAAAACTTCGATAGGTTCCTTCCTTGATTTGATGAATGCTGAGTTTTCATCAAATGTTACATCCTTGCTAACATCAATCTTCTTGAACCCTGGAAAGTATATTCTGTAAGCCTTCGAGCTTTCACTGTAACCCACAAAGATACCCTTCTTTCCTGAAGGATCTAGTTTGGTCCTCTTTTCCTTTGGGACATGAGTGAATACTGGACAACCAAATATTCTGATATGGCTGACTTCAGGTTTCTTACCAGAAAAGACCTCTTCTGGTGTCTTGTTGTCCAATATCTTGTGGGGTGTTTTGTTCTGTACATATACAGCTGTTCTAGTTGCTTCTGCCCATAGATGCATAGGTAGATCCTAGTCATGCAGCATTTCCCTTGCTGCTTCCATGATAGTTATGTTCTTTCTTTCTGCAACTCCATTCTATTGAGGGTTATATGGAGCAGTCAACTCCCTCTTAATCCCTGAATCACTACAAATCTTCGTGAAGTCACTTGAGGTGAATTCTCGACCATTGTCAGATCTGAAAGTTTTGATCTTCTTGTCAGTTTGATTCTCCATCAAGGTTTTGAATTCCTTGAATTTATCAAACACCTCATCTTTGCTCTTCAAGAAGTATACCCAAGTCTTCCTGGAGAAGTCATCAATAAATGAGACATCGTAAACATACCCACTCAGAGAACTGGATGACATAGGACCACATACATCTAAGTGGATGATTTCTAGGATGTCTTTTGCCTTGCTTTCACTGCTTGGGAAAGCCTTCTTAATGTTCTTACCTTTTGCACATCCTTTGCAAACACCTTCATGTTTGGTCTTGATTTCAGGAAGACCCTCTACATCCTTTCTTACAATTGGAAGTGCTCTATAGTGCATATGAGCAAGTCTTCTATGCCAAAGTTCACTTGGCTCCATGGATTCATGCACCATGGCATGTTCAGGTTATCCCTTCAATTTATACAAACCTCCCTCTTGCTCTCCAATCACTACTGCATCATCTATGGTCTTTCCCTTTGGCCACATTAGGACTTGGCCATCCACAAATGCAACCCTCATACCTTTTGCATCCAAAGCAAAGATTGAGAGTAAGTTCTTCTTGAGCGCAGGTACATAAAGAACTTCTTTCATCTTCAAAGATTTTCCAGAATCTAGCTTGTAGGAGGCTTCACCACTTCCTTTAATTGGGTATTGATAATCATCCCCAAGTTTCACCTTATGGGGTGATTCATGTTTAGATAGATTCACAAAATATTCCTTAAACCCAGTCATTTGTTTGGAAGCCCCACTATCAATCAACCAATCATTACAACCATGGGAGATGGTACCTGTGAGAGCAGAGATCAGAACATACTCTTCTTCACTTGATGAGTCATCATTACTATCACTTTCTGCCCTAGCCTTCTTCTTTGAGGGTTCATCATCTTCAGCAGCATGAGCGTGAAACCTTCTTTTGCTACCCATCTTTTTCTTGATGGGGTTGTTGTTGTCCTTCTTCTTCTTGGGACAATTTATGGCAATATGTCCTTTCTCATTACAAGTGAAGCATATTCTTCTTTCTTTGAAGCGATGTGAAGATTTCTTGGAGTGAGATGGCTCTCTCTTGAACTTTCCTTTCTTGGTGTGAGCTATGAGAGCTTGATCTTCATTCCCCATCTTTTCTTCTCATGCCACAAGCCTTGCTTCTTCTTGTGAGCATTCTTCCCGTAGTCTACTGAAGGAGATCAACTTCTTCCTTGCACAAATTCCTTGGATAAAGGAATCCCATGACCTGGGTAGGCCATTTAGAGTGGTCATCACCACTTCACCATTCTCCACCGTTTCATCCACTGCTTCTAGATGTTCCTTGATCTGGGAGACCCTTGAAAAATAAGATTGAATGGTTTCTCCATTCTGAAATTTTAATCCTTTCAATTGGTTCCGTAGGGTCATCTTCCGATTTATGTTCTTCCCTTCAAACACCTGGGTCAAAGAGTCAAACATCTCCTTGGGTGTCTTAAGGGAAGACACATGGGGTATGAGATGGTCTTTGATAGAATCAACAATGATACTCTTTGCCTTGACGAATTTCTTCTTGTGCAATACCTTGGCCTCTTCATCCTCTGGGATAGGGATGTCTTCTTTCACATATGAGTCCAACTCATTCTCTTCCAGGATTAACCCAATTCTATACTTCCAGGCTCGGAAGTTATCAGCCCCTTCAAGCTTATCCTCAAGCTTGGTGTGGAGAGACATCTTAAAGAGTACTTCAAATGGAAATAGAAAAGATTTAGGTCTTACCACTTGAAATGTTGAAAACTGGATCTCGTCCCCGATTAGGGTTTGTCAAAGAAACCCTAAAAATTCAAAATGTGAATTTCAAATTTCTGAAAGGATAGAAAGATGCACCTTAGTGAGTTGATCAGCTTGGTGCATTCAAAGTTTGAGATTAGCAAAGTCTTGCCCTTCAGAATTGCCTTTTTGTCCTCCCGGGTTCACTCCAGAGAGCCTTGAATTAGGGTTTGAGTTTCCCGGAGATCTACCTAGCCAAAAATCTCGATCCAAAGCTCTAAACTTTGATTTTTGCAAGGAGCTTCTAGCTGTGTCTTCAGATTCCAGAAATTCCTATTTTTGTGGAAACCCTAATTTTTAGGGCCAAATCTGAAAATGCTCAGAATTGAATTCTGATTGGACATATAGATGCGCCTTGATGAGTAGAATCAATCTACTATACTTAATTTCAAAAATCTGTGGAGAGAAACCCAATAAACAAGAAACTCAAGCTTCCGTCACTGCAAAATGTCTTCTTCTCAAGTTAGCTCTGATACCATGTTAAATTTTGAGCATTAATTCATAATACTCTAGGATCTTTGCTGAGAGAATAACATCTACAGTATATCAATGCGTGACAATCACAATATGACAAGCATCACAAGAATCAAAAGCATAAGAGACAAGAGACACAGAGTTTGCATGGGGAAAACCCTAAGGTGAAAAACCCCACAACTTCCTCAGAGATAGAGAGAGCAATGGCTCAACCAAAGTACAACCAAATAACACTGAGATAGTCTCATGATAGTAGATGATCCTTCTCCTCACTAGTGCTCCAGTTTTCAAGTGAGAGTGAGTTGCTTTTTCGAATGAATAAAATAGAGATCTCCGATCTCTATTTATACTAACCTTTTTGCCCAGTGAACTTATGGGGCTGACTTGTCTATCTAGATACATCCACATTATATTATATATAATTCAGGGCCGACCCCACATGGTGGTCTAATAACCCATCGGCAAGTACACACACTTGCGACACTTGTCAATCCACATGACGACACTTCCTTATAGAGGAATAACACATTTCTTATAATGGTACAATAAATATATATAAAATACACAGATGAAATACATTCTGAAGTTACATATACATCAACAACAACACCATAAATACTCTTGAGAACAAGCTCCCCTTGTCAACAACTTCTCTCCCCCTTTTGCATCAATGGAAAAAGGAACTTCCTTTGACAACACTGCTCCCCCTCAAGGCATGCTCCCTTTGTCAACAACTTCTCTTTGTTTTTTGACTCTTGAAATAACTTTTCTTCCTTTTTGCATCAATGGAAACAAGAATTTCCTTTGGTAATACTGCTCCCCCTATCATTAGGCATTACTGCTGATCAATAGTCTTCAAAATGGTATTGGGTTTTTCCCAAGATTTTCATCATTTCTATTTTGATCAATGGTGCAATCTACTATCTTTCTTTTCCATACTTTTGTAGGCTAATCACGGTTCATGACATTTGGTTGAAATTGCTTTCTTCTCCAAACTTTAACTTCTCCCTATATCCCACAATGTTTTGTAAAATGACCATAATAATAACAATTATAACATTGAACGGAAAACATACCTTGATTTATATCTGGAATTATTATGTCATGAGTTCTGCAATGGATGGCTTTGTGACCATAGTTGTTACACTTGTAGCAGTGACCATGGAACATTATAGGATATGTCTGAGCAAAAGATCTTTCTTATGTATAACTGTTGGTCTCTTCTTCTTCTTCCCTTGAACTTTCACTTTCTTCAATGTTCTTTTCAATCTTTGAATTTGTCTTCAACTGAGTAGCTGTCTTGTTTAGATATTCCTTTAGAGAGAGGATCTTCAATTCTTGCTTTTGACAAATTTCTATCTTTTCTTGGAGTTGTCTTGTTAGGTCTTCTTCAATTTTCTTGACTTCTTCTTTATGTTCTTTCAGATCAATGACAATACTGTCTTCCGTCTGTCTTTTTATTTCTTGATTTTATTTTCTGAGTTCTGAGAGTTCCTTTTCATATTCAAAATTCATCAAACATACCTTTTGTAATTCTATCGTCAAGGATTTGATTTCATCTTCTTGTTTTCTTCTTAGTTTTTCTTCAATTTCATGACTGAAATGAATTCCCCTTTTGTCACTTGGATCTTCTTTCTAACTGGCGGTTCTTTCCTTTTGCATTTTTTCAAGTAAAACACTGATCTCACTATATTTGTCTTGAAGCTTGCGAGTCAATTCTTTCTCCTTATCTTCTGGCTGTCTTCTGAGCTTGTCAATTTCTTCTAATTATCTTTTATTTTCAGCAGCAGACTTCTCAAGTTGATCTTTCAGAGAGTTGGATATAGGTTCTTTGATTCTGGTAGCTTCTTCAACTTGGAGATTTAGATCAATTATAGTATGTGTGGATTTCTCAGATTCTTCTTGATTCCGCTTCTCATATTTGTCTAATTACTCTTGCAATACCTAGTTCTATTCACAAAGTTTCTCAACCTTTTGTAAAGCATTAGAAATATCATTATTTAAACATTCATTTCTGCCATTTATCAGGGAACAATGAGATTCATCACATTTTTAAGTGATACATATAGAGAGGTGTGGTTGTTATGGGTAGGGGGTAGTGGGAGTAGGAGAGAGATAAATAAAAAATCAAAGGGGGTTTTTGCAGGTAGAGAGAGAATGAAAGGGGTTAGCAAGAGAGAGGGGGATTTCTTGTAAGAGTAGGAGTAGTTTTGTGTGTGTGAGAGAGAGAGATAGAGAGAGAGATATCGGAGGGTGTTATGTTGTTTGGGGGAAGAGAGAGGGGTGCATTGTAAGTTGTAGTGGGTGTGGGGTGTTATGGAATTACGATAGAGAAATAGGAGAGGAGTGTTCATTAAGGCAAGTTGAAGGAATAGGGGGGTTTGAGAGAGAGAGTCTAGGGATTAGGGGAGAGGGTCTGGGTTATTAGGGGTATGGGAGATGAGGGGGATTTTGGGATAGAAATAGATCATCGTGGGGGGAATGGGTTAAGGGGTGTAAGGAATATTAGGGAATTGATAGAAAAGAGGGGGTATAGGGTGGGGATAGAGAGAGAGAGAGGATGGTGAGTGGGGGGAATAGGAGGGAAGAAAGAGAGGCATGGAGGTGGTGGTTATCATTAGAAAGAGAAAGAGATAAAGATCATGGTGGGGGGAGGGGTAGAGTTTTAGGGAGAATTAGGTAAGTTATAGAGAATGGGGATATACAATGGGGTAGAAGGAGAGAAAGGGGAGATGGTAAAATGTAGGGCGAGATAAATTCTGATAAATGAAGAGAGAGATAACTTAACAATAGGGAGAGAGAGAGAGAGAGAGAGAGATGTTTGTTATCGATAGGAATAGTAGGAGGGTTGTTAGCGAGAGATGGGAAGTTAGAGGAAGTGATAGTTTGTGTGTAAGAGAGGGGGGGAATTAGGGGTTTTTGAGTGAGAGAGATATGTGGTGTTATGCATATGTGGAAAAGTAGACAAGAGAGAGAGAGAGAGTGGGGGAGCAAGTGGAAGGAGGGTGTGGCTGATTTGGGGTAGCGGGAGGAGGATGGTTGTTGGAGAGAAAGTGATAGATATAGAGGTGGGTGGGTAGGATTTAAGGGATTTATAGGGGAATTGGAAAGAAGGGGAGTATAGGGTGTGGGTAGAGAGAGAGAAATATAGAGAAATATGGGGGGTGGTAAATTGTGGGGGGGACTAGGATAGATAAAGAAAGAGGGGGATTAAATGGGGGTAACTAAGAGAAAGAAACATGCTTAAGGAGAGTATGAGTGGTGCTACAAAGAGAGAGGGTGATAGGGGTAGTGACAGTGGGTGAGAGAGAGGGGGGTTAGGGTTATTGATAGTGTGTGTGAGTGAGAGGGGGGTGTTAGGGGGTTGAGGGAGATAGAAAGGGATGGGGTTTTGGTGTAGGTGGATGAGTTGGGTAGATAGAACTTGGAGTGGGGGTTTGTAAAAGTTAGGGGCAAGATGAGAGAGAGAGAGAGAGAGATGGGTGTGACAGAGGGAAGGTATGGGTTATTAGGGGTAGGGGGAGGAGGGGTGTTTTGATAGAGAAATATATAGAGATTAGAGTGGGAGGAGGGGGTATATGGGTGTAGAGAATATTAGGGAACATAAAGAGAAGCGTAAGTATAGTGAGGGGGGAAAGAGAGAGATAGACAAAGGAAGGGGGAGGTTAGGAGATTGTCAGTGATTAGTTGTAGATGAGAGGAGGAGGTTTGGGGAAGAGACAAATATGGATATTATGGCGAGGGATGCAGATATAGTGGTTTAGGGAATATTAGGAAGGTTAGAGTGAAGGGGTGGTATGCGGTGGGGGAGAGGGAGAGAGAGAGAGAGAGAGAGAGAGAGAGAGAGAGAGAGAAAGAGATTTATGTGTAGGGAAGGAGATTGAGGTTGGAGTGTGGGATGGGTAGATCTTTAGGGGGAATTACAAATGTTAGAGAGAAGGGGGGTATATGATGTGGTTAGAGAGAGAGAGGAGGCTGGTAAGTGGTAGGGAGAGGGGGTTAGGAGAGACAAAGAGATAGAAGGGCTTAGTTATATGGGGAGTAGTTGGAGAGAAGGGGGGGAAGAGAGAGTGTGGTTATTGGTAGGTAGAGTAGAAGGGTTTTTAGAGAGAGGGAGGGAGGGTTATGGGTAGTGAGAATTCGAGAGAGATAGAGAGGGGTGTTAGTGGGTTTGGGATGAGAGAGAGGGGTGGAGTTAGGTGAAAGTGTTTGATAGGGAGAGGAGGGAAGTTAGTTGAAGGTGGAGGAGTAGGGGGAGAGAGAGAGGGGGGGGATGTTAGTGGGTCAGGAGAGAGAGAGAGCGGAGGCATGTTAGGGGGTTAGGTGAGAGATAGGTGTGGTGGTTTTGGGTAGTTGGTAGGGAGAGTAGGAGAGAGATAAATAAAGGATCAAAGGGGGGTTTTATGGGTAGGGAGAGAATGACATTGGTTAGTGAGAGAGAGAGGGGGATTAGTGGTAAGGGTAGGAGTAGTTTTGTGTTTGTGTGTGTATGTGTGTGTGTGTGTTTAGGGGTAGGGGGAGGAGGGGTATTTTGATAGAGAAATATATAGAGATTAGAGCGGAGGGAGGGGGTATATGGGTGTAGGGAATATTAAGGAACATAGAGAGAAGGGTAAGTATAGTGAGGGGGAAAAGAGAGAAATAGACAGAGGAGGGTGGTGGTTAGGAGATTGTCAATGATTAGTGGTAGATGAGAGGAGGAGGTTTGAGGGAGAGATGAACATGGATATTATGGTGGGGGATGTGGATGTAGTTGTTTAAGAAATATTATGAAGGTTAGAAAGAAGGGGTGGTATAGGGTGGGGGGGAGAGAGAGAGAGAGAGAGAGAGAGAGAGAGGATGGGTTGTTGGGGTAGTGGGAGTAGAAGAGAGAGAGAGAGAGAGAGAGAGAGAGATTTGTATGTTTAGGGAAGGAGATTGAGGTTGGAGTGTGGGATGGGTATATGTTAGGGGGAATTAGGAATGTTAGAGAGAAGGGGGGTATAGGCTGTGGTTAGAGAGAGAGAGGAGGTTGGTAAGTGGTAGTGAGAGGGGGTTAGGAGAGACAAAGAGAGAGAAGGGCTTAGTTATATGGGGAATAGTTGGAGAGAAGGGGGGAGAGAGAGAGTGTGGTTATTGGTAGGGAGAGTAGGAAGGGTTTTAGAGAGAGGGAGGGAGCGTTATGGGTAGTGAGAATTAGAGAGAGATAGAGAGGAGTGTTAGGGTGTTTGGGATTAGAGAGAGGGGTGGAGTTAGGTGAAAGAGTTTGACAGGGAGAGGAGGAAAGTTGGTTGAATGTGTAGGAGTAGCAGGAGAGAGAGAGAGAGGGGGGATGTTAGTGGGTCAGGAGAGAGAGAGCGGGGGCATGTTAGGGGGTTAGGTGAGAGATAGGTGTGGTGGTTATGGGTAGGTGGTAGGGAGAGTAGGAGAGAGATAAATAAAGGATCAAAAGGGGTTTTTACGAGTAGGGAGAGAATGACAAGGGTGAGTGAGAGAGAGGGGTACTAGTGGTAAGGGTAGGAGTAGTTTTGTGTGTGTGTGTGTATGTGTGTGTGTGTGTGTGTGTGTCTGTGTGTGTATGTGTGTGTGTGTGTGAGAGAGAGAGAGAGATTGGAGGGTGTTATCTAGTTTGGGAGAAGAGAGAGGGGTGGGTTGTAAGTTGTAGCAAGACGTGGATTAGGAGAGACATAAAGAGAGAGATGAAGTTAGGGGGGAATGTATGGGGTAGTAATGGAGTGAGTGAGAGAGGGGCTTAGAGAGAGTATGAGTAGGGTTAGGGGGGGAGGGGACGGTTTAGGCTTAATGAGTTTGTGTGTGTGAGAGAGAGGAGAGGTGTTATGGGGTTGTGGAATAGAGATGGGTGGATGTTAGGTGTAGGTGGGGGAATAAGTTAGAGAGAGTGAAATAGTTGGTGAATAAAAGATAGAGAGAGGAGGAGGAGGAGGAGGAGAAGGGAGTGCTATAGGTACGGGGAGGAGTAAGGGATTTGGGTAGTGAGAGAATGGGCTAGTAAGGGTTAGGTAGAGAGAGAGTCATGTGGTTTATTCTTAGAGGAGGAGTAGTGGGTGTGACAAAAGGAAGAGAGAGAGATAAAGAATGGGGTTTGAGGTGTTTTAGGGGGTTAGAGGGAGAGGGGGATGTTGTGATGGGGGGGTTGTAAGTCATAGGATGATTACATGAGAGAGAGAGAGAGAGAGGGTTGGGGTAGATAGAGTATGAAATATAAAGAGATGGATGGAGTGGGTGGTTATGGGTTAAGAAGGACATAGAGATTGGGGTGTTGGAGGGTTAGTAGTCTAGGGAGCATTAAGGAAGTTAGAGTGAAGGGGGCTATAGGGTCAAGGAAGAGAGAGAGGAATGGCTATTGTAAGTGGTAGGGTAAAGGTTTAGGTGTAGAGAGGGAGAGAGGGGTGGGTGGCTATTTGCAGGGAGAGTGGGAGGGGGTTAGAGAGGGAAAGGGGGGGTTATGGGTAGTGAGAGTGAGAGAGAGAGGGGCGGTGCTATAGGGTTGAGGAAGAGAGAGCGAGAGGGGTGGGGTTAGGTATAGGTGGAGTAGGAGAGAGAGACAGAGAGAGAGAGAGAGAGAGAGAGAGGGGGGAGTGGAAGGTGAGTCTGAGTTGTTAGGGGTAGGGGAGGATGGTAGTTGCAAAAGAGAAAAAGATGATCTCATGGTGGGGGGTAGGTGTTTTGGGATTATTAGTGCAATTAGATAGAAGAGGGGTGTAGGGTCAGGGAAGAGAGAGAGAGGGAGAGAGAGAGAGGGGCATGGAGGGGTGCTACATAAAAGGAGTGGGGGTTTCGGGGTAGTGCGAGTGAGAGAGATGGGGGGGTTTTAGGGGGTTGGGTGAGAGAGGAAGTGGTGAGTGTTTGGTGTATGAAGATTAGTAGTGTAGAGAGAGATTTAAAGAGGGGGTTATTAAGTATGATAGAGAGAGAGATGAGGGGGATTAAAGGTAGGGTTGGGATTAGGGTTCTAAGAGAGTGAGAGAGGGTGATAGTAAGTGTTATAAAGAGAGAGAGAGAGAGGGTTAGTGGTGAAGTGAGGATTAGGGTGTGTGTATGTGTATGAGAGAGACAGAGAAAGAAAGATATATGGGGGTGATAGGTTGTTGGGGGAGAGAAAGAGGTGTTAGTCATATATGGTTGTGGGGGGATTAGGAGAGACATAGAGAGAGAGAGAGGCTTAGGTCTATGAGTGGGGTTAGGGTGAGATACAGGTGGTTAGGTGTAGTGAGAATGTGTGTGAGAGAGAAAGGGGTGGTACTAGGAAGTTTGAGGGGAGAGAGTGAGGGTTAGGGGTTAGTTGGCGGTGGAGGACAATGGTAAAGAGAGAGTGATAGAGGAGGCTAGTAATATTTAGGTTTAAGAGAGACAAATAGATGTAGATGGGGTTTTATAGGTAGGTTAAGGAGTAGGGGGTTGAGAGAGTGGGTTAGTAAAGGATAGAGAGAGAGCAAGAGAATGAGGGTGGTTTGGAGGTGTTTAGGTGTTGGGAGAGAAACAAAGGGATTGGGGTTTGGGGTAAATAGAGGATAATAGAGAGAGAGAGAGAGAGAGAGAGAGAGAGAGAGAGAGAGAGAGAGAGAGAGTATTATGGAGATTATGAGTGCGGTTGGGGAGAGTGCAACTGATGTTATGGATAGAGATGGGAAGTTAGGTGTATTGTGATTGTGCTAGAGAGAGACTGTGGGTGTGTTAGTGGGTTAGGTTTAGGTGGAGGATTAGGTTAGAGAGAGAGTGAAAGAGGGGGTTAGTAAGAATTATGGGGAACAGGGAAGAGAGAGAGAGGGGAGGACGAGGATGAGGAGTGGGTCTTTTAGGTAGCGGTAGGAGTAGTGTGGTGAGAGAGTGAGAGAGGGGATTGGTAAGGGTTATGGAGAGGAGGGGAAAGAGTGTATGACATAGAGGAGGGTGGTTATTTGTGGTGGTAGGAGTAGGTGCATATAGAGAGAGAGGTGGGAATGTTAGGGGCTTAGGAGAGAGAGAGAGATGGGTGGTAGGGTAGGGGGGTAGGGGGAGTAGGAGAGAGCGAAAGAGGGTGAGAGGGGCTGTTTATGGGTAGGGAGAGAATGAGCAAGAAATAGAGGGTGAGAGGGGTTGCTTATGGATAATTGGTAATGGTACAAGGTGTGTGTATGAGAGAGAGAGAGGGAAAGAGAGAGAGGGAGAGAGAGAGAGAATGGGAGGTGTTGGGTAGTGGTAGGGTGAGGAGTAAGTGGTGTGCACCAATGGGAAATATTTAGAGAATGTAGGGGTAAGGGGTGTTAGGGAATTACAAGAGAGAAATAGGTGAGGGGTGTTTGTTAAGGGAAGTTGAAGGAATAGAGGTGAGACTGAGAGAGAGAAAGAGAGAGAGAGATTCTAGGGTTCAAGGGAGAGGGCGTGGGTGATTAGGTGTATGGGGGATGAGGGGGATTTTTGGGTAGAAATAGATCACGGTGGGGTGAATGGGTTAAGGGGTTTAAGGATTATTAAGGAATTGATAGAGAAGGGGGGTATAGGGTTGGGATAGATAGAGAGAGAGAGAGAGGATGGGGGGTGGGAGGATTAGGTGGGAAGAGAGAGAGGGGTGGAGGTGGTGGCTATTAGTAGGGAGAGAAAGAGATAAAGATCATGGTGGGGGGAGGGGTAGAGGTTTAGGGAGAATTAGGTAAGTTATAGAGAAGGGGGATGTACAATCGGGTAGGAGAAAGAGGGAGGATGGTAAGACGTAGGGTAAGGGACATTCTGATAAATGAAGAGAGAGATACACTTAACGATAGGGGGAGTGTGAGAGAGAGAGAGAGAGAGAGAGAGAGAGAGATGTTTGTTATGGGTAGGAATACTAGGAGGGTGGTTAGAGGAAGTTATAGTGTGTGTGTGAGAGAGGGGGGGAATTAGGGGTTTGGGAGAGAGAGAGAGTAGTGGTGTTATGGATATGTGGAGGAGTATACTAGAGAGAGAGGGTGATTAAAGGGGGGTAACTAAGAGAAACCTACAAGCTTAAGGAGAGTACGAGTGGTGTTATAGAGAGAGAGGGTGATAGGGGAAGTGACAGTGTTGGGGAGAGAGGGGGTTTAGGGTTATTGATAGTGTGTGCGAGTGAGAGGGGTGTGTTAGGCGGTTGAGGGAGATAGAGAGGGATAGAGTTTTGGTGTAGGTGGAGGAGTTGGGTAGAGAGAACTTGGAGTGGGGGTTAGTAAAAGTTAGGGGGGATATGAGAGAGAGAGAGAGAGAGACAGAGAGAGACAGAGACAAAGAGAGATGGGGGGTTACAAAGGGAAGGTGTGGGTTATTAGCAGTAGGAGGAGAAGGAATATTTTGAAAGAGAAATATATAGAGATTACAGCCGGGGGAGGGGGTATATCAGTCTATGTAATATTAGGGAACTTAGAGAGAAGGGTAAGTATAGTGTGTGGGAAAAGAGAGTGATAGAGAGAGAGGGGGGATGCTAGGAGGTTGTGCGTAATTAGGGGTAAATGAAAGGAGGCAGTTTGGGGGTGAGAAGGAGATGGAGATTATCGCGGGGGAAGGGGATGTAGTGGTTTAGGGAATATTAGGAAGGTTAGAGAGAAGGGTTTATATAGGGTGGTGGGAGAGAGAGTTAGAGAGAGGAAGTGGATGGGTTGTTGGGGTAGTGGGAGTACAAGAGATACAGAGAGAGTGATTTTTATGGGTAGGGAAGGAGATTGAGGTTGGAGTGTGGGATGGTAGATATTTATGGGGAATGAGGAAAGTTAGAGAGAAGGGGGGTATAGGGTGTTGTTAGAGAGAGTGATGAGGCTGCTGTAGGGGAGAGGGGGTTAGGAGAGACAAAAAGAGAGAAGGGATTAGTTATATGTGGAGTAGTTGGAGAGAGGGGGGGAGAGAGAGAGTGTGGTTATTGGTAGGGAGAGTAGGAGGGGGGTTAGAGAGAGGGAGGGAGGGTTATGGTTAGTGAGAATGAGAGAGAGATATAGAGGGGTGTTAGGGGGTTGGGGAAGATAGATAGGGGTGGGTTAGGTGAAAGAGTTTGACAAGGAGAGGAGGGAAGTTAGTTAAAGGTGGAGGAGTAGGTGCAGAGAGTGGGGCGGGGGATATTACGGGGTTAGGAGAGAGAGAGCAGGAGGATGTTAGGGGGTTATGAGAGAGAGAGGTGTGGTTGTTATGGGTAGGGGGTTGTGGGAGTAGGATGAAGATAAATGAAGATCAAAGGGGGTTTCTACAAGTAGAGAGAGAATGACAGGGTTAGTAAGAGAGAGGGGGATTTATTGTAAGAGTAGGAGTACTTTTGTGTGTGTTTGTTTGAGAGAGAGAGAGAGAGATATTGGAGGGTGTTTTCTGGTTTGGGGGAAGAGAGAGGGGTGGGTTGTAAGTTGTAGCGGGTGAGGGGTGTTATGGAATTATGATAGAGAAATAGGAGAGGGGTGTTGGTTAAGGGAATTTGAAGGAATAGGGGGTTGAGAGAGAGAGAGAGAGTCTAGAGATTAGGGCAGAGGGTGTGGGTTATTAGGGGTATGGGAGATGAGGATGATTTTGGGATAAAAATAGATCATGGTGGGGGGAATGGGTTAAGGGGTCTAAGGAATATTAGGGAATTGGTAGAAAATGGGGGGTATAGGGTGGGGATAGAGAGAGAGAGAGAGAGAGAGAGAGATAAAGAGAGAGAGGCATGGAGCTGGTGGTTATCATTAGGGAGAGAAAGAGATAAAGATCATGGTGGGGGGAGGGGTAGGGTTTTAGGGAGAATCATGTAAGTTATAGAGAATGGGGATATACAATGGGGTACAAGGAGAAAGAGGGGTGATGGTAAAACACAGGGTAAGGGAAATTCTGATAAATGAAGAGAGATAAACACTTAACGATAGGGGGAGAGAGAGAGAGAGAGAGAGAGAGAGATGTTTGTTATCGGTAGGAATAGTAGGAGGGTTGTTAGGGAGAGATGGGAAGTTAGAGGAAGTGATAATGTGTGTGAGAGAGAGGGGTGGAATTAGGGGTTTTGGAGAGAGAGAGATGGGTGGTGTTATGGATATGTGGAGGAGTAGACAAGAGAGAGACAAAGAGAGTGGGGGAGCAAGTGGAAGGAGGGTGTGGGTGATTTGGGGGTAGCGGGAGGAGGATGGTTGTTGGAGAGAAAGTGATAGATATCAAGGTGGGCAGGCAGGGTTTAAGGGATTTCGACAGGAATTGGAAAGAAGGGGGGGGTATATGGTGTGGGTAGAGAGAGAGAATGATAGAGAAATGTGGGGGGTGGTAAATTGTAGGGGGGGACTAGCAGAGAGAAAGAGAGAGGGGGATTAAAGGGGCGTAACTAAGAGAAAGATACATGCTTAAGGAGAGTATGAGGGGTGCTGCAAAGAGAGTGGTTGAAAGGGATAGTGAAAGTGGGTGAGAGAGAGGGGGTTTAGGGTTATTGATAGTGTGTGTGAGTGAGAGGGGGGTGTTAGGGCTTTGAGGGAGATAGAAAGGGATGCGGGTTTGGTGTAGGTTGAGGAGTTGGGCAGAGAGAACTTGGAGTGGGGGTTAGTAAAACTTAGGCACAAGATGAGGGAGAGAGAGAGAGAGAGAGAGAGAGAGAGAGATGGGGGGTGATGGAGGGAAGGTGTGGGTTATTAGAGGTAGGGGGAGGAGTGGTATTTTGATAGAGAAATATATAGAGATTATAGTGGGGGGAGGGGGTATATGGGTGTAGGGAAGATTAGGGAACATAGAGAAAAGGTTAAGTATAGTGCAGGGGGAAAGAGAGAGATAGAGAGAAGAGGGGGGAGGTTAGGCGTTTGTCGGTGATTAGTGGTAGATGAGAGGAAGAGGTTTGGGGGAGAGACGGATATGGATATTATGGCAGGGGATGCAGATGTAGTGGTTTGGGGGATATTAGGAAGGTTAGAGAGAAAGGGTGGTATAGGGTGGGTGAGAGAGAGAGTGAGAGAGAGCACAGAGAGAGAGTATAGAGAGGGGAGGAGGGGTGGTTGCGGTAGTGGGAGTAGAAGAGATAGAGAGAGTGATTTTTGTGGGTAGAGAAGGACATTGAGGTTGGACTGTTGGATGGGTAGATCTCTAGAGGGAATTAGGAAAGTTAGAGAGAAGGGGGGTATAGGGTGTTGTTAGAGAGAGAGAGGTGGCTGGTAAGTGGTAGGGAGAGTGGGTTAGGAGAGACAAAGAGAGAGAAGGGCTTAGTTATATGGGGAGTAGTTTGAGAGAAGGGGGGGAGAGAGAGTGTGCGGTTATTTGTAGGAAGAGTTGGAGGGGGGTTAGAGAGAGGGAGGGAGGTTAGTTTAAGGTGGAGGAGTAGGGGGAGAGAGAGGGGGGAATGTTAGGGGGTTAGGAGAGACATAGTTGTGGTGGTTAGGGGTAGGTGGGTAGGGCGAGTAGGACAGAAATAAATAAAGGATCAAAGGGACTTTTTACTAGTAGGGAGAGAATGACAGGGGTTAGTAAGAGAGGGCTGGATTAGTGGTAAGGGTAGGAGTAGTTTTTTGTTTGTTTGTTTTGTGTGTGTGTGTGAGAGAGAGAGACAGAGATAGAGAAAGAGAGAGAGAGATTGGAGGGTGTTATGTGGTTTGGGGGAAGAGAGAGAGGTGGATTAAGATAGACATAAAGAGAGAGATGAAGCTAGGGGGGAATGTATGGGGTAGTAATGGACTGAGTAAGAGAGGGGCTTAGGCATAGTATGAGTAGGGTTAGGGGGGGAGGGGAGGGGTTAGGCATACTGAGTTTGTGTGTGTGTGAGAGAGGAGAGGTGTTATGGGGTTGTGGAAAATAGATGGGTGGAGGTTAGGTGTAGGTGGGGGAATAAGGTAGAGAGAGTGAGAGAGTGGGTTAATAATGGATAAAGAGAGAGGAGGAGGAGGAGGAGGAAAAGGGGGTGTTATAGGTAGGGGTAGGAGTAAGGATTTAAGGTAGTGAGAGAATGGGCTAGTAAGGGTTAGGGAGAGAGAGCGTCATGTGGTTTATTCTTAAGGGAGGAGTATTGGGTGTGACAAAGAAAGAGAGAGAGATAGAGAATGGGGTTTGAGGTGTTTTAGGGGGTTAGAGAGATAGAGGGAAGCGGGGTGATGGGGGGGGTTATAAGCCATAGGGATATTACAGGGGAGAGAGAGGGAGGTTTGGGGTAGAGATATTATGAAAGATAGAGAGAGAGGGATGGATTGGGTGGTTATGGGTTAAGAAGAACATAGAGATCGAGGTGTTGGAGCGGTAATAGTTTACGGAGTATCAAGGAATTTAGAGTGAAGGGAGTATAGGGTCAAGGAAGGTTGAGAGGAATGGATGTTTTAAGTACTAGGGGAAATGTTTTTAGGAAAAAAAAAGAGAGAGAAAGGTTTAGGTGTAGAGAGGGAGAGAGGGGAGGGTGGCTATTTGTAGGGAGAGTGGGAGGGGGTTAGAGAGGGAAAGTGGGGTTATGGGTAGTGAGAGTGAGTGAGAGAGGGGGGATGTTATATGGTTGGGAAGAGAGAGAGAGAGAGAGAGATAGGGAGTGAGTGGAAGGTGGGTCTGAGTTGTTAGGGGTAGGGGAGGATGGTAGTTGCAAGATAGAATGAGATAGATCTCAGGGTTGGGGGTAGGTGTTTGGGGATTATTATTGCAATTAGAGAGAAGAGGGGTATAGGGTTGGGGAACAGAGAGAGAGAGAGAGAGAGGATTTAGGTTTACCAGCACATGAGAGAGAGAGGGCGGTGGAGGGGTGCTACATAAATGGAGTGGGGGTTTAGGGGTCATGAGAGTGAGAGAGAGGGAGGGGTTTAGGTGGTTGGGTGAGAGAGGAAGTGGTGAGTGTTAGGTGTATGAAGAGTAGTAGTTTAAAGAGGGATTTAAAGAGGGGGTTATTAAGCATGATAGAGAGAGAGATGAGGGGGCTTAAAGGTAGGGTTAGGATTAGGTTTCTAAAAGAGTGAGAAAGGGTGTTAATACGGGTTATAAAGAGGGAGAGAGAGGGTTAGGGGTGAGGTGAGGAGTAGGATGTGTGTATGTGTATGAGAGAGAGAGAGAAAAAGATATATGGGGGTGATAGGTTGTTGGGGGAGAGAAAGAGGTGTTAGTCATATATGATAATTGGGGGATTAGGAGAGATATAAAGAGAGAGAGGCTTAGGTGTATGAATGGGGTTAGGGTGAGATACGAGTGGTTAGGAGTAGTGAGAGTGTGTTTGAGAGAGAAAGGGGTGGTACTAGGAAGTTTGAGGGGAGAGAGCGAGGGTTAGGTGTAGGTGGAGGTGGAGGACACTGGTAAAGAGAGAATGATAGAGGAGGCTAGTAATATTTAGGTTTAAGAGAGAGAGATAGATGTAGAGAGGGTTTTATAGGTAAGTGAAGGAGTAGGGAGTTGAGAGAGTGGGTTAGTAAAGGATAACGAGAGACAGAGAGAGAGAATGACGATGGTTGGGAGGTGTTTAGGGGTTGGGAGAGAGACAAATGGATTTGGGTTTGGGGTAGATAGAGGAGAATAGAGAGAGAGAGAGAGAGAGAGAGAGAGAGAGAGAGAGAGAGTATTATGGAGATTATGAGTGTGGCTAGGGAGAGTGCAAGTGATGTTATGGATAGAGATGTGTAGTTAGGGGTAGTGAGATTGTGCCAGAGAGAGAGTGTGGGCATGTTAGTGCATTAGGTTTAGGTGGAGGATTAGGTCAGAGAGAGAGTGAGAGAGGGGGTTTGTAAAGGTTATGGAGAGGAGGGGAAAGAGAGTGTGAGCTAGAGGAGGGTGGTTATTTGTTGTGGTAGGAGTAGGTAGATATAGAGAGAAAGGTGGGGATGTTAGGGGATTACGAGAGAGAGATAGAGAAGGCTGGTAAGGTATGGGGTAGGGGGAGTAGGAGAGAGAGAAATAAAGGGTGAGAGCAGTTGTTTATGGGTAGGGAGAGAATCAAGGGGGTTAGTGAGAGATGGGGGATAGTTGGTAATGGTAGGAGGTGTGTGTTCAAGAGAGAGAGAAAGAGAGACAGGTAGGGGGGCTAGGAGAGAGAGAAATAGAGGGTGAGAGTGGTTATTTATGGATAGGGAGAGAATCAAGGGGTTTAGTGAGAGAGGGGGGTATAATTGGTAATGGTAGGATGTGTGTGTGCCATAGAGAGAGAAAGAGAGACAAAGAGAGAGAGAGAGAGAGGAGAGAGAGAGAGAGAATGGGGGGTGATAGGTAGTGGTAGGGTGAGGAGTAGGTGGTGTGTGCCAATGAGAGATATTTAGAGAATGCAGGGGCTGGTGGGTGTTAGGGAATTACGAGAGAGAAATAGGGTAGGGGTGTTGGTTAACAGAAGTTGAAGGAATAGAGGGGTGATCAAGAGAGAGAGAGTCTAGGGATGAGGGGAGAGGGAGTGGGTGATTAGGTGTATGGGGGATGAGAGGAATTTTTGGGTAGAAATATATCACGGTGGGGTGAATGGGTTAAGCGGTTTAAGTAATATTAGGGAATTGATAGAAAATGGGGTATAGGGTTGGGATAGATAGAGAGAGAGAGAGAGAGAGAGAGAGAGAGGATGGGGGGATTAGGTGGGAAGAGAGAGGGGTAGAGTTGGTGGTTATTAGTAGGGAGAGAAAGAGATAAAGATCATTGTGGGGGGATGGGTATAGATTTAGGGAGAATTAGGTAAGTTATAGATAAGGGGGATATATAATGGGGTAAAAAGGAGAAAGAGGGGGGGTGGTAAGAAGTAGGGTAAGGGAAATTCTGATAAATGAAGAAAGAGATACACTTAACAGTAGAGGAAGTTAGAGAGATAGAGAGAGAGACAGAGAGACAGAGAGAGAGAGATGTTTGTTATGGGTAGGAATACTAGGAGGGTGGTTAGAGAGACAGGGGCAGTTAGAGGAAGTTATAGTGTGTTTGAGAGAGAGGGGGGGAATGAGGGGTTTGGGAGAGAGAGAGACAAGTGGGGTTATGGATATGTGGAGGAGTAGACAAGATAGAGAGAGAGTGGGGGAGCAAGTGGAAGGAGTGTGTGGGTGATTTGTGGTAGCGAGAGGAGATGGTTGTTGGAGAGAAAGAGATAGATATCGAGGTGGGGGGTAGGGTTTAAGGAATTTTTAGTTGAATTTGAAAGAAGGGGGGTATAGGGTGTGGGTAGAGAGAGAGAAAGATAGAGAAATATGGGGGTGTGGTAAATTGTAGGGGGGGACTAGGAGAGAGAAAGAGAGAGGGGGATTAAAGGTGGGTAACTAAGAGAAAGATATAGGCTTAAGGAGACTATGAGTGGTGTTATAGAGAGAGAGGGTGATAGGGGCAGTGACTGTGTGTGTGAGAGAGGGGTGTTAGGTTTATTGAGAGAGTGTGACTAAGAGGGGGGGTGGTAGGGGGTTGAGGGAGATAAAGAGGGATGGGGTATTGGTGTAGGTTGAGGAGTTGGGTAGAGAGAACATGGAGTGGGGGTAAGTAAAAGTTAGGGGAAGATGAGAGAGAGAGAGAGAGAGAGAGAGAGAGATGGGGGGTGAGAGAGGGAAGCTGTGGGTTATTAGGCATAGGGGGAGGAAAGGTGTTTTGATAGAGACTTATATAGAGATTACAGTAGGTGGAGGGGGTATATGGGTCTATGGAATATTAGGGAAATTAGAGAGAAGGGTAAGTATAGTCTCGGGGAAAAGAGAGAGATAGAGAGAGGGGGAGGGTAAGAGGTTATGGGTGATTAGGGGTAGATAAGGGAGGAGGTTTGGGGGGAGAGAAGGAGAAGGAGATTGTGGCGGGGGAATGTGATGTATTTTTTTAGGGAATATTAGGAATGTTAGAGAAATGGGTCATATAGGGCAGGGAGAGAGAGAGCGAGAGAGATGAGGAGGAGGGTTTGTTGGGGTAATTGGAATAGAAGAGGTAGAGAGAGAATGATTTTTATTGTTAGGGAAGAATATTGAAGTTGGAGTGTGGGATTGGTAGATCTTTAGGGGGAATTGGGAAATTTATAGAGAAGGGGGATATATGGTGTGGTTAGAGAGAGAGAGGAAGCTATGGGTGAAGGTATGGGGGTACTAGTGGAGTGAGTGAGAGAGGGGCTTAGGAAGAGTATCAGTAGGGTTAGGGGGAGAGGGAAGGGTTAGGTATAGTGAGTTTGTCTGTGTGAGAGAGAGGAGAGGTGTTATGGGGTTGTGGAATAGAGATGGGTGGAGGTTAGGTTTAGGTGGAGGAATAAGTTAGAGAGAGTGGGTTAGTAATGGATAAAGAAAGAGGAGGAAGAGGGGGAGGAGGAAAATGAGGTTCTATAGGTAGGGTGAGAAGTAAGGGGTTCAGGTAGTGACAGAATGGGTTTGTAGGAGTTAGGGATAGAGAGAGTGTCATGTGGTTTATTCTTAGGGGAGGAGTAGTGGGTGTGAGAAATCAGGAGAGAAGGAGATAGATATAAAGAAGGGTGGTAGGGGTTTATTGATGATTTGGGTTATTAGAGAGAAGGGGGGTTATAGGGTTTGGGTAGAGAGAGAGATATATGGTAGATAGTAAGTCCTAAGGGACACAGAGAGAGAGAGAGAGACAGAGAGACAGAAAGACAAAGATATTTAGGGGAAATTGAAGGAAGGTGTGGGTTGCTATGGGTAGGGGGGTGTATCGGTTCAGAAAATATTAGGGAAGTTAGAGAAAATGAGGGATATAGCACGGGGGAGAGTGTAGGGGTGTTGGGTAGGGGTAGTTGGAGTAGTACGGATGTTGTGCGTGTGCATGGTGTGTGTGTGTGTGTGTGTGTGTGTGTGTGTGTGTGTTTCTATGTGTGTGTGTGTGTGTGTGTGGTGTGTTTCTATGTGTGTGTGTGTTTGTGAGAGAGAGAGAGAGACATAGAGACAAATATATTTAGGGAAAATTGAGGGAAGGCATGGATTTCTATGGGTAGGGGGTGTATTGGTTTAGGAAATATTAAGGAAGTTAGAGAAGCAGGGATATAGCACGAGAGAAGCGAGAGAGAGGGAGAGAGAGAGAGAGGGAGAGGCTGAGAGAGGGGGGGTTGTTTGTGATTAGGGGTTAGGGGGAGGAAGGGGATTAGGGGACACAAATAGATAAAGATAGAAGTTGATGGAGGGTGGTTGTAGGGGATAGGGGGTTGGGAGGGAGAAATAGATCGAGATAATAGTTGGGGGAGGTCGGTATGGGTTTAGGGAAGCTTAGTAAATTTATAGAGGAGGCTTGGTATAGGCTTAGGGAAAAGAGAGAGAGAGAGAGAGAGAGAGAGAGAGAGAGAGAGAGAGAGAGAGAGATGTTAGTGGTAGGGTGAGGAGTAGGTGGTGTGCTCCAATGGAAGAGAAATAGAGAATCCACAGGGTGAGGGGTGTTAGGGAATTATGAGAGAGAAATATGGGAAGGTTGTTGGTTAAGGGAAGTTGAAGGAATAGAGGGGTGAGAGAGAGAGAGAGTCTATGGATGCAGGGATAGGGTGTGGGTTGATTAGGGTTATGGGGGATGAGAGGGATTTTGGGATATAAATAGATCGCGGTGGGGGGAATGGGTTAAGGGGTTTAAGGAATATTAGGGAGTTGATAGAAAAGGGGGGGGGTATATGGTGGAGTTAGAGAGAGGATGGGGGTGGGGGGAGTAAGAGGTAAGGGAGAGAGGGGTGAAGGTGGTAGTTATTAGTAGGGACAAAAAGAGATAAAGAACATGGTGGGGGGAGGGTACACGTTTAGGGAGAAGTAGGTAAGTTATAGAGAAGGGGGATAAAAAATGGGGTATAAGGAGAAAGAGAGGGGATGGTAAGACGTAGGGTAAGGAAAATTAAAATAAATGAAGAGAGAAATATGAATAACAATAGGGAGAGTAAGAAAGAGAGAGAGAGAGAGAGAGAGATGTTTGTTATGGGTAGGAATAGTAGGAGGGTGGATATGGAGAGAGGGGCGGTTAGAGGACATTATAGTGTGTGTGAGAAAGAGGGGGGAATTAAGGGTTTGGGAGAGAGAGAAATGGGTGGTGTTATGGATATGTGGAGGAATAGACTAAAGAGAGAGAGAGAGTGGGGGACAAAGTAGAAGGAGGGTGTGGGTGTTTTGGGGGTAGCGGGAGGAGGATAATTATTGGAGAGAGAGATATAGATATCAAGGTGGGAGGTAGGGTTTAAGGGATTTCTACGGGAATTGGAAATAAGGGGGGTATAGGGTGTGGGTAGAGAGATAGAAAGATAGAGAAATATTGTGGGGGGGTATATTGTAGGGGGGACTAGGAGAGAGAAAGAGAGAGAGGTATTAAAGGGGGGTAATTAAGAGAAAGATACAGGCTTAAGGAGAGTATGAGTGGTGCTATAGAGAGAGAGGGTGATAGGGGTAGTGACTGTGTGAGAGAGAGGGGGGCTAGGTTTATTGAGAGTGTGTGTGAGTTAGAGGGGGGTGTTAGGGGGTTGAGGGAGATAGAGAGGGATGGGGGTTTGGTGTAGGTGGAGGAGTTGGGTAAAGAGAAATTGGATTGGGGCTTAGTAAAAGTTAGGGGGAATATGAGAGAGAGAGAGAGAGAGAGAGAGAGAGAGAGAGGGAGAAGGGGGGTGAGAGAGGGAAGGCATGGGTTATTAGGGGTAGGGGGAGGAGGGCTATTTTGATAGAGAAATATATAGAGATTATAATGAGGGGAGTGGTTATATGGGTCTATGGAATATTAGGGAACTTAGAGAGAAGGGAAAGTATAGTGTGGGGGAAAAGAGAGAGATAAAGAGAGAGAGGTGGGGAGGGTAGGAGGTTGTGGGTGATTAGGGGTAGATGAGAGGAGGAGGTTTGGGGTAGAGAAGGAGATGGAGATTATCATGGGGGAAGGGGATGTAGTGGTTTAGGGAATATTAGGAAGGTTAGAGCGAAGGGGTTGTATAGGGTGGTGGGAGAGAGAGTGAGAGGGAGGAGGAGGAGGGGTTGTTGGGGTAGTGGGAGTAGAAGAGATAGAGAGAGAGTGATTTTTATGGGTAGGGAAGGAGGTTTATGTTGGAGTGTGGGATGGGTAGATATTTAGGGGGAATAAGGAAATCTAGAGAGAAGGGGGCTATAGGGTGTGGTCAGAGAGAGAGACGAGGCTGGTAAGTGGTAGGGGAGAGGGGGTTAGGAGAGATAAAGAGAGAGAAGGGCTTAGTTATATGGGGAGTAGTCAAAGAGAGGGTGAGAGAAAGAGTTTGTGGTTATTGGTAGGGAAAGTAGGAGGGGCTTTAGAGAGAGGGAGGGAGGGTCATGGGTAGTGATAATGAGAGAGAGATAGAGAGGGGTGTTAGGGGGTTGGAGAAGAGAGAGAGGGGTGGGGTTAGGCAAAAGAGTGTGAGAGGGAGAGCAGGGAAGTTCGTTGAAGGCGGAGGAGTAGGGGGAGAGAGAGAGGGGGGATGTTAGGGGGTTAGGAGAGAGAGAGCGGGGGAAGTTTAAGGGGGTTATGAGAGAGAGCGGTGTGGTGGTTATGGGTAGAGGGTAGGGGGAGTAGGAGAGAGAGAAATAAAGGATCAAAGGGGGATTTTTTGGGTAGGGAGAGAATGATAGGAGTTAGTGAGAGAGAGGGGGATTTGTGGTAATGGTAGGAGTAGTTTTGTGTTTGTGTGTGTGAAAGTGAGTGAGAGAGAGAGAGAGAGAGAGAGAGAGAGAGAGAGAGAGAGAGATTGGAGGGTGTTATGTGGTTTGGGTGAAGAGAGAGGGGTGGGTTGTAAGTTGTAGCGGGTGAGAAGTGTTATGGAATTATGATACAGAAATAAGGGAGGGGTGTTGGTTAAGGGAAGTTGAAGGAATTAGGGGGTGAGAGAGTGAGAGAGAGAGAGAGATTCTAGGGATTAGGGAAGAGGGTGTGTCTTATTAGGGGTATGGGAGATGAGGTGGATTTTGGGATAGAAGTAGATCACGGTGGGGGGAATGGGTTAACAGGTTTAAGGAACTCTAGGGAATTTATGGAAAAGGAGGCGTATAGGGTGGGGATAGAGAGAGAGAGAGAGAGGATGGGTGGTGGGAGTAGGAGGGAAGAAAGAGAGGGGTGGAGGTGGTGGTTATCATTAAGGAGCGTAAGAGATAAAGATCATGGTGGGGGGAGGGGTAGATGTTTAGGGAGAATTAGGTAAGTTATAAAGAATGGGGATATACAATGGGGTAGAACGAGAAAGAGGGGGGATGGTAAGATGTAGGGTAAGGGAAATTATAATAAATGAAGAGAGAGATACACTTAACGATAGAGAGAGAGAGAGAGAGAGAGATAGAGAGAGAGAGATGTTTGTCATGGGTAGGAATAATAGGAGGGTTGTTAGGGAGAGATGGGCGGTTAGAGGAAGTGATAGTGTGTGTGAGAGAGGGGGGATATTAGGGGTTTTGGAGAGAGAGATAGATGGGTGGTTAAAGGTAGTGATAGTGTGTGTGAGAGAGCGGAGGAATTAGGGGTTTTTGAGAGAGAGAGATGGGTGGTGTTATGGATATGTGGAGGAGTAGAGAAGAGAGATAGAGAGAGAGAGAGAGAGAGAGGGAGCAAGTGGAAGGAGGGTGTGGGTGATTTGGGGTAGAGGGAGGGGGATGGTTGTTGGAGAGAAAGAGATAGATATGAAGGTGGGAGGGTAGGGTTTAAGGGATTTCTAGTGGAATTGGAAAGAAGGGGGGTATAGGGTGTGGGTAGAGAGAGAGAAATATAGAGAAAAATGGAGGGGTGGTAAATTATAAGGGGTGACTAGGAGAGAGAAAGAGAGAGGGGGATTAAAGGGTGGTAAATAAGATAAATATACATGCTTAAGGAGAGTATGAGTGGTGCTACAGAGAGAGAGGGTGATAGGGGCAGTGACAGTGGGTGAGAGAGAGGGGGGTTAGGGTTATTGATAGTGTGTGTGAGTGAGAGGGGGGTGTTAGGGGGTTGAGGGAGATATAAAAGGATGCGGGTTTGGTGTAGGTGGAGGATTTGGGTAGAGAGAACTTGGAGTGGGGGTTAGTGAAAGTTAGGGGGAAGATGAGAGAGAGAGAGAGAGAGAGAGAGAGAGAGAGAGAGAGAGAGATGGGGGGTGATAGAGGGAGGGTGTTGGTTATTAGGGGTAGGGAGAGGAGGGGTATTTTGATAGATAAATATATAGAGATTACTGTGGGGGGTGGGGGTATATGGGTCTAAGGAATATTAGGGAAATTAGAGAGAAGGGTAAGTATAGTGTGGGGGGAAAGACAAAGATAGAGAGAGGAGGGGGGGAGGGTAGGAGATTGCGGCTGATTAGGGGTAGATGAGAGGAGGAGGTTTGGGGGAGAGAAGGAGATGGTTACTATGGCAGGGGAAGGGGATATAGTTGTTTAGGGAATATTAGGAATGTTAGAGAGAAGGGGTGGTATAGGGTGGGGGGAGAGAGAGAGAGAGAGAGGAGGGGTGGTTGGGGTAGTTGGAGTAGAAGAGATAGAGAGAGAGTGATTTTTATGCGTAGAGAAGGAGATTGAGGTTGGATTGTGGGATGGGTAGATCTTTAGAGGGGGTTAGGAAAGTTAGAGAGAAGGGGGGTATAGGGTGTGGTTAGAGAGAGAGAGGAGGCTGGTAAGTGGTAGGGGAGAGGGGTTTAGGAGAGACAAAGAGAGATAAGGGCTTAGTTATATGGGGAGTAGTTGGAGAGAAGGGGGGAGAGAGAGAGGGTTTTTATTGGTAGGGAGAGTAGGAGGGCGGTTAGAGAGAGGGAGGGAGGGTTATGGGTAGTGATAATGAGAGAGAGATAGAGAGGGGGGTTAGGGGGTTTGGGAAGAGAGAGAGGGGTGGGGTTAGCTGAAAGAGTGTGATAGGGAGAGGAGGGAAGTTAGTTGAAGGTAGAGGATTAGGGGGAGAGAGAGAGGGGGAGGATGTTAATGGGTTAGGAGAGAGAGAGAGAGGGGGGATGTTAGGGGGTTACTTGAGATATAGGTGTGGTGGTTATGGGTAGGGGGTAGGGCGAGTAGGAGAGAGATAAATAAAGGATCAGAGGAGGTTTTTATGGGTAAGGAGAGAATGATAGGGGTTAGTAAGAGAGAGGGGGATTAGTATTAAGGGTAGGAGTAGTTTTGTGTGTCTGTGTGTGTGAGAGAGAGAGAGGAAGAGATATTGGAGGGTGTTATGTGGTTTGGGGGAAGAGAGAGGGGTGGGTTGTAAGTTGTAGGAGGAGGTGGATTAGGAGAGACATAAAGAGATGAAGTTTGGGGGGAAGGTATGGGGTAGTAGTGGAGTAACTGAGAGAGGGGATTAGGTATATTATGGGTAGGGTTAGGGGGAGAGGGGAGGGGCTAGGCATAGTGATTTTATGTGTGTCAGAGATAGGAGAGGTTTTATGGGGTTGTGAAATACAGATGGGTGGAGATTAGGTGTAGGTGGAGGAATAGGGTAGAGAGAGTGAGAGAGTGGGTTAGAAATGGATAAAGAGACAAGAGGAGGAGGAGGAAAAAGGGGTGCTATAGGTAGGGGGAGGAGTAAGGGGTTCAAGTAGTGAGAGAATGGGTTAGTAATGGTTAGAGAGAGAGAGAGTCATGTGGTTTATTCTTAAGGGAGGAGTAGTGGGTGTGAGAAAGAAAGAGAGAGAGATAGAGAATGGGGTTTGAGGTGTTTTAGGGGGTGGGAGAGAGAGAGGGGGACTTGGTGATGGGGGGGTTATGTCATAGGGGGATTACAGGATAGATAGAGGGATGGTTGGGGTAGAGAGAGTATGAATGATAGAGAGAGAGCGATGGAGTGGGTCGTTATGGGTTAAGGACATAGAGATCGGGGTGTTGGAGGGGTAGTACATTAGGGAGCATCAAGGAAGTTAGAGTGAAGGGGACTGTAGGGTCAAGGAAGTGAGAGACGAATGGGGGTTGTAAGTGGTAGGGGAAATGTTTTTAGGAAAAATAGAGAGAGAGAAAGGTGTAGGTGTAGAGAGAGAGAGAGAGAGAGGAGGGTGGTTATTTGTAGTGAGAGTGGGAGGGGGTTGGGGATAGAAATGGGGGGTTATGGTTAGCGAGAGTGAGAGAGAGAGAGGGGGGGGTGTTTTAGGGTTGGTGAAGAGAGAGAGAGATGGGTGGGGTTAGGGTTAGGTGGAGTAGGAGAGAGAGAGAGAGACGGGGGTTGTTTTAGGGTTGGGGAAGAGAGAGAGAGATGGGTGGGGTTAGGGTTAGGTGGAGTAGGAGAGAGAGAGAGAGAGAGAGAGGGGGGGTTGAGTGAAAGGTGGGTATGAGTTGTTAGGGGTAAGGGAGGATGGTAGTTGCAAGAGAGAAAGAGAGAGATCTCAGGGTTGGGGATAGGTGTTTGGGGATTATTAGAGCAATTAGAGAGAATAGGGGTATAGGGTGAGGAGAGAGAGAGAGAGAGAGAGAGAGAGAGAGAGGGTTTATATCTATTGGAATATGATAGAGAGAGGGGGGTGGGGGGATACTACATAAATGGACTCGGGGTTTAGGAGTAGTGAGACTGAGAGACGGGGGGGTTGGGTGAGTGAGGAAGTGGTGAATGTTAGGTGTATGAAGAGTAGTTGTGTAGAGAGATATTTAAAGAGCGGCCTATTAAGCATCATAGAGAGAGAGAGAGAGAGAGAGATGAGGGGGCTTAAAGGTAGGGTTGGGAGTAGGGTGCTAAGAGAGTGAGAGAGGGTGTTAGAAAGGTTATAAAGAGAGAGAAGAGAGAGAGAGGGTTACTGGTGAGGTGAGGATTAGGGTGTGTGTATGTGTATGAAAGAGAGAGAGAGAGAGAGAAAGATATATGGGGGTGATAGGTTGTTGGGGAAGTGAAACAGGTGTTAGTCATATATGGAAGTAGCGGGATTAGGAGAGACATAGAGAGAGAGAGAGGCTTAGGTGTATGAGTGGGGTTAGGGTGAGATGTGGGTGGTTAGGGGTAGTGAGAGTGTGTGTGAGAGAGAAAGGGGTGGTACTACGATGTTTGAGGGGAGAGAGAGAGGGTTAAGGGTTAGGTGAAGGTGCAGGACTATGGTAAAGAGAGAGTGATAGAGGAGGCTAGTAATATTTAGTTTTAAGAAGGAGATAGAGATGTAGAGGGGGTTTTATAGGAAGGTTAAGGAGTAGGGGGTTGAGAGAGTGGGTTAGTAAAGGATAGAGAGAGTGATAGGGAGAATGAGGGTGGTTGGGAGGTGTTTATACGTTGGGAGAGAGAGAAATGGATTGGGGTTTGGGGTAGATAGAGGAGAATAGAGAGATAGAGAGAGTATTATGGAGATTATGAGTGCGGTTAGGGAGAGTGCAAGTGATGTTATGGATAGAGATGGGAAGTTAGGGCTAGTGAGATTGTGCAAGAGAGAGTGTGTGGGTTTGTTATTGGGTTAGGTTTAGGTGGAGGATTAGGTGTGGGTTTGTTATGGATATGTGGAGGAGTAGAGAAGAGAGAGAGAGAGAGAGAGAGAGAGAGAGGGAGCAAGTGGAAGGAGGGTGTGGGTGATTTGGGGTAGAGGGAGGGGGATGGTTGTTGGAGAGAAAGAGATAGATATCAAGGTGGGAGGGTAAGGTTTAAGGGATTTCTAGTGGAATTGGAAAGAAGGGGGGTATAGGGTGTGGGTAGAGAGAGAGAAATATAGAGAAAAATGGAGGGGTGGTAAATTATAGGGGGTGACTAGGAGAGAGAAAGAGAGAGGGGGATTAAAGGGTGGTAAAGAAGATAAATATACATGCTTAAGGAGAGTATGAGTGGTGCTACAGAGAGAGAGGGTGATAGGGGCAGTGACAGTGGGTGAGAGAGAGGGGGGTTAGGGTTATTGATAGTGTGTGTGAGTGAGAGGGGGGTGTTAGGGGGTTGAGGGAGATATAAAAGGATGGGGGTTTGGTGTAGGTGGAGGATTTGGGTAGAGAGAACTTGGAGTGGGGGGTTAGTAAAAGTTAGGGGGAAGATGAGAGAGAGAGAGAGAGAGAGAGAGAGAGAGAGAGAGAGAGAGAGAGAGAGATGGGGGGTGATAGAGGGAGGGTGTTGGTTATTAGGGGTAGGGAGAGGAGGGGTATTTTGATAGATAAATATATAGAGATTACTGTGGGGGGTGGGGGTATATGGGTCTAAGGAATATTAGGGAAATTAGAGAGAAGGGTAAGTATAGTGTGGGGGGAAAGACAAAGATAGACAGAGGAGGGGGGAGGGTAGGAGATTGCGGCTGATTAGGGGTAGATGAGAGGAGGAGGTTTGGGGGAGAGAAGGAGATGGTTACTATGGCGGGGGAAGGGGATATAGTTGTTTAGGGAATATTAGGAATGTTAGAGAGAAGGGGTGGTATAGGGTGGGGGGGAGAGAGAGAGAGAGAGAGGAGGGGTGGTTGGGGTAGTGGGAGTAGAAGCGATAGAGAGAGAGTGATTTTTATGGGTAGAGAAGGAGATTGAGGTTGGATTGTGGGATGGGTAGATCTTTAGAGGGGGTTAGGAAAGTTAGAGAGAAGGGGGGTATAGGGTGTGGTTAGAGAGAGAGAGGAGGCTGGTAAGTGGTAGGGGAGAGGGGTTTAGGAGAGACAAAGAGAGATAAGGGCTTAGTTATATGGGGAGTAGTTGGAGAGAAGGGGGGAGAGAGAGAGGGTTTTTATTGGTAGGGAGAGTAGGAGGGCGGTTAGAGAGAGGGAGGGATGGTTATGGGTAGTGAGAATGAGAGAGAGATAGAGAGGGGGGTTAGGGGGTTTGGGAAGAGAGAGAGGGGTGGGGTTAGGTGAAAGAGTGTGATAGGGAGAGGAGGGAAGTTAGTTGAAGGTAGATGATTAGGGGGAGAGAGAGAGGGGGAGGATGTTAATGGGTTAGGAGAGAGAGAGAGGGGGGGGATGTTAGGGGGTTACTTGAGATATAGGTGTGGTGGTTATGGGTAGGGGGTAGGGTGAGTAGGAGAGAGATAAATAAAGGATCAGAGGAGGTTTTTATGGGTAAGGAGAGAATGACAGGGGTTAGTAAGAGAGAGGGGGATTAGTATTAAGGGTAGGAGTAGTTTTGTGTGTCTGTGTGTGTGTGAGAGAGAGAGGAAGAGATATTGGAGGGTGTTATGTGGTTTGGGGGAAGAGAGAGGGGTGGGTTGTAAGTTGTAGGAGGAGGTGGATTAGGAGAGACATAAAGAGATGAAGTTTGGGGGGAAGGTATGGGGTAGTAGTGGAGTAACTGAGAGAGGGGCTTAGGTATAGTATGGGTAGGGTTAGGGGGAGAGGGGAGGGGCTAGGCATAGTGATTTTATGTGTGTCAGAGATAGGAGAGGTTTTATGGGGTTGTGAACTACAGATGGGTGGAGATTAGGTGTAGGTGGAGGAATAGGGTAGAGAGAGTGAGAGAGTGGGTTAGTAATGGATAAAGAGAGAAGAGGAGGAGGAGGAAAAAGGGGTGCTATAGGTAGGGGGAGGAGTAAGGGGTTCAAGTAGTGAGAGAATGGGTTAGTAACGGTTAGAGAGAGAGAGAGTCATGTGGTTTATTCTTAAGGGAGGAGTAGTGGGTGTGAGAAAGAAAGAGAGAGAGATAGAGAATGGGGTTTGAGGTGTTTTAGGGGGTGGGAGAGAGAGGGGGACTTGGTGATGGGGGGGTTATGTCATAGGGGGATTACAGGACAGATAGAGGTATGGTTGGGGTAGAGAGAGTATGAATGATAGAGAGAGAGCGATGGAGTGGGTGGTTATGGGTTAAGGACATAGAGATCGGGGTGTTGGAGGGGTAGTACATTAGGGAGCATCAAGGAAGTTAGAGTGAAGGGGGCTATAGGGTCAAGGAAGTGAGAGACGAATGGGGGTTGTAAGTGGTAGGGGAAATGTTTTTAGGAAAAATAGAGAGAGAGAAAGGTGTAGGTGTAGAGAGAGAGAGAGAGAGAGAGAGAGAGAGAGAGAGAGAGGGGAGGGTGGTTATTTGTAGTGAGAGTGGGAGGGGGTTGGGGAGAGAAAAGGGGGGTTATGGTTAGCGAGAGTGAGAGAGAGAGAGGGGGGGTGTTTTAGGGTTGGTGAAGAGAGAGAGAGATGGGTGGGGTTAGGGTTAGGTGGAGTAGGAGAGAGAGAGAGAGACGGGGGTTGTTTTAGGGTTGGGGAAGAGAGAGAGAGATGGGTGGGGTTAGGGTTAGGTGGAGTAGGAGAGAGAGAGAAAGAGAGAGAGGGGGGGGGTTGAGTGAAAGGTGGGTATGAGTTGTTAGGGGTAAGGGAGGATGGTAGTTGCAAGAGAGAAAGAGAGAGATCTCAGGGTTGGGGATAGGTGTTTGGGGATTATTAGAGCAATTAGAGAGAATAGGGGTATAGGGTGAGGAGAGAGAGAGAGAGAGAGAGAGAGAGAGAGAGAGAGAGAGAGAGGGTTTAGATCTATAGGAATATGATAGAGAGAGGGGGGTGGGGGGATACTACATAAATGGACTCGGGGTTTAGGAGTAGTGAGACTGAGAGAGGGGGGGGTTGGGTGAGTGAGGAAGTGGTGAATGTTAGGTGTATGAAGAGTAGTTGTGTAGAGAGATATTTAAAGAGGGGCCTATTAAGCATCATAGAGAGAGAGAGAGAGAGAGAGATGAGGGGGCTTAAAGGTAGGGTTGGGAGTAGGGTGCTAAGAGAGTGAGAGAGGGTGTTAGAAAGGGTTATAAAGAGAGAGAAGAGAGAGAGAGAGGGTTACTGGTGAGGTGAGGATTAGGGTGTGTGTATGTGTATGAAAGAGAGAGAGAGAGAGAAAGATATATGGGGGTGATAGGTTGTTGGGGAAGGCAATTAAAGTTGTTGTTATTGCTTCTCAGACTTCTATGTTTTTTTTCTTCTCATTAATTTTAAAATTTGAAATTGAGATAGTGATAGTAAAATTTTAGATATTGTCAGAGTGCTTGTTTTGAATTTCTAAACCTTACCTTATACATTTATACAGTAGTAAAATAATAGATAGAAAAAAATATCAAAAAAATATGGTGTTAATAACTTATTTTTAACTTTTAGAATCTTTCTTTATACATTTGTACACTTTTAGAATCTTTCTTCATACATTTCTATGAAGTAATAAAATAATAAATTTAATTAAAATAAAAATTATCAAGTCAAAAACCACTATCTACTCATTTTTTATTTCTAAAAAATTTCCTTATACATTTATACAATAGTAGAATAATGAAGGCCATACTTTCTTATACATTTATAATAGTAGAATAATAAAGCACATACAAAAAAAAGATTACTAACACTAAGTCAAACATATTAATTGGAACAACTTCTTTGTAACCTACTTCTCTCCTTTCATTAGCACACTCCAGCATTAAACAAATTGATAGAAATGTTTAAATCCAATATATAGAGTGTAAAGAATGCTTCCACTAACACTTAGTGCTGATAAATTTGCACCCACCAAAACTAAAAAATAATTACCAAAAAAAACTAAACTTTTTATTGCATACATAAATATCACTCAAAATCTAAACTCTAATAAACGTATGTTTCTCTCTACATTCAGGTTTTTGCTACAAAAATTTCCGTAAAAAGACAAATGCTACAACTACTAAAACACTTATAACAAAATTAATATATCAAATAGAATTTGATTTACTATTTCCTTCCTTTTATGTCTTTGATGAAAGTTATCAAAACCGTTAGAACACAGTAATTTATCAAATGAACACACCACTTTATCAAATTTAATTTGATTTATCGAATCTTTTGTTTCATTCATCAGTGGTAGAGGCGAAATGAATGAGAAAAAAACCATGAATGAATGTACCTACCTTTAACTGTCTGCATTAACTGTCTCCCATCTGCTTGATTTGTTTTTGAGTCAATGTAGCCTGTTCAATGTGACCGCCATGTGCTTGATTTGTTTTTATTCAATGTAGCCTGTTCCAGCGATCTGAACAAATGGCACATGAATAAATTGGTGATTATGATTACCATAGTAAGAAAACATAAGAAACTAAAGCAATGCCCTAATTCTTTGATTGAAAGGGTTTTGGCCAACATAATTTATTAAAAAAATGGATATCTTCAACACGATGAATTAAATGTTTTATTGAATCTGGACAAGTTTTATGGATATGCACTTCTGCAAATTGGAAGAATCAGTGAAGATCAATGCCACAGTCTCATACGAGTAAGGGATTGATCATTCCCCATGGAAGCATGAACTCCATATAAAGACAAGCAACTCACCTTCAAGGAATTAGTACGGAATGGATAGAAAAGCTGGTTCAAGATAAAAACAGAAAGTTAGAGCCGAGGATATATTACAGGGAGCCTCGGCAAAGGAGGATAGACAAACTTTCATACTCACTATTATTGTAAACCAAATGGATAAAACCTTGAAAGAAGAAATAACAAATGAGGAGATGATAGATAAGCAAAATAACGTCGAGGGTCTCATAGAAAATGCAGCCGAAAGAAATAAACTCCCAAATCATTATAACTAGACAATATTAGGAACCAAAAGATAAATTGTAAATTAGGTGCAACAATCATATCCAAATAAACCTATTAGTACAAAACAAATAAAATGCTCTGCAAAAAATATGGGTGCACTTTAAGAGGCTTACCAGACCTCAGAGGATGGTACCATATACCCCATATAGAATCCAAATTAATCACTTCGACAAACTAATTGGAAGCGATGAAAGCCAATAATAGTAACCAAAGTTTTCAAGAAAAATGAAGGAACCTAACCGCTTGAATTTCAAATCTACCCTCCTTCCGGTGTCTCTTCGTGAAGTTGACCAAAACTCTCAACGCAAAAGTAGAAATCTACCCTCTGGACTTTCAAATCTAGCCTCCCTTCCTTCTGCCAAGAGATCCAATCTGACAAATAGGGGGAGAGCACCACCTGGAGCTGTGAACACAGAAACACAACCCTCCCCCTCCAATAGTAGGTCGCTCTCCTTCTCCCAAGAGCTCCAATCTGGAGCTGCGAACAAAGAAACCCAGAATTACTGCAACTACGATATCCAAGACAAATTTTAAAATCTGTGCAACTACGATATCCAAATAAAACTATTACTACACAACCAATAAAATGCTTTAAAAGCATTTTAAGAAGCAGGCGGACCACACCGGGGAGAATGGTACCATATACCCAGTATAGAATCACAATTTCATCCGTAGATAGTAAACAGAGCTGCTCAATTTCATGCAAACAAATTTTAGAAGAAAACCGATTAATCACTGCGTGCAATAAAAAACCTAAAAGACAGATCTAAAATACAATAATAATAACAAGAGTTTTCAACGAATATGAAGTCACCTTCCCGTGTCTTTTGGTGGAGTTGATAAGAGCTTTAGACGCAGATCAAGAAGGTAGAAGCGAAGTGCTCTCCAACTGATCCAATCTGTCAAATAGGCGAAGAGCACCATCTAGAGCTGCGAGTACAGAAACCCATCCACAGAGCACCATCTAGAGAAACCAACGATCTCATCTACACAATTTCATCCACAGAGCACCATTTAGAGCTACCCAATTTCATCCACAGAAACCCTCGTCAACAATTAGAAGAATACCAATGAATGAGTACATGGAATCAAAAAACTAAGTGGAAGATCTGAAAGCCAGTGATAATAACAAGAGTTTTCAAGATCTGGATACTAGAAACAGAGTGATCTCCCTTCCTTCTCCGAAGAGATCCAATTTACCAAGTGGAGCTGCGAACAAAGAAACCGTAGCCTGAAAAACCGAGTGCTCTCGATCCTTTCCTTCTATCAGGAGCTCAATGGGGGAGAGCAGCATGTGGAACTGCGAACAAAGAAACAGTAGCCTGAAAAACTGAGTGCTCTCATAAACCTAGTGCTTTCCCTTCCTTCTCCCAAGACCCACCTTGCCTTTTCAAGTTTACCTTTGGCTTTTTGATCTGATCCAGAAAGCCGTCATCATACAACGGCTACTCATACTCATGATTTAAAATGATTTTTTTATTTCCATCTCTTTGTTCGGATGTGTTTGCCATCTTTTATGATATTTAAATTTGGATAACATTCCATCCCATTTTTTTGACATGTGGATGTCCTTGATTAATGGATAACGGTATTGGTTAGGGCGGGTAGGTTAGCCTTGGCAAGAGTTTGATTATGGCCCCCTGTCAGATAGGTAAGAGTTTCCATGACATCTTCATGTAAGTGTTGGATTATGATGAGCTAAACTTATTTATTATGATACTATTAATTTTTTTAATTTTAAATAGAATGATAAATAATTGTAATTTTTAATGTATTTTGGTTTGGTTTTATGTTTGCTAATTTTATAGTTTTATATTTATATTTATATATAGATAGAGAGATGTTTTAGGGTGATAAAGATAAATTTTCTTTAATTTTAATGTTGTTGAGGTATTTCAAAATTTATATTTAAATTTAATAAATAGTTAATTAATTTTTTTTTTTATATATAATTTTAATTTTATATATTTTTTGAATATGACATTGAATAATAATAGAAGTAATATTTAGTGACATGTATGACATTAAAATCAAATGATTTATTTTAGATAAAGTATCTTTTGATTTTGGATTATGACTTAAAGTTATTTTTAAATGGTTAAGAATTAGTTAACTCTAATACAATAGGTATTTAGTACTATTTAAACTCTTTTTCTTTATGAATTATGAACTTATTATTTTATTTTAGTGACCTTTGAGGGGATCCATTATCTCACAAATAAGGGGTTACAAGGGGTGGCATACATTAATTTGACAAAATTCAAATTCCATAAATTTTAGAAATTAAGTAAAGTTAGAAAAAATGCAATTAAAAATTGCATAGATTTTTAAATAAATTTTGATTTAATAAGAATTTAGAGAAATAAAATCTTATTAAACTTTATTTATAGGAAATATCTAAACTAATTATCATCAATAGCAAACATTCATAAAACATATTAATTTATTTAAGCAAATTTATTAAAAATGTTGCTTACACATGGTAAACATCTTTGCTAACACAATTGTGGAAAAACATCTTTTCCTTATAAACGAAAAAATTTACTTAACAACACAAATGTGGAAAAACATATTTTTCTTATAAATGTAAATCCAAATAATAATTTATATTATTAAAAAATTAAAAAATTAAAATTAATTTTAAAATTGATGTAAGTTGTAAACTTATCATTTAGACAATTAAATTTTGTTTTATGCCATATTAATCAATTAATAAGAGGATGAGTTACTTAAAACAACAAAAGCAAAGCTTATATTATGTATATATTTACATGCATATTAATATGTATTTAATATTTATATCAATGCATATAATAATTTATATGTACATATATACATTATATTATGGACATGTTTACATGCATACTAATATTATCTTAATATCTATATTGATATGTATATTACTGTATATTGAATATAATGGTCGAGAGATACATTAGTACATATGTTATTCTACATATTTAATATAAATCTATAAATAATATCATATATATCAAACTGATTAATTTGCTCGTGGATGGAGCACCTAGGAAGGCTAGGGTTAGCCATCCTCGGCTGGGCCTACAAGCGATCATGCAGCTTGTAGCCATCTACTAGATGGTTTTCCCTCTGCGTGCTGACGTTTGGATGTGGATGGAAGAGGTGACGCACATATGCAACCTCGTTTTTGGTGTCACGTAGGGGCTTGTTAAGACCCTTACCGGGGTTTTACCTTTGTTTTTACCTTGTTTTTCATGGTTTACTATTTCTACTGATGCTCTCCATGGGTTATGAGGATTTGGTAGACTACTGTAGTGATCACCTGGAGGCGTGTGATATCTAGACCTCAAGCGCTGGAGGTTCAAGGGATGAGGTGGAGGTTGGGTCTCTAATGGGTGGTGTGGATGTTTCCAGAAAATAGGAACAGTTACCCTTTCCCTCTGTGCTTCCCACTGTGGGCATTCAAAACTCTTATTTTTCACCGGACCATTTTTTAGGGCAACTTTGTTTTGTAATGGATTCTGCGGCCAATGCTCTGGGAAGTGCTTTGTGGGGTTTTGCGGGACTTCACCACCCATTGTTTACTACTCGTGTAGCTCAACAGAGTCCAGGTGAGTCTTTTGATTTTCTTACTGGTGCAAGTGATGGTTTCCTCCCGGGTCCCGGGTTATGATGGGGATAGTGGGGAAATACAGGCGACTGTTGATGGTTCTATGCTCGGCTCAGCTCCATTGAGCGACTCTCGCTTTCTTGCAGATTTCCTGGGAACCCTAGAAGAACGGGGTTGTCTGAGCCCCCCTGCATGCAGGGTTATGAGTCTAGTTTTCAGGTCAGAGGTGGGTGGTGATGGTGTGCACACTATCTCCAGGATGAAAGTTCATCGAAAGTGGTTAAAGAACAAGGGTAAGGGGGCTAATTACACTTTGGAGGAGGACATTGGCTTCCATCAGATTCTCGAGATGACTAAATTGACTCTGGTTGGAAGGGCGTATGGTCGTTCCTTTGCGTTGCGGACAGTGATAGGCTGGGTTGAACAACAATGGATGGGTCAGGTTGGTTATGTTTCGGAAGTTGTGTCTTTCTCCAGGAACTGGTTTTCCTTTTACTTCACACAGGAGCAACACACTCTTTGGGTATTGAGCCAGAACTGGAATCTGGACCATGCGCCATTTTTACTCAAACATTGGGACCCCCTTTTTTATGCTAGCTGGGAGCGTATGGACACCATTCCCCTATTGGTTTAGCTGTCGGGTCTTCCTCTTCAGTACTGGTCTAAGGAGCATTTGAAGAACATTGGAAATATTCTAGGTTCTTTCCTTGAAGCTGACTTATATTTCAAGGAATCCAAACAACGGAAGGTTGCTTGGATCTTGGTGAATATCAACGCCAGGGAGTGCTTGGTGGAGGAAATGGACTTACACTTGGGTCCCTTTGTTTTTCCATAGAAGCTTGACTATGAAAATGTTCCTTTTCACTTTCTTCGGTGCCACAAGTACAGGCACCTGGTGGCCGACTGTTTGAAGACACTGTAGACACTTAATGGATACCACCGTCATAAAACTAGGGGTGTTGGGATACCTTTTCATTCTGATCTGGCATCACCTACTCAGGGGTTATCGTCATAGGATTCTGATGGTGAACAAGAGCTCCCTTCAGATATAGCCCCTTCGTAACATCCTGAGGGGATTATTGGTGGTCTGCAAACGTCTCTGGGTTTACAATTTCCCTCCTTTATGGGTATTGTTCTTCCCCCTCGCTCTTATTCCTTAATTTTTTCATGAAAAATGTTTCGGTTTCGGGTCCCGACTATCTTGAGGGTATTAGGAATCTAACCATCTCCTCCAATTTACTGTCATCCCACCCCACCCCTCCTTTCCTTTCTACTCTGAATAAGGTTAACTTCTCCTCTTTACCAGTTGTCTCCCTTCCCCCTGATCGTAATCCTTCTCTCTCTGTGGTCCCATCCTCGTCTAATTCACCCTCACCCACGGATTCCCCTATCTCTAGGTATTTTCTTTGATCATCACCTAAACTATCCTCAGGAGGGCTTGGGAAAGGCAAGGTGAATCCGGATAAAGGCAGATGTCACCACTCTTTCATTTCCAAGGCACTGTCCAAATCTTTCTCGAAGGTACAATACTATCCATTGAATGGGGACTTAGAGTGGTGCAAGCCCCGAAGAAGGGCCGAAAATGAAAATTATGTCCTATAATTGTCGGGGTCTTGCTGGTCCCCCTAAAAGATCATCTTTGCAAAGGGTGGTCAATATTGAACACCCTGATATCATTCTGCTACAAGAGACAATGGGTGTTGGTGATGTGGTTGTCTCCCATTTGAAGTGTTGGTTTCTGGGTTGGAACTTCGAAGGATCGGATGCCACAGGAAGGTCTGGGGGGCTGGTTGCTGGTTGGAATGCAACGGAGGCGAAGGCATCCAATTTGTGGGGGATGGATTCTATCCTGGGTGGGACTTTTTCGGCTCTACATATTGAAGGTGAGTTCAATGTTATCAATGTCTACGGGCCGTATCGAGATAGGATCCCCTTCTGGGATTGTTTGTTCTCTAAATCTCTGATTAATAATGATTCTGTGATTTTGGGTGGGGATCTAAATTTTTCCCTGGGATAGGCTGAAGTTTAGGGCCCTCATGCTCAGATTGATCCACTTACAGATTTCTTTACTCTGAAACTGGTCGAAAGGAACTTGATTGATGTGGTACTTGTTCGAATTAGACCTACTTGGAAAAATAATCGTGCTAGAGATAGTCGGGTGGATAAAACACTGGACTGTTTCCTGCTGGCAGAACAGCTGGTGGATATGTTTTTTCATCTGAGGCAGTGGTTGGGTTGTGGAGGTTGTTCTGATCACTTTCCTATTTTCCTTGAACTTTTGGATGGTCCTTGTAAATCGCCTAGCCCTCTGAAATTCAACAAGCTCTCGCTCAAGTATCCGTCTTTTTTTTATGTCATAAAATCGTTGTGGATCCCTTATTGTCCTAGGAACCCCTGCTCGGCTGCTTTCTGGTTTGTTCAAAAACATCAATCTGTTGAAGAAGCCTATTAAGAAGTGGTATTATGAGAAGAGGCAGATGGAGGATTTGGAACTTAAGTAGATTGAAGGGGAATTGTTGTTACTATTTTATGGTGATGGGGGGGATTTTTGAACCAAGGTTTCAAAGACACCTTGGTCGAGTTGGGAGGTCGTAGGAATTCAATTCTTCTGGATAAGGAGGAGACCTGAAGGTTGAAGAGCAGGGCTATTTGGCTGGAAAGTGGAGATGAAAATTGCAATGTTTTTCATGCTTATGCTAAGGGGAGGAAATCATCCAATAGTATTTGGAGTCTGGAGAATCAGGATGGAGAACCTCAATTTTCTTTTGAAGGAATGGCAGAAGCTGGGGTCACACATTTTTGGGATCTTTTTAAGGCCAGTGAACATGTTTCTATTGAGGAAGTGATCTATGTGTCTCAGTTATTCCTTCGTTTTTTGGAATATGAGGACAATAGAGCATTGATGAAAGAAATCACAGAGGAAGAATTGAAAGAGGTTCTCTCTATTTTTCAGAAAGAAAAAAGTCTGGGTCTTGATGAGTGGACGATTGAATTTTTCCTTGAGCTCTTTGATTTTTTTTGCAGATGATCTACTGAAAGTGGTTGAAGATACTAGGTAGTCTGGTAGGATTCTAGCTAGTTTTAACTCTACATTCATTGCATTAATTCCCAAGTCGTACTTCCTTGTCTCTCTGAATGAATTTATACCTATCTTATTGTGCAATTGTATTTACAATATTGTTACCAAAACTATTGCAAGGCATGTCAAGGTGATTATTTCTAAACATATCTCTGATCAACAGTCTAGTTTTCTGAGAGGTCGCACATTCATGAGGCCATTGGGGTGGCTCAGGAAGGACTGCACAGTATGAAAACAAAGAAGTTGAAAGGGGTTGTTTTAAAAATTGACCTGTCTAAAGCCTATAATAAATTCATCTCGCTCTTCTTAAGGATTCTCCTTAAACATCATGGTTTCACATTGGTTTTATCATATTGATCATGAGCTGTATCTCCACTATATCCTTCTCAGTGCTTATCAATGGAGATGCTTCTCCTTTTTTCACTCGGGTCGTGGCCTTAGGCATGGATGACCACTATCCCCTTTGTTATTTTTTTAGTTGTTGAAGGTCTTAGCTGTGCCATTTTGGATGCCAGGAGGTGTGGGGTTCTTAGGGGTATTGAGATTACACATAATCTACAGATTACTCATCTACTGTTTGTAGACGATGTTGTTATCTTCTGTTCGGGAAATGAAAGCGATGCACAAAATCATAGGGAGATCTTCAAGCTTTTATCAAGGGCAACTCGGATGGAAATCAACTATGGTAAATCCCCAATAACTACCAACTTTCTCAGTGAGTTGGAGGTGGCAACATTCATCAGGTTTTTTCCTTTTACCCAACTAATCTTACAAGAAGGCATCAAATACTTGGGCTTCAACCTGAAGCCCAATGATTATAGAACTATGGAATGGAAGTGGTTGATTGAGAAGTTGGAGAAAAGATTGAAATGTTGGAGTCATAGGTGGCTCTCTAGGGAAGGGAGATTGGTTCTAGTCAAGTTAGTTTTGGGAGCGACCCCTGTGTATTGGATGTCACTATCGTGGATCCCAAAGGTATTTTGGAAGCTGTAAGACTTCTATGTTCCCATTTTTTGTGGAATGGAAAAGAGGACTCTTTTGTTTCTCTTTGGGTGAGGTGGGATAAGATTGCAACTCCTAAAGATTTGGAGCGGTGGGGTCTCACGAATATCTTTTCTTCTCCAAGGCATTGGCTGCAAAGGGTGGCTAGAGACTGATAAAGAGTGGAGGATTATGGGCTAAGGTGATGGTACGAAAGTATATTTCTCCCATTTTGCTCAAAGATTGGATCAGGAGTCTGGTGAGGACACATTTGGGTGGTTCTGTCTTTTGGAAAGATGTTGTTTCGTCCTTTGACATCATGGGGAAATACCTGGTTTTAGATATTGGCAATGGTCGACTGGTTCGGATTAGACAGGATCCGTGGGTGGGTTGTGAAAACAAACATTTGCTTCCTGAGGGGACAGTGAAGGTTTCCTGTGTCACCATAGCTTAGTGTATCTCTCTAAACTTGCTGATCGTGTGGAGAGGATTTTGGTTTTACAAGATTGGCAATCAGCCAATTCTTTTGGTTTTCCTGGGCGTGCAGAAAATGTGCTCTCTAGGTATATAAGGATCGTTAATCATGAACATATTTGTCTTGATGATAACATTGATGAACTGGTTTGCGATGCTGATCCTTCAGAGGTGTATACTCCCAAAGGTGGATATTTGAGGATTATTGAAGAATTTTCCCAGGGGGCACCGGTCTCGTGGTGGAAATCGTTGTGGAAAATTAAGAGTCCTCCAAAGTCTCGACTGTTTATGTGGTGTGTTTTGGAGAACAAAGTCCCAACATGGGATTTTATCCAAAAAAGGAGTAAACACGGCCCAGGGTGGTGTGCTATGTACAAGTCGAATGGGGAATCAGTTTGCCACCTTTTCTTACATTGTCATTTTATCACTGCTGTCTAGTTGGAATTCTCACAAATGATCAATGGACAGTGTCGATGGGAGGGGGTTACTTTGGATTCTGCGTGGAGAACTTGGTACAATGATCCTCGGCTCAAAATATTTTGTACTATTCCTTTGTTGGTGCTATGGGGGGTATGGCTTGCCCGTAATCAGCTCATCTTCAACGAATAACCCTGCTCACCTGTTATCACGGCTACTACTTGTTGCAGTCTGTTTACTTCATTCCTTTAAAAACCGGGTCCACATAGGGTGTGGGACATTCAGCTGATGGTCATTGACAGGTCCCAGCCATGGGTTTTTTTTTATGGGGCCTCATAGCATAATCCATGCGGGGGTGGGGCTATATTGTATCTTGCTGAAAATCACTTTTTGTGATGTATTTGGGCCTTGGGGCTAGAAGCAACAATGTTGCCAAACTACTATGTCTTAAATTCCTCATTATTTTTTCTATTGAGAAAGGATGCAGAAACATCATTGTCTTTGGGGATTCACTGAATCTGGTTAATTGGGTAATAGGCACTCAATTTTGTCAAAATATTTGACTCCTTAACATCTTGAACTCCATTCGAGTGTTTTTCAAAACTTTTGATTCCTTTGCTTGCACTCATGTTTATAGGGAAAATTACTAGGAGGCAGACAGGGCATCAAAGGCAGGGCTTCAACTGGATTTGGGTATATGGAAGATAACTAAATTTAATGATGGGGAAGAACAAAAATGATATCAACGTCCGCTTATAGATGGAGATGAATTATTTCTATGATCACTATTTTTTTGGGCACTTTTTCACTACTATTTATTTTCCTAGGCCTCTCGAATGTTATCTCAGTGGTTCGGATGCCTCTAATGGGGGTATTTTGTAATTTTTTGCTTGGTATACTCCAATCTACAGACATGGACATATTTCTCCTTCTTTTTTTATATTGTAAAAAGCTAAAACCTACTGTTTATGTAGGAGACCCATTTTTGGTCAAAAAATGTGTTGTCTGTCACCATTACACTTGCTTAAAAGTGAATATTTTCAGAATGTAATTTTGTTCTCGGAAGATGAAATAAAATTAGGATTTTTTTTCAAGGAAAAAAAATGAGATATATCAAACTATATTTATCAGTACATGTATTAGTTTATGAATATACATAAATTAACTAATGTATATACATAAAATTAGGTATGCATGCCATTAGATATACATGTATGTTGGATAATTAATCTTCTATTCATATATATATATATATTGGCTTATATATTACTAGGTATATTATGTGAGCATGCATGTATATCTATATTGATGTGTATACTATATATGTATTGGACGATATGTATATATACTAGAATACAACAAAATTGAAGTAATTGTAGAATATGCTAAGTATACAAAATGTTTCTTTTAGTTCTTTATAAATCATAATGATAAGACAACTGCATTGAATCAAGATTTTTTGGCATTATTGATGACGGTAGAGATATAGATGATGCTTTGAGCCTCTAAGAAGGAAAATTTTCTTCTTAGATATATATGGTCGAAAGTAACAAACTTCGGTTTACCCTTTTGGCTTGCTTACATGAGGATTCTCGAGTCTCTTTTATAAACTGGAATTTATGTTTATAGCTTTTTATGATATGGTAGTGAAAATGTTGTATAAGAATACTTGATTTATAAATAAGTGAATATTGTTATATTGACCGTGTGTGTTCCATAAGATGATGTGGTATTACTATTACCAACTCATTGTTTTATGTCCAGGGATATATATATATATATATATATATATATATGTTGTCCAATGTAATGCACTTTATAACAATAAAAAAATAGTAATTAAATTAATATATGAGGTCCAAGCTTACTAATTGAACTAAGATCTATTTTGTAATTAAATTAAAATCTATAGCTAGTGTGAGTCCGAACGTTATAGACACATTACCGTGACTATTAAATTACATTATATTGAGTATAGATCTTAGTATATAACTAAACTATACAACAACAGCATAAATGCATTTGAACATACAATCTCATAAATGAATGACACATGATATGGGTATAATATCTAATGCAAAGAAAACACTAATTAATTGAGGTTTATGTGGAATACTACAAAATTATTAGTGCAATGACAACAAAGATAACATCATGACATGAATGAGTCAACGTTGGGTTTCCTTGTTTAGAGATTGTTTGTTGGTCCACACTTTGGGAGTTTATCCATTTTTTTTCAAGGTTTAACTTCAACATTAATTTTGAGTCAACTTGTAGTTTCCTTGTTTAGAGATTGTTTGTTGGTCCACACTTTGGGAGTTTATCCTTTTTTTTTTCAAGTTTTAACTTTAACTTTAATTTAGGATTAAGTTTTATTTTCATAAATAGAAATACTCAAAGGTTAATTGTATTACATGTTTCATTGCTAATAATAATAATATTTTAGTTTTCTATTTGTAAACCATTTTAGTTTAGAATTTATGCAAAATATTGTATGTATGATTTTTTTTCCACTTTTTAGGATGAGGAAAGCCACTTCCATTATTAAAATTTGTTATGATATTTGTTAGGAATTTAAATTTTTAACTTTTAATATAGTGTTAAAAAAGTATAATTTGTAATGTATTTGGGTTTAGTTATATGCTTAATCATTTTCTTTCATAATTATATTATATTTTTATTTTTCTTGATATTTTATTATAGATTTTTCTTTCATTCCATCCTTATATTTATGATCAACTTTATTTGTAACTTTTGATTTTTAAGGTATTTAAAATTTTAAGTTTAAATTTAATAAAAATAATTAAAATAGTAACAATAAGTAATATTTAGTCACATGTATGAGATTAAGATAAAATGTTTTATTGTGGCTAAAGTGTCATTTGATTTAGGATTATAACTTAAAGCTATTTCTAAATGGAAAGAACTAATTAACTATCTAACACTTTATGTGTATTTATATAACTTAAATTATTTTACCTTATAAAGGTGAACATATTATTTTAAATAGCTAGGTTTTGTCTAACATGATGATGTAAATGGAGGTCAAACATTATATAAACAAGGATAAACAACTAACTTATTATTATAAAAAAAATTCCTCTAGAAAAAATATGTTTAACAATCTCTTTTAGATATAAAAAGCTCAAATTCTTTTGAATTAGATATGTATAAAAATAAATAATAAAATTTAAAGATTATTTAGATCAATTTTTATATTAGACAAGATCTTTTGTAGTGCACAACAATGTGGATTTCATTTATATGATGCACATGACTCTTCATATGTGTGTGTGTGTGATTTGTTTATCCTTTCAGGTATCGTTAATGTTAGGAAATAAATTTTGATTATAAAAGTGTTACTTAATAGATTCATTTTTTGGTTTGGTGATGTTTTGGGGGTAAAAACTCTATGGAGAGTGATTTTTAGTGAAAGACTTTGGAATGAGGTGTTAAAAAGGAAATATTTAAAATCTGCTCTCCTCTCACGTTGGATATGAGATACTCCTGCTCTTAGTTCAAATGCTTTAGTTATTTCGAAAGGGCTATACAAAAAATGTCATTATTGAAAAAAATATTGAGGTGGAACATAGGTTTAGGGCTTGAGGGATATATTGGCATCGACTATATTATTGTGTTAAAAGAGGATTATCAGTTATCATCACAATTGATCACCTTTTTGCATTCAAAAAATATTGATGTTTCAGCACAGGTTTACAAATATAATATAGAGGACAATGTGGTTCTGTTGAATTAATTCAGAAGACCTTCATCTCTCTAGGAAAATGGCTGATGAGTGGGAAAGGTATGTCTTTCATAGACCTCAAAATTTTGTAAAAAAAATAAAAATTTTTCATGTAATTTCATATAGACATCCTTATTACAATGATAGGCTTTGTAACATAATCCTATTCTCATCAAGTAGTATTGCAATGTTAAAAATTATCTTGTTTTCTGAAATAGTTAATGTAATTTAATTTATGCTTATGGACAGGTTGCAAAATGAGGTGGAAAACCCTACCATATGAGTGGCATATCTCCAACGCAATTGAAGGTGATGTTTTTAATTTCTTTTTCTTATTGTTAATCTTGTATGAGACCATGCCTAGCCCTAAGTTTGAACTTGGCTTTTCTATCCTTTCCTTAGCTATATATATATATATTACACTTTATTTAAAAGGGGCCATAGAGGGAAGACTATGGTTATAGTCTAGATCCCACAAGGGAATGTATTAATATCTACGACCAACGATGGCATACTTTATCCAAGGTATAAGTTTATCCATGCAAGGTTTACACAATAAATGTAATCATTGATTAATGAAGGCCCATGGGGTTCTTACCATAGTTCGGAATTTGATTCTGCAGCGTTAATATAAGATTTGAAATCTTACCAATGCTTGTGTTGGTCATTAATGGTTTAATGTTGTACTATGGTTGATGGTGAAAATTTAATGAGCCACCTAGCTGCGAGTTGATAGCGTAGCCAAGCCTTTATGGCTCACACCGAGTTGTAACCTCGGTTGTCCATCTGTGTCTTACGGTTGCAAGGGTTTGGTGTAACATTTATGCCGTTTGAACCTTCATTGTTTCGGTTGTTTGGTCCAAGAGATGAAGCTTTGCTCCAACAATGGCGGTTTGTAAAAGAAAAATGGGTAAACTAAGCTACGGTTAGTGATGGTCATTTCGTTTTGGTTATCTCTCGAGGTCAACACGAGGTTGGAGGTCGCCATCCAAAATATCTTCCTGGTAGCTGCGACTGGAGTACAAACATTATGTTTTCCTCGAGCCGCTAATGACAAGGTAAAAAATTCACTCTCTTTAGCAAAATGATATAATAATTTCTTTCTTCTTTTATGTTCAGAGTTTAAAGCATGCGTTCTTCTTGAAGGTGGCTTCAAGTGATAAGGGCGCCAAGAGGAGGCGACCCCTAGCCATAATCACCCAGAGAACATGTAAAGTATTCCAATCCTGTCAATGTCATTCTTTGATTAATAGTTTGTTTAAATTTTGACTTAGGTTTTTGGTTGCAGATGGAGGGCGCTAGAGAGGTTGGCGATAGGGTCACCTCCTCCCAAGCCTACATCTTAAGATGCCAAGGTAAGGAGTTGATCCTGGTTGGTGTAATTTAAAATTTCTAAAAAGAATAATATCCAAAAATGCTAAATGCATTCTTGTTGTTTTCTATAGGTAACCCCTAACAGGGTTGAAGAACGAAGAAGGGATTCGATACCCGCCTTCATAAGATAAGTTAACTATGCACCGGTCCATCCTTTTGGTTTGTGATTTGTTGGCTAAGGGATTCATGCCTTTTCTACTCTGGCATTTATTTTTACCCTAGTTGTATTCGTTATTGATTGCCTAAATTTTAAACTGGAAGTTAGGATGAGAGTGCCATCGTAGATGGCTCATACTCTGTAATATTTTAATGTTTAAGGCTTTAATGGCATTAGTAACTGCCATTAAAATGGCTTACAACCACGAGATTACGAACAATGGTTTCATTAAAAATACTATTTACATTTAAAATCTTAATGTGACCCCCAGGGTATTCGCTATTTCTTGCGTTACATTTCCAGAATTAATATTGCAGTACTAATGTGATTGCTTTAGTTAAACCCCTATTTTACTTAATGATAGCTAGTCATTAGTGTTTATTAATACATTCGTAGCCTGTTAGTTTTGTTTACGATTTTTCCCTATCTGTAATAACGGTTTATAATCAAAATAGAAGTATATAAATATCATTACATCACAGGGACCTCTCGGCCCGTGATAATACCTTAGCATTTTCCATTACCAGGTTAACGCTTTTTGTGTGAGTAGTTTTATAAAAGAATTTTATATTATATGAATGGTTTACTATGAATACCCCAAATGTGGTGGTGGTAAAATGTAAATAGTTTGAGGGTTTATAATGTAAACATAATTATTAAAATGTAATTTGGGTATCTTTACATTATTTTTGTCCAGATCCAGATACATCGCTATTTGATCTGTAACGTGCTTAATGAAAAATAAAGCGTTTACACGAATTTTAGATGGTAAATTGGGATATTCTATTGTAGGAGAAAAATTACTTAGTTTCATATCGATCTTCAACAATTATGTTATGAGGTTTTAAGGTATAATTTAATCCCTGTCTTTGAAGAAAAGAAATATAAGATACTATACTCGAAATAAATAGAGAGTTAATAGGATACCATACTAAGGATTAACTTATGTAGAAGTGACAATAATAATTTCAATCAAAGAATAAAAAGTATAGGTCTCGATTCAGCAGAGATGCTTATTCTACAAAAATCATAGATCTTAATTTGACAGAAGTACTTTTATTTCGAAAGAAACAAGGAAAAGATAGTTAACTTAAACACAGTATAGATTTATGCCTGCCTGAATAATTTATTATCACTCTAGGACAGAAATGGAATAAATACCACAGATTATTCAAAACAGAATAGGAGGTATGTCACACAGATGCATAAATAAATCCTTTGTCTATTTAAATGCATAATAGAAATTTTGTTAGGGTTAGTTGAAAAAATCAGAATAAAAATCCTACTGTAATTAATTCAGACATCTAAGAAAACATAACAATGAGCCTTGCACCACTCTCGAAATATCAAAAATGAAATAGTTGTTCCTCCAAACCAAATCCTAGAGCAGCCAAGTCTCACTTGCTCCAGAACCCTTGAGCTTGATCGCTGAACCACAAGAGAAAAATCCACCTAATGCGGAATCTATTGCATTATGAGATTCAATCCCCCTCCAATGCTAGCCTCCTACTGCTTATGGACATGCTGTTATATTGTATTTTTCCTAGGACTTGGTCATTTATGAGCCTCCTTCTCTTTAGCACTCAACTAAGAGTTGTGACGTGATTTTGGGGAAGATGCCTCCTGCACCTTGAGTTCTCACTCAAGAGCTTCAGCAACTTGGATTTTCCTCTTGTGGGTCATCAATCACTCATGCAACAACTATTTCATTTATGTCCCCCTTCAGTATTTTTATTAATAAAAGAATAGTTCATTACATGGTTTTTATTTTTGAATTCTTTTAAAAAATATTTAGAAATAATAATTAAACATAAAATATTCAGAAGTATTTAATAATACTTTATTTAAATCTTGGTGTATTACATGCATCTCCTCTTAATGGATAACACCGTCCTCGATGTTATTATTTTTTTGTCTTTATTATTCAATTTCTTCATCCTGGAATAGGATTGGTTATGCCTCCCACATATCACTTTCAAATTCTCAAGTAGACTCTTCCAGACTAAGGTTCTTGCAGTGCACCTTGACTTGTCTGATGGTACGGTTCCAAAGTAAGAGTTATCTTTTGTCGAGGATATGCTCTGGTCCCACCTGGAACTTTCCCTCGGGTTCCACCTCAATAAAATCCCAATCAATCACATGAGTAGTGTCATGAACATACTTATTTAAAATGGAAATGTGAAAAACATCATGTACTTTAATAGTAGGCAGTAGGGCTAACTAGTATTCTATTGACCCTACTTTAGCCAAAATTTCAGATGGTCCATGATACCTGGGTGCCAATTTTGAATACTTTCCCAACCGTAAGGTGATTTTCTTGGGCCTTACCTTTATAAACACATGCTCACCTACCTGGAACTCTCGATGAGTTCTTTTTAGGTCAGCATAACTTTTTTTCGTGTCTTGGGTAGCCTTCAAATTTTGTTCTACCTGCTTCATGGTTAGTTCCATATATTTTAACAATTAGGGTCCTAACATTAATCTATCCACCGGATTGCTCCATGAAATGGGAGTATTACATTTACATCCATAAAGAATTTCAAAAGGACTCATACTATCTGATACTTGAAAATGATTATTCTAAGCAAATTCCACTAAGTGTGGGTAGTCTTCCCACTTACCTGGTTTGTCCATTACATACATTCTTAGCATGTATTCTAGGAGTTGGTTTACCCTTTCAGTCTTCCCATCTATTTGCAGATGATACGTAGTACTGAAATTCAACTCAGTACCTAACCCTTTAAACAAAGCCTTCCAAAAATTTCCTATAAATTTTGTATCTTTGTTTGAGATTATTACCTTTGGTATGCCATGTAACCTGAAAATCTTCTTCATAATTATGTATGTAATGTTAACAACCTTATAAGTAGATTTTACTGGAATAAAGTGAGCTTCTTTGCTCAACTCATTGACTACGACCATGATTGAGTCGTGCTGCCTAAAATTTTAGGTAGGCCGGTTATAAAATTCATGTTGATGATTTCCCACTTCCATTATGGAATAGGTATTTGTTGCAATATCCCAACTGGATGTTGGTGTTCTACCTTGACTTGTTGGAATTCAATGCAGTGAGATAAGTATTTTGCTACCTCTTTCTTCATCTTAGGACAAAAGAAGTCTTTTTGTATCATGGTGATCATTTTCTGGTATCGAGGGTGTCTTGAATATAGTCATTTGTGTAACTCGTTCATGACTGTTAATTTAACTTCTGTTATATTTGGTATGTACAATCTGTTTTTATGCAGCAGTAACCCTCTTTCATTTAAACAAAAATATGTTTTTATCTGGCTATTGTCATTTTTAGTAGTTTTTTCCTTTAAATTTTGGTACTCATTAGAATTTTCTGCATTTAAAATCAGACTTTCTAAATCAAATTCATAACTGTTGCTCATAAATAATAAATTTTCATGACGAATTAAGGAATCTACAACTTTGTTTTCTTTACCTTTTATATTTTTTATTATCTCGAAGTCATATTCGCTTAAAAATGACAGCCACCTTGCTTGTCTATCATTTAAATTTGGTTGATCGAACAAGTATTTTAAACTTATGTTATCTGACACTAGCAAAAATTTTCTTCCGATGAGGTAGTGTCGCCACATCTTTAACGCATGCATACTTGCAGCAAGTTATAAATCGTGCATAGCGTAATTTTTTTCCATGTTCCTTTAATTTTCAGGATTCGTAGGCCATGACATGATTTTCTTGAATTAGTAGCCCACCTAATCCTTCATTACATGTGTTAGTGCATACGAAAAAATCCTTAAAAGGATCAACAGTTTTTAATATAAGGGCGGTGGTTAATAGATGTTTTAATTTATTAAAACTTATCATACATTTTTCGTTCTAGTCAATCCTTTTACCTTTCTTTTGTAGTGAGGTTATGGGGTAGGCTATATTAGAAAACCCTTCGATAAACTTTCAATAATAACCCGTAATCCCCATAAATGATTTTATGTCAGTTACATTTTTAGGAACTGGCCATTCAGTGATAGCCTTAATCTTGTCGGGGTCCATAGATATTCCATCCATAGACACTATGTAACATCCTGAAAATCACAAAAATTTAAAATCTTTCAGAGTAGCATTAGTTTCTATAATTATCATGCGAAAGTATAATAAATGTTCGTTTGTTTAACTAGACATCACAATGTAATTAGACATGTTATGTCGATTATGTTTGTACAATGTATTACAGAATATGCGTAATGCTTTTATAGCTAAAGTATACTATTGTTGGATGTTGTTAACCTAAATTCATGCATCCTAAATCAGTCATGCTTTCTTATGTAGCTGTCGATACTTAAGAGACTTGATGTTGAATTCATTTTTTGTGCTAACTGTTTCCTTTTCTTATTGATGATGAAGGGGTCCTATGGGTACCCCGAGGCTTACTTAGCTATTTTAGCTAAAGCATTTGAACATTTTGTCGCAGATCACAGGTAAGAGAAATAGTGTTTCAAAAGTGAATACGGAGGTCCTATTTATCGTCAGTTAGCTTTCAAGTTTAAAAAGAGAAATCGAATACTTCAAAACATTTCAGGGTGAGATCTATTTCGGTTGTTTCTTCAGTTATATTCTATAATAAGTTGTTTATATGACTTCATAATCATTACACCATTCTCAGCATTTATGTTATTTTTAATACATAAGTATTTGTATAATGTTGAGCATAAAAAATTAATGTTAAGGTGTTTTTACATCCTACACCTAGGAATTACAACCTAAAATTAAAATCTATGGTAATAGGATCATACCCTAAGTTCATATGTTTTTATTTGTAATTCTATGCCTATATTTTGATCCTATGTACTAAATGCATAACTTATATTGTAATGTTATTATGGTGACTTTGAAAAAAGTCTATAGTTGTAAACTATGCACTCTCCCCTATTAATTTATTTGATTGATATTATATTACTAGAGCATTGTAATAATAACTATAAAATAGTATTGATATGGTCTTCGTAGTTTTCATATCATTTACAAGGGTTTGATTATTTAAATGACTTTAGGAACAATGTAACCATGTGATAATATGGTTATGAGTCTCGAGATATCGGATGGTTGAAACCTTAGCCTAGGATATGGTGCAATGGAAATTCATACAAAATACTTGGATATATAATACTAGTTTGACCTTTGATTAAACCTATCCATACTATGGTATGCTCATAACCCATGCACGATTGAACCATGACTTTGTTATAATACGATGGCAGGTGTGACGTATACAGCAGATATGGTAATAAAAGTGCATTTAAAGCATTGTTGGTGGAGTGTCTAGTGGCATCCCCCGCGGCAAGTCTTCACGTGGTTTCCTTGGTAGTGATTCTCAACCCTAACTGTTTTGGACTTGACCTCGATGAGAGCATAACTCAGCATTCATTTGGAAGGGAGTGGGATTTGGAGAGGCCGACAGGCTGCGATTTATTAGGGTTTACAGAGATGTTTTGGAGGCACCTCTCTAGGGTTCGATACCCTGACCTGTAACTCGACATATTTGCACAGTGAGCTCTATGAGCTGTGTCCTTCCTTCGTTGAGTTGTTATATTGTAATGGGTTCTGGTTCTCGTCAGAAGGCACAAACGAATGGTTTCAGAAGCAAGGTTTCCTTTGATAGGTAAGTCTTAAGTTCCGAATTGCTATTCTAGAGTTTGTAAAGTGACAGCTATCTGTATTTTGTTTTAAGATTCATACTTCATATTTTAACCATGCTTTGTGATGTATGGAAGATACTCCTCGACTTTGGGTTTCTATGTTCGAAACTGAGTGGGAATGTGCTTGAAATCCGGTAAGCCTCGGTGGTTTCCTGTAGGTTTCAACTTGGAAACTATCGATCCTTATCTGGTTTTAGTTGAAACTTTAGTTTTGAGGTCTGGCTATAGATTTTTCCGTTGTTGTAATGTTTGTGAGCCAAATGGCAAGTCTAGGGAGGATGGGATCCTAGACCTACCTCGACGTTAACTCTACAACGTTTTTCTGTGTATTAACTTATTGAAAGTGTAACAACTATGTGAAAGGGGCTCAACGCTCGACTGTTTGATTAATGAAAAAGGTTATGGTATTTGGAACTATATGTTCTTTTATGAGGACCGTGCCTAAGAGCAATGCTCCTGGCAGCCTACCTTATTTTGTTTAAACAATGTTTGTTATACAGTGATAAGGGAAACAACCCATTCTTGAATGTTTATAAAATGTTTGAGTTTTGTTTTTAAAAGTCGAGAGCCAAAATGGCCAAGCGCTTAGCTTGTTTTGGTTTTCAAAAACCCTGAGCTAGTTTGTAAAATGATAAATTTAAAGAACTGTGTAATTGATATTATAAGTGCCGAGATCTAGTCCCATATGTATCTTTTTGTTTCACTGAATGATGGATTATTAATTTAGGTTTATTTTGCAAACGTTCAGTTGTTTTTAAAATCAATGGCCTTGAGCCCTGTGTTGAATGTAGTTTTGTGTGTGACTGTGATACTAGTCAATGTTATTAAAGGAAAAAAGCCTTGGTTCGAAACCCTGTCCAAACGATTTCTGTGTTTTTAAAGGGTTTTGGAACCCTAGCCTACACTAGTATTATTTTGTTTTACTTACTGTATAAATAATAACGGTATTGAATGAGAAAATAACATGTACCTGCAAGGTTTCAATGTAATTGTGCTCTGCCTTTCTATTTTTATTTGATGAGAAAAAATTAACTTAGATTATTTCATAATAACAAGGGTTTGAGACTTAAGACATTCGTCCAAAATAGAAGTTGTTTCTATGTTTGTTTGATATATGATATCAATGATAAAATAAGTGCTAGTAGTTTTGCATATTAGATATGTTTATTTTGCTCTTTTCTACAGCTGTTTTCAATTCATAAAGGTTGATGAAAATCTACAATGAAGTTTTGATACTATAATGTGAAATCTTAATATGTATTAATAAGATAAAAAGAAATAATAAGAGGATGTATATTATTTACCTTCTATAAAGAAATAGTTAACCTATAACTAAACCTTAAGTTTTGTGTAGAAATATGGAAATGTTTACTTCTATTGCTATGAATGTAAAAATATTATAATGTCTGCATAGAATAAGTATTGCTATATTTTTCTATGACTGAACAACATAAGATATTTAAATACAAAATGTAAATAGATAAGAAATTACAGGAAACGCGGCAGAGTTCTATCTATGATAGTTATTCAATCATTTTGTCTATTGCATATCATTATCCTTATCTATTTTTAAACACCCTTCCCTGTACTAGAGTATGGCACAAGAATAGTGCATGGAAAAATACAGGGAAGTAATCTATTCTATCACTTCATATCACTTCTTCAACAATTTACAGAATCATAATCAATTCAGAAAATCAAACATTTACTTCTACATAATGATAACTATCAACATTCAACTAATAAATCCTAAATCAACAGTTATAGAAAATAAATTATAACTACTTAGGAAATGAAATAACAGTAGAACTTGCAAATGTAGATAGGGTGGACAAACACCCAAAGAGTCCTGTTCCTCCCAACCTTCTCCAAAAGAAGCAACCAATATCACTTGCTCCTTTGGACCCCCGATCCTGTTTACCAAACCACTAGGTAGAAGACTCTGTTTAGAAGAAAGGCACTCAGGTTGTACATTCAACAATCAATGGAGACTTGCAATACACCTCAAAATAACTCTATGCACTTAGCAGTAAGCTCTGCACTTAGGAGAAGTGAAACAGACTTACACTACAACTCAAAACATAGCTTCCCCTCATCAAATCTCTTGTCTACATATAGCAGAACTACAAGGTAAATTTTCTCGTTAGAAAAGGTGTGAGCCTCTACTCAAATTTGATGGCTTATAAATATGCCTAGGTCTTTTAGTGGTCAGTTTCCAAATAAATAATCCTCAAGCTCCAGTCCCATCTTTCAGGGAACTTTAACCACAATTCAAGGCAGTTGTCCCATAACAACAACTAGTTACTGAGTTCTTGACGCTACCACTTGTCCATTTCATTCTACCCCAGATTCCATTCCACCTAGTGGGTCAGTAAACACTCTTTCAACAATGTCTTTGGGTGAGTGTCTCCTATTTTATTTTATTAGATAGTAATATTGTGCAATTACAGTCATCCTTGGCCACTTGCCCAAATATAAAACTTTACAATAAAAGTTAAGATACTATTTTTCTCAAACATAAAATGTTTCAAGTAATGGGTATGTTACACACTATATGTCCTAGATATTGAATTCTGTCTTTATAGAAATCACACTTGCTAAACTTAGCAAACAATTTTTGTTCTCTTAAAATTTGCAGAACTATTTTTAAGTGTTCATCATGTTCTTATTCATTCTTTGAATAAATCAATATGTCATCAATGAAGACGACTATGAATTTATCTAAGTAGTTACTAAATATACTATTCATTAAACACATAAAAGCCACAGGTTCTTTTGCTAATCCAAAATGGAATTAAGACAAACTCGTAATGTCCATAATGAGTTCTAAAAGCAGTTTTAAGGATGTCTTCATCTTTGATCCGTACTTGATGGTAGCCATATCTTAAATCTATTTTAGAAAAGATTGTTTCCCCTTGGAACTGATCGAATAGATCGTCTATCTTGGGTAATGGGTATCGATTATTAATATTCAATTTATTTAATTGTCGATAGTCTATGCATAATCTCAAGGTTCTGTCTTTCTTCCTTACAAATAAGACTGGTGCTTCCCAAGGGGAAACAATAGGTCGAATGTACTTCTTGACAACTAATTCTTTCAACTATGATTGAAGTTCTATAAGTTCTATTATATTGATCCGATACATATCTTTTGATGCTGATACCGCTCCGAGTATCAAATCGATTGTAAAGTCTATGTCTCTTTTCGGAGGTAGTCCAGGGACTTCTTCCAGAGATATGTCTTTAAAATATTTTAAGATAGGTATATATTCCACTTTAAGTTTTTTATATTGATCTTTATAATCTATTACATAAGCAACAAACATTTTACATCCCTTACGTACCAATATCTTCATTTGTAAGGTTGAGATTTCTCTAATTGTAGTGTTTTTGGGAATTCCTATTACTTTGATTGTGTTTCCAGCCTCATCCAAGCATGTAAAAATTTTCTCATAAAAATTCAATAGGACTCTGTTCTTTTCCAACCAATCCATTCCTACCAGCATATCATATGATCCTAATGGTAAAATATTCAACTCAGCATGTGTATTAAATTCATTCATCAACACATTACAATGTTTCACATAACTAGTGACCTTACGTTTAGTACCTGTGGTTAATTGTACCAACCAAGATTTCTCAAAATTTTCTGGCAACAACTTACATAATTCAACAATCTTAGGTGATACATAACTCAGACTTGCACGTAGATCAATTAGTATAGAAATAGATTGACTATTTATCATACCTTCGATCTCGACCATCGAAGCTTGATGGTCACCCAGTCAGTTCTCCAATGTGGCATTGATTCTGGGAATACTTCTCACCATATCTCCAGCTATAACAGCTTCCTAAATGGAATGGAATTTATTAAAAGTTTCATTTCTTTTAGGTCAATCTTTAAAATAATGTGTGTCACCACATTCCCAACATTTTAAGGGTTCCTTCTGAGTAGTGTTTCTATTATAATTATAGGAGGGTTCTCTTTCTTTTGCTCTAGGGTGTTGTGGTTTAAAAATTCTATAGTTACTACCCTGATACCCTCTGTAATTATTTCTAGAATTTCTATGAAATCTATTATTATTATTTTCCTTAAAGTTATACCTTCTTTTCGTGTTCCTATTAGGTACATTTTTTCTTTTATTTTTATTATGTTGATAACAATAATTTTATTTCCTCATTGCTTCTTCCAGTGTCTTTGGATTGTCATACTCAATCCGCTCTTTAAACGGACTAGGAAAGCAACTGAGAAAATGTTGTATTTTTGGTTTCTCATCTATTATGTAAGGTACATAACAAACCAGACTTAGGAATTTACTGCAAATTTCTTTCATGGTCAAAGCACCCAACCTTAGTTCGTAGAATTCTTTCTCTTTTTCTTCATAGTACTGTTTCAAAAGATACTTTTCTTTAAACAACTTCTTAAAGGTTTTCCAGGTTACTTGTCGTTCTTTTATACCTTTCACTTTCCTGATATATTTCCACCATATATCTACTTTTCCACTTAAGTTATTGATTACCATTTTTTCCTTTAGTTGAACAGAATAGTTGTAAATCTGGAAGTATTTATTCATTCCATACAACCAGGGTTCTGCCTATTCTCCTTTCTCAATTTCACCGTTAAACATAGAAGGTTTAATTTTTTTAAATTCTCCTAAAATTTATTCATTGGTTCTGTACTTCTTTTTATCTTTATGAATGTCAGAACTTTCACTAGAATCCTAATGTTCTTGTTTTTGTTATTCTTCACTGGATGTTTCATCCCCGTGGCTGGAAAAATCAAGCTTTCTTCCCTTACGTTTATAAGGTGTATCTTTTGGCTTATCTTCTTTAGTTTATTTGTTTTTATATTTTACGTTACTGTGTAATTTAGCCAGAAAAATATTATTTAGCTCTTCCCGTGCTTTCATAATTCATTCATTTTCATCCCTACCTCTTTTTAACTATGACCTCAATTCCTTGACAATCTGTTGTAATTTTGACAGATTTTTGGTTCTACTCTCATTTAAGTTTACCCAGACTTCACCTCCTTCATTGTTCACCAGTATTCTAGGGGGTGATTCTTCTCCTTTAGGAATTCCAAAGTCTACCATAATTTCCCGCAAAAATAAATTTTTCTTCCTCTTCTTGTTTAGTAAGAGAATCAAACCTAGAAATAAAAATTAGATTAGTTTTCTGGTTTGCACAACTCCAAAGTTTGGGCCGGTTTAGGACAAGTGTTGTAGCAATGTTTTGATACCCTTATGTCATAGACCTCAATATTTCATAATAAAAAAAAAAATTAATTGCATTAAATTTCATACAAACATCCTTATTACAATGATAGGCTTTATAAGATAATCCTATTCTCATCAAGTAGTACTGCGATGTTAAAAATCATCATGTTTTGTGAAATTGTTAATGTAATTTAATTTCTTCTTATGGACAGGTTGCAAAATGCGATGGAAAACTCTACCATATGAGTGGCATATCGCCAACATAGTTGAAGGTGATGTTTTTAAGTGCTTGTTCTTATTGTTAATTTTGTACGAGGCCATGCCTAGCCCTAAGTTTGAACTTGGGTTTTCTATCCTTTCCTTAGCTATATATATTTTACACTTTATTTAAAAGGGATCATAGAGGGAATTCTATGGTTATAGTCTAGATCTCACAAGTGAATGTATTAAGATCTACGACCAAAGATGACATACTTTGTCCAAGGTATACGGTTATCTATGCAACGTTTCCATAATAAATGTAATCATTGATTAATGAAGGCGTGTGTGGTTTTTACCATAGTTCAAAATTTGATTATGCAATGTTAATATAAGATTTGAATTATTACCAATGCTTGTGCTGGTTGTTAATGGTTTTATGATGTACTATGGTTGATGGTGAAAATTTAATGAGCCACCTGGCTACGACTTGACAGCGAAGCCAGGCCTTTATGGCTCACACATACTTGTGATCTCAGTCGTCCATCTGTTTGTTACGATGCCAAGGGTTTCGTGTAGGGTTTAGTGTATAACATTTACGCTGTCTGAACCTTCATTATTTCGGTTGTCTGGTCCGAGAGCTGAAGCTTTGCTCCAACAATGGCGGTTTGTAAAAGAAAAATGGGGAAACTACGCTGCGGTTAGTGATGGTCATTTCATTTTTGTTGTCTCTCGAGGTTAACATGAGGTTAGAGGATGAAATACAAAATATCTTCCTGGCAGCTGCAAATGGAGTACACACATTCTGGTTGCCTCGAGCTGCTAATGACAAGGTGAAAACTTCACTCTCTTTAGCAAAATGATATAATAAATTCTTTCTTCTTTTAGGTTCATATTTTAAAGCATGCGTTCTTCTTACAGGTGGCTTGGAGTGATAAGGGTACTAGGAGGAGCCGACCCCTCACCATAATCTCCCACAGAACAGATAAAGGATTCCAATCCCCTCGATTTCATTCTTTTATTAATAGTTTGTTTAAAGTTTGACTTAGGTTGTTGGTTGCAGATGGAGGGCACTGGCGAGGTTGGTGACAAGGTCACTTCCTCCCAAGCCCATGTCTTAAGATGCAAAGGTAAGGAGTTGACCGTGCTTGCTATAATTTAAAATTTCTAAAACTAATAATATCCACAAATGCTTACTGAATTCTTGTTGTTTGTTGTAGGTAACCCTTGACAGGGTTGAAGTGCGAAGAAGGGATTCAATAATTGCCTTCATAAGATAATTTAATTGTGCATCGATCCATCCTTGTGGTTTGTGATCTACTGGTTAAGGGATTCACGCCTTTTCTACTCTGACATTTATTTTTACCCTAGTTGTATCGGTTATTGATTTCCTAAATTTTAAACTGGAAGTTAGGATGAGAGTGCCATCGTAGATGGATCATACTTTGTAATATTTTAATGTTTAAGGTTGTAATGGCGTTAGTAATTGCCACTAAAATGGGTTACGACCACGAGATTACGAACAATGGTTTCATTCAAAATATTGTTTAGATTTAAGATCTTAATGTGACCCCCAGGGTCTTCTCTATTTCTTGCGTTACATTTCCAGAATTGACATTACAGTACTAATGTGATTTCTTTAGTTAAACCCCTATTTTACTTAATGATAGCTAGTCATTAGTGTTTATTAATACATTTGTAGGCTATTTGTTTTGTTTCCAATTTTTCCCTATCTGTAATAATGGTTTATAATTAGAATGGAAGTATATACATATCATTACATCACAGGGACCTCTCGGTCGGTGAGAATACCTTAGAATTTTCCATTACTAGGTTAACGCTCTTCCTGTGAGTGGTTTTATAAAATAATCTATACTATATCAATGGTTTAGTATGAATACCCTAAATGTGGTGGTTGTAAAATGTAAATAGTTTGAGGGTTTATAATGTAAACATAATTCTTATAATGTAATTTGGGTATCTTTACAGTATTTTGCTTCAGATCCATATCTGCCACTATTCGATCTATAATGTGATTAATTAAAAATAAAACGTTTACTCAAAGTTTAGATGGTAAATTGGGATATTCTACTGTAGGAGAAACATGACATAGTTTCATATCGATCTTCAACAATTATGTTATGAGGTTTTAAGGTATAATTTAATCCTTGTCTTTGACAAAAAGAAATATAAGATACTATACTCGAAAGAAATAGAGAGTTAATAGGATACCTTACTAAGGATTAACTTATGTAGAAGTGACAATAATAATTTCAATGAATGAATAAAAAGTATAGATTCTGATTCAACAAAGATGCTTATTTTGGAAAAGGCATAGATCTTGATTCAACAGAAGTAATTTTATTTCGAAGGAAAGAAGGAAAAGATACTTAAATTACATAGAGTATAGATTTACGCCCGAATAATTTATTATCACTCTATGATGGAAATAGAATAAATACGGTAGATTATTCAAAACATAATAGGAGGTATGTCGCATAGACGCACAAATAAATTCTTGGTCTATTTAAATGCATAACCAAAATTTTGCTAGGCTTAGTTGCAAAAACTGAAATAAAACTCCTATTGTAATTAATTTAGACAAGTAGGAAAACAGAACAATGAACCTGGCACCACTATCGGGAAAACAAAAAGAATCAACCGTTCCTCCAAACCAACTCCTAGAGAGACCAAGTCTCACTTGCTCTAGAACCCCCGAGATTGATCGTTGAACAACAAGAGCAAATTCCACCTAATGCAGCATCTCTTGCATTATCATATTCAATCCCCCTCCAATGCTAGCGTACTGTTGGTTATGGACATACTGCTATATAGTATTTTTCTTAGGACATAGTCATTTATGAGCCTCCTTCTCTTTAGCACTCAACTAAGAGTTGTGATATGATTTTGGGGAAGATTCCTCCTGCACCTTGAGTTCTCACTCAGCAACTTCATCCACTTGGATTTTTCTCTTGTGGGTCAGCAATCACTCATGCAACAACTATTTCATTTATGTCCCCCTTCAGTATTTTTATTAATAAAAGAATAGTTCATTACTTTGTTTTTATTTTTGACTTCTTGTCAAAAATATTTTTAAAAAATAATTAAACATAAAATATTCAGAAGTATTTAATAATACTTTATTTAAATCTTGGTGTATTAAAATGTCAGAAATCTCAATTATGATGGAATTATAATCTTGAATAATAAATATTTGCTTGTGTGGGATTGGGAGGATTCAAAAGGTAAAATTTATGCTAGACATGCATATGATTTTATAGTATAAAAAAACTATGACTCTTCACCAAAATGGTGGTCCTTGAAGTTATGGAAGTGGAATTTCCAACAAAAATCAGATGTTTCATTTGGCAAAGTTTGGAAAACAGAATTCTCACTTGGGATAACTTATTGAGATGAGAATTTAATGGGCCAAGTGTTTGCATTCTCTATTTACAAGATACAAAATTAGTGTCCCATCTCTTTGTCACTTGTCGTTTTGTAAGCCAAGTATGGAGTTTATGTCAAGAGATTCTAAATGTTCAAGAGATCTAGAATAAGGTGAATTTTCATGAAATTATGATGCAATGGTTTTGCAAAATATCCATATTTAAAGAACTTCCATTATTTGTCTTATGGGAAGTATGGAAAAATAGGAACATGTTCATTTTTTAAGGGAAACTATTTTCCTTTTCGTGGGTGGCTATTAGAGCTATTGCACATTTTAAAGAGTTCAGTTTTATCAAGGAAAAGGTGAATTGCAGAACCCTTATTCATCCTCATTTTGACAATACTTGCTCAATAGGATTTCTTGATGGTGCAAAGAATAATGGTTTATTTGGAGCTGGAATGGTGTTAAATATAAAATTTGCACATTCTTTCAAGCTCAAGATGTGTGCTAGTATAGGTTCTAATACTCAAGCATAATTCCTTTCTTTATGAAGTTTTCTTTGGTATGCCAGAAAAAAGGGTGACCAATATCTTCTGGTTGTTCGTGATTCTCTGGTGGTTATAAATTGGATTTCCGGGAAAGCTAATCTCAATGTCCTTCATCTCTCACATTGGATGGAAATAATTCTGGAATTCAAGGGACCTTTCTCATAGCTCTCCTTTTCACATATTTATAGGGAATTTAACAAAGAGGCTAACTTACTTTCAAAGGACATTGTTGGTCATATGGATGGGATCCTGGATTTTGAGGAATACATGGAAGGTAGTTCAATTGATGCAGGAGCTATTATTTTTTTAAAGTTTTGGATCAGGTCTTTCTTGAGAATTTTTTTTTCCTAGAATGCAGTCCATCTGGTCTACAAGTATATGTTTATAATTTTTTTTCCATGGTTCCTGGTAGTCCTTGGCTTATTGATATTAAAGGAAAGCACATAGTATGTATTGTATAAATGAATATTGTTAATTAGTCATATCAGAAAGTCAATTTTGTTTTTGAAATGATGTAACTTTGATTCACTATGAATAACAAGTTACTTTTTTTCGGCTTGAAAAAGAGTAAATGTGATAAACAAATTATAGTTGAGTAATTTAATGTTTGATATGATTAATTCATTAAATTGATTTTATTCCCTTGATAAATGTCACTTCTTGATTTGAGATGATAAGTAGGATATGATTAATTGGTCATTTATTACATATTAATGGAGAGCTATGCTAGGGGGCATGAGGTGGATTTCATGCTTATGGGAAGATTAGAAGGAAGAGGTTGTGGAAATGGGATATATGAGGAGGATTCCTATAGAATTTAAAAATTCAAATAATACATGGACATGGACTACTTAAATAAGAGAATATGTATTTTTCTTTAAATTGTTTAAGTTATGGAATTTAAATTGAGTTAAATTGCTTATTACATAAATCTGCAATGATTTATTTATATTTTCCTACATAGCACATGTTATTATAAAGAAAACAATAGAATGAACTATGTTTATATCTTAATGAAATGATTGAAAAAGATAGGATCTCTATAGGAGCTTTTACACAATTTAAATTTAACAATACTTAACAAAAATTATATATATATAGTTTATTTATTCTATGTTTTGGACTCTTTGATGGTTTTTTGTTGGAATTTGGTAATTTGTTTTGGTAAAATCCAAATTGGGAAGCATTTTAATTGTGTTTTTGAATGAATAATTGGATTTAGAACCCTCAAATACCCATCTGTAATTCATATTATGCAATTTCCACATCTAATATATGCGACTCAAATATTTTTGGAAGATTTCCAACCCAAACAAAACAGATGGGAAAATATAGAAAAGGTAGAATCTTTAGAGTACCTGTGTGTGTGTTGTTTATATATATATATATATATAGATATAAATTCATATATAAGCATTACTATAAATACATTAATAAAGAGTAATTCATATTAATATGCATTGTCAATTCTTGCTAGCTCATTCTATTAAGTTGTGTGTCTCCCTAGTAGGGTGACATGGGTTCATTTCCCCTTATGGGTGAGCTAGTTGGAAGGAGAATCCCAAAATCCAACCAGCTGAGAGTTGTGGTGGCCCGGGATGGGTGCGATCCTTGGATGATTTTGACACGAGGTGTCTTAGATTCCCCTAGGTCATGGTTTATTAATTTAAATTTGACAAAAATTAAGTATTTAAATTTTGAAATCTTGTTAGGATAATTAACCACCATCTATACCTTAGATACCTTATTATAATACTTTGGGTTGATTCCTCGGTGTTTAGACCATGGTATATGTTGTTCCTAGTGCATAACTTGAACACCAAGTGATGTTTATCCACAAGTGCACCCCATAGGATGCTTTAAAGTATCTTTTGTGAGCTAGGAACACTAATATACTTTACTCCTTTATTATGCTTTTATAAGATATACAACATAGTTTTCTATACTTTTCTCATGGATAAGGATGAGCAAGGGCAATTTGGTAACCTTGGAAAGTTGCTAGCTTTTTCCTAACCTCCTTCCTTATTTTTCGCCTGAAATCCACTTAGTTGCTTATTTTTTATCACTTATGGCCTACCTAATCCAACTTAGCTAATTCATGATCGTTTAGTATGAGTTAGAGTTAGTAAGTTGTCATAGATGGAGATTTTTCCTAAGTCTAAGCCTGCCACTTGTGAGAATCTTGAATTGCCTCTAAGGAATTTGAATTCTCTCTATGAGTTGCATTATTTAATGTACTCATATTTTTCATTAGTATGATGATGGCATTTTATCCAATTTATTTTTACTTCTTAAGCAATTCTGCTCAAAGTTTCTCTCTTCTATGCATTCTTGTAAAATCATTGTGAGGATTTTTTTTGTGAACTAGATCTAGACTATGATCAAATTCTCACAAATCTTACATAATTAGCTTTCAAAATCTAAAAATTCAAATTGTTAATATCTTTAATTTAACTAACCCTAGATTAGAAATTTTCAACTTTAAAAAATTTACTTGATTAATGCACAATCTTCCATCACATTCGAGGAACATAACTAAGTCCTTGCATGAGAAATGCATGGATCCTCCAGTGGGAACCCTCCTCTTGCAATACCCTAGCTACCTATTGATAATAGGTTTTCCTCTTTTCTAAATTTTTTTCATAAAGTGAACCATTTTTGCCAATGTTAAGTCCTCCCTAGTAGTCATGGCCACCTCGCTAGGCTTGGGTTCTCCTTGCGTGATTTCCAAATCACCTTGTGCAATCACCCCTTCATGGAACTCACCTGCATGTGGAAGATGGTAGGAAATCATGGCCATGGAATCCATAACTGCACCTCTATTTGATGGTAGTGAGCACGCATTAACTCATTTGAGGAATGTTATCTCCCATTTTGGGCATGGCACATCATGGAACATTCAAATATCCACTAAGTATGGAAATATTTGTATCCCGAAGGAAAGGATATGCACACGGTATGATCCAGGTGGTAGCGCATCACCTTATCTTCCCATGGCAAAACTATGGATTTGGTTTGATTGCTAGCTTAAAATTTCAAGTTTGTGGCTCGCAATTTTTTTTTTTTTTTCAACACACATCGGAGGGGTCGACAGTCATCTCAAACCCAACACACCTGACATCCCCTCTTAATTCTATTTTATTTTCTTTTACATTATATTTTTCTTTTTGTTTAATATTTGGTTATCATCCTATAACAGTGGTCCTATTGGCTTCTAACTCTACTCCAAACATTGAACAAAGACTAATCAATCACTATCTGGTGCTTGACAACTTATTTGTAACCATGATACACATTCACTACCCTAAAAAATGAACAAATTTTAAATGCTCAAAGGTATCTCCTTTGATGGAAATTGGTTCCTAAAAGGTTAGGTAAAACGATACACACTGTTAGGATATCTCATCATCACTTTTTATGTTTGCATGCATTTTGCATACAGTCATGCATTTGCATGCATCCTAGTCATCAGTGAGGTGTCACCTAGCACCTAGTCCCCAGATTGCTAGCCCCGAGAGCTTCTTTCCATTCATTTTTAGCCCTCCTAGTTAGTGATGCGCCCTCCTTTCACCTACCACATGTGACAGGCACCCTTCTTCACCTACCACATGTGAAAGGCACCTTTCTTCACCTACCACTTAGTTACACTTCAGTTAGTTGAGTAATTTATGGATCTTTCCTTGATTTAAGTCTAGATTGACTTGTTAACTAACTGAAACACTCCGTTGGACCTCCAGTGAGACTAGATTTCCTATTTTGACTCAATTCAGCTCCCCATGCACCCTCCACTGATCCTCCTTCACTACATTAGTGCCTCCATGTGCCAGTTACACCTACCACATTCAAGTAGACTCATTTTGACACTTGGTTGACCATTACTTGTGCATTGATGACTCCACTGATCTAATGATGAGGAATCCTAGTGAGACACACTACACCATGTAGGCTATTTGATTGACCTTATTGGTCGATTCGAATTGCTTGGCTTGGCCTATTCAATCATTATGACTGTACATTGTATTGTATTCTACTTATGAGTTCAATAGAGCACTGTTGCAAGTCTTTTGTACACTTTACACATATTTTCTGAGTTCATCTCTTGTAATTGATTTCTTGTTCAATTAGATCTACTTTGTTTCAATTTCACATGGTATCAGAGCCATGGAACGGACAAGACTTCTTTTCTGTAGGGATTATTCATGAAGATTGAGCATTTTTTGCTCACTTTGCAGCAGTTTTCTACAGTTGCAGCTATTGCTCCATAATGTTTATTGTTTGCTTGTGATTTGCAGGTTTCTTATTTCCTCCATTTGCATTCGTTGTTGTAGAGATGGAATATTATTCTTCACAAAATATTCTTACTCCATTCAACTATGATGAATGGAAACCAAATATGATAGCATGCTTGAAGAGATAATGTCTCTTTGATATGTGTATTGGTATTAGAAGATATTTTGTTTCTGATGAAGAGGAGAATGATTGTGAAAGAGATTTTGGGACAATATGTCTTGCTATGTCTCCTTGTATGTGTTACCTCAGTACTACTGCTAAAAATCCAAGAGATCTATGGGCCCAACTCAATAGAGAATTTGGAAAGCAGGAAGAAGAGGATGACATTAGCCTTTTGGAGAACAAGCCCAGTGAAATCTCCTTATGTGTTCTCTCCGATTATGTCTCGGCCTCAACAATTGTTCAAGATGAAGAAGAAAATGTAGATTCAACACTCATTTTATCACTGTATTCTATTTCAAATTCTGAGAAAGAAAAACCAGCTCATACTCTAGAATCTGAAGAGGTTCTTGAATCCTCTCTTTCACATGAGTTTTCCGATATGCAAAATGATGATCTACTTGATATTTTGGAGGTAAAATCTGATTTTGGAGGTGAGGCATTCACTCTCCTTGATCACATGCTTCCTACATACTTCAATTCGATCATTGGCACAAGTTCTCAGTGTTTTAATGAAGATGAAGAGCACTACCATTCGCTTGAGTTTGAGTCTCATGCAATTTTTGCTGATTTTGGTTTTGATCTCACCCCTGTTGGTTCAAAGTAGACCTCAAGAAACCATCTCTCAAATCTTGAAGCTGATTTAACTTCCATTGATCAGAAGTTCAAGTTTCAAGATCTATTTGATCCAATTGGTTCTATTCCTACCTCACTTGGTTCGAATTCCAGGCCCCAGGATCATATTCATACATTCAGATTTGTTCTCACCATTTTCGGTCTGAAGAGAAAGTTTATAAAGTCTCCATATTCGCTTGCATCCACTGATGGAGAATTCAAGCACATGTTTTTGGAGCATGATCCATTTACTCCCAAGAGTAAGATACCTCTAGACATATCTACTTGAGTTTGGTGCAGTTAAATCTCTTGGTGTGTTACAATCCATTTTGAGGGGGGGTTTTTCCCATGAGGTTTTTTCCATTTCCTCGGTTCATGATCTGTTCGTTATTTGGATTATTATTGTATTGGGGTGACCTTTGGTCTCAGTTACCAGGGCCCTATAATTTATTTTTATACCACATAGTATAGCTTGTGGCAGGGTGTTAGGATATCTCATCCTCACTTTTTATGTTTGCATGCAGTCATGCATTTGCATGCATCCCAGTCATCAGTGAGGTGTCACCCAGCACCTAGTCCCCAGATCGCTAGCCATGGGAGCTTCTTTCCATTCATTTTTATCCCTACTAGTCAGTGATGCACCCTCCTTTCACCTACCACATGTGAAAGGCACCTTTCTTCACCTACCACTCAGTTACACTTTAGTTAGTTGAGTAATTTGTGAATCTTTCCTTGATTTAAGGCTAGATTGACTTGTTAACTAACTAAAACACTCCGTTGGACCCCCAGCGAGATTAGATTTCCTATTTTGAATCCATTCATCTCCCCATGCGCCCTCCACTGAGCCTCCTTCACTACATTAGTGCCTCCATGCGCTAGTTACACCTAGCACATTTAGTTAGACTCAGTTTGACACCTGGTTGACCGTTACTTGTGCATTGATGACTCCACTGATTTGATGATGCAGACTCCTAGTGAGACAAGCTACACCATGCAAGCTACTGGATTGACCTCCTTAGTTAATTTGAATTTCTTGGCTTGGCCTATTCAGTCATTGTGACTGCACATTGTATTGTATTCTACTTCTAAGTTCAATAGAGGACTGCTGCAAGTCTTTTGCACAATTTACACATATTTTCTGAGTTCATCTCTTGTAATTGATTTCTTGTTCAATTAGATCTGGTGTGTTTCAATTTCACACACAGCCTTGTTTGATTTTTTTGTGTATTTCTTATAGCCAACATGAGAAACTATGGATGTCATGTGGTCTTTGGTTAATACTATCGCTGTATTAATTTCCAGAGACCTTCGTTGAGGTTACAGAGTTCCTTGGAGTAATTTATTCAGTGGAAAAAAAACATAACGGTTCTCTAAATTGTTGGAGATGATTTCGACCTTCAACTTATTTCCATTCTAATTGTTGTTGTTGTTGTTGTTGTTGTTGTTTATTCTAAATCACATAGGTTTAGAATAATTTTTTTGTTTGACTTTATATATATATATATATATTCCTCTACACAAATACGACCATGGTAACGCCTAATTAGGCCAACCATGAGTTAGTCCATTGGATATATCTACCTGTGGTATTTTTTTTGTCTTTCTCCTAACCATCGTAGTATGTAAAAACATTCTAGAAAGATTATGTATGGGTTTATGGGTCAATTTCAGACTTAGGTGGTCGTGTGAACCCTCTCTCTCTCTCTCTATATATATATATAGATATGATCTTCTTTCCATGGCATGCAACTTGCACGGCTCACATGGCAATGATAGCCATTCTCTCCAAAGGCAATGTCATTTGGTCCTCCATACAAATCTTATATTACTGCATGATAATAAATAGATCTATCTCTAGTTTGTTAAATACATGCCATTTGTGGGTTTGAATCCCATAGGCCACTTTAAATTATCATGATAAATATGAGCTGAAATAACATCAATTGATATGTTTCTTTGTTGTTGCATCTATTCAATACGTTATATGTGAATAATTGCCCTTCATAATGTATGTATGCAGTCATTCCTATATAAATATATATATATATATATATTTATATATATATATATATATATATATATATGTGTGTGTTTTACTAACCCTTGTTGTGGGTGTTTTGTTGTAATAACCATCAAGAGTTAGGAAAGTCTATATAGGGTTTAAGGTTGAGTTTGATACATAGCTCTTCTTGCATGTTTTATCACCTTCTTTGTAAGCCTCTTCGGATTTTCTAACTCCTATTTTTTTTAGCCTTCCAATTATGTTTAAAATTTAATTTGATTACTAGATTGTCAAGAGAGACCCATGGTTCCATTTCTGGGAACCAGGCTTTGATACCATGTGTAGAATCTCATAAAGAGATTCTACATGTTTGAATCATTTTAATTAGATATAAAGATAGTTCATTCAATTGTTTTCTCTGTAATAACATATGCTATGTAGGAAAATATAAATAACTCATTGCTGATTTATATGATAAGCAATTTAACTCAATTTAAATTACACAACTTAAACAATTGAATAGAAAAATAACTCTTAGAAGTGGCCGATTCGAGTAGTCCATGTTATTGTACATGTCTTCTATTGAATCCTGAAATTGTGCGATAACTCAGGAGTACCCAAACTCATGTAACCTCCCTACCTACTAGGAATAGTCTAACCAAATACTTGGTCGAGATCACTCAGAGAGACTGTCGTCCCTATTCCTAAAAGTATCTCATACAAAGTAATAGAACAATAGGACTTATTATTGTGGTTTCACCTTACATATTTTAATATGGGTGGAGGAGTTTCCCAATGTGTATCCTCAGAACCTAGAGTCCTTGGAGAGATGTGGTGCACACTGTTGGAGAATTTTCCAACCACACATGATTTATTTGAGATTCACAGCTTAATTTTCCAATTATCCTAAGTATTTTGACTCTATCATGTGCTTACATCATTTGTTGATCACAGTTTCAGTAAACTAGGCTTCCTACTTTCAAGGAGTCCACTGGGCCATCATTATCAGTTAACTAGGCCTCCTTCATCATTCAGGGAGTGATTTGCATGACTAAAGCGCACTACTCAGTCCAATTGACATCATTTACTAGTTTATTCATCCAAATGGAGACTAAAAGGCGCCCTACTACACTAGTTGACTTCATCTGGTGTTATTTTCACCTACTATTCAGTTAACTGTAGACACAAAGGCGCGCTCCCCTATTTTTGGGAATTGAGTTGAGTTTTGGATTCAGTTAATCTTAGTTAGACAGTTTCAGAGACTATTAGAGTTAGTTTCATAGTATTTAAGTGGTTAACCGATGTCCCAAGTGGTGTTAATTGCCAAGTAAGACACACTCATGCATTCGATTCGAATGACCTCTCTGGAATTCGAATTGGTTGGATTATTGTAGCCATTGTTACACATTGTAATTAATATTCTACGTTTAGTATAATGCATGAATTGCTGCAATGTCACCTACCCAAATTTTGAGACTATTTATTTTATTGCAAAAACATTATATTAAATTATAATTACAAAGTTTTGTAATTATGACCAAATCTGGTCAAGGATGATTGTAATGACATATTATTATTATTTCATAAATTAAAATAGGAGACAAACACCCAAGGGAACTATTAAATGAGTGTTCACTAACCCACTAGGAGGAATGGAAGTTGTTAGAAGGCATGGGACAGGTGTCATCATTTGCACTCCAACACTAGCTGTTGGTTATGGCACATCTACCCCTAAAATTGTGGCACTATCCCCCAAGTGGGTGGAACAAAGCTGTTAGCTCATTAATGACGAGGTTAACCACTAAAAAGACTTAAGAAACCAAGAGAAGGCAATTTGAATTGAGCAGGGAGCTCCATATTATTTTTTGCAGAAATAATTCCTTAAGTGTATCAGGTGAACACTGAGAGATTTGAATAGGGAGGCTAAGTGGAAGTGCATTGTGAGTCTGCTGAATTGATTTTGAAAAGGAAACCAGAGGTGCTAGTGTGGGTCTCTTTGACTGCTAAGCCTATATGACTGAATGATCCAAATTGTTGCTGCAAGTTGATGACCTAAAGCTTCTACGGATTCTTCTGCCTAGTGGTTCAGTGAACAAGCTTGGGGGTCCTAGTGCAAGTGATTTGGCTATCTTCAGGAGTAGGTTTGGTGGAACAAGCTCCTTGGGTTGTTTGTTTCTCCTACATTCACCAGGTTCTATTGTTCTATCTTGTTATTTTCCTGCATTTGTAGATTTAGTATTTATAGTTAATGGCATACAAAAGTAACTGTTTCAATTTCTAACCTAGGTATGATTATGTATAATGATGGTTAATTAAATGAGTTGATTGATTAAATATCTCCTTTGCATTTTTCCCATACCATTTCTGTATAGTACTCTAGTACAAAGAAGTAGAATTAAGGGAGATGAATAATGGGCAGATTGCCAAGTGAATGATTAGACTAACAATGTGGTGTTTCTTTTAATTCTGCAATATGAATTATATATGTCTAAACTTAGAATATAGAACAACATATCATAAAACAGATATTGTAGCATTTTCTTAACTTAGTAACAAAAATAAAACAATTCATCTCTGCAAAAAACTAGGTTTTCAATTATCATTATCTATTTTTGAAATTTAATGCTATGCATTCTATTATTATTCTTTCCAACAGTAAGGTGATATAATTCCACTTATTTTAGGCATCTTCATTCCTAAAAATTTAATAGCTGTAATTTAGAATATTCTTTTTACACATATATGTTACTCAGTACAAATAACACTAAATAGATACTTATTATTCCCAAATAATAGTATCACTGTATATTACTATTTCATTTCAATATCCATATCTCATATTTCGATTTAATTATCAACTACAGTTATTAAATTCCAAACACTTTCATCATAGGAAGAACCCCAACTAGCTCTCATTTCTTATTTAGCATTCCCTTGAATTACGTTAGACATAGGATTGAAACCCTTAGTAAGGAAACAAATCACTTAAAATATCGTGACAGGTTCATAACTGGTTCGACGGTCACATACTTAAACAACTTACATCAACTTTTCAAGTTTTAAACACAAGTAAGTTAAAAACCTCTCTCTTTAGAAGTAAAGTTTTTTAGTTATGATTTCTTTTAACCAAAACAAGAAAAAGTATTTAGCATCCTTAACAAATCTTTGGCCAAACCCTTTTATTTGAAATAAGCAACTCAAATATTATCACGTTCCAAATAGATTATAGATATTTGTTCATTATCGAAAATTACAGTCGCAAAAATATTTAGATATGGCTCTCAACCAATATCAAAACTGATGAACATTAACACCTTTTTACACAGAGCATTGTTTCAAACACAGTATCAAAACTACAGGTTGAACCCTTTATCATTATCCAAAAGTTGAGGGTTAAGACCTTGATAAACATGAAATACATTTTATTGTACAATAAAAACCGTAGAATACATTTTGAGGGTAAGTCGAGGATTTCATCCTTCCTACGTTGCTTACAAAATGGAAGCATTGCAACATCATCGATTTCTTTAGAAGAACGAAAGCTCCAACCATTTCAAACACAACTAACAGGTTTCTAAGAGAATCCATAAGAGAAACCAGCGAGACTTACCACTTACACGCAGTAGTTCCCACCTAAACTGGAGCGTAGAGCCATGTGAGTAATAGCACCTACAAAATATTTCAAAAGTTGTTAAACTAAGTACAAATCTTACAACATTGTAGATGATTGCATATAGATTACAGAATAGACATTACCTTCACATTAAAAGGAAAAACAAAGGCCAAATCCAATAGCGTTTGCAACAGGATTGAAAACCCAGAGTCGCACATAACGTGTGGAGTGTAGATATTCCACTCATAGTAACTGGTTCAATTCTTTTTAAATACTGACCGTGATATTGAAACTAGGGATGGAGCATTTAAGAACTCCTTTCAAAATCCAAACCCTTCGGCAACCAGCATGTTATTCCTGATCTTTCTGAATATCAAAAACAAAACAGATAACTTCCACACCTAAGCTCGGCTCTTACACTATTATCTTGTAATAGTAATCTTTCTCAAGTCACATGTTCAAAATCACTGGAGAAACTCTCCAAAACTTGCTATCAAACCCTAAGTATTCGTAGGTTGGTTGTCCTCTCCCCAAAACCACTCTCGACACAATGAATGACAAGGGAAAACAATAACTATGAGGTTTTAGTGGAAGTTTAGGGTTAAGTCCCAAAGCCCCACAACAAAGGTAAGATCAACGGCGAAGATTACGTATCACAACACCACGTATTTCCAAGAAACCACCTTATTTATGACTCCATTGATAACCATCGCCACCGTGGATACCAGCTCAGATCATGTTCAAACTAAAACACTTACAGCTCGACTAAGATGGTTGTTTCATCACGATGCCTTTATGAGTTAAGTACCACGATTGCAGCCACTAATAATTTCCATCGAGCTGGTAGATAGGAGTAATAAATGCCAAGTTGATTCACTAATGCCTGCCAGCACATATCCACTTCAACATTAATGACCATGTCCTTACCTTTCGTTGATACAAAGTTTGGATGTAACCCTGTCACATTATATATATATGTTAATATAATTTATGCCTTAATACCAAACCAATTAAGTATCAAGTTTATGTTTAAAGGCTCACGATAACACTTAAGTTTCCTATTGTTGGTACATAGGACCCATGTACAAAACTCTTGGCATATAACTAAATGACATAGGAAAAGCATGAAAATAACATATAGTGAAATATTACATAGATTGAATATAGTTAAATACTATAGGATTTGCATCTAATTCTTATGCTATGAAAATTACATATAGTTTATACTATATGGTTCAGACTACTTCAATAACCATGTAAATTACGTATAGTGTACATATTATGGTAATAAAAAAAGATAGTGCATTTAGACTATGTTTTGTAAGTCACATTACTCCTGTGCCAAACATTAGTAACAAATGATATCGTGCATCAAAGCTTTGACACTCTATTTTCATCATTTAAATGTTAAAACAAAGATTACATCTGAGTTGTTTAGTTATCAAAAACAAACTATAGATAGATCGTTGTATTAGTACCTTAGAAATTTATATGCAAAACGCTTGAAAGCTAACAGAAAGTACTCTTTAAATTATGTTTGTATTACTTGAACTGGCGTGCCACCTTACCTGTATCTGCGGAAGGGAAAGTCTAAATGCTTTAGCATAAATGCCAAGTAAGCCTCGGGGTACTCTTAGGACTCCTTCCATCGTCAAAAGAAGAACAACAATTAGAACTTATAAATGTTATATCGTGTGAACATTGATACAAGTAATATAAGTCATAGCTGCGATGAGAAGATTATCCATTGGCTTCTTAGTGTAGGCTTCAATTTCATTTCATAATAAAACGATAAACAGTACACCATATGATAGTCACAAACTTTAATAAACCATTTAGATTTATAATTAACAAAAGAAAAACTAATGTCGTATTTTGTGTTAAGAAGTATGAAGTGTCATCATCATAATTTGTTATTAGTTAAAAGGATTAGCATTTATTTTATTTCCGCATTAGCAAGTACAACATTTAATGCTACTTAAAAATTTTAAATTTTTGTGAATTTTCTGGATGTTACATGCAAACCTTTTGCATCATTGTTTTGACATATTATTTTCCGCATGCATCTCTAGTAATTGTTGTCTTTGTTGCATAAATTTTATGTGCTTAGATTTTAGATGGTTTAGATTTTAGATGGTATCAGAGCCATGGTAGGACAAGGAAACTTTTCTAAAGTGTTTCTATGCTTATACACTTCTGAACTAATGATTTTGCACTTTTGCACTAGTGATTTTGCACTTTTGCACTAGTGCTTTTTGCACTAGTGTTTCTGCACCTGGAACACATATTAAGATTGAGCAAGATCGCTCAAAAATATTCCAAGTCTGCACCAGAAGGTGAAATTTTTCCACATAATTCCTAGATATTGTGCATCTAACTCTTCAAGGTTGATTGATAGTCTATGTTAGGTGTGATGCAACTTGAAAAGTACAGGTTGTCGACCTAAAAAAATTATGTCTATTTGTGATTGCAGGTTTCTCACAATCTCATATTGCATTCGCTACAACAGAAATGGACTCTTCTTCACAAATCCCCTTACTCCTTTCAACTATCATTCGTGGAAGAATGATATAGAGATAGTGATGACCTCCAAAGGATTCTACATAGTCCCTATGGGCCTAGAACGAGAGCCTAATTCTACAGTAGAGAAGTCCAAATACTTCAATAATCTTAATGAAGCTTATGGTTTCCTTTGTCTCAATATTTCGAAGGATCTTCTTTTCCATCTCAATAGATTGTTGACTCCAAAATGAGTATGAGAACAACTTGCCAAACTCTTTGGCAAGCAAGATGAGATGAGGGCTTATTAGTTGGAGAATGAGTTGATTTCCCTAAATCCTGAGAATTTCGAAACCATCAAGGAGTTTTTCACCAAGTTCAAGCATTTGGTGCTTAAGTTGAAGCAATGTGATGTTCAGAAGAAATATGAGTAGTTGATTATTTCTATCCTTACGAAGATAGGTAAATATTATTCAGTGTTTGTCTCTACTTTCCATTCGGTAAAACTCACCACTCTGAATTGGAAAATGCCTACCTTGAATGCCTTCATTGAGTCCTTAACAAAATAGCATGACAACCTTGTTCAAATGGGGTCCATAAAAACCTCCAAAGGTCAAGCGCTATTTTTTGGAGGACCCAAAGCTACGAGTGGTAAAGGAAAGAAAAATAAAGAGAAGACCAAGTTTGATCATCGCAAGCAAAAGGAGAAGACCAAGCAGTCAGATGAGACCTCTAGTTCAAGAAAAGACAAGAAAAAGGGAGAAGATAAGACAAAGTGTTCTTACCGTGGTAGGGGATTTAATCCCGAAATATCATGCATGAAGAAAACTATTGATCAAATGGCCCTTCTCTTGGAGAAAAACAACATTACTTTTCCAAATGGTGCAAGGAAGAAGGACAATAATGATCATGCATAAAGATGTCATGCACTCATGGCAAGTGTTTTGAATTCTACATCTCTTCTCATAAATTCAGAAGCTTCCAATCACATGGTTGCAAGAAAATACTCCTTCTATTCATTAGGATCCGACAGCTGCATCTCCATCCATATGGGAGATGATTCACAAATTTCTTCGAAAGGAAAAGGTACTATTCATTTAGAACATGGCAGTTTTCAAAATGTTCTCTATGTTCTTTCTCTAGCTTTGAACCTGCTTTCTATGTATCAAATGACACACACTGGTTTTCCCAAGAAGGTTGTATTCAGCCCTAATGATGTTGAAATTTATGATATTTCCACCGTAAAGCTCATTGCAGTAGGAAAGGGAAATCATGTTGCAAAAACATATGCGTTTTCCCACTTTTTGCCACATTCAAAGCCAAGTTCCCTTCTGACTCATGGAAATGAGTTTAGCTGGCTATGGAATGACAGGCTAAGTTATAAATATTTTCAGCTTCCACAAAATAATTCCATGGTTTAAGGCCTTCCGAACATCAAATCCTCAAAAGAGATATGCAAGGGTTGCATCATGAGTACAAGTTCGATCGAGGCAAAGCTAGAAAAGATACTTGTATTTTGGGGCTGATTCACAGTGATATCAGTGGTCCTTTACCAAATCCCTCCATGAATGGCTCAAGGTATGTTTTTACATTCATTAATGACTTCTCCATATTCACATGGGTCTACTTTCTCAAGAACAAATTGAAAGTGCTTGAAAAATTCAAGAATCGCAAGGCTTTTGTTGAGACTGCTACTGGGAGCAAGCTAAAATATATCAGATATGATAATGGTGGATAATATATCAAATGAAAGATGATGCATTTTTTTTTTAGAAAATGGAATCCAAATCCAGCACACAGTCCCCTACAAACCTCAACAAAATGGTGTAGCGGAGAGGAAAAACTGAACATTGAAAGAGATGGCTACTTGTATGCTTGAGTCAAAAGGTTTGGCTTCAAATATTTGTGCTGAGGCCATGAATGTAGATGAAAGTATTAAAAATAGAGTTCCATACTCATCTGTCAAAGGTACAACTCCTTTCGAATCCTACACTGGTCATAATCCTGATGTGTCACATCTCAGGGTTTTTGGCTTCCACTGCATGGGCTAGAATTATGATTGAGAAGAGAAAATATTTGGAACCAAAAAGTACTGAGTGCATCCTCATCGGATATGTTGAAGAATACAAAGGATACAAACTCATGTATATGACATCCAAAAATATATTCATTGAGCGAAGTGTTCAATTTGAAGAACTACTTCATGATCTACAACTAGTGGAGGAAGAAACTACCAAATTGCTTCCTCTCCAAGAAGAAGATTCACAAGAAGATGATGAAAGTTTGTGTTCTGATATTTCTAATATTTTATCAAACATTAATGAACAAGAAATATCAGGTTCATATTTCAATCCAGATGATCCCCCTCAGTTTCCAAAGTGGGGAAAAAAGACTCTCATATCTGTTGGTTCTAACATTGGAAATCCTACCGATCCAAGAAGAACCCGAGCAGAATTTCAAAGAGAAGGTATGGCTCTTTCATATTCTGATACATTTTTGTATGATTTTTTTTTTTGATGATTGGTTCAGATCCTAAATCATACTACAATTCCCATTGAGATCCGATATGGAAAACGGCCATGGTTGAAGAGTACAATTTTCTTCAGAAAATTGCAACATGGGAGATAGTTTCTCTTCCACCTAGGAGTAAATTAGTTCAATGAAAATGGGTCTACTAAACCAACGTTGCTGCTGATGGTTCAACATGAAAATACAAAGCTAGTTTGGTGGAAAAAGGTTTCTCACAAATTCACGGTGTGGACTACATGGAAAATTTTGCACTGGTTGCAAAAATGGATTCAATCCACCTAGTTTTGGCAATTTCTGCATCCAAGCATTGGGAGGTGCACCACATGTCTATGAAGAGTGAATTTATTCATGGATATATTCAGGAATAGATTTACATGAAGCATCCTGAAGGTTACATATCAGATCCGACACTTGTGTGCAGATTAAGGAAATCCTTGTATGGTTTAAAACAGGCCCCAAGAGATTGGTATTGAAAGATGGATTCCTTTCTTCTGTCAAAAAATTTTGTGAGATGAAAAACCGATCTGAATGTGTATCTACAGCAGAATGAAGGTAATTTTCTGATAATTTTACTTTATTTTGATTACCTAGTGATTACAGGAAGCAGTCTTGCTTCGATCGACACTATAAAAACCGCTCTACACAAAGCATTTGATATGAGTGATTTAGGCATGTTGAGGCAATTTCTTGGTCTTGAGATCACTCGGCATTTTGATGGGATTATGATATATCAGTCAAAATATGCTTTGGAACTGCTAAATATGTTAAATATGGGAGAATGTAAAGCATCACCATTCCCATTTCTCTCAGGAAACAGTCTTGAGGATGGTGATTCTACACCGTTGGTGGATTCTACACTATACAAACAATTGATTGGTAGTATTTTGTATCTGACACACTCTAGGACTGATATTTATTATGTCATGAGTGATTTTCCTAGGTATATGCAATATCCCCATGAGCTTCACTGGAAGGCATCAAAAAGGATCTTGCACTATGTGCATTTTGGAATACACTATGCGACAGATTCCAATCTTGACATGGTTGGATTCACTGATTTAGATTGGGCGGGTGATAGTATTGATCAGAAGTCCACTTCCGGATATGCTTTCATGATTGGAATAGAGCCTATTTTATGGTAAAGAAATAATCATGCCACCATTTCCTTATCTTCAACAAAGGCAGAGTATCGAGGAGCATTCAATGCTTGCATTCAGGCAGTTTGGTTGCAGGGTATTCTAGAAGAGTTTGATATTGGTAGCACCACTTCTAGTGTCATATTTTGTGACAATCAGAGTTCTATCAAGATCTCGATAGTTCTGGTTCAAATACAAAGGACCAAGCATATTGAGATCCACATGCACTAGATCCAAGAGCTTTTCCATGAAAGAACCATTGTACTGCAGTATTTCCCTACAAAAGAGAAAATCATAGACATCTTCAACAAGAGCTTCATTGAGAAGAAGTTCTCTTACCTTCGTTCATTTTTGGGAGTAAGTTCTACTATGGTGAGGACATATTAGATCCTTCAGTGTTCAATTTGAGCGGTAGTTTTCTTTTCCACTATGTTTTTCCTTCTTTCCTCACTTGGATTTTTTTAGCATTTTTAGGATTATTTCTGTATTGGGTGACCTATGGCCTTTGTTGCTAGTGACCTTTTATTATTTGTATTTAATCCTCCATAAGATATTAGCTTAAGTGGGGGTGTTGGAGCATTTTCCAACCACACATCATTTATTTGAGCTTCACATCTTAATTTGCCACTTATTTTAAGTATTTTGACTCTATCTTGTGCTTACATAATCAGTAGATTAGATTTTCAGTAAACTGGGGCATCATTATCAATTAAATGGGCTTCCTCCATCATTCAGAGAGTGATTTGCATGACTAAAGTGCACTGCTCAGTCCAACTGATAACATTTACTAGTTTATTTAGCCAATTGGAGACTAGAAGGTTCCCTACTACACTAGTTGACTTCATCTGGTGTTATTTTCACCTATTATTCAGTTAACTACAAACAGAAAGGAACCCTCCCCTATTTTTGGGCATTCAGTTGAGTTATGGATTCAGTTAGACTCTGTTAGATAGTTTCAGAGTCTGTTAGATTCAATTTAATAGTAGTTGAGTGGTTAAATGATGTTCTGAAAGGTGTTAACTACCAATTATGTGATAATCTACAGGGATCTAGCAATTGTAACAAACTCACAATATAGCTCTCAAGATTATTTGCAAAGAAGAAGAAGCATGCATTCAATAATCACGCATAAACACAGAATAATGGACAATGTCAATATCATACAATGAATAATGAATGTAGAGAATGTGTTACAATAATCAATGATGAGGCATCATATAAGATTCGAATTAGCCAAGTAGGGAATTTGAATCATGAGCTCAGATTCTAGCATGAATAACTATGGAGACATCAACTAGTCATCAGTATCAGTCATGAGTGGTAAGAGTCAGTCAAGTGTGTCTAACTGAGTCTAACAGAACTAACTATCCATAAATCAAGGAATGGAGACTCTAAGTTGAGTGCATGAGGCTGTCTAACTCAAAGTCTAGCTTGGATAACAATGGAGACATCATCCAGTCAATAGTATCAGTCATAAATGGTAATAGTCAATCAAGTGTGTCTAACTGAGTCTAACAGAACATTCTAGGCATAAATCAGGGAATGGAGACTCCAAGGAGGGCACATGATGATGTCAAATAGTGAAGTGGAACTCCAAAACTAGCTAACTAGGAGCTACAAGTAGTCAGTATGAGCAATCAGTGGAAGAACTGCTCAATCAAAGAACTAATTGAATGATAAATCTTGGTAGGTGAGATAAGGCGCGCTAATTGAGTGATAACTGATGGTTGGTGAGTAAGAGCACTCTAACTCACAGTGGTAGGTGAGGAAGGCACACTTGCTAAGAAGATAAGTCAAGGAGGGCACATTAGGTAGGTAGGAGGCCAAATGAGGGCTAAAGATTGGCTATGGAGAGCTAGAAACAACCTCTAGGTGCTGGGGAGACAACCATGGTGATGACTTGATGCATGCAGCATGCAAATTGGCATGCAAGCATGCAAAATATAAAAATGATGGTGTGAATATTCCAACACCCCCCCACAAGCTATACTATGAGGAGATAACGGAAATAAAAAATAGGGCCCTGGTGACTGAGACCAAAGATCACCCTGTAAATAAACTAAGTGAGGAAAGAGGGAAAACCCAGTGGGAAGAAATCCCTCCCTCAAAATAGACTGAAGGATACTAAAGTAGCATGTCATCACTCACCCCTGAAGGAGGTAAGTGTCCTTCTTTTCCAAAGAACATTCGATTGATCTGAGAGGGATCAATAATGTGAGAAGGATGAAACCTTCCATTCTGAAAAGCTGATCTAGTTCTTCTATGGTCATGTGGATCACCAACCAAATAACCGGTAGATCAGAGTGTAGTGGCTGCCCATTGAGGAAGAGGAGGAATATCATGTGAGATATCTTCAGGTTCTTGTGGATCTGTATCTCCCATTCACTCACCTTCATCACCAATTGCTAGACCTTCAGGTTCTTATGGATCTGGATCTAGCATTCTATTATCATCACCACCATCTTTTGAATCCACAATATAGTGTGAAGATGCATCATCACATCCAAACTCTAAATCTGAAATCTCATGAGTGGGAGCAAGTAAAACTGGATAATCATATGCAAATTCTGAAATACCAAGAGGAGGAGTAAGTAAAACTGACTCACCATAACTTGAAGGAGAAACATATCCAAAAGAGTTGATGTCATGAAACTTCTCCAGAATATGCGTGTACTCCTCATCTGAACCAATATGACTATAATCAATAGAAGAACAAGGACTAGATGATGATGGATCTTCATTAAGATCAAAAGAGGATGTAGTAGTGGAGACCCACTTTGAAGTAGGAGTTGGACAAACAGGTGCTAATCTTGCATTCGCATTTCTTTAAGAGTCCTCTATTTTGCACTCTTGTGGTTGAGATGAGATAGTCTACTCTCTTCATGAGTATGAGAGTGAAGAAAAGAATTCTTTGAGAGGGGAAAGAAGTGTGAAAACTCATAGAGTTTTGTACCATGACTTGCAACTCCTTTTTCAATGATTTCCCCTGAAACCATGTCTTGTACCTCGACTTCATATGGAGTAAAGATCACATTTTTGGGCTCCCCAGTATGAGTAATTTGATATACTGAAATGAAATTTGGTGCAAGAGAAGGAACATAAAGCACATCAGAAAAGTGACCATGATCAAGATCGATTCTTCCAATCCCATGAGAGGAGACTTCTGCATAATTTCCCAAACTAACTGAAGGACCAATGGAGCTTTCAAAACTAGAGAAGAGATATTCCAAGGAATCCATGTGGAATGATGCCCCTGAATCTTTAATGAAGGAAGAATCAGTTGATGCACTTGCTATGAGAGCATTACATCTTTCTTTGCCTTCGGATCCAAAAGATTCAGTATTGGGATCTTTCTTTCTTGCACATGCTGGTACAGGAAGATTTTTCTTCTCAAGTAACTGAGCCATCAAATCTATAGTCTTCCTCACGTAAGAACTCTCAGGATGAAAACCTCTAGATCTATAGGTGCACATGGTCTTTCCCTTATGAGAATGCTTAGTCTTCCTTGAGTTCGAAACCCCATCAGATTGATATGGAGTATCTGTATGCTTTGTATCATTCAATCTCTTATCAGAAATCATTTTCTTTCCTTTACCATTCGCTCTCTCTGCAACTGTAAGGGATGAATCCAATTTGGGTTTGATCATTCCCATAGAGATCAACTTCTCTTCCTCTTGAGTAAGAGATTGGATGAAATCATCAAATGAGGGACACTTCCATCTTGGAATGGACAACCTAGCTGACTGGAAAGTAGAGACAAAAACTGAGAAATTTTCCCCCAACTTTGAGAGAATGACAAGTATAAGCTGCTTGTCTTCTTTCACTATCTCATATCTTTTCAACTGTGATATCAAGCTTTTGAACTTGGGGAGGAAGGAATTGATAGATTTTAAGCTATCTGGACTCAAAAATATGAGCTCATTCTCCAATTTGTGTCCTTGCATATCATCTTTTTGTCTAAAAAGTGATTCGAGCTTGTCCCAAACCTCTTTAGGAGATGTAAGATCGATGACATGGAAGTGAAGATCATCAGAAATTGAGAGAAGGAGGAGACCAACTGCTTCATCAAGCATGTCCAAGTACTTGGACTTTTCAATTACACTGAGAGGTTCTACCATCGTTCTGTTGAGTATTTGGGGGAAGCTCTTTGATCTCATGAAGAGAGTCATTTTGGATTTCCACTCAACATAGTTGGAATATGTAAGCTTTAGTTCCATATGAAACAAAGAAAGTCGAATGGTTGAAAAAGATTCCGAACGGATGAATAAACCTGCAAAACAAGAGAAGTTTTCCTGATGAAGAATGCTACACTTTGACTGAACACTACCTTAAGAACACTTGGCACATAGACTGAGTCCTTCACACATGCCTAGACATCACTAGATTTATCCAATGAATTCAAGTAATAGCACTAGGATTTGTTGTGGAAACTTAGAGGCTTCTGGTGCACAAATGAAGAGATAGTTGCTCAAGGAAATGTTGCAACTGCAATGGCTACAATTCGAATAGCTGCTTACTACCATGATACCATGTGATAATCTGCAGGGATCTAGCAACTATAAGAAACTCACAATCTAACTCTCAAGATTATTTGCAAAGAAGAAGAAGCACACATTCAATAATAACTCATAAACACAGAATAATGGACAATGTCAATATCATATAATGAATAATGAATGTAGAGAATGTGTTATGATAATGAATGATGAGGCATCATGTAGGATTTGAATTAGCCAAGTAGGGAATTTGAATCATGAGCTCAGAGTCTAGCATGAATAACTATGGAGACATCAACTAGTCAGCAGTATCAGTCATGAGTGGTAAGAGTCAGTCAAGTGTGTCTAACTGAGTCTAACAGAACTAACTATCTGTAAATCAAGGAATAGTGACTCTAAGTGGAGAGCATGAGGCTGTCTAAGTCAAAGTCTATCTTGGATAACAACGGAAACATCATCTAGTCCATAGTATCAGTCATAAATGGTAATAGTCAGTCAAGTGTGTCTAACTGAGTCTAATAGAACCATCTAGGCATAAATCATGGAATGGAGACTCCAAGGAGGGTGCATAAGGTTGTCAAATAGTCAAGTGGAACTCCAAAAATAGATAACTAGGAGCTACAAGCAGTCAATATGAGAAATCAGTGGAAGAACTGCTCAATCAAAGCACTGATTGAATGATAACTCCCTGTAGGTGAGATAAGACACCCTAACTAAGTGATAATTGATGGTAGGTGAGTAAGAGCACTCTAACTGACAGTGGTAGGTGAGGAAGGAGCACTTGCTAAGTAGATAAGTCAAGGAGGGTGCATTAGGTAGGTAGGAGGCCAAATGAGGGCCAAAGACAGGCTATGAAGAGATAGAAACAAGCTCTAGGTGCTAGGGAGACAACCATGATGATGACTAGATGCATGCAGTTGCATGCAACATGCAGTTTTGCATGCAAGCATGCAAAATATAGAAATGATGGTGTGAATATTCCAACAAAGTAATCCTCTCTCATGCATTCAATTTGAATGATCTCTTAGAAATTCGAATTTCTTGGCTTATTGTAGCGATTTTTACACATTGTAATTAATCTGCTGAGTTTATGATAATGCATTAACTGCTGGAAACCTTTTTGCATCAATTTTTTGACATATTATATGCCACATGCATCTCTAGTAATTGTTTTCTTTGTTTCATAGATCTGTTGTGATTATATTTTACAGACACGCTCCCCTAGAGATGTGATGATGAATTCCATTTGCATGCTGGTGAAGTAACTCGAGACAAAGTTTCTTGAAGGAGGGGTGTATGTAATGCCACACACTATGAATTTTATTTATATGCTGCACATGAATCTTCACACACACACGCACATATCAATTATTTCTATGTGATTTGTTAATCATTTGAAAATTAGTTAAATTTTGATAGTAAATTTTGATTATGAATGTGTTATTTAATAGATTAAATGTGATAAACAAATTAGTTGAGTCATTTAATGTTTTATATGATTAATTCATAAAATTCATTGTTTTCCCTTGATAAATGTTATATATTAATGGAGAGCCATGTGGGTGGCATGAGGGGTAATTACTACTTACGGGGAGATGTGAAGGAAAAGGTGGTGGAAATGGGAGTTATGATTAGGACTCCTTGAGTATGTGGCAGATGAATTTTCTTTTGGGAAGTGATGGAATAATTTTAGGAAATTGATATGAGAACAAACTTCGATTGAAAATTGGAGGTGCATTGTTTTGGATGAGAGTGTTTTGGGAGTAGGGGCCAGAGACTATATCGGTGATCTAGGCCACAGAGTCGAGACTATTCTCGATAGGTAGGGAGGTTACAGTAGATTGGGTACTGCTGAGTTGTTGCAGAATTTTAGGATTCAACATAAGGGATTCACCATAATATAAGGACATGCACTACTCTAACGGGAGAAGAGGTATTTTTCTGTTAAATTTCTTAAGTTATGGAATTTAATTTGAATTAAATTTCTTATCACAAAAATCGAAAATGAGTTATTTATTTAATTCCTACATAGCACATTTTATTATACAGAAAGCAATAGAATTAACTATGTTTATATCTTAATTAAGTGGCTTGAAGATATAGGAGCATCTACATTTTTATGATAATGAGAAATTTATTTGTTGATAATAAGCTTTACACTTACCAGCTTTTATTATTGATCTTAGTAGTCAAATAGATCACCCTGACAAATAAAGGGTCTCGTAAACCAATTTAACAAAATGCAAATTCCAAAGGTGTTGAAAATTAAATAAAAATACAAAAAATCTTATTAAAAGATGCATAAATTCATATTATATAAATTATCTAAATTAAACATTTTTAAATTAAATTTAGATTTCCTACAAATTTAGAAAAATAAATTTTCAAAGATTTATCAATGTTTACTATCACCAATATTGTTTAGTGACAAATAGTCATAATGCATATTAATTTATGTAAACACATTTATGAAGAATGTTATTTATAGAGATGGAAAAAAAAAACTTAACTCTTTATGTTATTAAAATAATTAAAGTTAATTTTAAAATCTATATCATAAACTTATCAATTAAACTTGTTTTATGACATATTAATCAATTAGTAATGGATCAATAGTGGGTTGGGTCCCGAAAAATAATGTATTTCTATGATATATTATTTTTTATATAAGTTGTGTAAGTCATTAATATATGACCCATATCCCATGAGAATAAAACAATTCTCTATTTTCAACCTATTAACATGAGATGGAATACTTGAAACAACATATTTTTAGGACAAGAAAATCTAATCACCACAATATTCTTAGACTTTTACATTATGGTAAATTTATGGCCTTGACCTATATTATATGTATATTTACCTATATCTTAATAGCTATATTGACATGTATATTAATATATATGTTGAATATAATGGTAGAGTTATATTATATACAAAGGTACACGGACATAACTATATTGACATAAACCACAACAAAGTGTGTGTGTATATATATATATATATATATATATATATATATATATATATATATATGTTTATATACCTAAGAATAGCATTGGTCCGTATATGTCTAATATGATAGATATACATGCAAGTACACATGTATAGGTATATGTTGGGCCATCTAAAGTTTTGTGCAGGGTGAAAACGTGAAGCTCGGAAACAATTAGGTGACAACGAAGTGAAAAAAAGACGGTGCGCGTTGTATTTTCAAAAAAACTCTTGGACAAGAATTTGAACTAAACTCTTGACCAAGAGTTTCGAAGGTACTTTTTGGCCGACAGTTTATGGTCAACAAAACTTGAAAAAATATCTGGCATCTTTCTAGAACTTACAACTTCAACAAGCCCAAACCCCTGCAAAATTTAAGTATTATTTGTCGGACTTGGTAGCAATGGATTCATCTCCGAATCTAGTTTCCAATGATATAATAATTGTTTCATTTCGATTTTAATTTCTATTTATTAATATTTTTTTTCTAAACCTTATCCCTTAAGAATTTTATTACTTTGAAAATCACCCGAAATGAAAATTCAATATCATAGCAAAGAAAATTTTGAGATTTCACAGAGGTCATAATTGGCTCGTCCTCTTCAAAAGGGTACTTTTAGTTTTTCCAATACGAGTCACACTAAAAGGAAAATTGAAACTCACAAACGTTTGTCGATATTGCACCATTTTATGAACATATATTGTTTCGATAAATAACAAAAAACACTTCCCAAGTCTTAAAAAACTCAAAATATAGTCCATATACAAGTGTAGTGTGTGTAGATTATGGCATACAATTGTTTCCCCTAAAATGAATAACCGTATATCAAAAAACTGATGTCCACACAAGTCACTCATTATCCATACCTAAAATTTTCAAGTATATGCCGTTGGTGTGCACCAAATTTGTCCCAAGATATTTCCATAAAAAATTTAAAAAATACGAGTAGAAAGATAATTCAATTCTCTAAAACATTTGTGTTTACTTCAAGTTGAAATTCCTAAGGGAGATATGGGTTTGAAGAGGTCGAAGTTAAAAAACATAAAATTTAGCAGTTTTCTTTGTCAAAAACAAGCCAAAATTGTTTCCCAACTTCATGTTTTCACCTCGCAGTTTTGGTGTGAACAAAGCTAATGTGAATTAGTCCAGTGAAGAAGAGTCAACTTCGATGTAGTGGCCGAGAATCCAGGAAGATGGGCATTTTGACCATGTTAAGGGAGGTGTTGATTCAATTAGTTAGAACTTTTGTCCACATACATTTATGAGTGGATTAGTTGAAGAGTAGAGTACTGGGAGTGTGACGCAACTCACCTTACTGGGTACTTTCTTGCTTAACAATACACACGACACAAACCGCAATGCTTACACAAACACGGTGTAAAACAGGATGCTAGAAGTGGCTTTATATTACTTCTCTGAATTCGGTTACAATGCAGAATAACCGTAAACAAATAACTAACTAAAGTCGGCCTCAACCGTTACAACTTAAAAGTAACTATGGTGTGTTCTCCCTGTGTGTCGACATCACCCTCTCCTGGTTCAACTCTGAACGCTGAGCTATGGCTCGATCTCAACTCTCCTCTTCGGTCGGTGTGACTCTTCACAACTTCCCTCGGCTTTGTTCTCTGATACTGCTGATCAAAGACTGAAGATCCCTTGTGATTTCCTTTCTCACATCTTTTACCCTGATGTTGTTATTCCCGAGACTGATGAAATCCCCGAGACATGCATCCTCCTATCCGTTGATCCTTCCAAATCCTGCGAACCTGCAACTGTCAGCTCCTAGCCATGCTGCACAAACTCTATCCATGATGTCACCTATCATGTCCTTCACCAACTCACAATAATTGTAATAACTTCCTCAGCAACCCTGAATGGATACCAGGTACAGTTCCTTGAATTCCTATCATTCCGACCCTGCTACAGTAGTCGGCCACATCTCGACTTTCCTGTCCATTTATTTCTCATCTTCTGCAGTTCTCCAGTCCTACCCTTCCTCCACGCTTGGCTCCGCCAAACCTGTCGCGTCGTAGTTCGACTGCTTGTCAACTACCGACGACTTACTGCTTCACTTGTCATCCATTGACTAACTCATGTCGATCCTCGACCAATCACAACATTTGCTTCCCTACTCCAGTCGGTCGTGTTCCGACTGCTTCTGCTCGACTTGTTGACTTCGACAAGTAAACCTGACCCCCACACCAGTGGTCATTGGCAACCCCGCTGGTTGGTTTCCCTCCTATCGATCAACTTCGACTGATATGCCTAGGCCCTGATGCTCCTGCATCAGACTCCCTAGGTGGAAAAGAATTTGACTGCTCCGTCAGTCTCCTGAAATCTTCTTCAGAAATCCATGTCGCCTCCTGCAACTCGTCATCCTTCCATTGCACCAAGTATTCCTTCTTTTGTGTGCTATGCGTTCATCCAACCTCGTGCTCTTTGATTACTTCTATGATCTCTTCATTGTGTCGATCTGGAATTTGGTTTGTCCAGTCGATACTTATCACCTCCTCACTTCTGCTACTTGACCCCTCTTCAAACTTGTACAGATATGAAACATTGAATGTCACTGAAATGTTCAAGTCTTCTGGCAATTCCAACACATAATCATTGTCCGAAATCTTCTTCAGAATTCTGCATGGTCCTATCTTCTTCAGCTTCAGCTTGTTGTATGTTCCTGTCGGAAATATCTCCTTCCCTAAGTATGCATAGACTAAGTCCCCTTCTTGGAACGATTGTATCCTTTTTCTCCTTCCGGCCCTTAAATTATATGCCGTGTCACTCTTCTCTATGCGCTTCCGCACATTTTCATGAACTTCATGCATATGCTCTGCGAATGATTCTGCATCCACACTCTTCCTAGTTTCTGTCAGCAATTCGACCAAATCCACCACTCTATGTAGGCTTCTCCCATGAACAATCTGGAATGGGCTCAAGCCCGTCGACCAATTCACAGAATTGTTATATGCAAACTCTTCCTGTGCTAACACATTCTCCCACTGCTTGGGTCTGTCAACTTCTAGACATCTCAGAAGGTTTCCCAAACTTCTGTTGACCAACTCGGTCTTTCCATCTATTTGCGGATGGTATGCTGAGCTAAACTGCAACTTCGTGTCCAGTTTCTTCCATAGGGTTCTCTAGAAATGTCCCATAAACTTGGTATCTCGATCCGATGTGATACTCTTTGGCAACCCATGCAATCTGAATATCTCCTTAAAGAATGGTACAACAATCCCCGTGCCGTCACTCGTCTTATTACATGGTATGAAATGCGCCATCTTCAAAAATATGTCGACTACAACAAATATTGAGTCACTCACGTGCTGTGTATTCGGTAATCCTAACACAAAATCCATGTTAAGATGCTCCCAAGGGTTATTTGGTACTAGCAATGGTGTATACAACCCTGTGTTCTGACTCCTTCCTTTTGAAAACTAGAAAAATTGACATTATCGAACCCACCTTCCGACATCTGTTGGCATCCCTGGCCAGAAATACTTCTCATCATCCAGTGCTTTGGTCTTCTTGATGCCAAAGTGTCCTGCTAACCCGCCGTTATGAAATTCTCAGATTAGGTTCTCTCTTACTGATCCTCTCGGAATGCACAATTGACATCCCCTGAACAGATAGCCTTCTTGAATGAAGTAACTCAAATATGGATTCATGTCGATACTCCAAGGTTCACGACAAGCCTTCCATGCTTTTGCAAAATCCTCGTCGGTCTCATACTCCGTCTTTATCGACTCTATCTCTGTTGCCTGAACTGTCATCGTGTTCAATAGCGCAACTCTCCTGCTCAATGCGTCGACAACTTTATTCGACTTTCCCGACCTATGTTGCAACACAAATGTAATCTTTGAAGTAGCTCCACCCACTTCATGTGTCTCTGAACCAATTTCGACTGAGTGTTCAAATATCTCAGTGCTTGGTGATCAGTGTACAACACAAACTCGATGGGAAACAAATAATGCCTCCACTTCTTTAGCACTTAAATGATAGCATAGAACTACTAGTCATAGACTGAATCCTTCTGGGTCCATCACCAACCTTTTACCCAAGATCACAAATCCCAAGTACACCAATTCCTTCTTCATGAAGAAACACTTTTGCAGGTTTACCATCAACTTTTCTTCCTGCAATTTCCGCAATACTTGTCGAACATGTTCCAAGCGTTCTGCCTTGGTTCGACTGAAAATCAAAATGTCGTCTACATAGACTATGACAAACTTTCCTAGAAATGGTTTCAACACTTCATTCATCAATCTCATGAATGTGATGGGTGCATTAGTCAACCCAAATGGCATGACTAACCACTCATACAACCCTTCTTTTGTCTTGAATGTTGTCTTCCATTCAGCTCCTTCTCTAACCCTAATCTAGTGGTATCCACTCCTCAGGTCTATCTTTGTGAAGTATGTCGCTCCACTCAAGGAATCCATCAAGTCATCCATCCTCGGCAATGGAAACCGATACTTGATTGTGATTCTGTTGATGGCTCTGGAGTCGGTACACATTCTCCATTCTCCACCCTTCTTCGCTGTCAATACTGCTAGTACTGCACATGGGCTCAGACTTTCTCTGATTAACACTTTATCCAACAATTCTTGGACTTGTCGATTTAGTTCTTGTCCCTCTGTTGGACTCATCCTATATGGTGCTTTGTTTGGCAGACTCGACCCTGGAATCAAGTCGATCTAATGGGATATGCTCCTTATCAGCGGAAATCCCTTTGCTTTCTTAGTGGCCATTATGTCCTTGAATTCTTCGAGCAACTCCTCAATATCGACCAAAATATTCTCCTCCCTGGTCATTCTTATGACATATGGTCCTTTCGGAATGATTGCAAAACATCCCGCCTACTTTTCCTCCTCTATGAGGAATTCCTTTGCAGTGCTCATCAACACTTGCTTTTCCCAAAGATTGCTCTCCCTATCCCTACTTTCGGTTGGCTCTTCTCGCCTCGGCTTAAGAGTCCTCTCCAAGCCATTTTTCCACACTATGACTGTGTTGGCTCGACCATCATAGATCATTTTCTGATCATATTGCCATGGCCTTCCTAACAATAGATGGAACGCATCCATGGGAACTACATCACATAGTACGCTATCCTCTAATCCTTCAACTCTGAAGTTGATCAGGCACTGTCTAGTCACCCTAACATGGTGTCCTTTCTACAACCATGAGATCTTGTAGGGGTGTGGGTGTTCTCGACATTTCAACCCGATCTTGTCGATGACTTCTGTTGACACAATATTCTCCGTGCTTCCACCATCAACTATGGTTTTGCAACGCCATTCCCCGATCTGTACCTTCGTTCAAAAGATCGCCTTCCATTGTGTTGGTTCCATTGGGTCACGTTGATCTTCCTGGATTAAGGTCCTCTAAATCGTCAGATTTTGGTTCTTCTTCTTTTCACCTCCACTGCTGTTGGATGTTGATTCTTCCCTCTCATCCACTTGCTCATCCTTTTGACGTCTGGGTTTCAACTCCTCTGCAGCATGTAGATTTTCTAGGCACTTATATGCCTTGTGTCCCGTTCCTCGACACTTGTAATAGATTATGGCTAGTCTGTTAGCTCCTTTCTTGTCTGATGGAACACTTCAACTATACGCACCTCAACTGTGGTTCTCATGACCATCGTGTCACTTTTCTTGTGCTTTCTCCCGTGTCGATGTCCCTTCCGCGTGTCGGCTATCTTCGACACCTTCCCTCCTATATCCGCTACTTTGGCCTTTTGCAGAGATAGTTTTCACACCCCGATCAGTCATCCTTCCCCTGGTCACTGTGGAATTTCTTGATAGCTTCTCTTCTGCCTTCAGAGCTAACTGGTAGGATTCGCCAACTGCTCTGAATCTCAACATGCTGATTTCATCCTGAATAGCATATTTCAAGCCGTTCATGTATCTAGCGACAACTTCTTCTCCTTCATTAGTTTTTCTTGACCAAATTGAAAATCGGTAGAACTCCTCTGTGTACTCTTTCACCATCATCTCTTTCTATCGAAAGTTTTGTAACTTCCTGAACAAGGAAATCACATAGTCATTTGGCAAGAACTTTCCTTTCAACTTGGAAACCATTATGTCCCAAGACTTGATTTTCTCCTTGCCTTTCTTGACTCTGTCAGCCTATACATTGTCCCACCACAACAAGGCATGACCCTTCAACCTCATACATGTAGTATTAACCCGTTTAGGAGACTCGATCTGCTCTATGTCGAAGTATTTATCCATCTCTCTAAACTAGTCAATCAAATCTTTTGGGTCCAGGATCCCTGAGTACATACATATGTCTATCTTATCCCAAATTGTCATATCCGCCAGAAGTTTGATTAGTTTTTCCTCTGGTTCCTCTACAGCTTCTTCTTGACCTGCCACTTCTTTGACTTCCTCGTCATTTTGGTCTAGTGCTTCAGGAATACAACCACGCCTCTAGTTTTCTTTGATCGCTGTGACTTCATTTGTCAAATTTTACATCGTTCTAACGCATTCGTCGAACATCTCACAATCCACTGTGATGACTACTGCGCCACGTGCCCTTTGTCCTAGGACATTAATGCCTCTTTGAGCCATTTTTAACCTCTGCTGAAACTCTCATGCATCTAATCTCAACCAGGCTTTAAAACAAATCGTGCACAACTCTACCCAACCACAAGTGGAGCTGTCCAATTCACTTGCAGGCTTAATATCACAAACTCGACAGATTTCTTTCTGCTCCAATAACAACTGATGCACCAACGCAGGTCAGGTTGATATAGTCGTCATTCCAACTGGACTTTAATCTCTGGCTCTGATACCAATTGACGCATGTCACCTTACTGGGTACTTTCTTGCTTAATAATACACACGACACAAACCACAATGCTTACACAAACACAGTGTAAAACAAGATGCCAGAAGTGGCTTTCTATTACTTCTCTGAATTCGGTTACAATGCGGAATAACTGTAAACAAATAACTAACTACAGTCGGCCTCAGCTGTTACAACTTAGAAGTAACTGTGGTGTGTTCTCCCTGTGTGTAGACCTCACCCTCTCCTGGTTCAACTCTGAACGCTGAGTTATGGCTCGATCTCAACTCTCCTCTTCAGCCAGTGTGACTCTTCACAGCTTCCCTCGGCTCTGTTTTCTAGATACTACTGATCAAAGAATGAAGATCCCTTTTGATTTCCTTTATCATGTCTTTGACCCTGCTGCTGTTGTTGCTGAGACTGCTGAAATCCTCCAGACACGCATCCTCTTGTCCATCGATCCTTCCAAATCCTGCGAACCTGCAACTGTCAGCTCCTAGCCATGCTGCACAGCCTCTGTCCATGACATTATCTATCATGTCCTTCACCAACTCTCAATAACTGTAATAACTTCCTCAGCAACCCTGAACGACCACCAGGTATAGTTCCTTGACTTCCTATCCTTCTGACCCTGCTACAGTAGTCGGTCACATTTTGACTTTCCTGTCGGTTTGTTTTTCATCTTTTATAGTTTTCCAGTCCTCCCCTTCCTCCGCACTTGGCTCCACAAAACCTATCATGTCGTAATTCGACTACTCATTGACTACCCGACGCCTTACTACTTCACTTGTCATCCATCGGCTAACTCCTATCGATCCTTGACCAATCGCAACATTCACTGCGCTGCTCCAGTCAGTTGCATTCCAACTGCTTATGCTCGACTTGTTGACTTTGACAAGTCAACCTGCTCCCCGCACCAGTGGTCATCAGCAACCCCACTCGTCGGTTTCACTAAAGTCGATCAACTTCGACTGATATGCCTAGGCCCCAGTGCTCTTGCATCAGAGTGGGGCAAGCTATCTCTTCCCTATAAATATGTACTAGGTTGGGATTTTTGGGGCTATTAGTTAATCAGTTAGCCATTGGGTGAGTTCATAGGGTTACTCGATGTTCAATCTTTTGTGAGATCAATTTTGTATGATGAAGTCATTAAATTGTATGAGGAGAATAGTCGCATGATCTACAAGTTGTGTGGGAAAAACCTGAAGTGATTTTTTTTATTGTGACTCATGAATAAAGAAAGTGCTTCCGTGGTTTTTTCATGTTTGGGTTTTCACATTAAATGTGGTGTCCAATATGCATGTATACTGTGATGATGTGTTGTGTATCTTGTTATCTATTGAATCTTGTTGAATAGTTATTAATCAATGTTTATGAATGATATATTAATGAACACATGTCATTGTTAGCTCAATGTTATATACACCATTCTGCAAGGTATTACGTAATGTGATATGTCGAGGTCCAAAATGCTATGGTTGTTATTCTTCTGTCGCACCACTTCACAATTGGATAAATTTGGTTCCTATAACTCCCATAGATACCTCGACTAAGACATCACCTACTTCACAGGTGATTCCAAAAGGGCCGATATCTTGGGGTTTGTTGGTGTTTAATTGAGTGAACCCTTGTCGAAGTAGATTTGTGCCAATAGTATATGTGCATTGTGACATGCCATTCATATATATATATATATATATATAGATGAATGTTGGGATATATATTACTAAGGATGTTATGTGATCATCCATACATATCAATATTTATGTGTACATACTAAGTATAAATATTGAATGGTATGCTTATATAGTATAACAGAGGAAAATTGGGGGACAATGGTCTCTTGGGTGTACAAATTCTACTTATAGATACCTAGTTAACAAACCAGTTTTGGGGGAAGAATTTGCAACCGACTCTTATTATTTCAAGAATATGAATTTGAAATCATAGTTAATCCTGGGATATTAAATACATGACTTTACCATTTGTTGAGTTTGGAAACAGGGGAAGAGATGGTTAACTTGGATGATAACCTCCTAGATGCAAAACTATTTTCATTCAATATGATGCATGAATATTTTGAAGACATCGTAACATTTTTTTTCCATAGGAATGACACCTGTAGGGTTGTCTATCAATGAAAAGAAACACTTGGTTGTCAAAGCAACATATTATCAATTGATAGCAGGTTAGTTATATAAGCTGGGAATAGATGAAGTATTAAGGCATTGTGTTATGAAGAATGAGAAACCAATGATTTTAGTTTAAGCTCATGACATACTCGCAGGAGGACAATACATAGGAAAATCCATGGCTCAAAATATAGTACGACAAAGAATCTAGTGGCCTACACTCCATAAGGATGCTAAGGAATATTGTCAATCTTGTGATGTCTATCAAAGAATAGAGATACCATCTAGAATGGATGAAATGCCATTAGTACCACAAGTTAGTTTGTAGGAATTTCAGAAGTGGGTTGCTGACTTTGTGAGACCAATTAATCCCCTACAAAGAGGTCACAAGCACGTTACATTATTACTATGACGCACTACTTGAATAGGTTAGCTCAAGATGAACTAATGAAGGACTGTAGTGCTACAACAACTGTGAATTTATTGTTTCAAAATCTAGTTACTAGATTTGGTATTCCACAAGTTTTGTTGAGTGATCAAGGATCTCACTTTATAAATAATATTATTGAGGCACTTACCGAGGAGTTTCAAATTCATCATCAGAAAAGAACTACATATCATCCACAAGCTAATGATACTATCGAAGCCTTCACTATGATACTGGAACATGCTTTGATGAAGGTCTACAATGTGAACTGCAATGATCGAGACTTAAGGATTCCTACACTATTATGGGAATATAGAACAATGTGCAAGAATTTAACAGGAAATACACCTTTCAAGGGTGTATGGTTAGGAATTAGTAATGTGAATCGAATACATTGTGCCGAGCTTGATGGTTTCTAGATTCATAGTAATGTCAAATACTAGTGCTATCGAAGAGAGGCTGTTGCAACTACTACAGTTGGAGGAGCATAGTTTCATCGCAGGATTTCAACAAGAAGTCCAAAAGGATAGAGAGAAGGTATGCATGATCAAATCATCATATGAATTAAGTTTCATAGAGGATATATAGTACTCCTTTATAATAGTAAGTTTTTTAAACATATATGTAAGTTAAGAAAGAACTATTTGGGGCCATATGTGATTGACTATGTCATATAAGGAGTTGCTATGCAATTGCATAATATGCAGGGAGAAATCCTCAAGGATTTGGTAAATGGAATCTGACTTAGACCTTACAAGGACAACCATGCGTTCTTGTATTGAATATGTTTGAATAGGAAAAAAAATTAGGGAACCCCAAGTTATTTTTGTATCATATCCAACTTAATGTCGAAGTCAGTCTAAGTCAGAGTCTAGCATTTTGTCAAAGTTTATTCAATCGAAGTATATTTGTACATAAGTAATATTTCAGTCAAAGTGGGGTTTGTGTCACAGTTTCCCAAATGTACAGTAAATGCTATATTTATGGCACAAAAACTGCTGGCGTTAGTGGAGCATATTGCATTAAATGTCGAAAAGACATGCTTGTGTGAACAATATTGCCACGGAAAATATAATCATTACAAAGGATTTGGTCTAATTCACTCAATCGCAAAAAAGCACTGATAGAATATATTGAAATCTATATTTAAGAATAGATAAGAATGACGAGATGGTCTATTATTGAATAACCAATTAAGTGTGTTGTGAGAGTCGAGATCCCATACTGTTAGAGTGTTGAAGAATTCTGAGTCCAAGTCTATAACAATGGAGGTTTTCATATCAGTTTTGATTGTGGAATAGATCTATATTACTCAGGTTGATATCAAAGCAACAATTCCATTCAAGTAAGATAAGCTAGAAACTATGTCGACCCATGTTTTGGTGGAACCACCAAAGAAGAATCATCCATCTGCAAGGAAGGTAGCTACTAAAACTAGTTCACAATGAAGGAATCATAAGGGAGCATCTAGGTATGGAATTGGCTTGGAGTCACTGCTTCCACCATATGTGCCACTAAGGAGGCCAAGTGAAAAACCTTTAAATATTGGGAGGAACACTAAGTACTCCATGGTACTGCCCAAAATACTGAATGGGGTTATATCCAAAGGAGATATGTTGGGAAATATTTCCAAGTTGTTGTATGCAAATCATGACCTTAGGAAATTTCCAAAATTGACCCCACCAAAATATATGGAACCGATTTTGGATCCCACAACTTAGACCAATTTTGTAGAGCCTATGCCAAGGGTCCTTGGGTTGTTGCAGTTAGGTGTTCTATCATTGATTAACATACCACACTTTGAGTGATCATCAGAATTAAATGCATGTGTTAAACAATTGTTGTTGTGCATGCATGGAGGGTTCTTATGACTTGACAAGAAGATATCCATCGACTTAGACTTAATTATGAATATCATCATGGATTTCCGAAGACAGGTCTTAAGTGTGCTAAATTGGTTATAGGGAAAGAGAAATATAGGGAGTTGGAAAACCATATGAAGGCCAAATATAATCTGATGAAAGATAAGTGGGCCTATGAGATAGCTTCAATTATTTATGAAGAAGTGCACTTCGAAAGAAAGGAATTAGCAAGTAAGGTGCTTCGGATGTGTTAACTGAAATAGGTACCTATGGTAGTGATTGGGGTTGCAGAGCAGTATGTCCAAGCGGTGTAGATTAACTGGGTCACTATGGTGAGATTTTCTTCCTACGAATAAGATCAAAACCCCTTGGATGATAAAGTGGCTCCCTTAAACCACATCCAAGACCGTAAGTAAATAAATGGAACACTAAACTCCTACATTGAGCATGCACAAGCATTCAAGCATGAAAAGGAAGGAGGATAGATAAATAGCTTACCTCTAACCTAAAAATTGTCATAAATCTAGTTCCAAGATTGATGTCCAAAGCTCTTGAACTTGCAACATAATATGGAAACCAACCTTCCAAACACAAGTGCATCAACAAGATCTAATATAAAATATCACATATCAATGAAAGCGACATGATAAGGGAGAATAGGCCAAGTTATTATTAAGAAAGCTCAAAGTTGCCATACAAAATACTATACCTGATGTCCAAAGTAGTAGCACATTATTCCAAGATATCCTTCATCACCTTGCAAGACTCTTAAGATCAATATGACCTCCTCATGATTGTTCTCCAAGAATTACAGGACCATAGGTTTGTTGTTTCTAAGATCACCCCCCCTAGCTCATGGATGGCCTTCTTATTATAGGATTTGGGAGGCCAACCAATAAGAGGATATTGTGGATCTAAGTAAGGAAGATGTGGATCAAGGATCTGAAAAATTCCAAGGAGGGAAGGTGAGAGAGGATTTGAAGGGGAACCTCATCCCATGAAAATATCCTCGAGATCTAAAATCCAAGATCTAAGGAAAATGGTTGTTCAGGGATTTTCATGCCCCTATAACTGAGCACAGTGCGAAAATGATGAAATTCTTGCTCCCCCATAGGCATGCAAGGCACGAAAAAGATGTAATTTTCACTCCTAAGAACACTAGCAGGGCACAAAAATTACAGTAAGAGGTAGTTTTGGGAGGTGGTTAAGGTGGGTTTGACCCCTTGTTTGTTGGATTTGCTTCCAAATGTGACTAGGGAAGGGACCAATGTTAGAATGAAGGGTCCTAACACCCTTAGGAGGAATAAAAGTCACGTTTTCCATGGTGGTGAAACATGTAGATCCTCACTTACAAATTGTGTGGAAATTTGAGGTATAATAGATTCCCCCTAAAGTGCGAGTTCAGAAGGAATCTAATGGCCGAAAAGTTTTACCAATAATAAGTGTGCAAGGATATCTGAAGGAGAATTGAAGAAGATATGCAAGCAAATATCAACAATATGTCTAACAACTTTGAGGCGGGCATACGCATACTCAGAACAACATACTCAAAGAATGGATTCCGACCAATACATCACAAATCCATGATAGTACTGACTCAATAGTGATTGAAGACAAATCATGGCTATTAGACTACAAGCGTAGATCCATGATAGGACAATGACACAACCATGACCAATACAAGAGTGGATCTATGTGATAGTACATCAATGAGGTCGCCAACATAATTTCCATGTGGGAACCTACTCAAAAAATGACCATCGCAACCATCTAGCATCTTCTACCTAATCAAAAATCAATACAAATCTAACCATGTGGTTAAAAGGTGTTGAAGTCGAACATGGAAAAAACCACTTGATTACCGGTCAATGATGTGAACTGTTAACAAGTGCAAGGGAAATCACTAGTGATGACAATGATCCCCAAGGTATCACTAGTATAGTCCAATGAATGTGAATATATGTCTTGACGTCAAACACTCGTGGAATCATTCGATCAGAGCTCAATGATGAAAACCTACTTTCATATATGAGGAAAAATTTCGTTGAGGCATGCAAGTACCAAGGTACTAAGTTTGGTTTCTAAGCCTAATTTCTGGATAATGAGTTGAAGTCGACATGAATAGACTCATCAATGGAGGGACATGATGAATCCCATATCATCAACATGAAACCAACACGGGAAAGTGATGTAAAGTAATGAATCAAATGCTTATGGGATGACACAACGATGCAAAGGTTGACAATATTGTAGAGGCTGACTAAGGTAAACTTCCCTTGAACATTGAATAACATGACAACAATGACTTAGCAGCATTGAATCAATGAGGATGATACCAAAACATAATGCAATGATGACTAAGGCATTCTTCAGGTGACTTGAAGGAGCAAGAAAACTCATAGAATTGGCACGACTTAGAGACAAGCAGATTACCCAACTATATGACGAGACAAAAACAAGTGCCATGTTCAAAGGAGACACAAGCTTCCATAAAGATTCCTAAAAAAAACTTAGTTTATTTCTCCCCAACCCCCATCATGCTTGATGAGTACCTCTTTTTGTTTTAATGAGATTGAGGAGGATAACCGATGCTCAGTAAAGCTCATCCTTCGGACAAGTCCAATCTCACATGTTTTACGAACCTAAGAAAGGAGGGTTTCGATCCCAAACGGGTCCTTCAATGTTTGATTTTACGATTCCAGGGAAGGAAAACATGACGATTTTTTGATGTTTAGAGATTTTGAAATAATGCAAAGAAGACTCCAAAAAGGCATTTTTTCATAAAATTTAGTCTTCTCACTTGAAAGAGGATAAAACAATGTGAGAGAAAACTCTTCTAATCATGATTGACTAGAGTATACCATTTTCGTAAATAGTCTAAATGGTCTGAAAAAGGGACAAACTATCACAAGATATACGTCCTTTCAAATCCTTTTATGAGCGTGAAGAAACAAGTTCGCTCAGCAATATTTTCCTATTTTAGGAGTCTAAAAAGAGATTAAGGAAGACTCCATGTACAACTTTGTCATGGTTGGTGACTGAGTACGACAAAGGAAAAAGTAAACTCGACACAGTTCCTTTTCCATAAGTAGTCTAGTAAGGCCGGATAAAGTGATAAGCCTATACTCGTTAGACACATATTTTTACTCAATTTTTAATGAGCACGACAATGGTATAAAAAGCACTCTGAATATTTTTCATGTTTAAGTCCAGAGCACGAAAAAGGAAAAAGTAAGTTCAAACCACTTTTCATATTTTTAACTAGAGCACAAAAAGGGAAAAAAGTAACCTCAACACCATCTTATTGTTTTTAATGAGCTCAGAGAAACGTTGGAAGAATGTGTGTGGCATCTGCTTCATTTTTTAGCAAGCTTGCAATAGAGAATGAACTATGCTCTGATGATGGTTTCATTTTTTAGCGAGCTTGAAGGTGAAACTAAACTATGCTCGGAATGTGGTCCATTGATGGGTTACTTCTCAACATGATGTCCAGAGGTTGGAAAATTTTCCACTAGCATAAGAAGCTGATGGATAACCTCCAGTATGATGTCCAAAGGCTGGAGACATGCACCCCAAGCTTCATTTCGTCTCCCTACTCTTCTTATTCACCCAATTAAATTATTGGCTACTAATAGGAAAAAGGTTCACCAGAGAGATAGGAAGAATGAGGATTAAGTGACACGGGAAGATGAAATGAAGATTCAAGTCCTAAATATGGTGGGAGACTCAACTCAATGGGAGAGGAATATGTTTCATTTTTTAACGAGATTAACATGGAAAGGGAACTATGCTCATGATACGTTTCATCTTTACACAAGATTGAAATTGAAAGTAAACTATTCTTGTAGGGTCATGTTTCATTTTTTTACGAGCTTAAAACATAATAAAACTATACTGGAAGTATCCCATTTCATTCCTAAATGATCTTAAAAAGGAATAAAACTATGCTCGAAGTATCCTATTTCATTTTTTAATGAGCTTAAAACAGAATAAAACTATGCTCGAAGTTATGGTTGGTTTTATTTTGACACAAGCTTACAACCAAATGTAAATTATGCTTGAGATTGGTTCCTACCAACATGATGTCCCAAGGTTGGTATTTTCCCCCCATCATAAGAAGCTAGTGCTCTTAAATCCAACATGATGTCCAGAGGATGGAAACATTACCCTATAAGATTCTTCCATGATGGGAAGAAGTCATTGGTTCACTAACAACTCATCTCTGGTGTGATGTCCAAAGCCAAGATACACGGTTAACGATGGGGAAGGAACGACTAAGGCATGCGAAACATTCAGGGAATTTTGGTGGCTGGCAGTCATACACTGATTAGGTGTAACAAAGGAAAGTTGATCAATGGTCACGATTCTTCCATGATGATGAAAATAAATCACTCGAAAGAGTGTGGACACGATAGCTTTCATGGCATAGACATAATCTCTCCCAAAAAAGAGATTAAAATCTAAGGGACCTTGGACTACCATAACATCAATGCAGACAGTTTTCCCTCCTAAGGTAATAGGTAACCGAGGAAGGATCCATAAAGGTTCGGTAGGTCCTCTATTAAAAGCCAATATTTGATCAGTAGCTAGAAAAAGATGAGGAGATCATATAGCTTTCCAAGCAGTTGAGGATAAAATACTAACATAAGCTGCTTCATCAACAATAGTGAGAAGTACATTCATACCAGTAACTTCTACAGATATATGGAAAGGAACACCCGAAGGAAGACAAGATTTTGTTATATAATTCCAGCAAAAGGAAATGACCTCAATACTTGAGGGAGGCTCCATTGAAATGGGTGAAATTCCCCCTTGTCCAAAACAATATGAACTGATAAAGAAAAAATCAATGGTGTTCAGTTCACTCTCCATCATGAGAGCATCAATCCCAAATTGATCCTTCATCTTCTTCGTTGGATGTATCTTCTTCCATTTATTCTTCCTCGCATGATAAAAGCATTGGTGCTAGTAATCATGAGGATAAGAAGAAGAAGAAAATGAAGGTTCAGAAGAAGAAGAAAAAGAAAGATACCATGCATCAACTAGTTACTCCTAATTATTCTCTTTCTATTGATGCACCTCGATAACCCAAGTTCCCTTGCAGGCTTTGCAAGGGGGATGACCTTCTTAAGGATTGTCCTAGAATTTCCAAGGTATTATAAGAGTGGTCTAAAGATTCTGAAAAAACTATATTATCATACTTTGGACATCATACTGATGATACCCCATCGACCAGTGACTCTATGGTTAAGGGTCGAAAAGGTAAATTCAATAATCCTTGTTTGTTATGCAAGGACATGCACCTTACCTTTGTCCTCACATGGATGAAACTTCACAATTGTTGGCATACATTACTGTATCCTAGAATCACCTTCCAAACAGATATCATAATTTGTCCATTGACCCCTCATTGGTTGATAAAGTAGCCAATCTTGTTCCATCCACGACCGACCCCACTCTTTCCTCAATCAATGGAGAACGAGTAGTTCATCCCGCTTTTCCTTTGAAGAGTGAAGTTGAAGTATTCGAGTCGACACCATCTCCTCTTATGTTGTAGGTTCAAGAACTTTGGACATCAATCTTTGTATTGGATCTAGGATGGAAACCAACCTTCCAAACACAAGTGCATAACCAAGATCTAATATAACATATCACACATCAATAAAAGAGACATGATATGGGATAATAGGCCAAGTTATTATTAAGAAAGCTCAAAGTAGACATACAAAATGCTATAACTGATGTCCAAAGCAGTAGCACCTTGTTCCAAGCTCTGCTTCATCACCTTGCAAGACTCTTAAGATCAAGATGACGTCCTCATGAGTGTTCTCCAAGAATTACAAGACAATAGGTTTGGTGTTTCCAAGAATACCCTCCCTAGCTCGTGGATGGCCTTCTTCTTATAGGATTTGGGAGGCTAACCACAAAAGAGGATGTTGTGGATCTAAGTAAGGAAGATGTGGATCAAGGATCTCAAACATGCAACGGAGGGAATCTGAGAGAGGATTCGAAGGGGAACTTGATCCCATGAAAATATCCTAGGGATCCAAAATCCAGATCTAAAGCAAATGTCTATTTAGGGATTTCTGCGCCCCTGTAACTGAGAACAATGCGAAAATGATGAAATTTTCGCTCCTCCATAGGCATGCAAGGAGTGAAAAAGATGTATTTTTTCGCTCCTAGGAACACCAGCAGGGCACGAAAATTCGAGTAAGAGGTAGTTTTGGGAGGTGGTTAAGGTGGGTTTCGACCCCTTGTTTGTTGGATTTGCTTCCAAATGTTTCTAGGGAATGGAGCAACATTAGAATGAAGGGTCCTAACACCCTTAGGAGGCATAAAAACCATGTTTTCCATGGTGGTGAAACATGTAGATCCTCACTTACACATGGTGTGTAAATTTGACGTATAACAACCACCTTCCTATTGAATGAATTTCTTAATGAATGCTAAGATGCGCTAGATAACGGTAACCCATTCCATTAATCTTGGCTTATTATCAAAATTTTATTTGTTGCTTGGGTAGAACTGGAAGAATACCAAGAAAAGAATTTTCATCTTGGTTAGTGTTTGGCCATGTGCTATGCTAACTAATGGTTTAACAATAAGTAGAAGAGGCAAATTGACAACAATGTGCAATTTTACATGCACTTGGAAGCACTTTGGCACCATGTGCCGATGATTCCATGGATAGAAACATTCGTGATTGCAAAGTTTAAGGGAATTATAAAGTTTATGGATGGACCTCACAACTTCTATGTCCAAGTTAGATACGATCTAGATAAACAATGGTTGATCACTAGTTATAAGTTATCAAAGAAGGATATCCTTACCATGACTGATTAATAGATAATAGAATGGAAGGTCCACATTGAAGTTGAACATATCTCCAGGGTCGTGTCGTAGCAGGATTAGGAATAGGGTGGGACCTATACATAGAATGAACCACGTGGAAATGAAATAGATTCTCATCATGTTGGAATCACTAGGGGACATAGTAATGCTCATGAAAAATCTCAAGAATAAAGTCAGGATTCAAGTGCAACAGACACAGATCTGGAGATCGATGATAAAATAAAAGTGACAATTGTGGTGTGAGTACAAATGAATAAATTGAAGGAAGAGAAGCAAAAGAATGTCACATCCTTAACTGAGGATGACATTAGAATCCTATGTGATCGTATGATGGAGGTCGCAGTAGAAACATCCAAATTGGTTGAGGAGAAAACTATGCAGTTATTTGGGGGATTGACGGATCAGTTTCAAGGTCTACTACGAGCTATCTAGGGACTTAATATAGCTATAGTTAAAAATGGAGGTTCACAAGATACATAGGAAAGAGTAGATGAGGAAGCGATGCTCCAAGAATCTACTACTACGATGGGAAATCTAGTACAACTGTTGCTGCGAGCGTTAAGTTTTGGAGATATACGGTTATAGGAACAAGCTCATAAAATGATCTATATTGATCTAAAGTTGTCAGTATTACCCATTTTTATACTACAGTACCTTCAACAACATCTTATAGAGGATATGAAGGTATATAAGAGAATACTTATAGTGAAATGATCAAGTAACAGATGAAGCATAGTCCACCACACGAGGAGTATGAGAAGTTAAAGAAGGAGTGGGAAGCAATTGACAAAGAGAAGTAGAAACTACAAAATGTTGTCGCGGTAGATTTCCGATGAGTATTTGAGGTCAAGGTAGATGAATACATGGGCACTGAAGGTAAGCTTATTAGATTGACCGAAGTCTTTTTGTGATTGTGCGACAAGATCGATGAATTGGAGGCGAATTTCGTACCAAGTACTCAACCAGAGGCAATAATATAGTGAAGCGTGGATGTCACTGAAGTAGTCACATCCATCAAAGGATGTGAAAGTGAATGTGTAAAACTATTTGAATATGCTACACAAGCATGGGAAGAATTGTTAGATGATGCATAGATGCAACAAATTAATGCAAAATTAGAGGAAACACAAAACAAAATGACAAATATGAAGAGTCAATTGAAGACCTTGTCACCTATAAGGAAAATGGTTAAAGTTATGAAGAATAAATAAATGCAGCAAGAGGTTAATCATTTGAGGATCATACAACAGTGATGAATTGATATGGTCGAAGAGTCGCAGGGTGAGGTAGAGTAGGTACTACAGATCATCGTTGGTGTAAGCAGCAAAATCCAGTAGGTAGGTGAATGGAGTGAGAATAATGTACATGTTCACCTCACAAGGGAGCTAGTACAAGAAGTGTACCAACCTTGAGACAAGGTCCATCAGACTATTGAGGATTTGAAGCATAAGTTTTTAAAGTTTTTGGAAAAGTATAAGACTCCACTAGTGCAACCTTGAAGTGTCTCGGGATGAGCCACATGTGAGTGTTGGGGGCATCTTGTTCTAGGTAACTTTTTGCATTCTTTTTGTGTGAACAAGGTCAAGGTGAAATGGTTAAGAAAACAGGAGTAAACTCTGAGGTAGTTGCCAAGAATCCATGAATATGAGAATTTTGACTATGTCAAGGGAAGAGTTGAGTAAGTTAGTTAGGATTTTTTTCTAGATATATTTATGAGTGGAGTAGTGTTGAAATTTGGTTATCATTGATGTCAACTGATGTTAAAGAGGATTCAATATCCCTGTGTCAGTTTGAAGAAGCATATGAAGTTTAGGTCGAATAAGTACATAAAAGGTACATCCAATTTGAAGAAGTACATAAGAAGTAGATTCAGCTTGAATAAGTACATAAGGTACATGTGCAAGTCCTAAGACAACCTAGTCATGCTACTTCAAGGTAAAGTAAAAAAATGTGGGTGGCCAATGTTTGAGAATGCGTAAGAGGCTTGGGAGAAAGAAGTGGTTGGACAGGTATGCAAGCCATGGAAGTGTGCAAGACTCACTAATTGCAAGAAGTACTATACAAGTTGTTTAAGTGCACAAGAGTACCAGAAGAATGTGATGGTCGTAAAATCAAGTGGGAAAGACCCACAATCATAGGTAATTCAAGGTCACAAGACCCCACATGAAGTGATTCCAAAGTGTTAAAGACACACTATGCAAAGTAACAAGTATGTGCAAGTCCCACAAGGTGTGATACCTGAGTGGAAAGAACACGAAAAGTGGCGAAAGCATGAACTAAGCTTGACTGTGAATCAAGGAAGAAGGGGTGATATGACCAACTTGTGGATATACCATTTGCATGAGACAAGTATAAATAAGAAGTCGAATTGGAAAGTTGAGGTAAGCTTGAAGATGAAAAGTCACACTCTGATTTGGAAAGATTCTTATTTTGGGGTATCAATGGCTAATGGAACATGAATAACATAATCTAATAGAGGAGCCAAATGTGCAAATTGCAGCACAACAAAGGATGTGTACAAAGATTAAGTGTTTTATCTAATACAAATGTTCAAAGATACACTTGAAGCACAACTAGTGATGCACGAAGTGAAGTTATTTATCTAAGATAAATGCATGAAGACAGAGATGCCGTATAATATATTATGCGTAATATGATAAAGTTTATCTTAGATAAGTGTGTAAGAAATGAAAGGAATTTTTGTAGATAATACATAGAAGGTCATAGAGTATCTAGGACATATGCACTAAGATAGAAGTATAACATAGAATAAGGTTCACATAGTGATCGAATATAGATGCGTGAAGTCATAACAACTACACAACATAGGATGGGTAGTATCAGTTGAGTTTGCATATGCATAGAAACATAACATATGTCAAAAAAGTGCACAGTGTTTCAAGTATAAGATCAAGCGTGTAGTGTTGATGTAGTCAAATGAAGTATGTGATATAGTTTAGTGATTGCAAGATATCAGTATACAGAAGGTGGTATAGCATTGAATCTAAAAACTATATGGATCAGTAGAGAAGCAAAGTAATATATTCTAATTTCATATCAGGGTGGTAGGATGGGGAAAAGAATAAGAGGTTTGAGCCTCTTTCTAGTTGAAGCTAGCAGATCAGGGAGTTGGTGCTTCCTTCAGGTTGTATCTTGTAAAAATAGGAAGTTGACTCCTCCTTCTAGTTGGTGCTGGAGAATTTCGGAATCTCATGATTCCATGGATGTAAAATTTTCTATCTAAGGGAGCATTCTGTGGTTTTATCCCATTTGGGTTACACGTAAAACTATTTGCGTTATTTTTATTGCACATGTGAATTTGAATGTTTTTGTTTACAGTGAATGCATAATTTAAGTTCCAATTCAAATTGATAAGAAGTGAAATTGTTCATAATTGTGCTAATAATGATTTAGCCCCCTCTCTCAGTATTAATAAGATTCCAACAATTAGTATCAGAGTGGGAATCTTCAGCAACAACTTAACATTTGGAAGATAGATCCTTTTGTAGTTATGGGTGGAAAGGAAAAATCCTCTTGAGGGGAAGCACCATGGTTACAAGTAAATGATAGCTTAGAAAATATCTATTTCACATAAGCAAGGAATACCATTCAAAATTAGAGAAAAAATATATAACAGGTTAAAAGGGTCGCAACAAACATTATGCAAAATCTAAAAAATAAAGAATAAAAGTGAAAAGGATTGGAAACATACTTTACTAGTCAATTATAGGAGATGGATCAAATTTGTCAAACTGAGAAGCTTAAGATCGACACTCTGGAAAGAAAACTTAAGAAATCAGCTACAGTGAATCAAAAGTTATCCGATTAAATCATTCCTTTGAGGAAAGAATTGGAAGATACTAAACAAGGAAAATAAAAAAAATTACTAGGTCAAATGAATACATCCTGTCATTAAAAGATCATCTCCAAAAACAAAGTGATGATGCTTACATGGTAATTAATGAACTTCAAATTCAACGTCAAACAAGACAACTTGACACCATCTCTCTAAACGAGAATAATTATGATTATAAGAGAATGCTTGATTAGTAGAAGAGTCAATTACGATAAAAAGAACAAGAAGTTGAAATACTACAAACTCATCTAAGGACAAATGACAAGTTTGCCAAAAGCGCAGAAGTATTGAATGAAATTTTGAGAAAGAAGAGATCACTATTTAAAAAATATGGTGTGGTATTCGAAGGCGGAATCATTAGGAAAGAATAGCATTCTTTCAATAAAAAAAATGAGCAAACTGATCAAGAGAAAAATAATACTGTGCAACTAAAGGAGTTGTGCTTTCACATAACTGTTCAATGTTGGAAGTGCACAATGGATGGACATGTTGGAAAGTTTTGTAACAATATAGTCTATTTTAAGTGCAATAAAATTGGTCACAAAGCTCATAAATTTGGAGAGTTAAGGAAATCCATCAAAGACTGGAAGAAGAAAACATATGAAGAATATCAACACATTCTTTATAAAGGAAGCAATACACCCGCAAATCAAGGAAAATAAAAATGTAGAATGATTTGGAGAAGGAATTCTATAGGTGAAGTTAAGAGCTTAGAAATGGTTAAGTCCCTTCTACAAAATGAAAATGTGGAGAGCTTGGGAGACCAGTCTATCTCCACTCCAACATAATATTAATTCATAGAAAGACAAACCCATCGTAGTAAAATGATTGTGCGCAAAAGTAGACTGCAACAAAAGGTAAGAAATAATGACTAGTGCGGTAGTGATAGTAGTGGAAATCAATTACTAGAATGCATTCGTATTTAGCAGGAACGGATGGTTAATTGAATTTGTACAATATCAATAAAAATATTGATAAAATCGAAACATTCAAGTTTTCAAAAAAAGACCAAATCTAGGTAAATCTGCAAAGAACAAAATTCATTAATGACGAAGAAAGGTTGCAAGATCCTTATAAGCTATGAATAGATCTAGTGTGAAACCCCCCACATCTATTGAGAGCATTAGCTACATATTGAAGAGTTATGAATGAAATATTGAATCTTGGAAGTGATGGAACCCAAGAGAAAATGCAAATCAAAGAACCCTTCAGTGAATGTGTAGGGAGAATTTGCATAAACCCTAAGTGTGTCTTCATCAAAGCCTTTAAAGGCTAGTCATGATTACATTCCTTCCTAAAAAACCTGATGCACCACATGTTAACTTTCCAAATGTAGAAGACTCAAACATACCAACATGAAAGGTTTCTGAAGGTGTAATAGTTGATGAAAATTTGCTCGGGCAATAGTACAAGTTCACATTTGCAGATCATGATGTTACTAACAATGAGAAATTTCCTGAACTGGTCATGGACAAATACATGGATAGGAAGGTTAGCATACACTAGTACAAAATGAGAGATAAATGACCAGGCGACCAAAACATTTGGTCTTCATATTTTTTTCAAGGGATAAATGACCAAACTTGAGCAATTTTAAGTGAGCCAACTAAAAATGACCAAGATAAATGACCAATTTGGTCATGAGATAAAATATATGACTAAATAACAAGTAACTAAATTAAAAATGACCACATAAGAATAACATTAAGAATATGAATTTGTTGTTTCTTTGGTCATTTTTAGTTGTGTCATTTTGACAATAGAAAATTACAATTTTGACAATTAATTTGTACAATTTAGTAAATTTTAACACTACAGATGGATTTAGAGACCCCTTTCTAGGGGGTCTTTGAATACATATGCAGTGTTTAAATTTAGTAAATTGTAACATTGTAGATGGATTTAGAGACCCGAGTGATGTTAATTGTGTCACTTAGGAATGTAAAATTGCAATTTTGACAATGAATTGTTATGATTTACTAAATTTTAACACTGCACATGGATTCATTTTCTAGGGGTGTTTGAATCCAAAGGGGTCTATAAATCCATCTATAGCTTTAAAATTTAGGGGTTCTCTTAATCTATCTACTGCTAGCACCCAAAATGACCTCCAAAGCTGTGAAAGAGGGAAAGCTGGGGTAACTTAGACTTATGCTACTGACCTAGCACAGTCTGAGAGGGATCTCTCTTGAAGTTCATAAAAACTGAAGATAATCAATAAAATTGTAGTCATGAGGAACCTACAGATTTGATACAAGACTGAAAATGATTAATGGTAAACACATAGTCTTCTTATTAATGATATTCAATCAAAGCAAACTTAGAAGGTCGCATTTCTCGAAAGGACAAGTTGTGTAAAAGTGTGGTGGGATAATCATAAGAGAAAAACGTTGGGAAATGGAGTCAAGGTGTTACACATAAATCAGACAGCAGTGTGGCAATGCAGACTATTAAAACAGAGGCAAGGTAGCTACCCTCTTGCCATCATAATGCTATTTTATGGTGATAAAAGAAGAAAGAGAGAACAAACCACTGATACGAGCACCCAACAAAGGTGAATTCGATATCAATTTTAGTGGCAATGTTGAGTGAACACTTGAGATAATAACCAGAGCTTGTTTCCAAGAATTCTAAGCTATTATACATTGATCTCATATATGAAAGAGAAAACATAATGTAAATGTATAACAGGAAACACGATCACATGAAGAAGAAGGAAAAAACAAACTACAAGTAAAGCAACACATGAATCTCTGTAAAATGTCTGCCATAGGCACTGCCAATTGTATTATGAAAAGTTTCAAAAAGAGATTGATCCCCAAGATTTAGCCAAATGGTTTTCCAACCCATTTATATCCTATTACATATCTATTTATAGGCTCACGGCCCTAGACCAAGCATCAAAAAATAGTTACAAAACATGCTGCAACTATGCTGCCACCTACACAATTTAGCTTGCTACCATTGATAGAAAACTACAAAAATGACAACGACGACTATCAGGAGAGCCATGACTGACAATAAAGGTGTCCCTTGCAGGGTACAAACTGCCATGGCTTCAATAGACACACTGAAATTTACCTCAAAACATAAGAGAAAAATGCCCATATGCTTAGCCAGAAATAGCCTTGTCGGGAAAGGAAAAGGAACACCGTGAATAGGTCGACACCTCATTCTATAGATTTCAATTTTCCCTGTGGATCGAAGAAATATTCTATTTTTAGGGGGTCATCCACTGGTGCTTTTTCAGCTGCGGGAGGATGTGTCACTTTCTCGGTGGGGATGATGTAGTCCTTGACAATATCCATGTCCTGATGAACGTCCTGCTTATCTCCTCTAGTCCCTTTCTTCTTTAGTTGATGTCGAACTTGCCTGTCCCTTTGTTGCCCTATGTGCTCTTCTGGTTTGCTGGCTGAGCTCTCCTCCATGTAGTCGAATGCTATCGGAGAGGAGGGAACATACTCCTCCTCCACCTCAGACCACACCTGTTCTGGCATGATAACCACTTGGGATCACTACCCACTCTCCATAACCTACTCTCAACTGAAAAATGCTCGAATGGTTGAGCTTGCCACCTTTCGGTATGGACATGAGCCGTGCACCAATGGGAGCCATGCTTATAACTACTGCGACAATGTCAAAATTCCTGAGCAATCATTTCGCGATGATGGTTTGACAAAATCTCTCACGCGATCAGCAATGATGCCCCAGACTTGAGCTGACGTGAAACATGATTAAATCGGTTCTCGTGATAGGTGGAAAGATGCCCAATGACATTGAGATGGAATCTATCTTGTTAGCTATCATTGGGTGACAAAGGAGGTTCCCCTTTGTATCTTGTCACCCTGATCGACCAGATACCGTAGATCTCGATCCCGCTCACAATTCGGACTGTTGAATGGCGCCACCCGTACCAACTTCGCAAAATTTGGACCCATCGACTTTGCGCACAAGTAACATTTGCGAATTTATCCTCAGCCATAGATCATCACCTCGCAAGATCTTAACCGTTAGAAGACGCAGAGCCTTAACCATACTTCACAAATTTGAATCATGATCTTTTTTGTGCAAGTTGTATTGCAAACAAAATATGGACCATCGATCTTCTCGATCCACCATCGATCAAAATTTAACATATCTGTCTATTAGTGCCCCTCCTGTGCCTAAACAACCCTTGTCCTTTTTCTGTGAAGAAAACCCTTGACCTTCGATATTCTCCAATATCGATCCACGACGTCTAAAGGTGTTATTATATACTGCAGGTGCAGTCTTAGCAATTTTATCTTCAGTTTTTCCATTACAACCTTTTGTTTTATCAATTTTTCTCACCTCGGATCAGGTCCATTTCACAGGGCTTTGAATGTTTCGACTTCTTGGCCGTGAGGATAGAGAGCCGGGGTTTCCTTTACTCAATGGAATGGGTTTTATCGCTTCCAACCATTTAGCACAATCCCGGTGGTAAGAATAGGCTCCAACTCGGGGATGCTACCATCCCTATGAGGTAGCAAAGAACCCCTAGTAGACTAGTGCCTCACCCATTGGGCCTTTTTCTCATCACAAAATCCGCAGCCTGTAGCCCTTTATTATTAAAAACTGAAAGCAAACTAAATATAGGAAACCATTATTATGCTTGGAAACTTCTAAAAGCATGCTCGCCATGTCGAGCTTATTTATGTACAAGCTATCTTACCCTACATGACCCTGATGGATTCCATATCATGTGATATGAAAATGCCAGTGCAGCCAGTCTAGCAATTGATGCCCCCAGCGGACTTTCTCACCACACTCAACCAAATTCAGACAACAAGAACGCAACACCAAGAAATATTGGCAATAGGGATGGTCTTCTTGGTGGGGACAAAACACCTTACCCCAGCTAAAAATTTTCTTCATATAGTCCACTATGGGGTCACATGAAATATGATGTTCTCTGAACTTATCTGTTATTTCCTTGACCAAGCGAATCTGCTTTAGTCGCCACTCTGGTTCTCTAGTAGACTACAGTTCTGCTTCCAGCCTAGCCAATTTTTCCTGCAAGGAGAGGTCGTTAGCTTGCTTACCTCTTTTGTTGCTCGCCTCAGGTATAGGGACAGAGTACTTGTGGTAAGCTTCAAATAAACCCTTGAGATCACCTATTTCTAGGATTTGACACAACTAAGCGGGACCAACCTCATGCACCTCCCTCGATTATGAACGAAGTTCTGCAACATGAGGAGATGCTTCAACATCTAGGACATTCATACCATTGATCCTTTGGCTTCTTGAAATCCTCGGATTAAAAACCTGATTTTGTGCTAGTGTCTCAAAAGAAAATCCTCTTTGGCTTTCAAAAGGATCAAGCAAAGAATTCTCCTCCTGAGACCAGGGTTCAAGAATAGAAAAACTAGTTTAAAACCATGTTGGCCATCCTAGTCAGCTTCTAGCATCTCAGCTATTTGGTCAACTTGTTGAAGATATACGTCGGGCCCAGGGATTTCTTCAAGGATTCCGTGCTCTTATTCATCCCTATTCCACAAAGAAAGCTCTGCTTGCTGGAGGCTTCCAGGAACTCCTTGATTACTAACTCTTCTTTCCTCCCATCGAGAAAGGAAAAGTTCTTCATGTAGAGCCTCGAAGGCTTCTTCATTCATGGATCTAAGAATTCCTTTTATTCTCGCGAATGAATCGACTTCGGGAAATAGGGCTTCACCACCCTCGGGCCTGATATTCTCGTGGATTACAATAGAGGAGTCAGGGATTGATGTTGTGTCCCTCTCCCTCACAAGTATTCCAGAATATTGAGACTGACTGCATGAAGGGATATTTCTATCACCTACGTCCAGGAAGCCTATGACCTCCTCATCTTTGTATTCATCATATATGGGCGGACCAAACCTTTCTTCGAGACTTTGCACTACAGAACTCTCCAAATGCTGAGTGTGACCTTCATCAAACATATTAGCATCATCTTCTTCTCTGAGCTTCAACCTCCTCCTCAGCTTATCTCTATAGCCATGCTATGGGACTCTTCTAGACATTCTAATATTTTCTTCGACCTCCACCACATCAATGAACATTGTTAAATTTTGAGCATTAATTCACAATACTCTAGGATCTTCACTGAGAGAACAACATATACAGTATATCAATGCATGACAATCACAGTAAGCATGACAAGCATCACAAGAATCAAAAGCATGAGAGACAAGAGACACAGAGTTTTCGTGGGGAAAACCCTAATGTGAAAAGCCCCACAACTTCCTCAGAGATAGAGAGAGCAATGGCTCAACCAAAGTACAACAAAAATACACTGAGATAGTCTCCTAGTAGCAGATGATCCTCCTCCTCACTAGTGCGCCACTTTCTGAGTGAGAGAGAGATACTTTTCCGAATGAGTAAAATAGAGATCTCCGATCTTTATTTATACTAACCTTTTTTCCCAATGACCTTATGGGGTCGACTTGTCTAGCTAGGTACATCCACATTATAATATATATAATTCAGGGCCAACCCCACATGGTGGTCTAATAACCCATGGGTAAGTACATAAACTTGCAACACTTGTCAATCCAAATGACGACACTTCCTTATAGAGGAATGACACATCTCTTATAAGGGTACAATAAATATATATAAAATACAGAGATGAAATACATTCCAAAGTTACATATACATCAACACTCCCTCTTAACTAGGAAGGTATTTCTCTACAGAGTTCTGCTAGACAAGTCTTCTTCTCGGGATCATCGTCATCATCATCGTCACTGCTGCTGCTATCTCAACCAATCTCTGACTCTACTCGTCATAGGAAGTTCTACAGAGCCAGTCCTTTTTCATACTGGATGTAGGCCCACCACCTGCAGGTCTTCATCATCACTGGCCATACTGTGGAATTCTCGAGACTTATTACGTGCGTCACAAAACCTAGCTGCAGCATCCCAGGCTATTACGAGCACACAGCTCTACCTATAGGATCTCCCAGGAGCACATTACATGTGACCCATCACAAAACCTAGCTGAAGCATCCCAGGCTGTTACGAGCACATGGCTCTACCTGCCAGATCTCCCAGGAGCACATTACATGTGATCTCACCACAAAAACTCGGCTGAAGCATCCCAGGCTGTTACGAGCACACAACTCTACCTGTCGGATCTCCCAGGAGCACATTACATGTGGTCCACCACAAAACCTAGCTGAAGCATCTGAGGCCTTTTTCATCCTGTCCAGATCTCCCAGGAGCAAATTACATGTGGTCATGGCAAAACCTAGCTGAAGCATCTAAGGCCTTTTTCATCCTGTCCAGATCTCCCAGGAGCAAATTACATGCCATAGGACAAAACCTCGCAAGAGCATCTGCCAGATATCCCAGGGCACAAATTACATGCCATAGGAAAAACCTCGAAAGACTATCTGTAGATCTCCCAGGGCACAAATTATATGTCCTCCCAAGCAAAACCTTGAAAGAGCATTTTCCAGATGTCCTAGGGTACAAATTACATACCATAGGCAAAACCCTGAAAGACCATCTGCAAATCTCCCAGGGCACAAATTACATGCTTATCTGCACAACCTGTTCCACGGCCACAGAGTATCAACCTGATACTCACCATACATCATCCTAATGTACACATGATCACCCTGATCATCATCACTGCAACATCCTATTGCATGTCATCTGGATAAGCTCGTCATCCACGATCATCCTGATCATACAATGCATCAATCTGATGCACACCAAGTATCTACCTGATACATATCATCATACATAGTGTATCCACCTGATACATAGATACATGATCCACACAATGTATCCATCAACATACATGATCTACCTGATCATACCTGATACATATCAATATACATGATCTACTTGATCATACAATGTATCCACCTGATACATATACAGATACATGGTCCAAGCATCCAACATGATGCATATACAAAATACATACAAATGATCCAACCGATCATATCCAGCATCTAACATGATGCGTACATACATATAAATGATCCAACTGATCATATCCAGCATCCAACATGATGCGTACATACATATAAATGATCCAACTGATCATATCCAGCATCCAACATGATGTGTACATACATATACATAAAAATGATCCAACTGATCATATCCAGCATCCAAAATTATGCGTACATACATATACAAAAATGATCCAACTGATCATATCCAAGTAGAAACCGGAACATCATCCTGATGCTTGTCATCCAGCGCTTACATCCACAGCCATGTGAAGGATCCTCCTTCCAACATGCTTGGAATGGCTTCAGCAAATGTGTCCATCACTTCTTCCTCGAACTGTCATCATTTTGAAGAACGCCAAGCCTCTCCCTAAAGTACTCGAACTTCACCCTAGCTAGTGGCTTTGTCAGCACATCTGCAATATGCTCGTCCGTCGCAACATACAGGAGCTTCATAGCTCCTCTTTGCACCATATCCCTGATATAGTGATATTTGATCTCTATGTGTTTTGACCTGTCATGAAACACCGGATTCTCGGATAGCTTCACACAACTCTGGTTATCACAGAAGATACCAGTAGCATCCAACGGGAGATCAAATAAGTCAGACAGTAGCTTCCATAGCCATACTGCCTCACAACTAGCTGAACAGGCTGCAATATACTTTGCCTCAGCTGTACTCAGTGCTATGCAGGACTGCTTCCTGCTAAACCAAGAGATCACACCTGATCCCATACTGAAGCAGCACCCAGATGTGCTCTTCCTATCGGCAGCACTGCCATCCCAATCTGAATCAACATAACCCTGCAGGTTAAACTTTTGATTCGCTTCATACTTGAGCCCAAAATCCACTGTACCCTTCAGGTACCTCAGAACATGCTTTACAGCCACCAGGTGAACACTCCTCGGATCTGTCAAGAACTGGCTCAATGTGTTCATAGCAAATCAAATATCTGGTTTCGTGTTCGTCAGGTACATCAAGCACCCAATCATCTGACGATACATAGAGACATCAGCCGGCTTAGATGAAGCATCGCATAGAAGCTTCAGATTCGATGCCATAGGTGTGGCCATGGCCTTGCAATCCATCATCCTGAATCTCTTCAGGATATCTACTGTGTACTTCCCTTGACCAAGGAAGATCCCACCTGCACTCTGCCACACCTCCATACCTAGGAAATAGTGCATCATTCCCAAATCTTTCATATCGAATTCAGCAGCAAGCTTCCTCTTAGTATCTGCAATCAGTCTGTCATCTCCTATTACAAATAAGTCATCCACATACAGGAGTAGAATCACAGGATTCCCTTCCTCAACCTTGTAGTAAAGGTTAGAATCCGCTTTACTCTTGGTAAAGCCCAAACTAGATAGGAAACTGTCCATCCTACCATACCAGGTTCTGGGAGCTTGCTTCAAGCCATATAAGGCTTTCTTCAATCTGCACACATATGACTCCCTATCATGTATTTCAAAACCGAGTGGCTGTTCCACATATACTTCCTCTTCAACTACACCATTCAAGAAAGCAGTCTTGTCATCCATTTGGTGTATTTTCCATCTCATTGCTGCAACTAGGGAAAGTACTGTTTTGATGGAAGTATACCTGGCTACAGGTGCAAAAGTTTCTTCATAATCTATTCCCTCTTTCTGAGAGAAGCCACGAGCTACGAATCTTGCCTTGTATTTCTCTACACTGCCATCTGCAGCATGCTTGATTTTGTAGATCCATTTGGAAGTCACAACAGACTTCTCTTTAGGTCTTTGGACAACATCCCAAACATCATTCTTCATTATTGCTTGGTATTCCTCAACCATGGCATCCTTCCATTCTTTCTTTTCCGTTGCTTCTTCGTAACTGGAAGGCTCTTTGTTCATAATGTCACAGAGTAAAGCAACATAGCTGGTATGTGATCTGGTTCTCTTCTTTGCTCTATGTTCTTCTTCTGGAATGCCAAATCTTTCTGCATCTTGAATGAGCTCTCTAGCCCATGCAGGTTTCCTCTTGTGAGAGTTATCCTCACGGGGTGGATCTACAGGTTCTTGTGGATCTTCAAACTCACGAACAACTTCTGGAACTGCTTCAGTCATGGTAGTGTCTTGAAATCTGGTTTCCTTAGGTTCTTCATAAACCTCGATAGGTGCCTTCCTTGATTTGATGAATGTTGAGTTTTCATCAAATGTTACATCCCTGCTGACATCAATCTTCTTGAACCCTGGAAAGTATATTCTGTAAGCCTTCGAGCTTTCACTGTAACCCACAAAGATACCCTTCTTTCCTGAAGGATCTAGTTTAGTCCTCTTTTCTTTTGGGACATGAGTGTATACTGGACAACCAAATATTCTAAGAAGGCTGACTTCAGGTTTCTTACCAGAAAATAACTCTTCTGGTGTCTTGTTGTCCAATATCTTGTGGGGTGTTCTGTTCTGCACATATACAGCTGTTCTAGCTGCTTCTTCCCATAGATGCATAGGTAGATCCTGGTCATGGAGCATTGCTCTTGCTGCTTCCATGATTGTTCTATTCTTCCTTTCTACAACTCCATTCAGTTGTGGATTGTAAGGAGTAGTCAACTCCCTCTTAATCCCTGAATCACTGCAAAGATTCTTGAAGTCACCTGAGGTGAATTCTCCACCATTGTCGGATCTGAATGTTTTGATCTTCTTGTCAGTTTGATTCTCCATCAAGGTTTTGAATTCCTTAAACTTATCAAACACCTCATCTTTGTTCTTCAAGAAGTATACCCAAGTCTTCCTGGAGAAGTCATCAATAAATGAGACATAGTAAACATACCCACTTAGAGAACTGGATGACCTAGGACCACATACATCTGAGTGGATGATTTCCAGGATGTCTTTTGCCTTGCTTTCACTGCTTGGGAAAGCCTTCTTAATGTTCTTACCTTTTGCACATCCTTTGCAAACACCTTCATGTTTGGTCTTGATTTCAGGAAGACCCTCTATAGCCTTGCTTGCAATTGGAAGTGCCTTATAGTGCATATGAGCAAGTCTTCTATGCCAAAGCTCACTTGGCTCCATGGATTCATGTACCATGGCATGTTCAGGTTGTCCCTTCAATTTATACAAACCTCCCTCTTGCTCTCCAATCACTACTGCATCATCTATGTTCTTTCCCTTTGACCACATTAGGACTTGGCCATCCACAAATGCAACCCTCATGCCTTTTGCATCCAATGCAGAGATGGAGAGTAAGTTCTTCTTGAGCCCAGGTACATAAAGAACTTCTTTCATCTTCAAAGATTTTCCAGAATCTAGGTTGTAGGAGGATTCACCACTTCTTTTGATTGGGTATTGATAATCATCCCCAAGTTTCACCTTATGGGGTGATTCATGTTTAGATAGATTCACAAAAGATTCCTTAAACCCAGTCATGTGTTTGGAAGCCCCACTATCAATCAACCAATCATTACAACCATGGGAGATGGTGCCTATGAGAGCAGAGATTAGAACATACTCTTCTTCACTTGATGAGTTATCATCACTTTCTACCCTAGCCTTCTTCTTGGGTGGTTCATCATCCTCAGCAGCATGAGCATGAAACCTTCTTTTGCTTCCCTTCTTCTTCTTGTTGGAGTTGTTGTTGTCCTTCTTGTTCTTGGGACAATTTATGGCAATATGTCCTTTCTCATTATAGGTGAAGCATATTCTTCTTTCTTTGAAGTGATGTGAAGATTTCTTGGAGTGAGATGGCTCTCTCTTGGACTTCCCTTTCTTGGTGTGAGCTGTGAGAGCTTGATCTTCATTCCCCATCTTTTCTTCTCATGCCACAAGCCTTACTTCTTCTTGTGAGCATTCTTCCCGTAGTCTACTGAAGGAGATCAACTTCTTCCTTGCACAAATTCCTTGGATAAAGGAATCCCATGACCTGGGTAGGCCATTTAGAGTGGTCATCACCACTTCACCATTCTCCACCATTTCATCCACTGCTTCTAGTTATTCCTTGATCTGGGAGACCCTTGAAAAATAAGATTGAATGGTTTCTCCATTCTGAAACTTTACTCCTTTCAATTGGTTCTGCAGGGTCATCTTCCGATTTATGTTCTTCCCTTCAAATAGCTTGGTCAAAGAGTCAAACATCTCCTTGGGTGTCTTTAGAGAGGACACATGGGGTATGAGATGATCTTTAATGGAATCAGCAATGATTCTCTTTGCCTTGACCAAGTTCTTCTTATGCAATACCTTGGCCTCTTCATCCTCTGGGATAGGGATGTCTTCTTTCACATATGAGTCCAACTCATTTTCTTCCAGGATTAACCCAATCCTATACTTCCAAGCTCGAAAGTTATCAGCTCCTTCAAGCTTATCCTCAAGCTTGGTGTGGTGAGACATCTTAAAGAGTACTTCAAATGGAAATAGAAAAGATTTAGATCTTACCACTTGAAATGCTGAAAAATGGATCTCGTCCCGCATTAGGGTTTGTCGGAAAAACCCTAAAAATTCAAAATGTAAATTTCAAATTTCTAAAAGGATAGAAAGATGCGCCTTGATGAGCTGATCAACCTGGTCCATTCAGAATTTGAGATCAGCAAAGCTTTACCCTTTAGATTTGTATTTTTGTCCTCCTGGGTTCACTAGGGAGAGCCCTGAATTAGGGTTTGATTTTCCCGAAGATCTACCCAGCCAAAAATCTCGATCCAAAACTCTAAACTTTGATTTTTGCAAGGAGATTCCAGCTATGTCTTCAGATTTCATAAATTCCTATTTTTGTGGAAACCCTAATTTTTAGGGCCAAATTTGAAAGTGCTCGGAATTGAATTCTGATTGGCCAGATAGATGCGCCTTGATGAGTAGAGTCAATCTACTATACTACTTTTCCAAAATCTGTGGAGAGAAACCCAATAAAAAAGAAACTCAAGTTTCCGTCACTGCAAAATGTCTTCTTCTCAGGTTAGCTCTGATACCATGTTAAATTTTGAGCATTAATTCACAATACTCTAGGATCTTCACTGAGAGAACAACATATACAGTATATCAATGCATGACAATCACAGTAAGCATGACAAGCATCACAAGAATGAAAAGCATGAGAGACAAGAGACATAGAGTTTCCGTGGGGAAAACCCTAAGGTGAAAAACCCCACAACTTCCTCAGAGATAGAGAGAGCAATGGCTCAACCAAAGTACAACCAAAATACACTGAGATAGTCTCCTAGTAGCAGATGATCCTCCTCCTCACTAGTGCACCACTTTCTGAGTGAGAGAGAGATACTTTTCTGAATGATTAAAATAGAGATCTCCAATCTCTATTTATACTAACCTTTTTTCCCAGTGACCTTATGGGTCCGACTTGTCTAGCTAGGTACATCCACATTATAATATATATAATTCAAGGCCGACCCCACATGGTGGTCTAATAACCCATCGGAAAGTACACACACTTGTGACACTTGTCAATCCACATGATGACACTTCCTTATAGAGGAATGAGACATCTCTTATAAGGGTACAATAAATATATATAAAATACACAGATGAAATACATTTCGAAGTTACATATACATCAACAAACATGTGCTGCAAATTAGCAGAACTTCTCTCCAAGAGAAGAAGAGATAAATCAGGAGGAAAAACAGATGCATAGAGTAACTTAGCGGCGTTTTCCAAGGGCTGAATTTCCTTAGGCATATTATAATAGAAACTCGTGAACCTCCTGTTAAAGCTGGACATGGTCTTGTCTTCCTAGCTTTTGATGGAGTAAATGTAACATCCCAAAATTTTACAAAAATTTAAAAATTTTCAACGTAGCTTTTAATGCATATATTAACTATGCAGAGTTATAATAAATGCTTCTATGTTGTCTTGCTGTACTAAATGTTTGTAATGATCATAAAAGTATTGTTTGTGACATGATAATTAATATCTACATTTGGATGCTATTGAATGTTCTTCTCATCTTAGCTACATTTTTATATTACTTATGTCAATGTTCAGTCGATATAATGTTTATAAGTGCTAACTGTTGTTCTTATGTTGATGATGAAAGGGATCCTAATGGTACCTCGAGGCTTACTTAGCGTTCATGCTAAAGTATTTGAATCATTCCTTTCATAGATTACAGGTAAGAGCATTGATGTTTATGAAGTGTGACAGAAGAATTCCTAACTAGTTTTAGTAAGCTCCAAATTTCTTAATGGTTTTAGAGAATAATAATGAAATGTATCCGAGTGAGATATCTTCAGTTATAATATGGTTTTAATATTAAAATGCATAGTTTCTATACTTATTCTCATTTCCCATACTATTGATTTCATACTTTGTACATTACATAAATAGGTTAATAATATTATGATGACCTTACTAAGTCTTAAAAATTGTGAGCTATGTACTTCGTGCTCTATCCTATGTTTTACAAACCTTATGTAATTACCAAGCTGATTCTATTCTATGCAAACTATATGTAAATATCATACAAATCCTTTGATATATCGACTATATGCAACTATTGTGCATTTCTATTGTGCAAGAACTATATGCAAAGTCATATGCATATCCTATAGTATAACTATACATCATTTTACAATATAATTCCTAGAATGTAACTATATACAAATCCTTTGTATTTTCTATAGCCTAAAAACTATATGAATTTTCTATGTAATTTCGATTTGCATATAAACTATATGTATGATATCGTATAGCTCCTATAGCATACAAAATCCATGCAATAATTTATGCAATGGTCTTATGTATGAATTAATATAACCAAAGTATGAGCATCATCATGACCCTTTTGAATCATATGATCGATGCCTAGTGACTTGATACCAATACAAACTATGACTTACCAAATGATATATGTTATGACCGGGTTGCAACCATGTTCAACGTGGCAACGTGTGATAAGGTTTGGATATTAATGATGTAGTGGAAACTGTATTGGCGGGCATTTGCAGCCACCCTTGGCATTTAGTACTCCTATCTATCAGTTTAGTGGAATATCACCGTCGTTGCCATCGTGGTTATCAACATGTGAAGGTATTGTGATAGAGTAGTCAACGTGGTCGAGTTGTATTTGATTTAGTTTGAAAGTTGTCCTAGTTGGTCTCCACGGTGGCCATGGTTATTAATGTTGTCATAACTATGGTGGTTGCTTGGGGATATGAGGTGCTTATCAAGTGATCTCCACCGTTGATCATACGTGGTCTTGGGATTTGGAACTTAACCCTAATCTCCACTACGTTTCAAAGTTATTGTTTTCCTTTGGCATTCAAGGTGTTGGAGAGTGGCTCTGTGGAGAGGCCGACGGGCCGAGAAACTCTAGGGTTTCGTTAGCAGGTGTTTGGGAGCTTCTCCATGATTCAAAATAGTGACCTGTTGGGTTTTCTGATACTAGTTGTTATTTTTAAGAGCCAAGCTTTACTATGAGAGTTTGCAGCAATGGTTTTGAATTTTTGCAGACTCCGGGGTTGAAGATAAACTCATGTGTAGGTTGAACCAGTGGTTGGTGTTCTTGTATGATAAGTGGTAAATCTCATAGTTGTTTTCAACCTTTGTTGCATTCGGTGGTGGGGTGATGGATACATTTTACAGTGGCTATGGTGTTACTGCTCCATAAATAGCTATTTAAAGGTAATGTTTCAGGTTCGAAACCTGTCTCCTTCTACATTGTTTTAAGAGTTGCAGTCATTGTTATTTTTCCTTACTGAAACTTCTTTCATGATACTTGTTTGACCATACCTTATTCATGTGGAAGGTTCCTTTGACATTCATTTCCCAAGCTTGAGTTTTGATAACTGGCAGCTGCATAAGAAATGGTAAGCTTCAGTGGTTTCCCTGATGCTTCGGTTAGGTGACTGTTGGACCTTCTTGTGTTCTTAGCCAAGACTTTATGTTTATTGTGAGGCTATGGAAAGTGGCCACCATCAAAATGTTGTGAGTTGTCTGGCAGCTTGGGGAGGATGAAATCCTGAAGCCATTCGGCGTTAAGCCTATGGTGTTTGTTTTCAGCGTAGATAATTTGTAAAAGGATGTAACTATTGAGAGGGTTTTATCCCTTGGCTATTCTAGTTAAAATAAAATAATTTGGTTCCAAACTTCATGATGTTTGCATGTTTGAGACTGTGAGCGATGCTCAAGTATATGTGATAATGTAATGTGTTTTTTTATGAACTATTGTGTTTTTAAAAGATGGTTGCGATCCATGGGTTTATCCTTTTGCTGTGCAGTCGAAACCCTAATCTGTAGGTTTCAATAGGAGCTTTGATAACCTGTGTTGATTGATATCAATGTCGTTGTTTATGGTGATGGCCGAGAGCCTAAACTCAATTTTTTTATTTGTAACTTTGAAACCCTAACCTATACGGTTCAGGAGGTGACTATGGAAAATTTTTAATGTGGAACTTTGAAAATAAAAATCTACTTTTCATGTATTTATGTGGTTTTGCAGTTAATGCTTACAATAGAGATGTGATATTGCTGTCTGATGTTGGTGCCGAGATACTCATTTACTTTAGTCTTAAGCAATGTATAAGATAAATGTTTTTGTGACTATAATTTATGATGTTGAAATGATTTCTAAAATGTCTAAGTATAGGAGTTAAGGATTCTGATGATAAAAGGATATTCGTCCAATTAGACTTATTCTATGTTTAAGAAGTTGTGATAAAGGTGATATGAGTTAACAAGTTCTGGTTTCTCCATTTGACCTGTTAGTTACTTCGAATGTGGAAGTTAGTAATTGTTTTGACATTAAAAATATAATATAATACAGGAATGAATAGAAGTTTTTGCAAGGTTTGGAAAAACATGGAAAACATAAAACCTTAGATTATTCTATTCCCGTAAGAAGTAAAATTATAATAAAATGCTATAAATACTATTTAATTTGCAGTTGTTATAATTTCCTGAATATTGAATTAAAGAAATACAATGAAACTATAACACTATACTATTTGAAAAGAAATAAATGACCTAAAGTGTAAACCCTAGGTTTTTGTACAGAGATAAAATATTTACTTATATTACTATGTAACAGAAATATTATAATGCTTGTATTATGAAATGTTGTTTATAATTCCTGAGTCTAAACATATATTTTGTATTACGAAATATAACTGATAAGAAATATTAGTGAAACACAACAGCATTAATCTATTCATTCATTTGGCAATCTGCCTATCATTCATCTAACTTAATTCTCCTTCTCTGCAATAGAGTACTATACAGAAAACAGTATGGGGAAAAATACAGAGAAGTTATTTGTTCAATAATTTCATTTACTTAATCATCATTACACAAAATCAGGACTAGATCAGGATTCAAAACAAATACTTCTGTATGATGATAACTTATAAATACTAAATCAATAATTGCAAAAAATAATTTAACTACTTAGAAATAGAAAAGACAAGTAGAACCTGTAACAGATGATAGGGTGGACAAACACCCAAGGAGGCATGTTCCTCCCAACCTTCTCCAGAAGAAGCAACCAAACTACTTGCCTCCTTTGGACCCCCGAGTTTGTTTACTGAACCACCAGGTAGATGGACTCCGTGTAGAAGCAAGGCACTTAGAAATTGTACAGGAAACAAACTATTAAGACTTGCTCCTCAGCTTTTAGGACTCTGCACTCAGCAGTATAATATGCAAACTTACACCATGATCAAAAACTAGCATATCCCCTCATCAAATCTCTTGGGTGCAAGCAGCAAAACCCCAAGGTAAATTTTCTCATGAGGAAAAGTGATGAACCTCAATCCAAAATTTGATGGCTCTTTTAAAGATTGCCTAGGTCTTTAGTGGTTAGTTTTCAATAATGAGCTTCAAGCTCCAGTCCCATCTTTCAGGGCACTAAGACCACAATTCAATGGATTTGTCCCATACCAACATCCAGTTACTTGCCTCATGAAGCTGCCATTTTTCCATTTCCTTCTACCCCAGATTCCATTCCACCTATTGGGTCAGTAAACACTCTTTCAATAGTCCCCTTAGGTGTTTGTCTCCTATTTAATTTATTTAATAATAAAAGATTGTGCAAATTACGGTCAACCTTGGACACTTGTCCAATATAAAACTTTACAATAAAAGTTAAGATAGTGTTTCCAACATAAAAAAAATTTCAGCAAAAAGGGTATGTTATAGTAAAACTTTGAAAGAACTAGGTCCCTTGACCTCCTCCTACCCTGAAACTCCAGAAAAGCATCAGATAGTTTATCCCACGTATGAACGGACTCAGGCTGCAAGTGTTTGAACCATTCGTTCACATCTCCTTGGAGGGATTGGGCAAAAATTCTCATACAGACATTGTCATGTTCTATTTCAAAAAGGTCCAGAAAATGCTCAAATCCTTGAAGATGTTTCTCAATAGTAAGGATTTTGGAGTCTCCATAAAAAACAGGGACGTATTCACGGTATTTTGGAGGAAATTCATATAGGACCGAGGATAGCTTCAAAGGGATATATCTTAGATGAGATCTGGAAGGTGAAGGAGTATGCACCAGGGGAACCTTATTAGCCTCACTCTCATGGGGTTTGCGAAGTTGGGTATGGATTTTACATGATCCAAAAGAAGGGGTGGGTTTAGCTCTGGGGGTGGAGGGAGAATGTACTTTTTCAAGATCTAGCAAAGAATATACAAAGGAGGCTCTCTCATAACCTAGAGCTCTTCGGCAAGACAGATAATTTTTGATATATATACATAAGGGTAAAAGGAGACCAATACAGAAGAATAGGACCTCTTTGAAAATATTTACACCTTGATACCTGGACCTTAATTCTTCCATATATAAAGCAGATGAGCTCATCCTCCAGTCAAGTCTGCAAATTGCATCATGAGTGGAGTCACCAAATGTTTCTCCAGTGGAGCTACCTCTGTATCAAAATCTCAATGAGTGGAGTCACCATGTGAAAGATGTATAGCTCTTTCCATGTCTGACTGTTGTTCACCATCAACAATTAGGTCTGAAATGTTGTCATTCTCATAGGGATGATAGAACCTTTGTTCCCCGGCAGTGGCACCAATTTTGTTAGCACCCAAAATGACCCCCAAAGCTATGGAAGGGGGCAAGTTGGGGTAACAACAAAAGCACTTTAGACTTATGCTACTGACCCCGCACAGTCTAAGAGGGATCTCTCTTGAAGTTCATAAAGACTGAAAATAATCAATAAAATTGTAGTCATGAGAAACCTACAGATTTGATAGAAGATTGAAAATGATTAATGGTAAACACACAGTCTTCTTATTAATGATATTCAATCAAAGCAAACTTAGAAGGTCATATTTCTCGGAAGGAAAATTTGTGTAAAAGTGTGGTGGGATAACATAAGAGAAAAATGTTGGGAGATGGACTCAAGGTGTTACACATAAATCAAATAGTAGTGCGGCAGTGCTGACTATTAAAACAGAGGCAAGATAGCTACCCTCTTGCCCTTGTAATGCTATTTTCGGGCGATAAAAGAAGAAAGAGAGAACATACCACTGGTATGAGCACCCAACAAAGGTGAGTTCAATATCAATTTTAGTAGCAATGTTGAGTGAACATCTAAGATAATAACCAGAGCTTGTTTACAAGAATTCTAAGCTATTATACACTGATCTTAGATATGAAAGAGAAAACATAATGTAAATGTATAATAGGAAACATGATCACATGAAGAAGAAGGAAAAACAGACTACAAGTAAAGCAACACATGAATCTTTGCAAAATGTCTGCCATAAACACTGCCTATTATATTAATTAAGAAGTTTCAAAAAGAGCTTGATCCCCAAGCTTTAGCCAAATGATTTTACAACCCATTTATGTTCTATTACATAGATATTTATGGGCTCACGGCCCTAGAACGAGCATCAAAAAATAGTTACAAAACATGCTGCGACTATGTTGCCACCTACACAATTTAGCTTGCTACCATTGATAACAAATTACAAAAATGGCAATGACGGCTATCGGGCGAGCCGTGACTGATGATACAGGTGACTTTTGTAGGGTACAAAATGTCGTGGATTCAAAAGACAGACCCAAATTTACCTCAAAACAGAAGAGAAAGATGCCCATACACTTAGCCAGAAATAGACTTGTTGGGAAAGGAAAAGGAACGTCATGAACAGGCCGACACCTCATTCTGGAGCTTTCAATTTGCCCTGTGGATCGAAGAAATCTTCTATTTTCAAGGGGTTATCCACTGGTGCTTTTTCAGCTGTGGGAGGATGTGTCACTTTCTCGGTGTGGATGATGTAGTCGTTGACAATGTCCATGTCCTGATGAATGTCCTACTTGTCTCCTTTGGTCCCTTTCTTCTTTAGCTGACGTCGAACCTAGCTGTCCCTTTGCTTGCCTGCATGCTCTTCTGGTTCACTAGATGAGCTCTCCTCCATGTGGTTGAATGCTATCGGAGAGGAGGGAACATCCTCCTCCTCCACCTCAGATCACACCTGTTTTGGAATGATAACCACTTCGGCTCTCCGCCCACTCTCCATAACCTGCTCTCAACTGAAAAATGCCTGAATGGTCGAGCTCTCCAACTTCCGATATGGACGTGAGCTGTGCACCATGGGGAGCCATGCTTATAACTACCACGAAAATGAAGGTAGTCCTGAGCAATCATTTCGCCATGATGGCCTGACAGGATCTCTCACGCGAGCAACAATTATGCCCCATACTTGAGCTGACGTGAAACATTATTAAATTGGTTCTCATGATAGGTGGAAAGATGCTCGATGGCATCCATCTTGTTAGCGATCATTGGGTGATAGAGGAGGTTCCCCTTTGTAGCTTGTCTCCTTGATCGACTAGATACCCTAGATCTCGACACCGCTTGCAATCCGGACCGTTGAATGGTGCCACCCCTACCAACTTCGCAAAATTTGGACCCATCAACTTTGCGCACAAGTAACATTTGCGAATTTATCCTCAACCATAGATCATCACCTCGCGAGATCTGAACCGTTAGAAGATGTGGAGCCTTAACCATACTTCACAAATTTGAATCATGATTTTTTTCGTGCAAGTTGCATTGCAAACAAAATATTGTACGTTGATCTGCTCGATCTATCGTCGATCAAAATTTAACACGTCCACCGATTAGTGCCCCTACTACACCTCAACAACCCTTGTCCTTTTTATGCGAATAAAACCCTTCACCATCGATCTACTCCGATCTCGATCCACGTCGTCTAAAGGTGTTATTATATACTGCGGGCACAATCTTAGCAATTGTATCTTCGGTTTTGCCATTAAATCCTTTGGTTTTATCAATTTTTCTCACCTTGGATCAAGTCCATTTCATAGGGCTTTGAATGTTTCGACTTTATGGGCTGTGAGGACTGAGAGCCGGGGTTTCCTTTAGTCAATCGAATGGGTTTTATCCCTTCCAACCACTTAGCACAATCCGGTGCTAACATCTATAATGTTAAAATTTAGTAAATTGTAACACTATAGATAGTCACATTGCACAAGCAATATAGTGGAAGGAAAAATCTCTATATACATGAAGCACTTATTTTTCCTCTGTTAGACTAATTAGAGGTAAGCTTTGTTCTATAGATAGTAAAACACTTATTTTTCCTCCTTTAGACTAAGTGAAGGTAAGATTTTATATATAGACAAATTGACAATCAAGAGACAAATTATTCATATCATAAGCACTTGTATTTCACTAAAGTTCCAAGACAAAGAGAGACTTTTATATTAAACCAATCTAACGAGCACAAACAATGTTAAACTTACAACAATATCAATTATTTAGTCATGATTGTAAGATATGATAACTCCTTATTGGTAAGCAATTAGTTGATCAATCTTGTATTAAATTAGATACGTAGGGTATACACCTTGAAAAAATACAATTATATACATGGAATTAAAAAATACATAATAAGTGATCTTACATACCATAAGACAAAAATATTTATTTAGCAATATTAAAATATGTGACACACTAATAATATTAACAATTGTGAAGCACACTCCTCTATGTTAAACCTGTAATCATATTAGTGATAGGAGACCTAATTACGGTTACTCCACCCGATGTACACTAGACCTACCCATGAACAACCAAAAGTGTGTTTATATAAATAAAATAAAGTTGTTACTAAGTATTTTAAGAACTAGATTATTCCCCAAGATTATCAAAACTAAGCGAGGGATTCAGTTCTGATAGTAAAGGTTTTAAATCCTATGGGGAGATGAGGACAAAGACATCAAACCGAAAGAAAATCCATTGGAACCAAACGACCAAAGGGAAAATGGTTTCCATGGATGCCATTCTAGTGCAAGTGTAATGGTTTTTAGCTACCAATGATGATATCACACATATTCATGGATTACTCAAGCAACACAAAGAATATCTAAGTGAGCAAGGCCTTAGACTGTCTTCCTTTGTTACTCAATTGGACCCTACCAAGAACTCTCTTGGTTATCTATATGTGATGTAGGTGCAGTTTCCATGCTTCACATCCATTCTTGTATGAATTTATATGCAGTTGTTTTGTCTTATGGTTAATGGTTCGTGTTTATGGGATCCAGGGCTTAATTTTACTGGCTTTGATGCTTTGAATATGATTTTTCTATGTTCTTGGATGGTTTTGATGCAATATTAATCCTCGAGAGAATTGATTAGATTAGAGAGGAATTGTCTTTGAATGTACTTGTGTTTTGTCTTCATGTTGCGGGCGCATAGTAAAATTGCTCTTCTTCTGTCACATGACTAAGGGTGTTAATTTGATTGTTAATAGATGCCATCTAATTTGTGAGGTCTGAAGCAAAGGTAAGGGCCGAAATACATTACTGAAATTTATACTCTGTATACTGATACTCCTTATACTTCAAAGCAAGGATGAGGAAAGGAAAAAACTCACGGGCACAGGATTGAGGATCACACCTGCAAAACATAGCAATTTCTCAAATATAAAATATTTTCTTAAGGTGGGCATACCCATGCTCAGTAGTAAACAAGCATGGCCACGAACAATACACAGTGGATCCATGTCAAAAGTAAATTTTTCAAAAGTGTAAACATGCACTTTGATGAGTGCGAGAACAAGGTGTTCATTGAGCTTCTAACATGGCAGTCTAATCTTGCGCAGCTCAAGCAGTGCATCGATGAGTGATACAACTATTTTTTCCAAGGTCTTCAATACTAACCGATGATAGTACAAGTTTATATCATGTGAATAGATGATCTGATGTCGAGCATAATAAAACACTATCTGATTACCAGTAATTGATGTATATGGTTAACAGATGCAAAGAGACCCACCGATAATGATGATGGACTCTAAGGTATTGAGTAAAAACTAGCAAGTGTGAATAGATGTTATGAAGTTGAACACTTGTAGAGTCAAAAAATCAGGGGTCATTGATGTATACCCACTGTCATTTGCGAGGAAACCTGCCACTAATGACTGCAAGATCCAAGGTACTCTTGGGTTTCTAGATCTATGTCCTAGATGATGATTTGATGTCGATAGGAATAGATCCATCAGAAGGAGAGAATTAATGCATCCCACATCAACCGATATGAAACGAAGATCAATAGTCTGATATAATTTAGTAGAACTACAGGATTCAATACTGTATATTGACACAAGGAAGGCCAACATGATTGGTCAGGAGTATTTGAGGAATGGATGACTCAGTTTGGACTTCCCTTGAACACATAACACAACGCAGAATGGACACTTGGCAACATAGGACTTTGAGTAACCGACCTTAATGAAATATGCTAATTCCAGATGCAGTAACGAAAGCTCCATTGGTGACAGGAAGGATAACCCATCGGTGGAGATCTGTTCAAAATACTGGTACAATTTCCTAAGGAAAATGCAGATGGTGTACTGATAGCGGATACAATATTATGTGTCGTGTTCAAGGGAAACAAGGACTGATTGTTGCCGTTTTCTTCGAAGTTTATAATATGAAGTGATTCAAGTCTCTCCCTTTTTTCGGATTTTTGTGTTTTCCAATTTTTTTAACCTTTTTCATTTATTAGCTTGAAAAAGGAATAAAGCATGCTATGATACATTAGAGGAAATGAGTGTCTCAAGGGCATGCGCCTAAATGTAAAGGGCATGGATTAGGCCAAGGCAAAGATCCATATTGCAAACAAGGGTTGAGCTAGTTATGTACACTCTTACAGATGTTTCCTCCATGGGTATGGGTCAAATATACAGAAGCAATGGTTTATAGGCATCTTGTAATAGAAAGTGACTGCAAAGGAAAATAAGCAACATAAGAAACAAGGAACAAAGCAGTTTGCACGGATGTTAAAGTGGATATTTTAACACAAGCTTATGTAAAATGACAAAAAATTGGGAGCCCATCGGGATATGGTCAGAAATGTATGAAAGAGAAATATGTGGTCTCAAACTCCAAGTCATGATGGGACTAATAGGGCTCCTAGGCCTATGAGAATAAATCAGCATGGGCACCAAAATGGTGATGGGGTGCTGACTAGGGTGTCCCATGTTCAGTAGGCTCTTCTGTCAGAATGGTGGAAAATACGGATATGAAGGGATGATCCACCCATTTCCAACAGGTTCCATCCTATGGTGAGTTTGGGTTGCAAAAGGTTCAAATGCATCTTCACAAAGGGATAGACTAAACTTATATGCAAACTTCCAAATATACCAGATCCGATCGAGGAACATGCAGATCATGGTCCTATACTTGGGTAGATTTAATCTAATTATGCTCCCAGTGGCTCCACAAAATATGCCCTTAGGTGGGTGCAACCAAATGTTTAAAACTTTAGGGATATCTTCATTTGATGATAAAATGTAATCCAAGAAGTCATGTGAGCTGGGAGATCTCATAGCCCAAATGGGCCAAGTAACCAAATCATATTCCTCCATCAAGGGAAGATTTTGATCTGAATCTACTGATGCTATTTCAGTAGCTTGGTATGAAACTTCTATGATAGATAGGGGTGATCCAAATACTTTCCGACATTTAAATTGTTAGAAAAACAGGATTGCAGAGAAATAACACTAAACATAAATGCAATTATAATCACACACACATTACAAGAGAGACATAGATATATCATGGTTCACCCCAACTTGGGATACGTCCACACTGAAGTTGCCAGTCCTATCCTTATTATTATTTTGTCTAGCAAAGTGAAGGGATACAACCTGCAGCACAGCCACTGCACTTCCTCTTCACTGTCTCACAGTCTCTCTTTAGATCTCAGAGATTTTTACAATGCAGAAAACCTAATACATCATTCCCTAGCCATATTACAATGTCTTTCTTTTATAAGGGAAATACAATGGGAATATACCACGGGTTACCCAAAACCATGGGCACAAAAATAGCTGGTGAAAACAGCCCCAAAAAAGTTTCTCGGGGGCTACACCCCTGAATCCCCATTTTCTCAGGGGCTCTGCCCCCAAGCCCCCTTTCATAGGAGCACTGCCCCCAACTCCCAAGCCCCCTTTCATAACAAAACCTGGGGTATGGACATGGCTGAATAATAATATCTCTGAATCTGGAGATCAAGCTCCACAACCAACAATCTCACACTTGGAGACTGATCACAACAACTCCACCGCTGCTGGACTTGGACTTGGTAACCTTATCCTCTTCACCTTCATGCTATAAGGCCAACTTAAACTGAGCAGGAACTCAGTTTCTCTCTAGTCAATACCTTTGTGAACATGTCTGTAGCATTCTGGTTAGTATGTATCTTTTCTAGCTTCAACAGTTCATCTTCCAGAACAAATCGTATGAAATGGTACTTGAGCTGTATATGTTAGTCCTGGAATGGAATGCTGAGTTATTTGCAAGATGAATGGCACTCTGGTTGTCACTATACAACCTTCTCTCCTTCTGCTTCTTATCCACTTCCTCCATAAACCTCTGCAACCAAATCATCTCTTTACTAGACTTTGTAAAAGCAACATACTCTACTTCTATTATTGAAAGTGCAATAACCTTCTGCAATCTCAAAATCCAAATTATTGGTTTTCCACCTACAGTAAACACATACCCTGTGGTGCTCCTCCTATTATCCTTATCACCTACCATATCTGCATTAACATATCCCTGTAGAATAGTGTCTGAACCTCCAAAACATAATGCCTGAGTGGTGGTACCTCTCCAATACCTGAGAATCCACTGCACTGCCTTCCAATGTTATTTACCTAGATTGTTCATATATCTGCTCACAACTCCCACTACTTGTGCAATATCTGGTCTCGTGCACACCATGGCATACATCAAGCTGCCAACTGCTGATTGATAGGGAATCTTGGACATGTAATCTATCTCTTCCTGTTTCTTGGGACACATTTCCATACTTAGACTAAAATGGCTGGCCAAAGGTGTACTAACTGGTTTTGCATTCTGCATTCTGAACCTTTCCAACACCTGTTGTATGTACTCACTCTGAGACAATGTCAATTTGCGATTTTTTTTGTCTCTCATTATTCTCATACCAAGGATTTCCTTTGCAACACCCAAATCCTTCATCGCAAATGAATTAGCTAGCTTCCTTTTGAGTACATTTATATCCTACATCCTAGACCCTGCAACAAGCATGTCATACACATACAATAACAAGATAATATATCTTTCATTATCTAGCTTCTTGAAATAAACACAGTGGTCAGAATGACATCTACTATAACATTGTTCTGTCATAAACTTGTCAAATTTTAAATACCACTACCTTGGAGCTTGCTTCAATCCATACAAGCTCTTTTTCAACCTGCACACCAAATTCTCCTTCCCTTTGACCTCATACCCTTGTGGTTGCTGCATATATATCTCTTCCTCCAAATCCCCATGGAGAAAGGTTGTTTTTACATCTAACTGTTCAAGATGCAAATCTTCTACTACCACTAGACTTAAGATAGACCTAATTGAAGTCATCTTAACAACAGGAGAAAATATTTCATCAAAATCAATACCTTTCTTTTGTGCAAACCCCTTTATAACAAGTCTCACCTTGTACCACTTCTTGCCTCATTATTCTTCCTTTAACCTGTAAATCCATTTGTTCTGCTCTTTTACCAGCAGGAAACTGAACCAAATCCCAAGTCTGGTTTCCTTGCAATGAGTCCATCTCCTCATTCATGCCTTGCTCCCACTTATTTCTAGTTTCCACCTGCATTGCTTCTTCATAACATCCTGGTTCACAAGCATCAGTCATCAACAAATAATACATTAAAGGAGAGTATCGTTCAGGGAGTCTACTTAACCTGGTAGATCTTCTTGCAGTTGCAGGAGTTTCAAGTACTTGCTGTTGTTCTTGATTTTCCGGCACCTTTGGAACTTCATTTTCTTGAATTTCATCAAGTACTGTGTACTCTGTGGTTTCATTTTCCTGTTTCTTTCCCTGCAACTGATCTTTATACATAACCTTTTCATTGAATATCACATCTCTACTCCTGATGATTTTGTTATTTTCATAATCCCATAAATGATAACCAAATTTATCAACCCCATATCCAATAAAGGTACATTTCTTGGATTTAGCTTCAAGCTTTGTTCTATTTTCTTTATTAATATGGACAAATGCTTCACAACCAAACGTTCTCAGAAATGAGTAGTTTACCTTTTTATCTGTCCATGCCTCCTCCGGAATACCACCATCCAAAGCACTTGAAGGTCCTCTATTTATTAAATAAACAACAGTATTTACAGCATCTTCCCAAAACTGTAAGGGCAACCCTGCATGCAATCTCATACACCTTGCACACTCCACGATCATTCTGTTCATCCTTTCAGACACACCATTTTCGTGTGGTGTTCCTGGGACTGTCTTCTCTCTACGAATCCCATGGTATGAACAGTAACTATCAAACTCCTTGCCGCAGTACTCACCTCCATTATCAGATCCGAGACACTTCAACCTTTTTTTTGTCTCATTCTCAACCAAAGCTTTCCACTTCTTAAAAGTAGCAAACACATCAGATTTCTATCTAATGCAATAAACCCAAGTTTTCCTAGTTGCATCATCAATAAATGTAACATAATAATGAGAGCCACCAAGAGATTGTACCTGAGCTGGTCCCCATACATTTGTATGCACAAGCTCTAACCTTTCATTCTTCTTCTGTTTCCCAATCCTGAGAAACCTGACTCTCTTCTATTTTCAATAAACACAGTTTTCACAGAATTCCAAACTTACCTACTTCAAATTTGGCAGCAACTTCCTTGAGTGGAGAATCTGCATCCCCTTCTCACTAATGTGGCCAAGCCTATGATGCCACAATGTTGTATCTGTTCCTGCGGAAGTTAAAGAGATAGAATGGAGGGTATTATGAGGACATAAATACAACGTACCTATTCTGTCTCCTTTTGGTATCACCATTGATCTTTTACTGATCTTCCACCACTTTTCTCCAAATGTAGATAGACAGCCGCCATCTCCCAACTACCCTATTGAGATTAGATTTGTTTTCATAGCAGGAATATGTCTAACATCTTTCAATAGCCAATCATTTCCACTGTTAACTTTTATCCGTACCTTACCCATTCCAACAATTTTACATGGCTCATCATCACCCAATAAAACATGTCCAAAATCACCTGGAGCATAATCATGAAAATATTTCCTATGGGGTGTAGCATGACATGAAGCCCCTGAATCTACTACCCAATAATCACTTGTATTATCTAATGCAAGAATCAAATCATCTTGTAACACATCACCTGCTACATTTGCTTCCTGGGTAGTTTCCTTTTGTGCATCTCTTTTCTTCTTTAGAGATCTATAGTCTTTCTTCAGATGTCCTTTCTTTCCACAGTTCCAGCACTCTATTTTTCCAGTTTGGACTTGGATCTACCCTTTTTAGAGTTGCTGCGATTTCCTTGGCTCTTTCCTCTCTCCTTTTGTCTTCCCCTACTCGCCATGGTCAACGCATTACCCGATGTCTCACCTATGCTTTTTATTCGCATTTCTTCACTAAGAATAACACCAATAACATCATCAAATTTTAAGGTGTTTGAACCAGAAACAAAGTCACTTACAGCCATGACCAATCTATTCCAGCTTTCTGGCAATGAACACAAGATTAGAAGCGCCCTAACCTCATCATCGAAGTTCACACTTACAGAACTTAGTTGATTTGTAACTATACTAAAATCATTTAAATGATCAATAAAAGATCCACCTTCAGACATCTTCGTGTTAAATAAATGCTTCATTAGAAATACCTTGTTGGAGGCCTAGGGTTTTTCATACAACTTACCCAATGCACTCATCAACCCCTCTAATGTTGTTTCTTTTGAGATATTGAAAGCCACCGATGAAGCCAGGCTCAGCTATATTGTTCGTAGAGCCTTTCTGTCAAGAACCTCCCATTCTTCATCCTTCATGGCCGACGGCTGCTTTGCTTTCCCTCCCAATGGTAGGAATAGATCGTTCTGGTACAGATAGTCCTCCATTTGCATCTTCCATAACTGGAAGTTTTGGCCGTTAAACTTCTCGACCTTAAACTTTCCTTCTTCCGCCATTGCTCCCACTTGAACCAGAAACCCTAGCTTCCTGCGGGTTTATCTGGTAAATAGACCTTCGGCTCTGATACCAATTGTTAGAAAAACAGGATCATAGAGCAATAACACTAAACAAAAATGAAAATATAATCACACACACATTACAAGAGAGACACAAATATATTGTGGTTCACCCTAACTTGGGCTACGTCCAACTGGGGATCGTGTCGGGATCATAACCAAAACCTGGGGTATGGACATGGCTGAATAATAATATATTTGAATCTAGATATTAGGCTCCACAACCAACATAAATGACATTACACAAGATGAGGTCCATTCATCCACTATGGTTAGAAAAATGTTCTTACCATGATTAGTTACTTTAATTTGAAAAGCAACTTCGGAAAGGATCCTACACATTGAATGGTTCATGTCTGATGTGATCAAAGTCTCATCAAAAGGATCAACAATGCCAATTGTAGACAATAGTTCCTTTCTTTGTGCAGGATGACATTGCAATACCTCCAAGGCCAACATGGCACATGGTTCTTGAGCTAGGTCCTCAAGAACATTATTGTTCTAAGCAGCTCGCGTGTTAGGATTATGCATTGTTCTACATAGAGCACCTTTGGGGGGGTATGGTACTAAGTCTATGGCTGGTTTATGAATGTAGAGATAACCACTTGGCTATGATTCTGATTGATCCGATGTACTAGGAGAAACATGATAAGAATAAAGTCTTGTTTGAATGTTCATCTCATGATCACACATGAATACATTGGCATTGGAATCATTGCCCCCGTGTGGGGGGGTTGGCTAGTTTCCCCCTGTTGATGTATATGTAACTTCGGAATGTATTTCACATATATGTATATTGTATTCCTATAGAGATGTTATTATTCCTCTATACGGAAGTGTCGTCATTTATATTGTAAGTGTCGTAACTTATACTTGATGGGTTATTAGACCACCTTGTTTGGGGTCGGCCCTGTATATGTCATGTGGGTCAAAGGGTTATTAGACCACCCTATTGGGGGTCGTCCATGTGGGTCGAAGGGTTATTAGACCACCCTATTGGGGGTCGGCCCAGTCAGCATTATGTTATGTGGTTAAGTTTGAACCTACATGAGTTAGGTAAAAAGGCAAGTCAAGTCAAGTATAAATAGAGTGTGGGAGACACTCTATTTACTCACTCACTTCTCACACATGCACTCAAGGAGGAGTGGCGCACTTATGGAGGAGGAGGATCTGCTGCTAGGTTGTGTCTATCTCTTATGGTTGGTTGTATCATTGCTCTATCTATCTCTGAGGAAGTTATTGGGGTTTTTCACCTTTATGGTTTTCCCCAAGTAAATCTTTGTGTCTCTTGTGTGCTTGCATTATTGTCTCCATGATTGATATGCTGTAGATATGCTGTACATGTTGTTCTCTCAGTTAAGATCCTAGATCAGATTGAAGTAAATTCTGAAAATTTAACATGGTATCAGAGCTAGCTTGAAAGAAGGCATGATATGGCATGTATGACACTTGTTGCACTTACGATGCTAGGGCTTGATATAGCAAAAACCAGTCATCGTAGCACTTTCGCTATAAATACGTTTTGGCAAATTTTTTGGATCTAAAATTGTTACAGGCCAAAGCTAAGATCTCCAGGTACCTTGTGTCCAAAGGAAAACCTCTAATTCGTTGTACTTTGTGATTTATGATCTGTGCAATATAGGGTTTCTGCCTCTTCCAGATTTGAGTCAAAATCAGGTGACCTTGGGAAAAGGGTCATAACTTGGGCTAGGAAGCTCCAAATGAAATTTTGTGAAAAGTGACAGGTATTACAGAGACTGCACTATCTCAAAAAACTTTTTTAGAGGCCGAAGTTGAATCAGTGACACGTGGCACGCCGTACAAGTTTTCTCTACTGTTTTATCCCATAAACAGGTCACGTTGAGACACTTGGCATAACTCTCTCTCAGAAAATCCAATTGAGGTCAGACCTATCAGGATGGAAAGATAACAGGCCGAGATATCTCAAGAAACGTTTTCAGAGTCCGAAGTTGAAACAGTGACACGTGGCACACCGTACAAGTTCGCTCTCCTTTATTATCCCAAAACAGGTCACGTTGCGACATTTGGCATAACTCTCTCTCAGAGAATCCAATTGAGGTCAGACCTGTCAGGATGGAAAGCTAACAGGTCAGGCTATCTCAAGAAACTTTTTCAGACTCTGTGGATAGAAAAGTTCAGAGTTACACCAAAAACAATCAGGTACATATTTCTGTCAAAACAGAATTATTTTTGAGTACCTTCATTCATGGCTTCCGGAATTTAGGGCTTTGGAGAAAGTTGGAATTTTTGTAATCGGAGACGACGGATGAATGCTACTCATCAAAATAAAAATTTAGAGACCAAAATCAGAATTTTTGGTTGGGCAGAAGGCCGGGCTTGATCAGACCCTAGTTCGGGACTTTGATCAGGAAAGTGGAAAATTAGGGCTTCTTTAAAAATGGGAATTTTTGAAATCTGAGACCACGGCTGGAAGCTCCTCAGAAAAATAGAAGCTTAGAGCTTTGGATCAAACCTTTTGATTGGGAAGAAGAGTGGGATTCATCAAACCCCAGTTCAGGGTCACGTCCAGTGAATCCGGAAGTTTCAAAGGCAAAATTGAGGAGTGTAACTTTGCAGTTTTCAAATTCTGAATATACCAATTTGAACAGCTCATCAAGGCGCATATTTCTATCCTTTCAGAAGTTTGAAATTCAAAGTTTGAATTTTTGGGGTTTCTCTGACAAACCCATATCCAGCTCCAGGTCCAGTTCTTGCAAATCAAGTGGATTGGGCTAATCCTAGAAGAAGATGGATTGGTCACTTGCATAAGTGAAGAAGTTCATGTTTCAGAGGGAGATAAGGCTAAGGCCTTACATAAGAAGATTACTAGTGATCTCGACAGGTATGAATCATCAAGGTATGTCTCGATATTTTTTCATGATTAAGTTTATGGTATGTTTGTCTTCATGTTATTACGGTTAGTACAATCTTGATTTTAGACTTGTCATATCACCTTAATAAAACTATGAATGCACGATAGAAAATATTCATTGATTAAGGTGTTGACACTTATGATTGTACTAATGCATTATGGTGTTGTATGAGGTTTATGTTGTCTACTAACATGAAAGGTACACCAAGAAAGACAAATCATGTTCTGGTCCAAGAACATATGATCATGATAACATGAGGACAAAGATTCATCCATTGTCATGGATCTCATAGAAGATCCATTTACGAGGTATGTATAACTTGGTTTTGTAATGGTTAACTTATGAGATATACAGGTTACTAGCACAAGTCATTGAAGAAGAACAAGAAGACATCATGTGAGTATGTTAGACATAAATAGCTAGCATGCTAATCCAGGTATGTTTTTCCTATATCAAGCTAGAATCCTACCTTGTGTTAGGATCTTATACTATTGTGTTGTTGATAATGATTATTCACGAAGAGTCATAGGTTTGAATAATCATGGTTGTATGCATATTATGTTTCTTACCATAATTGATGATATGACTAACCAGAAGAATCATGAAGGTATAGCTTTGAATAATCACAGGTTTTATGCATATTATATCTCTTATCTTGATTGATGATTCAACTAACCCGAAGAGTCATAGGTTTGAGTAATTATAGGTTTAGACATGTTATGTTTCTTATGATTTGACTAACCATAAGAATCCCAAATAAACCTTGAATGCTAATGCTTATTATTCTGTTTGAAATGATCATGACGATACATGTTTGAAATTATTGTGTTTTAATAGTATACTAATGAATGCATGATTTTATATGAAATCACAAGGATAACACAATCATGATACTAATAAGCATGCATAGGGACCAATGATGAATATGAGTTCAAGAACAGGTAATTCAGGAAGCAAAGATCAAGAGGGAGCACACTCGAGTTGCTCCTGAAAGAAAGCAAAGGAGCACACTCCAGTTGTTCCTGCAAGAAAGCAAAGGAGCACACTCCAGTTGTTCCTGCAAGAAAGAAAAAGAGCACACTTCAGTAGTTTCTGCAAGGATGCAGATATTCAGAGGGAGTTGACCATCTTTCTACATTCCACAACAGAAAGGTGTAGAAGAAGCTACTTCATATTAGGACTCTAGCAGCTCCTGCAAGGAAGCAAAGACTCAGAGGGAGTCCACCCAACGAACAAAGAAAGATAAGTATTTTAATCATCATTTCTTGCATATTTGTTTGTTTAACTAAAATTGTTCAAAGATGTATATGCTCATGTTCCTAGACTTAGGATATGTATTGTGCATATTAGAATAGTTGCATTGATGAACAGTATACTACTAATATACATGGGTAAGTGGCCTATGGCATTGTACAACATTCCATTGCTACTTATCTAGAATGAAACCTCTTTGCTGACATGTTGGGAGTTGTGCACACTCTTAACAATGTTCTAGTAGAGATTGGAAGGCATCTAGAAAGTTACGAGATATGGATAAATGTTGTATTGAAGCATTGGCTAAGATAATTGCATGACTGTATGACATATTTCTTTATGTGTAAGAATTTGTTCTGAAAATTATGAGATGTTTCTAATCATGCAATTTAACTTGTTTTGTAGGAAAGACCATATATCTTCACCTACAAAAGGACTACAACATTTGTTCCAGCAACAAAGATATCTATTGAAGATATTGAAGTTCCCAGGATCTGGGATGAAGAAATGGAATGCCATGATCCGTCGATCATGAAGAATGATGTTTGGGATTCGATCCCAAGAGCTGAAGGGAAGTCTTTTGTGACTTCCAAATGGAACTATCAGATCAAGCATGTTGCAGATGGCAACATTGAGAAATACAAAAGTGATGAAGTAGAAGATGCACCAGATGGATTTCAAGACAGCATGGTGTAGTCATATATGTTTGCAGAACTTGATATGGTAGGATAGACAGCTTTCTATCCAGCTTGGGCTTTACCAAGAATAAAGCGGATTCCAACCTTTTCTACAAGGTTGGGGAAGGTAATCCAGCGATACTACTTTTGTATGCGGATAACTTGTTTGTTACAGGTGAAGATAGATTGATTGCCAACACGCAGCGGAAGCTTGCTGCCAAGTTCGAGATGAAGAACTTGGGGATGATGCACTATTTTTTTTTGGCATGGAGGTGTGGCAGAGTGTGGATGGAATCTTCCTGGGACAAGGGAAGTATGTAGTAAGAGATCCTGAAGAGGTTTGGGATGATGGATTGCAAGGCCATGGCCACACCTATGATCTGAAGCTTCTATGTGATGCTTCATCTGAGCCAATTGATGTCTCTATGAATTGTTAGATGATTGGGTCCTTGATGTACCTGACGAACACGAGACCAGACATTTGCTTTGCTGTGAACACATTGAGCCAGTTCCTGACGGATCCGAGGAGTGTTCACCTGGTTGCTGTAAAGCATGTTTTGAGGTACCTGAAGGGTACAGTGGATTATGGGCTCAGGTATGAGGTGAATCAAAAGTTTAACCTGCAGGGTTATGTTGATTCAGATTGGGCTGGCAGTGCTGCAGATAGGAAGAGGACATCTGGGTGTTGCTTCATTATGGGATCAGGTGTGATCTCTTGGTTTAGCAGGAGGCAGTCCTACGTAGCACTGAGTACAGCTGAGGCAGAGTATGTTGCAGCTTGTTCAGCTAGTTGTGAGGCAGTATGGCTACGGAAGCTACTATCTGAGTTATTTGATCTCCCGTTGGAGGCTACTGGTATCTTCTGTGATAACCAAAGTTGTGTGAAGCTGTCCGAGAACCCAGTGTTTCATGACAGGTCGAAACACATAGAGATCAAATATCACTATATCAGGGACATGGTGCAGAGAGGAGCTGTGAAGCTCCTATATGTTGCGAGAGACGAGCAGATTGCAGATGTGCTGACGAAGCCACTAGCCAGGGTGAAGTTCGAGTACTTCAGAGAGAGGCTTGGCATTCTTCATGTTGATTTATATGTAACTTCAGAATGTATTTCACATATATGTATATTGTATTCCTATAGAGATGTTATTATTCCTCTATACAGAAGTGTCGTTATTTACATTGTAAGTGTCGTAACTTATACTTGATGGGTTATTAGACCACCTTGTTTGGGGTCGGCCCTGTATAAGTCATGTGCGTCAAAGGGTTATTAGACCACCCTATTGGGGGTCGGCCATGTGGGTCGAAGGGTTATTAGACCACCCTATTGGGGGTCGGCCCAGTCAGCATTATATTATGTGGTTAAGTTCGAGCCTACATGAGTTAGGTAAAAAGGCAAGTCAAGTCAAGTATAAATAGAGTGTGGGAGGCACTCTAGTTGCTCACTCACTTCTCACACATGCACTCAAGGAGGAGTGGCGCACTTATGGAGGAGGAGGATCTACTGCTAGGTTATGGCTATCTCTCTTGGTTGGTTTTATCATTGATCTATCTATCTTTGAGGAAGTTATTGGGGTTTTTCACCTTTATGGTTTTCCCCAAGTAAATCTTTGTGTCTCTTGTGTGCTTGCATTATTGTCTCCATGATTGATATGCTATAGATATGCTGTACATGTTGTTCTCTCAGTTAAGATCCTAGATCAAATTCAAGTAAATTCTGAAAATTTAACACTTCAGATCGAGGACACTTCGAGGAAGAAGTGATGGTCACATTTGCTGAAGCCATTCCAAGCATGTTGGAAAGAGGATCCTTCACATGGCTGTGGATGTAAGCGCTGGATGATGGGCATCAGGATGATGTTCTGGTTTCTGCTTGGATATGATCAGTTGGATCATTTATGTATGTATGTACGCATCATGTTGGATGCTGGATATGATCAGTTGGATCATTTATGTATGTATGCATCATGTTGGATGCTGGATATGATCAATTGGATCATTTATGTATGTATGCATCATGTTGGATGTTGGATATGATCAGTTGGATCATGTGTATGTATTTTGTATATGCATCATGTTGGATGCTTGGACCATGTATCTGTATATGTATCAGGTGGATACATTGTATGATCAGGAGGATCATGTATGATGATATGTATCAGGTAGATACTTGGTATGCATCAGGTAGACGCATTGATGATCAGGATGATCATGGATGATGAGCTTCAGGATGTTGCTCCAGATGACATGCAGCAGGATGTTGCAGTGATGATCAGGATGATCATAGATGACGAGCTTCAGGATGTTGCTCCAGATGACATGCAGTAGGATGTTGCAGTGATGATCAGGATGATCATAGATGATGAGCTTCAGGATGTTTCTCCAGATGACATGCAGCAGGATGTTGCAGTGATGATCAGGATGATCATGGATACATCAGGATGATGTATGGTGAGTATCAGGTTGATACTCTGTGGTCGTGGATCAGGTTGTGCAGATGAGCATGTAATCCGGTGCCCTGGGAGATTTGCAGATGGTATTTCGAGGTTTTGCCTATGGCATGTAATATCGGTGCCCTGGGACATCTGGCAAATGCTCTTTCGAGGTTTTGCTCTGGGAGGACATGTAATTCGGTGCCCTGGGAGATCTGCAGATAGTCTTTCGAGGTTTTTCCTATGGCATGTAATAGCACCCTGGGATATTTGGCAGATGCTCTTGCGAGGTTTTGTCCTATGGCATGTAATAGCGCCCTGGGAGATCCGATAGGTTGGGCTGTGTGCCCGTAATCAGTCCTAGGATGCTCTTGCGAGGTTTTTCCATGACCACATATAATAGCGCCCTGGGAGATCCTACAGGTTGGAGTTGTGTACCCATAACATCCTGGGATGCTCTTTCAAGGTTTTGTGGTGAGGTCACATGTAATAGCGCCCTGGGAGATCCTATAGGTAGAGCTGTGTGCTCGTAACATCCTGGGATGCTCTTTCGAGGTTTTGTGACGCATGTAATAAGTCCTGAGGATTCCACAGTATGGCCAGTGATGACGAAGACCTGCAGGTGGTGGGCCTACATCCAGTATGAAAAAGGACTGTCTCTGTAGAACTTCCTATGACGAGTAGATTCAGAGATTAATTGAGATAGCAGCAGTAGTGACGGTGATGATGACTCGATGACGATTATCCAGTGACGATGATCCAAAGAAGATGACTTGTGCTAGAAGAACTGTGCTGAGAAATACCTTCCTAGTTAAGAGGGAGTGTTGATGTATATGTAACTTCAGAATGTATTTCACATATATGTATATTGTATTCCTATAGAGATGTTATTATTCCTCTATACGGAAGTGTCGTCATTTATATTGTAAGTGTCGTAACTTATACTTGATGGGTTATTAGACCACCTTGTTTGGGGTCGGCCCTGTATATGTCATGTGGGTCAAAGGGTTATTAGACCACCCTATTGGGGGTCGGCCATGTGGGTCGAAGGGTTATTAGACCACCCTATTGGGGGTCGGCCCAGTCAACATTATGTTATGTGGTTAAGTTCGAGCCTACATGAGTTAGGTAAAAAGGAAAGTCAAGTCAAGTATAAATAGAGTGTGGGAGACACTCTATTTACTCACTCACTTCTCACACATGCACTCAAGGAGGAGTGGTGCACTTATGGAGGAGGAGGATCTGCTGCTAGGTTGTGTCTATCTCTTATGGTTGGTTGTATCATTGCTCTATCTATCTCTGAGGAAGTTATTGGGGTTTTTCACCTTTATGGTTTTCCCCAAGTAAATCTTTGTGTCTCTTGTGTGCTTGCATTATTGTCTCCATGATTGATATGCTGTAGATATGTTGTACATGTTGTTCTCTCAGTTAAGATCCTAGATCAGATTGAAGTAAATTCTGAAAATTTAACACCCCCTGGCGGGGCTACCCATGTCAAAATAGTGGGTTGTTGTTTCCCATTGCATTGAAGCATAGTTGGTGCATCTCTTTTCCTAGAGTTAGCATTTTGATTACTCTTGTATTTATTCTTCTTTTCCCTAAGGTCCTTGGATTCGACTATAATGATTTCAGAATTTTGGGAAGGATTAGCACATTTCTTACCCTTGTACTTCTTCCTCTTTCCTCTAAGGTCTATGGATGAGACTGTGAGGATGTTAGAATTGTTGGAAGGATTAGCAGGTTCCTCCATTTCCTGGCTAGCTGTGGGTTGCAAATTCTGAATAGAAACTTGTCCCAAATGTGGGGTAATCTATTCAACATGGTTGACGGAATCTATCATACCATTGACATGAGGTCCATGTGGCAGCCTAGCTAGATCAAAGCCAGGTATTGCAAGTTGGTTTCAAAAAGATTGGTTACTTCCTAGAACATGACCACTCCATTGCGGAATGGGGTTAATGGTTGGATTTCCCCCTTACAGGGTTAGGCCGAAAAAAGATTGGTTACTTTCTAGAACCTGGCCACTCTATTGATGTGGTCCTTGGGATTGAAAATTAGTCCAAGAGGGGTTACCTCCTTGTGGAGGTTGCATCCAAAAGGATTGGTTATTTCCTCGATGTTTTCGAGTCGACTGTTAACTAGGTTGCATGTATGGATTGCCCACTGGGGGAGGTATGTTCCAATAAGGTTGGTTATTTGGTGGAACATTACCATTCCCTGGTTGGTTGGGATTTATGGGTGGATTTCCCCCTTGCGGGAGTGGGCCCCAATTATATTGGTTACTTGTTGGAATTGGACCACTCCATTGATTGTTTCCTTGGTTTGGATAAGCGTTCCAAGGTTCATTTCTTCCTTGCGGAGATGGCATCGAAAAAGATTGGTTACTTCCTGAATGTTGTCCATTCCATGGTGGAATAGGATGGATGGATTGATTGCCCCCTTACAGAGGTAGGCCCCAAAAAGATTGGTTACTTTTCAGAATCTGATCAAACCATTGATTGTTTCCTTGGCTTAGATAAGCATTCGAAGGCTGATTTCCTCCTTGCGAAGGTGTAACATAACCCTTTGCTGAAAACATTTTATGTTTGAAGAAGACATTATCTTAACTTTTATTGTAAAGTTTTATATTTGGACAAGTGTCCAAGGATGACTGTAATTGCACAATATTATTATTTAAATAAATAAAATAGGAGACACTCACTCAAGGAGAGCTGTTAAAAGAGTGTTTACTGACCCACTAGATGGAATGGAATCTGGGGTAGAAGGCAATGGACAAGTGGCAGCATCATGATGCAAGTAACTAGTTGTTGGTATGGGATAACTCCCTTGAATTGTGGTCATAGTGCCCTGAAAGATGGGACTGGGGCTTGAGGCTCATTTATTGAAAACTAACCACTTAAGACCTAGGAAATCCTTTTAAGAGCCATCAAATTTTGGACTGAGGTTCATCACTTTTCCTGACGAGGAAATTTACCTTGTGGTTCTGCTGTATGCACATAAGAGATTCGATGAGGGGAAAAACTAGTTTTTGATCATGGTGTAAGTCTACCTTGTTTACTGCTGAGTGCAGAGTTTTAGTGCTAAGTGCAAAGATTGAGTTTTTTTGCAAGTCTCTATTGATTGCTGGTTATACAATTCGAGCGCCTTGCTTCTACACAGAGTCTTCTACCTAGTGGTTTAGTAAACATGCTCGAGTTTCCAAAGGAGGCAAGTAGTTTGGTTGCTTCTTCTAGAGAAGGTTGGGAGGAATAGGCCTCCTTGGGTGTTTGTCAACCCTATCTACAGTTACAGGTTCTACTTGTTATTTCAGCCTCTAAGTAGTTAAATTATTTTATGTAATTGTTGATTTAGTACTCTCTAGCTAACTAATGATAATACATAAGTATAAGTGTGGTTTTCTGATCTGTTTAGGATTTTTTAGACTACTGAATATGTTTATGAATTGATTGAATAAATGCCCTCTCTATATTTTTCCCCATACCATTTTCTATATCGTACTCTAGTACAGAGAAGGAAGATTAAAAATAGATTAATGATGAAGTAGTGAGCAGGATGAATGAATAGGCTAACTCTATTAAGTTTTCCTTATTTGTTTTTATTTAAACTAACTCTGTCATGTTTTCCTTTCTCTGTTATATTCTTTAAATTTAATAATATATTATAATCTCTGCCATAGAATTTTTTAGTTACACATTTAATGTGCAGACTGTAAAATTGTTTTCTTTATTATTTAGAAGAAATAATAGAAACACATACAAATCTAGGTTTATTTATAGGCTAACTATTTTCTTACAACAAATGTTATTTACTTTGTTTTTTTTTTGTTATCAGATCATCCTTTACTTTTCCTTTCGTCGATTTGTATGTTGAAATACAAATGCTGCCAAAATCAACATAGTAGTATTCACATCATTCAGACAAATCTATTATATCCCTATTTTTGCATAAATAGAATAATCTAGGGTTTTACTTTTTCCATGTTTGTTTTCTAAACCTTTTCTTAATAATTTTATTCTTCTGAATAATATTTATTTTAGTATCAAACAGTTACCAACATTCACCACCAAAAACATCTATCTTTACAAACAAGGTAAATAGAACTGATCAACATTTATATTATCTTACCATAACCTCTTAAACATAGAAAAAGTTTGAAATGGACGAACGTCCTACTGTTGGAAAAAACCCTCGCTTCTACATTATAATATATAGTATTTTATTAATTGGTAGCAAAGCAAACAAAATATCCAAAACATATTTCGAAACACTTAAATGCGCCATGCCAAGCACGTAGTGGTTTCGAATCAAGGGTTACAAGTTCGAGCCTTATATAATCCCAACTTTAAACAAAACATAGGGGGATATGTTTCTATAGCAAAGTCAACAACCCATCGATATTAGTCACCTACATAAACAAAACCAAGTTTGAACTACAGTCCGAGAGACCAAGCCATTTGGATTTTCAACACTTTAAACTTTCAACATGAGCGTGACATGCCGAACCAAGGGTTTGAGTTTGTAACAATTCCATACATCAAAATGAAGTAAACATTAGGGTTTGAGGTTTAAAAAAAAAAAAAAACTTTAAGCCTTAGCTCTCGGCTATTTACATCAGACATTGACTTCAAATAACATAGAACTTTGATCCAAGCACAATTATTTTATGATAGTATTAAAAGCACTTATACTGGAACCTTCTTTCCATTAAAAAAACAACCGAGGGATAAAACCTCTCAAAAAATGTTACATCCAACACGAAATTCTACAGCGAAATGCTGCGAGTGCTAATAACAAAGTAGACCGAAGATCTCTTCACCCTTCCATTCATCTTTTAGAAAACAAAATAGTACCAGGATGGCCAAAATATTCAAACCCCAGCCTATTATCTAAACACCCAAACAATGGCCAACAAGTACCAAGAGTAACATACAAGGGTTAAACCACCAAGGTTTACCAGTTGGTGGAGCAATTGCCAGATAGCTTCAATCTTTACATTTTGCAATGTGATGTACCTGCCATCAAATCATCTGAGGGTTAAAATATGCATTACAGAGTTTTGCAAAAAAATTACAAAATAACGATACCAAACCAAGTTTCAAAACATTACCTTTAAATTGCTGCTTATAAAGCCGAAACACCATAGCCAATGATAAATCGGAGCCATCACCTCACTACCGAATGCAGCGAAGGTTGGAGACAACTCTGAGAACTACCATTTTACATACAAGGAAAACCGACCACTGGTTCGATCTACTCACAAGACTATCATAAAAACCCTGGAGCTATTCCAACTACAACATTTGCAGTAAACCTATACTCTTAAAGTATTCGACTCCGAAATTCTAGTTTACAGTCACCAGTCTTGACATCGAAACTGGGAAGGTGCCCTAACACCCTGCTAACAAAACTCTACAACCTCTCAGGGATGTCGGCCTCTCCACTGAGCCACCAACAACTTACAATGAATGCCAAAGTAAAACAACCTCAATGAGACTTAGTGGAAGAATAGGGTTTAGTCCCAAGCCCGAGGACTTTACAAGATCAACGGTAGAGATCTTACCATCCTAGCACCACACCTCACGAAGCACCAACTGCTTTTAAAACCACATTAATCACCACCTCCACAATGGAGACCAACTTAGTTTACTGATAGGTCAAACCTTATATAGCTCAACAACGTTGGCTCCTTCTTTACAAAAGCCTTCACGTGATACTATCCACGATAGCAACCACCGGGATATCCACTATGGAAGTAGATACGAGAGAGTTAATGCCAAGTGTGATATGATTACCTATCAGCACATAACCATTTAGACTTTAATAAATTATTCTTTCATCGAGATTGGCATGAAGTTTAGGGTTGTAATCTATTATAACACATAAAACTTTAAGCACGTGTTTACTACCTTTGCATTGTATCAACTGGGTATCGAATTTAGGTTTATTTTTCATATGGTTTCATACTTTAGACCTTTGCATATAAATTATGCATATAGGAAACACATAGTAGTTGCTTATAGTTTATGCATATTTGAAATGCATAGGATTCACATATAGTTTGTGTTAACAAAGTGCACATTTTAATAATATAGGTATTGTCAAACTATGTTAAAACATTATGCATATTAAAAGAACCATGATTTAATTATATCACTTTTCAATAGCGTAGAGGAGTGTTTCATATAGTAAAATGATGTTGTTCTTGAACCTTTAACATTGTATAAGTTATCATAACCTAAATGATATTTTGAAACTATTGCATCGATATCTACATAGCATTGGTTAAAATCTATGTCATGATTTGTAAAGACAATAATCTTTAAACTAGAACTCTTGTATAGGTACTTCTATTGTTGTTTTTTATTATAAAAATAAATCTTCAAAACATAATTCAAATTGAAAACAAACCAGGATGATTTGTGCATGAAGCTAACTAGGATACCTGACTTGATAACCTTTTTATACATTTTTATAATACAATTTCGGAATGCAGAACATTACTGTAGGATACCTTGAATTTATCTCTCTTACCTATATTCTGCAAACATCAAGATTCCAATGCTTTAGCTACAAAGCTAAGTAATCCTCAGGGTACCTCGTAGGACCCCTTTCATGATCATCGAAAAACAAACTATCAACACATTTAAAGAAAATTGTATTGCAAGAGAACATAAATACATCACATAGCTCCATAGATCACCATAGACAAGTGTTGTCATAATATGTTTTCAAATCTTTTGAAGTGTTATTATCAGATTGAAATTTATTCTACTTCCGCACATCAACTTTAGTCATAAATGCCTTACTTGAAAATTTTTAAATTTTTATGAATTTTCAGGATGTTAGAGAAGGTGGTGCCCAAAGAGATTGGTTACTTCCTAGATCCTTCCCACTCCATTGTTGGATGGGGTTGATAGGTATATTGCCCCTAGGCATTGTGCCAGGATAAGTCGGAGGATAACCCCCTGGGGCATTTCCACTAATTTGAGGAGCATAACCCCGATTGGCATAAATGTTCCATGCTTCATTGCTTCCGCAAGGAACATTACCATTCTATGGTGAAGGGTTGCCCCCATAAGTAGAATTTGGACAAGTGTTAGGTATACCATGAGGATTCTGGTTTACTCCTTGTGTGTGTTGACCTTGATTAGCCAAACCATATGGAAAACCCATTTTTGATGAGGCACACCCTTCAGTAGGGATTCCTACAGATGAAGTGGATGTAGTTCTATGATTGGAACCCAAAACTGTACCAAGTGGCACTGAAGTGTTGGTTGAACTTGTGCTACTAACATGTATACTAACTATTGGGATTGATGTAGAGGCCAAATTAGAAGTATTGCTACCTCCAAAAATTGTTTGATGTTGCGACAATGTATTCCCTTGTTCTCCTAATGAAGCCATAGGGTCACTTGTTGAATTTTGCATGTCATTCAAACTTTCAAAAAGAGGTTTGATATCACCCAGTGACTCATGGATAGTAAGTATAACTGATTCTGAAAGACTCATCAAAGGAGGAATTACATGAGCATGTGTATGATTTTTCAATTTTTCAATTTCAACCAGAGTAGAATCATCAACTATGTCTGTATTCAGTTCGTGATGTGACGATGAATGTTCAGGGTTGATTTGATGTTGTTCTTCTCGAGTAATATTAATTGAGTTTAACATCAGTTATGTTTCCAAGTCATTCAGATGTGGTTTTCGTATCTGTCTATGCAATGTATGAAGGCCCTCAGTTTCTGGTGATTCACCTCACTGCCACCGTGACTAGTGGATCGAGAGAGTAGACACTTCTAAGAAGTTGATAAAAGGATTTGTTTAAAATGATATTCTTAATCAAACAATCCTAAGGCAGTCTAGATTCAACAAAAATAAAAAGCATCCACACAGTAAAAAGTTTTATAGATCCAAGCAAGAAAACTACTTTTCCAAAGAGACAAAGCTCAGTGAAAAGCTGGATTGGAGGGCCTTCTGAAACTAGTAGCTACTTAGCGATATCAATCCTCAAACAATTGCTAGCAGTGAAGGTATGAGAAACAGTTCCAATAAATTTTAATCTCTAGGGGTACAACATTGGTTCTTGACCAATCACCCTCCCAAGGAGTAAAAGTTCCAAAGTCTGTCTCGGGTATTTCAAGTGTTTCCCACTCACAATAGCCTATGTGATATCCTAGGAATAACCTCTAAAGTTACCACTTCACAATCGACGGTCCAACAGAACAATTGTAAGTCGAGGACAACTCTCATAACCAGGAACTCTAGAAACAGTGATGTCACCCCAAGGACTTGTCACTGAACATAAAATCCCCTCAATAAGCTCATGTCCCACTAATAAAGCGAAAGGGGGGAACCACCCTTTACTTATCCAGATTGACCTCGTGCTTGACGCATGTTTCAGAAGCGCTTTCCCGATAGGCATTTCATGCTACTAATGGATTTACTCTCATTAATCAATGCTAGTTTAAAAGTTTTGCAGCAGAGGAGTGTTAACTCTCCAAACTTAATCCAGGTCACTAACCTAAACTTGTTGGTGATATGAAAATCAAAAGTTTGTCAATTTTAGATCAAGCGCCAGTTTTTAATGGTAGTTTTCTTAGTTTCAGGAGTGGAAGTGACACTGGCGGTGTTTTGACTCGAAAACAAGAAAATGAACCAAACAATGCAAAATGCTCACTACTCTACCTTTCAATTTGATGAATATTCTAAATTAAGGAAGAGTTAGAGGTTCGTGAGTTTCTTTCAGACATGCAAATTTTTTGGTAGATTTTGTATGTTCATGCACAGTTTTTTCTGAAATATGGATAATAATTGATGTTAAAGACCAATGTAACCCAAAGAGATATCTCAAGTGAACATGAATATAATTCTATTACACGGGGGATCTCTGTTTTTCATTCACAAGATCACATGAAGGCCCAAGTGAAGAGGATACGGTGGCTCGAAAAACTATTCGCAAAAATTAAATCTACTCTATTACAAGTGAGATCCACTTTCTCATTCACAAGATCACCATAAGGTACGAGTGAATAGGATATGGTGCCTCATAGACAATATATCTCAAGAAAATTGAACTCTAAAGGTGCAACTCTCTCTAACTGTGCATGAAAATCATGAAGATAATGTAACTCCAAAACAAAATGTAACTAATTAAAGTTTATTTTTGTTTTTTGGAAAGAAAATACTCTCCAATTATCTCAACATGTGATGTTAAAAGTATATTCTTCAATGCAAAATGGGTGAATTGTTCCTTCAAATGTGCATGACCTTCTTCTTTGGTTTAAAGTTTCCAATCAACATGTGTAGTATATCTTAAAATTTGAATGTCTTTAAGTTGTTTTTAAAACAATTCTTTAATGTGCTTGGAAGATTATTCCAATGAAAAAGATTTTTAATCCCAACTCAAGCAAAAAATTTCAAAACTTTTTAAAAGGATCAAAACTTTAAGACATTAATCCCAACTTAAGAAAAACTTTTCAAAGTTTTTTTAAAAGGAGTAATATGGTGTTCAAGATGTTTTTGAACAATTCTTTTTAAACCAAATTATATAAAAAAATTCAGACTTTTCAATTCTTTTGAATCCAATGGAAAAGATTTTTAGTTCCAACCATGCAAAACTATTCCAAACTTTTCAAAAGGAATAAAAAACTGACACTAAGAAGAAAATGAATCTTTAAATGCAAAAATGTAGTTCATGTCGACATTGTCATCAACATTAATATGCTAGTTGATCTCCATATTTAACATGTTGTAACATGTTCTGGGCATTTTATACAACATTTTATACACACTTAAACCAACATTCAAATGCTAGCATTCAACAAGCTGGAAATTATGTCTTGGGTTTGACGGAAAAGCTTCTCCTATTACTCCTATTCTTTCCTCTAACAATTATTAGATCGTAGGCCTGTCCAAATTTAGACAAAATGTCACGAGCCTTGGGCATGACAAGTATTAGACAGAATGCAACTTGCAATATGAGAGTTCTTAAACAAGCACATGACATCACCTATATACCTAATTATCTTGAAGGAAATACATAAAATATGGACTACACGTTATGCGAATACTCGACAATAAATGGTGAGAGAGAAATCATACAAAATCCAAGGAAACTAATATTATGAATTGATTTCCCCTGCATAGCGTTGCATTGAATACGAAGAATGGGCTCTCTTAATTTAAATTATTCAGCATTGAATTTCATGCCTCCGCTGCAACATGACCAACAACCCTTTTTTCATGTAAAGCGTGAGAGCTAGCTTCGGCTCAACCACATGCCCAGGAGCCAATTTCAGATAGAATTTCCAAAAAACAATTTCCACAATCCATTTCATCTGAAGGTAAGAAAAATCCTTACCCAAACATATCCTTCAAGCGCCATTGAAAACCAGATACTTTAACGCAGATTCACTGACAAAAAACCCCTTGTCCTTGATCCATCTCTTAGGAGAGTTTGATAACTACGCGGAGTTTGAAAACACATAGGATTTTAAGAGCTCACAGAGTTTAAGAACCATGCAGAGTTCTATGAACTTTCAATGCAGTGATCTATAAACTTGCACACTTTAAAGAACATGTAGAGATCTAAGAGGGACATAGCTACCAGCTCTGAAAATTCAAGAAACTCAGATATGAATGCAATTTAAGGTGGCTTGATCGATTAAAGGTGTAACTAGGCTAGTTTTGCTCTTCTTAAGTTGTATCTAAGGTTATTTAAGGGATCTTTAAGCCACAAAGGAGTATATTTGAAGAAAGAACACAAAAAAAATGAAAAAAATAAAGAAATTTCAACAAACTGTATGGTCGCCATTCTGATAACAACAAATAGTATGGTCGCCATTATGATAACAACAAATAGTGTAGGGATGTGTCTACACTATAAATTCTATTTTACTAAGAAGTGGTGAGCCTCTATGTCAGCAAATGAAAATGATTATCACAAGTTATTAATCAGATCTACATTCATTCATCAATTATGATAAGCAAAGCTAAGATATAATGCCATTTGAAAATCTAAATCATACAAGATAAGCAACATTCAAACATTCAAATGGAACAAAATTGAATCATTTCATATAAAAACAATGAAGAGGTACATCCTTACCATGTATCTTGGTGTCAATCCCTCCTCCATTGCCATGAGCTTTCCTTTCTCCACCCTTGCTTTTGAAGAAGTTGAGCTTTTCGTCCTCCATAATTTTTTCAACATGCCTTTGCTCTTCCTTTGTGTACCTTACAATGACCCAAATTCCTTTCTTATATAGCATTGTGTAGTGTGCTCTTACGTTTATCTTTGCAATATGGGATTGTTCTTTTTCATTATTTTAGATTATTTCACTCAAAAACCCACTTTTCCATAGTTTTTAGGATTTTTTTCACAATTTAGCGTACTTTAAGCACAACTAATGCACTTTAATGCATTCCCCTTCACTTTTTGATTGGTGTAGATTAGTTTTGGACCTTTTGTGAGTGGTTCAATAACTGAACTTGATCTCTTTAGGTTCTTACTTTATTCACCTAATCCTTCCATTTATGGGAGAAGTGATTAGATTAGAGAGGATTTGTCTTTGAATGTACTTGTGTTCTGTCTTCATGTTGTAGGCGCATAGTAAAAATGTGCTTCTTCTATCACATGACTAAGGGTGTTGATTTGATTGTTAACAGAAAATATTTTGGAAAGAAAGATCAAGGCACTTATTGCAGATAGTGAAGGATAGTATAATTCAAAAGAATTTGAATTCTTTTGAAAAGATGTAGGGATTTAAGAATGAGCTTACCACTCCCTATAATCCTCAATAGAATGGTGTTAGTGAAAGAAAGAATCGAACTATTATGGAAGCAGTGAAGACTATGATTGATGATCAAGATCTTCCTATACAACTATGGGCTGAAGCAACAAGAACAACATTATATGTCCAAAACAGAATATCCCATAGTGCACCTAGGTTCAAAACCCCTAAAGAAATGTTCACAGGAAAGAAACCAAAAGTAAGTCATCTCAGGATATTTGGTTTTCTGGTGTTTGCTCATATTTCAAAAGAAAAAAGAACCAAGTTGGATCCTTTAGGAAAGAAAGGAATCTTTGTTGGATACTGTGAAGTCTCCAAGGCCTTCAGAATTTATATTCTAGGTTACCATCACATGAAAATTAGCAGGGATGTAACCTTTGATGAAGATGCAGCTCTCAAGAAATCCATAAATTCCTAGCTTGAAGAAGTATATGCATAAGATGTAGCTCCCAGAGTTTCAGAACCAATGAAAGAAGTTGCACCCTCTCCCGATGATAGGACTCCGGAAGAGCATGATATGTTGTAGCCCCAAGAACCTCCACTCATCATTATCTCTCACAAGAGAAAGCCAGCTTGGGCTTGCGAAATTATTCAATATGTGGAGAAGTATGGTGCTCCAGAAGGCTCCTCGAGAGAAAACAAGAAGCCAAATCCATTCTCCAGTTATGTGGATTTGATGTGTGACCCTGTAGACAAAGAGCCTACTTGATTTGAAGAATCTATTCAAAAGAAAGAATGGGTAGTGTTGGCACAGGTTTAGAGTGCCCAAGTGCAGATATCATGATGTGAATGGTGTTATATCATGATGTAAATGAAAATATTTGGCTTATCTTGTGAATGAGACTGAGGTAGTGCATTTATTCTCACAACTGCGGAAACTTGGTTCCTGCAACCCCCCTTAGGCATCTTGGGTGAGATTTCACTTTCTCTGTCGGTGTTGGCAGGAAGGCTAAAACATTTCTTGGTTGATGTTTAAGGCTGTCCGGTCAATTTATTTTTACAATAGTGCGAAGTCAACCCCTATCGACAGGATTGTGTCAAAAAATGGTTTTGTTTTTGGGATTTTATTGAGAAAGAAGAGAGGACATGCTATGACATCCGACAAAACAAGAGATTGAGGAATGGTTCCACAAGAAGTCACGTGAATTTTCTGAGGAAGAAAATTGGAATAATGGGTGGTCGACAACTGACTAGTTACATAAGTATATATAATCTTATATTCACGAAGTATTATTCTGTGAATTTCCTATACTGCTACATGAGTGGTTGGCACAATTGAATTTTCAAAAGAATAACTTCCAAGGGGGTGAGCTTAAACACTGGATGCCAAAACTGATACAGCAATTGAAAAGAGTGAAAAACAAAGCGTCTAGAGCTATTGAGGTCTGGGTAGACAGTATTTTGGAAGCATACATCACTAAATTCATTGTCGACATGATTAAGTCATTTAGTGATGCAGAAAGGACATTTTCCAAAGAGCACAGAGGAAGGTTTCTACTGTCGCTGAAACTGTGGATTAAGATGCTCGTTTGTTTAAAGGGTATACTGAAGATGAATTTCGACGAGTAAAGCTCGGGTGTGTAGAGGATGTGGGTACCACACGGATGCGTGCTGATAGAATGATGTAAGGTAGATGGATATGAGTTACGACGTAGTTTTTAGGGAAGCTATGGAATATTGTGGTACCTTGCAAAGTTGGGTGAGGTTCCGGTCGGAGAAGAATAGGAGGAATGAGATAGAGAGAGAGTCTTCTAGGGTGACCGGAATAGAGAAATTCAAAACGAGACCACAAATGATTAAGTGACCTTACTATGACGAAGAGATAAACCAGCATACCCTTGAACATGAGGAAGGATAGACCCAAAGATACAACATACCCACAATCCCGTGCACTATGCCAAACTTTAAAGGAAGAAATATAAGCTCTTCGTAGGGTTGTCTCGTGTGTCAGAACAATGGTAGGAGTAGTGGGTCTATGAATAAGTAGGAAACCAAGGATGGAAGGCGACGATGTAAATATGTCAATCTTTCATGTTAATGGGACCGATGATCTTGAACAATACTGTTTTTTGTGTGAAGCAGTATAGATGGTGAAGCAAGTCCAATATGATGATATCAGAAAGGGACAACTAGCGACGACCTTTAGCGGTTGTACGCTTGATTGGTTTATGAAGTTTGTATAAGCACCTACAGGGAATCCTAAGAATACGTTGGTGGAAATCACAGCAAGATTGATTGATGAGTTTAGGAAACCAAAATCATAGTGGCAATATATCATAGAATTGAAGGAAATAAAACAATTATATAATGAATCAGTATGGGAATTCGATCAGAGATATAAAACTCTAAGGGCCAAAGTAAGTTTTGGAATGAGTGACATGAATCACAAAGAATGGTTCATTGCGGGATTGGTATCGCACATTCATATTCCACTAATGCGGCAGAATGTTTCATCATAGGCGGAGGCACTAGAAATTGCGATGAAGCTTGAGGCTTTAACAGTTGGCGAAGCAGGGATAGGTGTGAACCAAATCCAAGCGCAGCTAGAGAACCTGATGATCCAACTACAAGATATAAAGAAAGGGAAAGAATTTAGTGAAGAAATATGGTGTAGTAGATGAAATATGAAGGACACCATAAGGATTAGTGCCCGGAATTCCATGAATACTTATAGTCTGGCGCATTGAATCCATTTAGTCACAAAGGGATTCCTTTGTATCAAAATTTTCAAACGAGGGGACATTGATCAAAAGAATGCATATACTTATAGAAAATTGTGTCGAAGCCAGCTAACCTTTTTTGTAATTTCTATCGATCGGTCGGTCATGAAGAGAAGGATTGTAGAGAATATGATTTACTCCAAGAGAGAACTTTAGATATGTTTTTCATGAAGGGAGAGTAGAAACCCCTTGTATAACACCAACCACTATATAATTAACAGCAGTTGCACTACATCAACCACCTCCACAATATAACTAGCCACAACCGCACTATAACCAACTGCAAACTCAATACAACCAACCACTTCCGCACTACAACTAGCCACAATATTAGATGCCACAATATAACCAGTAGCCATATAGTCAAACGCAAGGAGGTTTCAGAGGAGGATTCTGCAGAGATCATGGTGGAGTCGTCATGGGGGAACTTTTGGACGAGGTCGAGGTTTGGTTACATGCTGTAATTGCGGCTAGATTGGACATTATCAAAGGGATTGAACGAATCGGACTCCACAGTGTACCTATTGCAGTGTAATGGACCACAGTGTTTAGGAGTGTCCTTAGTTGAATGAAAAGTTGCAAACTAAGAATCCACCACAAACAGAAGCGAATACAAATGTGAATCGAAATAAAAATAAAAATATGAATGTACAGAAGATCTCAGTGGCGATAAGAAGTCGACCTGTGAATTGCGCAGTAGTGACGAGGGGGGGAACTGTGATAGGAGAAGATAATCCACTACCTAGTGTTTGGCCTACAAAAAGGAAACAGGTTCGATTCGATGCGGAAGCAGAAAATGAGACCTTTTTGGAAGAGCGAGATATGATGAGAAAGACTAAGTTGCCACCCATAAGCTAGAAAGAACTTGTTTATGAAATGCCACCAATATTTGATATGACAAATTCACAGAGGCCACCAAGGAGGGTTAACACTCTTAGGAATTTCTTGGAAAGCTGTATGACGCTGGAAAAAGACTAGGATGCAGTAGCAGAGATAGCGAGTTTATTATATTGACAATAGGATGGACGACAAGATCAGACAATGAATCGATTGCACATAAAGAAGACAAGAATATAAATGAGGATGACTGCGCAGATTAGTGCATTTGATTTCGATTCTCTCATTTTGGACTTAGGATCAGACATAACCATCCTGACTAAGAAAACAAGGGATATAATGGGGAAACTAGAGTTTCCATGGTCCCCTATACAACTTTGACTAGCAAATCAGAGCATGGTCACACCAATTGGATGATTATGTCATCTTCGAGTCGAAATGGAGGGAATGAAGAATTACGCAAACTTTGACATTATAGAAATAGTTGACAACACAAGCCCTTACCCGGTGTTGCTAGGAATAGACTGGGAAATGGAGAATCAAGTAGTTATCAACTTTAAGAAGAGGACAATGTCTTTTGAAAACCGTAATAAGGGTAGTCACCCCACTTGATCCATGAGAACCGCATAGGTACATAGAGCCAATGAGGGATGAATTTATAGAAGGATGGGAAATTTTCTACAACATCTCATAGGATTACATCAATCCCACCATCGACGTGGAATTGGGGTGGCGAAGTGTTAGTTCAACATCATCAGACTTCGATGAGGCGCTTGAAAATTGGCAGAATCAATTTCATGAAGTATCATTCATAAGGTGTGCATGAATTACTCAATCATTGAGGTGGGTAGTGACAGAAGTATGCAAACTACCAATATATGAAGGATTTCCTAAACTGACTATATTCATAACCAAATTTGAAGAAAAGGTATCAGAACCACAACGACTGTTGGCATTGGAAGAAGCACTGAAGGATACACCAGCACAGTGGTGGGCAATGCACAAGTCATCGATAACAAGATGGCCACTATGTCGACAACTAATGGAAGTCAGATTCGTGGAAACTGAAGGTTACTATGGGAGAAAATACAAGGGAAGGGGTGATCCAAGGGATCATGTGGAAGAGTATCAAAGTGCATGGGAAATGAGACCGAAATAGGAATGGGTCCATGAGTTCATCCATACACTGGATGAGGTACCGTAGAGCTGGTACATCGCATTAGAAGTGTGATGCAGAAAAACTACATGGGAAGAGTTAACCATTAGTTTCATCCATACTTCCAGCTTCTCAGATGAGAAACCATTCATCCACAATGCACTACAAGAGATCGGTGAGAAGGTACTCGAACCAGTTCCGATGGAGAAACCAATGGGATTACAGTGGATTGCGACACCAAAAATGATGATGGAGTGCTACAATGTGACGAGGTGACCTGATGATGAATATAATTCATGAGTTATTTATATCCCAGAGTCAGAAGGAAGTCAGGATGTCTAAAAACCAGAGATGCCATTTGACAATATCAAATAGCCACTTAAAATCAAGAATGTTAATATTAGGTTGGAGAAAAATCCCAAGTTCGAAAGTATTGGAGATTACTGGGATGATTCGACTATTGGAAAAATTACTGATATACTACATGAGCTCCAAGAATTGTTCCCAACAAAATTTTCAGAAAAGAAAGGCATTTCTGAGGACCTAGGAGAAATGAAGATTCAACTGAAACTTGATGCGAATCCAGTAAAGCAACGACCATATAGATTGAATCTCGGGTATAAGGAGTGAGTGAAATATGAGATAGAGAAAATGTTGGATGCAGGAATCATAGACCTTATTGAAGAATCAGAATGGATCAGCCCAATGGTTGTCCAAGATAAGAATACTGGCGAAATTAGATCTGTGTCAATCGAAAGAAACTGAATGATGCATGTCTTCATGATCCATTCCCTACTCCATTCATTGATGAAGTACTGGAAGTTGTCGAAGGTTAGAATATATATTAATTTATAGACTAATTCTCAGGATACCACCAATTAAAGATCGCGGCAGAGGATTGACATAAAACAACTTTCATAATGGAATGGGGTTTGTTTCAATACATAGTGATGTCATTTGGTCTTAAAAATGCCTCGACAATATTTTCAAGGCTAGTTGTCGCTGCATTTAAAGACTTCATTCATAATTTCCTCGCAGTATATATGGACAATTGGACCATATATGGTCTAGTTAAGGATCACATTGTGAATCTTAGGCTGATGCTGGAAAGGTCTCGACAACATCAGATTTCGCTAAACTTGAAGAAGTGCATTTTTTGCACTCCTTTTGGAATCTTTCTAAGACACATTTGTTGATGTATTTGTAACTTTGGAAGATATTCTTCTATGTATTATATTTGTACTTTATTATATCCCCAACGGAGATGTATTATTCCTCCGATTGGAAGTGTCGTCATTTGTACTTGCAAGTGTCGGAAGTTATATTGTAAGTGTCGTAACTTATACTTGATGGGTTATTAGACCACCTTGGTGGGGTCGGCCCAGTATGAGTCATGTGGGTTAAAGGGTTATTATACCACCCTAGTGGGGTTAGCCCAGTCAACATTATGTTAAGTGGTTAAGTTGGGGCCGACCTAGTTGAGTAAAGGTAAAGTGAAAGTAGAGTATAAATAGAGAGTGTGACTCTCTCATTTGTTCATTCACACACTCAATCACTTCACATTAGTGAGAGAGAGGAGGAGTGCAAACAAGTGGAGAAGGATCAGCTACTAGGAGAATATCTCTTGTTGTGGGGTTTGTTCTTTTTGATCTTTGTATTGATGCTCATTCTATCTCTGAGGAAGTTGTGGGGTTTTTCACCTTCTTGGTTTTCCCTGGTGAAATGCTTTGTGTCTCTTGTCTAGTGTGTTTGATATGTTGTACATGTTGTTCTCTCAATTAAGATCCTATATCAACTTGAATTAAATGCTGAAAAACTAACATGGTATTAGAGCTAGCCTGAAGGAAGGCATGGTATGGAATTTATGACACGTGTTGCTTTTGCAACAAATTGGAAGCTAGGGCTTGGTATAGTAAAAGCCAGTCATCATGGAAGTTTCACTATCAATCCATTTTGGTGAAGGTTCAGGATCTGAAACTTGTACAGGTCGAAGATGAAATGTCCATGTACCTTGTGTCCGAAGGACAACCTCATATTTGTTGTACTTTGTGATATATGATCCATACAAGTTAGGGTTTATGCCTCTTCCAGAATGCAGTCCTAAACAGGTGACCTAGGAAAAAAGGTCATATCTCAGGCTAGGAAGCTCCAAATGGAATTCCGTTAAAATTAACAGTTAGGGCATGGAAGATAGTTCCACAGGCTCTAGTTTCAGAGGCCTAGGTTGAAACAGCGACACCTAGCACGCCATACAAGTTTGCTATACTGTTTCATCCCATAAACATGTCATGTTGCAACACTTGGCATATCTCTCTCTCTCGGAATCCATTAAAGCTCAGACCTGTGGGGTTGGAAACAATATGGCATATATTTCATGAAGTTATAGGTTTGAGTAATCATGGGTTTATGCATATTATGCTTCTTATTTTGATTAATGATATAACAAATCAGAAGAGTCCTAGGGTCAAATAAGAACATGCATGAGTAAAAGAAGTAATCCATAAAACCTTGAAATACTAATGCTTAAAATTACCTGTGTATCAAATGATCATGACCATACATATTTAGAATCATGATGTTTTGATAGTATTGAGATTCTACTAATGCATGTATGATTATTATGAGAGCTTGAGGATGACACAATGATTACACTAGTGCACGCTTAAGCATGCATAGTGGTATTGGCTAGATAGAAGTTCAAAGACAGATAATCCAGGAAGCAAAGATCAAGAGGGAGCACACTTGAGTAATTCCTGTAAGGAAGCAAATATTGAGAGGGAGTCCACCCAACAAGCAATCAAAGATAAGTATTTGAATTGTCATTTCTTGTATATATGATTACTTAAATGATGTACATACTTATGTTCCTAGATTTAGGATGTATATTATGCATTTTAGAAAATTTGCATAAATGAACAAGATACTACTAATATGCAATTAATGGGTAAGTGGCCTATGGTACTGTACAACATTTCATTGCTACTTATCTAGAATGAAACTTCTTTGCTGACATGTTGGAGTAGTGTAGACTCTTAACAATGTTCTGGTAGAGATGGAAGGCATCTAGAAGTTACGGGATATGGATAAGTGTTGTATTGAAGCATTGGCTAAGATAATTGCATGAATGTATGACATATGTCTTTACGTGTAAGAATTTGTTCTGAAATCTATGAGATGCTTCTAATCATGCAATTGAACTTGTCTTGTAGGAAAGACCATGTACCATCACCTACAAGAGAAAATTGTTTCGAAGAACAAGCGGCAAAGACACAACATTTTTTCTAGCAATGAATTGGAAGATACACCAGATGGATGTAAGACAGCTTTCTTGAATGGTGTGGCCGAAGAGAAAGTGTATGTGGAGAAACCACTTGGTTTTGAGACACATGACAAGGAGTCATATGTGTGCAGATTGAAGAAATCCTTGTATGGCTTGAAGCAAGCACCTAGGACATGGTATAGTAGGATAGACAGCTTCCTATCCAATTCAGGCTTTACCAAGGGTAAGTGGATTCCAACCTTTACTACAAGGTTGAGGAAGGAAATCCAGTGACACTCCTACTGTATGTGGATGAGTTATTTGTGACAGGTTAGGATAGATTGATTGCCGACACGAAGAGGAAGCTTGCTTCCGAGTTCGAGATGAAGGAGTTGGGTATGATGCATTACTTTCTAGGTATGGAGGTGTGGCAGAGTGGAGATGGAATCTTCCTTGGATAAGAGAAGTATGCAGTAGAGATCCTGAAGCAGTTGGGGATGATGGACTGCAAGGCCATGGCCACACCTATGGCATCGATCCTGAAGCTATTGAGTGATGCTTCATCAGAGTCGGTTGATTCCATGATGTATCATCATATGATTGGGTCCTTCATCTACCTGATGCACACGAGACTAGATATTTGCTTTGTGGTGAACACCTTGAGCCAGTTCCTGATAGATCCTAGACATGTTCACCTGATTGTGGTAAAGCATATTCTGAGGTACCTGAAGGGTATGGTTGATTATGGGCTCAAGTATGATGCAAATCAAAATTGTAACTTGGAGGGTTATGTTGATTCAGATTGGGAAGGCAGTGCTGCAGATAGGAAGAGCACTTCATGGTGTTGCTTTAGTATGGGATTAGGTGTGATCTCTTGGTTTAGTAGGAAGCAGTCCTATGTAGCACTGAGTACAACCGAAGTAGAGTATGTCGTAGCTTGTTCGGGTAGTTATGAGGCAGTGTGGATAAGGAAGCTACTGTCTGATTTATTTGATATCCAGTTGGATGCTACCTGTATCTATTATGACAACCAGAGTTGTGTGAAGTTGTCAAAGAACCGGGTGTTCCATGACAGGTCGAAGCACATCAAGATCAAATATCACTATATCAGGGATATGGTGTAGAGAGGAGTAGTGAAGCTCCAGTATGTTGCAATAGATGAGCAGATTGCAGATGTGTTGACCAAACCACTAGCTAGATTGAAGTTCGAGTACTTTAGAGAGGGGCTTGGTGTTCTTCAGATAGAAGATACTTTGAGGAAGAAGTGATGGGACACATTTGTAACATCCATTCCAAGCATGGTGGTAGGAGGATCATTCCCATGGCTGTGGATGTAAGTGTTGTGTGATGAGAATCAGGACGATGCTCCTCTTAATGCTATATATGATGATCATGTGTGATGAGCATCGGGATGATGCTCCAGATGATAGGCATCAGGATGATGCTCCAGACAATAGGCATTAGGCTGATGCTACAATGATGATCAGGATGATCATGTGTGCTGAGCATCAGGATGATGCTCTTGATGATATGCATCACGATGATGCTGTGTACATGATCATGGTAATCATTTGATGATGATGTGCATTAGGATGATGTACTATATGAAGATGATTAGTATGATAATGAGTATCAGGATGATACTCCGCAGTCATGGAAAAATTGTGTAGGTAGCATAGAAAAGATCCTGGGAGATCCTACAGTTTGAGCTCGAATACTCTTTCAAGGTTTTGCTATAGGTTGGCCGTGGACAAATTGTGCAGGTAGCATAGAAAAATATTGGGAGATCCGATAGTTTGAGCTCAAATACTCTTTCGAGGTTTTGCTACAGTTTGGTTGTGGACAGGTTGTGCGATAAGCATATAATATTTCCCTGGGATATTTGCAGATACTCTATTGAGGTTTTTCCTATGGCATATAATATCTCCCTGGGAGATCTGGAAAATGCTCTTTCGAGGTTTTGCTTGGGAGGACATATAATCTTTCCTTGGGAGGTTTGCAAATACTCTTGCAAGGTTTTTCTCATGGCATATAATAGCTCCCTAGGAGATCTATAAAAATATCTTTCGAGGTTTTGTCCTATGCCATATAATATTTCCCTGGGAGATCCAATAGGTTGAGCAGTAATCTCGTAATCAGTCCTAGGATGCTCTTTCGAGGTTTTTCCATACAACATTTAATCAGTCCTGGAGATCCGATAGGTTGTGCTAGGCACGTAAAAGTGCTGGGATGCTCTTTAGAGTTCTTTCCAGTCATGCTATGCAAATAAACATTCCTGGGACAATATTTTAAGGTTTTGTGGTGGTCACATGTAATATCTCCCTGGGAGATCCGATAGGTTGAGCAGTAAGCTTGTAATCAGTCCTGGGATGCTCTTTCTAGGTTTTCTTGATACATGTAATCAGTCCTGGGATCCACAGGATGGCCAGCTCATAGAGATGATGAATACCTACAAGAGGCTAGGCCTACAACCAACATGAAAAAGGGTCTCCTCTGCAGAACTTTCTATGACGAGAAGAATTGAGACATAGCCCAGTGATTGAGATGGTGAGTATAGTAGCAGTGATGATGATGCTCTGTGATCCAATGACGATGATCCAGCTCCATAATTGATGACTTGTGTTGATGTTTATTCATGACTCGTGTCTAGAGAATACCTTCCTAGTTAAGAGGGAGTGTTGATGTATTTGTAACTTCAGAAGATATTCTTCTATGTATTACATTTGTACTTTATTGTATCCCCAATGGAGATGTATTATTCCTCTGATTGGAAGTGTTGTCATTTGTACTTGCAATTTTCGCAAGTTATATTGTAAGTGTCGTAACTTATACTTGATGGGTTATTAGACCACCTTGGTGGGGTTGGCCCAGTATGAGTCATGTGGGTTAAAGGGTTATTAGACCACCCTAGTGGGGTTGGCCCAGTTAGCCATTATGTTAAGTGGTTAAGTTGGGGCCGATCTAGTTGAGGTAAAGGCCAAGTGAAAGTAAAGTATAAATAGAGAATGTGACTCTCTCATTTGTTCATTCACACACTCAATCACTTCACATTAGTGAGAGAGAGGAGGAGTGCACACAATTGGAGGAGGAGCAGCTTCTAGGAGAATATCTCTTGTTGTGGGGTTTGATCTTTGTGATCTTTGTATTGATTCTCATTCTATCTCTAAGGAAGTTGCGGGGTTTTTCACCTTCTTGGTTTTCCCTAGTTAAATGCTTTGTGTCTCTTGTCTCTTATGTTTGATATGCTATACATGTTATTCTCTCAGTTAAGATCCTAGATCAGATTGAATTAAATGTTGAAAAACTAACAACATTGCATGTAAGGAAGGGATGCTGGTTGATCTAGTGAAGATTGCAATCATCATCGAATTACCACTACCAATGACAGTGAAGAAACTAAGGGTGACGTTGGGACATACTAAGTATTATAGGAAGTTCATTAGTGGATATGCAACAATCACAGCACCGATGGAAATGTTGTTAAGAAATATGCAAAGTTCAAGTGGAACAACGAGCATCAGAAGAGCCTCAACAAACTAAAATCGAAGATGGTCGCAGCACCAATACTAGTCTTCCTCGATTGGACAAAATAATTCCACGTTCATGTGGACTCATCATCAATAGAACTGGGAGAGATATTGGCCTAGCTAGTAGAAGGAGCAATTGATCATCCAATCGCATTTGCGAGACGGAAATTGTCCACTACGGAGAAGAATTATAGGACGACGGAAAGAGAAGGTCTAGCAATGGTCTATGTGCTACAAAAATTACAGTATTGCCTGCTTGGAGGACATTTCAAAATGTTTATTTATCACTCCGCATTAAAATACTTAGTCAATAAGCTTGTGTTGGGGGGGAAGATTTGTCGCTGGTTGCTGCTATTCCAGAAGTTTGATTTTGAAATCATTGTCAAACTAGGGCGATTAAATTCAACATTTGATTACCTTTCCTAGATCGAATCGAGTGAAGAACCAAGAATCATTGATGAAGGCTTTCCCAATGTGTACCTATTCATGGCTGGAATGGTCGATGACCATTACGAGCAAATCACTCAGTTCTTGGACATAGGACATGCACCAGAAGAATTCATTACTAGTAAGAAGAAGGAACTAGTTGTTAGGCCTCCCAAATTTCAAATAATCTCAAGTCAACTCTATAAAATGGGACCAGATGAAGTACTTCGTCGATGTGTCCTTCTGCATGAACAAGAAAGAGTATTGGTAGAATCTCATGATGGGATCGTTGGAGGTCATTATGGAGGGACTTCCACTACTTGGGAAATACTTAGGGATGGATTATGGTGGCCAACAGTGAATGGTGATTACATAGATTATACAAAGAGTTGCGATGTACGTCAAAGAACAATAAAACCATCGCGAAAGGATGAAATGCCACTAGTGCTTCAACTGACGTTACAAGCCTTCAACAAATGGGGAATTGACTGCATGGGACCCATCAACCCTCCAAGGAGAAGAACAAGGTCGCGATAAATAATTAATGGGATTGATTAATTCACGATATGGGATGAAGACGCACCATTAAAGGATTGTATGACTGCAACAACAACAAGGTTTCTCTTTGATAATGTGATTACCATGTTCGGGTTCCCAAAGATACTGATGAGCGATCAAGGCACTCACTTCGTCAATAAAAATATCAGGGCCATGATAGAAGAATTTCAAATTGAGCATCGACGGAGCACCCCATATCATCCGTAGGAAAATGTTGTAGTGGAGGCACTAAAAAGGGTTTTGTAGCATGCTCTCACAAAGGTGTGTAACACAAGACGTGATGACTAGGATTTGAATATTGCAGTTATACTATGGGATTACATAATGACATGTAAAAGGTTTACAGGCCATAATCCATTCAAGTTAGTCTATAGAAAATAAGCATTGATGCCGATGGAGTATATCGTATCGAGTCTATGCATCGCAACAGCAACAAGAATGAGTGACAATGGAGCCATCGAAGAATGGTTGCCATAGGTATTACAACTTGATGAGGATCCCTTCATCACAGGATTCCATCAGCGGGTAGAAAAGGATCGATAGAAGGCTTTGCACGAACACCATGTTAAGGCGAAGCACTTCCAGTGCAGAGACATGGTTCTTCTATATGGTAGTAAGTTTGCGAAGCACCCAGGTAAGCTAGAGATGCACTGGTTCAGTCCATACATTATCAATTTTATTACTGATCGAGGTGCAATGCAACTACAAAAGATAGATGGGACACTCTTGAAAAATTTAGTGAATGGATGCCAGTTGAAGCCTTATCATGATAACCAAGCATGTAGCAACTGAAAAATAAATTAAATGAAAAAAAATTAAAAATGAAGGTTGGGAATCTATCGACAACGCTAGGTCTGTCGACAAAACAATGGGTCAGTTTCATCAGTTAAACATGAAACTTAGTGAAGTAGAAGCATAGCTAGAGGTATTTAGGGGATCGCCTAAGGAAATGCCCCTATTTGCGTAGATGAAAAAGGAAACCAAGATGAAAGAGCTACAACACCTGATCAACAAAGCACACACAAGAAAACAAAGAAGAAGAACGCACTTAGATGAGCTACAGACTAAAGTCGAGAAGTAAGCATTCAAAGCAATGGAAGGAATGAACAAGGTCAAAGAATAGTTCCAGAAAGCGCACTAGATGGGTGGTTAACACTTGACATACCAGGAAGTAGAATATTGTGCATCTCTCAAGGCATCGACCAAGGAAGCATTCGACCAATTCACAAAATCTTACGACGAGTTCAAGAAGCAAGTAAATGCACCAGTAGTTTCCAGCTGAGATGGCTCGAGGGCGAGCCACAATTTTATGTTGGGGGCCTGTTAGCATGAGTTTAGAGTGCACAAGTGTGGAACCCCCAAGCGAAAAAAGGATCAAAGACAAGAACAAAGGACTGGTCGCAAAGCCGAGATATGCGGAAGCATTTCGTTAAGTTAGTTAGCAATGGGTAATTAGGATAATTTTCTAATGACCAAGTGAGCCTATAAATAGAAGTACGATTGTAACCATAGGAGAGTAGATATTTTTCACAATTGTATGCCTAAGGGAATTTGTTTGGCACCAATTTGCATATTATGAGATGATATCTTCACATCTATTTGTGTTTTTATCTTTTGGATTGATCTATGGAAGCACTTATTCAGTTTTTTTTGTTAGATCGTAGCAATTCCTCTGAGTTTGTAGTGGTTCTGCAATGCTTGATAAATATTGGGAATGATTGATATAGATCTCTGTCTTTTTGTATATCACAATTTTTTATGTTTCTCTGAGATAACAGTAGATGTTTCCGCAACTATGTTATGTACCTAAAATTCCTTGAACATGCCTTGATAATCTATTTAATTCGTTAATTATGAGATGGTAATATAGCTAAAGAAAATAAGGTGATGGTGTGATATCATGATGCCAATGCAAATATATGTCTTATGCTGTGAATGAGAGTGAGGTAGTGGATGTCTTCTCACAACTGCGGAAACTTGGTTCTTGAAGCCCCCCTTAGGCATCTTGGGTGAGACTTCACTTGCTCTGCGGGTGTTACTGGGAAGGGTAAAACCTTTATAGGCCGATGTTTAAGGGTGTCTGGTCAATGTTTGTTGATAGTAGTGCAAAGTGAACCCCTGTCGACAAGACTATGTCAATAGGTAGAAGCTATGATGGAAGACTACCAATCCATAATGAAGAATGATGTATGGGACGTAGTTCCCAAACCATAATCTAAAAGTGTGGTATCTTCCAAATGGATATACAAGATAAAACATGCAATTGATGGAAGTATTGAAAAATACAAAGCTAGATTTGTGGCTTTTGGATTCTCTCAAAAAGAAGGAATCGATTATGACGAGAAATTTCCTCCCATATCAAGTTAGACTTCCATTAGAACCATCATGGAGCTTGCATCCATGATGAAGTAGAATTTATACCAAATGGATGTGAAAACAAATTTCCTGAATGGTGTCATTGAAAAAGAAATGTACATATAATAGCCACAAGGATTTGAAGTTGAGTACAAAAGGACACATGTTTTCTTGCTGAAGAAGGCTCTATATGGGTTGAAGCAAGCTCTAAGAGCTTGGTATGGAAGAATCGATATTTTTTTGACGATCTTGGGATTTAACAAAAGTAAATTTGATCCTAACCTTTACTTCAAGGTTATGGATGATGAACCTATCATATTATTGTTATATGTGGCTGACTTATTCCTGACAGTTAATGAGAAGAAAATATTAGAGTGAAGAAGCTTGTTGCAGAATTTGAGATGAAAGAACTTGGCTTGATTCATTATTTTGTAGGTCTTGAAGTATGGTAGATCCCAAAAGGAATCTTCCTTAACCAAGGGAAGTATGCAGTAGAAATCCTAAAAAGGTTTGATATATTGGAATGTAAAGCCATGGCCACACCCAAGGATACAAATTTGAATTTTTTGACTAATGGTTTGTCAAAGTTAGTGGATGTGACACTATACAGAGAGATTATCGGTCCATTGATGTATTTGATGAATACCAGGCTAGATACATGCTTTGTTGCTAACACCTTGATTCAGTATTTGGTTGAGCCTAGACATGTTCACCTTATAGCTATAAATCATGTGATGAGGTACCTAAAATGTATGGTAGACTATGGTCTCAATTATACTAGAGATCATGACTTCAGACTGTATGGTTATACATATTCAGATTCAGAAGGAAGTGTCTCAGACAAAAAGAGCACTTTAGGTGGTTGTTTCATTCTGGGGTCAACCACGATCTCATGGCTAAGAAGGAAGCAGTGCAATGTTTCTCTAAACACTGCAAAAGCGAAATATATTGCAGCTTGTCCCGCCAGTTGTGAATCCATATGGCTTCGGAAGTTGTTATCAGGTAGATTCGATATGGAGTTCGATACAATATTGATTCTATGTGATAACCAAAGCTTCATGAAGATTAAAGATATGAAGACTTTGTCATCAACATTAATATGCTAGTTGATCTCAATCTTTAACATGTTGTAACATGTTTTGGGCATTTTATACAACATTTTATGCAGACTTAAAACAACATTCACATCATAGCATTCAACGAGTTGGAAATTATGTCTTTGGTTTGACTGAAAAGATTCTCCTATTAATCCCATTCTTTCCTATAACAATTATTAGATCGCAGGCCTGTCCAAATTTAGACAAAATGTCACGAGCCTTGGGCATGACAAGTATTAGATAGAATGCAGCTTGCAATACGAGAGTACTTAAACAAGCACATGACAACACCTATATACCTAATTATCTCGAAGGCAATAGACAAAATCTGCGCTGCATGTTATGCGAATACTCAAAAATAAATGCTGAGAGAGAAATCATACAAAAGCCAAGGAAACCAATATTATGAATTGATTTCCCCTACGTAGTGTTGCATTGAATATGAAGAATGGGCTCTCTTAATTTAAATTATTCGACATGGAATTTCATGCTTCCACTTCAACATGACGAGCAACCCATTTTTCATGTAAAGTGTGAGAGCCAGCTTTAGCTCAACCACATGCCCGGGAGCCAATTTCAGATGGAATTTCCAGATAACAGTTTCCGCAATCCATTTCATCTGAACGTAAGCAAAATCCTTACCCAAACACCGCCTTGGGCCGTCATTGAAAACCGAATACTTGAAGGCATATTCACTAACAAAAAACCCCGGGTCATCGATCCATCTCTCAGGAGAGTTTAATAACGACGCAGAGTTTGAAAACACCCAGGGTTTTAAGAGCTCGTAGAGTTTAAGAACCATGCAGAGTTCTATGAACTTTCAATGCGGTGATCTATAAAGTTGCACACTTTAAAGAACACGTAGAGATCTAAGAGGGATAGAGCTACCAGCTCTAAAAATTCAAGAAACCAAGATCTGAATGCAATTTAAGGTAGCTTGATGGATTAAAGGTGTAACTAGGCTGGCCTTGCTCTTATTAAGCTAGATCTTAGGTTCTTTAAGGGATCTTTAAGCCAAAAAGGAGTAGATCTGAAGAAAGAACACCAAAAATAATGAAGAAATTTCAATGAACTGTATGGTCGCCATTCTCATAACAAAAAATAGTGTAGGGATGTGTCTACTCTATAAATGATATTTTACTAAGAAGTGTTGAACCTCTATGTCAGCGAATGAAAATGATTATCACAAGTTATTAATCAGATCTACATTCATTCATCAATTATGATAAGAAAAGCTAAGATCTAATGTCATTTGAAAATCTAAATCATACAAGATAAGCAACATTCAAACAATCAAATGGAACAAAATTGAATCATTTCATATCAAAACAACGAAGAGGTACATCCTTACCATGGGTCTTGGTCTGAATCCCTCCTCCATTGCCATGAGATTTCATTTCTCCACCCTTGCTTTAGAAGAAATTGAGCTTTTCCTCCTCCTTCAGAATCTTTTCAGCATGCCTTTGCTCTTCCTTTGTGTACCTTACAATGCGCCAATTGCCTTTCTTATATAACATTGGGAAGTGTGCTCGTAAGTTTCTCTTTTCAATATGGAATTGTTCTTTTTCATTATTTAGATTATTTCACTCAAAAAACCACTTTTCCATTGTTTTTAGGCTTTTTTTGCACAACTTAGCATACTTTAAGCGCAATTAATGTATTTTAATGCATTCCTCTTCATTTTTTGATTGGTGTAGCTTAGTTTTGGACCTTTTGTGAGTGGTTCAATAATTGAACTTGATCTCTTTAGGTTCTTACTTTCTTCACCTAATCCTTCCATTTAAGGGAGAAGTGATTAGATAAGAGAGGATTTGTCTCTGAAAGTACTTGTGCTCTGTCTTCATGTTGCAGGTGCATAGTAAAAATGTGCTTTTTCTATCACATGACTAAGGGTGTTAATTTTATTGTAACAGAAAATATTTTAGAAATAAAGATCAAGGCACTTAGGTCAGATAACAAAGGATAGTATAATTCAAAAGAATTCAGAAAATATGTAGGGATTTAAGAATGAGCTTACCACTCCCTATAATCCTCAATAGAATGGTGTTGTTGAAAGAAAGAATTGAACTATTATGGAAGCAGTGAAGACTATGATCGATGATCAAGATCTTCCTATACAACTATGGGCTAAAGCAACAAGAAAAACAGAATATGTCCAAAACAAAATATCCCATAGTGCACCTGGGTTCAAAACCCCTGAAGAAATATTCACAGGAAAGAAACTAGAAGTAAGTCATATCAAGTTATTTGGTTGTCCAGTGTTTGTTCATATTTCAAAAGAGAAAAGAACCAAGTTGGATCCTTTAAGAAAGAAAGGAATCTTTGTTGGATACTATGAGGTCTCCAAGGCCTTCAGAATTTATATTCAAGGTTACCATCACATGAAAATTAGCACGGATGTAACCTTTGGTGAAGATGCAGCTCTCAAGAAATCCATAAATTTCCATCTTGAAGAAGTATCTGAATAAGATGTAGCTCCCAGAGTTGTAGAACTAATGAAAGAAGTTGCACCCTCTCCCGATGATAGGACTCTGGAAGACCATGATATGTTGTAGCCCCAATAACCTCCTCTCGTCACTATCTCTCACAAGAGAAAGCCAACTTTGGCTTGTGAAATTATTCAATATGTGGAGAAGTATGGTGCTCCATAAGGCTCCTCAAGAGAAATCAAGAAGCCAAAGCCATTTTCTAGTCATGTGGATTTGATGTGTGACCTTGTAGACAAAGAGCCTACTTGTTTTGAAGAATCTATTCAAAAGAAAGAATGGGTAGTGTTGGCATAGGTTTAGAGTGCCCAAGTGCAGAATCCCCGAGCAACGAAAGGGTCAAAGACAAGAACAAAGGATCGGTTGCAAATCCAAGATATGCAGAAGTGTTTGGTTAATTTAGTTAGCAATGGGTCTTTAGGACCATTTTGTAACGACCAAGTTAGCCTATAAAAAGAAGTATGATTGTAAGCATAGGAGAGTAGATATTTTTCACCATCGTAATCTTAAGGGAACTTGTTTGGAACTGATTTTCATATTATGAGATGATATCTTCGCATCTATCTATGATTTTATCTTTTAGATCGATCTATGGAAACACTTATTCGGTTTTGGCCTCTTAGATTGCAACAATTGCTTTGGGTTTGTAGTGGTTCTGCAATGCGTGATAAATATTGGGAATGATTGATATAGATCTCTATCATTTTGTCTGTCGCAATGTTTTATGTTTCTCTGATATCACAGTAGATGTTTCGGAAACTATGTTATGTACTACAGATTCCTTGAACATGCTTTGATAATTTGTTTAATTCATTAATTATGAGATGGTGAAATAGCTAAAGCGAATAAGGATAATGGTTAATAAGGTGATAGTGTGATATCATGATGCGAATGAAAATCTCTATCTTATCCTGCGAATGAGAGTGAGGTAGTGCATTTATTCACACAAGTGTGGAAACTTGGTTCCCGCGGCCCCCCTTAGGCATCTCGGGTGAGATTTCACTTTCTCTGTTGGTGTTGGCGAGAAGGTTAAAACCTTTCTTGCTTGATGTTTAAGGTTGTCTGGTTGATTTTTTTTTTACAACAATGCGAAGTGAACCCCTATCGACAGTACTGTGTAAAAAAATGGTTTTGTTGCCGGGATCTTATTGAGAAAGAAGAGAGGACATGCTGTGACATCCAAAAAATATGGAGATCAAGGAATGGTTCGACAAGAAGGCACGAGAATTTTCTGAGGAAGAAAATTGGAATAGTGGGTGGTCGACCATTGACTGGTTACATAAGTATATATAATCTGATATTAACGAAGTATTATTCTATGAATTTGCTATACTGCTACACGAGTGGTTGGCACAATTGAATTTTCGAAAGAAGAACTTCCAAGGGGGTGATCCTAAACACTGGATGCCAGACTGATACAGCAGTTGAAAAGAGTGAAAAAAAAAGCATCTAGAGCTGTCGAGGTCTGGGTAGACAGTATTTTGGAAGGATACATCACTTAATTCATTGTCGACATGATTAAGTCATATAGTGATGCAGAAACGAAATTTTCCAAAGGATATAGACGAAGGTTTCTACTGTCATGGAAACTGTGGATTAAGATGCTCATTGGTGAAAAGGGCATACTGAAGATGAATTTCAATGAGTAAAGCTCGAGTGTGTAGAGGTTGTGGCTATCACATTGATGCATGCTTGTAGAATGATGCGAGGTAGATGGATATGAGTTATGATGTAATTTTTAGGGAAGATGTTGAATATTGTGGTACCCTTCAAAGTTGGGTGAGGTTCCGGCCGGAGAAGAAGAGGAGGACTGAGATAGAGAGAAAGTCTCCCAGGGCGACTAGAACAGAGAAATGCGAAACGAGACCACAAATGACTATGTGAACTTACTGTGATGAAGAGAGCAACCTAGATACCCTTGAACATGAGGAAGGACAGACCCAAAGATACAACGTACCCACAACCCTATGCACTATGCCAAACTTTGGAGGAAGAAATATAAGCTCTTCGTAGGGTTGTCCAATGTGTCAGAACAATGGTAGGAGTAGTGGGTCTAAGAATACGAGTAGGAAACCAAGGATGGAAGGCAAGGATGTAAAGATGTCAATCTTTCATGTAAATGGGACCGATGATCTTGAACAATACTGGTTTTTATGCGAAGCAGTATAGACGGTGAAGGAAGCCCAAGATGATGATACCAAAAAGGGACAACTAGTGACAACCTTTAGGGGTTGTACATTGGATTGGTTTATGAATTTTGTATAAGTACCTACAAGAATCCTAAGAATACATTGGCGCAAATCATAGCAGGATTGATTGATGAGTTTAGGAAACCAAAATCATAGTCGCAATATATCACAGAACTGAAGGAAATAAAGGAATTTCCTAATGAATCAGTATGGGAATTCAATCAGAGATATAAAACTCTAAGGGATAAAGTAAGTTTTTGAATGAGTGACATGCATCACAAAGAATGATTCGTTGTGGGATTGGTATCGCACATTCATATTCCACTAATGCGGCATAATTTTTCATCCTAGGCGGAGGCACTGGAAATTGCGATGAAGCTTGAGGCTTCAACAGTTGGCGAAATAGGGATAGGTTTGAACCAAATCCAAGTGCAACTAGAGATCTTGATGATCCATCTACAAGGTATCAAGAAAGGGAAAGAATTTAGTGAAGAAATATGGTGTAGTAGATGAAATATGAAGGACACCATAGGGATTAGTGCCCATAATTCCCTGAATAGTTATAGTCTAGCGCTCAAATCCACTTAGTCAGGGAGGGATTCCCTAGTGTCAAATTTTTCATACGAGGGTACATTGATCAAAAGAATGCATATACTTATAGAAAATTGTGTCGAAGCCGGCTAACGTTTTTTGTAATTTTTTTCGATTGGTCGGTCATGAAGAGAAGGATTATAGAGAATATGATTTACTCCAAAACAGAACTTCGGATAAGTTTTTCATGAAGGGAGAGGAGAAACCCCCTGTGCAACAGCAACAACTATATAATTAGTATCAGCTGCACTACAATCAACCACTGCCACAATATAACCATCCGCAACCTCACTATAATCAACCGCAGCCTCAGTACAACCAACCACTGTTGCACTACAACCAACCACAGTATTAGATGCCGCAATATAACCAGTAGTCATACAGTTAATCAAGAGGAGGTTTCAGAGGAGGATTCTGCACAGGTCGTGGTGGAGTCTTTGGTCGTGTGGGAACTTTTGGACGAGGTCGAGGGCCCATTATATGCTATAATTGCAGCCAGATTGGACATTATCAAAGGGATTTTCCGAATTGGACTCCACAGTGTAGCTATTGCAGTGCACTGGACCACAGTGTTGAGGAGTGTCCTCAGTTGATTGCAAAGTTGCAAACTAAGAATCCAGCACAAACAGAACCGAATACGAATGTGAATTAGAATCAAAATCTAAATCTGAATGTACAGAAGATCTCAGCGGAGATAAGAGTTCAACTTGTGAATTTCGTAGTAGTGACCAGGGGGGAACTGGGATCGGAGAAGATAATCCACTACCTAGTGTTTGGCCTACAAAAAGGAAACAGGTTCGATTCGATGTGGAAGCAGAAAATGAGACCTTTTTAGAAGAGCAAGATATGATGAGAAAGACTAGGTTGCCACCCATAAGTTAGAAAGAACTTGTTTATGAGATGCCACCAATATTCGATATGATAAATTCACAGAGGCCACCAAGGAGGGTTAGCACTCTTAGGAATTTCCTGGAAATTTGTCTGACGTTGGAAAAAGAACGGGATGTACTAGCAAAGATAGGGAGTTTATTATATCGATAAGAGGATGGACGACAGGATCAGATAGTGAATTGATTGCACATAAAGAAGACAAGAATAGAAATGAGGATGACTGCGTAGATTAGTGCATTCAATGTCAATTCTATGATTTTGGACCTAGGATGAGATATAAACATCCTGACTAAGAAAACATGGGATACAATGGGGAAACCAAAGTTTCCATGGTCCCATGTACAGCTTTGACTAGCAAATCAGAGCATGGTCACCCCAATTGGACAATTATGTCATCTTCCAGTCGAAATGGAGGGAATGAAGAATTACACAAACTTTGACATTATAGAAATAGTTGACAACACAAGCCCCTACCTGGTGTTGCTAGGAATAGACTGGGAAATGGAGAATCCAGTTGTTATCAACTTTAAGAAGAGGACAATGTCTTTTGAAAACCATGACATAAGGGTAGTCACCCCACTTGATCCATGAGAAGTGCATAGGTACATCGAGAAAATGAGGGACGAATTTATAGAAGGATGGGACATTTTCTACAACATCAAGGAGGATTACATTAATCCCACCACCAATGTGTAATTGGGGTGGCGAAGTGTTAGTTCAGCATCATCAGACTTCACTGAGGCACTGGAAAATTGGCGGAATCAATTTCATGAAGTATCATTCATAAGGTGCGCATGAATCACTCAATCATTGAGGTGGGTAGCGACAAAAGTATGCAAACTACCAATATATGAAGGATTTCCTAAAATGACTATATTCATCACTGAATTTGAAGAAAAGGTATCAAAACCACAATGACTGATGGCATTGGAAGAAGCACTGAAGGCTACACTAGCACGGTGGTGGGAATTGCACAAGTTATCGATAACAAGATGGCCACTATGTCAACAACTAATGGAAGTCAGATTCATGGAAATTGAATGTTACTATGGGAGAAAATACAATGGAAAGGGTGATCCAAGGGATCATCTGGAAGAGTGTCAAAGCGCATGGGAAATGAGACCGAAATAGGAATGGGTCCATGCGTTCAGCCATACACTGGATCAGGTATCGCGGAGCTAGTACATTGCATCAGAACTGTGATGCAGAAAAACTACATGGGAAGAGTTAACCATTAGTTTCATCCATACTTTCAGCTTCTCAGATGAGAAACCATTCATCCACAATGCACTACAGGAGATCCGTGAGAATGTACTAGAAGCATTTCCAATGGAGAAACCATTGGGATTACAGTGGATTGCGACACCAAAAATGATGATGGAGTGATACAATGTGACGTAGTGACCTAATGATGAATATAGTACATGAGTTATTTATATCCCAGAGTCAGAAGGAAGCCAGGATGTCAAAAAACCAGAGATGCCATTCATCAATATCCAATAGCCACTGAAAATCAAGAAGGTTAATATTGGGTCGGAGAAAAATCCCAAGTTCGAAAGTATTGAAGATTACTGGGATGATTTGACTATTGGAAAAATTACTTATCTACTACATGAGTTCCAAGAATTGTTCCCAACAAAATTTTCAGAAATGAAAGGAGTTTCTAAGGACCAGGGCAAAATGAAGATTCTGTTGAAACTTGATACGAATCGAGTAAAGCAACGACCATATAGATTGAATCCCGGGTATAAGGAGCGAGGGAAAGATGAGATAGAGCAAATGTTGGATGCAGGAATCATAGACCTTGTTGAAGAATCGTAATGGATCAGCTCGATGGTTGTCCAAGATAAGAATATTGGATAAATTAGATTTGTGTCGATCTAAGGAAACTGAAAGATGCATGTCTTCACGATCCATTCCCTACTCCATTCTCTGAGGAAGTTGCGGGGTTTTTCACCTTCTTGGTTTTCCCCAGTGAAATGCTTTGTGTCTCTTGTCTCTTGTGTTTGATATGCTGTACATGTTGTTCTCTCAGTTAAGATCCTAGATGAGATTGAATTAAATGCTGAAAAACTAAAATTATAGCAGAGCTAGCCTGAAGGAAGGCATGGTATGGCATTTATGACACTTGTTGCACTTGCGACAAATTCAAATCTAGGGCTTGGTATAATAAAAACAAGTCATCGTGGAACTTTCTCTATCAAACCATTTTGGTGAAGGTTCAGGATATGAAACTTGTACAAGTATAAGATTAAATGTCCATGTACCTTGTGTCTGAAGGACAGCCTCAGATTATTTGTACTTTGTGAGATATGATCCATACAAGTTAGTGTTTCTGCTCTTCTAGAATGCAGTCCTAAACACGCGACCTAGGAAAAAAGGTCATATCTCGGTCTAGGAAGCTCCAAATGGAATTCCGTAAAAAGGTACAAGCAATCCCAATAGGTATGACTTGAGGAGATACAAGTATGTTCTGAAATTTGTTCATGGTTAAGTTTATGATATGTTTGTCTTCATATTATTGAGGTTAGTAGAATCTTGATTATTTTTAGACTTTTCTTAGCACCCTAGTAAAAGTATGAATGCATGTGAATGATAGAAGACATTCATTGCTTAGCTGTATGACACTTATGATTGTACTAATACACTGTGGTGTTTTATGAGGATGATGTTGTCCACTAGCATGAAGGGTACATCAAGAAAGAAAAATCAAGTTCTAGATCAAGAAGATATGACCATGGTGACATGAAGATAAAGACTCATCCATAGTCATGGATCACATAGAAGATCTACTTATGAGGTATGTATAATTTGGTTCTATAATGCTTAACTTATGAGATATGCCAGTTATTAGCACAAGGTCTCCAAAGCATTGAAAAGAACAAAGAAGACATTGTTTGGGTATGTTAGACATAACTTGCAAACATGATAATCCAAGTATGTTTTCCTATATCAAGTTACAATCCTACCTTGTGTTAGGGTCTCATATAATTATGCTTTCATATGATTGATAATGATTATTTATGAAGTTATAGGTTTGAGTAATCATGGGTTCATGCATATTATGCTTCTTAGTTTGATTAATTATATAATAAACCAGAAGATTCCAAGGGTCAAATAAGAACATGCATGAGTAAAAGAAGTAATCCCTCAAACCTTGAAATACTAATGCTTAAAATTACCTGTGTATGAAATGATCATGACCATACATATTTAGAATCATAATGTTTTGATAGTATTGAGATTATACTAATGCATGTATGATTATGTATGAGATCTTAAGGATGACACAATGATGACACTAGTGCACACTTAAGCATACATAGTGGTCTAGGATGGATAGAAGTTCAAAGACAGATAATCCAGGAAGCAAAGATCAAGAGGGAGCACACTCCAGTAATTCTTGTAAGGAACCAAAGATTGAGAGGGAGTCCACCCAACAAGAAAACAAAGATAAGTATTTGAATTGTAATTTCTTGTATATATGATTACTTAAATGATGTACATACTTATGTTCCTAGATTTAGGATGTATATTATGCATTTTAGAAAAGTTGCATTAATGAACAAGATACTACTAATATGAAAGTAATGGGTAAGTGGCCTATGGTATTGTAGAACATTCCATTACTACTTATTTAGAATGAAACCTTTTTCCTAACATGTTGGAGTACTGCAAACTATTAACAATGTTCTGGTAGAGATGGAAGGCATATAGAAAGTTACGGGATATGGATAAATGTTGTATTGAATCATTGGCTAAGATAATTGCATTACTGTATGAGATATGTCTTTATGTGTAAGAATTTGTTCTGAAATATATGAGATGTTTCTAATCATGCAATTTAACTTGTCTTCTAGGAAAGACCGTGTACCATCACCTACAAGAGAGACTTGTTTCGAAGAACAAGCGACGAAGACACAACATTTGTTCCAGCAATGAAGTGGAAGATACACCATATGGATGTCAAGACAGCTTTCTTCAATGGTGTGGTCGAAGAGGAAGTGTATGTGGAGTAGCCACTTGGTTTAGAAACACATGACAAGGAGTCATATTTGTGCAGATTGAAGAAAGCCTTGTATGGATTGAAGCAAGCACCGAGGACATGGTACGGCAGGATAGACAGCTTCCTATCCAGTTTGGGCTTTACCAAGAGTAAAGTGGATTCCAACCTTTACTACAAGGTCGAGGAAGGCAATCCAGTTATACTCCTACTATAAGTGGATGACCTGTTTGTGATAGGTGAGGATACATTGATTACCGACACGAAGAGGAAGCTTGCTATCGAGTTCGAGATGAAGGACTTGGGTATGATGCATTACTTTCTAGGTATGGAGGTGTCGCAGTGTGCAAATGGAATCTTCCTTGGACAAGGGAAGTATGCAATAGAGATCCTGAAGCAGTTCGGGATGATAGATTGCAAGGCCATGGCCACACCTATGGCATCGAACTTGAAGCTATTGAGTGATGCTTCATCAAAGTCGGTTGATGCCATGATGTATCGTCAGATGAGGGGTCCTTGATGTACCTGATGAACACGAGACTAGATATTTGCTTTGTGGTGAACACCTTGACCCAGTTCCTGACAGATCCTAGACATGTTCACCTGATTGTGGTAAAGCATATTCTGAGGTATCTGAAGGGTATGGTTTATTATGGGCTCAAGTATGATGCAAATCAAAAGTTTAACTTGGAGGGTTATGTTGATTTAGATTGGGCAGGCAGTGCTGCAGATAGGAAGAGCACTTCGGGGTGCTGCTTCAGTATGGGATCAGGTGTGATCTCTTGGTTTAGCAGGAAGCAGTCCTGTGTAGCATTGAGTACAACCGAAGCAAAGTATGTTGTAGCTTGTTCAGCTCGTTGTTCGGCAGTATGGCTAAGGAAGCTACTGTCTGATTTATTTGATCTCCAGTTGGATGCTACGTGTATCTATTGTGACAACTAGAGTTGTGTGAAGTTGTAAGAGAACCCGGTGTTCCATGATAGGTCGAATCAAATTGAGATACAATATCACTTTATCAGGGACATGGTGCAGAGAGGAGCAATGAAGCTCTAGTATGTTGCGACAGATGAGCAGATTGCAGATGTGTTGACCAAGCCACTAGCTAGATTGAAGTTTGAGTACTTCAAAGAGAGGCTTGGTGTTCTTCAGATAGAAGATACTTCGAGGAAGAAGTGATGGGACACATTTGCATGACCCGTTCCAATCATGGTGGTAGGAGGATCCTTCCCATGGCTGTGGATATAAGTGATGTGTGATGAGCATCAAGACGATGCTCCGGTTACTGCTATGTATGATGATCAGGATGATCATGTGTGTTGAGCATCAGGATGATGCTCCAAATGATAGGGATCGGGATGATTCTATATGATCAAGATGATCATGTGTGATGAGTATCAGGATGATGATCTAGATGATAGGAATTAGGACGATGCTACGATGATGATCAGGATGATCATGTGTGATGACCATCAGGATGATGCTCTAGATGATATGCATTGGGATGATGTTGTGTACATGATCAGGGTAATCATGTGATGATGATGTAGTATATGATGATGATCAGTATGATCATGAGTATCAGGATGATACTCCATGGCCATGGATAGACTGTGCAGGTAGCATAGAAAAGATCTTGGGAGATCCGATAGTTTGAGCTTGAATACTCTTTCAAGGTTTTGCTATAGGTTGGCCATGGAAAGATTGTGCACATAGCATAGAAAATATCTAGAGATATTCAATATTCTGAGCTTGGATACTCTTTCGAGGTTTTGCTACAGGTTGTTAATGGACAGGTTGTGTGATAAGCATATAATCTTTCCCTAGGATATTTGCTGATATTATTGCAAGGTTTTTCCTATGGCATATAATAGCTCCTTGGGATATCTGGAAAATGCTCTTTCGAGGTTTTGCTTGGGAGGACATATAATCTTGCATTGGGAATTTTGCAGATACTCTTATGATATTTTTCCTATGGCATATAATAGCTCCCTGGGAGATTTGGAAAATGCTCTTTCGAGGTTTTGTACTATGTCATAAAATATGTCCCTATGAGATCCGATAGGTTGAGTAGTAAGCTCGTAATCAGTCCTGGGATGCTCTTTCGAGGTTTTGCCATACCACATGTAATCAGTCTTGGAGATCCAATAGGTTGTGCTAGGCATGTAAAATTGCTGGGATGCTCTTCAAAGTTCTTTCTAGTCGTGGTATGAACATAAAAGTTCCTGTGACACTCTTTTAAGGTTTTGTGGTGGTCACATGTAATACCTCCCTTAGAGATCTGATAGTTTGAGCAGTAAGTTCGTAATCAGTCCTGGGATGCTCTTTCGAGGTTTTGTTGACGCAAGTAATCAGTCCTGGGATCCACAGGATATCTAGCTCATAGAGATGATTAAGACCTATAGTAGGCTAGGCCTACAACTAGCATGAAAAAGGGATGGCTCTGTAGAATTTCTTATGACGAGAAGAATTGAAAGATATCCCAGTGATCGAGATGACGAGTACAACAGGAGTGATGATGATGCTCCATGATCCAGTGATGATGATCCAGCTCCAGAATTAAATACTTGTGCCAATGTGTATTGATGACCTGTGTCTAGAAAATACCTTCCTAGTTAAGAGGGAGTGTTGATGTATTTGTAAATTCAGAAGATATTCTTCTATGTATTGCATTTGTACTTTATTATATCCCCAATGGAGATGTATTATTATTTTGATTGGAAGTGTCATCATTTGTACTTGCAAGTGTCACAAGTTATATTGTAAGTGGTGTAACTTATACTTGATGGGTTATTAGACCACCTTGGTGGGGTCGGCCCTATATGAGTCATGTGGTTTAAAGCGTTATTAGACCACCCTAGTGGGGTCAGCCTAGCCAACATTATGTTAAGTGTTAAGTTGGGGCCAAGCTAGTTGAGTAAAGGTCAAGTGAAAGTAAAGTATAAATAGAGAGTGTGACTCTCTCATTTGTTCATTCACACGCTCACTCACTTCACATTAGTTAGAGAGAGGAGGAGTGCACACAAGTGGAGGAAGAGCAATTGCTAGGAGAATATCTCTTTTGTGGGGTTTGATCTTTGTTATCTTCGTATTGATGCTCATTCTATCTCTGAGGAAGTTGCGGGGTTTTTCACCTTCTTGGTTTTCCCCAGTGAAATGCTTTGTGTCTCTTATCTCTTGTGTTTGATATCTTGTAAATGTTGTTCTCTCAGTTAAGATCTTAGATCAGATTGAATTAAAGGTTGATTAAATAACAACATTGCATGTAAGGAAGGGATGTTGGTTGATCCAGTGAAGATTGCAATCATCGTTGACTTACCACTACCAATGACAGTGAAGAAACTAAGGTTGATGCTGGGACATACTGGGTATTAGAGGAAGTTCATCAGTGGATATGAAACAATCATAGCACTGATGGAAATGCTATTAAAAAAAATGTAAAGTTCAAGTGGAACAACGAGTGCCAGAAGAGCCTCAACATACTAAAATCGAAGATGGTCGCAGCACCAATATTAGTATTCACCGATTGGACAAAATAATTCCACGTTCATGTGGATGCATCATCAGTAGCACTAGGAGAGATATTGGCCCAGCTAGGAGAAGGAGCAATTGATCATCCAATCGCATTTGCGAGCAGGAAGTTGTCCACCATGGAGAAGAATTATAGGACAATAGAAAGAGAAGGCCTAGCAATGGTCTACGCACTGCAAAACTTACAACATTGCCTTCTTGGAGGACATTTCAAAATGTTCATGATCACTGCGCATTAAAATAGTTAGTCAATAAGCCTGTGTTGGGGGGAAGATTTGTCATTGGTTGCTTCTATTCCAAGAGTTCAATTTTTAAATCATTGTGAAACTAGGGAGGTTAAATGCAGGACCTGATCACCTTTCCTAGATCGAATCGGGTGAAGAACCAAGAATCATTGATGAAGGATTCCTCAATGCGCAACTATTTGTGGTTGGAATGGTTGATGACCATTACGAGCAAATCATTCAATTCTTGGCTATACGACCTGCACTAGAAGAATTCACTATCAGTAAGAAGAAGCAACTAGTTGTTAGGGCCCCCAAATTTCAACTAATCTCAGGTCAACACTATAAAATGGGACCGGATGAAGTCCTTCGTCGATGTGTCCTTCTGCATGAACAAGAAAGAGTATTGGCGGAAACTCACGATGGGATCGCTGGAGGTAATTATGGAGGGAGTCCCACTACTTGGAAAATACTTAGGGCTGGATTATGGTGGCCAACAGTACATGGTGATTATGTAGATTATGCAAAGAGATGTGACATATGTCAAAGAACAGGGAAACCATCGTGAAGGGATGAAATGCCACTAGTACCTCAACTGATGTTACAAGCCATCAACAAATGGGAAGTTCACTTCATGGGACCCATCAACCCACCAGGGAGAAGAACAAGGTCACGATACATATTTAATGCGACTGATTATTTCATGATATTGGATGAAGCAACACCAATAAAGGATTGTACGACTGCGACAACAGGAAAGTTTCTCTTTGATAATGTGGTCACCGGGTTCGCGTTTCCGAAGATACTGATGAGCGATCAAGGCCCTCACTTCGTCGATACAAATATCAAGGCCATGAAAGAATAATTTCAAATTGACCATCGAAGGAGAACCCCATACCATCCGCAGGTGAATGGTGCAATGGAGGCACTAAATAAGGTTTTGTAGCATGCGCTCACAAAGGTGTGTAACACAAGCCATGACGACTGGGATTTGAATATTGCAGTGATACCGTGGGCTTACATAATGACATGTAAAAGGTTTACAGGCCATAACCCATTCAAGTTAGTCTATGGACAAGAAGCATTGATGTCATTGGAGTATATCGTCTTGAGTCTGTGCAACGCAGCAACAACAAGAATGAGCGACGACGGAGCCATCAAAGAACAGTTGCCGTAGCTGTTACAGCTTGATGAGGATCCATTCATCAAAGGATTCCATTAGCAGGTAGAAAAGGATTGATATAAGGCTTGGAACAACCACCACGTTAAGGTGAAGCACTTCCAATGCAAACTCATGGTCCTTCTATATGACAGTAAGTTTGCGAAGTACCAAGGTAAGCTAGAGATGCATTGGTTGGGTCCATACAATATCAATTTTATTACTGACCGAGGTGTAGTGCAGCTACAAAATATAGATGGGACACAATTGAAAAATTTAGTGAATGGATGCCAGCTAAATCCTTATCATGATAGCCAAGCGTGTAGCGACTGTAAAAGAAATTAAGTGAAAAAAATGAAAAATGAAGGTTGGGAATCTGTCGACAACACTAGGTCTATTGATGAAACAATGGGTCAGTTGCATCAGTTAAACATGAAACTTACTGAAGTAGAAGCATAGGTGGAGGTATTCAGGATGTCTCCTAATTATATGCCCCTATTTGTGCAGATGACAAAGGAAACCAAGCTGAAAGAGCTATAGCATCGGGTCAGCAAGGTGCGCACAAAACAACAAAGAAGAACAACGCATTTAGATGAGCTACAGACTAAAGTCGAGTAGTTAGTAGTCAAATCAATGGAAGGAATGAGTTTGTAGTGGTTCTACAATGCGTGATAAATATTGGGAATGATTGATATAGATCTCTGTCTTTTTTTCTATCGCATTTTTTTATGTTTCTCTGAGATCACAATAGATGTTTCCGCAACTATGTTATGAACCGCAGATTCCTTGAACATGCTTTGATAATCTGTTTAATTCATTAATTATGAGATGGTAATATAGCTAAAGAAAATAAGGATAATGGTTAATAAGGTAATGGTGTGATATCATGATGCCAATGCAAATATCTGGAGTATGCTGTGAATGAGAGTGAGGTAGTGGATGTCTTCTCACAACTACGGAAACTTGGTTCTTGCAGCCCCCCTTAGGCATCTTGGGTGAGACATCACTGGCTCTACGGGAGTTGCTGGGAAGGGTAAAACCTTTCTAGGCCAATGTAAAAGGGTGTCTGGTCTATATTTGTTGACACCAATGCAAAGTGAACCCATGTCGATAGGACTATGTCAATAGGTAGAAGCTATGATGGAAGAATACATATCCATAATGAAGAATGATGTGTGGTATGTAGTTCCCAAACGAGAAGCTAAAAGTGTGGTATCTTCCAAATGGATATACAAGATAAAACATGCAACTGATGGAAGTATTGAAAAATACAAAGCTATATGTGTGGCTTGTGGATTCTCTCAAAAATAAGGAATCGATTATGAAGAGAAATTTCCTCCAATATCAAGGTACACTTCCATTAGAACCATCATGGAGCTTACAGCCATGATGAAGTAGAATTTATACCAGGTCGATGTGAACACAAAATTCCTGAATGTTGTCATTGAAAAGGAAATGTACATAGAATAACCACAAGGATTTGAAGTTGAGTACAAAAGGACACATGTTTTATTGCCGAAGAAGGCTCTATATGGGTTGAAGCAAGCTCCAAGAGCTTGGTATCGAAGAATCCATATTTTTCTGATGATATTGGGCTTTACCAAAAGTAAAGCTGATCCTAACCTTTACTTCAAGGTTATGGATGATGAACCTATCATATTATTGTTATATGTGGATGACTTATTCCTGACAGTTAATGAGAATAAAATCTCAGAGTGAAGAAGCTTGTTGCAGAATTTGAGATGAAAGAACTTAGCTTGATGCATTATTTTGTAGGTCTTCAAGTATGGTAGATCCCAAAAGGAATCTTCCTTAACCAAGGTAAGTATGCAGTAGAAAATCCTTAAAAGGTTTGATATGTTGGAATGTAAATCTATGGCCACACCCAAGGATACAAATTTGAATTTTTTGACTAATGGTTCGTCAGAGTTAGTGGATGTGACACTATACAGAGAGATTATTGGTCCATTGATGTATTTGATGAATACCAGGCCAGATACATGCTTTGTTGTGAACACCTTGAGTCAGTATTTGGTTGAGCCCAAACGTGTTCATTTTGTAGGTACAAAGCATGTGATGAGGTACTTAAAACGTATGGTAGACTATGGTCTCAGTTATACTAGAGATCATGACTTTAGACTGTATGGTTATACATATTTAGATTTGGAAGGAAGTGTCTCAGAAAAAAAGAGCACTTCAGGTGGATGTTTCATTCTAGGGTTAGCCATGATCTCATGGCTAAGTAGGAAGCAGTCCAGTGTTTCTCTCAACACTACAAAAGCGAAATATATTGCAGCTTGTTCCGCCAGTTGTGAATCCATATGGCTTCAGAAGTTGTTATCAGGTCGATTCAATATGGAGTTCGATACAATAGTTATTCTATGTGATAACCAATGCTGCATGAAGATGAAAGATAACCCCATGTTCCATGATAAGTCAAAGAACATAGAAATATGGTATTTCTACATTCATGATTTTGTGCAGAAGGGAGATATAAAGCTCCAATATGTGAGCACAGATGAGCAGGTTGCATATGTGTTGACTAGGAATTTATTTCGTGTGAAGTTTGATCACTTCCGTGAAAAGATTGGTGCATTCCATAAGGAATTCCCTCGAAAGGGGGAATAGTGATGATGATACTGTGGTATCTTGATCACATCAGGTAGCTCAGTTGAGATTAATCATCCTTAGACTAGATTTCGTAATTCCGAAAGGAAGGATTGTCTTAAATGTTGATCATTATACTATATCCCATAATTCCCAAAGGAATGATTGTCTAAGATGTGGTTGGTGTAAAATGATCCCGTAATTCCGGAAGGGAGGATCGTCTGAGTACCTATGCACTGTGATCAATAGTTGTAGCTTCGTAAAGACTGGATCCCGTAATTCCAACAGGAAGGATTTTTTTAGCACCACATATGTTGTTGGACTAAATCCCATAATTCTGAAAGGAAGGATTGTCCCATAATTCTGAAAGGAAGGATTGTCCATGATCCTATAATTATGAAAGGAAGGATCACCAATGCTGAACTTTATCTCATAATTTTGAAAGGAAGGATCATATTAGTTGTTGATGCACCTACTTCATTCTATTTCCATAGATGATGTTATTCCAGCTTTATGCTGATGATCCAGCCTCGTGCTATCATTGTTGTTGATGTATCCATTTTTATACGGATGGGATGATGATGATGATACTTCAGCTCTATACTGAAGATGATGATGATGTTCCATCTTCATGCTGTAGATGATGATGTTTCAATTTCATGCTGCAGATGATGATGATGATGTTCAAGCAAGATGTTCTAGTTGTTGATATTGATGTTGTTGAAATTTTTTTGATGATTTATAGATGTACCAGCCAATGTTCCAAATGATGTTGTTGATGATTCCTCCTCCTCCCTCCTTCCGATGATAATGTTGTGTAGAGCCACACGTGTTTTTTATTGTTGTTGTTAGTAGAATACCCTTCTTGTTAAGAGGGAGTGTTGAAATAATGTAACTTCAAAGAATATTATACTTTTACTTTACAATATTGTTATTATTTCTCGGTCATAATATGTCATTAATGTAAAATTTCATGATGTAAATCATCCATTGTAAGCTGGGTCAATCGTACCCAAAAGAGTTTAATATAAATATTATTTTGAGTCTTCCTAGGTAAGTCGGCCTTAACAATTTGATAGGCTAGCCGAGTTAGGTTAAAAGGTCAAGTGAAAAGTTGAGTTTAAATATGTGAGGTTCCTCCCTCATTCTATTCATTCATTCACTCAAGCATTGCACAAGAGAGGAAGAGGGAAGGTTGTGAAGGAGGAGGATTGTTCTTGGCTCTTGTATTTGGGTTTACTCTCTTTCTTATGAGACTTGTTCTTTGGGCATTGTACTTTGGTAATCTATATCGAGGAATTTTTTACTGGTTTTTCTTCCCCTTGAGGGTTTCCCAGGATAAATTGATGTGTACTTTGTGATTTTGTATCTTTCAAAGATCCTCTTTATGCTATTGTTGTGAAAATGTATTAAATTCTCATGAAGTTAGAATTTAGTCTTTAGTAGCATATAATCTTAACAATATGTTGGTTGACGATGATATTGTATCTAATTCTATTTAGTATATTAGTGACACAAAAATGGTTGTCCAATCATTGAAATATTTTGAATTCCAAAAGGAAAATGTTGATGGTGATTTATCTACCATATCAAATGATAATTTTCATACATATATTAAAAATGATATAGTATATGAGGATTCAATAATTTTACCTTTTGAAAATGAATCAGTCACTGGTAGCTGTACAGAAGATGATAATATTTTCTCTTCTTTTAATGATCATTCAAACTTTGTCACTTTTACACACGGATTACCATCAGAAGGAATTTCTTATGACAATGTTTCTCTTTCAACAATATAGGAAGGTGATTCTACTGAAAGGGGGGAATTTAATTCATTATATTCTCATATTTTTTTGTTTTGTATCCTGATATATTTTCTTATCACAATTTGCATGTTGATAATTTTTAGATTAAAAAGGAGTTGTGGTCAAATTCAGTCTCGATCCAAAGTTCTCAAAAAGTCCTTTGTGAAAATAAGAATAATTTGTTAATTCAATTTGAAATATTTCAAGGCCATCAAGAAAAGGATAAGTTAATTTTAGACATCTTTTATAATCAAAGTGATGCATCTCCATCTATTTTCTTAGAGTCATTGTTTATTGAACTGGAAATTAATGAAAGTTTTCCTCATTTCAAATTATTATGAAGAATCACTTGAAGTAGAACTAGTTGCAATTGAAAATGAATTTCAGGATATTTGTTCTAAAAATACCATGACAAAAAATCATTTTTTTGTTGAAACGACTAGTCGATTAAATATCCTACCAACTAATGAATCTCATGTGCTTGAATATTCAAGTGAATAACTCAAACATGAGAAGGAAAACCAGATTTTTTGTTCTAAGGTAGCATCAAATGATCATGTTTCTTTGCAAACCAATAATGATGATGTTTTTTTAAAGGAAACAAACCCCATTTATGATTATGATTTTGATCGATTTCATCTTAATTCTGACTCCAGTGAGGTACATAATACTCCTATTGAATTGTCTCATATTTCAAACAAATTACAACATGTATTTTATGATCTAATTTATTTATGGTTGGAAGAATCCTTTCTAAAAACAATTTCCCATCACTTTTTTAAAATAAGAAACTAGGCATAATTTTTCATCCCTTGGCATTTCAAGTATCTTTATTTTTCAATACTAATGGATGATTTATTTTGTCTTGCAGGTTTAAAGTTACTTGATTGGTTGCATTGGAAATTTCATTTTACTTAGTTTTTTCTTACATATTCAACAGTAGAATAGGTGTAGTTTTAGATTAGTTAGTTTCTATTTAGTGTTTATGTATAGAGGCTTGTTTTCTTGTTTCCATGACACATCTATGAAGCATCATCTCATGCTCAGGATTGAAGCGGTACATCAACAAGGAAGTTACCATTTCCCTTCTTATTTGTTATTTCTTCTCTTGCTTTTCATCTACATGTTTCTCTTTTTACTCACATTTTTAAGTTTTAAAACTGCTTTTGACTATATTGTGAAACACTAGGAATGATTAATGTGTTACAAAATGGAAAGAAGTAACAATTTGAATAAACAAATGAAGTCATTAGTTATAATACATACTTTTATAAATTGCTTATCTAGAAGAATAGGTTAAGATTTTACATAATCTCTTTGCAAAAAAGAAGAAGAAGAAACATACAGGATCTTGCATCTTACTTGAATATAAAAAAAAATTAATTGCAAATTTTGATTATGAATTTATTGCCTTCAAATGAATATAATATTTCTTCTTTCAATTTCTAAAACCTCAACCTAAGATTTTATGAAAAAAAATCTTAAGCCTAATGCTTTGACTAGATAAATGAATAATCTACATAGTATGGTTTTCAACCTATATCATTTTCTGAATTTGATTATGATAATACAATTATGAATTAAAGTGAATTAAAGTGAAAATTTTAGGGAATCATATTTTCATCCATCTAAAAAGTCCCTTTACATAACTGATATTCAATTTTATTCAAATGGTGGATCTTAATGCAGATTTTGTTTTACGAAACTAGTTACATTGTAGATTTCAAATAATATTTTGTGGACACTACTCAGTTTTAGAAATTCAAATTTTAAATTTTAGAGAAACATTCTAATGCTCTTACTTTGGAAAATGAAAAATTTGTAGTATCTCATTTTGAATATTTGTCATTTTCTAAGTAGATCAATTTAGTTTGGAATGAGAATGGACTTCATAATATCATTTAGAAAATCATCATGGAATAATTTATAAACATGAAAATTATCAATCTTTTTCCTTTGATCAACCAAACAATTTTAATGAAGATCTAGGAATCCTTGAAGAAATTGTATATATTTCATATTTTAGACAATATGCTATTTATCATAATTATCTTCAGAAATTTGATTTAAGGGAATCCTTGCATCTTCATCTTCGATTTTTTATTGTTTAAAGAAGTTGAGGAAGATCAATCCTTAGAGGTGGAGTTGGATGAAATTGGAATCTAATTTTAGAATGCTTATGTTAAGTACAGGATTTATATAAATCATATTTTAAAATAAATAATTTAATTTGAAAATAAATGAATTTCATGCACCTACTTGTTTGAAGGATGAGAATCATGATCAAGATGATGAAAATTTTACTTATGATTTTTCAGACTCAAATCCAGATATTTCATTTTAATTTAAAAACGATGATATCTCTATAAAGGAAAAAATCTTCATTTATGAAATTTCAAATTCTGATTTTGACGAGTCTCCTTTCAATTTTGATCTCGATAAGGTTTTTAAACTCCCTATTGAAATATCGCTAGTATCAAATAACTTCCAACCTGATTTTTATCATTCAATTAATGTATGTTTGGAACAGTCACTCTTGAGAAAATTTTTATCTTATTTTGTTGTTATTGTAAATAAGAAATTTAGTTTAGTTTTTTAAACTTTGGATTGCAAAAGTTACAATTTTAAATTCTAATGTATGGTTTTTTGTATTTTGTATGTTTCCAATGACTACGGTGATCGCACTGGAGTTGTGATTAATAGAGTAGTGTAAAATAGGTGTAGGTTAATTAGCCTTGGTCAGCTTTCTTTCATGCATTTTAATAATTCACTTACAGAGCATTGCGTCATTCTTCAGAATCCAAGGAAAGCGTTTACTAGGGAAGTGTTCTTACCTTTCTTACTTGTCACTTGTTCTCTTGCCTATTATTATATTTATTAAAATGTTTTGTTTCATTATTTAATCTTTATTAGAAAACGTTTCAATACTATTGATTCATTAAAATTTGGAAGTAAGAACAGTAGAAATAAGCAAATAAGAAAGGTTTTCATTATTAGTTCTACCTTTACTAAACGTTGTGTTTCAAATTTTTATCTTTAATAATTGATTATTATGATCAAATTATGAAATAATTTTACAAAGTTTGAAGCAGGATTGTTTGTTAATAAAAAAAAATATAAATTTGATCTTCAATGTGTTTTGATATTGATTCTTTTACCTTTTGTGGAGTTGCTCAATGAATGTTCCTTGTATATCCAGGAATTCAATGCCATAACTCAACAATAGATTTTAGATTAGTTTGAGTATTTTATTTGTATTTTCTTCATGTAGATAATTTAATAAAGAAATCTTGTTGGATGAAAAACTTACACAAAAAATATTGGTTGTGATTTCAAGGATTGGTTCTAAGGGTCATTCAATAGTTTCATTTATTCAATCTATTCAATTATTTATGGATATCTGATATAATTATTCTGCTTTATGTTATAGCCTCTTTTATTTCCATACCAAAAAATTATGCATTTTCTTTAGCATAAGATGATTAGCCAATTTGATTCAACCTGCTTTGGTTTGATGTTACATTAGATTGATTTTATTTTATTTTTCAGAATTTAGATTGATTTAATTTTTATTTGTTTAATCCCTTTCTTTTTCTTGATTTGCAGCATGTTGATCAGTTTCCACCCAAGAGAATGTATTATTCAATTTGTGACATATGATGATTAATTTTTATTATATCTATTGAATCAAGTTTTATCCATCCATATTTTGGTCACAATCAATATAGGAGTTGTTAATATTTGAAACCATATGGGATCTTGGGTTAAATCAGTTAACCAAGCTTTTGTATTCTTAGAAATATTGTACTTGAAAAATATTTTAAGGTCATACTCAATAAGAACCTAACATGTTTCCATGGTCGAACACCTTTAGAGTTCTGAAAGCCTTGATATAAAATCTAGATGCATAGCTTGTGTCTCCATTGCGCTATTGCATATCATTATGCAAATTCCTTTACTCATTTGTATTTTGGACAATCTATTTAGTGAATTACCTCCTCTAAGAGAAATTTAACGTATGGAAAGTATTGTTATCAATACAAATATATTAACACAATATCGTGCTCTTAAGGAGATTCTAGATATGCTTTCCCACTCCCTCGATAACCTCTTCTGAGGTTAACAATAACTATAGTTTTTCCTTTCATCTTTATAAGATGAAGACCAAAAGATTAGCTGAATGATAGGAGATATGCTTAAGTATTCAGCCTGTCATGATCATAAATTCTTACAGAATGACATTACCATTAGCTGGTTACTAATAAAAGGTAATGGATCTCATCCACAAGGTTGGGGGACAATAGGCCTCGTCATGAGCCAATGTTTTCACTTAGACAAGTCTTTGTGAATGATACTGCGAATAGTTGGTCACCAAGACAGGGCACTGAGATTCATCTTATCTACATAAAGTTTCGTCTATCATTAAAAGGGTTTAAAACTGTGTATCCATAGATGGGATCAAAGTGACTGGATTGGGTTAAAGGGAAACCCTGTCGGGGCTATGGATGCTCACTGGTAGCAGTTTCCATGCCCATGGAATCAGAGGTAAATAATATTTTAAAATTTGCTATCCATTACGAGTTGTTTTTTAGGTTTTCTTCTAACGAATATAATTTTTGTTGGAAATATGAATACACATGCCATATTTGCATTTCAATTGATGGTTATAATGGTTATCATTAAAGTTTTATTGTAGCTAGTACAATTATTTTGTTGAATGCCTTATTTTCAATCTTCTTGTAGATATTGAACTTCTAACTTTATTAGGAATAGATAACTGGTTCTTTCCAGTGAGCCACCATTTTTTGTGGCTACAACAACTCCCCTACATTTTTTATCAAAATAAAGGGTCCTGCACTTAAATTTTCAGAATTGATAATCACCCTTCTCCATTTTGATGGATCTTGGGTGAATTTGTTTTGATTATGTTTCTATTTGATCATGGTATGATATATTTTTCATCTTATCTCTGGTCCGATGCACAATCATTCCTTAGCAATCAACATCCATTAAATTGAGTTTGTCTCTTGATCTTTCGTATTAATTTTAGTATATTGGGGTCTAGTGTTTTTGGATTTTATAACGATACTAATCTGATATATACACGACTTCGGGATAAGAATTACATGAGAATTCACTTTTTAAGTTATTCTTCCCAACATTTTAAGCAAACCTCGAAATTCGGCACACTCGTTTAAATTTGTGGAATATTCACCCCAACTTTCCAACTTACCAAATCCCGAACTTTTTCAGCATTCGAGAGTTGGTTTTCATGTCCATGAGTTGTTTTAAATATATCAACTCGATGAATCCGACATGTTGAGAATAAGTCGGTAGTGAGGAGTCAGTGCATTTGCAAAATATGTTGAATTCTTGTTCCTGACTCCTGACTTTTCCAAAATATTGCCCATCTTGACTTTGGCATGGCCGATATTGGGGAACTGAATTTTTTTTAAGTTTTTCCTAATTAATGTTTTGGTTCCACTTCTTTTAGGTTTATTTGATGTGATCTATCTAGATTTTGATTGAATTTTTTCTATGATATATCAAGAGTTGATATTTAGAGATATTTCACCCATATGCATGATGTTTCGATGATCTATTAGTTGCACCATTTAGTTGATCCTTCTTCTGCATCTCTAGCATCATTTCGATTATTCCCATTTTTTATAATCTCTAACATGTATTTTATTTGTGAATTTAGTTGAGTTGTTTCCATGCTCTTGGTGGGATACCATGTTATTATTCCCATTTCCCCACCTAGATTTGGTCCTAATTGCATAAACTGATTATTCGAGATGATAGATGGCTCTTGCCTTCATTTCTGGATCTTGATTGATCATTTGATTTCATCCCTTATGAGTTTAGATTTTGCATTAGTTTGATATTCAAGCTTGATGGAATTTTATTTTCACCTTTGCATATCTAGAATCATGATATATATTGTAAATAATCTTATTCTTTTCATTTGTTTCCTTAGATTAGTTTAATATTTTTAATGTTTAATTTAAGCTTATTTAAATAATTTTTAATATTCATGATCATGATTTGGTTTTTATTAAATTACTTTCTGAATTTGAAGAAATATTTTCTATTAAATCTATGGTTTGAATTCACATACTTAAATTTAATTAAACCAACATTTTAACAAGAAAACAATTTTTTATTTCTTATTGTAGAAAATGAAATTATATTTTGGTTTTCCATTCTTAGAAGAGGATTGTGTTGGAAATCTATTTGTGGGACTTATTAAGTCTCCTATATTATAGTATTGATTATTTTCACATATACTTAACTTGTTTCCAACATTTACTTTCCTAAGAATTAGCTTGTAAATCATTTTGAAAACTTTTTGCCACCCCAAAATGGAAACCCTAAATACTTTTTTTAATTATATATTTCTCTCCTACGTTTTTCTTTAAATCATTATGTGTGGAAAAATCATTATAAAGACTTCAAATTGATTTTTCCCAATGCATGTGGGATAATAAACTTAACATTAAGATGAACGATCACAATTCACCCAATAATGAAATGAATGGATGTTGAGTCTCAAGTTATAGGAGCTATATCTTGAGTTTATATGTTGAGTTCTAGAAGTCTAAATTAATCCTTTGATATCTCATTGGAAATATAGCAAGATGAGGAATGATTTGGGAACAATCCTTTTCCCAAATAGTTAGCTTAACCACCCTAAAAATCTACTTGAAAAATGAATTACGGATTTGGATTATATTTTCCCATTTTTATTATTATTTGATTTGCAAATGGATTTTTATGGATTTGGATTTGTTTAATTAGATTTAGAATTTTTTTATTATTTATAATTTAATATTTTGAATTGTACATGTGTGGATTCGAATCTAAAGAGATCAATTAACATGCTAGGTCATGAATAATTAAAAAACGTCAAGATAAAAATAATGATTTTCGGGCGTGATTTCTAGAGCAATGGAGATGAATCTAGAAAATCCGAGACGTGAGTTTTGTGCAGAATGACCAAAAATAACTATAAACATGCTAGAATCCTCATAAAGGGATTCCTTTGAGATATCTAACTGGTTTTGTAAAATGGATTTTCCCATATTTTTCTCATTGACAGATTTGTTAAATGAGACAACTCAACCAATTACCCCAGGGATTGGGGGAAACTGATATTGCCTTCTAAATAAATCAATTTGTATAAATACCTACCTTCTATGTAGAGAGAGAGGGGGGATCTCCAGACAAAAATATTTTTCATTCTCTGTAATATAAACTTGTCAAGCATTTTCATATAGATGGTTTACTGTTTGGATCTGTAGATGATGCTATATGATTTCTTTGTGAGCTAGTTGATAAGATTCAGATATATTATGTATTGTTGGCACCAGCTTCATCAACAGATTGAGTTTGTTTTCCATTTCTTAATTTTAATTTTCTAATGGAATTTTTCAATTCATTTCCAGAATGTATTCATTTTTATCATATGTTCATATTTGGTTGGATATGTTTAGACTTCTTAAATCATAATCAATTGCAATATTAACTTTGCTTAACTTGTGATAAGCATGATCCCGAATGTCTTCCTGACCGATGTTTATTGCATAGCTTTTAGTTTTTCGAACTCGTTGATTGATGTTGATCTAATAATCAATTACACATTTCAAATACTAATTGTTCCGATGATCAGTTTATAAAAGCATTTTTTTCTTTCATTTTGTTAATCTATCTAGATGAGCATTTTTTTCAGTTATCATAGATTGGTAGAATGATATGAACTGGTTACAACAAAGTTCATTTCAATAGGGTTTAATTTGTATCTTATATTAGAGGCTAGGCTTCATTTAGGAATTAGTTTTAGTTCTGATCAAAAGTATCCTCTTTGAAAAGCAACCCCTACTTAGCAGCTAATAGAGCCATAAAACCCATTGGATTTAGCATACCAAACAACTTCGGGATAGGGGAATCCTTGCATAGGGTTATCTAAATTTTTCAGATGGGTTATCTCCTTTGCATTAACATGTGGGACAATCCCAAGCATCAAAAAGTAAATTTGCAAGTCCTGAGACCACCTAATAATTCTACTTCAAGGTAAAATCAAAAGAGTTGGGTAGACAATGTTAGGGAATGAGCAAGAGGATTGAGAGAAAGAAGTGATTGGATAGTTATGCAAGTACCAAAAGTGCATAAGACTCACCAATCGGAAGCGGTATACAAGTTGCTAAAGTGTGCAAGCGTATTAGAATAAAGTGATGGTTGGATAAGTCAAGTGGGAAAGACCCATAAGAAATGGTACTTCAAGGGTGAAATACCCCACACAAAGTGATTCCAAAGTGCACAAGACTCACTATGAAAAGAACCAAGTATGTGCAAAACCAACAAGGTGTGATACCTAAGTAACATAGAGAATGAGATAACTAACAAAAGTGTGAATTAATCTTGACTATGAAGCAAGCAATAAGGGATTCTATGTCCAACTTGTGGACATACCATCTGTGTAGGACAAGTATAAATAAGAAGCTAAGTTGAAGAATTGAGGTAAGCTTGAAGACCCAAAAGTGGTAGCACTCTAATTTGGAAAGCTTCTTGTTTTTGGGGATTAAAGCCTCGTGGAACGAGAAAAACATAAAATAGTAGAGCAGCTGGATGCACAAAATGTAGCACAACAGATGATGCACAAAAGGATGAAGTGACTTATTTAAGACTGATGCACGACAACATACTTGAAGCATAGCTAGTGATACGAAGTGACGTTATTTATCTAAGACAGATGCACAAAGGCAAAGATGTAGTACAATAGATGATGCATAGAATGATAAGGTTTATCTGAGATAAGTGTGTAAGAATTGAAAGTAAGATTCACAGACGATACACAGAAGGTCATAGAGTATCTAAGACAAACGCACCAAGAGAGAAGTATAGCATAGCATAAGGTGTACAAAGTGATCTAATAGAGATGCGTAAAGTCAAAACAACTGCACAATACAGGATGCACAGTATCATTTGAGTTTGCAAATACACAGAAGGTGCGCACAGTAGAAAGTATAGTAGTCAATATGAAAAGTGCATGGATCAGTAGAGAAGTAAATAAATATCTTCTATAATCATATCAGGGTGGCAAGACAGGGAAAGGAATAAGGGGTCAGAGAAAATAAGGGATTTAGTGCTTCCTTTAGGTTGTATCTTGTAAAACCAGGGGTTTGGTGCCTCCTTCTAGTTGGGGCTGGAGATATTTGGACGTTGGTGCTTCCATGAATGTAATCTTTTCTATATAAGAGAGCATTCCATGCTTTTCTACCATTTGGTTTTTTGGTTTCGAGTTTCCACATAAAAGTATTTGTTTTCTATGTATTGATTCACCTCCCCTCTTTTTATTAATACTATCCCAAGAAGTAGTTGAGTAGTAGAGTAGTGGGAGCAGGACATGCTATGCCCACCCGATAAATATGTAATGGGTTGGGATTTTTGAGTTTTTTAGTTAATAGGTTAGCCAGTGGGTGAGTTCATTGGTTAGTCAATGTTCAATATTTTGTGAGCTCTATTGTGTATGATGAAGAGAATGCTATGAGGATAAGAGTCACATGATCTATAGGTTGTGTGCACAGATCCACCACAAAATAAAGCGAAATATGTAATTCATTGTAAAACCACGAAGTGGTTATTTTGACTGGGACTCATGAATAAACAAAGCACTTTCATGGTTTTCTTTTGTTTAGGTTTCCAAGTTATAATATGGTGTCAAATATGGATGTATATTGTTATGATTTTTTTTTATGTTGTTATACATTGAATCATGTCGAATAGCCATTAATCGATGTGTATGAATGATATATTAATGAACACATGTCACAGTTAGATAAATATTATATATGCCATTTTGCGAACTGTTAATTAATGTGATATGTCGAGGTACCAAATGTTATGGTTGTTAGTTTTATGTCACACCCCTTTACTACTATAGAAATTTGGTTCCTGCAACTCCCATATATACCATGGGTGAGACTTCACTTGCTTCACAGGTGATGTTGAAAGGGCTAGTGTCTTGGGGTTTGTTTGTTTTTAATTGATTCAATCCTCGTCGAAGTAGATCTATGCAAACAATATATGTGCATGGTGACATATCATTTATATATATAGATAGATAGATATATGTGTGTGTGTGTGTGTGTGTGTGTGTGTGTGTACATGTTAACATATATATTACTAGGTATGTTATGTGATCATGCATGCATATCAATATCGATGTGTATACTAAGTACATATATTGAATAATAGGTTTATATACTAGAATAGAATAAAATTAGGGGACAATGGTCTCTTGGGTGTACAAATTCTGCTTATAGATACCTAGTTAACAAACCCACGTTGGGGGGAAGAATTTGCAGATGACTTATTCTTTCAAGAATATGACTTTGAAACCATAGTTAAAACTGGAAGATTAAATGTAGGACCTAACCATCTATCAAGGCTGGAAATAGGGAAAGAACCAATTAACTTGGATGATAATCTCCCATATGCACAATTGTTTTTAGTTGGCATGGTGGATGGATATTTTGAAGACGTCATATCATTTATGGCCACATGAATGACACCTATAGGGTTGTTTGTCAATTAAAGGAAACACTCGGTTGTCAAAGTAGGATATTATCAATTGATAGAAATTCAATTATATAAGTTGGTACAAGATGAAGTATTAAGGCATTTTGTTATGAAGCATGAGTGACCAATGCTTTTAGCTAAATATAACGACAGAGTAACAGAAGGCCACTATGCAGGAAAATACATGGGTCAAAAGATACTGCGAGCAGGACTCTGGTGGTCTACACTCCGTAAGGGTGCTAAGGAATATTTTCAATCTTATGATGTCTATAAAAGAATAGGGAAACCATCTAGAAGGGATGAAATGTCGTTAGTTCCTGTTAGGAACCCGTGTCAACCCTTCTCTTTACTTTATTAGTATATTGTTGTTGGACTCATATGCTTTGTAGTCGTCCCGTAGTATTGTATGTTCCATGGTATTGATCCATAGTTTGTATTAGCCCATAGTATTATATGTTCCATGGTATTGATCCATAGTATTGGACACATATACTTTGTAATTCGTCCCATAGTACTATATGTTCAATGGTGTTGATCCATAGTATTGGTGCATAGACTTAGTATATAAGTACGTGTTGAGGCCAATGAAGGCATCCAAGAGTTACTTTGTATTGAACTTGCTCAAAGGAGGTTTCCCCCTTGAAGTGGCGCATGATCAATAAATCTCTTCTATGTTCTGTTATTTCTAATATATCGTGCATTTTAATTAATTCATTGTTGGAGGTTCCTTACATATGGTATCAGAGCACTTTCTTAGGCTCATTGGGTGGAATTTCTACCAAATTTTTTTTTCGCATATATATTGTTCCTTCAATTGCAAATTCGGATTTGGGAATAATCCCTATCCGCTTAATTGGGGGAAGTACTTGGGCATAGCCCTAAAACTCATTGTGAGGAGTACCACATGAAACCCAAAGTAGCTGGCCCATTGAGAGGAACTTCCAATGAAAAGGGAAACAACCCCTACCTGATTGACTAGTTCCCACCTGTGAGGTAAATTAAGAGCCATCGTTTGTGGAAAAGAGGTTATCAGTTTTACCTGAGCTATGCAGTGAGGGGTACTGCCCCAATAAGCAATTTGTTAGACACTATTAGTGACCGAGTGAATCCCCTAAAACGATAGGAAGCCAAGCATACCTGGGGTCCATATCTATTTTCAGCTTATAAATATAAGATTACATCTGTCTAGAACTGTGTCCGATCAATTCCGAGTCGTTTCAGATCCATTCTAGGAAAAAAATTGTATAAAATTATGTTTTTTCACCATATCTTCATTTTTTTAACATGATTTCCATTGAAAATTCACTGCCACCCTTGCAATCCCATTTTGCATATTTCAATATTGAGGACCCTATCAAAAATTCCACTTCCCGAAGCCAGAAATCCCACATCCATTTATTTTTAGGGTTTGCCATAACTTCTTCAATTTTCACCCAAACGCCTTCAAATTTTGCCATAGTGTTCATTTTATATTTGAAAAATTTTCCCATTATTTCATCCCGCTTTTTAAATCCCCATTTTTGCTTCCATGTCCATTATAAAGTGTCCAAAACCTATTCAAACCCCAATTACCCATCATCGTTTTTCCCCAATCCAAATTTTCCTTTACTAAAGAAGCTTATGTTTGTGTTTTCTACCCGTCCACAAAAAAATAAAAAGATTAAGAAAAAAAATCCTTCACAGGAGAAAAAATCATGGAGGAAGAACTTGCATCCCTCAAAACAAAACTCCAAGATCTAGATGAAAAATTTCCCAGCCTCCATCTTCAGTATTCAACCATGAACAGTAAATGACAACCAAAATCTTCTGCAGACACTGGGTTCTCTTCTTCCAGCAGTTTTTGTGGGCCGAAGCTTGATTTTACTCACTTCAATGGTAATGATCCTATTGGATGGATATACCGATAGAACAATATTTCAGTCTGCATAATACTTTTGATTTCAAAAAAGTTCCATTTGCATCCTTTCATTTGAAACATGAAGCCCTTCAATGGTACCATTGGTACATCAAGTCTCATGAAGAGTCAAAATGGACAAATTTTTTTCAACTCCTTTTCCAATGATTTGGTCCTAGTGATTTTGATGACCTCACATGAGCACTAACTAAAATTTTCCAAATTGGCACTATGAGAGAGTATCAGACAAATTTTGAGAAACTGGCCAGTCACACAGAAGGATTGTCTGATGAATTCTATAGGAGTTGTTTTATAAGTGGTCTCAAGGATGCAATCTGATCATAGGTTAAAATGTTTTGTCCAAACACAATGATGGAAGTCTTAGGGTTGGCTAAGTTGGAGAAGGACAAGAACACATCCCAACAATGCTCCAAATCCACTTTTGTTCCATTCAGAAATGTGGTTTCCCAAAAACCTCCCATCACGCCAGCTCCTTGACCAACTCTTATCAAGAATTTGTCTGAAGCAGAGATGCAGGCTTGTAGAGAAAAATGGATTTTGTATAATTGTGATGATAAATTAACTCGGGGCCATAGATGTGTTGAGAAAAATATCTATCTCTTGGATGTGTATTTTCTTTCTACCTCTGAACTTGGTGAAGAAGCTCTAGATACAATAGATGATCAGGTCGACATTCAACAGCCTCCTGTTGACCCACCATCTAAGGACGACCACCCAGAGATATCTCTCCATGCTTTAGCCAGAGTCAACACCCCACAAATAATGTGGGTTAGGGGTTACTTCAAGAAGCTCCCCCTTACAATACTCATTGATTCTGGTAGCACTCATAACTTTATTGACCCTCGGATCACCAAACAGGATGATTGTTTTGTCCATCCTTGCTCCAACTTTGAATTCATGATTGCAAATGGGGCACCTTACCTTGCAAGGGGAACTATTGCAATGTGCATATCTATATGGGATATTATAACCTGCGCTCTAACATGTTTTCCTTTGCATTAGGAGAATGTGATGTGGTTTTGGGCGCTCAATGGTTACGCACACTTGGCCCCATCTTATGGGATTTTGCTGAACTTTGGATGCAGTTTTCAGTTAATGGAAAAAAACACACATTGACGAGATTACAACTAGGGTCTCTCTGCATCATCAGTTCACATCTCCTAGAAAATATCCTTAAGGATAATTCACATGGTGTCATCACTCAATTCTATTCCATTCAAATCCACCCATCAATGGTCTTCACTACTCCTTTGTATCTATAACAAATTTTGGATAGATATGCCGGTATATTTTCTGAACCAGTGGGATTGCCACCTTCAAGAGCCCTTTTCGGTAAGAATTTAACCACCTCTACATATGAAAAGGAAATTATGGAAATTATTCATGCAGTACAAAAGTGGCGACTATACCTATTAGGGAATTATTTTTGCATCGAGACTGACCACCAGAGTCTGAAATATTTCCTCGAATAATGGGTCTCCTCCCCAACACAACAGAAATGGGTTAGCAAAATCATGGGTTATGACTATGAGATCACTTACAAGAAGGGTAAGGAAAATATGGTGTCAAATGCTCTTTCTCGCACATTTTTTCTTTCAGCTATTTCTATTCCTATTCCAAATTTATTGCAATTTGTTCAACAAGGCTATCTCAATGAATCCTCATTATCTGAAATCATTCAACGGTTGGCCAAAAACCCTTATTTTGTACCGCATTACCCTTGGGATGGTACTTCCCTAAGATACAAGGGTCACCTAGTGCTTCCCCAGAGCGGAGATCTTCAACAGATTCTCTTCTCTGAAATCTATGCTTCTCCATCTACAGGGCACTCTAGGTTCCTCAAAATGTATGAGCGAGCACAACGTAATTTCTTTTGGTAGGGAATGAAAATGACAATTCAACAGATGGTTGATGAATGTGATACTTGCCATATAAAGAAGGGTGAAATGACACTCCTTCAGGGATTGCTCGAACCCTTTCTCATCCCTGTTAGCACTGGAATCATGCTAAGTATTTAGGGGACGTTTATGTAAAAAAGAAGAATTGCAAGGATATGAAGATTTTAAAAGGAATACCAGCTCGTAGTCTCCACCCACTATGCACTGAAAATCGATGCCCTACACAGCAAATCTGGTTCGGAGATGAAGTATCCAAGAAAAGTCAAGGTTAATCAAGGTCGAAAAAGACTGATGGTGAATGAATGCACCCACATCTCAGGCCTTCTAAGATAGATGGCTCTGATAAAAAATGATAGAGATGCATGGACGAAACCTTTTATTGCAAAGTAAGTTGATCATCATTTAGGTGCGAGTGGGGTGTAGGCCGAGAGGCAGGTAGGAATTAGATCAATGGCGGGAGTTGAAGATCGACAGTTGCAAATTAGTTCACAATTTTCACTTGCACGAAAAAGGTCGTGATGCAAATCACTGAACCTCTATTAAAGCGCTACACCTTTCAACTGTGCAAATTCAGTTGGGGATAGATCAATAGGTCACGTTTTATTTGCAGATGTAACTTGTGCACCGAGCCAACGCGATTTGAATCTGCGAACAAGGTAGAGGCCCCACCTTTGGACGGTCATGATCTAAGCCAAGAGCCAATCGATGATGGGGATGTTTTTGGTGAGTCAAAGGTGTTGTCGAGGGTGTATGATGGATTTGGGAGCCATGGAGGTGACTAGAGGGAAAAAAATCTAAGGAAATCCATGATCGATAGCTAGTCACAAGAGATGGACAGCTGATAGGGCCCTATTGCCGTCGCATCTGTGAGGGTGATATGGCAGGTTTATATTATAAAAATCTAGTTCACATGGGGATCCACATCCCATTCATCATGTGGGCATTGGAGAGCGACGGAGCTGACTAGCCAACCAGAAGCCTAGAAAGCCCTCCCAACTATCGGGCGACTAGGTAGGCCGTCTCTTTCACTGTAAGCTATTTAATGGCAGAGGCTATGGAGCCTCAAGGTTTTGAATCACCCCAGTTAACCAACCTAGTAGAAGATAAGGATTATGATGTTTTTGAGACCATGTTGATTAGTTGCCCCTCGGACACCATTAAACAAAGGCTAGAGGCTCTAAGGACCGGCCAGACAAATACCCACAACATTTACTAGTCCTTTTTCCATTTATTCACTACAATCAAAACCCCTAGTTGCCCCGAGTTCATAGGCTAGTGCGCCACCCATTACGCTCCAAAGCAGAGAGAAGTCATGGATGCATCCAACAACAAAATCCTATGCTATGTAAATGCCCCTGTTGTTAGGAAATCCTTGGCCGTTCCCCCAGAGTTCTGTCAAAATCCCAGGATTACAAAATGTAGTCCCTCATCGAGTACTTTTGTCAAGCCTCGGATGACCTGAATAATTTTTTTTACCAGGCGTCCCCACTACCCAGTGTTTTCCCTCTAGAGACCCCCTTCCCGGGTGAATCCGACCTATTCAAAGAAGAATCTAAGTATGTTATCTTTGTGCTGGCCCAATTCCTAGGGATAGACAATGATAGATAGATAACCAAACCCCTAATTAGCCTCATGTTTGTCTTAAGCACCTGTCCCATGAAACCCTCAGATCCCAATTCCCTTGCTCAATGCGCCTGCCTGAAGTTTGATGAAGCCCTAGTGGATAACATTCATTCCCAAGTCACGGGGTTCCCCAAAAATAGGTCTTTTAGGTTTCAATCTTATCTACTGAAAATGTTCCTCGTAGCACAGGAAGAAATTCTACAGGGACTAGAGCTGCATATCACTGAAGAAATGTACTCCAATTACATGGTTTTCATGAATGATCTCATGGCAGAGGTTTATGTTGTTTTCTTCCAGGAGAAACTGCCCTGCTGCCTGAGATGAAGGATTTGCTGCAACCCTCCATGGAAAAGAGGGTTGGGGATTGGTTTCTATTAAAAAAGGGGACTGTGATCAGGATGTATGGTTATTCTTATGCCCCATATGCGCTTCCTTCTTTCCTAACCCCCAGGATGCTCACCCTGGAGTTCATAAGGGAAAATTTTAAGGTAGAGTGTGAACACTTTCTAGATGACAATAAATCTTCTTATATTAATTTCCCATGGCCCTTGGGTCCCTTTGTTATCAAACATAAAGTAGCCCTTCCCAGTGTTGAACTCATGATGAGTGATCTGGGTTTCTCCTCCAAAGCTGCAATAAACTATGACCCTCACCATATAGTCTCAGAGAGGAGAAAGGGAATAGACAGAAAGGGATATGAGCACTTTGAGCTCCCTGGACTAGCAAAAAAGGTCAATTGGTTGGAATACATGGACAAGGGTCATATGGACATTGACCCACTAGGAGGATCCCTCTCTTTTACACCTGGGGGCACACCGTCAGTCCCTGGTTCACTTGAAAAAACCTCAGAACTATCAGCAGCCTCGGCCCTCACTAGCATGCCAGAAAAATCCACACATCAGGCGGGGGTGAACCTATGGTCATGGACAATTCGACTAAAAGAGCCTCCAAAAGGCAGAAGGTAGAAGACTCAGGCCAACAGGTGGTCAAGGGAAAGGCAAAGAAGCCAAAGAAGAAACAAGCCAAGTTCTCATTACCATCCTTTGAGATTAAAGAGCATGTGTTCAAAAAGACGCTTGTTGGACCTGCAGTACCAAGCATGAGCAGGAATGCATTGTTAGGGGAATATGAAGAAGATCCTGAGACACTATCAAAAGAAGCAAAATTATATGATGATGTTAGGAAGATCTCCTCAAAGGATGTAACTCTGGTAGCCATCAGAAACCTTGTGCATAATACTTTATAAGTCTTTCCTTAGCTACCAAGAGTAAGGCCACTGAGCTAAAGGTAAGCCTAGAGGACATTCTAGTGCCCGACGTAATCAACCTACATAAGGAAACAAGGAAGTTATTTACAAAAATGTTGATGCCTCAAAGATCATAACATCAATCAGCAAGGGATTCTCCCCGGTAAGTAAGCCCAATTAGATCGCTCAACGTTTGGTGTGGAGAATCCATCCGGTTAACGGTTTCGGCTACCGTAAAATTTAAAAATTCTCGTTCTTTACACCGGTTGCGACCCGATCCACCATTTATGTATTTTATTTTAAAGATGATATGCAAGTGCCCTAAGATAAATGCAGGTAACTAATCTAAGCTAATATAAGACTGTATAAGCAAATTTAATCTATCCTTGCAAGGAGAAAACTTTAAAGATGAGTAATAGGATGAAAGAAACATCTAAAGATCAAACAGATACCTATTTAATCATAAAGATGCATCCGCAACAGAATATAAAATATACTAAGGATAGCTTTAATTCCGTTAATACATTCCATTACTTAGTTTGAGACAGACAGCTTTGCACAGAAAATAGAAGAATCATTCATTACAAAGAAATAATTGACAACAGTAAGGAAAGATCTCACTGTAATGCATGTATGATACAAGAATAATCCAACAAACATCCCACACAATTTCAGGCAAAAATGTAGTATCCTAGGCTTTCATTAGGCAAAATCGAGTTCCTTATACATGCAGAGAAATAGTTCACGTACAAAACAGAAAAGGTCTTTCACCTGCCAAAAGTCGTTATTACTATTCACTAATCATCTATATAGAAGTTTACAAAAAGCCTCCAGGGCTGCCAGCTGTCTTCTCTCTTTAATTCTTTTAATTTTCCTTTAAATGTTTTACAAAATTGAAGTAACTCATGGCACCCTTTACATAACAGAAACAAAAAGGACAGCTGTCCCTTTGACCACATGATTCGATAATAGGAAAGGAAGAAATTGATGTGCTATGGCTTCCAAGTTAGCTCTGGAGTGGCGCCTCTATTTCAGCTGGGGAAGTTATCTCAGAGGGTGCTTCTGTCTCAGCTGGTGCCTCTACTGCAAATGATGTGCCTTTGTTGTTTGATGCCATTGCTGCTTCCTTCTTATCTTCTTCTACAATATAGCTGAACCAAACACCAGTGTCTCTTATAACAACGTTGGCAGGTGAAGGGAGCCAGATTTTCTTAGAAGTCACATGCTTGTCCAGCTCTGCCTCGATGCCTTACATTTATGCTATTGTAGCCTGGCAAATTTCATGAAACATCGGAGCATGTACTAAAGGTAGCACGATGCTTTGATGAAGATTGTCTGTGGTCAGCACATCAATTCTCTTCACATATTCCATTTGATGGTTCAGGTCATAATTCAAATCAGACAGGTGTTGCTCTTTATTTGGGAACTCTTCAAGAGTCTGGGGAAATGCAACCATGCATTTTACGTGATCTTCTTAGATCTTTTGATAATGACTATTGAACTTTCTCATTGTCACCTGGATCACAATGATTAGTTTGGCATCGCAGTTCCTACAAAATTCCATGAAGGTTACATCTTCCTTAAAATCAACCACAGATTTGAATGGGAGGTTTTTGGGGAAATCCACTTTCCTTTCTCTACATTCCATCTACCTTAAAATATCTGCTTTTACCCATGTGTACTTGTTTCTTAGCCTAACAGCCTCAGCGTTGATTTCTTTCATTATGTCTAGCATGCCCTTCAGCCTGCAAACTTCTTCAGTCAACAGTTCTTGCTTCTCATGCATTTGCTTAAGCACATCATAGGAGTGCATGTGAAAAGGAGTCATATCCATTGCTCTGCTGTTTTCTTACTCTAGCTGTTAAACCAACAACTGCTTATCTTCTTCGAATTGAACAACTTTAGCTTTGGAGTCGTTCTTCTCTTCTTCAAGTACCATCATTTGTATTTCCAGGTGTTCTTTTTCCTCTTCTAGGTGTTGATATTTATTTGACAACTCCTTATGATCGGATAGAAGGTGATCATACTTCTTTACTATGAGCTCCCTATAGGACTGCTCATTGGCCATGGTGTGCTGTAGCATACGAGCCCTTTTCTTAGTTGACTCGAACTTATTTACTATGTTGATTACATTGTTCTTGCTTGCTTTGGTTGCCGCCACAACAGCAGATTCCATAGCCACAGGAGCTTGCTTTGTGTTTTGCATAATGGTAGTTTCCCGATGGGTGACGATGTCTGACTCAAAAGGTCTCTTCAACCTTGTTTTTGACTTCAAAACAATAGACCTCTTGTCTCTATTATATACAAATCTATTCCATTGGGACACAGTGTGATCCTTTGATGGGGTGAAAGGGATTAGTGGGAGATTTTCTATGGGGACATTCTCTTCAGCGGGCGGGGTCTGTATTGTTTGGGATGAGCCTACATCCATGTCCTGTGTATTAGGACCATCAACTTGTGCATCTTCATTAGCCTTGTTTTCTTCTTCGGCCTTGCATCGTCTTTCTTCTTCTTCAGCTTTTAGCTAATTTTCCACCGCCTCCCTTTCTTCCTACTCTTTGGCAGCTTGTTGCAATCTTGCTTCTTCTAACTCTTGATCCCGAAGTCTCTGGGCTTCCTCTTCTTGCATCCTAAGATTTTCTGCCTCCCGAAGCTTAAGAGCTTCTTCTTACTGAAGCTTAAGGGTTTGTTCCTGCTCCCTTCGCAACTTGTTGGCAACTTCTTTCCAGATTCTATCTGCTTCCTCCCTTAGCCTTTGTTCTTCATTAGCTAGAGCTTTTGCTACTTCCTTTTCTTTCTGCAACTTGGATTCTTGGGAATTTTAGATAGCGGTAGAGCTAGAACTAGCTCTACCTTTGTGGTGGCAGATTTGCAACTCAGTCATATTGATGGTTCCCGTATATACCTCTTCATCCTAATCGTAATAATGGGAATAATCAAAGTGGGCGTACAACTCTTTACAATGCTCTGCCACTTTGTTCCACCTGTCATTTCTATGAAAAATTGCTTCTCCGAAGTGAAAACCCTTTAGCTCTTGAACAAACTCCTCGACTAATGCAACCCCTGAGAACTTATAGGCTCTGACATAGAAAGGGAATGGAGGGAATGAAGCCTTCAAGAATTTATTCAAAAAGCCTCCAACTTCATCAATAAAAACTTGCCTAACTGCTTCTTTCAGGACTATATAATCAGTGGAATATCTGGGCAAGATATATGGTGGCTTAGAGCCTCCATACATTCGGATATAAGTACCATCCTCTGAAAAGTAGAAATCGCCATAATTTTCCATAATTTCGATGGCATTCTTTGATAAGCAATTACGTTCTTCATTAAACATCTGCTCATATAGAGGTATGATGAATTCTTCACAGATGAGTTTGTAATGCATCCTATAATTTTGAGCCCATAGTATCTTATAAGCAGTGTATAGTGGGGTGTTGGATTGATCCCAAACACAGCCTAGCTTTGGGAAAGGGAGTTTTGCCAAAATGAAATCAATAAGATATGAAGACATGTAAAATTATGACATCTTTAGAGCCAGTCCCTCTTTGGCTACGGCTACAGTGGATGACAAACTATCTGAGAGGATAGTTTCCCAATCAAAGATAGTTCCCTTAAATGCTACGTAATGGATTATGGGGGCCCATTGTATCCTATAAATAGTTCCGTCAGCCATGCCGAAAATCCTTCTTAACATAAGGGTGATCATCTGAAAAGGAGCCCTCAGATTTTGAACTTCATATTCATCAATATCTCTTTTCCTTAGCTTCTTTCCTGTGATTAATAGCTTCTTATCCATTTCAAAATTGTCCATCTTCCCCATCCATTCATCATTCAGTTGCTGCTGCGAACGCGGTAATTTGTAATCTGCTGCAATGTAGCCTGGATGGAACGAGGATAATGCCTCTCTTTTGCTATCATACAACACTCTTGTTCATGGGTTTGCATGCTCTAGGATCCACCCAATCATTTCTGAGCAAGGAAAGAGCTCAAGGCATGTGGAGGCTTTGGATATACCAGAGCTTTTGATATTTTGATAGATGTGCTCTTCCTCCAAGAGTGCTCCTGGGATGTCTTGGTCTCTGAGCATACAATAAACATCTCCCCATTTGACTTCAGGAGGCACACCTGTGGTGGACTTGGTATCCTCGAACAAAGTTTCAACTCTTGGCTCTGCTGGTTCTGGTGTTCGGATATCCATCATCTATTTCGGGATACATCATCTATTTCAGGATTTTGCATGATCTATTTCAGGATATGATCTATTTCAGGATCATCTATTTCAGGATATGATCTATTTCAGGATCTTGCATGCACAGGCATGCATCCCAGTCACCAGTTTGATGCCTCCAGCACCTTATCCACCTTCTTCTAGCACCCAGGAGCCACCTACCACAGTGTTTTAGCCCTCCTAAGCTGAAAGGCGCCCACTTCTCACCTACTGCCAGAGAAGGGCGCACTTGTTCACCTACCACTGCAGATTCACTCCAGTTACATTCAGTTAGCTCCGATTCTCCCTGATTTGAGGCTAGTTTCACTCCCGACTGACTGTATCACTTCCGTTTGACCTCCAGTTCGATTAGGTGACTTGTTCTGACTTCAGTTAGCCTCCCATGCGCCCCCACTGAGCCTCCAGATCCTATATCAGTGCTACACACTTCAGTTACATTTATTATGCTCAGTTAGACTCAGATTGACACCTGGATGACTGGTTGTTGTGATTGATGAGTACCACCGATGATTTATGAGGACTCCTAGACAGAGTCAAGCTACTCCATTCAGTGATTCGAATGGCCTACTTATTCAATTCGAATTGCTCATTGACGGATATTGTATTCTATTGTAATTCATTCACCCTTTCTGGGATAGAGAGCACTGCTGCATGTTTTGCACAGTTTTGCACCATATTTTCTATGTTCATCTGTTGTGATTGATTTACTTGTTCATTAGATCTACTGTGACTAATTTTACATCTGGTTCAGCCACCTTGGATTTCTTTTTACTACCCTTCGGCATTTTGGCTTAATCCTGTCAAGCAACTACGCATGAAAAAAATACAATTACAACATAGTACAGAACATGGAGCAAGACGCAAGAATTTCAAAACATAGGATCAACATAATAATATATAACACTACCAAATGAAGACGAAAAGAAAAAAAAAGATTTTCTTTCAATAGAACTGTACTTCTCCCGTCCATGATAAGTAGTTTTGGGGGGCGCTTAACTGAGTCTTTTCAAGATTATGTTTTAGAAGGGCCGAAGCTCAGGATGTCCCCAGACGAAAGCGCGAGTGGCGCGATGGGTAAAAGCCACCTATGGACATTTAATTTTGCGGGTTCAGGGACTAGGGGAAAGCAATGAGGATCTATGGTTAAAAGTTATATGTTTGGGAATGACCAAAATAATAGCGACATGTAGAACGTCTACTGGCCATGCAACTTATACGGGAAAAACAATACTGAGAAAATATTGACACATTTTAGCAGTAAAAAAAAATAGTGGTAGAACCACCTACCTGGCAAGAGATCGTTTGTCTCGTGGGGTTGGCTATGTTGCGAGTGAGCTGAGCTGGAGCAGTCTAACAGCTTCAAAATGACATTCTCCGATACAAATTCTACCCATAAAACAACACAAACTCCCTGAACCCTTATATAAGAGTTGACATGTGTGGGCAAGTAATAGGTTGGTGGAGGCCTTAAAATGGCATTAAAAGCGTGTACGGCAGGGTCACCTCAGCACGTTTGGCATTTAAGCTTAACCGCTGAAATAGGAAGGAAAAGATGAACTCACCTGATGTTGCAGTAAGAACTCACAAGTTTCATTCGCTGTTTTGGCGAAAGATGCTGAGTTTGTTCACTGTTGTGGTGAGAAATCATAAGTTTCACCCGATGTTGAAAGGTTTTGCGACTTGAATAAAGCGTCTTCCCGTTGCAGGGAAACTCCACATGTTCGCCCGACACTGCGAGGGCACTTACCAGGTTGATCCGACGTTCAATGGATCTGAGACTTAAAAATGGACGTGCACCCATTACGGAAAAATATTGGGAGTCATTCCGACATTGCGGCAGAACTTCATGAGTTCCTCTGCCATTATGGGGACACTTGCCGAGTTTGTCCGAAAAGCGGCTTCGTGCCTTAGTAAAAGGATAACGAGGACCTTCCACCATTGCGGCGAGAATTATTGAGTTGGTCCATCGTTGCGGGAAGACTTGGTGAGTTCGCCCAAAGTTTCGGATGGACTTGGAGATTTGATAAAAAAAGGTGCCCATTGCGGCAGCACTTCAAGAGTTCTTCCGCCATTGTGGGTGAAAAAGACAAGTTCTTCCGACGTTGCGGGTGAAAATCCCGAGCTTTGACTTAGAAGAAAAGATCAATAAACTCAAAAGAATGGTTTCTCTTAGAAAAAACTATGTATAAAAGACCTTCTAGTGAAAACTTGGCTCCTAAGTAGACTTTATACAAAGAAATAAAAGGAGGGGCCCCAATATCTACAAAATTTTGGGGGCGATGTTGCAGCAACAACAAACAAGCTGCTAAAGTATGCCATAGACTTGTCAAAGGCAGAAGCCAACAAAACTAAAGTAAAGAATCAATTGAGGATAGAGAAGGTATAAAACAAAACCTTGAAGGCATAGGTGAAGAAATTCCAAGCCTCACAGCTATCCACTGAGACCATTGAGAGAAAAAGAAAAAGCATCCAGAAGCTGTTGGAGGAAAAGGATTAGGAGATCCTGAAGCTAAAAGAGAGATTAAATATGCCAGCTTCCCAATTGGTAGATGTAATGGAGATTGCAAAGATGGAGGAAGAGAAGAAAAAGATGCAGGGTGAACTGACTAACTGCAAGGCCATGTCGATAGAGTTTTATGAAAAAGAGAAAAAGTAGCAGGAAGACATCAAATCAATAATGGACAACGAGGAATCTTTGAGGGTTGAAGTCGAGAAGCTTGAAAAGAAGTTAAAGGATAAAGAGCAAGAAATAGAGGGCATGGTCACGCCCACCATAGAAGCTAGATATTTCTCTATAGTGGGGCAAACAACCAGGACCAGTCTTGACAGTGCATAGTTATTAAGATAAAAGAAACAAAACACCAACCTTAAGACTATGAGGGATACTACTGATAAGGAGAAAGAAGATGCAAAGAAAGATAAGAAGGCCTAGGAAACCAAATATCAGGCCATGCAAGATGAATATTACTAATTAAAACAGCAGGTCATAGGGAAAGAGGCATTATAGGAGGCAAAGAAACTCATCTGGGGTGATATCATCGTGTAGGAAGATCAGCTAAGACCATACCTGGACTTTATATTAGATAAAGAGACTGTGGTCAAACTAGCAAAGCCAGCAGTCGTAGTGGAAAATGAGAAGCTGAATAAAAAACCCCTGGAATACACCTAGAATGCAGTGGATTTTCTGGATGATCTATCTGAAGACCAAATGCAAGCAGCAGGCATTAAAGACATAATGACCACCATCATCTCAGCCAAGAAGGTGATGCTCAAGCATCAGCAGGTGAAGACCATCCAGTCAGGGATAGACATCTTGGCCAGCAAGGTGAAGATGTTTAGAGATGCATTTGACCCACTGTTTAAGAGAGGTTTCCCTCTATTATGGGAGGAGGACGGGACCATGAGGACTAAGGAATAGTATCAAGAAGACTTGGAGGAATGCAGGATAGACCAGGAATGTTTTGCAGACATGGGATAGCCCCTAGAGGGAAAAGTGGTGGTGGAGAAGCTGACCAAGGATTTTGAGCTCCTCACAACATTCAAAGAGGCCCACACAGTCCTCGAAGGTTACTCCTATGCAGAACACACTGAAATGAGAATTCTCCTCAAAGAGCTCGCCTCCTCAGACTTACCAACAACAAAACAGTGGAAATTGATTGAGAAATATGGTAAGGGAAAATTAAAGCTGTGGGCATGAAGGATTCAGGAAGAGTGGAAGCGGCCAACTGAAGCAGCTACTAGACTATTTTTTGTCTTTTTGTTTGAGTCGACTTTCATTTAGTAAAAATGACCAGTGAATGTAAAAAGGAAGTTAAGCCGATTTTTTCCATCTCTGTCTTAGGGTAGTAGTGGTGAATATGTCTAGGTTAGGTGTCATCAGAAGTTGTAACTGTTTTCTATTCAGACTAGCTCAAGCTTGAGAGCTTAGGGAGATCTATAAATTCAATGTAATCAAATGAAGAAGGGTTGAAAATTTTTGAATCCTATGTATTGCTATGTACTGAACAATTTTGAGACTATTTTTATAAAGTTGGCAAAGCCTTGTAGGCAGTTTTCTCAGAGATTCATGTGTCATCATATTTACAGTTTGTTTATTTCTTTTCCCATGTGAATGTGTTTCCTTCATTGTTATTTCATTCTGTTATGCTATTCGTGCTTGGAGTTGTGTAGTATTTGAATAGGATTCATAGTGATTATGCCCCATTCTTATTGTTCCAAGTATTCCACGATCAGTTCTGCTAAAATCGACATGGAATTCATACCTTTATGCTGCATATCGGTGGATTGTTTCTCTTTCTTCTAAGGCATCCAATTAAAATCTCTTTGACTATAGATTGGTGGTTTCCTTGCCTCTAAAAAAATGTATTTGCAAATCTTTTCCATAATTTCCATCAGCTGTATGTTTTGACTCCAATGCCCAATGGAGATCCATGTTCCTTTGAACCAAGCAAAAACTTAAAAACAATTTGTCTCACCAAGAAATCTGACCTTCTGAGTATGCTTTGAATGATTATCTTGAGTAATAAGAATCCTGTATGTTTGTCATTGTAAAATATGTGATTATTTCAGTTTTACAAGTTTTGAGAGAGATCCCTCACTAAATGTGTTGGGTCGTTACCATAACTCTAAAGTGGTTTTTTGGTTACCCCATTTTGGCCTCTCTGCAACCTAGAGGTACAATTTGGGTACTAACAATCCCTACGCGCATTTGAGTAGATATTTCTATGGATTCCATTGAAGGGATACCTAAATATAGAGGGAATACAATGATTTTGGTTGTGGTTGATCACCTCTCCAAATATAATCAATTTTGTACCCTCGGACATCCCTATACAACCTCCTCATTTGCACAAATTTTCCTGGACTAGATCTTCCATCTTCATGAAATCCCTTCTTCCATTTTCTTGGATCGTGATGCAACTTTCACCAATCATTCTTGGATAGAACTATTTCGTGAAGATGAGTTCAGGGTCTCACCCACAAATAGATGGTCAAACTAAAAATACCAATACATGTTTGGCAACTTATCTTCGTTGGTTCACCTCTGAACAACAACCTCAGTGGTTGAAGTGGCTCCCTCTCGATAAATGGTGGTGCAATATTGCATCTAAAATGACTCCATATGAAGCAATCTATGGTCATGAACCACCATTTCTTCTTCCATACACCCTCGGGAGTTCACCTGTTCCAGAAGTTGAAACATTTCTTCGAAATTGCAATCACATTCGTTGCATTTTGCAGGACAATCTTCAAATGGAAATAATTCGAATGAAACAACATGCTGATCAACACCATTCTGAACACACTTTTCAAGCAACTAATATGGTTTTTCTTTGTAAACAACCTTCCCATCAATCCTACTTGAAACTAAAAGCATGTCATGAGCTCAATCCAAATTTCTATGGGCCCTATAAGGTTCTTCAGAATATTGGGTCCATTGCCCATAAATTGGAACTTCCTCCTTCTTCCCGCATTCATCCAGTATTTCATGTCTCTTGTCTGACAAAAAATCTTGGCACGAACATCAGAAGACAAACTATTTTACCAGAAATGGATAATGAAGAGTCCATCCTTTTGGAGCTGGAGTCCATCCTCAATAGGAAAAATTGTCAGCGTTGCTCTCGATCTATCACAGACGTATTAATTCAGTGGCACGGGATGCAACCAAAGGATGCTACATGGGAACCACTCCTTTAGATTCAACATCAATTTCCACATCTAAAGCCTTGAGGACAAAGCTTTTTCTAAGGGGGAGGGGATGTTAGGAACCCATGTCAACCCTTCTCTTTACTTTGTTACTATATTGTTGTTGGATGCATATGCTTTGTAAGTTGTCCTGTAGTATTATATGTTCCATGGTATTGATCCATAGTTTGTATTAGCCCATAGTATTATATGTTTCATGGTATTGATCCATAGTATTGGTCCATAGAATTAATATATAATTACGTGTTGAGGCCAATGAAGGCATCCAAGATTTATTTTGTATTGATCTTTCTCAAAGGAGGTTTCCCCCTCGAAGTGGCACGTGATCAATAAATCTCTTATGTGTTCTGTTATTTCTAATATATCATGCATTTTAATTAATTAATTTGTGGAGCTTCCTTATAGTGCCACAAGTTACTTTGCAGGAATTTGAGAAGTGGGTTGTTGACTTTGTGGCACCGATTAGCCCCCTTCCAAAGAGGTTAGGAGCATGTTATATTATTACTACAATAGACTGTTGAATTTTCAGAATTTACTTCAATCTGATCTAGGATCTTAACTGAGAGAACAACATGTACAGCATATCTATAGCATATCAATCATGGAGACAATAATGCAAGCACACAAGAGACACAAAGATTTACTTGGGGAAAACCATAAAGGTGAAAAACCCCAATAACTTCCTCAGAGATAGATAGAGCAATGATACAACCAACCAAGAGAGATAGCCATAACCTAGTAGCATATCCTCCTCCTCCATAAGTGCGCCACTCCTCCTTGAGTGCATGTGTGAGAAGTGAGTGAGTAAATAGAGTGCCTCCCGCACTCTATTTATACTTGACTTGACTTGCCTTTTTACCTAACTCATGTAGGCTCGAACTTAACCACATAACATAATGCTGACTGGGCCGACCCCCAATAGGGTGGTCTAATAACCCTTTGACCCACATGGCCGACCCCCAATAGGGTGGTCTAATAACCCTTCGACCCACATGACTTCTACAGGGCCGACCCCAACAAGGTGGTCTAATAACCCATCAAGTATAAGTTACGACACTTACAATATAAATGACGACACTTCCGTATAGAGGAATAATAACATCTCTATAGGAATACAATATACATATATGTGAAATACATTCCGAAGTTACATATACATCAACACTCCCTCTTAACTAGGAAGGTATTTCTCAGCACAGTTCTTCTAGCACAAGTTATCTTCTCTCGATCATCGTCACTGGATAATCGTCATCGAGTCATCATCATCGTCACTGCTGCTGCTATCTCAATCAATCTCTGAATCTACTCGTCATAGGAAGTTCTACAGAGCCAGTCCTTTTTCATACATGATGTAGGCCCACCACCTGCAGGTCTTCATCATCACTGGCCATACTGTGGAATCCTAAGGACTTATTACGTGCGTCACAAAACCTCGAAAGAGCATCCCAGGATGTTACAGGTACACAACTCCGACCTGCAGGATCTCCCAGGGCGCTATTACATGTGACCCCACCACAAAACCTCGAAAGAGCATCTCAGGATGTTACGGGTACACAACTCCGACCTGAAATCTCCCAGGGCACAAATTACATGTGGTCCACCACAAAACCTAGCAAGAGCATCTCAGGATGTTATGGGTACACAACTCTGACCTGAAATCTCCCAGGGCACAAATTACATGTGGTCATGGAAAAACCTCGAAAGAGCATCTCAGGATGTTACGGGTACACAACTCTGACCTGAAATCTCCCAGGGCCCAAATTACATGCCATAGGACAAAACCTCGCAAGAGCATCTCAGGATGTTACGGGTACACAACTCCGACCTGAAATCTCCCAGGGCACAAATTACATGTCCTGCCAGAGCAATGTCTCGAAAGAGCATCCCAGGCTGTTACGGGTACACAACTCCGACCTATAGGATCTCCCAGACATGCTCATCTACACAACCTGATCCACGGCCACAGAGTATCAACCTGATACTCACCATACATCATCCTAATGTACTCATGATCATCTTGATCATCATCACTGCAACGTCCTGTTGCATGTCATCTGGAGCAACATCCTGAAGCTCATCATCCATGATCATCCTGATCATCATCACTGCAACGTCCTGCTGCATGTCATCTGGAGCAACATCCTGAAGCTCATCATCCATGATCATCCTGATCATCACTGCAACATCCTGCTGCATGATCCACCTGATCATTAATGCATCCACTTGATACATATCATCATACATGATCCTCCTAATCATACAATGTATCCACCTGATACATGATACATATCACCATACATGATCCACCTGATCATACAATGTATCCACCTGATACATATACAGATACATGGTCCAAGCATCCAACATGATGCATATACAAAATACATACACATGATCCAACTGATCATATCCAGCATCCAACATGATGCATACATACATAAATGACCCAACTGATCATATCCAGCATCCAACATGATGCATACATACATAAATGATCCAACTGATCATATCCAGCATCCAACATGATGCATACATACATAAATTATCCAACTGATCATATCCAGCATCCAACATGATGCGTACATACATACATAAAAATGATCCAACTGATCATATCCAAGCAGAAACCAGAACATCATCCTGATGCCCATTATCCAGCGCTTACATCCACAGCCATGTGAAGGATCCTCCTTCCAACATGCTTGGAATGGCTTCAGCAAATGTCTCCATCACTTCTTCCTCGAAGTGTCCTCGATCTGAAGAACGCCAAGCCTCTCTCGGAAGTACTCGAACTTCACTCTGGCTAGTGGCTTCGTCAGCACATCTGCAATCTGCTCGTCCGTCGCAACATACAGAAGCTTCATAGCTCCTCTCTGCACCATATTCCTGATATAGTGATATTTGATCTCTATGTGTTTCGACCTGTCATGAAACACTGGTTTCTCGGATAGCTTCACACAACTCTGGTTATCACAAAAGATACCAGTAGCCTCCAACGGGAGATCAAATAACTCAGACAGTAGCTTCCGTAGCCATACTGCCTCACAACTAGCTGAACAGGCTGCAACATACTCTGCCTCAGCTGTACTCAGTGCTACGCAGGACTGCTTCCTGCTAAACCAAGAGATCACACCTGATCCCATACTGAAGCAGTACCCAGATGTTCTCTTCCTATCTGCAGCACTGCCATCCCAATCTGAATCAACATAACCCTGCAGGTTAAACTTTTGATTCACCTCATACTTGAGCCCATAATCCATTGTACCCTTTGGGTACCTCAGAACATGCTTTACAGCAACCAGGTGAACACTCCTCAGATCCGTCAGGAACTGGCTTAATGTGTTCACAGCAAAGCAAATATCCGGTCTTGAGTTCGTCAGGTACATCAAGGACCCAATCATCTGACGATACATAGAGACATCAACCAGCTTAGATGAAGCATCACCAAGAAGCTTCAGATTCGATGCCATAGGTGTGGCCATGGCCTTGCAATCCATCATCCCGAACCTCTTCAGGATCTCTACTACAGACTTCCCTTGTCCAAGGAATATTCCATCACTCTGCCACACCTCCATGCCAAAAACAAATAGTGCATCATCCCCAAGTTCCTCAACTCGAACTCAGCAGCAAGCTTCCGCTACGTGTCGACAATCAATCTATCCTCACCTGATACAAACAGGTCATCCACATAGTAGTATCATTGGATTGCCTTCCTCAACCTTGTAGTAAAGGTTGGAACCCGCTTTACTCTTGGTAAAGACCAAACTGGATAGAAGGTTGTCTATCCTACCATACCAAGTTCTGCACACATATATGAATACACCATGCTGTCTTGAAATCCATCTGGTGCATCTTCTATTTCATCACTTTTGTATTTCTCAATGGTGCCATCTGCAACATGCTTGATCTGATAGTTCCATTTTGAAGTCACAACAGACTTCCCTTCAGCTCTTGGGATCGAATCCCAAACATCATTCTTCATGATCGATGGATCATGGCATTCCATTTCTTCATCCCAGATCCTAGGAACTTCAATATCTTCAATAGATATCTTTGTTGCTGGAACAAATGTTGTAGTCATTTTGTAGGTGAAGATATATGGTCTTTCCTACAAAACAGGTTAAATTGCATGATTAGAAACATCTCATAATTTTCAAAACAAATTCTTACACATAAAGAAATATGTCATACAGTCATGCAATTATCTTAGCCAATGCTTCAATACAACATTTATCCATATCCCGTAACTTTCTAGATGCCTTCCAATCTCTACCAGAACATTGTTAAGAGTGTGCACAACTCCCAACATGTCAGCAAAGAGGTTTCATTCTAGATAAGTAGCAATGGAATGTTGTACAATGCCATAGGCCACTTACCCATGTATATTAGTAGTATACTGTTCATGAATGCAACTATTCTAATATGCACAATACATATCCTAAGTCTAGGAACATGAGCATATTCATCATTGAACAATTTTAGTTAAACAAACAAATATGCAAGAAATGATGATTAAAATAGTTATCTTTCTTTGTTCATTGGGTGGAATCCCTCTGAGTCTTTGCTTCCTTGCAGGAGCTGCTGGATTCCTAATCTGAAGTAGCTTCTTCTACACCTTTCTGTTGTGGAATGTAGAGAGATGGTCAGCTCCCTCTGAATATCTGCATCCTTGCATAAACCACTGGAGTGTACTCCCTCTTGATCTTTGCTTCCTGGATTACCTGTTCTTCAACTCATATTCATCCTTGGTCCCTATGCATGCTTATTAGTATCATGATTGAGTTATCCTTGTGATCTCATATAAAATCATACATTCATTAGTATACTATTAAAACACAATAATCTCAAGCATGTATAATCATGATCATTTCAAACAGAAAATAATAAGCATTAGCATTCAAGGTTTATGTAGGATTCTTATGGTTAGTCAAATCATAAGAAACATAACATGTCTAAACCTGTAATTACTCAAACCTATGACTCTTCGGGTTAGTTGAATCATCAATCAAGATAAGAGATATAATATGCATAAAACCTGTGATTATTCAAAGCTATACCTTCATGATTCTTCTGGTTAGTCATATCATCAATTATGGTAAGAAACATAATATGCATACCACCATGATTATTCAAACCTATGACTCTTCGTGAATAATCATTATCAACAACACAATAGTATAAGATCCTAACACAAGGTAGGATTCTAGCTTGATATAGGAAAAACATACCTGGATTAGCATGCTAGCTATTTATGTCTAACATACCCGCATAATGTCTTCTGGTTCTCTTCAGTGACTTGTGCTAGTAACCTGGATGTCTCATAAGTTAACCATTGTAGAAACAAGTTATACATACCTCGAAAGTAGATCTTCTATGTAATCCATGACAATGGATGAATCCTTGTCTTCATGTCACCATGATCATATGTTGTTGAAGTAGAACATGATTTGTCTTTCTTGGTGTACCTTTTATGTTAGCAGACAACATAAACCTCATACAACACCATAATGCATTAGTACAATCATAAGTGTCAACACCTTAATCAATGAATATTTTCTATCGTGCATTCATAGTTTTATTAAGGTGATATGACAAGTCTAAAATCAAGATTGTACTAACCGTAATAACATGAAGACAAACATACCATAAACTTAATCATGAAAAAATATCGAGACATACCTTGATGAGTCATACCTGTCGAGATCGCTAGTAATCTTCTTATGTAAGGCCTTAGCCTTATCTCCCTCTGAAACAGGAACTTCTTCACTTATGCAAGTGACCAATCCATCTTCTTCTAGGATTAGCCCAATCCACTTGATTTGCAAGAACTGGACCTAGAGCTGGATATGGGTTTGTTAGAGAAACCCCAAAAATTCAAACTTTGAATTTCAAACTTCCAAAAGGATAGAAATATGCGCCTTGATGAGCTGATCAAATTGGTATATTCAGAATTTGAAAACTGCAAAGTTTCACTCCTCAATTTTGCCTTTGAAACTTCCGGATTCACTGGACGTGACCCTGAACTGGGGTTTGATGAATCCCACTCTTCTTCCCAATCAAAAGGTTTGATCCAAAGCTCTAAGCTTCTATTTTTCTGAGGAGCTTCCACCCGTGGTCTCAGATTTGAAAAATTCCCATTTTTACAGAAGCCCTAATTTTCCACTTTCCTGATCAAAGTCCCGAACTAGGGTCTGATCAAGCCCGACCTTCTACCCAACCAAAAATTCTGATTTTGGTCTCTAAATTTTTATTTTGATGAGTAGCATTCAGCCGTGGTCTCCGATTACAAAAATTCCAACTTTCTCCAAAGCCCTAAATTCCGGAAGCCATGAATGAAGGTACTCAAAAATATTTCTGTTTTGACAGAAATATGTACCTGATTGTTTCTGGTGTACCTCCGAATTTTTCGATCCACAGGGTCTGAAAAAGTTTCCTAAGATAGCCTAACCTGTTATCTTTCCATCCTGATAGGTCTAATCTCAATTGGATTCTCTGAGAGAGAGTTATGCCAAATGTCGCAACGTGACCTGTTTTGGGATAATACAGGGGAGCGAACTTGTATGGCGTGCCACGTGTCACTGTTTCAACTTCGGCCTCTGAAAAATTTTCCTGAGATATCTTGGCCTGTTATCTTTCCATCCTGATAGGTCTGACCTCAATTGGATTTTGTGAGACAGAGTTATTCCAAGTGTCGCAACGTGACCTGTTTATGGGATAAAACAGTAGAGCGAACTTGTACGGCGTGCCACGTGTCACTGGTTCAACTTCAGCCTCTGAAAAAGTTTTCTGAGATAGTACATTCTGTGTAATACCTTTCACTTTTCACTAAATTTCATTTGGAGCTTCCTAGCCCAAGTTATGACCTTTTTCCCAAGGTCACCTGATTTTGACTCAGATCTGGAAGAGGCAGAAACCCTATATTGCATAGATCATAAATCACAAAGTACAACGAATTAGAGGTTTTCCTTTGGACACAAGGTACCTGGAGATCGTAGCTTCAAACTATAACAATTTCAGATCTGAACACTTCTCCAAAACGGATTTATAGCGAAAGTGCTACGATGACTGGGTTTTGCTATATCAAGCCCTAGCATCGTAAGTGCAACAAGTGTCATACATGCCATATCATGCCTTCTTTCAGGCTAGCTCTGATACCATGTTGAATTTTCAGAATTTACTTCAATCTGATCTAGGATCTTAACTGAGAGAACAACATGTACAGCATATCTACAGCATATCAATCATGGAGACAATAATGCAAGCACACAAGAGACACAAAGATTTACTTGGGGAAAACCATAAAGGTGAAAAACCCCAATAACTTCCTCAGAGATAGATAGAGCAATGATACAACCAACCAAGAGAGATAGCCATAACCTAGTAGCAGATCCTCCTCCTCCATAAGTGCGCCACTCCTCCTTGAGTGCATGTGTGAGAAGTGAGTGAGTAAATAGAGTGCCTCCCGCACTCTATTTATACTTGAATTGACTTGCCTTTTTACCTAACTCATGTAGGCTCGAACTTAACCACATAACATAATACTGACTGGGCTGACCCCCAATAGGGTGGTCTAATAACCCTTTGACCCACATGGCCGACCCCCAATAGGGTGGTCTAATAACCCTTCGACCCACATGACTTATACAGGGCCGACCCCAACAAGGTGGTGTTATGTGGAACTCTGCCCTACGGATAAGTCAAAACTCCCTTAGGCTAAAGTAGGATCTAACTAGCTCTAGACTAAGAACAGACAAAACAAATGCAACCTTGAATCCCTAGATCTAACATACATTTCAGTATTAAAATGCTGAAGAGAGCAAAGGATTTTAACTGACCTTATGTCCAAGTGCTTTGTTTTTGGTGTTTGCTCCAAGCTCCAAGTCTTCACCAATGAACCTGTCAAAGAGTAACCAAAATACAAGTATGCACTATTCTCTAGCAATCTGAAACATGAGTTAGGATCTAAATCTGTAAGAGATACAAATCATGTGATTAAAACAAGATTAACACAAACGATTTGGGAAAACAAGACAAGTTATTCCATTACAACTTGAAGATTACTTACAAAGGGTGCTTGATGCCTAAGCCAATCCTCCAACTCCAAGTGTCTTCTCCTCTTAGCTATCTCCACAATGCTGCAAGACCATAAGTTTGATGCTCTCAAGAGTCCTCCCCCTTTCCAATGGCATGCCTCTCTTTTATAGTGAATGGTGAGGTTAACCAACAAGAGAGATAGGTGGATCTAAGGAGGGATAAGTGGATCAGGGTTTCTAATCGGAGGAGGTGAGTTGGGATCGAATCAAGGAACCTAATCTTCCATCATCTTCGAAAATCCAAGATCCCATAAGACAAGGGCAAAAACTATTAAAAGGGTGCCGCGCTTTGCAAATGATACAGAGCGCGGCACTGTGCCGCGTTTTGTCAAGCTGGAAGGGCGCGGTAGTGTATGGAAATAAAGTCCAAGGTGGGTCAAAACTTGGCAGGGTGGATTTACCTTCAAGGTTGACTCATCATCTGTCTCTTCTGGATGGTTCAAAACAGTAGGGAAAGTGTCGTCGAAATGTGTTGTAATGGGGATGCGACACCGTGAAATATAGAGGTATAACAGATGCCCCCTAAAGTGTGAGGTCAGAAGGGACTGATGGCCGAAAGACTTTACGAATAAAATGTGCAGAGATAGCATCGAGGAGAGCGACACGGAGCTGAAATGGAAACAAAGTGTTAGATATACCACCGAGGCGGGCATTCCCATGCTCGGAAACAAATGACTCAAAGCATGGCTGCCGACCAATACATTGCAGATCCATGAGTACTGAGATAATGTAAACTGTGGACAGATCATGGCTACTATGAACAATCGTAGATCCATGAGACAGTAATGACACAGCCACGACCAATACAATAAGTGGATCTGTGTGACAATACAAGAAACATCTCCATCGCAGCCTGGACGCAGTTAAGATATAGTGATGCACCCAGGGTCTTCTACCCGATCGCATAAAGATACGAATCTAACCATGTGATTACAAGGTGTTGGAGTCGAACATGGAAGAAACCATTTGATTACCGGTCAATGATGTGGACCGTTAACAAATGCGAGGGAGATCACCAATAATGACAATGATTCCCAAGGTATCAATAGTACATCTCAACGAAATGCGAATAAATGAGTTGATGTCGAGCATTCGAGAGATCATTCAATCAGAGGTCATTGATGAAAACCTACTGTTGAATACGAGGAAACCTGCCATTGAGGCATGCAGGTACCAAGGTACTAGTGGTTGACTCCTAAGCCTAATTCCTGGATAGTGATTTGGTGTCGACAGGAATAGACTCGTCGAAGGTGGGCCATAATGATTCCCACATCATCGACACGAAATCAGAACGAGAGATAAGATGAACCGATGAAACAATAGAATATGTACTGACACAAAGGGAAGGTTTGACATGAAGTGGAGGTGGACTCAAGGTAATAACCCTTTGAACATATAACGGCATGAAACAGAGCTTGGCAGCAGGGATTACTTGAACAGACAGAACCACAGGAAGTGTGAACTCATAGCAATAATGAGGACGCATGATCATAATGATGACACTATCAGCAAGACTGACTACCCAAAACAGACAAGGTGAGGATGCATGCCATGTTCAAAGGTGATGACTCACAAGCTGCCAACAAGGTAAACTTGACTCATTTTCCCATTTTCCCCCGACATGATGGACGAGTACCTCTTTGTTTTTTAACGAGCTTGAGGAGGATAACAGATGCTCGATATAGCTCATCTCATAGATGAGTCCAATCTCACATGTTTTTCGAACCTGAGAAAGGAGGGGTTCGTCCCAAAGTGGGTCCTTCGATGTTTGATTTTACGAGTCCAAGGAAGGAAAACTCGGTTGTCATTTCATGTTTAGAGAGTCTGAAAATAACTAAAGAAGACTCCAACGGTCCTTTTTCGTAAAGTTAGCCTCATCGCCCGAAAAAGGGTAAAACCACGTGGGAGAGGACTCTTCCAGTCATGATTGGCTGGAGTATACCTTTCTCGTAAATAGTCTAGACGGGCCGAAAAAGGGGTAACCTATCACCGAATAGACGACCTTTCAAATACTTTTACAAGTGTGAAAGAGTCAAGATCACTTGGCAATCTTTTCAATTTTAGGGAGTCTGAAAAGAGCTTAACTATGGACTCCATGTACAACTTTGTCATGGTTGATGACCGAGTACGACAAAGGGGAAGTAAACTCGGCACAGTTCCTTTTCCGTAAATAGTCTAGCGAGGCCGGATAAAGTGATAAACCTATACTCGTTAGACACACCTTTTTACTCCAATTTGTTTAACGAGCACGATAATGGTATCAAAAGCACTCGGAATCTTTTTCATGTTTGGATCCAGAGCACGAAAAAGGAAAAAGTAAGCTCAAACCACTTTTCATGTTTTAACCAGAGCACGAAAAAAGTGAAAAGTAAGCTCAAACACCATCTTACTGTTTTTAACGAGCTCGAAGATAGGTTGGAAGAATGCTCATGATGTCTGCTTCATTTTTTAACGAGCTTGTAACAGAAAATGAACTATGCTCGAAATAATTTTCATGGTTTAATGAGCTCAAAACCTAAAAAGGAAAGTATGCTCGAAAATGTTCCCAATGGTGAACTTCTTCCCGTCATGAAATCCAAAGGTTGGTACATGCCCCCCAGCATGATTGCTGGAAGTAAGTGACTTAGCTCCAACGTGGTGTGGAGAGGCGATCGAGTTGACTTCAACGTAACTCCCAGAGGTTGAAGACATGCCCCCAAGCTTCCTTTCATTCTCCTAAAGTATAGGCGGGTGAAAAGAAGGTTCAGGTACTAAGTCTACGAGGAGACTCGACTCAAAGGGAAAGGATATGTTTCATTTTTTAACGAGCTTGACACAGGAGTAGAACTTTGCTCAGACTACTGGTTTCATTTTTTAATGAGCTTGAAGCCAAAAGTAAACTCTGCTCATGGTTAAGGCCCATTGATGGGTTCCCTCCCAACATGATGACCAGAGGTTGGTAAATGCCCCCAGCATGATTGCTAACGGCTAAACATGCCCCCCAAGCTTCGTTTCGTCTGACTACTCTTCTTCCTTACCCAAAAAATCCTGGCTACTAATCTGAATGTGTTCGCCAGGGGGGTAGGGAGAACCAGGACCAAGTGACCCAGGCAGATGAAATGAAGGTTCCAATCCTAACTCACGCGAGAGACTCGAACAAATGGAAGGGAGATCTATTTCATTTTTACACAAGCTTGAAATAGATAATAACAATGCTTGAAAGGGTCCTTTTTATTTTTTAAGGAGCTTAAAACAGAAAGAAATTATGCTCGAAGGTAATTTCATTTTTACGCAAGCTTGAAACCGAACGTAAACTATGCTTGGGATTTGGTTTCGTTTTTACACAAGCTTAAAACCAAAAGTAAACTGTGCTTGAGGGTAGTTTCATTTTTACGCAAGCTTGAAACCGAACGTAAACTATGCTTGGGATTGGTTTCGTTTTTACACAAGCTCAAAACCAACGGTAAACTGTGCTTGAGGGTCGGTTTCATTTTTTAACGAGCTTGAAACAAAGAATAAACTATGCTCGTGGGAATCTATTTCATTTTTTAACGAGCTTGACATAGAAAGGGAACTATGCTCATCATGATGGTTGGTTTCATTTTTACACAAGCTTAAAACCAAAAGTAAACTATGCTTGAAATGACGGTTTCATTTTTTAACGAGCTTGACATCGGAATAGAACTTTGCTCCAACGTGATGGTTGGTTTCATTTTTACGCAAGCTTAAAACCAAAAGTAAACTATGCTTGGGAAAATGGTTTCATTTTTTAACGAGCTTGACACCAGAATAGAACTTTGCTCTAACATGATGGTTGGTTTCATTTTTACGCAAGCTTAAAACCAAAAGTAAACTATGCTTGGGATTGGTTTCGTTTTTACACAAGCTCAAAACCAATGGTAAACTGTGCTTGAGGGTCGGTTTCATTTTTTAACGAGCTTGAAACAAAGAATAAACTATGCTCGTGGGAATCTATTTCATTTTTTAACGAGCTTGACATAGAAAGGGAACTATGCTCATCATGATGGTTGGTTTCATTTTTACACAAGCTTAAAACCAAAAGTAAACTATGCTTGGGATGATGGTTGGTTTCATTTTTACACAAGCTTAAAACCAAAGGTAAACTATGCTTGGAATGATGGTTTCATTTTTTAACGAGCTTGACACCAGAATAGAACTTTGCTCCAAGTGATGGTTGGTTTCATTTTTACACAAGCTTAAAACCAAAAGTAAACTATGCTTGGAATGATGGTTTCATTTTTTAACGAGCTTGACACCAGAATAGAACTTTGCTCCAAAAGTCCCCCCCCCTAGGGGGAAGAAACCACTAAAACATGTGGAATGTTTAGGGAAGTCTGGTGACTAGGAGTCATGCGATGAGTGGGCGTCACAAAGGAAAGCTGATCGATGGTCACAACATTCCCATGATGGGGAAAATACATCACTCGGAAGAGTGAGGACACTACAGCCTTCATGGCATGGACATAATCGCGTCCAAGGAGTAGATTAAAATCTAAGGGACCTTGGATGACCATGACATCAATACAGACAGTTTTCCCTCCCAAAGTGATAGGTAACTGAGGAAGGGACCCTAAAGGTCCAGTAGGCCTTCTGTTGAAAGCCAGTATCTGATCAGTGACGGGCACAAGCCGAGGAGAACCTAAGGCTTGCCAAGCAGTTGAGGATAGAATACTAACAGAAGCTCCTTCATCAACTATCGTACGAAAAATTTCTTTATCGGAAACTCCTACAGATATTTGAAAAGGAACACTCGAAGGAAGACGAGATTCTGTTAGACCATTCCAATCAAAGGAAATAACCTCAGTGCTTGGAGGGGGTCTCGCAGAAACGGACAGGGTTTCCCCTTGCCGAGGACATTCTGAACCGATAAGGAAAACATCAGTGGTTTCCAATTCACTCTCTCTTGGAAGATAAGAATGAGACAAAGATTGTGTCAAGGTGACTGCTTCAGTCTGGACTTTCTCCGATGAAAGAGCGGGATCAAGTGGGGATGACAGCGACTCAATCACTTCACTCTCGGAAGGGAGAGTGGGATCAATTGCAGATGAAACTGAATTGATCACTTGGTCAACCAGCGGGGGGTTGAGGGATAGTTTACCATGGTCTGTTGGAGGCACCAGTTGAGAACTAGTAATATCTTCCAACCACCGCGAGGCTTCATCCATGCTTGGACAAAGGAAAGTACGGTGCATACCCTTGCATATCAAACAGGGATATAGGACTTTACCCTTACGACCCTTCACCAAGGGGTCACTGGTTGAGGGAGTGCCATCGACATGATGGTCAGAGGTCGACGATACGATTGGTTTGGGGTTTTTAGACCACACTTCTGACACACGGGAAAGATCAGGACAATCCTTGAGAAGGTGATCACCCTTACAAAGTTTGCAAGGGAACTTGGGCTTACGGGGTGTTTTCGTAGAATGAGTACCATTAGAGGTAACTGGTTTACGCTTGGTCTCTTTTTTATCCTTCTTCTTCTTAACTTTCCTTTTCTTCTTCTTCTTATCCACCTGATTACTAACACTATTGCTTTCGTCAGGCGAGGAAGAAGGAACGGAAGAAGATTCATCCGATGAAGAAGGAGAAGGATTAGTTTGGGATTGACTCTCCCGTGGTGGAGAGTTAACATTCGAAACATTGGGCGCAATCGGAATTACCGGATTGAATAACCATACCGGTAATCCTATGGTTAATCCAGGAAGATTTAACGTGGCAATAAAGGGAGGACCAATATCTCCAACTGGAGGAAAAGTAAAAGGTACCCCTTGAAAAGGGGTCTCCGGATTGGTAGTCCCAGAAGGAGCATGGGCGCATGGAGGTGGATTCTCCATGGAACAAAACTAAGTGATGTGGACGAAGTCTTGTTAAAAAGAACTCAAAAACCCTCAGGAAACCGAGCGTGCGAAAGGGGAGCTAGGAAAAGACAAGGCTCACAGGCCAAAAGAGCAAGCTCAAAAAACTATACTGAGGCCGCTGCCACAGTAAGTGAGCTGTACAACAAAACGGCCAGAATGCCAACAAGCAGCCCTAGAAAGAAAAAGACCCTCTACAAGATAGTAAGCAAAACCTCCTAACTAAGAGCTGGAGACCTCAACAAATTGTATCCTTCGCAAGGTGATGAAATCCAAGTCGAACAATACAACATGAGAGACCGATATAAGAAGGATATCCCTCTACCGAAAGGGATCCTGGGTAAAAGAGCCCTAGTAGAATAGATACTAAGCTACCTCGTTCATGACACGTCGGAAAAGGTTTTGGGCACTTCAGCCTTCCGAAGAAGACAGCGATCGATGTTGCCTTAGGGCTAAGTGGAGTGCGGTATTCCACAGAGTCCGTCCGGTTCTCAATCTCGCGGCCGTTTAACCCCTGAAAGTTGGAAACAGTCAGGAGGCCCCTCCACAAACTAGCTGTGACCGTGTCAATAAGTACTAGAGGATTTTAGTTCCCTAAAGACAACGACTATGTCTCAGATGAAAATGACAAGGGGGAATTATTTTGATGCCTATCCCCGGTGTCCTACCTAACTACCAAATTCTTTTGATTTCCTCAAGTGAGGTTAAAGTTGGTTTAATTAGGGAGATTAATTTTAGTGGCTGTCTTACTCAATCGGGTTATGGAAGTGCAACTTGATGGTGTTATGACGACCCAAACCATGCAAATGAAGATGAATCGAAATGAGCCTTTCTCTTCGATGAACACTAGCTAAAGTAAGGAAGAATTCTTTCCGTTCCCAATATGCACAACCCAATGCACATGCAATTTTATTTCTTTTCAAAATGATAGAAAGAAGTACCCAAAACTAACCCAAAGTAATGAAAAATTTCTTCATATGAACACCAAATGTAATGATTCTAATTCATTTCCTATCTTTTTACACTTGAAAAAGACACATCCAAGCTACGGAAAGAAAGATTCTACAAATGCTTCCAATCAAATGCAAGACAAAGAGAAGAATCTAATAATTTTGTCTAACTCAAATGCACATAAATATGAAACAAGTATTTCTTCTTTTCATGAATGTAATACCAAGAATATCAAATGATTAAATTAAAGCAAGAAGAATACTTTAGTGTTTCAATTTCATGAATATGGTAAAAGAACGACAAAATCAAGCTTCTCTTTGAACTAAAGCGGAGGCAAGGAATCAATCTTTTCAAACAATCATTAGATAGGATGTAAAGGAAATAAGATGCCAAGCAATCCAAACACGCCAAGCACACCAAACCAAAAAAAAATGATCTCAAAACCTTAATATGGGTCAAAACGACTAAAGGATGCACGATTCATGGCCCCCCCCATTTCGCTTAAAAATGCAAGCAAAACACTAGTATTGATTCAAAGGGCCAACATGGATCCAAATCTCGAAAAGACCCAAAAAATAACCAAACAAACCAAATAAATACACTTTCCAGGAACTGCCGCGGGCCCGTGGGCCACCTGGGCGCGGTACTGCAAGACTACCGCGCTGTAGACAGCGCTTAAGGAGCGGTACTGCAAGACTACCGCGCTCTGGAAGTGGTGAAGGCGCGGTACTGCAAGACTACCGCGCTCTGGAAGTGGTGAAGGCGCGGTACTGTAAGACTACCGCTCTGTAGGCAGTTACGGGGGCGCGGCACTGTGTGAACAGGGAAAGAGGCGGAAATTTGAGAAAAGATCTTGACTTTTCAAGGGTTCGCCAACCCAGAGGACTTACTGATCTGTAACAGGAGTCTAATGCAGAGAACAGGGAGGTGAATGAAGGTGAAAGAACCCAATTCTTACAATCAATGAGTGAAATTGAAAGCAAACTTCACAAGCAAAGAAAATGGATTCAAATCCCCAGTATGGTCGCCATTCTTGTTATGTGGAATTCTGCCCTACGGATAAGTCAAAACTCCCTTAGGCTAAAGTAGGATCTAACTAGCTCTAGACTAAGAACAGACAAAACAAATGCAACCTTGAATCCCTAGATCTAACATACATTTCAGTATTAAAATGCTGAAGAGAGCAAAGGATTTTAACTGACCTTATGTCCAAGTGCTTTGTTTTTGGTGTTTGCTCCAAGCTCCAAGTCTTCACCAATGAACCTGTCAAAGAGTAACCAAAATACAAGTATGCACTATTCTCTAGCAATCTGAAACATGAGTTAGGATCTAAATCTGTAAGAGATACAAATCATGTGATTAAAACAAGATTAACACAAACGATTTGGGAAAACAAGACAAGTTATTCCATTACAACTTGAAGATTACTTACAAAGGGTGCTTGATGCCTAAGCCAATCCTCCAACTCCAAGTGTCTTCTCCTCTTAGCTATCTCCACAATGCTGCAAGACCATAAGTTTGATGCTCTCAAGAGTCCTCCCCCTTTCCAATGGCATGCCTCTCTTTTATAGTGAATGGTGAGGTTAACCAACAAGAGAGATAGGTGGATCTAAGGAGGGATAAGTGGATCAGGGTTTCTAATCGGAGGAGGTGAGTTGGGATCGAATCAAGGAACCTAATCTTCCATCATCTTCGAAAATCCAAGATCCCATAAGACAAGGGCAAAAACTTTTAAAAGGGTGCCGCGCTTTGCAAATGATACAGAGCGCGGCACTGTGCCGCGTTTTGTCAAGCTGGAAGGGCGCGGTAGTGTATGGAAATAAAGTCCAAGGTGGGTCAAAACTTGGCAGGGTGGATTTACCTTCAAGGTTGACTCATCATCTGTCTCTTCTGGATGGTTCAAAACAGTAGGGAAAGTGTCGTCGAAATGTGTTGTAATGGGGATGCGACACCGTGAAATATAGAGGTATAACAGGTGGTCTAATAACCCATCAAGTATAAGTTACGACACTTACAATATAAATGACGACACTTCCGTATAGAGGAATAATAACATCTCTATAGGAATACAATATACATATATGTGAAATACATTCCGAAGTTACATATACATCAACATAGACTACTCGACCAGGTAGGCTAAAGATGAACAAGTGAATCATTGTAGTTCTACAACCACTGCAAAGTTCTTGTTTCAAAATGTAGTTGCTAGATTTGGTTGTCCACGAGTTTTGCTAATTATCAAGGATATCACTTTGTCAAAAAGATTATTGAGGCACTTACCCAAGAGTTTCAAAGTCATTATTAGAAAATAACTACATATCATCCACAAGATAATGGTACTATCGAATCCTTCAATAAGATACTAGAACGTGCTTTTACGAAGGTCTACAAAGTGAACCACGACAATTGGTATATAAGGATTCATGCAGTCTTATGAGCATATACAAAAACGTGCAAGAAGTTAATGGGCCAGACACCTTGCAAGATGGTGTATGGTTAGGAATATTTCATGCCAATGGATTACATCATGACAAGTTTCAGGGTTGATTCATTCGTATGAATGTTGGAACTGGTGTTGTCGAAGATAGGTTGTCACAACTAGTACAATTGGAGGAGCATAGGTTCATTGCAGGATTTCAACAACAATTGCAAAATGATAGAGAGAAGGCATGGCATGATCAGAACACCACAATAAAATAGTTTCATAGAAGAGATCTAGAACTTCTTTATAATAATATTTTTTTTAAACATTCAAGTAAGTTAAGAATTAACTTGTTGGGGCCATATGTGATTAACTATGTCAATGTTGAAGAATTTAACTTCAGAAGATATTCTTATTTATATTATTTGTGTGATTTGTATCATTTGTATTGTACACCCTACGAGGATTATTATTGATGTAATTGATAATTTAAAACTCAATGGAAGAGTCAATGTAAACCCTATCTATGAGGTCATCGTTGAAATATCTAGAAAATGATATTTTAATGTCAACTGGACAGGCTGGCCCAGTTAGGAGTGTCAAGTTGGCCTTATTTGGTAAAAATGTAAAGTCATTTGATTAGTAAATAGGAGGCTCACCCTCCTCATTTTGTCACCTCATTCACTCATTGAATTTTCATGAGTAGAGATATAGAGTCATAAAGAGTAGCTTCTTTTGGATTCTTCTTGTTTTTGGATCTTTGCAAGAGGGATACTATTTTACATTCTGATGAATCTATATAGAAGAAATTTGCTCGCTTTTTCTACCCCAAGAGGGTTTTCCAAGGATAAATTCTTGTGTACTATTATCTATGTTGTTCTTTTTTATATTTCAGTGATCCTTTATGTTATTTCACTTAAAATTATAACATGGTTTTAGAGAAGGCCTAAGAGAGAACATTGTGTAGTTGCTGCAATTGCAGAAACTAGGGTTTCTACTTTTGGAAACCCTAGAAGGAAAAATCTAGTCATCTGGAAATTTTAACAACAACTAGCTTTTGGTAAAGGTCCGGGATCTGAAACTTAGACATACCGAATATGAAATGTTTATGTACCTTGTGTGTGATTTTAAGCCTCATGTTTTCTCTACTTTAGGAGATATGATCCATGCAAATCAGGTTTCTAGCCTCTCCCAAGATTTTGTTTTAAATAGGTGACCTAGGGAGAAATGCTATATCTCGGGCTACGAAGATCCAAATCGAATTTAGTAAGATTTTCCAGAAAGGGAATGAATAGTAGTTTCTCTAGGGAGAGTTTCAAAAACCTAAGTTGAAATAGTGACATGTGGAATTCTGTAAACATTTTCTATACTGAAACAATCCATAAATATGACACCTTGGGAAACTTAGCATTTGTTTCTCTAGGTTAATCCAATATTGATATAACTTGTGGGGTTAGATAGAGGACATATGATACTACATCAGAAAAAAGTTTCAAGCCTTGAGGAGCATAAATTCCTAATATACATTGGAAATAATACCAGACAATTCAGGAGAACAAATTAAAGAAAGTAAGGCATCGAACATTTTGCAGTTCCATCCACATATTTGGGAAAAGGAGTACAATACTCAAATTTCCTTGAGGAGGTGAATATTTATATCCAATAATATTTTTAAGTAACCGAAGTTGAAAAATTAGGGTTTCTCTGTCAAACCCTACGCGCACTAGAAACAATCTTCCAGAAAAGCATTGAAGCAAGCATCCATTTGAAGCACTCTCATTGGTAAGTCCTATTCTTTCTTTTTTCCATTTGAGGTTCTCATTTTATCAATATGACAAAAAGTACCAATCTTGAGGATAAGCTTGAGGACAATCTTGAAGGAGATAATAAATTCTAGGCATCGAATAGTGTCACCTACCCAAATTTCTGAACATTATTATTTATTTGCAAAAATACTTTATGTTAAATTTAATTACAAGTTTTGTAATTATGATCAGTTTTGATCATCGATGAATGTAATTATTGAATATTATTATTTAAATAAATTAATTAGGAGACAAACACTCAGGAGGACTGTTGAATGAGTGTTCACTGACCCACTAGGAGGAATGGAAGTTGTTGGAAGGAATGGGACACATGGCACCAGTTACATCACACCACTAACTGTTGGTTATGGGACAACTTCCCCTTAAATAGGGCATTATCCCCCAGGTGGAGGGAGTGAGCAGGAAGCTCATTTAATGACCCAATAACATCTGAAAAGGCCTAGGTATCCTATAAAGGCAAACTCGAATTGGGCAAGCAACCCTTAATCAACATTTTTGCGGAATGTTTTCCTCTTACAAATTAGGTGATTTCAAGAGAGATTCGAATAGGGGAGATTAGTGGTGATTGAAAACTGAGTTTTTGCTTATTATTGAAGAGAAACAGAGTTGTAGGAGCAAGTCTTTTGGACTGCTACCTATTGAAGATTAAGAAGAATTACTACAACAAGAAGAAGTCCATATTCCTGAAGCTTCTTCCTCCTGGTGGTTCAACAAACAGGCTCGAGGGTCCTAAGATAGTATTTGACCTTTTTCAAGAGTTTGGTTGGGTGGAACGGTCTTCCTGAGTTGTTTGTTGCCCTACAGGTTTTAATCAGGTTCTACAATTTCTTATTTATTTAATTTCTGTTATGTTTAAACAATATTTTCTTTGTTTCTATTTTTGAAAGAAAAATATAATCCTAGAATTGTTCTAAGTTTGAATGTTTAAGTTTAATGGCGAAGATGAATTGATAAATCAATATTCCCATTTTTCCACATGCTATTTGGCAGCATCGTACTCTAGTAGAAATATGCAAATTAAAATAGAATAGAAGATAGGCAAATTGTGCCCGTTGAATTTGATAGCTAGATAATAATCTGGTATGCATCAGTTTTCTGCTCTTAAGTTAACTCATGGTAGGAGGTCTGTATAATATTTAATATATATAATATTTCCTCATTTTTATAATAATCAGACAATTAAATAATTCATATTCAATCATCCTACCAAAACACATAAATTATGTCCATGAAAGGTAGATGAATTACACACTGTACATTGTTTTGAGACTACTAACATTGAATAAAATATTCTTTATAATAAGCTAGAAAACAATAGTTTTTCACACAGGCTTCATATGCATATTTTTCACTCACACATAGTTTCATTGCAATTATTATACCTACATTATATGTATAGGAAATTAAATTATAGATAGAATTATAGTTTTCATAGTTTTCACGAATTTTTGCACTAAGCACTCACATTGCTTTCTTTTTCTATAGTACTGTTGTATTATCTAGAAATTTACAAATGATAAGAATGTACTAAACACAATTATTATTACCATATATTTATTTTTTCTTTGGATCTGCTAACATTGGTTGCGATTATTGTAACTCTGAGTTTCGTATCAAAAGGAAAACCCTAGCTAGAGTCATATTGTTTCATAACAAAACTTTACACTCTTTTCAAACCTGAGATCGAAGCCAATCTAGCATCTTAAACAAATGATCAGATTATCATTTCGACAAAACACGAATTAGGGTTTAAACCTATTCATTTTCTTGCAAAATATTATTGAGTTATGTGAGTATTTTGATCATAGTAAGATCTAGGATCTATGGATAACCTCACAAAATCGAATTATTTGCAAAACCAGTGAAAAAGGTTGAAAAATGAGACAATTTTACACACAATGTGAGCTTAATCTTTGCATTAACTGACTGTCTAACATGTAAAAATCTTAATAACAGGTTTTTATTACATCCATGAGAAATTTGAGAGCATTAGATAGCTCAAGATGAGTGTACAAGTTAAAATTGCCAAATTGGCCTCAATCCCCCCTAGGTGGGTCCAACTCAGTCTTAATCATCCCAAATAGTCACGAATTCAGGTGTGAAGGTGGCGGAAGCATGATGGGTCATACATGAGGCCAAGGTAGGCATGGGTGATCAAGTAGAGGTGTGTGGGAGGACCAAGGGAGCAATAAATGCTCCAAATCTAGAAAAAATTGGGCAAAATCCACCCTAGCGCTCCTAGCCAACAGCAATTCCCCAAATCAAGGAGAGAGAGAATTCCAACATTTAATGAGGGTGCACTTGTGGACAAAATAGGAGGTTGGGTGAACTGGTTTTCTTGGAAGTGGGTGTGAGCACTCTCAAATGTGGGTATTTGACCAACTAAAGTCACCTAGTCCAAACTATGGTGTAATGAAGCACATGAGCAATAAAAATTGACTATGGTTATGGACTATGGTACTAAGTATGGATTATTGTTCTAACACCCCCCCTTAACCAAAACTTAGTACAACTCATGAAAATAAGTGGGAGGCCTTGGAAACAAAGGCTCAAGTCACCTCATTACAAACATAATTTTTATTTGTCCATATAAACCGAGGACAAGAAGTAAAACCACATGGGATAAAAACTTCCCTCTAAAATGGACATGGGGCTGAACATGCAATTAAATTGCAACAATCACCATCCATCACTCACTCTAAGCAAATATCTCAAGTGAGTGAAGGTCTTCTCAGTAAAACACTTGGTGAAAATATCTACAGTTTGCTCGGTGGATGGGCAATACTGCAAGGAAATCACCCTATCATGCACCAAGCCCCGAATGTAGTGCATATGGATTTCAATGTGCTTTGTTCTTTGCCTCTGTACTAGATCAGTAGATATCTTGATGGCACTTTGATTATCCACCCAAATGTTTGTTGGAGAATCAATAGCAACACCAAACTCCTGAAGAATGCCTTGCAACTAAACACACTGTGTGGTTGCATTCACTGCTGCCCTGTACTCAGCCTCTACTGATGAAAGTGAAATGGTATGTTGTTTCTTACTTGAACAGCAAATGGGACCTTCAGAAAACATAAAAACAAAACCTGAAGTGGACTTTCTATCGATGGGATCTCCAGCCCAATCAGAATCAGAAAATCCAGCTAGTTGTAGTGAAGAACCAACTGCATAGTGTACTCCAAAGCTCTTTGTTCCTTGGACATATTGAAGGATCCTTTTGGCTGCCTTCCAATGGATCTCATGTGGCTACTTCATATATCTTGCTACATCACTTACAGCATAAGACAAATCAAGTCTTGTATGTGTAAGGTACAACAAGCTTCCAACTAGCTGCCTGTAGAGTGTGCAATCCACCAATGGAGAGTCTTCAAATTCACCTAGTTTTATGCCTAAAAGGAATGGGCACTTGGCTGACTTACATTAATCCATTTTAAACTTCAATAACAGGTCTAAATCATACTTAGGTTGACTCAGCATTATACCTCTCTCATATTTCTCAATTTCCAAACCCAAAAATTGCCTTAGCAATCCTAGGTCGCTCATGGCAAATTCATTGTGCAAAGAAGCTTTAATTGAGCCAATTTGTTTGTTGCAGCTCCCTATAATTAAAATATCATCAACATATAGTACAATGACCTAAAAATTATCATCACATTTCTGCAAATAAACATTTGGATCAGACTTGCATCGACAGAAACCAATTGAGAGCAAAAAAGCATCCGTTTTGGGATACCAAGCCCTGGGGGCTTGCTTGAGTCCATAGAGCGGCTTCTTCAACCTGCAAACAAGTGATGGATCCTCTTTGAATCCTTCAGGTTGCTGCATATAGATCTCTTCCTGTATCTCACCATGTAAGAATGCACTTTTAACATCCATATGGTGAACTTCCCAACCCTTACTAGTTGCCATCGCTAAAGCTAGTCTAATTGAGTCCATCTTTGCAACCAGTGCAAAGGTCTCTGTATAATCCACACAATGGATATGTGAGTATCCATTAGCCACTAATCTAGCCTTATACTTCAGATCAGAACCATCAGCAACAGGTTTGGTTCAAAAAATCCACTTACATTGCACAAGTTTCCTCTTGGGAGGAAGAGGCACCAAATCCCATGTTTTGTTCTCTTGGAGAGATTGGAATTCTTCTTGCATTTTTGTTCTCCACCTTGGATCATGATGAGCTTCCTGATATGATGTTGGATTAGATCCAATCATCATATAATAGTAATCAGCAAATTCACTTTCATTTGCAAAGGAAGCATTGATTGTTTGAGATCTAGTCTTCCTAGGCTCTTGGGGATTGCCTGCCAATTCACCTGCAGCTTGTATGATTTTTTCAGCCCACTTGGGCCTTGATGGTGACTCATGTACAGAAATGTCATCTTCAGCCATGTCATATTCAGCAATATCAGAAAAATCAGAAGTGGAATCATCACTAATTTCATTAAGGTGTGGAGGAGAAGAGCTTTCCCCCAGTGCAAGCTCAAAATCAAGAATTGGTTCTTCTTCGAATTGCACACTTCTCTCAATGAAAGTTTTGAGTTTGGATGTGTCAAAGAGCTTGTAGCCCTTTGTGTCTTCACCATATCCAACCATGATACATTCTATACTCTGTGGCTCCAAAGCCTTCCTCTTTTCTGATGGAATTCGAGCTCATGCTCTAGACCCAAAAATTCTTAAATTTGACACATTTGGTTTCTGGCGAAACCATGCCTCATAGGGGGTTTTTCCTTTGACTGATTTATGAAAGGATTTGTTCTAAATATGAGAAGCACAATTTATGGCTTCATCCCATAGCTTAGGGCTTAGATCCCTAGCGTCAATCATGCAAGTGGCCATCTCTTTGAGAGATCTATTTTTCCTCTCCGCCACACCATTTTGCTGAGGTGTGTAGGGGATTGAATGTTGCATTTGGATGCCACATTCCTCACAAAGATGCTGAATGTTATTGTTCACATACTCCTTTCCATTATCATTCGTAAGGATCTTTATCTTATGACCACTATGATTCTCCACTAAGGCCTTCCAAATCTTCAATTTCTCAAACACTTCTGATTTCAATTTAAGTAAACCCAGCAGAATCGAGAGTACTCATCTATGAATGTGAGTACATACCTTGATCCACCATATGATGGAGTGGGAAGAGGACCAATGAGGTCTGAATGTACCAATCCAAGTGGTTGAGTGGCTCTCCTTGCCATTCCCTTCTCATAGCTGTGCTCAGGATGCTTTCCAACTACACAACCAATGCATGCACCATTTGAAGATTTGATTTCTGGAAGCCCTTCCACCATCTCGTTCTTATGCAATGTCTAGAGATATTTGTAGTTCATGTGGCCAAATATTTCATGCCACAACTTGGAGGTCTCATTGGCATGAGAGACAAGAGCATGGTCACTAGAGTTTGGAATGAAATTGGAGAATTTGTACATTCTCTCTTCATGATCAGCATACCCCACTGCCACAACTTGATTTGAAGAAATTTCTGAGATTTCTACCAAATCTGGAGTAAATGTTACTCTCTTGGCTTCTCTTGTATGGGTCATTTGATAAACTGATAGCAAATTTGCAGCCACTGAAGGTACATAGAGCACATCACTGAAATAGCCATGCTCCATGTCAATCCTACCAATCCCCTTGGTCTGGATTTTTGAATCATCTCCCATTCGAACTGTTGGGCCACCATTCGAATGCATAGAAGAGAAGAGCTCTCTGGATGAAACCATATGTCTGGAAGCTCTTGAATCAATGATAAAGGATGAGGGATTCAAAATATTTGCTACCAAAGCATGACATTTCTCCTTATTGTCAGAATTTGAGGTGCTCTCTTTCTTCCTTGTGCCCTCAAGGACTGGGATGTTGTTCTTCTCCAGCAGCTGTGCCATTGAGTCAATGGTTTTCTTCATGCATGAGCTCTCTAGATGCCATCCCTTATGAAAATAGGTGCATTTGGTCTTTTCCTTTCCCTTCTTGTCCTTCTCCTTTGACAGATTCGAACCTCCATCTGCAGACTTGGTCTTGTCAAACTTCCTCTTCTCTGGCTGCTTCGAATTCTTGGCTTTCTACTTGCCTTTGTTGGCATTTGAAACACTCATTGCCAGTGCTTGGTCCTTTGATTTTATGGTGCCCATATGAACTAGTTTGTCCTACTCCTGAGTGAGACACTCCATGAAGGTAGCTAGTGATGGCATTTGCCAATTTCGAAGGGTCATCCTGGCTGAGTGAAATGTGCTAACAAATGCAGAAAATTCTGGGCCTAGCTTCGAAAGGATGGACAGAATCAGTTGTTCCTCCTTCTTAACAATTCCACATTGTTGCAGTTGAAGCACTAGTGACTTGAACTTAGTGAAGAACTCCTAGATGGTTTCAAAATGTGCTAGTCTCAAGCTAGTGAGCTAGTTTTCAAGCTGGTGGCCTCTTAGTTCATTAGTTTTCCCGAAGAGTGATTCTAGCTTCACCCATACTTCATTGGGGGTTGTCAAACTATCTATATGAAACAAGAGTTCCCTTGAAATGCTCAGGCATAGCAATCCATAAGCTTCATCAAGTTGATTGTAGTACTTTGCTTTCTCCACAGCAGAGTTTGGCTCCACTTCTGTGCCCATGGTTACTCTATAGAGACCCTTAGATCTCAGTTTGATAACCATTTCAGTCTTCCAATCGAAGAAATTGAAGGGTGTGAGCAACATTTGGTTTTCTTCCATTACTGCTGCGTTAATGGTGAGAAAACTACTGAAACACCTGCAAAAAACACTCAATTTTTATCTGGAAATCCTCTCTAGAATGCAGTTCAATGCTCAATATTGACCTGCAACTCACTAACTCCACAATGGATCTGATACCATGTGAGTATTTTGATCACATTAAGATCTAGGAGCTATGGAGAACCTCACAAAATTGAATTATTTGCAAAACCAGTGAAAAAGCTTGAAAAAGGAGACAATTTTACACACAATGTGAGCTTAATCTTTGCATTAACTGACTGTATAACATGTGAAAATGTTAAGGACAGGTTTTTATTACATCCATGAGAAATTTGAGAGCATTAGATAGCTCAAGATGAGTGTACAAGTCAAAATTGCCAAATTGGCCTCAATCCCCCCTAGGTGGGTCCAACTCAGTCCTAATCATCTCAAACAGTCACGAATTCAGGTGTGAAGGTGGCTGAAGCATGCTGAGTCATAAATGAGGCCAAGGCAGGCGTGGGTGAGCAAGTAGAGGTGTTTGGGAGGACCAAGGGAGCAATAAATGCTCCAAATCTAGCCAAAATTGGGAAAAATCCACCCTAGCGCTCCTAGTCAACAGCAATTCCCCAAATCAAGGAGAGAGAGAGTGTTCCAACATTTAACGAGGGCACACTTGTGGACAAAATAGGAGGTTGGGTGAACTGGTTTGCTTGGAAGTGGGTGTGAACAGTCTCAAATGTGGGTATTTGACCAACTAAAGTCACCTAGTCCAAACTATGGTGTAATGAAGCACATGAGAAATAAAAATTGACTATGGTTATGGACTATGGTACTAAGTATGGATTACTGTTCTAACAAGTTATCAGTTCAACCTTCTACTCTATTGTTCAAACATCAACAAATAAGAATACACATTATCAATATAAAGTTTTAAAACAAACCACTCAGACTTATACAAAGGGTTCAACATATTTTTCTTATCTTAACATTGAAGTTTATTTACATAGAACTCTTATCATCAAGGAATTATCCAAACCCTAAACTAGCTCGATAAACATTGTAGTAACCTTTAGCATGAAGACAATTTAGAATATCAACTTAAAGTTTCCAGGATAATAGACCAGATATCTATACAACGTTTTAAACATACAATGTATTACAAAAAGGAGTATTATTCTTACACACAGATTGAGCCCTCGGCTCTCTATCTTACGGTTACAAACATTTTCGAAAAACAAGTCGAATCTCATAAAACCTCAACATCATCACAAAATAACTTCTAAAACAAATACGAAGCTCGAGCAATGTTTATAATATGTTTTTAACAAAGAAATAAAGTTACACAGGGTTTATCCCAAAATTCCCAATAGGTAGAAGAGCTCGAATATTCAAAATCGACGAGTTATATCTCCAGTTGACAAACAACAAGTTTGCAAAATATAACACCGAATTATCACTCTTAACAAGCGTGTTTCAAAGATTTCCCAAACCACCTTCAATGATAGAGCCATGGCACAGACGAAGGGCACTACAAGGGTATGGAAGACCTGAAGCTTACCGGTGTAAGAATGCAAGGTTTTCCTTTCGCCATACCCTAGCCAGACATTCTGTTTACACCCTGCAATTGACATTAAACTAGAGTTAGATATCTGATATTTTTATAAACCGATTTTTGAAATGCAAATACCTTTGCTAAATGGAAAGCTTACCTCCATAGCTTTGACGAGAACATTGTCATGAACGACACCAAGGACCCACTATCCTCACCTAAACTCTGTATTTTCTCTCTTTTTCACTCTTGTTTGTCTCATAGATATTAAAGCATAAAACTATAACCTTCGAAACAGAGAATCTATCTTTTCAAAATGACTTCATCATCACAGTAAGAAAACCTGCAACGTCAACTTATTGAGAAGGTCTCGGGTTCGAAACCCTTGCAAACTTCCTACCCAGACTTCGGCAACCTGTCGACCACCCCAGCCGAAACAATAACACAATGAATCATTTTTTTCAAGTCTTAACTCTTTTTCCATGATAGATATTAGGGTTTCATCCGACAGTTTAGGTTCATCACCATCGACGGTCTCCACATTGCCAACAAAGTAAGCTTTGGTACAAACGACATCCGCAATAAATACCAAACCTACCTTACAGGTTGACAACGCCACCATGGCACACAATGGAGCATGCACAACTAACATGTGGTGTATTAATCCTACACATCGACGAGTTTGGAGACAATCATGTCTACCTAGATCAATGGACATCCAACTCAGCAGGGACACAACACTGAGCCTTTAATACAGGATCAATGCATGATCTCTACCGCGGCTTGAGGCCGGCACCATTAATTGAACCAGCAACCTGTCAAGTTTCATTTTAAATGCTTGCCATCTCTCTCGACGTTACTGAACCCTGCATTATCGATGTTAAAATAACTTCTTAAATGTCACCATAGTATTAGTAACGATATATAAAGGTTTCATTTGATTGCTTGCCCCATTACTATTATACTTTCGATATAATACAATGTGATCACGATTACAAACTATTTATATAGTTTAGGGATAATCAAATGTTTGCTCTTTATTACCTTAAGTTTTGATTGAATATATAATGTCGGTAATGAACCAAGAAACCGATATAGTCACATAACTATATATATAGGACTTGAATAGACCACAGTATGGAATAATAGTTAATAGTTCAAAGTTTTAATTTGAAAAATAGTTAATCGATGTGTGTAAATGTTTATGATTCAATTGTTACAAATGCCTAGTCTTTGGGAAGGACAACTTTGATTACTTAAGACCTAAATAATGATAGTAGTGAATAGGAATGGTGAACCATAAGACTTTAATGTTAATTAAAAGTGTTTTATAAAACTCACATATAGTTTTGTATTTTGGAACAATAAGTTCTCCGGATTCCTATCCACTTTATTCATGCGATACAATGGTATTGTACTATCCTAGTACTACTAATTAAATGACGACAACAAAACCAGCTAGCACAATGACGACGAAAAAACCACCTAGCATAATGACGACAATAGGACCAGCTAGTATAATGACGACTACAGTGACGATGTTTATTAAGTTGATATAAGACGAACTTTGGAAAGTTGAAGAGTAAGTACGTGAACCATACCTTTATGGTTTTACAATTGCAACAGTCTCTATTGATTCTATTTTATTTTCATACGATGAAGTTGCACTCATGCTAATTGGAATTTATTGCAATCATGAAACTTCTTACCTGTTTTCTTAACATAGAACAGGTCCAATGTTTTAGCATTACAGCTAAGTAAGCTTCGGGGTCCCTCATAGGACTCCCCTGGGCAGCAAAGAAGCAAACCATCAGTATCGTCTCAAAGAAATAGTACCACATCACACTTCTAACATGGCATTTCATCATTACATATTTCATACATTGCATTGCTTTAAAAAGTGTCATATCAAAAGTCTAATCTAACCATGCATTTGACTATCTTAATGGTAGAGGTTACGAATGTAATTAAGTTGTCACTGTTGCATTAGTTTCTTCAGAAATATATTGATGTTTAGTACAAACAATTGTTAGTTAACATTGTTACATTTAGCAATTGTTATCTTCCGCAATTATAAATTATCATAAATTAAGCTAATATTGCCGTTAATAAAAATATTAAATTTATACGAAAATATGTGATGTTACATGTGGTATCGGAGAACAGATTCAAACTCTAGGCCTGATTTAGGTCCAAACACGCAGTGGCAATTTTTATATACAGCAGAAAAAAATTGTACTAACTTGAAAATTTTATTATTATGTTCTCTTCTGAAATCATTTTCAGTTACAGGTATGGAGAACTCAGCTGAACATTTAAGTGATAGATTTCAGCCAAACAGTCACAATTTGGGACAGCATTATCTGGAGGAAGGTCATGGGGAAATAAATAACAGTTCGACGGAACTGTTACGTGCCTTTCAAGATTTAAAAGTAGAAATCAGATCTGTGAAACTCGATAATGAAAGGATTCTGCAAGCACAAGAACAACTGAATCAAGTGTTGTTTGAACACAGCCAAACAGAAGATCCAGGAAAAAATGATGAGGATATTTCCAAGGTAGAGGAAATGCCTCACACTGATAAAAATCAAAACATCAAATACAGTAAAGTAAAAGATAGTTCGACCTCATCTGGAGATGCTATTGCAGAACACAAAAAGAAATGCAATTACATCAGTGACAGCAGTGAAGAAGATTCCAAACCAAGAAAGAAAAATCAAAAAGAATATGAGCAGATTTCTAGAGAATTCAAGAAGATAAGGCCTCCAACTTTCAATGGATAAATTGAGAAAGGCGAGACAACTAAAGCTTAGCTGTCAGGGATGAAGAAATACTTCCACATCTACAACTATTCAGAGTTCTTAAAAGCAAAAATGGCCATATATAACTTAATCGGAAAAGCAGATATCTAGTGCCAGGATGTCAAAAGGGTAAAGGGCATTAAGGATAAAGATGTAAGTTGGAGTGCTTTCAAACGATATTTCAAAAAGAAGTATCTATCTGAATAGTACTACGAATAAAAATCTAAAGAGTTTTATGATTTGAAGTTGGGAGGTATGAACATGAAGGAACTAAATAGTAAGTTTCTGAACTTACTGAGATATGTACCCTACTTCATAGAAGAAAAACCAAAAATTCAATGGTACTTAAGTTGTTTACCTTTCAGCATTAAAGACAAAATTGAGTATGACAGCCCTAAAACATTAGAGGAGGCTATGAGGAAGGCAGTCTTCTGTTATGATACAAATCAAAAAAGAGAGGGTGTGTCTACTTGGAAAAATCATAATCCCAACAATTTTGAACAGAAGAAGAAAAAATTCATATTCAGTGGGAATTCCGGATTCCAAAGGAAGAATTTTCAAAATCAAAATTTCCAAGGAAATAATTCTAGAAATAATTCACAGCAGAATTCTACAGCACCAAAAACTGCATCTAATACTGCCAAGACCAATGAGCCAAAGACACCTATTAAATGTTTTGAATGTCAAGTCCCTCATTATATATCAGAATGTCCCTTACGAAAGCGGAAGACAAACGACATCAACTCTATTCAAACTGAACCTAACGTTGGAGATGTAGCAAGGGAGATGCCAAGAATTAACACAGCACTTGACAATATGCATGCAGACCATCAAATCTCCATGGTAGAGATTGAAGGTATGATACATGACCATCCTATTACTGTTTTAATTGACCCAGGTGCTAGTTTAAGTTATATATCACCTAATGTTGTGGAAAGTATTAAACTAAAAAATGAAAAGTTTAGTAAATCATGGCTAGTTAGACTAGCAACAGGAACAAAGAGGAAAGTTTCTGATTTTATAGAGAACTGTGTTTTATCCATGAATCATTTGCAAACACAAATCAAGCTGAATATCTTACCTTTAGGTTCATATGATATTATAGTTGGGATGGACTAGTTGGAGCCCATCATGTCATCCTAGATTGTTATGGAAAAAGTTTTACATGCTTAAATGATGAAGGGAGAACTGTAGAAATAAAAGGCATTCCAAGGAAGGTAACCCTAAGACAAATTTCAGCCATGCAAGTTAAGAGGGCAGTTAGGAAGGGATGCCAAATGTTTGAAGTAAACGTGATAAATGATGAGATTATGGAAAAAGAGGACAAACTGAATTTAGAAGACATACCTATCCTAAAGGATTTTAAGGATGTATTTCCTGAGGAGATTTCGAGATTACCACCCAAAATAGATTTAGATTTTACTATAGAGCTAATACCAGGAGCAATACCAAATTCAAAAGCTCTATACCGAATGAATATACTGGAGTTAAACAAATTAAAATCTCAGTTGAAGGAACTTATTGACAAAAAGTATATTAGACTAAGTGTGTCTATTTGGGGAGCACCTGTCATCTTCGTTAAGCAGAAAGATGGAACATTAAGACTGTGCATAGATTATCACCAGCTTAATAAGATGACGATCAAAAATAGATACATGTTGCCCCACATAGATGATATATTTGATCAGCTGCGAGGAGCAACAATATTTTCAAAGATCGATCTAAGATTAGGGTATCATCAAGTAAGGGTTAATGATGAAGATATCTTCAAAACAGCTTTCTGAACTCAGTATGGGCATTACGAGTTCGTAGTCATGCTGTTTGGCTTAACTAATGCTCCGGCTGTATTTATGTGTTTGATGAATAATATTTTGCATAAGTATTTAGACAAGTTTGTTGTTGTGTTTATAGATGATATTTTAGTGTACTCAAAAAGCAAAGAAGAGCATGATGAACATTTACGGATTATCTTACAAGTATTAAGAGATCATCAATTATATGCCAAATTTCGTAAATGTGACTTTCACAAAGACAAAATTCAATATTTAGGACACATAATTTCAGCGGAGGGAATCTCGGTTGACCCCGACAAAATAAGGGCCATTAATGACTAGCCGGTTCCAAAAGATATGTCAGATGTGAGATCATTTATGGGCATTACGGGGTATTACACAAAGTTTATAGCGAATTCTCAAGAATTGTCAACCCCATAACTTCATTGGAGAAGAAAGGGAACAAATTTGTTTGAGATCAGAAATGTGCTGAGAGTTTTAGGAAATTAAAGAAACTATTGACGACAGCACCTATCTTGGAGATAGCTGACCCCAACAAGGATTTTGTGGTTTGTACAGATGCATACAATAATGGACTCGGTGGAGTCTTGACACAGGAAGGGCATGCGATAGCATATGAATCTAGAAAGCTGAAAGTACATGAAAATAATTACTCTACATATGATTTAGAGTTATTAGCAGTTATTCATGCCTTAAAAATGTGGCATCATCACCTTATTGGCAGAAAGTTTACACTATTAACAGATAACATGGGTCTGAAATATTTATTGGATCAGACAACCTTGAACGGTAGACAAGCCAAATGGTTGACATTCTTAAGTGAGTATGATTTCAAAATTCAGCCTATCAAAGGAAAGGAGAACAAGGTTGCCGATGCCTTGAGTCGCAAGGAAAAACTAAATTTCATTTCAGCAATCAGTAATTATTCAACTGATTTGGAAGATCAGATTTTGGAAAAAGGTGAAACAAATGAAGAATACATAAAAATGAAGGAAAGGACAGCCAATGACAGTTATGAAAATTGTATGGCAGATTATAGAATTAAAGAAAATGGTCTATTACTATATAAAATCAGATTGTATGTACCAAATATTCCAGAAATAAAATTTCTGATATTAAATGAGATGCATAAAATTCACTATTCTCGTCATCTAGGATATCAAGAGACCATCACTATGCTGAGAAAAGAATACTATTGGCCCATAATGAAAGATGAAGTAGCAGAATACATTGCAAAATGCTTGGACTGTCAAAAAGTGAAGGTTGAACATCAACATCTTGCTGGATTGTTGCAACCATTGCCAATACCAAGCTAGAAATGGGAGGTGATCAGCGTAGATTTCATTACTGGATTACCTAAAAATAAGAAACAACATGATTTTATCATGGTGGTGGTGGACAAACTTAGCAAGGCAGCACATTTCATACCAGTGAAGACCACAAATAAAGCACCAGACATTGCAGAGATTTTTATGAAACAGATTTTTATACTGCACGAAATACCAAAGGTAATAATTCCAGATCATGATTCGAAGTTTACAGGAAACTTCTAGAGATCATTGTTTAAGGGATTAAATACAACTCTAAATTTCAGTACAGGATTTCATCCACAGACGAATGGACAAACAAAAAGGGTAAATCAAGTGTGAGAAGATTTATTAAGAATGTATGTTAAGGATCAGCTTGGTAAGTGGGAAGATTATCTGCACTTAGTAGAATTTGCTTATAATAATCATTATCATGCTTCAGCCAGACTTAGTCCTTTTGAAATTATTTATGGTAGGTAATGTAACACACTTGTTTCGTGGAATGATCCAATCAATAGAGTTGTTTTAGGACCTAAATTATTGCAGAAATTAGAACTAATTGTGAAAAAAGTGCAAGGACATTTAAAAGTTGCCCAAGATAGGCAGAAAAGCCAAGCGGATTCAAAAAGAACTCATAGAGAGTTCTAGGTGGGTGAACATGTGTTTCTCAAGGTAAGACCGAAAAAGAGTTCACTGAAACTGGGGAGTTGTGCCAAGTTAGCACCCAGGTATTGTGGTCCTTTTGAAATATTATCTAAGCTTGGAGCAGTGGCATACCAACTGGCCTTACCACCTAACCTGAAAATACATAATGCTTTTCATATATTGTATTTAAATAAATATGTGCACAATACTACTCATGTTGTAAACTGGAATGATGTACAGGTGGGACAAGACGGAGATTTTCTGGTGGAACCGGATTGTATCCTTGGAAGGAGGAAAACTATTCTCCGGAATCGCAGCATTGGGAAAGTGAAGGTGCAGTGGAAGCACCTTAGCCCAGAAGAGGTGACCTGGGAGTTGGAGAGTAGTATGTGGGCAGCATACCCAACTCTATTTCAGGAACACTCAATGAGTGACTAGCCAACATCGAGGATGATGTTGAGACTTAAGGGGAAGTGTATGTCACCTACCCAAATTTCTGAACATTGTTATTTATTTGCAAAAATACTTTATGTTAAATTTAATTACAAGTTTTGTAATTATGATCAGTTTTGATCATGGATGAATGTAATTACTGAATATTATTATTTAAATAAATTAATTAGGAGACAAACACTCAGGAGGACTGTTGAATGAGTGTTCACTGACCCACTTGGAGGAATGGAAGTTGTTGGAAGGAATGGGACACATGGCACCAGTTACATCACACCACTAACTGTTGGTTATGGGAAAACTTCCCCTTAAATAGGGCATTATCCCCCAGGTGGAGGGAGTGAGCAGGAAGCTCATTTAATGACACAGTAACATCTGAAAAGGCCTAGGCATCCTATAAAGACAAATTCGAATTGGGCAAGCAGCCCTTAATCAACATTTCTGCAGAACGTTTTCCACTTGCAAATCAGGTGATTTCAAGAGAGATTCGAATAAGGGAGATTAGTGGTGATTGAAAACTGAGTTTTTGCTTATTATTGAAGAGAAACAGAGTTGTAGGAGCAAGTCTTTTGGACTGCTACCTATTGAAGATTCAGAAGAATTACTTCAACAAGAAGAAGTCCATATTCCTGAAGCTTCTTCCTCCTGGTGGTTCAACGAACAGGCTCGGAGGTCCTCAGACAGTATTTGACTGTTTTCAGGAGTTTGGTTGGGTGGAACGGTCTTCCTGAGTTGTTTGTTTCCCTACAGGTTTTAATTAGGTTCTACAATTTCTTACTTATTTATTTTCTGTTATGTTTAAACAGTATTTTCTGTGTTTCTATTTTTGAAAGAAAAATCTAATCCTAGAATTATTCTAAGTCTGAATGTTTAAGTTTAATGGCGAAGATGAATTGATAAATCAATATCCCCATTTTTCCACATGCGATTTGGCAGCATCGTACTCTAGTAGAGATATGCAAATTAAAATAGAATAGAAGATAGGCAAATTGTGCCATTGAATTTGATAGCTAGATAATAATCTGGTATGCATCAGTTTTCTCTTCTTAAGTTAACTAATGGTAGGAGGTTTGTATAATATTTCCTCATTTTTATAATAATCAGACAATTAAATAATTCATATGCAATCATCCTACCAAAACACATAAATTATGTCCATGAAAGGTAGATGAATTACACACTGTACATTTTTTTGAGACTACTAACATTGAATAAAATATTCTTTACAATAAGCTGGAAAACAATAGTTTTTCACACAGACTTCATATGCATATTTTTCACTCACACACAGTTTCATTGCAATTATTACACCTGCATTACATGTATAGGAAATTAAATTATAGATAGAATTATAGTTTTCACAGTTTTCACGAATTTCTACACTAAGCACTCACATTGCTTTCTTTTTCTATAGTACTGTTGTATTATATAGAAATTTACAAATGATACGAATTTACTAAACACAATTATTATTACCATGTATTTATTCTTTCTTCGGATCTACTAACATTGGTTGCGATTATTGTAACTCTGAGTTTCGTATCAAAAGGAAAACCCTAGCCAGATTCATATTGTTTCATAACAAAACTTTACACTCTTTTCAAACTTGAGATCAAAGCCAATCTAGCAGCTTAAACAAATGATCAGATTATCATTTCAACAAAACAAGAATTAGGGTTTAACCCTATTCATTTTCCTTGCAAAATATTATTGAGTTATCAGTTCAACCTTCTACTCTATTGTTCAAACATCAACAAATAAGAATACACATTATCAATATGAAGTTTTAAAACAAACCACTCAGACTTATACGAAGGGTTCATCATATTTTTCTCATCTTAACGCTGAAGTTTATTTACACAGAACCCTTATCTTCAACGAATTATCCAAACCCTAAACTAGCTCGATAAACATTGTAGTAACCTTTAGCACGAAGACAATTTACAATATCAACTTACTGTTTCCACACTAACAAACCAAATATCTATACAACGTTTTAGGCATACAATGTATTACAAAAAGGAGTATTATTCTTACACACAGATTGAGCCCTCGGATCTATGTCTTACGGTCACAAACATTTTCGAAAAACAAGTTCAATCTCATAAAACCTCAACATCATCACATAATAACTTCTAAAACAAAGACGAAGCTCGAGCAACATTTATAATATGTTTTTAACAAAGAAACAAAGTTACACAGGGTTTATCCCAAAATTCCCAATAGGCAGAAGAGCCTTAATATTCAAAATTGACGACTTATATCTCTAGTCGACAAACAACAAGTTTGCAAAATATAACTCCGAAGTATCACTGTTAACAATCGTGTTTCGAAGATTTCCCAAACCACTTTGAATGACAGAGCTACGGCACAGACGAAGGGCACTACGTCGGTATGGAAGACACGAAGCTTACCAGTGTAAGAGTGCGAGGTTTTCCTTTTGCCATACCCTAGCCAGAAGTTCTATTTACACCCTGCAACTGACATTAAAGAAGAGTTAGATATCTGATATTTTTATAAACCGATTTTTGAAATCCAAATACATTTTCTAAATGAAAATCTTACCTCCATAGATTTGATGATAACATTGTCATGAACGACACCAAGGAGCCACTATCCTCGCCTAAACTCTGTATTTTATCTCTCTTTCACTCTTGCTTGTCTCAGAGATATTAAAGCATAAAACTATAACCTTCGAACCGAAGAATCTATCTTTTCAAAAACACTTCATCATCACAGTAAGAAAACCTGCAATGTCAACTTATTGAGAAGGTCTCAGGTTCAAAACCCTTGCAAAGTTCCTACCCAGACTTCGGCAGCCTGTCGGCCACCCCAGCTAAAACAATAGCACAGTGAATCATTTTTTTCAAGTCTTAACTCTTTTTCCAAGATAGATATTAGGGTTTCATCCGATGGTTTAGGTTCATCACCATCGACGGTCTCCACATTTCCAACAAAGTAAGCTTTGGTACAAACGACATCTGCAATAGATACCAAACCTACCTTACAGGTTGACAATGCCACCATGGCACACAATGGAGCATGCACAACTAACGTGTGGTGTATTAATCCTACACATCGACGAGTTTGGAGACAATCATGTCTACCTAGATCAATGGACATCCAACTCGGCAGGGACACGACACTGAGCCTTTAATACAAGATCAATGCATAATCTCTACCACAGCTCGAGACCGGCGCCATTAATTGAACCAGCAGCCTGTCAAGTTTCATTTTAAATGCTTCTCATCTCTCTCGATGTGACTGAACCTTGCATTATCCATGATAAAATAACTTCTTAAATGTTGCCATAGTATTAGTAACGATATATAAAGGTTTCATTTGATTGCTTGCCGCATTATTATTATAGTTTCGATATAATACAATGTGATCATGATTACAAACTATTTATATAGTTTAGGGATAATCAAATGCTTGCTCTTTATTTCCTTAAGTTTCAATTCAATATATAATGTCGGTAATGAACCAAGAAACCGATATAGTCACATAACTATATATATAGGACTTGAATAGACCACAATATGGAATAATAGTTAATAGTTCAAAGTTTTAATTTGCAAAATAGTTAATCTATGTGTGTAAATGTTTAAGATTCAATTGTTACAAATGCCTATTCTTTGGGAAGGACAATTTTGATTACTTAAGACGTAAATAATGATAGTAGTGAATAGGAATGGTGAACCATAAGATTTTTAAGTTAATTAAAAGTGTTGTATTAAACTCACATACAATCATGCTATCACATATAATTTGGTATTTTGGAACAATAAGTTCTCTGGATTCCTATCCACTTTATTCATGCGATACAATGGTACTGTATTATCCTAGTACTACGAATTAAATGATGATGACAAAACCAGCTAGCACAATGACGACGACAAAACCAGCTAGCACATTGACGACAACAGAACCAGCTAGTATAATGACGACTACAGTGATGATGTTTATTAAGTTGATATAAGACGAACCTTGGAAAGTTGAAGAGTAAGTACGTGAACCGTACCTGTATGCTTTTACAATTGCAACAATCTCTATTGATTCTATTTTATTTTCATACGATGAAGTTGCACTCACACTAATTGGAATTTATTGCAATCATGAAACTTCTTACCTGTTGCTTGCACATAGAATAGGTCCAATGTTTTAGCATTATAGCTAAGTAAGCTTCGGGGTCCCTCAAAGGACTCCCTTGGTCAAAAAGGAAGCAAACCTTCAGTATCGTCTCAAAGAAATAGTACCACATCACACTTCTAACATGGCATTTCATCATTACACATTTCATACATTGCATTGCCTTAAAAAGTGTCATATCAAAGGTCTAATCTAACCATGCATTTGACTATCTTAATGGTATAGGTTACGAATGTAATTAAGTTGTCACTGTCGCATTAGTTTCTTTAGAAATATATTGATGTTTAGTACAAACAGCTATTAGTTAACATTGTTACATTCAGCAATTTTTATCTTCTCCAATTATAAATTATCATAAATTAAGCTAATATTGTCGTTAATAAAAATATTAAATTTATACAAAAATATAGGATGTTACATGTGGTATCAGAGCACAGATTCAAACTCTAGGCCTGATTTAGGTCCAAACACGCAGTAGCAATTTTTATATATAGCATAAAAAAATTGTACTAACTTGAAAATTTTATTATTATGTTCTCTTCGGAAATCATTTTCAGTTATAGGTATGGAGAACTCAGCTGAACATTTAAGTGACAGATTTCAGCCAAACAGTCATACTTCGGGATAGCATTATGTGGAGGAAGGTCACGGGGAAATAAATAATAGTTCGACGGAACTGTTACGTGCCTTTCAAGATTTAAAAGTAGAAATCAGATCTGTGAAACTAGATAATGAAAGGATTATGTAAGCACAAGAACAACTGAATCAAGTGATGTTTGAACACAGCCAAACAGAAGAAGAAGGAAAAATGATGAGGATATTTCCAAGGTAGAGGACATGCCTCACACTGATAAAAATCAACACATCAAATACACTAAAGTAGAAGATAGTTCAACCTCATCTGGAGATGCTATTGCAGAATGCAAAAAGAAACGTAATTACATCAGTGATAGCAGTGAAGAAGATTGCAAACCAAGAAAGAAAAATAAAAAAGAATATGAGCAGATTTCTGGAGAATTCAAGAAGATAAGGCCTCCAACTTTCAATGGAGAAACTAAGAATGGGGAGACAATTGAAGCTTGGTTATCAGGGATTAAGAAATACTTCCACATCTACAACTATTCAGAGTTCTTAAAAGTAAAAATGGCCATATATAACTTAACCGGAAAAGCAGATATCTGGTGGCAGGATGTCAAAAGGGTAAAGGGCATTAAGGATAAAGATGTAAGATGCAGTGCTTTCAAACGATATTTCAAAAAGAAGTATCTATCTAAATAGTACTATGAAGAAAAATCTAAAGAGTTTTATGATTTAAAGTTGGGAGGTATGAACATGAAGGAACTGAACAGTAAGTTTCTGAACTTACTGAGATATGTACCCTACTTCATAGAAGAAAAACCAAAAATTCAAAGGTACTTAAGTTGTTTACCTTTCAGCATTAAAGACAGAATTGAGTATGACAGCCCTAAAACATTAGAGGAGGCTATGAGGAAGGCAGTCTTCTATTTGATACAAATCGAAAAAGAGAGGGTATGTCTACTTGGAAAAATCATAAGCCCAACAATTTTGAACAGAAGAAGAAAAAATTCAGATTCAGTGGGAATTCCAGATTCCAAAGGAAGAATTTTCAGAATCAAAATTTCCAAGGAAATAATTCTAGAAATAATTCACAGCAGAATTCTACAGGACCAAAAACTGCATCTAATACTGCCAAGACCAGTGAGACAAAGACACCTATTAAATGTTTTGAATGTCAAGGCCCTCATTATGCATCAGAATGTCCCTTACGAAAGCGGAAAACAAACAACATCAACTCTATTCAGACTAAACCTGATGTTGGAGATTTAGCAAGGGAGATGCCAAGAATTAACATAGCACTTGACAACAGGCACGCAGACCATCAAATCTCCATGGTAGAGATTGAAGGTATGATACATGACCATCCTGTTACTGTTTTAATTGACCCAGGTGCTAGTTTAAGTTATATATCACCCAATGTTGTGGAAAGTCTTAAACTGAAAACTGAAAAGTTTAGTAAATCATGGCTAGTTAGACTAGCAACTGGAACGAAGAGGAAAGTTTCAGATTTTATAGAGAACTGTGTTTTATCCATGAATCATTTGCAAACACAAATCAAGCTGAATATCTTACCTTTAGGTTCATATGATATTATAGTTGGGATGGACTGGTTGGAAGCCCATCATGTCATCCTAGACTGTTATGGAAAAAGTTTTACATGCTTAAATGATGAAGGGAAAATTGTAGAAATAAAAGGCATTCCAAGGAAGGTAACCCTAAGACAAATTTCAGCCATGCAAGTTAAGAGGGAAGTTATGAAAGGATGCCAAATGTTTGCAGTAAACGTGATAAATGATGAGATTATGGAAAAAGAGGACAAAATGAAATTAGAAGACATACCTATCCTAAAGGATTTTAAGGATGTATTTCCTGAGGAGATTCCGTGATTACCACCAAAAAGAGATTTAGATTTTACTATAGCGCTAATACTAAGAGCAATACCAAATTGAAAAGCTCCGTACCGAATGAATATACTGGAGTTAAACGAATTAAAATCTCAGTTGAAGGAACTTATTGACAAGAAGTATACTAGACCAAGTGTGTCTATTTGGGGAGCACCTGTCATCTTCGTTAAGAAGAAAGATGGAACATTAAGACTGTGCATAGATTATCGCTAGCTTAATAAGATGACGATCAAAAATAGATACCCATTGCCCCACATAGATGATCTATTTGATCAGCTACGAGGAGCAATAGTATTTTTGAAGATCGATCTAAGATCAGGGTATCATCAAGTAAGGGTTAAAGATGAAGATATTTTCAAAACAGCTTTCCGAACTCGGTATGGGCATTACGAGTTCGTAGTCATGCCGTTTGGCTTAACTAATGCTCCGGCTATATTTATGTGTTTGATGAATAATATTTTGCATAAGTATTTAGACAAGTTTGTTGTTGTGTTTATAGATGATATTTTAGGGTACTCAAAAAGCAAAGAAGAGCATGATGAACATTTACGGATTATCTTACAAGTATTAAGAGATCATCAATTATATGCCAAATTTAGTAAATGTGACTTTCACAAAGACAAAATTCACTATTTAGGACACATAATTTCAGCGGAGGGAATCTTGGTTGACCCCGACAAAATAAGGGCCATTAATGACTGGCCGGTTCCAAAAGATGTGTCAGATGTGAGATCATTTATGGGCATTACAGGGTATTATAGAAAGTTTATAGAGAATTCTCAAGAATTGACAACCCCATAACTTCCTTTCAAAAGAAAGGGAAGAAATTTGTTTCGGATCAAAAATGTGCTGAGAGTTTTAAGAAATTAAAGGAACTATTGACGACGGCACCTATCTTGAAGATAGCTGACCCCAACAAGGATTTTATAGTTTGTACATATGCATGCAATAATGGACTCGGTGGAGCCTTGACACAGGAAGGGCGTGCGATAGCATATGAATCTAGAAAGATGAAAGTACATGAAAATAATTACTCTACATATGATTTAGAGTTATTAGCAGTTATTCATGCCTTAAAAATGTGGCATCATAATCTTATTGGCAGAACGTTTACACTATTAACAGATAACATGCGTCTGAAATATTTATTGGATCAGACAACCCTGAACGCTAGACAAGCCAGATGGTTGACATTCTTAAGTGAGTATGATTTCGAAATTCAGCATATCAAAGGAAAGGAGAACAAGGTTGCAAATGCCTTGAGTCGCAAGGCAAAACTAAATTTCATTTCAGCAATCAATAATTATTCAATTGATTTGGAAGATCAGATTTTGGAAAAGGGTGAAACAGATGAAGAATACAGAAAAATGAAGGAAAGGACAGCCAATGACAGTTCTAAAAATTGTATGGCAGATTACAAAATTAAAGAAAATGGTCTATTACTGTATAAAAACAGATTCTATGTACCAAATATACCAGAAATAAAATTTCTGATATTAAATGAAATGCATAAAAGTCACTATTCTGGTCATCCAGGATATCAAAAGACCATCAGTATGCTAAGAAAAGAATACTATTGGCCCAGAATGAAAGATGAAGTAGCAGAATACATTGCAAAATGCTTGGACTATCAAAAAGTGAAGGTTGAACATCAACATCCTGCTGGATTGTTGCAACCATTACCAATACCAAGCTGGAAATGGGAATTGATCAACATAGATTTCATTACTGGATTACCTAAAAATTAGAAACAACAGGATTCTATCATGGTGGTGGTGGACAAACTTAGCAAGACAACACATTTCATACCAGTGAAGACCAGACATAAAGCACCATACATTGCAGAGATTTTTATGAAACAGATTTTTAGACTGCACGAAATACCAAAGGTAATAATTCCAGATCGTGATTCGAAGTTTACATGAAACTTCTAGAGATCATTGTTTAAGGGATTAAATACAACTCTAAATTGTAGTACAACATTTCATCCACAGACGAATGGACAAACAGAAAGGGTAAATCAAGTGTTAGAAGATTTATTAAGAATGTATGTTAAGGATCAGCCTGGTAAGTGGGAAGATTAGATGCACTTAGGAGAATTTGCTTATAATAATCATTATCATGCTTCAGCAAGACTTATTCCTTTTGAAATTCTTTATGGTAGGAAATGTAATACACCTGTTTCGTGGAATGATCCAGTCAATAGAGTTGTTTTAGGACCTGAATTATTGCAGGAATTAGAACTAATTGTGAAACAGGTGCAAGGACATTTAAAAGCTGCCCAAGATAGGCAGAAAATCCAAGCAAATTCAAAAAGAACTCATACAGAGTTCCAGGACGGTGAACATGTGTTTCTCAAGGTAAGACCGAAAAAGATTTCACTGAATCTGGGGTGCTATGCCAAGTTGGAACCCAGGTATTGTGGTCCTTTCGAAATATTATCTAAGGTTGGAGTAGTGGCATACCAACTGGCCTTACCACCTAACCTAAAAATACATAATTTTTTTCATATATCGTATTGAAAGAAATATGTGCATGATACTACTCATGTGGTAAACTAAAATGATGTACAGGTGGGACAAGTCAGAGATTTTTCGGTGGAACCGGATTGTATCCTCGGAAGGAGGGAAACTATTCTCCGGAATCGCAGCATTGGGCTAGTGAAGGTGCAGTGGAAGCACCTTAGCCCAGAAGAGGCAACTTGGGAGATGGAGAGTAGTATGTGGGAAGCATACCCAACTCTATTTCAGGAACACTCAATGAGTGACTGGCCAACATTGAGGACGATGTTGAGACTTAAAGGGGGGTGTATATCACCTACCCAAATTTTTGAACATTATTATTTATTTGCAAAAATAGTTTATGTTAAATTTAATTACAAGTTTTGTAATTATGATCAGTTTTGATCATGGAAGAATGTAATTATTGAATATTATTATTTAAATAAATTAATTAGAAGACAAACACTCAGGAGGACTGTTGAATGTGTGTTCACTGACCCACTAGGAGGAATGGAAGTTGTTGGAAGGAATGGGACACATGGCAGCAGTTACATCACACCACTAACTATTGGTTATGGGACAACTTCCCCTCAAATAGGGCATTACCCCCAGGTGGAGGGAATGAGCAGGCAGCTCATTTAATGACCCAGTAACATCTGAAAAGGCCTAGGCATCCTATAAAGGAAAATTTGAATTGGGTAGGCAGCCCTTAATCAATATTTCTGCAAAATGTTTTTCTTTTGCAAATCAGGTGATTTCAAGAGAGATTCAAATAAGGGAGATTAGTGGTGATTGAAAACTGAGTTTTTGCTTATTATTGAAGAGAAACAGAGTTGTAGGAGCAATTCTTTTGGACTGCTACCTATTGAAGATTCAGAAGAATTACTACAACAACAACAAGTCCATATTCCTGAAGCTTCTTCCTCCTGGTGGTTCAACGAACAGGCTCGGGGGTCCTAAGACAGTATTTGACTATTTTCAGGAATTTGGTTGGGTAGAACCGTCTTCCTGAGTTGTTTGTTTCCCTACAGGTTTTAATTAGGTTCTACAATTTCTTACTTATTTATTTTCTATTATTTTTAAACAGTACTTTCTGTGTTTCTGTTTTTGAAAGAAAAATCTAATCCTAGAATTGTTCTAAGTCTGAATGTTTAAGTTTAATGGCGAAGATGAATTGATAAATCAATATCCCCATTTTTTCACATGCTATTTGGTAGCATCGTACTCTAGTAGAGATATGCAAATTAAAATAGAATAGAAGATAGGCAAATTGTGCCCGTTGAATTTGATAGCTAGATAATAATCTGGTATGCATCAGTTTTTTGCTCTTAAGTTAACTCATGGTAGGAGGTCTGTATAATATTTAATATATATAATATTTCCTCATTTTTATAATAATCAGACAATTAAATAATTCATATGCAATCATCCTACTAAAACACATAAATTATGTCCATGAAAGGTAGATGAATTACACACTGTACATTGTTTTGAGACTACTAACATTGAATAAAATATTCTTTATAATAAGCTGGAAAACAATAGTTTTTCACACAGGCTTCATATGCATATTTTTCACTCACACATAGTTTCATTGCAATTATTATACCTGCATTATATGTATAGGAAATTAAATTATAGATAGAATTATAGTTTTCGCAGTTTTCACGAATTTCTGCACTAAGCACTCACATTGCTTTCTTTTTCTATAGTACTGTTGTATTATCTAGAAATTTACAAATGAGTAGAATTTACTAAACACAATTATTCTTACCATGTATTTATTCTTTCTTTGGATCTGCTAACATTGGTTGCGATTATTGTAACTCTGAGTTTTGTATCAAAAGGAAAACCCTAGCTAGATTCATATTGTTTCATAACAAAACTTTACACTCTTTCCAAACCTGAGATCGAAGCCAATCTAGCATCTTAAACAAATGATCAGATTGTCATTTCAACAAAACATAAATTAGGGTTCAACCCTATTCATTTTCCTTGCAAAATATTATTGAGTTATCAGTTCAACCTTCTACTTTATTGTTCAAACATCAACAAATAAGAATACGCATTATCAATCTACAGTTTTAAAATAGACCACTCAGACTTATACGAAGGGTTCATCATATTTTTCTCATCTTAACGTTGAAGTTTATTTACACAGAACCCTTAACATCAACGAATTATCCAAACACTAAACTAGCTCGATAAACATTGTAGTAACCTTTAGCATGAAGACAATTTACAATATCAACTTACAGTTTCCAGGCTAACAAACCATATATCTATACAACGTTCTAAACATACAATGTATTACAAAAAGGAGTATTATTCTTACACACAGATTGAGCCCTCGGATCTCTGTCTTACGGTCACAAACATTTTCATAAAACAAGTCAAATCTCATAAAACCTCAACATCATCATAGAATAACTTCCAAAACAAAGACGAAGCTCGAGCAATGTTTATAATATGTTTTTAACAAAGAAACGAAGTTACACAGGGTTTATCCCAAAATTCCCAATAGGCAGAAGAGCCCTAATATTCAAAATCGACGACTTATATCTCCAGTCGACAAACAACAAGTTTGCAAAATATAACACCGAAGTATCACTGTTAACAATTGTGTTTCGAAGATTTCCCAAACCACCTTCAATGACAGAGCCACGACACAAACGAAGGGCACTACGTGGGTATGGAAGACCTGAAGCTTACCGGTGTAAGAGTGCGAGGTTTTCCTTTTGCCATACCCTAGCCAGACGTTCTGTTTACACCCTACAATTGATATTAAACTAGAGTTAGATATCTGATATTTTTATAAACCGATTTTTGAAATGCAAATACCTTTGCTAAATGAAAATCTTACCTCCATAGCTTTGACGAGAACATTGTCACGAATGACACCAAGGAGCCACTATCCTCGCCTAAACTCTGTATTTTCTCTCTTTTTCACTCTTGCTTGTCTCAGAGATATTAAAGCATAAAACTATAACCTTCGAACCAGAGAATCTATCTTTTCAAAACCACTTCATCATCACAGTAAGAAAACCTGCAATGTCAACTTATTGGGAAGGTCTCGGGTTCAAAACCCTTGCAAACTTCCTACCCAGACTTCGGTAACCTGTCGGCCACCCCGGCTGAAACAATAGCATAGTGAATCATTTTTTTTAAGTCTTAACTCTTTTTCCACGATAGATATTAGGGTTTCATCCGACGGTTTAGTTTCATCACCATCGATGGTCTCCACATTGCCAGCAAACTAAGCTTTGGTACAAACGACGTTCGCAATAAATACCAAACCTACCTTACAGGTTGACGACGCCACCATGGCACACAATGGAGCATGCACAACTAATGCGTGGTGTATTAATCCTACACAACGACGAGTTTGGAGACAATCATGTCTACCTGGATCAATGGACATCCAACTCGGCAGGGACACGACACCAAGCCTTTAATACAGGATCAATTCATGATCTCTACCGCAGCTCGAGACCGATGCCATTAATTGAACCAGCAACCTGTCAAGTTTCGTTTAAAATGCTTGTCAGCTCTCTCGACGTGACTGAACCCTGCATTATCCATGTTAAAATAACTTCTTAAATGTCGCCATAGTATTAGTAATGATATATAAAGGTTTCATTTGATTGCTTGCCGCATTATTATTATAGTTTCGATATAATACAATGTGATCACGATTACAAACTATTTATATAGTTTAGGGATAATCAAATGTTTGCTCTTTATTACCTTAAGTTTCGATTGAATATATAATGTCAGTAATGAATCAAGAAACCGATATAGTCACATAACTATATATATAGGACTTGAATAGACCACAATATGGAATAATAGTTAATAGTTCAAAGTTTTAATTTACAAAATAGTTAATCTATGTGTGTAAATGTTTAAGATTCAATTGTTACAAATGCCTAGTCTTTGGGAAGGACAATTTTGATTACATAAGAACTGAATAATGATAGTAGTGAATAGGAATGGTGAACCATAAGATTTTAAAGTTAATTAAAAGTGTTGTATAAAACTCACATACAATTATGCTATCACATATAGTTTGGTATTTTGGAACAATAAGTTCTCTAGATTCCTATCCACTTTATTCATGCGATACAATGGTACTGTACTATCCTAGTACTACTAATTAAATGATGACAACAAAACCAGCTAGCACAATGACAACGACAAAACCAACTAGCACAATGACGACAACAAAACCAGCTAGTATAATGATGACTACAGTGACGATGTTTATTAATTTGATATAAGACGAACCTTGGAAAGTTGAAGAGTAAGTACGTGAACCGTACCTGTATGCTTTTACAATTGCAACAGTCTCTATAGATTCTATTTTATTTTCATACGATGAAGTTGCACTCACTCTAATTGGAATTTATTGCAATCATGAAACTTCTTACCTGTTGTCTGCACATAGAACAGGTCCAATGTTTTAGCATTACAGCTAAGTAAGCTTCCGAGTCCCTCATAGGACTCCCTTGGGTAGCAAAGAAGCAAACCGTCAGTATCGTCTCAAAGAAATAGTACCACATCACACTTCTAACATGGCATTTCATCATTACATATTTCATACATTGCATTGCTCTAAAAAGTGTCATATCAAAAGTCTAATCTAACCATGCATTTGACTATCTTAATGGTAGAGGTTACGAATGTAATTAAGTTGTCACTGTCGCATTAGTTTCTTCAGAAATATATTGATTTTTAGTACAAACAACTGTTAGTTAACACTGTTACATTTAGCAATTGTTTTCTTCCGCAATTATAAATTATCATAAATTAAGCTAATATTGCCGTTAATAAAAATTTTAAATTTTTATGAAAATATGGGATGTTACAAATAGAGAGTACTTCTTATACTAGAAAAGCATGATTTTGAGACAATGTATGCAAGAAGAAGCTCGACTGATATCAGGAGAAGATAAGATTGGTGAAGATGACAATTAATCCCTAACAACTCATTCCAAGAAGAGAAAGAACAAGAAGAAATAAAATGTTTTCAAGAATAAAATATTTTAGAAGAAGGACCTCTCATAGCTCAGATGTTTCACTTGTGACAAGAAAGAACACTTTGTGAAAGATTATCCCAAGAAGAAAAGAATCAAGAAAAGACATCATTCTCATGCTGCAGAGGATGATGAACCAGCTAGAAAGAAGGCTAAAGAAGATTCGTCTAGTGATGAGGAATATGTATTATGATCCAAAAGAATTCAAACCAAGAATATCGAAGAACCTCTTATCCATTTCAACATTGGATAAGAAGGGATTAAGTTGTGATTGGTGATGAAAAATAAGGGACACACAAATTCAGTTGTAGTACATAGTTCCATGTAATCTATGGTGCAAAAGACTTGTTCAACATTAACGATCATAAAAATGAAAGGCACTAGTCTTCAGAATTAGATGATGGAGTAGAGCACATTGTCAAAGACTCCAGTAATTCCTTCAAAGAGACTAGGATCAAGATAGAGATCCTACCAAACAAAAAAAGATAAGTATTTGAATTTTCCTTTCATGTATATCTAATTTCTTAAATGATATTGTTCAGTTGTGTACATATTTATGTTCCTATATTTAGGAAGTATATTATGCATGTTAAAGTGTTTGCATTGATGAATAGTATACTACTAATATGCATGTAATGTGTAAGTGGACTATAGTGCTGTACAACATTACATTGATACTTATCTAGATTGAAACCTCTTTGTTGACATGTTGGGATTAGTGCATGCTCTTAATAATGTTATGGTAGAGATGGAAGGAATTTAGAAATTTACTGTATGAATGTGGGATATGGATGAATGTTGTGTTGAAGCATTGGCTAAGGTAGTTGCATGACTATGTGAATTATTTCTTTATGCATAAGAATTTGTTTTCAATATTATGAAATGTTTATAATCATGCAAATGAATTTTACTTGTAGGAAAGATTGTGTACCATCACCTACAAGAGAATAATGATGAGACTTGTTCTGTAGAAAAAGTGACGATGATGAAATTCAAGAGGATTTATGAAATCAAGCATACTACAGAAGTACAAATTGAGGGTTCTATAAGAAAGAGGGAATCAACTATGATGATAAGTTTCTCTAGTAGCCAGACGCACTTCCTCAGTGGTGGATATTACACTTCCAGAATTTGGGACTCTCTACAGAGAACCACATGTGTGCAGATTGAAGAAGGTTTTGTACAAACTCAAAAGGAACCCATGGGGTAACGTAATGAGCTTGAGTATCACCTAGTGTGATGAGATATCAATATTTTCTACAAGGTTGAAGATGAGGAGCTCATAGATGGGTGCAAGAGAGAACTTGCAACAGAGTTCAATATCTTTGCATCTAGTGACCTAGAGAGATGACATATATGGATACACAAAATATTATTACAAGAGAAGTATACCAGTCACTCCAGTGCAAAATGTCCCAATGTAGAGAGCACAATATGCAAAGGGAGGATAGTTATCAGTTACATAGGGAGTAGTAAAGCTCCACTTCATAGGGAGTGACTAAAAAATAGACTGGGAGACATTATCACTTAGCCTCTATCCATGGAAAAGGTTGTTTTCCATAGTATCTCATGGATATGCTCAGAGCGATACCGAATGTATCTCATCATGAAGAAGAAGTATATGTGTTGCAGGTACCTAGGACATGGTACGACATGATTGACGATTTTTTCACAAGCTTGGGCTTTACCAAGAGTAAAGTGGATTCCAACCTTTACTTCAAGGTTGAAGAAGGAAATCCTGTGATTCTACTGTTATATGTAGATATCTTGTTCTTGACAGGTAAGGAGAAGCTCATAGCAAAAACACAGAGGAAACTTGTTATATATTTTGAGATGAAATACTTTGGTATGATTTATTACTTAGGTATTTAGGTGTGACAGAATCCGAAGGAACTTTTCCTAGGTCAAGAAAATTATGCATTAGAGATCCCGAGGAGATTCAGGATCATGGATTTTAAGTCCATGGCCATACCTATGGCATCGCATATGAATTTTTTGAGTGATACTTCTTCAGAACTAGTGGATGCCGCGATGTATTGGAAGATGATTAGTTTCTTGATGTATTTGAGGAACATGAGGCCAGACTTATGCTTTGTTGTGAACAATCTGAGTCAGTATATGGTAGAGCCGAGACATGTTCACCTAGTTGCGGAAACGCATATGCTCAGGTACCTAAATGGTACAGTTGATTATTGCCTCCGTTATGCATCATATTAAAAGATTAACCTAAAATTTTATGTTGATGTTGATTAGGAGGGGAGTGTAACACATATAAAGAGCACATTAGGGTGTTGCTTCAGTTTGGGATCAAGTATGATCTCATGGTTAAATAGGAAGCAGATGAGTGTGGCACTCAGTATAGTTGAAGTTGAGTATATGGAAGCTTTTTCAAAAAGATGCGAGGTAGTGTGGCTTCAGAAGTTGATATATGGATTCTTTGATCTTGTGTTAGAGGTTACTTGTGTCTTTTTTGAAAACCAGAGTTGTGTGAAGTTGTTAGAGAACCATGTGTTCCATGAAAAGTCGAAGCACATCGATATGAGATATCACTATATCCAATATATGGTGTAGAAGGGAGCAATGAGACTCCAATATATAGAAATAGAGGATTAGATATTCGATGTGTTTACCAAGCCTCTATCGAGAGTGAAGTTAAAATAATTCAGGGACAAGCTTGGAGTGGTCTAGATCAAGAGGGAGCGATGAGCTCAAATGAGATAGTAGGTAGTCACAAGTAATGTGACGTAATTGAGTCTCTTAGGCTATGAGAGGATCTGGATGAGCGGTGAGGTAGTGTAGGTGGTGGTGATGTGCAACATAATGGATGCTCCTGGGATGGACCCACTGGATGGCTTGCTCGGTTTGTGGATAAGGACAGTTTCATTTGGTATGAAAAAGGACTAGATCTGCAGGAGAGAAAATTCCAATATTGGTTCTAGGTCACATCCAATATGATAGGATTAGCTCTGTGGTGAAGTCCTACATTGGTTCTAGGCCACATCTAGTATGAAACAAGACTCGATTTGTGCTGAATTCCTAGATTTGTTCTAGGTCGCATCCAGTATGAAACAGGACTAGCTCTGTGGTGAAATCCTATATTAGTTCTAGGTCGCATCCGATATGCAAAAATACATGTGTGGTGAAGTCCTAGATTGGTTCTAGGATGCATCCATTATGAAACATGACTAACTCTGTGGTGAGAAAGTCCTATATTGGATCTAGGTCACCTCCAGCATGAAATAAGCTTGGCTCTATATGAGAAAGTCCTAGACTAGGTGTAGGTCACATCCAACATGAAACAAGGATGGATCTGTGTGAGAAAGTCTTATATTGGTTCTAGGTCACATCCAACATGAAACAAGGTTGGCTCTGTGTGAGAAAGTCCTAGACTAGGTCTAGGTTACATCCAACATGAAATAGGGATGGATCTCTGTGAGAAAGTCCTAGACTGGGTCTAGGTAACATCTAGCATGAAACAGAGATGGCTCTATGGAGAGTTGCATCAACCATGAAATAGGGCTAGCACTACAAGGCACATCCAACATGAAAAAGGGATGGCTATGTGAAAAATACTATGATATATAGATTCAATAGATGTCAAATGTCAATAGTCTGTGTACAAGAAGTGCAATAGTTCAAAGACTATGGGAATGATGACTGAATAATACCTTTCTTGTTAAGAGGGAGTGTTGAAGAATGTAACTTTGGAAGATGTTCTTAATTATATTATTTGTGTCATTTGTATCATTTGTATTGTACACCCTATGGGGATTATTGTTGATGTAATTGATAATGTAAAATTCATTGAAAGAGTCAATGTAAACCCTAACTATTAGGTGGGGCTCGAAAGATCTAGAAAATAATATTTTATTGTAAATTGGACAGGGTGGCCCATTTAGGAGAGTCAAGTTGGCCCTGTTTTGTAAAAAGGTATATTCATTCAATTAGTATAAATAGGAGGCTTTTGGAGTCTTCTTTTTTATGGGTCTTTGCACAAGGGATATTATTGAACATTATGATGAATATATAGAAGAATTTTACTGGGTTTTTCTTCCTCGAGAGGGATTTACTTTTCCCAGGATAAATTATTGTGTACTATTGTCTATGTTATGCTTGTTTATATTTCAGTGATCCTTTATGTTATTCCACTTAAAATTCTAACAGTCACAAAAGGATGTGTTATGCAATTAAAGAATATGTAGGGAGAAATCCTCAAGGGTTTGGTAAATGGAAATTGACTGAAATCTTACAGGGATAGTCATGCCTTCTTGTATTGAATATGTTTGTACAGGGAAAAAAATAGGAAACCCAAAGTTAATTTTTTGTCACTAGCATTTTGTCAAAGCTTATTCAATCGAAGTAGATTTGCACATAAGTCATATTTCAGTTGAAGTGGGGGTTGTGTTGCGGTTTCCAAAATGTTCATTAAATGTTATATTTGTGGCACAAAAAGTGGCGACATTAGTGGAGCATCTCACATTAAATGTTGAAAAGAAATGCTTATGTGAGAAAGATTGCCACTGAAAAAGATAATCATTTCCAAGGATTTGGTCTGATGCACTCAATCTTGGAAAAAGCACTGACAGGACAAATTGAAAGTTGGATTTAAGAATCGATCAGAATGATGAGTTGTTCTATTGTTGCATAACCAATTAAGTGCATTGTGATATCTAAGAGCCCAAGCTATTAGAGTGTTGAAGAATCCTCAGTCCAATTCTATAAGAATGGAGGCGTTAATGTCAGATGTGAGTGTGGAATAGATCTTTATTGCTGAGGTTGTTGTCAGAGCAACTGTTCCAGTCAAGAAAGAGAAACCAGAAATTATGTCGACGCATGTTCCAGTGGAACCACCAAAGAAGAAGTAGTCATATTCAAAGTAGGAAGCTGTTGAAACTAGTTCACAATGAAGGAATGATCAAGGATCATCTGGGTCTAGATTTAACTCGGAATCATTTCTTCCATGATATGTGCCATCAAGGAGGCCAAGTGCAAAACCTATAAATATTGGAAGGAAAGCTAAGTACTCCGTGATAATTCCGAAATTACCGAATGAGGTTATATTCAAATGAGATATGCTAGGGAATATTCAGAAGTTGTTGTATGGAAATCTTGAACTTATGAAACTTCTAGAATTCACCCCAACAAAATATATGGAATTATTTTTGGAGATGGAAAATCATACCACTTTTTGGACCATATACCATGGGCCCTTGGGCTGCAGCGGTAAGGTGATATGTTGTTGATTGACATACAATTTTCGGGTGATCAATAGAAGTAAATGCATGTGTTAAAAAATTACTCTTGTGTTTGCATGGAGGGTTCTTTTGGCTTGACAAGAAGATATCCATCGATTCAGGCTTAATTATAGAGATCACTGGATTGCCGAAGGAAGGTATTGACCCTGCTACATTTTTTGTAGGAAAAGAGAAAGATAGGGATTTGGAAAACCATATGAAGTCCAAATATAATCTGGCGAAAGATAAGCGGGGCCTTGAAATATCCTCAATCAAGGATGAAGCAGTGTGCTTTGCAACAAAGTAATCATCAAGTAAGCTGCTTTGGAAGTGTCGTCTGAGCTAGTACCTACAACACTGATTGCTGTTGCCGAGAAGTGTGTCCAATGGGTGCAGATGAACTAGGCCACCTTCAAATTGAACGAAATTCTCAGTGATACTAGGATCCACTACATAAAGGTAACCCATTCCATTACTCTTTGCTTATTCTCTTAATTTCATTTATTTTTTCGGAGGAACCATGAGAATACCAAGCTTTGGATTGTCAACCTGGTTAGTGTTTGGTCATACACTATGCTAAATTATGGTTGAGTGAGGAGCATAAGAGGAACATTGACAACAATGTGCAATTTTACATGCACGTGGAATCACTTCAACACAATGTACCCATGATTCCCTAGATAGAAACATCTGTGATTGCAAATTTCAAAGGAATTATAAATTTTATGGATGGAACTCACACTTGTATGTCCAAGTGAGACACGATCCATATAAACAATGGTTTATCACTACCTATAAGCTATTAGAGAAGGATATCCTTACAATTATTGATGAATGGACAATTGAGTGGAAGGTCCCCATTGAAGTTGAATAGATCCGCATGGATGTATCATAGAAAGATAAGGAATAGGGAAGGACCTCTACACAAAATGAACCACGTGGTGATGATAGATACTCCCATCCTATTAGGATCACTAGCGAGATATCCATACTCAGGAAAAATATCAGGAATAAGGTCATGATTCAAGTGCGACAAACATGGATTGAGATCCAGGTGATTAAATAAAAATGGCAATTATGGCATGACGAAAAAGGAAGAAATCAAAGGCAAAGAAGCAAATGATGTCATGGCCTTAATTGAGGATGACATTAGCATCTTGTGTGATCGTATGATGAAGGTCACAGAAGAAACATCCAAATTGACGGAGGAGAAAACTATGTAGTAGTTATTTTTGGGAGTGATGGATCAGCTTGAATTTCTTTGACGAGCTATCAAGGGACTTAATATAGATATAGTTTAGTAGAGAGATTCATAGAAGATAGATGAAAGAGTAGATGTGGAAGTGATGCTCCAAGAATCTACTAGTATGACAGGAAAGGCAGTACAACTGCTGTTGCGAGAATTATGTTTTGGATATCTAGGGTTATAGGAACAAGCTCATAAACTTATCTATATTGATCTACAGTTTCCAATACTACACATGTTTACACTACAGAACCTTCAACAACATCCTGTATAGGAGATCAAGGTATGTAAAGAGAAAAATTATACTGAAATGATCAAGTATCTGATGCAACATAGTACACCATAGGAGTAGTATGAGAAGCTGAGGAAGGAGCAGGAAGAAATTTCTAAATATAAGGAGCAACTGCAAAATGATGTCGTGGTAGCTTAATGTGCAGTACCTAAGGCCGAGGTAGTCGAAGACATGCAAACTGAAGAGAAGATGATGAGATTGATCAGAGTCCTTCTAGGGTTCCGTGATAAGATCACAAAATTGGAGGCAAAGTTAGTACCAAGTAATATTCCAGATGTAATATCACAATGAAGCGAGAATATCACTAAAGTACTCATAGCCATCAAAGAATTTGAAAGTGAATGCGGAAATCTATTTGAAGATGGTACACAATCATGGGTAGCACTATTAGATGATGTATTGCTACAACAGATTAATGCCATATTATAGGAAACCCATAACAAAATGACAAATATAAAGTGTCCATTGAAGACCTTGTCACATGCAGGGAAAATGGTTAAAGTTGTGGAGAACAAAAAAATGTACTAAGATGTTAATCAAATTAGAATTGAGCAGTAGCGAGGAACTGAGATGGTCAAAGAGTTGTAGGGTGAGGGAGAGTATGTCCTACATATCATTAGTGGTGTAAATAAAAAATTCCAACAAGTAGCTGAATTGAGTGAGCATCAAATACATGTTTACATTAGTGGGGAGTTGGTACAAGAAGTGTGTCAAAATCGATATTAATCGCAGTAGACTGTCGAGGTGCTGAAGCAAATGTTTGTATATTTTTTGGAAAATTCCATGTCTCCACGAGTGCAAAATTGAAGTGGCTCGGGACGAGCCACATGTACGTGTTGGGGTCCTATTGAGCCAGGTAACGTTTTGGGTAAAATTTTGCGTAGTTTTGGTGTGAACAAGGCCAAGTTGAAGTAGTCTAATGAAGAAGTGTCAACTCCGACACAGTGGCCAAGAATCTAAGAAGATGAGAATTTTGACTATATCAAGAGAGGAGTTGAGTAAGTTAGTTAGGATTTTTGTCAACATACATTTACAAGAGTAGTTGAGTAGTAGATTTATGGGAGTGAGGTGGGCTATTTGTGCCCCATAAATATGTACTGGGTTGGTATTTTTGGGCTTGTTAGTTAATCAATTAACCAGTGGGTGAGCTCATTGGTTAGTCGATGTTCAATCTTTTGTGAGCTCCGTTTTTTATGATGAAGACATTGAAAGCTATGAGGAGAAGAGTTGCATGATCTGTAGACTATATGTGCAGATCCACTGTAAAAGAAAGAGAAATCTGTAAGTCATTGTAAAAATATGAAGTGCTTATTTTGAATACAACTCATGAATAAAGAAAGCACTTCTGTGGTTTTCTACTCTTTGGGTTTCCGCATTAAATATGGTGTCCAATATGCATGTATACTATGATGATGTGTTGTGTATGTTGTTATATGTTGAATCTTGTTGAATAACTGTTAATAGACGTATGTGAATGATACATTAATGAACATATGTCAACATTAGCTAAATGTTATATATGCCATTCTGCGAACTATTAAGTAATGTGATCTATTGAGGTCTGGAATGTTTTGGTTGTTAGTTTTTTGTTGCAACCCTCACTATTGCAGAAAATTGGTTCCCTGCAACTCCCATATATACCCCAGGTGAGACTTCACCTGCTTCGCAAGTGATGTTGAAAGGGTTGGTGTCTCTGGGTTTGTTGGTGTTTAACTGATTGAACCATGGTCACATTAGAACTGTGCCAACAGTATATGTGAATGGTGACATATGATTCGTATATATATATATGCATGCTGACATATATATTACTAGGTATGTTATGTAATCATGCATGCATATAAATATTGATGAGTATACTAAGTATATATATTAAATTGTATGCTTATATACTAGAATACAAGAAAATTGGGGGACAATGGTCTCTTGGGTGTACAAAATGTACTCTTTTTGTTATCATTTTCCCTTGTTTTGAAGATACATGAATCCCTCTTTCCATCCTTTTGATGCCATATCACCCATGATTAGGTGGTTTTCCTTGAGGTACAACTTCTTTTGTATTTTGTGTTATTTTAATGAAGGATGAGGTTATTAAGGGGGTTTAGTATCTAATTAAGACTACTCACTAAATGTTTATGTAGAATCTCTATTGGAAAGTTGAAAATATTGGTTGCTTCTACTCTTTCATGGTTGAGATGTTGCAACACCTAAATGATTTTTGTCGCATATTACTCTAGTAGAACTCCTTGTTGTTATCATATTTTGTTTCCAACCAATACTTCAGTTTAGTGGTAGACGTATCTTCAAGTGATATACGTGGAGACATTGAATCAACCCCTCCACAAGTGATGCATATTATCTATCATAACAATTAATACACAACAAATAACATGCTCTACATAAAATATGGCTACATTTTAAGAATAATAACACAATGGAGAGGATGGAACCATATACCCCATATAGAATCACAATTTCATCCACAAAGAGTAGAATCATAATATGAACAACAAGTCCTGAAGCCAATAATAATAATAATAGTTTTCAAGAAGTATGAAGTAACCTAATAAGCCAAATTTCAAATCTATCCTCTGGACCTTCAAATATAGCCCCCTTCACGTGTCTCTTCCTGGAGTTGACCATCGCTCTAGAAAAAGATTAGGCAGGTAGAAACCAAGTGCTCTCCCTTCCTTATCCCAAGATATCCAATATGAAAAATAGAGGGAGAGAACCATCTAGATCTATGAACATAGAAACCCTAGACTCCCCACTCCAATAGTAGTTTCATCCACATAGACACTAATATCCCCTCAACTTCCAAATCTCCCAACTTTGAAATCCAATAAAAATAACAAGACTTTTCAAGAAATATGAAGTAACCCGACGAGTTCAATTATGAACTCTACGCTCATACTGGATTTTCTACTTGAATTTCGAGCTAAATTTCAAATTTGGATTTTTGATCAAGAATGATATTATCATACAACAACTACTCATGATTTGAAATTTATTTTAAGTTGCCTCTTTTTGTTTGGATGTTTTTCCATCTTCGATAATATTTAGACTTGGAGGAAATTCCATCCCATCTTTGCCATGGTATATATGCATGACATTGATGATTTAACATTGAAAAGGGTTTTGATTATGGCCTAAAATTCATATTAGCATGCAATTTTTATAACTTCAATGAGTCAGTAAGGTTTTTTGTCGTGGCGGTCGGATTAGCATGCATTTTTAATAAATTAATTTTAAAGTTGTAGAGATATTTTCTCTCCATGGGATATTGATTCATGCAGTGACAACAAATATGAGAAGGTGACATCACCAAATGAATGATTCATAATTATAATATTTATTTGGCTATGTTGATATCTGTATATCATTTATATTTGGAATTTATTGATTTTATTGTGTAAAAGATGAATGTTATAAATGTTTTGATGTTAATAATTATATTTTTTAGTCGGCCATCTTGATATGTATATCATATTTGTATTTATAAATGTAACATATAATAAATTTGGTTTTGCATTCCAGTTTCTATGAATTAGGAAAGAACACTACAATTAGGTTTTCAAGTAAAATTTTATGTGATTTTTTTTTTGTAAATAAAAACAGAACTATATATTACTTGCTGATAGAGATTACAAAGCTAGTCCACAACATCAGATGCATTCCCAACCAACAGAGGTCAAACAGGAACCAATGACCATCATTTAAAAACAAAACTGAAGTAGGGCACTCTCGGCTTTGTTTCCAAATAGGAGGCTGACATAAACAGTGTTGATGTATATGTAACTTCGGACTGTATTTCACATATATGTATATTGTATTCCTATAGAGATGTTATTATTCCTCTATACGGAAGTGGTTGTATTCCTATAGAGATGTTATTATTCCTCTATACGGAAGTGTCGTCATTTATATTGTAAGTGTCGTAACTTATACTTGATGGGTTATTAGACCACCTTGTTGGGGTCGGCCCTGTATAAGTCATGTGGGTCAAAGGGTTATTAGACCACCCTATTGGGGGTCGGCCATGTGGGTCAAAGGGTTATTAGACCACCCTAGTGGGGGTCAGCCCAGTCAACATTATGTTAAGTGGTTAAGTTGAGGCCGACCTAGTTGAGTAGAGGTCAAGTCAAGTTAGTGTATAAATAGAGAGTGTGTCTCTCTCATTTTACACATTCTATTCTCTCACTCACACTTGGGAGAGTGACGCACTTGTGGAGGAGGAGGTTGTGCTGCTAGGAGAAGACTATCTCTTGTATTCTGTTTTTATCATTGCTCTATCTATCTCTGAGGAAGTTATTGGGGTTTTTCACCTTTATGGTTTTCCCCAAGTAAACTCTGTGTCTCTTGTGTTCTTGCATTATTGTGTCCATGATTGATATGCTGTAGATTTGTTGTACATGTTGTTCTCTTGGTTAAGATCCTAGATCAGATTGAAGTAAATTCTAAAAATTTTATGTGATTTTTTTTTTGTAAATAAAAATAGAACTATATATTACTTGTTGATAGAGATTACAAAGCTAGTCCACAATATCAGATGCATTCCCGACCAACCGAGGTCAAACAGGAACCAATGACCATCATTTAAAAACAAAACTGAAGCAGGGCACTCCCGGCTTTGTTTCCAAACAAGAGGCTGACATAAACAGTTCACCCAAGAGTTCAGAACAATCTTCATAATGCCAAAATGATAGATACAAACTAGGCTTCGGTACCATATACCCTAGTAGGATGAAAGAAAAGCACAGAACTTAAATGAAACAAATTAATCAATGGTAATAGTTGTGGGCTCCTACCAGCACAGACTGGGGTAAGAGCCTTGGGAGACTCTTCATTCTAGAAAGAGACCATGCCACCTACATTTCCCTATCGAGGCTGAGTGACTCTCTAGATTCCACCATTCCCATCATCAGCCGGAACCCCTTGGATAATGAAAGATATGCCCATTATTTTTGCTATGGCATCGATTTTGGAGTTCATCACCCTCTTGTCCAGATTGTGTGATTTCCATGAATGCACGGGTTCCTCATCGCCCATACTTTTATTTGCATAGTCCATCATAAAATTAGCTAGCAGATTCTTGGTGATCCAGTGAGTCATGAGAGTGCGCTCATAGAGGGAAGCCCGGTCGGCCGTGGTACTAGGGTCAACCACCCAGTCCTCCAGATCCTGATAGATTTCTCCCACAAGTAAGGCTTGGAAATTTTTCACTGGCCTCTCTTAGTACCTTCAATTTCATCGCGAATGGAGGGAGGGATGCGGTTACAGAAGAACTTAGCAGAATCCCTAAGACGAGATCTGGTGGACGCACGGGTAACGCTACCAGAATTGGCACCCCATGGCTAGACGATTCACCACCCAATGGGGTGGAGAGTTTGCATTTCAGTTCCATGAAAGAAACAGGGGAAACACACAAGGAATCCCAGAAAAAGCACTCAGTAGGATACTCTGGAATTCCCAGAACACCAAATATGCACAGGCAGGCGGAACTGAAGACAGGGTAAATGAATTGAAGAATGGACTTAACATCCAAATATAATACTGGGTGGAGCGTCATAGGATTAACTGCAGAATGATGTAGAGCCACCACCAAGTATAGAGCCATCGATACCTAAAAATCCCTCCCTATCATGGCTCTAATGAAAGGACAAGGGAGGAATGAACAAATGAAGCTCCGGGTCTTTTCGGCACTTGAGTCACACTTATGAGGGTACCTCGCATGAAATCTCATAAAGAGAGTTATGACAGAAGATGTCATTTCGAGCTAAGGGGAGCCTTGACACGAGGCCTTCTCCTGACATCATCATCCGCCATGTTTAAATTGTTGGCAGTTGGCATACCATATGCATGCTGGAAATTTAAATGTGCATGATCCTCCTGTGCCAAGTGGTGACACAATTCCATCCAATCATTAGGAGGATTCTCAATAGGATTACACATCCTAAGGGGGGACCCATCCATGATGCCATGGTTTTCCAGATGGTCTGCAACTTTATTAGCCTCCCATTTGACGTGGCTAAAAGAGAGAGCCGAAAAATTGAGAAGGAGATCACAGAGGAGGTCTAGCTCAGCGAGGAGGTGCCAACTAGAAGAGACTTTTTTCGGGGATTGCCCAAATGACATTTTCCGGGACATGTGGATGATAATTAGCGAGTCACCTTCAAAAACCATCGGTGACCAGGCTTCCGAGATTGCCAAGCAGACCCCCTCAATGAGTCCCTCTATTTCTGTGGAGTTATTGGAATCATGTCCAATGGTGCCAAAATAAACCTTTACTATGGAATCTAATCCATCTCTGTAGACACCTCCATATCTATTGAAATATTGTAACTTCTAAGAATATTATATTTTTACTTTATTCCGGAGATGTTACATTCCTCCGAGGTGACCCTATTGTATATATAGAGATGTTTATTCCTCTGATGGATTATGGTAACTAGGGTTATTAGATCTCCCATGTGGGGGTCGGCCCTGATTTTACTTATTACGGGTTATTAGACCCTCTTAGGAGAGGTCGGCCCCATAGGGTAAAAATTCAATTGGGAAACAAGTATAAGTAGACGAGGATGCTCCTCACTTATCTCACTCTTCCATCACTCGGAAAGTAGTGCACAAGTGAGAGAGAGGTCTGCATAGGAGGTAAAGAAGGATCTCTAGTCTTGGACTACATCTTGTATTTGGTTGATCATCTTATTGAGGAAAGCTTTGCTGGGTTTTCCACCCCATGAGGGTTTTCCAAGGTAAAATCTCTGTCTATCTTGTGATTGTGTTTCTTTCAATGATATTTCTAGTCAAATGAGTATAAACTTAACATGGTATCAAAGCTAGCCTGAGTAGGACATCTTTCACAAGGTAAAAATATCTCTCTCTTCCTCTGGTAAAAATTAGGGTTTCTACAAAAGTTGGAATCTTTGGATTCTGATTACATGGTTGGATAGCCCTCCTCAAAATCAAACTTTTGAGCCCTAGATCGAACGTTTTGGTTGGGTAGAACTATAGGAAAGTCAAACCCTAGTTTGACAAAAGTGCAGAAAACCAGAAAACCAGAACCAGATTTCTACAGTAGGTCCAAAGTACGCTGGTCAAATTTGGAGGCTGAAAAATTGAAATTTCCAGAAAGTAAGTACATCAGTCACCTCGCCTCAGTCAATCCAATCTCTTGGTATGGTCAGTTTTTCATTTTTGGAATTTTCAATTTTTGGTAATCCCGTGGGCAAGATGGCCCCAAGCACTAAGCTTGAGGAGAAGCTAGAAGGCATAGAGAATTTCCGGGCATGGAAATATAGAATTGGTTTCATTCTTGAAGAGAATGATCTTGCCCAATATATCAAGGATGAAGTTGTAGAACTTGTGGAAGATGAAGCCAAAGAAAATCATAGGAAGGATCTGATAGGGCAAAGAGAATCATTGTTGATTCTATCAAGGACCACTTGATTCCCCAAGTGGCATCCAAAAACACTCCAAAGGAAATGTATGATGCCCTAGGAAGAATGTATGAAGGGAGGAACATCAACAGGAAGATGAACCTAAGATCTCAGTTGAAGAGTATCAAAATGAACAAAGGAGAATTTATTCAAGACTATTTCTCAAGGGTTTCCCAAATCAAGGAACAACTAGATGCCATTGGAGATACCCTTGATGAAGATGAACTAGTAATGACTTCTCTAAATGGTCTCACTAGACCTTGGGAGTCATTCATCCAAACTATGTGTGCCAGGAAAGAAAATATGAAGTTTGATGTGGTATGGGAGGACTGTATTCAAGAAGAAGCTAGGGTAGCTAATAGAGAAGCCCTTCTCAAGGAGGATGACCAAGATTTGGCTACCACACCAAAAGAAGAATTAAGGGTCACTTCAAGAAAGATGACCACAAGGTATCTCAACCTTCCCATAGATTTAAAAAGAGAAGGGGAACAAACTCAGAAAGAGATCTCTCCACAATTCAATGTTACAATTGTCTTAAACTAGGACACCTTGCTAGAAATTGTACTTCACAAACAAAGAAGAAGAACTTTGTTCACAAAATACATCATGCACATATGGCAGAAGATGATAGTGAAGAAGAAGAAGAAGAAAAGGAGGAAACACCTCAAAAGAAGAGAACTAAAGTAGAGAAAGAACATGCAGAAGAATATGTTCTATTTTCTGCATTCTCTGGGTCTCTGAGACCTAGAGAAGATACATGGCTCATTGATAGTGGTTCTTCAAATAACATGACAGGTCAAAATAAAACTCTCTCAAGACTTGAAGAAAAGACCTCTCCACAAAAGGTATCTCTAGGAGATGATTATCAATATCCCATCAAGGGAATTGGTGAAGCAAGCTACAAGCTTGATTCTAGAACACCATTGAAGATGAAAGAAATTTTATATGTACCAGGTTTGAAGAAGAACCTACTTTCTATTTCAGCATTAGATAAGAAAGGCTTTAGATTTGCATTCATAGATGGCCAAGTACTTATGTGGCCTAAAGGAAAATCAATTGAGGATGCAATTGTTATTGGTGAAGAGGAAGGAGGTCTATACAAACTCAAGGGCCATTTAGAAGTTTCCCTTGTTCATAAAGCCACTATCCCAAGTGAGCTATGGCATAGAAGGCTTGCTCACATTAACTAAAAATCCCTACCTCATGCGAGCAAGGTAGTTATAGGACTACCATATTTAAAGGTTGATCATGATGGCACATGTAAAGGATGTGCAAAAGGGAAGAATATCAAGAACCCATTTCCAAAGAGTGAAACAAAGACTAAAAGTACCTTGGAGTTAATACATTCAGATGTATGTGGACCAATGCCCTCTACATCCTTGAGTGGATATGAATACTATCTCACATTCATTGATGACTATTCAAGGAAGACTTGGATATACTTTCTAAAAGGAAAGAATGAAGTCTTTGGAAAATTCAAAGAGTTCAAAGCATTGATAGAGAATCTTTCAGAAAATAAAATCAAAATAATTAGAACAGATAATGGCAGAGAATATACTCTCAAAGGATTTTGAATATTTTTATAAGGAAGCTGCAATCAAGAGGGAACTAACCACTCCCTGCAATACCCAACAAAATTGGGTTGCGGAAAGAAAGAATAGAACCATCATGGAAGCTGTAAAGACAATGATACATGATCAAGACCTACCCATGTATCTATGGGTTGAACCAGCTAGAACAACAGTCTATGTTCAAAATAGACTATCCCACAATGCTCTTGATTTCAAGACTCCAAAAGAAGTGTTCACAGGAAAGAATCTTGAGGTAAGTCATCTCAAGATATTTGGATGTCCAGTGTACATTCACATTCCAAAAGAGAAGAGGACCAAGCTAGATCCTTCTGGGAAGAAGGGAGTATTTGTTAGATATTGTGAATCATCCAAAGCATTTAGAATTTACATCCCAGGTTTTCATCATATGGAAATAAGTAGGGATGTGAAATTTGATGAAGAAGCAGCTCTTAAGAGATCTAGGAAGTGCCAACATGAAGAGATATATGAAGAAGATGCACCTCCCAGAACTATAGAAGCTATACCCATCCCTGAAGAAATAACACCTGAAGACCATGACATACTAGAACGTCAAGAACCCCCCATTTCAAACATTTCAAGGAAAAGAAGGCCAGCATGGGCTAGAGACATTATACTAGGAGCTAAAAAGTATGGGGCTCCTGAAGGCTCCACTAGAGTGAGCAAGAAACCAAAGCCATTATCCAACTATGTGGCTTTGATGTGTGATCTGGTGGATCAAGAACCTACTAGCTATGAAGAGGCAGCTCAGAAGAAGGAGTGGGTAGAAGCAACGATGGAAGAATACCAGTCAATAATGAAGAATGATGTTTGGGATATAGTTCCCAAACCAAAATACAAGAGTGTGGTATCCTCCAAATGGATATTCAAGATAAAACATGTTGCGGATGGTAGCATTGAAAAATATAAGGAAAGATTTGTAGCCAGAGGATTCTCTCAGAAAGAGGGAATTGACTATGAAGAAACATTTGCACCAGTTGCAAGGTACACTTCCATTAGAACCATCATGGCACTTGCATCTATGATGAAGTGGAAATTACACCAGATGGATGTTAAGACAGCTTTCCTGAATGGTGTGATTGAGGAAGAAGTGTACATAGAACAACCACAAGGATTTGAGGTTGAAAATGGAAGAACACATGTATGCAAACTGAAGAAGGCTTTGTATGGATTGAAGCAAGCTCCCAGAGCTTGGTACGGAAGAATTGACATTTTCTTGACAAGCATGGGCTTTACCAAGAGTAAAGCTTATCATAATCTTTATCTCAAAGTTATGGATGATGAACCTATCATATTATTACTGTATGTAGATGATCTATTTCTAACTAGTAATGAGAAACAGATCATTGAATGCAAGAAGAAGCTCTCTTCAGAATTTGAGATGAAAGATCTTGGATTGATGCACTACTTCTTAGGTCTGGAAGTATGGCAAGATGTAATGTCCCAAAAATAGCAAAAATTTAAAAATTTTATCTGCCCCTGCAACAAGTACTATTTGAGTAGAAAAGTCGGATGTCAATTTTAATACCAATAAAAGAATATGTAAATGCTCATTGTGTATAAAATAAGGTCTACACTTTCCGAAATTAATAAATTCTAGTGGTTCACATTTCCAATTCTGCGGAATCAATGTGGATTTAAAAAGATAATGTATCCTGGTTATGAGTCTATATTTACTACCGTAATTGTAATGGTATGCTTTCATACTATTTTAAATAAATGCACATGAATGTATGATGAAATGTTTGTATGGTACCTTCAGGTGACATGCCCTTTGTTGATGATATGTTGCTCCCAGGGGGGGTTCTGTCACACTCCAGGAGAGCTAAGTACATACCCCGGTAGGGTTTCCGAGGGGTACGGGTAAGCTTGGGTGATTCTGGACTTACTTAGCATTCTGCTAATATCATCCCTTACGTTTGTTTTTGCAGGTATGTCTATTATGATCATGCTACCCTAAATGGTTGTCCATACTACCAATGCCTTAGTTGTTTACTAGGTGCAATCTTATGAATGAAAATCTATTTGTGGTGGATGCCCTATACATCAAAGGTTCATAAAATATAAGGGTTGCTAATGTGAGTGTTATGGCCATGAGGCCCTTTCCACATTTTAAATGAACGTGGCTAAGGTTCCATGACTCTACTATAGTCTTGTACATAAAAATCGAGCCTCCACTTAGAGTAGGGTTGGTGTGATATTTACTACACTTTAATGCTCAGTGTGGGACTGCCTGTCAATGAGGGTTTTGTAACGATTTGGGGGTTTTTCTCTTAGTTTTGTCTTTGGCTCGTTGCTAGTTTTTTGGCTCTACACTTCGTTGGAATGGTGGAAATGTGTGTCTCCTGGTCCGAGCTCTACTCGTGGTCAGTACCCTTATCATTGTTAAGCTTGACTGGTGGTGTCATGGGTTCCTTACTCCTCTCAAGTATGAGTAACTCCACGCAGTTGTAACTCTACATTTCTTCTCTTGATAGATAAATTGCAGGGTTTTGTTAACTGGTAATACTTGTTGTAACTAACAAGTGATAAAACCTATTGGTGTGTAATGTTACGATGGTCCAGGGTTGTGTTGGCGTGGTTAGGGTATCGGTAAGCCCAGCTTACCCACCCATGGCCCTGTCTCTCGCCATCTCTACTGGTGCGTTTGTATGTTTTCGTTTCAATTCATGAGAGACTTTTGTGAGTCCTTGGCTCACTGGTTCTATTTGGAAGTCTCAGAGGTGTTGACTGTTTGTTTGGACCAACACTGCTTTGGGTCTGTGGGGATTTCAAATGTAATTTCTATGGGGTTTTGAAAAGATCTTTAACTAGTAAGCTCTGGTCTGAATGGCTATGTTTAGCTCACGCCTTTGTGGTTTTACTCAGGAATTTTCCCTGTATAAATGTATGGTGTTTTGTGGCTATAAGACTTGATGATCGTAAAACTTACCTCATCTCCATGCTATCTATCAGAACCATTTTATAGAAGGATCTGTGTATGGTTTTTATAATACTGTAACAATTTCTATATCTTATTTTGTTTTTGTAAAAGAATAACATTGTTTAATTCGAGAATGTTAAAAGGGTTTCGCCAGATGCTTGCTGTAGGTGGTAGTCATGAGCTTTTATAGATTTATCTTTAGCTACGACTGTGGATAGCGTAGATTCTGCATTGGGTTGTTTTACTGTAGCGTCTTGATTTGAAAATGAGAAAGAAAACTCCTGTAGCTTCATTTTTACCTTATGTCTCTCCTGTGTCAATTCTCAATGCTATGGTGCTTATGTATGTTTGAGAGTAAAGGAAACTATTTAGATCAGAATTTCATATATCATACTCTGGTTTAGAAATAAAAACATATGTGTAAATGCTATGGTGCTTATGTATGTTTGAGAAAAAGGAAACTATTTAGATTAGAATTTAATCTATCATACTTTGGTTTAGAAATAAAAACATATGTGTATATATGCAAAGACTGATGATTGTGTTTTGCTATAAGTTTATGTATCTTGGTTTTCAAATCGATTTGTATGGTGATAAACGATGCCTGATAAATGTTGATCATAGTAACTAAAAATATATGGCATTGTAGAAGGAAAATAATTGATAGATAGGAGGAAGATAGAACAACTGAATTAAAAACAATATTTAGATATTTAGTGATCCCTGAAACTTTAGAAGTTTAGAGAAGAAAATTTGATTGACTAGAAAAGGCTAGCTGGCTAGACCTGCTAGACAATGCCATTGGATTCTGGACAAATCTTGAAGTAAAACTGATATAGAGAACAATACTATTTTAACATTTCATTCTAAAAATAAATAGATTGAACGTCTCATAAGGTTTGCATACCTGCTTATTCCTGTAGCTTGCTCCTGCTTGTAATGACCTGCACACTCAGCCAAATGGTTAATGGAAAACTGTTGAACCTTTAACTGACCTCATAATTGATCTTGGAATGGATGACTTTGGGACTACCATTTTCCTCCCAACCATGATCCTACAACCATTCCTGGTTCAGTATGAATCCCCCCGAGCTAGTTCTGACATGCAAACTAAGAGGTAGAAGCCCTAGATTCGTAGTTGGTTCAGATGTAGACAATTTAGGTGAGAAGGCTTCACTTCTTGGAGCAGAGAGTTTCTCTTTGATTTCATAAGAGAGTTGTCTCAATGAAAAGAAAAGAAAAATGACGATCCCCTCACTTTGGGTTCTTCCCTCTTTAAGTAGGTAATCTTGAATTAAGATTGTTGGAATTACTGGTTTCTTTAAAAATTAAATAATTTTAATTTTTAAAAAGAGTAATTGTTTAATTTATTACTAGTTCTTTTGGAACTAGGACTTCTCAACTTTGCTTGACTAAAGTGTTTTGATCTTTAATATTTTTATAATAATAATAATACAATAATTACAATTCCATCTAAATATCAATAAATAATATTTAGTAAGTGGCAGCCCACTTATGCATAAATATATATAAATATATAAAAGAGTAAACATATATAAAGGAATATATAATTCATAACAATATTATTATTGAAAGCTCCTAATAATAATATTTAGCTTTCTGGCCTTTAAGCATTTTGTTCACATGATACTTCTTTTAATTCTTTTTAAGGAAAGGGTCCACTTCTTTGGATAGTTTCGGTAGGCTGGTAAATGAACCTCTAGTCTCTCGCTTTGCATGTCAGATTCCCTCGTTTTAACATGGTAGTTCCCGCAGTACTTGATGATAATAAGATTTATTTAATCAAATCGAATAGTTGTGATAAAATACATAAGTGCTCTTCAGAGTTCTTTCGACTCAACATTGGATATCTAGTAACCTCTATTGCTCTTCAGAGACTTTTAACTCAACACTCTCACATGGGCGTTATGCTACTGCAATTCCAGAGCCTTTGCTCAACACTAGAGCTAGAATGTGGTTGTGACGCAAATCTAGGATATTTACGTGGCCTCGGATCCGATAATCATTTTCTTTCAAGCTTGGAGTGCTCCAGGGCTTATTCCCAACACTCAACGTACCTCGGGGCTTAGGCCCAATACGTAACAAGAGTCCTCTAGATACATCGGGGGCTTAGGGCTAGTATATAGGTCATTCATGTGTTTCTGAGTCCATGCTCAACACACTACATATTCATCCATATGAATCATGCTCTACACAGTATAATGTAACAAAAGAGGTAATCTCAGTATATCATAATTTGTAACCAATTCTCATAATACAACCTAAGTTTATTCATTCAAGCTTTACTGCCCAGTATATATCTAACAATGAAACAATCAGGGTCCATGCCCAATATATCAACTCATGAAAGAATAAATCAAAACATGCTAATGTTTTGCCAAAATAATAAATCACATATGCTGGGGCCGTGGCCCAATATAACATCATAACATAGTTAGTCAAAAAGTGGTGATATTACATCCCTCCCCGCTTAAAACAACACCGTCCCGGTGCTTCTAGAGACTAGGAATGAAATCATGAAACAAGGCGGGGTATGCCTCTCTCATGGTAGCCTAATTCTCCCAAGTAGCCTCATCTGGTACAAAGTGCCTCCATTGCACTTTTAGCTGAGCAATGGTCCTCCTCCTAAGCTGGATCTCTCTCTTGTCCAGAATGTGGAGTGGTTCTGGCATGAACTCCCCTTCGGGTTCCACCTATAATAAGGACCAATCAATAACATGCTTAGTATCGTATACATATTTCTTTAATAAAGAAGCATGAAAAACATTATGAACTTTTATATATGGTGGTAGGGCTAACTCATATGCTACTGGACCCTTCTTTCTCAATATTTCAAAAGGTCCACAAAACCCCGAGGCTAGTTTACCGCAACACCCCAAGCTCGACGAGCTTCGTTTCACCTTTATTCTTAGGAATACATGTTCACCTACTTGAGAGTCTTTGTCCTTTCTTTTCCTGTCTGGATAATTCCTTTGGCGGTCTTGTGCTTCTTTTAAGTTTAGTTGCACCTTGGAGACTAGTTGTTCCAAGTCTCTTAGTAATTCTGGCCCTAGCATAACTTTGTCCACCGGGCTATCCCAAGTTACAGGGGTCCGACACTTTCGACCGTAGAGTACCTCGAAAGGGATCATTTTGGCCGAGGTTTGATAACTGTTGTTGTACGCAAACTCTGTGAGGTGTAAATAGTCTTCCCACTTAGTGGGATTGTTCATGACATACATTCTCAGCATATCCTCCAGAATTTGGTTTACTCGTTCCGTCTGTCCGTCAGTTTGGGGGTGATATGTGGTACTAAACTTTAGTTGTGTCTCTAACCCGGAGAACAATTCTCTCCAGAAGTTGCTAGTGAACTTTGTGTCTCGGTCAGAGATAATAGCTTCGGGTATCCCGTGTAACCGAAAAATATCCTTTAGGAAGATTTCCACAATATGAATTGCTTTGTAGGTAGCTTTTACTGGTACGAAATGTGTTGCTTTTGATAGCTTGTCAACTACTACGAAGATGGAGTCATTCTGTTTCTTACTCTTGGGTAGGCCTGTAATGAAATCCATACTTATTACCTCCCACTTCCATTCTAGAATGGGTAAAGGTTGAATTAGTCTAGAGGGGTGTTGATGTTCTACTTTGACCAACTGGCATTCTTGACATTTCGCGATGAACAATGCGATGTCAGCTTTCAGTTTTGGCCAAAAGTAATGTTTCTTTACGGCGGAAATCATCTTTTGATATCTGGGGTGCCCTGAATATGGTCTCTGATGAAATTCAGTGAGTATGTTAGGTCTAATGTCTCCACTCTCGGGAACGTAAAGTCTCTCCTTCGACCATAACAATCCTGATTCATCTATCTTGTATTCTTTTTGTTGTTAAAAAAGTCTATCTTCCTAGATCTTTTTAAGGATCTCGACATAGAACCGATCATTTTGGCATGTCGTTCTAATTCTGTCATGTAAGTCGAAGTTGGTTCGACTTTCAGTTACCTCATATAACATATGAGCTCGTCGACTTAAGGCGTCGGTGATCTTGTTTTCTTTTCCCTTTGATGTGTTTCAGTTGGAAGTGGTATTCACTAAGGAAGGCTAACCACCTAGCTAGTCTAGCGTTCAGGTCCGGTTGATCGAATAGGTACTTTAGACTCATGTTGTCCATCTTTAATAGAAAATTATTTCCTATGAGTTAATGCCTCCACATCTTTAGAGCATGGATAATGGCGGTCAATTCGAGGTCGTGAGTAGGATATTTTTTCTCATGTTCTTTTAACTTCCTTGGCTCGTAGCAGATGGCAAATTCATCCTGCATAAGGACTCCACCGAGTCCTTCCTTGCTTGCATTGGTGCAAACTACGAAGTCCCCATTGGGTTCGGCAATTTGTAGTATTGGTGCGCTAATCAGAAGTTGTTTTAACTTATGAAAACTTTCCTCGCACGTGTCTGTCTAGATGAACTTACTGGTTTTCTTCTGTAAAGTGGTCATGGGACAAGCGATCCAAGAGAAGTTCTCAATGAACTTTCGATAATATCCGGCTAAACCTAGGAATGATCGTATGTCAAAAACACAAGTAGGTGTAGGCCATTCCTCGATAGACGTGATCTTTTCGGGATCAATTGCTATTCCCTTCTTGGAAATGATGTGTCCTAAGTATTGTATTTGAGGTCTATAGAAATCACACTTACTAAACTTTAGGTATAGTTTATGTTCTCGTAGTGTCTGTAGAACTATTCGAAGGTGTTCCTCATGTTCTTCTTCATTCTTGGAATAGATCAGAATGTCATCTATGAAGACTAGAACAAACTTGTCGAGGTACTTAGTGAAAATGTTGTCATCATGCACATAAAGTTGGCGGCAGTGTTCGTCAAACCGAAAGGCATTACTACAAACTCATAGTGACCATATCGGGTGCGAAACGCGGTCTTACTGATGTCCTCATCATGAATTCTCAACTGGTTGTATCCGGATCGCAGGTCGATCTTGGAGAAGATCTTCGCTCCTCCGACTTGGTCAAACAAGTCATCGATCCTAGGGAGTGGGTAACAGTTCTTGATGGTTAACTTGTTGAGTTGATAGTAATCGATGCACATATGCATCATCCCGTCCTTCTTTTTGACAAAGAGTATTGGTGCTTCGCAGGGAGACACACTCGGTCGTATCTATCCCTTGTCTATTAGTTCTTGTAACTGTATCTTGAGCTCTACAAACTCTAGAGTGCTCATACGGTACAGAGTCCTAGAGATGGGTACCGATCCAGGTGTTAGCTCTATGGAAAATTCTAAGTCCCATTTGGGTGGTAACCCTGGAATTTCCTCGGGAAACACGTCTCTGAATTCTACTAGTATTGGAAAATCCTCGATCTTTTGTTCTCTATCAGCTTCCATTGTTTGAAGGTGGATTGCAAAGAGTTTACAACCCTTTCGTAAGCAATTCTTTACTTGTAATGTATATATCTATCGTACTGATACTTCCTTATGTATACCTTGAATTGTCCTTTGGTTCCCTTGACTATCTGTGCATAGGATTGATTTGTTTAAGCAATCTAGCAAGGCATGATGTCCTTCTAACCAATCCATGCCTATTATTATGTCATAAGACCCTAGCGGTAAGATGTTTAAATCTACCCTAGTCGGGAAACCGTTCAACTCTAATTCATAGCCCTTAATTAATTCAGAAACCTTCCGCTTGTTACCTCGTAGCTAGTTGTACCAGCCATGGTACCTTATGACTTTCTCAGTTTAACTTGCAAGTTTCTACTATCCTAGGGGCGATGTAGCTTTGGCAAGCACCGGGGTCTATTAGAACTAAAATGGCAGTGTTAGATATCTTACCCTCAATTTCCACCATGGTGGCTTGATGATCTTCCTGCCGGCCATCAAGGGCGGCATAAATCCTAGGTGTCTTTTCCATGTCCCCCATGGTAGGCTCTATTTGGATGTTATGTAAAACTCCATCTATTTTGTTGGGGCAGTCTCTGTAGTAATGTGGTCCTTGGCATTTCCAACAATAAATAGTTGGTGGGACTGCTTTTGTCCCTTTGTTGAAGGCTGGCCTGTTGGTTGGTGGTGGGGGTGCACTTGGTCGAGCTTGGGGTCGGTTGAAACCTTTGTTGGGTGGAAAATTGTTGTTATGTTTCTGAAAAGGTGGGGGTCTAAAACCCAGTCTGCGGTTGTCTGAGAAGCTTCTGAATCTGTCTCTATTTAGTTGATGTTTTCGTTCCTTGGTTGCCTATGCTCATAGCACAGCCTGGCTTTATGTAGGGTTATATCAAGGGTTTTGGGCATGTCAAATTCTATCTTCTCTCTAAAGTTTGGTGGAATCCCACTGAATAATTGCTGAATTTTCACCTTCCCGTCCTTAATATAAGGCACATGGTGCAGCAAGTTAAAGAACCGGTTTATGAAAGCTTCCATAGTCAGGGAGCCCATTTTTAACTCATGGAATTCTTTTATTTTCTTGTCAGAGAATCTTTGAGAAATATACTTGTCCTGGAATATTCTGCTGAAAGTATCCCAGGTTATGTCTCGCAGTTCTTGTCCCTTGGTGTGTTTCAAGTCCCGCCACCATCTGGAAGCTTTACCATTTAGGTTATATATGGCTAGTCGAGCTTGCATCTCACTGGAGTAATTATGAACTTTAAATTATTTATTCATTCCTAACAACCATTCTTCAGCCTTCTCCCTTGAGTTGATTTCCCCGTCATAAGTTGGGGCTCTTATATTTCCGAACTCTCCTTGCAAACTGTCATCACTCTTCCTCTTTCTCTTGCAAGGAAGTGGGGAGTCATTGCCATTGGAAGAGCTCTTATAGTCCTCTTCCAATGGTTCTGATTTATGTCCTTCTTGCTCTCCTATCTTGTAACTGGTTGCTTTCCTTGTGTTAAGAGTGTTGACGGAGAGAGTAGGATGTTCATGGGGTTTTGCCCCTGTTAGGATTTGGCTTAAGGCTTCATTTATAGCATAATGTTCTCTTCTTTCTCGCATATTCTCATCTCTAAAACTATGGAATTCTTCCTGTAGTTGCTACATGGATTTTTCTAAATCTGAGTTGAGTTCCACCACAATTTCTTGCTCTCATGGTGGAGAATTTAGATTTCCTTGTATACTGCTGTCTTGTTCTACATTCATTTTTCTGATACTTCCTGTACCTAAAAGTTATATAAGTATCTGCTTACAGAAAACAATTTGTTAGTTAATTATTCACATAAAACATAATACAATATTTTAAACAAAGTTTACTGTATCTGCAGTGGTGTTTGGTAGTGATCCCAATAGGTCACTTAGTGTTTGTAACTTGCTCTGATACCACTTGTAATGTCCCAAAAATAGCAAAAATTTAAAAAATTTATCTGTCCCTGCAACAAGTACTATTTGAATAGAAAAGTCGCATGTCAATTTTAATACCAATAAAAGAATATGTAAACGCTCATTGTGTATAAAATAAGGTCTACACTTTCCGAAATTAATAAATTCTAGCGGTTCACATTTCCAGTTCTGCGGAAGCAATGTGGATTTAAAAAAGATAATGTATCTTGGTTATGAGTCTATATTTACTGTCGTAATTGTAATGGTATGCTTTCATACTGTTTTAAATAAATGCACATGAATGTATGATGAAATGTATGTATGATGCCTTCAGGTGACATGCCCTTTTTTGATGATATGTTGCTCCCAGGGGGGGTGCTGTAACACTCCAGGAGAGGTAAGTACATACGCCAGCAGGGTTTCCAAAGGGTACGGGTAAGCTTGGGTGCTTCTGGACTTACTTAGTATTCTGCTAATATCATCCCTTACATTTGTTTTTGTAGGTATGTCTACTATGATCATGCTACCCTAAAGGGTTGTCCATACTCCACCAATGGCTTAGTTGTTTACTAGGTGCAAGCCTATGAATGAAAATCTATTTGTGGTGGATGCCCTAAACTTCAAAGGTTCATAAAATATAAGGGTTGCTAAAGTGAGTGTTATGGCCATGAGGCCCTTTGCACATTTTAAATGAACGTGACTAAGGTTCCACGACTCTACTATAGTCTTGTACATAAAAATCGAGCCTCCACTTAGAGTAGGGTTGGTGCGATATTTACTACACTTTAATGCTCAGTGTGGGACAGCCTATCAACGAGGGTTTTGTAACGATTTGGGGCTTTTGCTCTTAGTTCTGTCTTTGGCTCGTTGCTAGTTTTCTGGCTCTACACTTCGTTGGAATGTTGGCTATGTCTGTGTCCTAGCTCGAGCTCTGCTCGTGGTCAGTACCCTTAGCATTGTTAAGCTTGACTAGTGGCATCGTGGGTTCCTTACTCCTCTAAGGTATGAGTAACTCCACACAGTTGTAACTCTACATTTCTTCTCTTGATACATAAATCATAGGGTTTTGTTAACTGGTAATACTTGTTGTAACTAACAGGTGACAAAAGCCTTCGGTGTGTAATGCTACGATGGTCCAGGGTTGTGTTGGAGTGGCTAGGATATTAGTAAGTCCAGCTCACCCACCCATGGCCCTGTCTTTTGCCATCTCTGTTGATAAATTTGTATGTGTTCGTTTCAATTCATGAGAGACTTTCGTGAGTCATTGGATCACTAGTTCTATTTGGAAGTCTCGAAGGCGTCAACTGTTTGTTTGGACCAACAGTATTTTGGGTCTGTGGGGCTTTCGGATGTAATTTCTATGGGGTTTTGAAAAGATCTTTTAACTAGTAAGCTCTGGTCTGAATGGCGATGTTTAGCTCACGGGTTTGTGGTTTTACTTAGGAATTTTCCCCATATAAATGTATGGTGTTTTTTGGCTGTAAGACTTCATGATGGTAAAACTTACCTCATCTCCATGCTATCTATGAAAACCGTTTTATAGAAGGCTCTGTCTACGGTTTTTATAATACTGTAACAATTTCTATATCTTATTTTGTTTTTGTAAAAGAATAACACTGTTTAATTCGAGAATGTTAAAAGGGTTTTGCCAGATGCTTTTTGTAGGTGGTAGTCGTGAGCTTTTATAGATTTATCTTTAGCTACAACTATGGATAGGGTAGATTCTGCATTGGGTTGTTTTACTGTAGCGTCTTGATTTGAAAATGAGAAAGAAAACTCCTGTAGCTTAATTTTTACCCTATGTCTATCTTGCGTCAATTCTCAATGCTATGGTGCTTATGTATGTTTGAAAAAAAAGGAAACTATTTAGATCAAAATTTAATCTATCATACTCTGGTTTAGAAATAAAAACATATGTGTATATATGCAAAGAATGATGACTGTGTTTTGCTATAAGTTTATGTATCTTGGTTTTCAAATCGATTTCTATGGTGATAAATGATGCCTGATAAATGTTGATCACGGTAACTAAAAATACATGGCACTGTAGAAGGAAAATAATTGACATATAGGAGGAAGATAGAACAACTGAATTAAAAACAATATTTAGATATTTAGTGATCCTTGAAACTTTAGAAGTTTAGACAAGAAAATTCTATTGACTAGCAAAGGCTAGCTGTCTAGACCTGCTAGGCAATGCCATTGGATTCTGGGCGCATCTTGAAGTAAAACTGATATAGAGAACAGTACTATTTTAACATTTCATTCTAAAAATAAATAGTTTGAATGTCTCATAAGCTTTGCATACCTGTTTATTCCTGTAGCTTGCTCCTGCTTGTAATGACCTTCACACTCATCCAAATGGTGAATGGAAAAATGTTGAACCCTTAACTGACCTAATAATTGATCTTGGAATGGATGACTTTGGGACTACCATGTTCCTCCCAACCATGATCCTACAACCATTCCGTGTTCAGTATGAATCCCCCCGAGTTGGTTCTGACATGCAAACTGAGAGGTAGAAGCCCTAGATTCGTAGCTGGTTCAGATGTAGAAAATTTAGGTGAGAAGGCTTCACTTCTTGGAGCAGAGAGTTTCTCTTTGATTTCATAAGAGAGGTTTCTCAATGAAAAGAAAAAAAAATGATGATCCCCTCACTTTGGGGTCTTCCCTCTTTAAGTAGGTAATCTTGAATTAAGACTGTTGGAATTACTGGTTTCTTTAAAAATTAAATAATTTTAATTTTTAAAAAGAGTACTTGTTTAATTTATTACTAGTTCTTTTGGAACTAGGACTTCTCAACTTTGTTTGACTAAATTGTTTTTGATCTTTAATATTTTTACAATAATAATAATACAATAATTACAATTCCATCTAAATATCAATAAATAATATTTAGTAAGTGGCAGCGCACTTATGCATATATATATATATAAGAGTAAACATATATAAAGGAATATATAATTAATAACAATATTATTATTGAAAGCTCCTAATAATAATATTTAGCTTTGTGGCCTTTAAGCAGTTTGTTCACATGATACTTCTTTTAATTCTTTTTAAGGAAAGGGTCCACTTCTTTGGACGGTTTCGGTAGGCTGGTAAAGGCACCTCTAGTCTCTCCCTTTGCATGTCAGATTCCCTCGTTTTAACATGGTAGTTCCCGCAATACTTGATGATAAAAAGATTTATTTAATCAAATCGAATAGTTGTGATAAAATACATAAGTTCTCTTCAGAGTCCTTCCAACTCTACATTGGAGATCTAGTAACCCCAAGTGCTCTTCAGAGCCTTTTAACTCAACACTCTCACATGGGCGTTACACTAGTGCAATTCCAGAGCCTCTACTCAACGCTAGAGCTAGAATGTGGTTGTGAGGCACATCTAGGATATTTAAATGTCCTCAGATCTTGTAATCATTTTCTTTCAAGATTGGAGTGCTCCAGGGCTTATGCCCAACACTCAACGTACCTCGAGGCTTAGGCCCAGTACGTAACAAGAGTCCTCTAGATACATCGGGGCTTAGGCCCAGTATATAAGTCATTCGTGTGTTTCTGAGTCCACACTCAACACACTACATAATAATCCATATGAATCATGCTCTGCACAGTATAATGTAACAAAAGAGGTAATCTCAGTATATCATAATTTGTAACCAATTCTCATAATACAACCTAAGTTTACTCATTCTGGCTTTCCTACCTAGTATATATCTAACAATGAAACAATCAGGGTCCATGCCCAATATATCAACTCATGAAAGAATAAGTCAAAACATGCTAATGTTATGCCAAAATAATAAATCACATATGCTGGGGCCGTGGCCCAATATAACATCATTATATAGTTAGTCAAAAAGTTGGGATATTACACAAAACCCAAAAGGAATCTTTCTAAATCAGGGTAAGTATGCTGTGGGGATTTTGAAAAGATTCGATATGTTGGAGTGCAAAGCCATGGCCACCCCCATGGACTCCAACTTGAAGTTATTAGTTGATGACTCATCAAAGTTAGTGGATATGACTCTATACAGACAGATTATTAGGTCATTGATTTATTTGACAAATAATAGACCAGACATATGCTTTGCCATAAATACTTTGAGTCAGTATCTAGTGGAACCTAGAAGAGTTCACTGAATAGCTGCAAAGCATGTGATGAGGTATCTAAAGGGTACGATAGATTTTGGTCTATATTATCTTGGAGATCATGAATTCAGATTGCATGGCTACTCAGATGCTAATTGGGCAGGAAGTGTCTCAGACAAGAAGAGTACATCAGGTGGATGCTATTGTCTTGGATCGACCATGATATTGTGGTTTAGCAGGAAGCAGTCTAGTGCGGCTCTCAGTACAGCTGAAGCGGAATATATAGTTGCTTGATCTGCTAGTTGTGAAGCAGTTTGGCTTTGGAAGTTATTATCTGGTTTGTTTGACTTAGAGATGGAACCCACTGAGATCCCGTGTGACAACCAGAGTTGTATTAAGATGATAGAAAATATAGTGTTCCATGATAAGTCAAAGCACATAGAGATCCAATATTTCTATATATGAGATATGGTGCAGAAAGGAGCTATCAAGCTCGAGTATGTAAGCATTGATGAACAAGTTGCTGATATATTGACCAAACCTCTGTCTCGAGTAAAGTTTGAGTACTTTCGAGACAAACGTGGTGTAGTTCAGAAGTACCCCCCTCGAAGGGGGAGTGAATTGGTCGCTGATGATGAGATTGCCTGCATCGACAGTGAGGTTGATGATGTGGATACCAATATTGGTGATGCCGACAGTGAGGTTGGTGAATGGTCCTTAGACAGGGTCTAAGTTGACGAGGGGATTGCATCATCCTTGAACACATGTTCTAAAAGGATCTGTAGACATATGTCTCCGAGAATGTGGTCCCTAGTGGACAAGAGGGGATTGTATCTTCCCCGAACTTTGGTCCCTGAATTGATCCATAGACAGATGTCTCCGAGAATGAAGTCCTTAGTGGATAGGTGGGGATTGCATCATCCCAGAACCCTTTGGTTCAAAATGTACGTGATAGGACTACATCATCCCTAAGCCTTTGGTTCAAAAGGTACGTGATAGGACTGCATCGTCCCTGGACCCTTGGTCCAAAAGGTACATGAGAGGACTGCATCGTCCCTGAACATTTGGTTCAAAAGGTACGTGAGAGGACTGCATCGTCCCTAAACATTTGGTTCAAAAGGTATGTGAGAGGATTGCATCGTCCCTAAACATTGGTTCAAAAGGTAAGTGAGAGGACTGCATCGTCCCTGAACATTTGGTTCAAAAGGTATGTGAGAGGACTGCATCGTCCTTGAACATTGGTTCAAAAGGTACATGAGAGGACTGCATCATCCCTGAACATTTGGTTCAAAAGGTACATGAGAGGACTGCATCGTCCCTGAACATTTGGTTCAAAAGGTACGTGAGAGGACTACATTGTCCCTAAACATTGGTCCAAAAGGTATGTGAGAGGACTGCATCATCCTTGAACATTTGGTTCAAAAGGTACATGAGAGGACTGCATCATCCCTGAACATTGGTTCAAAAGGTATGTGAGAAGACTGCATCGTCCCTGACCATTGGTTCAAAAGGTACGTGAAAGGACTGCATCATCCCTGAAAATTGGTTCAAAAGGTACGTGAGAGCACTGCATCATCCCTGAACATTGGTTCAAAATGTACGTGATGGGATTGCATCGTCGCTAGACATGAGACTTGTCTTATAGTGATAACGAATGATCCTCCTAGAAGTTGATCTGGATTGCATCGTCCATAGACATGAGACTTGTCTTAAAGTGATAAGGATTGATCATCCTGGAACTTGATCTGGATTGTATCATCCATGGACCTATGTCCTAAAGTGAGAGGGATTGATCATCCCGTAATATGATCGTGTTTATTGTAGAGTATGCTGCTATGAAGATGCTGTAGATCGAGATGATCCAAATGCTGTAGGTCGAGATGATCCAGATGCTGTTGATCGAGATGATCCAGATGCTGTAGATCGAGATGATCTGGATGTTGTAGATCAAGATGATCCAGATGTTGTAGATCGAGATGATTCAGATGTTGTAGATCGAGATGATCTGGATGATGTAGATCGAGATGATCTAGATGTTGTAGATCGAGATGATCCAGATGTTATAGATCCAGATGATCCAAATGTTGTAGATCGAGATGATCCAGATGATGTATATCGAGATGATCCAGATGTTGTAGATCAAGATGATCTAGATGCTATCGATCGAGATGATCTAGATGCTGTAGATCGAGATGATCCAGATGATGTAGATCGAGATAATCCAGATGTTGATGATCATGCGATGACGATACTGATGATCGTGAGAATCCACATGTTGTTGTTGCTGTAGCTGTTCATGCAGTGCCCTTACTAGGCACTGGGTCTCTATTCCATGTTCATGTAAATACCAAGTTTTTTTCCTTTCTATTGAGAGAAGAAAACAAAAGATTCAACCGTCTATGTTTCTGTTTTCTAAATGTTTAAATGTCTATTTTCTATATGTTTATATGTCTCTGCAATTAAATAAACATAATCTTAAAACTTTTCATTTAACTCTGTTCTTTGGACATGCATAACTTGGAAATACAGGAAAATACATTCTAATTAAGCAGGTTCAGTAAAATACCTGAATCTGTCGGTTGCAGTAAGATAAGAAGATTTAGGTAGTAGATTCTGTAGGTTACCTTAGCAACCCAAAATGATGTTTCCACCCTATCGATCAGCTATTATCTTGCTGACCCTAGGAAATCAACGGATTTCCTAGCCCCCGAGCCCACAGACCGATAATCTCGAGAGCAACCTTCCTTAGTTTATTTCCATAGTTCCATGGTAATAATTCGCCGAGTTAACCCCCTCCTCAGACTTTCTTTGAGTTTCCCACCTCCTCAAAGCTTCGAGTTAACCCCCTCGTCGGCATTCCTCCTTTTTAACCAAATACTAAGTGTTCCTCTCCTCCAAAACCAACCCCCAACTACTAGGTTAAAACTCCCCTTTATAGAAATCTTTTCCTCCAACATAAAGTCAAACTTCCTTATCACTCCACTGCCCTAGTTGTCACGGTTTTAGGAAGTAAAAATCATTAATGCATCCCCTTTTTAAGGTAAAAAGGTGGATTATATATTATTTTAAATCATCCAAATTCTCTCTCGAGTAGTGGAATTATTCCATAATTTATTTAAACAAACCCTTTTAATTTACTTGGAATGATTTTGTCCATTGATTAAATGAATAATTTATTTAATAAATTTAATATTATGCAATCCACTATGCCTTATAAAAGGGATTATTATCATTATTATTATTAATTAAAGGATAAGAATAATAGCAATAATAATTAATAATAATAGTAATTAAATTAATCGTGAATAGTAATTAAAATATTTATTTGTTTAATTGATAAGTGTCAACATAGTACCCCTGGGTATAATTAATGAAATATAATTGATCGTTTAGTTAATCCTGATCAACAATTATATAGTACACTCTTCTAGTATTAATGTTTAACTGTTATACTTCATGTTGAAGACACATTCACTTGAGGATACTTGCAATTAATGACATTTATTTTATTTGTTCATTACAATGTTTACATACAAGGACTAATTAACTTATTTTACACATTAGAACTTGATAATCTTTTACTAATTAAGTCATCCCCTAAATACTTAATTGACTTATCTATGATAACTTATAACATGGTTAAATCTTAATAAGTATGTTGTAAGCCAATATTATTGCGCATGTGCATAATGTGCATGCGTGGCCAACGTATGCACAAGACGAACATGTACTATAAACATACGTCATATATCCTACGCATAACAGCTAACTAATACCAATAATACTTATGCAAACTAAACAAGTATACATTCATCATAATATTACTAAAACATCGTCGGTTATTTTATCAGTTAACCTTTAAGATTCCATTTCATTATTTTTATGATTACATTTGTTTAATTAATCAGGTACAAGGAAAGCTACCTACTACCACTAACTCCAGGTCAATGAATACCCAACCCTCATCAGTACTATCATATCCTCCCATCCTAACCTACGTCCACATCCTCCCTATCCCTCCTCTGCTAGTACAAAAGTGGATGTCGGACTCATCGACCTGACCACATAGAACTTGAGAGCGATAGCGTCGGCTGAACAACAAACCTATCCTCCCCTAGTAGGCATCTGACCATCGTCATCACAACTACATGGGGAGCGTGTCTCAACACAGCCCTCCCACGACCTCGGGTATCATAGGAACATAGGGTGGGAAACACATCCATCCCTCTCAACATACCGGGTCTACACCCTTATCAAATAATACTCTGCTACTATCGAGATTATTGGTCCATGTCATCGTATCATCAATTTCGGTTGCTAAGGTTTGCTGCATGGATAGGTTCTCATCCATATATCATATCAAGTATCCGGCTATCCCCTAGCCCTTGTGTCCTATAGGTTAGTATTCTGCAAAATGCACATTTTATAACAAGCATTTCCATTCGATCACCAATTGATCCATACCATCAACATCATTCATTTCACGTCACAATTTTATCGCATCACAGGTATGTATAGAATATAACAGTTCTATCAATTTCATCATAGGATGGCACTCACATACGACACCATATATTTCACATTTCATCAATGAAAACGCTAACACATATATTTTCATCATAAAAGCAATGAACCTCATGATAATCATAACTTAATAACTACATGAGTATAGTAACATCATCACTGTAATATCAACATGGACATAGTAACATCCTAACATAGTAGCATCATATCATCATGTCTAACATGCCGAAAATATAGTTCACTCCGTCTAGCTGAGTCGAATAGATAACAAGCAAATAATGTTAGAACAGTAACCACACTTAGTACCATAATCCATAAATTTTAATTATCCATGTGCTTAATTAAACCATGTTTTTGATTAAGTGACTATAGTTGGTCAAAAACCCACTTTGAGAGTGTTCACACCCACTTCTGAGCAAACCAGTTCACCCAGCCTCCAGTTTTGTCCACAAGTGCACCCTCATTTATTGCTGGTGCGCCCTCTCTCCTTGTTTTGGGGAATTTAGTTGACCAAGGGCGCTAGGGTGGATTTTTGCCCACTTTTGGCTAGATTTGGAGCATTTAATGCTCCCTTGGGCCCCCAAACCTCCTCTATTTGCTCACCCACGCCTGCCTTGAGCTAATTAATGACTCAGCATGCTTCAGCCACCTCCACACCAGAATTCGTAGCTGTTTGGGGTGATTGGGATTGAGTTGGACCCACCTAGGGGGGATTGAGGCCAATTTGGCATTGATGACTTGTACACTCAGCTTGAGCCACCTAATGCTCTCAATTTTCTCATGGATGTAATAAAAACCTGTTACTAACATTTTCACATGTTAGACAGTCAGTTAATCAAATATTTGAGCATACATTGTGTGTAAATTTATCTCTTTTTTCAAGTTTTTCCATAGTTTTTGCAAACTAATTCGATTTTGTGAGGTTCTCCATAGCTCCTCGATTTTCTGTGATCAAAATACTCACAAATAAAGTGAAAGGTGTCTAACTCATAAACACACCTAGTCGAAATATGGGGTGTTACATACACCCTCCCTTCAGGAAACTTCGTCCCAAAGTTATGGTTATAATAATGCAGGGAAATTCTTGACACATAAACTCTTCATTCTGCAAGTAGCAGGTGTTGGCCATACTTGTCCTACTTAGCCTTGACTTGACCGAATACATCGATATTATCCTATGGCTTTGCTTCCTTTATCCCTTGATGTGTATTCTAGTAATTAAAGAAACATTTAGATTAACCCTCCTATCGAATCTCTAGAATCCGTAAGGTTATAATCAAGTGCTATCCACCTCAGTATCCTACTTCTTACCGTTTAGCAACAATCCTTCAAGTTATAACATCCAGAGAGGTTTACTCCTCGCAAAAGCTTATATGGATTCAACTTAGCATGAAATCATCAATGATTTAAATTGGAGGTCGTTAGAACTCTTAATTGTATTCACTCAACATGCAACTACCAAGGACCCTTAAGGTTTGCATACCTCTCTTAGGGAAGAAGGTTCATGTCTTTAAAACCCTAAGGTCATACATTATTATTTCCCTATCGGTAATAAATAATAACAACAGCATCGTAACATCATTAAATTTGGAGAACTGTTGTTGTCTAAAAGGTTTTCATGGCTATTTCTTATCAGAATACAATTGTTATCGTGTTTATTTTTTATTAACCGAGATCATCACTATATTAGGTATGATTAATCCAAAATTTTCCCTCAAAACTTTTCGCACCATTGCACCAATATTTAACTTAATTAGTCTAAAGTCATGTTCCCCCTTAATAAATTAGTCTTTTAATAAGCTTTATATGCATTCTCTTGGTTTACGTGCATGGTGTTTCCGTAATGTGATTCAAAAGGGATACCTATCCTTATATCCAACAAATTTATTTCCGTCCATCATCTTATCTAAATAATATGTAATGTATTATTATTATTATTATTATTTTTCACTAATCTATATAACATTTATCTATATTTTTAAATGGAAATTTTATTCGTAATATAATTATGAGGGGTTCACGAGCCTTTACCTTAAGTTGTACCTTGTACTAAGTTATTTATATACACGCATTAATGTTTGTGTAATTTGTTGTGGGGAAGTAGCAGCTCAAACACCACTCCATGTTTATTTAACCATGTTCTCTTATTAAACACAAGCAAAGTTTAGATGTGGTTGTCCTAACAAATCACACATTCACATAACCCTTAAACATGTTAATTGCCCAACATGTAGAACCTTTTCAATAGAACTGGATGAGGTCACATGGCATTGCAACTAATGCAATCTAGGAATTTCATTAACAGATTTAAAACACAACTTTTCCTTTCTTAGTTGATATATAAAAATTTCCATTCCTTGCGATACTCATTTGAATTATTCTAGATGGTTGTAAATGTTTAACTTGTAAGTTGATCTCTTGTGTGAGTGAATGTCTTAGACTTTTAGCATGTATTTCTTTTATCATAAGATCATCAACCTAGTTTAAAGCAAACTAAATAAGGTTTGTATATGAAACACTAAATTTTTAAGTTTATTTTCGTAAAATGATGGAAGCCACTATCATCATAAGTACACCATCCTCGTACCAAAATTCGAACTGAAATTAGAGAAGAAATATAAGAAAATAAAGGAATTCATTTCTACCCTGTCATTTTACACCACGAGGAAAACCTAATGTAGTGTTTCTTAAAATGCCTATATTTATACTTATGTGCATGGAACTGTTTGTTAGGATCAACGTGTTGAAATCTATGGTCGTTTTCATTAATGATTTTGTCATGTAGTGAAATTAGCATCTTAGCATTCAGCCTGCCATGCTCGTTTTAGCAGTTCCTTGTTTTCAGATTAAGTGTTTGTTTCGCCTCTTCGACTATAAGTTGAAGTCTCGACAAAGGTCCTTTTTTTTTTATAGATATCTCCCATATCTTAATACTAATTAAATTTCCAATAGGGGAATCCATTCCCACATACCTTAAATATTGACCTACCACCTCTATCTAGGTGCCTCATACAACTATACATTATCGCTAGTCATGAGATACACATATAATATTACTCTCCTTCTTGCTAGTTTTGTAAAGGTACCCGTTCTCATCAACAAATAATTCCATCATGTCTCCTAATTGGAAATGCACTATTTCCCCTAAAACATAGTCTTATTACAAATTCCAAGTACTTGATTTATAACGGTTGTTAGACTATTGGTCAAGTGTTATTGACTTTCAATTATTTCCCATTTTATTACCTTCCTACCATGTCCTTACTCTATTTACTACCTTATTAGATTTAGTTAATACATCTCTTGTTTCTATCGATGATCCTGTACCTAATGGGAAGCAACACAATTATCCTAGTCACTAATAGTGGTAACCATTATCCCTTAATATTTGAACACAAATGTATATTTATTCAACAATTCAACGCATTATTAAGCATAAGTGGACTTCCACCATCATAATTAACTAATAGAGCTAGAACACTTCTTCATTCATTACCATTTTTAAGGTATATCGCCTTACCATTTCACTTATCCTCCAAACATAGGTTTGAGAGTTACAACAAAGCCCCCTCATATGACATCCTGTCGACACCTACCCGAATGAAACATGAGCCATAAGAAGTCACTATATTGATACAAAAGATGTCCCTCCATATTAATGCAAATCAGGTCAAACTCACTTACTTCGGACGCTAACTATAAAAAGATCGACATCACACCTCCATTCTTACGTATAGGCATAGATTAGCTTTAATCATTAAGAACTTAGTTGATTCTCTCTTCATAATTATCTAAGTTAACTTCGGCACTGAGAAGTTGTTGAGATCTTTAAACTTGTAATTACATCATAAGGATTCTGATTAACACCATAAACAAGCATGTCTTGGCAAGGTCCCTTCCTAATATGTAATTTATCCTTCTAGGTTCATTGGTACAATGAACACTCATTTCTTTTTCTTTATGAATGTAAAGGAGATATGTTTGCACCTGAAATATGTCTTTCTAGGCATGTTTATGCATGCAAACATTTATTGTATTTCTATTAACTTCCATAGCACGCTTTTTTTTATTATTATTTAAATTATTATGTCAACCCCATTTCACTCTTTATTTTTATCTTTACCTTTCATTCTTTTATTTATTTTTCTCCTTATATATTGCTCATCTTCTTGCCTTATGTCTATTCTACATTCATCACATGCTTTTCACTTCATCCTTATTCTTACTTTCCTATTTTTATTTCCCCACTTTTGTTATATTATTATTTTTTTTTTCCATCCTTGTTAACCTCTTTCCTTCATATCCTATATCTTAACTTAATATCTTGTTTATTCCTGTATATTATTTTTTTTTTATCATTTTTTTTTTTCATTTCGTTGAATATAGTTTTATTTTGTTATTCTACTGCATTCCTATTATTCCCCTTATTTACCACTTTATATCTTCATTCCTATATATTGCCATCACGTTGTTTGTGCACTTTATTATCTCTTTTCTTTTTACTTTGTTATTATTACAATTACTTTATTTTTAATAATTTTATTCCTATTTTATTCTTAGTCCTATTCTTTTCTTTATTTTACCCCCTACTTTGTATTACCATAAATAAGCCCATTCAGAAAAGGCGTGGAGAAAAAAAAAGTGACAATATTAGGTGAGTTCAACGCTTGAATGTTGGATGGCATGCGTGGAACGTTCTTGGCAGAGCTCGGTGCATGGAATTCGATGGCAGACGTGGTTTCCCTTGTTACGACTTGGTAGCCGGCTGCTTGCATTCAGCTCCAAAATGAGCTTGGCACTTGGACTGTTGTTGTATGTGTGGGCCCCTTTGGGTTTGGCAACTGGTTCTTGTGGGCTCGGCATTTGGCAGCTACACAAGAATAAAGAAAGGTCGTGAGTGAGCTTGGTTGGAGTGCGTTAGTCCCCATTCGACTTGGCGCTTGGTCATGTACATTGTTCTCGGTGCTGAGAGCTCGGCTTTGGCATGTATGCGCTGGGCATACTATGTGGAGGCAATTTGGAGTGTTTGGCTCGGCTCTTGGTTGCTTTACAAGCCCTCGGTGCGGTGCTCTTAAGAACGGAATGCTCTTAAGCTCGACGCGAATAGAGTTGAGTTCGTGTGGCCACTGTAGTTGGCTTTCAGTTGCCAGCAAAGCTTTCGGCGCTGTGCGCATTACCTTTTTGCAAGAAACGATGGAGAGGCCCTCGGCCTTGGTGCTAGGGTAATGGAGTGTGCATGAGGCTCCTATGATTTGGCTCGTGGTCTTTCGGTGAAACCCTAGACGCGGGGTGCATTATCTTTTATTGCCATGGGGCCCTTAAACGAATGATGTGGCTCTATGAGGATCATGGACGTGGCGATGGGAAGGAAATCAACGGCTCACGGTGAACCCCGCCCCATCAACCTGCTCGGGAGTTAACGAAAGAGGCGGTTGTGGTAAGAATACCACCCTCCTACGTGTCATCCTCCCAGCTTGTTCGCATGCTCATAAAGTGGTATAAGAAACCACCGATGGCCTATGCGGAAACCACCCTTAGGGGATGTTATAAAGAGCGAGGTAGTTCTCTTTTCAACACCCATTTTAGGAAATAATGCGAGAGGGACTAAGCACCGTGCAGCAGACAATAATGCGAGCAGGACTGAGCACCCACATGCTAACCCTGCAAGCGGCTGCAATGTTTGCTTGGAATCCCGTGATAGCCATCTGCTCTAGGCTGGCTTGTTTGCGACTTAAAAGTTTAGGGTTCGGCGCTGAAGCCACCGGCAATAGAAATGATGGGATTTTAACAGACTCATAGAAATCCTTCGAAAGGTGTACAATTTAAGAAGAAGAGTTCGGTTCTCGTAGGGGAGAAAAACCAAGGCTGTAATGGGAAAACAACTTGTGCAGAAATAGAAAAAGGTGAAACCCTGGCACAGCTTCAGATCCTTCCTAATGAAATAGAAATATCCACTTTCTGCTTCAGAAACAAGGTTAAAGACAACGTTACGTGTTCAGGTAATGGGACCAAATGGTGGACGGGCCTCATCCCCAATGCTGTGGCCATACAGGACGGCCTCACCAAGAACGGGTTGTTGGAGGAGGCCATGAGGTTATTTAGTGAACTGCGGCAGAAGCGAAACATACCTGAAGTTATTCGGTGACCTGTATTGCAATACAGGTTAACTATAGCTACATAAATGGGTTTGATCTGATGCTTGACAAGACCCTGACTTAGAAATGGATGAATGACCCAATGCTTTTTCCATCGTCTGCACGGCCGTCGCTGAAGGGGTTTGCGGGGCAATGGAGCTCGATGTCGCCTAGAGAATATTCAAGGAATGAAGGTCAATGGATTCGTGCCGAATGCTTTCAGCTATTGCGTATTGATTCAGGGGCGTGCAGAGATGGAGGGCTTGGGGAAGCCATCGATTTCAGCCTTGAAATGCTTGACCAAGGTTGGCATCCTAACGTCTCCATCGACCCTTCTCCTTGAGCTCATTCTTCGATGTTATACTGAGACCTTCCTTATAATATAATAATTGGAGCTTCAACGCTTATCTCTATTCTAGATAGGAGTTACAAAATTTTTCCAACTAGAGGTAAAACTTGTTGATAGCTTGATAAGATTTGGCGATCAGACCATGTCCTATCTACATCCATTCAATACGGTTGCTTTATGAATTTGAACCTTCAGTAATGGATTTAGACTCTTCTTTTCATTTATAATAATTTTTTTTTTTATATTGACAGGACCGGGTGCTAGAATTTTTGGTCATTTGCGATGGTTGGCCCATGGCTCGGCTAAATTTTTCCCCTCTTTTGACAGCTAGCGTGAATAGTATCAAATGCGTAGTGCAGGGAGTTTCACGGGCTCTTACCAACTGAGCTATTCTAGCACATTCGCTACAGGTTTCTTTATTAAGAAGATCTGTATTGGTTTTTATTTTTATTTTTTAAGAAAGGGGCTCCAGGGTAAATAGGAAGAACAAGATCGTTGTGTGTGTAACCATCTTAAAATTTCTGCTTGTGTAAACATTATTTCCACATCAGATCAGAAATTGTACCCGTCTATGCTTGTGTGGAAACCCTTTAAATTTGAATCTGAGTTGTCCATTTCTGCTGTGCAAGTATTCTTTCTGAATCGAATCTGAGATTAAATCTATCCTTGTTGTATGAATAAATAAATTCAGATTGAATCAGAGCCGAACCTATATTTGTTTAAACACTAATTTCCAGATATGTTCTAAAAATTCCATCTATCTCTGTTGCGTAGTAATAATCTGCTGGCGAGATTGTATCCATCTCTGTTTTATGAGTAATTAATTCAATTGAATCAGCGAACCGCTCTCTATCAGTCCCGCGTTGCCAGCTTGCACGCGAGATAAGGATGGTTAGTGGTTGCGGTAAGAAAACTACCATCACACGTGTCAATTTTTTATACATCTGCATATTAAAAACCGGTATGGCAAACCATTCAAGGGGCAATGCGGAAACCGCCTCACGTGGCATCAAAGTATTCCCCATTTATGGAAGAAAATGAGTTTTTTATTCCATGAAGTTTTATTTTATTTATATTTTATTTTATACATATTAACTATTTTATTGGTTGTAATTTATTACCGTTTCGTTTAACTTATAAATTTTCATATATACATATATATATATTGGTAACTCGTGGAAATAAAATCCAACCTTCTAAATAAAATGAGTAACTACTCACCCTTTATTTTAATATTTTATAACTATTTAAGTTTTATTTTAACGTTTATACACCATAATTCCTAAACCCTAAATTCATAATTCCCGTGAGTTGTCTTTTACGCGAGAACTGACATACCTAATTTTAAAATCATAAAAATAAAACATATCTACACTTATTAAATTGAAATTGGAACTAGATCTTTAAACATTTTACACCCATTAAAGCCATTTTTTTTTTTTTTTGCGTATGTATACATTTATTAACCTAGTTTTCTATTATATTGCAGGAAGAGTACGCCCATCTGCCATAGACTTGGAATATGGGTGTTTGTTTACTTTACAGGCAGCCTCCTAGCTTTTCTCCAAAACTTTAAGTTCAATTTTCTCGGTGGAGGATGCTAGATTTACACATAATTTCAAAATTTTATGTTCAATATATGTATATATATTTATCGTTCAAGTTCTGTTTCTGTTATGCTTTTTAAATAAATGGAAAAAAAGCTCTTCAAGTTATCTCCCCTTTTGTTGCAGCCATCATGTTTGTTTGCTATTCTCTAGTAAATTTCACTATAATTCCAGGTGTAGTTAGGCCCTAAGGTCTCAGGGTTTGAGCCAAAGCTCTGATACCAAATGCAGTGCCCTTACTAGGCATTGGGTCTCTATTCCATGTTCATGTAAATACCAAGGTTTTTTCCTTTCTATTGAGAGAAGAAAACAAAAGATTCAACCGTCTATGTTTCTGTTTTCTAAGTGTTTAAATGTCTATTTTCTATATGTTTATATGTCTCTACAATTAAATAAACATAATCTTAAAACTTTTCATTTAACTCTGTTCTTTGGACATGCATAACTTGGAAATAAAGGAAAATACATTCTAATTAAGCAGGTTCAGTAAAATACCTGAATCCGTCGGTTGTAGTAAGATAAGAAGATTTAGGTAGTGGATTCTGTAGGTTACCTTAGCAACCCAAAATGATGTGTCCACCCTGCCGATCAGCTATTATCTTGCTGACCCTAGGAAATCAACGGATTTCCTAGCCCCCGAGCCCACAGAACAATAATCTCGAGAGCAACCTTCCTTAGTTTATTTCCATAGTTCCATGGTAATAATTCGCTGAGTTAACCCCCTCCTCAGACTTGATTTGAGTTTCCTACCTCCTCAAAGCTTCGAGTTAACCCCCTCCTCGGCATTCCTCCTTTTTAACCAAATACTAAGTGTTCCTCTCCTCCAAAACCAACCCCAAACTACTAGGTTAAAACTCCCCTTTTAGAAATATTTTCCTCCAACATAAAGTCAAACTTCCTTATCACTCCACCGCCCTAGCTATCACGGTTTCAGGAAGTACAAATCATTAATGCATCCCCTTTTTAAGGTAAAAAGGTGGATTATATATTATTTTAAATAATCCAAATTCTCTCTCGAGTAGTGGAATTATTCCATAATTTATTTAAACAAACCCTTTTAATTTACTTGGAATTATTTTGTCCATTGATTAAATGAATAATTTATTTAATAAATTTAATATTATGCAATCCACTATGCCTTATAAAAGGGATTATTATCATTATTATTATTAATTAAAGGATAAGAATAATAGCAATAATAATTAATAATAATAGTAATTAAATTAATCGTGAATAGTAATTAAAATATTTATTTGTTTAATTGATAAGTGTCAACATAGTACCCCTGGGTATAATTAATGAAATATAATTGATGGTTTAGTTAATCCTAATCAACAATTATATAGTACACTCTTCTAGTATTAATGTTTAACTATTATACTTCATGTTGAAGACACATTCACTTGAGGATACTTGCAATTAATGACATTTATTTTATTTGTTCATTACAATGTTTACATACAAGGACTAATTAACTTATTTTACACATTAGAACTTGATAATCTTTTACTAATTAAGTCATCCCCTAAATACTTAATTGACTTATCTATGATAACTTATAACATGGTTAAATCTTAATAAGTATGTTGTAAACAAATATTATTGCGCATGTGCATAATGTGCATGCGTGGCCAGCGTATGCACAAGACGGACATGTACTATAAACATACGTCATATTTCCTATGCATAACATCTAACTAATACCAATAATACTTATGCAAACTGAACAAGTATACATTCATCATAATATTACTAAAACATCGTCGGTTATTTTATCAGTTAACCTTTAAGATTCCATTTCATTATTTTTATGATTACATTTGTTCGATTAATCAGGTACAAGGAAAGCTACCTACTACCACTAACTCCAGGTCAACGAATACCCAACCCTCAACAGTACTATCATATCCTCCCATCCTAACCTACGTCCACATCCTCCCTATCCCTCCTCTGCTAGTACAAAAGTGGATGTCGGACTCATCGACCTGACCACATAGAACTTGAGAGCGATAGCGTCAGCTGAATAGCGGACCTATCCTCCCCTAGCAGGCATCCGACCATCATCATCACAACTACATGGGGAGCGTGTCTCAGCGCGCCCCTCCCACGACCTCTGGTATCATAGGAACACAGGGTGGGAAACAGATCCATCCCTCTCAACATACCGGGTCTACACCCTTATCAAATCATACTCTGCTGCTATCGAGATTATTGGTCCATGTCATCGTATCTTCAATTTTGGTTGCTAAGGTTTGCTGCATGGATAGGTTCTCATCCATATATCAGATCAAGTATCCGGCTATCCCCTAGCCCTTGTGTCCTGTAGGTTAGTATTCCGCAAAATACACATTTTATAACAAGCATTTCCATTCGATCACCAATTGATCCATACCATCAACATCATTCATTTCACGTCACAATTTTATCGCATCACAGGTATGTATAGAATATAACAGTTCTATCAATTTCATCATAGGATGGCACTCACGTACGACACCATATATTTCACATTTCATCAATGAAAACGCTAACACATATATTTTCATCATAAAAGCAGTGAACCTCATGATAATCATAACTTAATAACTGCATGAGTATAGTAACATCATCACTGTAATATCAACATGGACATAGTAACATCCTAACATAGTAGCAGCATATCATCATGTCTAACATGCCGAAAATATAGTTCACTCCGTCTAGGTGAGTCGAACAGATAACAAGCAAATAAAGTGAAAGGTGTCTAACTCATAAACACACCTAGTCGAAATATGGGGCGTTACAGTTCAAGTGCTGGAGAAGATGAAGACTCAATACTGAAGATGTTGATGTTCCAGTATTGAAAATGTTCCAGTAACTACTTGAGTTACTGAGGATGTTGAGAAAGCTTCCAATGATATATAGATGTATCATGTATGATGTAGTCGATGACTCCTTGCTCCTGCAGATGTTGTTATAATATCCTTCTCGTTAAGGGGGAGTGTTGAAATATTGTAACTTCTAAGAATATTATATTTGTACTTTATTTGGGAGATGTTACATTCCTCCGAGGTGACCCTACTGTATATCCAGAGATGTTTATTCCTCCGATGGATTGTGGTAACTAGGGTTATTAGATCTCCCATGTGGGGGTCGGTCCTGAGTTTATTTATTAGGGGTTATTAGACCCTCTTAGGAGAGATCGGCCCCATAGGGTAAAAATTCAGTCGGGAAACAAGTTTAAGTAGAGGAGGATACTCCTCACTTATCTCACTCTTCCATCACTCGGAAAGTAGCGCATAAGTGTGAGAGAGGTCTGCATAGGAGGTAAAGAGGAGCTCTAGTCTTGGACTACATCTTGTATTTGGTTGATCATCTTATTGAGGAAAGCTTTGCTGGGTTTTCTACCCCATGAGGGTTTCCTAGGGTAAAATCTTTGTCTATCTTGTGATTGTGTTTCTTTCAGTGATCTTGCTAGTCAAATTAGTATAAACTTAACAATATCTAGTGGGGCTAGGATTGCCCCAGGATTCTCCATCAAAGTTGACTTTAAAACCACTAGCCAAAGGGGGGAACCACCTAGACGGGATAACAGGCCTGCAAATAACCTCCTTCTTCCTCAGCCCCTTCAATTCACCCGGGGATAGCTCTTTGTCTTTATTGTTGATGTATATGTAACTTCGGAATGTATTTCACATATATGTATATTGTATTCCTATAGAGATGGTATTATTCCTCTATAAGGAAGTGTCGTCATTTATATTGTAAGTGTCGTAACTTATACTTGATGGGTTATTAGACCACCTTGTTTGGGGTCGGCCCTGTATAAGTCATGTGGGTCAAAGGGTTATTAGACCACCCTATTGGGGGTCGGCCATGTGGGTAAAAGGGTTATTAGACCACCCTATTGGGGGTCGGCCCAGTCAGCATTATGTTATGTGGTTAAGTTCGATCCTACATGAGTTAGGTAAAAAGGCAAGTCAAGTCAAGTATAAATAGAGTGCGGGAGGCACTCTATTTACTCACTCACTTCTCACACATGCTCTCAAGGAGGATAGGCGCACTTATGGAGGAGGAGGATTGCTGCTAGGTTATGGCTATCTCTATTGGTTGGTTGTATCATTGCTCTATCTATCTCTGAGGAAGTTATTGGGGTTTTTCACCTTTATGGTTTTCCCCAAGTAAATCTTTGTGTCTCTTGTGTGCTTGCATTATTGTCTCCATGATTGATATGCTGTAGATATGCTGTACATGTTGTTCTCTCAGTTAAGATCCTAGATCAGATTGAAGTAAATTCAGAAAATCTAACATGGTATCAGAGCTAGCCTGAAAGAAGGCATGATATGGCATGTATGACACTTGTTGCACTTACGATGCTAGGGCTTGATATAGCAAAAACCAGTCATCGTAGCACTTTAGCTATAAATCCGTTTTGGCGAAGTTTGTGGATCTGAAATTGTTACAGGCCGAAGATACGATCTCCAGGTATCTTGTGTCCAAAGGAAAACCTCTAATTCGTTGTACTTTGTCATTTATGAGCTGTACAATATAGGGTTTCTGCCTCTTCCAGATCTGAGTCAAAATCAGGTGACCTTGGGAAAAAGGTCATAACTTAGGCTAGGAAGCTCCAAATGAAATTTCGTGAAAAGTGACAGGTAGAACACAGGCCGATCTATCTCAGAAAACTTTTTTAGAGGCCGAAGGTCAAACAGTGACACGTGGCACACCGTACAAGTTCGCTCTCCTGTATTATCCCATAAACAGGTCACGTTGCGACACTTGGCATATCTCTCTCTCAGAGAATCCAATTGAGGTCAGACCTATCAGGATGGAAAGATAACAGGCCGAGCTATCTCAGAAAACTTTTTCAGAGGCCGAAGATCAAACAGTGACACGTGGCACGCCGTACAAGTTCGCTCTCCTGTATTTTCCCAAAACAGGTCACGTTGCGACATTTGGCATAACTCTCTCTCAGAACATCCAATTGAGGTCAGACCTGTCAGGATGGAAAGCTAACAGGTCAGGCTATCTCAGAAAACTTTTTCAGACCCTGTGGATCAAAAATTTCGGAGTTACACCAGAAACAATCAGGTACATATTTCTGTCAAAACATAATTATTTTTTGGTACCTTCATTCATGGCTTCCGGAATTTAGGGCTTTGAAGAAAGTTGGAATTTTTGTAATCGGAGACCACGGATGGATGCTACTCATCAAAATAGAAATTTAGAGACCAATATCAGAATTTTTGGTTGGGCAGAAGGCCGGGCTTGATTAGACCCTAGTTTGGGACTTTGATCAGAAAAGTGGAAAATTAGGGCTTCTGTAAAAATGGGAATTTTTGAAATCTGTGACCACGGCTGGAAGCTCCTCAGAAAAATAGAAGCTTAGAGCTTTGGATCAAACATTTTGATGGGGAAAAAGAGTGGGATTCATCAAACCCCAGTTCAGGGTCACGTCCAGTGAATCTAGAAGTTTCAAAGGCAAAATTGAGGAGTGAAACTTTGCAGTTTTCAAATTCTGAATATACCAGTTTGATCAGTTCATCAAGACGCATATTCCTATCCTTTCGGAAGTTTGAAATTCAAAATTTGAATTTTTGGGGTCTCTCTGACAAACCCATATCCAGCTCCAGGTCCAGTTCTTGCAAATCAAGTGGATTGGGTTGATCCTAGAAGAAGATGGATTGGTCACTTGCATAAGTGAAGAAGTTCCTGTTTCGGAGGGAGATGAGGCTAAGGCCTTACATAAGAAGATTACAAGTGATCTCGACAGGTATGACTCATCGAGGTATGCTTTGAGATTTGTTCATAATTAAGTTTATGGTATGTTTGTTTTCATGTTATCACGGTTAGTACAATCTTGATTTTAGACTTATCATATCACCTTAATAAAATTATGAATGCATGATAGAAGTCATTCATTTATTAGGAGTATGAAACTTATGTTTGTACTAACACATTGTGATGTTGTATGAGTTTTATGTTGTCTACTAACATGAAAGGTACACCAAGAAGACAAATCATGTTTTTGTTCAAGAACAAAGATTCATCCATTGTCATGGATCTCATAGAAGATCCATTTACGAGGTATGTATAACTTGGTTTTGTAATAGTTAACCTATGAGATATACAGGTTACTAGCACAAGTCATTAAAGAAGAACAAGAAGACATCATGTGAGTATGTTAGACATAAATAGCTAGCATGCTAATCCAGGTATGTTTTTCCTATATCAAGTTACAATCTCATCTTGTGATAAGATCCTTTATATAAGTATACTTGGCATGATTGATTATGTAATCATGGGTTTAGGCATATTATGATTTTTACTTTGATTGATGATATGACTAACCAGAAAAGTCCTATGGTCAAATAGGAATATAAGTAAAAGAATTATGTCTCCTATATTGATTGATTCAACTAACCTGAAGAGTCATAGGTTTGAGTAATTATAGGTTTAGATATGTTATGTTTCTTATGATTTGACTAACCATAAGAATCCTGCATAAACCTTGAAATAATAATGCTTACTATCTTTGTTTGAAAAGATCATGACTATACATGCTTGAGATTATTGTGTTTTAATAGTATACTAATGAATGTATGATTTTATATTAGACCTAGAGGATAACACAATGATGATACTAACAAGCATGCATAGGGATCGAGAATGTATATAAGTTCAAGAACAAGTAATCTAGGAAGCAAAGATCAAGAGGGAGTACACTCCAGTGGTTTATGCAAGGATGCAGATATCCAGAGGGAGCTGTCCATCTCTCTACATCCCACAACAGAAAGGTGTAGAAGAAGCTACTTTAGATTAGTACTCCAGCAGCTCCTGCAAGGAAGCGAAGACTCAAAGGGAGTCCACCCAACGAACAAACAAAGATAAGTATTTGAATTGTCATTTCTTAAATAATACTGTTCAATAATGTATATACTGATGTTCCTAGAATTAGGTTGTGTATTATGCATATTAGAATAATTGCATTGATGAACAGTATACTCCTAATATGCATGGGTAAGTGGCCTATGGCACTGTACAACATTCCATTGCTACTTATCTAGAATGAAACCTCTTTGCTGACATGTTGGGAGTTGTGCACACTCTTAACAATGTTCTGGTAGAGATTGGAAGGCATCTAGAAAGTTACGGAATATGGATAAATGTTGTATTGAAGCATTGGCTAAGATAATTGCATGACTGTATGACATATTTATTTATGTGTAAGAATTTGTTCTGAAAAATATGAGATGTTTTCTAATCATGCAATTTAACTTGTTGTGTAGGAAAGATCGTATGCCATCTCCTACAAAAGAAGAACTACAACATTTGTTCATCAACAAATTTATTTATTGAAGATATTGAAGTTCCCAGGATCTGGGATGAAGAAATGGAATGCCATGATCCGTCGATCATGAAGAATGATGTTTGGGATGTAGTCCCAAGATGTGAAGGGAAGTTTGTTATGACTTCCAAATGGAACTATCAAATCAATCATATTGCAGATGACAGCATTGAGAAATATAAAAGTGATGAAATAGAAGATACACCAGATGGACTTCAACACATCATGGTGTAGTCAGATATGCGTGCAGAACTTGGTATGGTAGGATAGACAGCTTTCTATAACTGGATATCATGGGCCATATCATCAAGATTAGAAGCAGTACACTGTAATTGTGAATTTGTCCAATTTGCTAACTTTATTTCATCAGATGAATTCTGATCTGTAGCAACTGCTTTTGTGGAAATAAATTCTTTCTTACTTAACCCATCAGAAGAATATTGTCTGAATGCTGTTTCAGGGAGATTGCGGCCAGGGTGAAAGGATCTTTGGCCATGAGCATTAACAGATTCAGATTCTGCTCGTACTCTAGGTAAGGATGAAAACATATAGAGGCTAGGATACTCCTGCGAGGTTTGACGTTTCTCTTTTTGAATGATTTTTTGTTTTATTTTTTGACAAGCAGTACAGTCAGAATGTTGACCTTTATGTTCTAAATTATTTTGTACAGGATTATCTACAATAGGATCTTCTAGAGAGCTTTTACCCAACTGATTTGATAAGGCTTGCCTTCTGGCAGCATCATAACTTGAAGTTGAAGCGGATCTAATCAGAGGAGCTTTAAATCTCGGGATCGGTTCAGGATGTGGAGATCTGAAAGAGGATGTGCCTTCATCAAAGACAAGAGGTTTAGGGGATAATACAGCTTTTAATCGTTCTTGATGCCGAAGTTCAGAGTACTTCATTTCCCATGACTGTGGATATGAAATGCCAGTCCAATTGAAAGTAATGGGAGTTGCATTTTTAGACCTGGACTTTGGTGTTTCCACCACGCTGCAGTCTGCAGGACTCTGACTGATCTTGGATCTAAGTTGCGGTAAAGTATCATTCCCAAACCGGACACAAACACCACCCTTAAGTTGAATAATTTTGGAACCGTTCAACATATTAAATCCCTTGGGTAAAATATAAGCTTTCAGAAGATTATAGATATGTGGGTCATCTAAACTAACAGAAAAACGAGGATATACAGTACCAAACGCGGGACCATCATGAAGCGGTGCAGTAAAACCACCTATGACAGCGTCAGAAAACTGGTTATGACGAGTATCTACAATAACACAAATAGATGAAACAGGTAAACGGGGTCTGACTAGTGGGCCTAAGCCTAACTTAACAGCACCAAAGTGCGCATATTTAAAGTGTTGTTCTTTAGCCCAATCAATCTGAGATTTATCTAAGAGAGGTATATGAATAGGATCTTGATCATCTGTGAAAGATATATCAATATTTGAAACTTTGATTTGAGTTGCAGTATGAAAATTCCACCAATTTAATCTGTATACTTCTTTTGGCAAAATCTTTGGTAACTCCCAATCTGCAGTTGGATTTGTATCTGATATAGTGATGTAAGAAGAATTCTCACTATCTGATGTAGAAGGTTGAAATGATCCAGTCCTTCTATCTGCAAGTGTTACTTCAATATCATTACCTGACTGACACTCTAAACTTGCTAGCGGAACAGCATCCATTGTGGGATCCATGGTTTGAAGAAGTGAGGGCTAGCTTCTACGCTGCGGGCAATTCTGTAGACTTACTCCCCTATCCCTGGGCCTTACTGCTACTCTAACATCCGCACTACGCTTACACTTCTATGTTCCCACAATCACTCAGCAATCATTTCCATTGCCTACTGGATACATGTTTTAAGAGTGTTCGGAAATAAAAGCAGGTATATTCAGCACAGAGTCACACATGCATCATATAAACAGAGAAGGTTTATCGAAATACCAGATACTTGAGAGTTCACCAAACATGTCTTTGATACCATACGCAGGATCGCATCGCAATCAAACATTCATATTAAAGCCAGCACATTGATCTATATGATGATGAACATTATATCTTCAGAATACAGATTACAGACGCACAGGTGGATCGGCTTCGGACAGCGAAGCTCGTCACCACATCTCACTGCCTTGACACAATGTTATGGGCCCTTTTAGATTTGGCTACTTCCCGAAGGCATGTAGTTACTCTCAGGCTCCTGGGATTCCCATAATATGCCAACTAGCAGACCCTTACAGACTCTTTATACAGAATCGAGACCTTGGCTTTCTGATGCAGTGTTATACCATTACAGGCAACCTGCAGAGCATATTACCTCGGCTCTCACACACCTACAGACCTGTCGAGCGGACTACTTGCTCAGACGACTCCTAGACTTGCAGAGCGGACTACTTGCTCATGCGACTCGAGCGGACTACTTGCTCAGACGACTCCTAGACTTGCAGAGCGGACTACTTGCTCATGCGACTCGCTATGAATCAAATGAACCCAAGGCCTTTCTTTTATAGCATTACAACCGGTAAGCCGGTACCCAAAAACTTACACTAGACAGTCAAAAGTAAGATTCCGGGGCATGATGGGGACTACCATCATGTTATCTCGTCCCTTAGAGGCAGTGCCATGTGGGGACCCGGCGAATCTTATCCGACAAACTCAAGACTCGGACTGACTGAAAGACATCAAGTAAAAGCTATTGGCCGACAAAACTGGGCCATTTATTACATCAGTCAAATTACAAAGCATCTCGGTACAAAAAAGCAGACCGAGGAATCCAAAGAAAGCTTTCGGCTACTATGGCCGACAAAACAAAGTGGGTTGGCCCACCAACGGCTTCCACTAAATATGTACAAGAGCATAATCACGGACCAAAGAATCTTCATTCCCGTAAGATACGGAAAAATCATGGAGTATCATATCCTGATCCGCATACGCACACTGTCGTGTCACCAGGTCCAGGTACCCCGCCACAAACACAGTCAAGGCAACCTTGAGCATTTAGTTCTTCTTCAAGTTCTCGCCTTGCCAATTCTTCTTCTATGTAATTTGGCTGGGATTCAGTATACTGCCAATAGTCATACTGATTATTTGGGAATTCTTCATTCATATCTGGATATAAAAGTTCTCCGAAGCATTGTTCTACATCTGACCCACGGAGATATTCATTAGCACCATAGACAAATTCGGAGGCAAATTGTGATTCAACCCTATAGTTTAGAGGTAGGGTTCTTCTATGGACTTTAGTATCCAGTCTCTTGCCATCTTTATCCCTTTTGATAAACTTCTGGGTGACTGTTACACAGTGTTCTAATGGAGTGTATCTACCTCCATGATGTCTCAGTTTAAACTTAAACCACGGATGAACCTGGTCAGCGGCTTGCATATCAGCCTCAAGATGAAGAATAAAATTAGCTTTACGATCTACCCAGGCGTTTCTTGGGCAGAATTTTTCCAGAAATATTTGAGTCCAACCGGACCATTTTCTGTGCTTTAAATTAGCAGGATCAGCACAAATAATTATTGCTGTCTGCTCTCTGCAAAACTGAAGAATCAAGTTGTAAGAAGTCCATGTCAAATCTCCTGAGCCGAGATCGACATACCAAATTTCTCCTTCAGCTTCCATGTTCTGGTCAATCCAGACTTCTTCACATCGAGCTAATTTTTCTCTGGCATTCTGTAAACCTCTGAAAGCACCTTTTTCCCATCTTTCGAGAATCTTTAACTTGCAGGGATTCTCTTGGATTTGCTTAATCAGAGTGAGGCTTAAAAACTTTTCTGCATCCTTGACATCAGCATAATCTAACAGTTGCTGACGTTCTTCCTGAGAAATATCCTTATCCCAAGGAGCCAAAAATAAGGATTCTGGAGGAGCTCTGAGAGCTTCTTCTTCTTCTTGGAATGGAGCTTTGCCACTTTTATAATTCACCATATTATCACTCATGTATCTTTTATTATGTCCTGGACCAGAACCAGAACCACTTGCATCATTAGCAGAAAACATATTCAGACTTGGAGAAGAAACCTGTACATTCTCACGAGTCAACATGTCAGCAAGACAATTTAAGTAACCTGGATTATACACAATGTCATAATCAAAATTACTGAGCCAGATAAACCATTTTAAAATTCTGCTACTATTTTCTGCCATTAATCTTTCATTCTTAAAGATACCGGGCATAATCTTTAAATCTGTTCTAACAATGAAACGAACAGGCTTTAAGTACAGAATGAAATGGTTGACAGTTTTCTTGACTGCAAGTATTTCTTTATGGCTACTTGGATAATTTAGTTCAGCTCCTTTAAATGAACCAGATGCATAGCCACAGATTCTTGCTTGGCTATTTATTTCTTCAATTAGAACACCTCCCCATGTGGTGTTAGATGCATCTGTTTCAACTATCAAATTTCCCTTTCCTTGGGGAAGAGACAAAGCTGGAAGATGCTTAACTTTTTCTTTTATTCGCTGGACAGCTAAAGTCATCTCATCAGACCATGGAACAGGATTTTTCTTTAGCCTTTTCTGCAAACAATGAATATCTGCGGCTTGACCTTTATAAAAGGGCCTGATATAATTTAAGCATCCTAAGAATCTTTGTAACTGGGTTTTCTCAATAATTTTGTCAGGAAAGTGATCAAATGATTGGAGCACATGCTGCTGCAAAACTACCTGACCTGCTTTGATATGGAGACCCAGAAATTCTATTTCTGTCTTACCAATTTCCATTTTGCTTGCTGATAAGACCAAACCATGCTGGTAGACTAAATCATAAAACTGCTGCAAATGCTTCAAATGTTCTTGGAGATTTTTAGAACATATGAGAATATCATCAATAAAAACAGCTAACCATGGTATATCTCTGAAGATATCTTCCATTCGCTTCTGAAACTCAGAAGGAGCATTATTGATACCAAATGGTAGCACTTTCCACTGATATTGTCCATGAGGAACTACAAATGCAGTTTTGAATCTGTCTTTCTTCTCTATCCCAATTTGGTAAAAACCAGATTTTAAATCAAATTTACTAAAAACAGTACAACCATTGATTTTCTGCAAAAGACTAGCTTTATCAGGCAAAGGATACCTGATCTTTTGGAGAACTGCATTAAGAGGTTTAAAATTGACAACCAACCTTGGTTTACCTCTTTTCTGTTCACTGTGCTTGTTTACAACAAAGGCTCGACAAGCCCAAGGGCTTTTAGATGGTTCAATTAAACCTTTATCCAAGAGCTCTTTAATTTCTTTAGAACAGAATTCTCTTTCACTAGGACTCATTAGTCTTGCAGATGCTTTCATTGGTTTTATCTGCTGAAGTGGATCAAATGGAAGAGAGACAAAATATTTTTCCCTTGTCCAGAAAGCATTTGGACTTTCAGAACAACAATCCTTTTTCAGCCTTTCAGAAATACCCTCTAGATATTTATCAGCATTGAGTTGGGCGAAAGATATACATCTTTCCATTTTATTAAGAGAGGCTGTTGACACGGCTTTTTGTTTTGGAGGAGAAGCTTGACATCTAGGGGAATAGGAATAACTTAGTGGAATAGTTACAGATTGGTCATTAACTGTACAAGTGAATGTCATCTTCTTAGTATCCATTGAAAAAGGACTAACTGACACTAAAAATTCAGAACCTAATACACAATCTTCTTTAGTTTCTTCAAACCGAAAAAGAGATAAAGAACAAAACTTTGACCCTATAGACACTGGAAAATCCTTTACTTTACCAGACAGATAAACTGGTGATCCTTGGATTGCAGATCCATATTCTTTTGTTTTCTCCCAATAAAACTCAGGAATAGCATTTCCTCTAGCCAAGTTAAACTGGCATCCGGAATCAATTAAACACTGTATTGGGTAAGATTTAAACTCAGAAGGGCAAAAAGTTAGAGTAGTAAATAGTTTAGGACCTGATACAGCTCCTAGAAGACTTACACTCTGGGATCTTGGTGAAGGTGAATGGTCAGGGGTTTTTTCAGGATATTCTTCTTCTGGGATGTCATCATCCTTAGTTCCACAAACCCTTTCAATTTCATTGGACAATTCATCTTCTGAAGACTGATCTTTTTCTAGCAAAACAATTGCTAAAGAATTCTTTATTTCATCAGCTTCTTTCACCAATTTTCTTATTTCCTCCTGCTTAGCTTTCAGCTTATTTCTCAGCAATCTTTCTCTGTCTGATCTGTGCTGTTGTCTATCTTTATGGCCGCTTGGATACTCTCTGTACAGTTCTGCAGGATTAAAATTTAAATCAACTGATTTTTCTTTATCTTTTTCTATTGACTGTAACTGGGCTTGTAGAGACTTTTTCTCATTTCTAAGCTCAGTTCTTTCCTGATGTCTATAGATAGGAATAGAAGACAATTCAAGATCAATTGCTGCTAATCTCTTCTCAATCTGTACAGGAGAGATTATTCTTGAAAACATATATAAATTAAAATCAAACTCAGGAAGATCAGTATATACAGAGGCTGTCTCACACCCCCCTAAATGTGGTTCCGAGTCAGAATCAGAAGAGGAAGAATCGGGAGCACATTTAGCAAGTTGAATATCAGAATCTGAGGAAGAATCCTCAGAGGCATCAGAATCAGAATCAGGGAGATAGATAACCTCACCAGAAGGTTGAAAATCAGTACTAACTTTATACAAATCCCACCAGAAGGGATCAAGTGTGGAACACACTCCTGCACGCTTTGGCCTAGATTTCCTTTTTGGACATTTGGATGCCCAATGTCCTTTACTGCCACATATGAAACAAGTATCGCCTTTGCCTTTTTCAGATCTTCTTTTCACAAATCTTTTATACTTATGCCTTTTCTTAAAATGCTTGGATTTGTGTTTGTAGGGCTTATCCAAATGATATCTACCTTCAGAAGTGAAATACTTCTTTTTCTTTTTCTTGCAATGACAACTTTCAGTTCCTAGATGTCCCCTGTTATGGGCTCCACAGCCCCAATCAGGCATTTTAGCTACTTCTTTACAGAAAGAAGCAGAGAACATTTGTTGATGCCTTTTAAAATCTTTATCTACTCTTTTCTGTAAACAATGTTCTTGCCATGTTTCCAAAATATAATGATGGAGTTGTGCTAAAGACAAAGATCTCAAAGGAATATTTCTATCTTTTAATGCCTTTTCAACAGCATCTGGAACATGTCCAGGGAAACTTCTTAAATAATGTTTTAGATAAGCTTCATTGCCAGATTTTCCTGAAGAGATCAATAATTTCTGCATATAACAGAAATAAGCTTCTGCCTTATTCAAATCACACAAACGTGCAGACATATATAAAGAAGCTAAATGATCAAAATCTTCATGTGCTTCAGGACCATAAAATTCTCGACTAAGGGCAGATATTATTTGTTCATCTGAATCATTTGCTGCAAGCATTTCATTTCTGGCTTCTTGTGGCAACCAACGCCACCATTCATATGCTAAACCAGAAAGACCTGCAACTAACTGTGCACCTAACATTTGGGCAGTAACATTATGATCTTGTTGCTTTTTATAAATCAACCAATGTGTAAGCAACTGGAGAGCATTCTTGATTTCTTCCCTAGATTGACATTGAATATTTAAAACTGGTTGTTCAGGCATCTGAGAAATCAAGTTATTTAAATTGTTTATGCCAAAGCTATGAATTCTTGGAGCTTCAGAAACTCCTGTGGCATCAGGCATATGAGTATCATAATCCTCATTGTGAGGTTGTGATCCTATTCTCATTCTGTTTGAGGATTCTGCCGCCATCATATGAACATCTCCAACATATTTTTCATCCAGCACAGGATTAAATGTCTTAAATTCTTTTATCCAGTCCATTATGTTTTCTTTTTCAGCTGCACTAGCACCAAAATCCCATTCTGGTCTATTATCTTCTGCATCTACAAGACCAAATGAAACGGATTTGGTATGACCTTTTCGAGCTAACTGTAAAACTTGTTCAGGAACAACATATTGTTTCTTTTTTAATTCCTGAGTTCTAGATGTTAACTGAGACAGAACATCTAATCTAGCTTCTAACTTGTCAGAAGCTACTTTTACAGCTTTCTCTATTTCAATTGTATCATGCAAAATATGATCAACTAAAGCTAGTTTAGCAATAACCAATTCAAGCGTTTTTCCTTGTTCAGCACAGTTTGCTTTCAATAACTGGATATCATGGGCCATATCATCAAGATTAGAAGCAGTACACTGTAATTGTGAATTTGTCCAATTTGCTAACTTTATTTCATCAGATGAAAGCGGATTCCAACCTTTACTACAAGGTTGAGGAAGGAAATCCAGTGATACTATTTTTGTATGCGAATAACCTGTTTGTTACAGGTGAAGATAGATTGATTTTCGACATGTAGCGGAAGCTTACTGCCGAGTTCGAGATGAAGAACTTGGGGATGATGCACTATTTGTTTTTGGCATGGAGGTGTGGCAGAATGCAGGTGGGATCTTCCTTGGTCAAGGGAAGTACACAGTAGATATCCTGAAGAGATTTGGGATGATGGATTGCAAAGCCATGGCCACACCTATGGCATCGAATCTGAAGCTTCTTTGTGATGCTTCATCTGAGCCAATTGATGTTTCTATGTATCATCAGATTATTGGGTCCTTGATGTACCTGACGAACATGAGACCAGATATTTGCTTTGCTGTGAACACATTGAGCCAGTTCCTGACGGATCCGAGGAGTGTTCACCTGGTTGCTGTAAAGCATGTTCTGAGGTACCTTAAGGGTACAGTGGATTATGGGCTCAGGTATGAGGCGAATCAAAAGTTTAACCTGCAGGGTTTTGTTGATTCAGATTGGGCTGGCAGTGCTGCAGATAGGAAGAGCACATCTGGGTGTTGCTTCAGTATGGGATCAGGTGTGATCTCTTGGTTTAGTAGGAAGCAGTCCTGCGTAGCACTGAGTACAGCTGAGGCAGAGTATGTTGCAGCCTGTTCAGCTAGTTGTGAGGCAGTATGGCTACGGAAGCTACTGTCTGAGTTATTTGATCTCCTGTTGGAGGCTACTGGTATCTTCTGTGGTAACCAGAGTTGTGTGAAGCTTTCCGAGAACCCAGTGTTTCATGACAAGTCGAAACACATAGAGATCAAATATCACTATATCAGGGATATGGTGTAGAGAGGAGCTGTGAAGCTCCTGTATGTTGCGACGGACGAGCAGATTGCAGATGTGCTGATGAAGCCACTAGCCAGAGTGAAGTTTGAGTACTTCAGAGAGAGGCTTGGCATTCTTCAGATCGAGGACACTTCGAGGAAGAAGTGATGGACACATTTGCTGAAGCCATTCCAAGCATGTGGGAAGGAGGATCCTTCACATGGCTGTGGATGTAAGCGCTGGATGATGAGCATCAGGATGATGTTCTGGTTTCTGCTTGATATGATCATTTTTATGTATGTATGTACGCACCATGTTGGATGCTGGATATGATCAGTTGGATCATGTGTATGTATTTTATATGCATCATGTTGGATGCTTGGATCATGTATGATGATATGTATCAGGTAGATACTTGACATGCAGCAGGATATTGCATTGATGATCAGGAGGATCATGTATGATGATATGTATCAGGTAGATACTTGGCATGCAGCAGGATGTTGCATTGATGATCAGGAGGATCATGTATGATGATATGTATCAGGTAGATACTTGGTATGCAGCAGGATGTTGCATTGATGATCAGGAGGATCATGTATGATGATATGTATCAGGTAGATACTTGGTATGCAGCAGGATGTTGCATTGATGATCAGGAGGATCATGTATGATGATATGTATCAGGTAGATACTTGGCATGCAGCAGGATGTTGCAGTGATGATCAGGATGATCGTAGATGACGAGCTTCAGGATGTTGCTCCAGATGACATGCAGCAGGATGTTCCAGTGATGATCAGGATGATCATAGATGACGAGCTTCAGGATGTTGCTCCAGATGACATGCAGCAGGACGTTGCAGTGATGATGATCAGGATGATCATGGATACATCAGGATGATGTATGGTGAGTATCAGGTTGATACTCTGTGGCCGTGGATCAGGTTGTGCAGATGAGCATGTAATTCGTTGCCCTGGGATATTTGCAGATGGTCTTGCGAGGTTTTGCCTATGGCATGTAATTTGTTGCCCTGGGACATCTGTCAAATGCTCTTTCGAGGTTTTGCTCTGGGAGGACATGTAATTCGTTGCCCTGGGAGATCTGCAGATAGTCTTGCGAGGTTTTGCCTATGGCATGTAATTCGTTGCCCTGGGATATCTGGCAGATGCTCTTGCGAGGTTTTGTCCTATGGCATGTAATCCGTTTCCCTGGGAGATCCTATAGGTAGAGCAGTATGCTCGTAACAGCCTGGGATGCTCTTGCGAGGTTTTTCCATGACCACATGTAATTCGTTGCCCTGGGAGATCCTATAGGTAGAGCAGTATGCTCGTAACAGCCTGGGATGCTCTTGCGAGGTTTTGTGGTGAGGTCACATGTAATTCGTTGCCCTGGGAGATCCTATAGGTAGAGCAGTATGCTCGTAACAGCCTGGGATGCTCTTGCGAGGTTTTGTGACGCACGTAAAAGTCCTGAGGATTCCACAGTATGGCCAGTGATGATGAAGACCTGCAGGTGGTGGGCCTACATCCAGTATGAAAAAGGACTGGCTCTGTAGAACTTCCTATGACGAGTAGATTCAGAGATTGATTGAGATAGCAGCAGCAGTGTCGATGATGATGACTCGATGACGATCATCCAGTGACGATGATCCAGAGAAGATGACTTGTGCTAGAAGAACTGTGCTGAGAAATACCTTCCTAGTTAAGAGGGAGTGTTGATGTATATGTAACTTCAGAATGTATTTCACATATATGTATATTGTATTCCTATAGAGATGGTATTATTCCTCTATAAGGAAGTGTCGTCATTTATATTGTAAGTGTCGTAACTTATACTTGATGGGTTATTAGACCACCTTGTTTGGGGTCGGCCCTGTATAAGTCATGTGGGTCAAAGGGTTATTAGACCACCCTATTGGGGGTCGGCCATGTGGGTAAAAGGGTTATTAGACCACCCTATTGGGGGTCGGCCCAGTCAGCATTATGTTATGTGGTTAAGTTCGAGCCTACATGAGTTAGGTAAAAAGACAAGTCAAGTCAAGTATAAATAGAGTGCGGGAGGCACTCTATTTACTCACTCACTTCTCACACATGCTCTCAAGGAGGACAGGCGCACTTATGGAGGAGGAGGATTGCTGCTAGGTTATGGCTATCTCTATTGGTTGGTTGTATCATTGCTCTATCTATCTCTGAGGAAGTTATTGGGGTTTTTCACCTTTATGGTTTTCCACAAGTAAATCTTTGTGTCTCTTGTGTGCTTGCATTATTGTCTCCATGATTGATATGCTATAGATATGCTGTACATGTTGTTCTCTCAGTTAAGATCCTAGATCAGATTGAAGTAAATTCATAAAATCTAACATTTATCAAACCATTACTGACAATGAATTGTTTCCACCATACATTAGAGAGATTTTGAGGTCAAAAAAAGGCCTCCTAAGAGATGTACTACAAAAATATGAGATATATTAAAATATTATGAATTGGGTGTTTTATGGGGTAGGTATATATGACAAGTCACCTCCCACACTATTTTCTATGCACAATATAAATAACCATGGTTGAGTTACTTTTCAAAATTCACTAAAAATAAAATTAATAAAATAAGTCTACATTGATGTGACTAAGATTCATTGTAAATTCCCAAAAATGTATTGTCCTTTAACATTTATTTGTCTTGAACTTACAAATGAAATTAAATAATAAAATACATTTTTAAGAGTTTTTTTTTAAATTTTATGTTGACTTTTTATATTTAGTACTTTTCTCATGAATTTAATAATGTAATTTAATTGATAATTTATTTACATGTAAAATGTCAATAATATTATTATAATCCACATTGCATTATTATTATTATTATTATTATTTATTAAATCTATTATTATTATTTATTAGTTTGAAATTATGTTATTAAATAGAATGGAGTGAATATATAATTTAAAATTAAAAACATAAAAATGATAATATATTATTTTATAAAAAAATGTGAAAGGACTTTCTTTATGCATTAAGAGTACTTCACTTGAAAATGACAATAATATTATTTTATGTGAAAGTGTGAAAAGACATTCATTATGAGTACTTTACTTGAAAATGACAATAATATTATTTTATGAAAAGACTATCATTATGAGTACTTTACTTTATGACTTAAAAGTACTTACACCACTACCTTGGTTAACTATGTGTTTTCATCCACCATAGAAAATTTGACAAATAAACATTCTTAACTCATGCAATGCCACCTCGCCAAGGGGGATGATGTCATCTACTAGAATGTGATTGGTTGTATTTTATAGTACATTTTCTTTGTTTTGAGGCCCTTTTTTGACCTCAAAATTTCTCTAATGTTTCTTCCCAATTTTAACGATACCACATCCATCGAGTTGGAATGATCCCTGAATATGCGCTCATTTCTTTCCTTCCATATCAACTAGATTACCATTCTCGGGAAAGGCTACCAAAGCAAACTGATGAAGGGGTTGGAAAAGACCTTAAGGTCCCAGGACTGCAAAGTTTGCTCTGGGTGGCCCCTGATGCGATGGCTTCTTCAAAAAACGGCGGATCCCCTATCCCAAATCTTAGACGCAAACGGACATGAATCAAGCAAATGGTTATAAGATTCCTCCTCATGAAGGCATAACAAACATCGAGAAGGGCCACAAATCCCATACTTCCTCAGGTTTTCACTAGTGAGGATCCTTTTCCAAACTATCAGCCAGCAAAACACAGCTACTTTGGGCCACTTGTTCATGCCCCAAACTTTTCCCCAGATTTGCCTCTCCTATTCGTCATCCTGGATTCTAATCTCATATGCCTCCTTGATGGAAAAGGTTCCTTTTTACGATTGGCCCCATCGTAATTTATCTGGCGTTTCACTTGATCTGATGAAACGATCCTTCAAAGTGGAATCAAAAGATGATAGGGTTTCGTCTTTAGAAATACTATCCCAACTTCTAGCCCTCAACCATTCCCAATGCCAATGATGGTCATTATGATTCCAATAGTGAGCTACCTTTGTTTTTCCTAAGGATAAGCCTCTTTCTTTTATGACTAGCCATCTGGGCTTAGCACCCAGCATGGGAAATTGATTCCATGAATCATCCCAAAAATTGGCCACTTCCCCATTATGAATTTCCCAAAAGCAGTGATCATGGACTAGGTGTCTTGCCTCAAAGGCCTTTAACTAGATGTGAGATCCTTGCTTGACTTCGCTAAACCTGATCAGAAGTCTGGTGTCTCTATCCTGAACATACTTGATATGCCAAAGTTTAGCCCACGACTCCGATTGATGATTTCACAATCGCCACCATATTTTTGCTCCATAGACCTCACTCAGAATTTCAGGGTCTCTTAATCCAAGCCCCCCCTTATCCTTAGTTTTGCACACTTTTTCCCATCCAACCAGAGAGAATTTCGCCTTGTTTTCCCTACTGCCCCAGAGGAAGGATCTTTGGATGCTTTGGATTTCCCTTAGGATAGACTTGGGTGCAGATAACATTGAGAACAGATAAATAGGCATGGCCTATAGGACCGATTTGACTAAATTGATCCTACTGGGAAATTTGAGGCAGCGCATAGTCCAGTTTGAGAGTTTTTTCCTCATTCTATCCACCACATTGTTCCAAGAAACCATACGTATAGTGGTATCTGAGAGGGGGGCCCCCAGATACTTGGCAGGGAAGGAGCCACGTGCAAAACCCAAAATATGAATAATGTTGCGTTGGGTAATACCAGGATTGTTGAGGAAGAACACTTGGGATTTACCGGGGTTAACTTCCAACCCCGAGGCCTTGGAAAATAACTCCAGATTTCATTTGAAGGATCTGGCTTCTTGGAATGAATGCTGCCACATTAACATGGTATCATCTACAAATTGTTGATGAGTTTGTTTTGCCAGGCCATCATGTAAAGAAAGGCCCCGAATTCCCCCAGAGACAGATTGGGACTATAGGAGTCTACTAAGCCCTTCAACCATAATAATGAAGAGAAATGGAGAGAGAGGATCACCTTGCCTTATACCCCTGGATGCTAGGATCAGGCTAGTGGGGGATCCATTAAGAAGGATGGAGAAGAAGGGAGTGGAGACTAGATTCATGACCCAATTGATCCAAGTCTGATTGAAACCGAATGCTCCCAAAATACTACACATGTATTGCCAATTCAATTGATCATAGGCCTTTGCTATGTCTAATTTCACAAGCATGCCAGGTTTCTTCAAAACCCTAAGAGAGTGTAAAGTTTCATGGACCAAAATTATGCCATCCACAATCTGTCTGCCATCCACAAACCTAGACTGTTTCGGGCTTATCAGAACAGGGAGAAGAGGCTTAAGCCGATTTGCAATGACTTTGGAGATGATCTTCTAAATCACATTGCATAAGGCCATAGGTCTAAACTTACCTAGGGTATCTGCTCCTTCCTCCTTAGGGATTAGGGAGAGGAAAGTAGCGTTGAAGGCTTTCAAGATGCCCCCACTGCATCTAGACTCCTTAACAAGTTGATGGACATCAATCTTAACAAGGTCCCAAAAGTGGTGGAAACAATTGGAGGTAAAACCATCTGTGCCTGGAGCCTTATCCAGAGCCATTTGGAACATGGCAGTCTCAACTTCTTACATAGAGACTACCTTGTTGAGAGCCTCATTGTGAGCATGAGAAACAAGACTAGGAATGAGAGAAGTGATCTGGGAAATTTTAGGATCACGATCACTACGATCCTCTTTGAGTACTATCTTGAAGTGGTGAACAAGCTCTTCTTCAATTTCTTCTCTAGTCTTGGTGATATTCCCATTGGACGTGCGAATTTTTGAGATTTTGGATATGTGTCTGTTTTGAATAACATATCTGTGGAAGAACCTAGTATTTCTTTCCCCTACTTGAAGCCACTGAATTCTAGATTTTTGCTTCCAGAGGATTTCCTCCTACCCTTCCCTTGCTTCAAGATTCTCAAGAGTGAGAAGCTCATGCTTTTCCAGCTCATCACTCCACCCTTCCTCCATCCCAAGTTTTTGAATTAGCTCAAGATCCCAGATAAGATGCTTTTTGTCTGCAAAAACATTACCAAACTCCTCCTTATTCCAAACACGAATTTTGGCCTTCAGGGCCTTCAGTTTGTGTTGGAATTGGTACATCTGAGATCCTTCCATGGGGACCAATTCCTTCCACCACTAGCCCACCAAATCCTTGAATTCCTTGTGGTCGAACCAAAATTTCTCAAAATGAAAAGGTCTGAGCAGTTTGTTAGCAGACAGATCCCACATGGGGTCCACCCCTCTTGTTATTCCATTTGAACCACCCATTTGCAGTCTCCACATCAATCAACTGGCTGTGGCTTAAGGTATCCCTGAAGCTTTCTTGGAATCTATCTAGAAGTCTACACCCACCTTTTTCTCATCCAGGGAGGTGATCAGATTGAAATACCCGCCAACCATCCAAGCTCCCTCCGAGGCTTGCAAAGAGATCCAAGATAAGAACTAAAGAAAAGCCTCTTTAGGCTGAGCTACACTGGGACCATAGATGTTGACCAGAGTACCTTTCACCACTGAATCGATTATACTAAAATCACATATTAGAGAGAACCTATTACCTCTCCAATTAGACAGCATCACAGACTTGGGATTCCATAAGATAGCCATACCTCCGGCCATACCTATGGCATCAATAGCCATAACTTCAGCGCCCCTCCAAAATCTTTGACCGTGCTTCCTCATGGTTTTAGAAGAGCACTTGGTTTCCTACAAAAAAAGCACATCAGGACGCTCCTGCTTCACCTTCCTTGTCAGAGCCCTAATTTTCCTGGGATGATTACACCCCTTAATATTCCAAGTTATAATCTTCATTGGGAAACCTTAGCAGATTCAGAGAAGGCTTCCTTGATCGTGGGATACAGCCCTGATTCCACAAGCTTCACTCCTATTTCTGCAATGCATTGTTTGTTGGATTTTTTGCCTTTCCTGGAGTCCTCGGATGATGATTTCCGCTTGAACCCAGATTGGGACTCAACCCTAATACCCAATTTTGGAGAAGCTTTAGACTTGATAATGGATTCTTGGAGGATTTCAAGCTGCCTGTGGGAAACATAGCCCTTCCCCTTTTTATCGCACTCTTTCTCAATTTCATCCAAATCCAAATCCCCCAGATCCACCTCCTCTTCCCCATTGTCTTCCATCGCATGCAGGGACACCCCTGGAGATGCAACCTGAGAATGATACATAGGTTCAATAGGGGGATCCTCGACCTGAGCATTCTTTCCTTTCAGTATTTTCTCTCCTTTATCATCCACCTCCTCCAGGATCTGAAATGGATTTTGATCTAGGGTTCCATTATCATTCTTTCCTTTCCCTTTCTTCTGGGCCTCCCCAGATTTGCTTCTCCTTCTGCTTTTGACCTGGGAGAAACCCTCCTTATCCTTGATTCCCACCAAATCAGAGGTCGAGGGGGCACTGGAGAAGATATCCAAGGACAATTCCTACCAAAATGGCCATATTCATGGCACGATTTGCATTGAAATGGTAATTGCTCATAATAAATTGGTTGAATCCACTCCTCATCTTTGTAGCTCAGCTTGATTGCTTTGGGTAATTCTTTATATAGATCCATGTACACACAGATCCGGGCACAGACTGTATACCTCTACCTCTTGGTTTGTTATATCACTTTAACAAATTCACCAAGTGAGTTTCCTATGTCCTGTAAAATCTCCAGATCCCAAAATTCACATGCCAACGAATAGAGTCTGATCCATACTGGGGAAATCTTTACATCCTCCTTGTTAGGGTTAAAATGTTCCTTCCATGGTTTGAGATACAGGCCAGTTGAGAAGAAAAATTAGGGGCCTCCCTCAAGAATTCTATCCCAATCTTCCACACTGAAGAAAATTATGGTGAAGAAACCCTTGGCTCCAAACTGTAGCTAACAAGATCTCGCTCTCTGGGCCATATCCCAATAAATTTTCCAATTAGGGCCTTTTCCTTCCATTGTTCTACTTTGTCTCGAACCTTTTCTGCCTGAACCATGATGGATGGGATGGCTGAGGATTTGAGGAGACATCCACCAGGACCCATCCACCTTTTCACCCCACTGTCTCCATCGTCAGCATTTGGCACCCTTGATGCAATCTCCGCCTCCGCGTTCTTGAAACCCTTTGAGGTCCCCTCCAACGGCAGCCCCTCACTCAACTTCTGGGGAGCAGGCATGCCTGCAACCCCACCTGACACCCTACGCTGAACAGTAGAGGAAGGTTGGTGCACAAACCTCTCTGCCAATCTTCAGTACCCTCACGCCCTCCGATTCTTGCATAGGTCTATTATTGGAAGGGGTGGTTAAACACATTATCTAACTCTTTTATATGATGTTAAATTATTGTTACTGATCTTTATTTTATGTTTTTTGAAAGTTATGTTTATATTAAAAAATGTTTTATAGTTTATATGTTCTCAATTCTCTATGCCAAAATGATTGATTAATATTTTATTCGCTAAAGATCATGGTTATAAATTTAGTATTATTATGTGATATGTTTTGATAATTTCAATAATGTGTTTATGGTCTCGTTTATTTTAATGGGCCACTTTAGATTGAATTATGAAATCAATTTAATTTGTTTTCTTTATAAGTTAGCAAATTGAAATAATAATATTTCATGGATTGTTATTGAATATTTGATTTCTTAATATAATGTTAAATAAGTATAATTTGATTACTTTAATTTGTAATGTAATTAAAATTTTTAATTTTTAATTTGATTTATTGACTAAATGTATTTACTGGGTTGTTATTGAAAATATGAATTTTTAATATAATGTTAAATAAGTATAATTTGATTAGTTAAATGTATAATGATAATTGAAAACTTAATTTTTTAATATAGTGTTAAATTAATATAATTTGTACTAGATTTGGGTTTGGTATTAGGTTTTATACTTGTATATCATGGTTAGGTTTTATTTTATTTTTCTTGATTGGTTGTGATAATATTTCTTTCATTTCATTCCCATCATAAAAATGGATTTTCTTTATTATTTTATGCATTTAAATTGTTTATACTTAAATTGAATAAATATATAATAAATTTTTAAATATATTTATTAAAATTTCAATTGCATTTTCTGTTCTTTAGTATGATATTAAATTGTAACTGTAAGTAATATTTGGTTGCCTTTATTGCATTAAGGATTAATGTTATGTTGTGGATACTATTTCATTTAAAAGTGTAAAATATGTACCCACGATCCCAACACAATGCTCTTCCACTCATCATCGAGTAGCCGCCACTAAAACCTGGGATCTCCTTCCTCGAATAAGTCCTCATACTCCATGGCCCCACTTAATATGGACCTAGTATTCATATTTCACTTGTCACAGGTTTTGTTCCCAATCACAACCACAAATTAAATTCTCTGCACAAAATATGGTTACATTTTAAAAAGAGGAAGACACTCTAGAGGACAAAACCATATACCCCATACAGAATCACAACTTCATCCACAAAGAGTAAACTGAGATGCATGATTTCATCGATATAAATATTAGACAAATATGAATTAATCACTACGACAATCTGAACGAAAAGTGTGGAAGACAATAATAATAACAATATTTTTCAAGATGTATGAATTAATCTAATAGGTTGAATTTCAAATCTATCCTCCTTCCCATGTCTCTTCCTAGGTTTTACAAAAGCTCTAGACATAACTTAGGCAGGTAGAAACCAAGTGCTATGCCTTACTTCTCCCAAGAGATCCAATATGACAAATAGGGGGAGAGAATCATTTGGAGTTGTGAATGTAGAATCCCTGACCTCCCACCTCCAATAGTATTTGTATCCACATAGACCTTAATATCTCCTAAAATTCCAATTCTCCCAACTTTGAAATCCAATAACAATAACAAGAACTTTCAAGAAATATGAAGTAACCCAACAAGTTGAATTTTGGACTATGTGCTCAGACTGGATTTACTACCTATATATTTTCATAATTCATAAGTAACTAGCCTTCTAAGTCAACCATTAAATTGCCAATCTACAGTAACTCTAATAGAAAAAATATAGCATTATTTTAGATCATATTTTCCATATTAAATATCATCCATATATCACATGGATGTGATGGAATATTTAAAACCCATCCATGTCATTTAATACCTTAGGTTAGCATTATTGATCATTTTTTATTAATTCATAGGTGTTAGACTAGGTAGTTGGCTAAAATACACATTATGTGGACCACAAGAATCCCAGACTCACCTGGGCATATTTCTGAATATTATGGATAATATTTGTTTTGATTCTGGCTGATTTTATCCAATCCTGGAATAGAAAGGTGCCTTAATGCTTTTTACTAATTTTTACCACTTTTTGGTGAAAGGTGAAAGCTAGTTGACTAGTCTTAGTTGTTTTTTGGCCAACTCATCCTCCATGACGTTTCTGCCTGATAAATTCTGGATTTAGCATGATTTTCCATCCTACATCACCATTGGATAACTACTTCATAAATTCGTGAGCCTTAGAGGTGACTTGGAGAGCACACTTTCCACCTAGGGGTGTTTTGCATATTTTTAGTAAGCCTTCTTTTGTGAGGATTCGAATGGGAACCTTTTGCATTTGAATATATGATGTAATGTTATATATTTTCAGCCACTTAATTTCCCAAGGTTGGATGATGTAAATTTATTCAATAGAGAAATGTTGTTTGCATCATACTTGACTGTTTTTCAGTGTTCTTGACTAGTTGTGTGAGATAATGTGTGATAGGATGAAATTTCTTGATTAGAGCTTGGTGTGATATAAATTTCACATGTTATCAGATCTATTAAGCTATTATTTTCTCCTTTTATTGTCTTGGAGGATCCAACTAGTCTCAAGAATGGCGCATTCATTCAATCAGGGGGCTCAACTGAGCAACTAGAGGCGCACCCAAATCACTCCAAAAGATATTTTAGAGCTTACATGGATCATTCACATCATATAATACTCACTCCATTCAATTATTTTGACTGGAAAGTGAAAATGGAGATCATGTTGAGGAGCAAAGGCCTTTACAGAGTGACTATGGCAACTAAAACTAAGCCTACCTCAGTAATTGAGAAGGAAAAGTGGCACAAAAGAAGAGATGAATCCTATGGCCTCTTGTGTATCAACACATACATGGCTCTTCTATTCCATCTGGATGGTCTTACCAATCCAAGTGAAGTTTTGGAGAAGGTCCAAGACCTGTTTGGAAAGACAGATAAATTGAGAGGTCAACAACTGGATAATGAACTAGTTTCACTGAGTCCAAATAATTTCGAGAACCTTCAATACTTCTTCTCAAATTTCAAGTCAATTTTTCTTTAATTGAATAAATGTGGAATTGATAAAAAATATGAGCAATTGATCTTGGCCATTCTCTCTAGGATTGGCCTAGATTATTCAGTTCAAAGCCTTAGTTGAGAACCATTCCGGTATACATATCAAGATCCTTAGATCTGATAATGGTGGGGATATATTAAATTTGAGTTTCAGCAGTTCTGTGCCTCTTCTGGCATACAATTGCAACACACTGTTCCCTACACACCTCAATAGAATGGTGTTGATGAGAGGAAGAACAGATCTCTCAAGGATATGGCCACATGCATGCTTGAGGCCAAGTGTTTGTCTCCAATACTTTGGGAAGAGGCAATAAATTGTGCAGAATACATACAAAATAGAGTGCCTAACAAATCATTAAAAGGAATCACTCTATTTGAACCTTGGACTGGGAACAAACCTGATGTTTCTCATTTCAATAATTTTTGGCTCCAAGGTTTGGGATAGAATACCACTTGAGAAGAGGAGAGCCATGCAGCCCCAAATCCAACCATGTCTTTTTGTTGGCTATTTGGAATACTCCAAGGGATACAAGTTGTTGAGCATCACCTGTCAAAAATACTTCATTGAGAGGAGTGTTCAATTTGAAGAATAGCCCTCGCAAAGTGTTGAAATTGGAAAACCCTCCACACCACCACCTGGAAGTGTAAGTGATGTTCCTTTTGAATTTTCTGATTTTTATATTTCTGATGATGAATACCATATTATTATAGATCCAAATTCACTAACAAGGCCTATGTGGGCTGCTAAGACTCTTCAAGCAGCTGGTGAACTTGTGGGAAATCCTCGGGATACTAGGAGGACTAGATCACAATTTGAGAATGCTCTCAATGTGAATGATCCTTATATATTTGAGAGATGTTTTCTGATAGTTGATTCTAATCCTCAGACATTTTAGGAAGCCTCACATGAACCAATATCTCAGGATTCCATGGATGAGGAGTTTGATTCACTGCAAAAGAATGAGACATGGGATCTAGTGAAACTCCCCCTACGTAGAAAATTGGTAATATGTAAGTGGATATTCAAGAATACATGTGCAGTTTATGGTGCAGTAGTGAAATATAAGGCTAGGCTAGTGGCAGAGGGCTTCTCCCAAGTCCATGGACTTTACTACAATGAGACTTTTTCACTAGTTCTCGCAATTTCTACATCCAAGCATTGGGAAGTGCGTCACATGGATGTCAAGAGTGCCTTCCTCCATGGATATATTGAGGAATAAATATATATACAGCATCGAGAAGGTTATACATCAGATCCTAAATATGTGTTCAGGTTGAAGAAGTCCTTATATGGGCTTAAGCAAGCCCCCAGGGCTTGGTATGCAAAAATGGACAACTTTCTCTTGTCGCAATCTTTTGCTAGATGCAAATCTGATCCAAATGTTTACATGAAGTTGATTGATGACTAAATATTTATGATTGTGTTATATGTTGATGACCTACAAATAACAGGTAGCTCTACAGATCAAATAGCTTCATTGAAGACATCTTTGCATCAAGCTTTTTCCATGACTGACTTAGGAATTCTTAAGCAATTTTTGGGGCTTCAGATTTCAAAAACTGAGAATGGAAATAGGGTATCCCGGTACAAATATGTATCTGACCTGATAAAGAAGTTCAATATTTCTGATTGCAATCCTTCAAAGACTCCCTTCCTTTCAGAAGCTAGACTTGAAGAAGCAGATTCTACACCGTTGGTGGACAAAACCTTGTATAGACAGCTAGTTGGCAGCTGACTGTACTCGACTTATACTTGACCTGATATTGCATATGCAGTGAGTGTGGACTCAAGATAAATGGAGCAGCCACATGAGATTCATTTGACAGTTTCAAAAATAATCTTTCATTATGTGCAAGGCACCAAGTCTGATGGGATTCACTATGTTGTTGAGTCTAGCCTAGGTCTTCTTGGATTTATCGACTCAGATTGGGATGGTGATAGCCTTGATCAAAAGTCCAATTTTGGATTTGTTTTCATGCTTGGAGGAGGTCTTGTTTTCTGGTCCAGTAAGAAACAAAGTGAAATTGCACTATCTTCGGCAGAGGCCAAGTACAGAGGAGCAGTGAATGCTGCCACTCAGTGCATGTGGCTATAGGGTATTCTTTTAGAGTTTGGGATTTACTTTAGCACTACCACAGTCATCTTTTGTGACAACCAGAGTGCTACAAGGGTATAAACTGATCCAGTACAAAGGAAAAGAACCAAGCATATAGAGATCCATATGCACTATATCATGAGTTTAGTGCATGATCACATCATTGATCTGCAATATTTCCCATCTACTGAGCAAATTGCAGACATCTTCACCAAAGATTTTACTAAGAATACTTTTAGTTATTTGAGGTCACTGCTTGTGATGGTTGAACATGTGGTCGAGTGAAATATTTATCAACAATATTTCAATTTTGATTATGTCCATTTTTTAGGGGAGGTTTTTCCCGTGAGTTTTTCCTTCTTTCTTTGTTTTGTGGACAAGGCAATATGTTAAAAGGTGACCATGCCTAGTTGTTGGGCCCTATTTATTTATGATATTTAGCACTTAAATTCAGGATTAAGGGGGGATTTTGGAATATTTAAAACCCATCCATGTCATTTAATACCTTAGTATATCATTATTGATCATTTTTTATTAATTCCTATGTGTTAGACTAGGTAGTTGGCTAAAATACACATTTTGTGGACCACAAGTCATCATTGTGTGGACCACAAGAATCCTAGACTCACCTGAGAGAATTTCTGAATATTATGGATAGGATTTGTTTTGATTCTGGTTGATTTTACCCAATCATGGAATAGAAAGGCACCTTACTTCTTTTTACTAATTTTTACCACTTTTTGGTGAAAGGTGAATGCTAGTTGACTAGTCTTAGCTATTTTTGGACAACTAATCCTCCATGACGTTTCCTCAGTCCAAATTATGGATTTAGAATAATTTTCCATCCTTCATCACCATCTGATCACTATTTCGGAAATTCGTGAGCCTTAGAGGTGACTTGGAGAGCACACTTTACACCTAGGGGGGTTTTGCATATTTTTAGGAAGCCTGCTTTTGTGAGGATTGGAAAGGAAAAATTTTGCATTCGAATATATGATGTAATTTTATATATTTTTAGCCACTTAATTTCCCAAGGTTGGCTGATGTGAATTTATTCAATAGGTAAATTCTGTTTGCATCATACTAGACTGTTTTTCAGTGTTCTTGACTAGTTGTGTGAGATAATGTGTGAGAGGATGAAATTTATTAATAAAATCTTAGTGTGATTTAAATTTCACAGGATGATATGATCGGGAACATCCATACATGGCCATATGGACTTTCCTAAAAGAATACATCCTAATATTTATAATTTTGTAAACAAAGTAGCCAACAACCGTTAGTCTAACACATCAACATACCTCTTCTGTGAGCTGCCAACTTATCAACAATGGGTTAGAAAATCACCATGACCATATATACAAATCAAAAAACATATAATGATATATATATATATCATCCTCTAGGAGAACATATATAACATCATACATAAATTATATAAATAACATAAATACTTATCTTTTATAAGGGTGCAACTGGAATAAACTGGAAAACTTTCCTCCCAACCATAGACACTATCAAGTGAAACTACTTGTGCAGGTCACTCCCAAGATGAGGTATTCCAATTCACACAAAAGGGTCTCTTATAAGTTGATCCCTAATGATAAGACTTGTAACACATGATTTCCCTTCTTCTTCAAGACAAAACGTGATCACTAACCCCTCTTTCTTAGGATTATACCCCCTCTCCTGAAAGACAAGATTATGATCACAAAAATTTCTTTCTTGGGATTATAATCACACTCCTGAAATAAAAGCTATGGAAAATGTGGTCTCCTTCAGAAGGTCATACCACCTCTCATAGAGAACCACTTACCACAATTAAAACTCTCTTGTACAAGATTATACTCCCTCTCCTACAATATGAGCACACCAACTAGGTCACCTATTGAGGATTGTCCCCCTATCTTGCTGGGCATAGCACATCCAATTAAGGAAATACTTGCATAGGATTGTCACCCTCTCCTGCTAGAAAAATTTATAGTGAAGTTACTCTCCTCAGCCTGTCATAAGACTTATTAACCATTTGAACCCATACTAGGGAATTCGAATACAATCAAGTATAGATCTTGCTTGTTGATCTTCCAGGTGAAAATTACACAATTCAAACCCCTACTAGATCATTCAAATTCATTGGATTATGGATCTCCAATACTTACCAACTTTTCCTCACAGTATCTCCATAACCTGCAAGACAAACTGGTGCAAAATGTGTGCAAAATCCTATGCCAAATCCATAGTTGGATTTCACAATTTTTGTCCGAGCCTCATTTGCTCTCTCAAAATACTCCACAATCAATGAAATAATAAACTCTTGATCAATTCGAATACCTCTATACCAATTCAAATTGCCTCCAAGATATTAACTACACACTACTAAGAAACAACTCTCAATCACAGAGTGCTCCTCAAAACCACTAAATGAGCCATTCAAGTTCTCAACATAGTAACTTGAATCCAATGAGACCAACTCTAAACCACTAGAAAAAAAAATCCCAGTATCTAGCTAAATCTAATTTATCAACAATTATTCAAACTCGCTATAATTGACTTTGAATTACCCTTTAATTACTCCCCATGCATGAAGGAAACTCGAATTACACATACGGACTCAAATTTCCTTGAAAAAACCTCCATTCACCTAGGATAATTTGAATTGACCCTAGAGATACTCAAATTAAGTTAGGATGACTCGAATTTATCCGATTAACACAATATTAACTGAAAAATAACTTAATTGAACTCAATTAAACTGAAAATAACTCAATTTAATTGAAATTAATTGACATTAACTCAATTTAACTGAAATTAACTCAATATTAACTCACAATAACTCAATTAAACTCAATTAAACAAAATCTAAATGTAATTTAACTGAAATTAACTCAATTTAACTAAAAAATACTCAAATTGACTAAACCTAACTTAAAATTAGCCAAATAGGCACACACGACAAGAGTGTAGTTAAAGTGGGCCCCATTATTATCTAGATAAGTAATATTCTCTCTAGTTAGGGCACAATCATTCATGCAAAACAGTAACTATAAAAAATAGTACCACCATGGTCCATTAACATCAAAATTATGAATACTAGAGTACTGTCAGGGGGAGCTACAACTCCTAACCCCAACCCCTTCTCATGTGGAATCCCGAGACCCTCCAGCAATGCTTTTTTCCATGTTGTGCCATTATTTTAGTTATAGGTAGATAATAATGATAATAATATAATGATAAATCATTTCAACAATAATCATCATAATATTCATGTTTCATGGTCTAGGCACCTAGAATATGCCACGATAAAAGAAAATAACCAAAATCATAGGTGTTCGAGACTTGCCTTCAAGATGTTACCTATAGGATGCTTTAGATCAAAGGTTTGGGCTTCTCAGAACTATTACATTAAGTGCAAGTGACATAGACTACTCAAAATTGCTTTGAAGTTTCATAATAGCCTAGAAAAACCTTTATTCTTTAATTGTAGGTGATTGTTAGACTACTCATAATTGCTTTGAAGTGTCATAACAACCTAGAACAACCTCACTTTTGAACTAGGGAAAACCCATGCTAAAATGGGTGTAACACTAGGTATCGCATTCCATCTTATTAGTGTTCATGTTCATCTCTCTTGTTGTCCTTGATTGGAGAGTAATATGTCACCTCATAAGGCCATTCTGAGTTAACCATTATATTAATTTGTACATACTCATACTAAATAAAGAGATTCGGACATGATAGTTATAACCGTAACTTCAACACCCCCAATGACATATCCATTCTTAAATAATAGGATCAATTTCTAGTTATCTTTCCCTGGGATGATTTTTCACCTTCCTAGGATGACCTTTTATGTTTCTCTTTATGGAACTAAACAATTCTAAAGAATACCAATGAGTGTTAATTTCGTCTTGCTTTTATATTACTTCACATGACCATCAAAATTTTCAATAGAGTTTTGGTCATAACATTTTTTGTGTGTGGATCATTAAGTTTCAAGACCAATGTATGCATAAAATTCAATTGAGATTGGATTGTTGATACGGAAATTGTAATTTGAGGTTGCAAAAGAATTGTACTTGAAATGTCTTTAAAAATACCTTGAAAAATTTATATGATATGCGACCCCATATTCTCTTTTGCACTTTCATATTTCTTACACATTCTAAAAATTCAACGGATAGGATTTTTCTATATTCCTGGGAATATGGTTCAATTGGATCAATGTTACATATATAGAATCACTTTGACTAAACAATCTACAAAAATAGTGATTGTCATTCTCTATTGTAAGGTTTCTTCCATTACTCAACTTGAGTTACTTATGGTTTTCAAATTAAGTCGTAGTATCCTCATATCCCAAGTTTAATGGGTGATTTTTAGACCATTCTCAATAACAGGGTTTGCTACATTATTCAACTTGAGTTATTGTGTTCTTTAAATCGATCCATACTAATTTTTATAGTAATTGGGTGGTTTTCCATTGAAGACATGTCTTCCTTTGCACCTCGAGATAACTCTTTGTATGAAATTTGAAGAATTGCAAGTTTTTTGTTTTACTCCCTTGTCATATTCTGAGCATTTTAGGAGATCATACCAAGGAAGAACAAAAATTATTCTCTTCTTTGAGATTTCCCTTTGAAATCCAGAGCAATATTCTTGAGAATCCCTTTTCTAGGGTGTTCTTCTATGCACATCCAAACAATCACCATAACCTTCCTACCCATTTCTTTTAAAATGAAAATCCCAGACACTTACAATATATTCAAAAGCATCTTGGTATCATAGATATAGAGCAAGGTAGCATGGCAATTTTTATAATGACTTGATTTAGTTGCATCAATATTGAGTACTTTGTATCTTTTCTTCGATTTAGGCATTTTCATACATGGGAAATGATGAAAATGGATGATAAGGATGGTAAAATGACAAGGAGTGAAATATGCTTAAGTGAAATATCTGAAATGTCATCGAATGAGTGTGAGACCTACTTAAATAACTAGGGATACTGCTTAAACTATAAGTGATACAATTATCTAAGGGAAATTTATGATTGAACCATGATACATCTTAGCAATCAACAACAATTTTAAGTGTTATGAGCCACCATAGACCACAAAAGTGACCCCCCCCATGGTCTTCTCCCACACAAAATAAATCCATGTTTCAATGATGGTGATTAATTCACATAAATGGACCAATTGATACAATATACACCAAGAACACTAGTGCAGAAGAATCATATGAGCATGTTGGAAAGGTCTCTGTAAAAAAATCTATGGGAAATCCTGATATATCCTTTCTTTCACAATAGTTTGTGATGGAAATTTCAAACAAATGAATCATCATGTGACCACCACAAATCAAGTGGTAACAAACACCTAACCCAATTTACCAATATATTTATGTTATAACACTATTGAAGAAGAACCTCTATATTTTCTTATAATTGAAACTTCACTCTTTGGCCTAAGCATATGGCATGCATATTCAATATTGTAAAAAATTGCAGTGTCAATCTTGCATGACCAACATGTAGTCCAATCAGATTTAATCCAATACAATAGTGATGGAATTGCCTTTATTCCTTAAACCAGAAAAGCTTGGTTCTTCCGGGCCCATATGCTATGTTCACGCAGGTTTTACTTTACTAAATTTAAACTGAAGATCTTAAACACGGTACAATTGGGCCTTCAGAGCAAGGATAGAACTATGGGAACACTAAATAAATTGATATGAGGGATTAATTAGCCAAAGTTAGCATATTTTTCATCAAACACTGAATTATGGTAGGAGCATTGTTAATATCAACCTATGCTCTCTATTTTTTTTTATTGTTAATTCTTGATGGTTCATAAGTTATAACATTCTACTCCCTCAAAGTTGTCTACCCTTGATACTTGAAATTTGTTCTTGATGGTAGGATTCCATATATAACATCATGTAAAAACAAAACTTGTTTTATAAAACTTCTTTGTCTAGATTTTACCTCAACCTTTTATTCCCTATCTTAGGCAATTTGTGTGGGTTTCTCAAGATTGGCCATATTTCAGTGAGATGAGTATTGTCATCATTCACATGTCTCATTTCTGGTAGTCTTTGTGGAAAAATGTTAGGAAATCCATATATAAGATGCTTAGTTGTATCGCCTTCTAAACATATACACAACATATTGTTTAATTTAACCATTTATAGCTGTATCCATTCTTCAAACTATCACATGAGAGGTTCAAAACATTTATAATTTCTTAATTCAACCCATTTCATGCTATTCTTGTATTTGTATGCTGATATTTTATTCTTTCCCATGTACCCTTTTAGTATACTATTCTCATTGCAATTGCATCCGATCTAAATTTTGAGTATATATAAACTATTATTTTTATTTTGTTATAGCATTCTCATCCTTGAGTACTCAAGCGATTTTATTCTCATTTTATTGTATCTATCCTAGAAATATATTCCTCCTCTTTAATTTCTATCAGTCATTTAATCAAAATACCAGTCAACCTCTAGCATTATGCCATACATTTTCTTACAACATAGGTTATTCTTGATGATTTTTGGCTAACAATTGGTAGATATATGATTCTATGGAAATACTTTAGATGCTCTCTTAAAACTAAAATTCCTTATTGAGCATTGTATTTTGGAAGAGGATGGGTTTTGTCTCACCTCCATGTTATAACTCAGATTTTCAAATATAATTCAACACTGCAAATTACAAAAAACAAAACTAAGTGATTTTATGACCTTGCAACTATCGACTTTCATTGAATTCTTTAGGTCCATTGATTCTAAGAATATACTTAAACATTACATATATACACAATTTTGAATCCGTTTTAACTTTTGATAGTTACCTTATGGTGCTTTTTCTTGGATCTTGAGTACCAAATTAAAGGGAATGAACATCTTAAACATTGAATTGGTAATAAAATTTTTTACTAGAGGACTGGTTCAACTTAAGTTATTTCAATATCTTTTGTCTGAGTAGGCATAAGGCATGATTGAGTTAATGTGTATGTCCAATATATGAAATTGTTGCACTGTGTTTTTTTTTTTCGGAGGCTACAACCAATGTTTTAAAACTTGGAACCACACTTTTAACTAGTTGAGAGTCAACTTGGACTTGAACTGAAACTGACAATGACTCTGCGCAGTTTGATTTCAATGACTCGGAGTATTAAAAATACATAAAATTTTGCAATTTTAATGAAACAAATAATAATTAACATCCCAATGTATGATTCCAAATGATTAGAGACAAAATATGCAAAGTCTACTCATATGTATATTCCATCAACCATGTGAAAACAATTTCTGCCAGACTACAAATATATTCTACTGAATAATGGAAAAATATACAAATTGTGAAAAACATCTCTTGTAGACTACAAACATATTATGGTTTCCAACATGCTTCCAGACCCAGTAGTTTCCAGACACCTATTAGGCCCTGAGTAGTTTATATCATTTTTTCTCTACTTTTCTTTCCCAGAATTTTTGCTCTATAACCCAAAAGAAACATGTACAAAAACTGCTACAGAGATCTAATTACTGCCTAGGAGTTATTGTACAAGTTTGATTCTATTTTGCAGGGCATGAATTCGCATTACAATGAGTTGATTTTGAGTTATTAGATTTGGGGTTAAGCAATCTATGTTTGATTTTTTATAGAATAGGTCTGATTGGGTGTTGAGTTATGTTCTAAAAGAACTAAATGGTGTACCCAAAACCTGCGTTCAAAAGTATTATAAAATTCCTTCAACACTGCTATGAGAGATTTAATTTTTGCATAACAGTTATTGCAGAAACATAGTTTTGTGTTAGAAAGGTTTGATTTTGAATTATAGAGGGTTGATTTTGATAAATAGGTTATAGTTATATTGAGATTATGGATTTGAAAGATGATACTAGAAACTAGATAGATTTTACTTGAAAATTTTGGTTCCATTTCTTGACACTTTCTTATGCTGACTACCCCAATGTTTCCAATACTATTGGACCCTAGGGATAACTATTTCTAGAAATGTATTTCCTAATTATAGTTGAAAATACACACCAAATCCCAAATTCATTTAACCTCTTGCATGCATTCAAATCTAAATAATGATTATAAATGATTTATTTCTTTATTTCCCTTGATTGTTCATGCTCTATCATTGAAGCTTCAACCAACACTCTCATACATACCATGTGTGGTATATATATATGTGATTCTTCCTTGGATAATTTGTTTAGGTACATGACCTCAATCAATCCATAGTTTTGAATTTTTCTTACTAAGGTAAATGATGGGCACTAAAACACTCCCTTAGTTTTATTTCCTTCCTAACCAATTGATTAATCCTTAGATTGACTTTTCCAGTAGAATTTTTACCTTCATTGGTGATATTTAGCTATGGTGATTTGGTGGTTGAAAATACCTTTTCTCAACACGTGTATACCATCCATATAATTATTGACTTCATTATTTATAATATTATATCATAGTGGACTATGTTCTTGATGGCATAAAGTGCAAGCCATGATGAGATGAGGATTGCATCGTCCATATCATCAAAACGATTTGTAATGTTTTGTCATAAGTATTATCATATTTGAGAGAAGAATAGACATTAAAAAAAGGTATCCTTTCATTTCATCCTCTCGAACATCAATGGAATGGGAAACCATGATAGATCCCACTATCCCATTGCATCCTTGCTTAGGTAGATGATCTACAACTTGGTTGTGTTCCATCATTATATGACAATGCCAGAGCTTCTATAAACTTGCAGCCTTGGATCATACATTGGAATAGGGGATGTGAATTATCATTTGGGGACATTATATGATAAGACCACCAAATATGGAAAAATGTTTTAAGATTCAATATGCTAAGACAGAAAATATCAGCATTGCATTTCATTTCACAAGAATAGCATATACAGGATCACTGAAGAAACAACAAGCACAACATAAACACAAGAGACACAGATTTATCCTAGGAAACCCTCATGGGGTAGAAAACCCAGCGAAGATTCCTCAATATAGATGATCATCAAATACAAAGATGTAAACCAAAGACATGAGCTCCTCCTCCTCCATAGCAGACCTCTCTCACACAAGTGTGCCACTCACAAGTGAATGAATGAGTGAGTTAAGTGAGGAACATCCTCCTCTACATATACTTTTTCCCTGACTGACTTTTACGCAAGCTAGGTCGGCCCCAACTTAATTACTAGGCTAAACACCCCATTACAACTGACTGAGCCGACCCCTCTAGGGTGGCCTAATAACCCTTTGACCCACATAACACATACAGGGCCAACCCCCACTAGGGAATTCTAATAACCTAAGTTACCACAATCCAATGGAGGAATACACATCTCCGGATATACAATAAGATCTTCACAGAGGAATGAAACATCTCCTAAATAATAAAGTACAAATATAATATTCTTAGAAGTTACAATATCTCAACACTCCCCCTTAATGAGAAGGATATTATAACAACACCTACAGGAGCAAGGACTCATCAACATCATACATGATACATATATAAATCATTGGAAGCTTTCTCAACATCATCAGTAACTCAACCAGTTACTGGAGTATATTCAAGATCTTCAATACTGGAACATCAACATCTTCAGTACCGAATATTCTACAGCACTTGAACAGCTGCAGCAATATCATCATCTGGATCCTCATGATCAACAGCATCGTTGTCACACGATCATCAACATCGTCATCATCGTCATCATATGATCATCAGCATCGTCATCATATGATAATCAGCATCGTCATCATATGATCATCAGCATCGTCATCACATCATCTCAATCTACAGCATCTTGATCATCATCTGGATCTACATCATCTGGATCATCATCTTGATCTACAACATCTGGATCATCATCGTAGCATACTCTACAATACACACGATCCAATTACATGATGATCAATCCAGCTCTCTTTAGGACATAGGTCCATGGATGATACAATCCAAATCAAGTTCTAGGATGATCAATCCTTATGTCTTTAAGACAAGTCTCATGTCTAGGGACGATGCAATCCCGATCAACTTCCAGGAGGATCATTCCTTATCACTTTAAGACAAGTCTCATGTCTAGGGACGATGCAATCCCAATCAACTTCTAAGAGGATCATTCCTTATCACTTTAAGACAAGTCTCATGTCTAGGGACGATGCAATCCCGATCAAATTCTAGGAGGATCATTCCTTATCACTTTAAGACAAGTCTCATGTCTAGGGATGATGCAATCCCATCATGTACATTTTGAACCAAAGGCTCACGGATGATGCAGTCCTCTCACGTACCTTTTGAACCCAGTTCACGGACGATGTAGTCTTGTCACATACCTTTTGAACCCAGTTCACGGACGATGCAGTCCTCTCACATACCTTTTGAACCCATTTCAGGGACGATGCAGTCCTTTCACATACAATCTGAACCCAGTTCATGGACGATGCAGTCATCTCAAGTACTTTTGAACCCAGTTCATAGATGATGCAATCCTCTCACGTACCTTTTGAACCGAGGTCCAGGGATGATGCAGTCCTATCTTCAATTCTCGGAGACATCTGTCTATGGATCAAGTCTAGGACCGAAGTCCAGGGAAGATACAATCCCCACCTATCCACTCAAGACTTCATTCTAGGAGACATCTGTCTACGGATCAATTCTGGGACAGAAGTTCGGGGAAGATACAATCCCCACCTATCCACTCAGTACTTCATTCTCGGAGACATTTTTCTATGGATCAATTCTGGGACCGAAGTCTGGGGAAGATACAATCCCCACTTGTCCACTCAGGACTTCATTCTCGAAGACATCTGTCTACGGATCAATTCTGGGACCAAAGTCCGGGGAAGATACAATCCCCACTTGTCCACTGAGGACTTCATTCTTGAAGACATATGTCTACGGATCAATTCTAGGATCGAAGTCCAGGGAAGATACAATCCCCACTTGTCCACTCAAGACTTCATTCTTGAAGACAACTGTCTACGGATGATGATGATGTAATCCCCTTTTCAACTTAGACCCTATCTAAGGACCATCCACCAACCTCTCTATCGGCATCACCAACATAGGTACCCTCATAAATACATGTATACATATCATCAATACATGTATCCTCATCGTCGACTTCACTATTGATGCAGGCAATCTCATCATCAGTGTCTACATCACTCCCCCTTTCGAGAAGAGTCCTACCAAGCTTGTCTCAGAAATACTCAAACTTTACTTGAAGTAGAGGTTTGGTTGGTACATTGGTAACTTGTTTACTTGAGGTAGAGGTTTGGTTAGTACATTGGTAACTTGTTTACTTGAGGTAGAGGTTTGGTTAGTACATTGATAACTTGTTTACTTGAGGTAGAGGTTTGGTTAGTACATCGACAACTTGTTACAAATTCAAACTTTATCGTTCCTTTCTGCACCATATCTTGTATATAGAAATGTCATATCTCTATGTGATTTGACTTATCATGGAACACTGGATTCTCTGCCATCTTGATACAACTTTGTCTATCACATAGGATCACAGTTGAGTCTATTTCTAATTCAAACAATCCTGAAGCCATACTACTTCACAACTAGTAGAACAAGCAGCCATATATTCCGCTTGTGCTGAGAGCCACACTAGACTGCTTCTTGCTGAACCACAAGATCATGGTTGATCCAAGACAATAACATCCTCTTGATGTGCTCTTCCTGTCTGATACACTTTCTTCCCAATCAGCATCTGAGTAGCCATACAATTTGAAGTCATGATCTCCAAAATAATATAGACCAAAGTCTATCGTACCCTTCAGGTATCTCATCACATGCTTTGCAGCTATCAGGTGAACTTGTCTAGGTTCCACTGGATACTGTCTTAAGGTGTTTCACAGCAAAGCATATGTCTGGCCTAGTATATGTCAAATACATCAATGACCCAATAATATGTCTGTACAGAGTTACATCCACTAACTCTGATGAGTCATCAGCTAACAACTTCAAGTCAGAACCCATGAGAGTGGCCATGGATTCACATTCCAACATATCAATTCTTCTCAATATTTCCACAGCATACTTTCCCGAGATGAGAAAGATTCCTTCTAAGTCTTGCCATACTTCCAGACCTAGGAAGTAAGAGATCTTTCATTTTCATTTCTGCAGCCATCTTCTTCTTTCATGTCATGATCTGTTTGTAAAAATAGATCATCCACATACAGTGATAGTATGATAGGTTCATCATTCGTAATAGATCATCTTTACTTTTGGTAAAGCCCAAGCTTATCAAGAAACTGTCAATTCTCCCTTTCAACATCATTCATACTTTGCATTGAGTGATCTTCTACATATCTATCTATGCCATCTCTCATCAGATGGGTCTACTGATGTGAGCCTCAATATCATTCGAACTCTATGGTGAGTTCTTTCTTGCATCCATGTCATCTGTGTATAGAAACCATATTCAACCTTGTAGAAAAGGTTGAGATCCACATCACCAATGGTGATCATTAAGCTCATCAATAGACTATCGATCCTGGGTACCCAAACAGATCTTTCTTCAATTGAATCCTTGATTTGCATTTCTTCTTCAATTATATCATTAAGATAATGGTCTTATCTAGCCATTTGGAGCAAACATCTCATCATGATTCTCTTCCTCTTTCTAAGAGAATCTTCTAGCCACAAGCCTTCTATATTATGTTTGATTTGTAAATCTTCTTGTTGAACATCCATCACTTGTTCGGTGTTCATCATTCTTCATGATCTTTCCTACAAATCAAAATTAAGTACATGATTAGTAATACTTCATAATCATCAAATCATGTTGACATGATAACCTATTATGCATATCGATATGATTTACAAAGTTATGCTACTATCTTGACCAATACTTTGGCACAACACTTTTCCATATCCTGTATGCATACAGTGGCTATCTAGATGCCTTCCATCTCTACCAGAACATACTATCGAGAGTGTGCACAGCTCTCAGCATGTCAACAAAGAGGTTTCATTCTAGAAAAGTAAGAATGGAATGTCTTTCCAACTTACCAATCATATGCATATTAGCAGTATACTGTTCAATGCTATATGAATGTTTACACTCAGCATGATATATTCTAGGAATACAAATATGCATACGACTATTACAAGCAATATCATTTACTATTTCAAATAACAACTCAAATACTTATCTTTTATGTTTGTGTGGTTTCCTCCCACTTGATCTTCTACATGACTTTTGAACTTCTATTCATTCTGTACCACTGTGCATGCTCAAGTGTGCACTAGTGTCATCCTCATGATCTCATACACAAACATACATTCATTAGTATAATCTCAATATTATCAAAACATTATAATTCTAAATAATCTTGAATATGTATAGTCATGATCATAGATAATAAACATTAGTGTTCAAGGTTTCAGGGAAGTCTTCTTTTACTCATGCATATTCTTATTTGATCATAGGACTCTTCTAGTTAGTTAAATCATCAATCAAGATAAGAGACATAATATGCATAAACCTTTGATTGCTTACATTTCTAACTTTATGAATAAGCATAACCAATCATACCAAGTATACTTATATAAGGGATCCTAACACAAGGTAAGATTCTAACTTGATATAGGAAAACATACCTGGATTAGTATACCTGCTTAGTTATGTCTAACATACCTAAACAATATCTTCTTTGTTCTCTTCAATGATTTACAGATGTGCTAGAACCTGCATATCTTATAAGTTAAACATAGTAGAACAAAGTCATACATACCTTGTAAGTAGAGATTCTATATGGTCAAACATTATGGATGAGTCTTTGTCTTCATGTCATCATGGTCATGGAACTTGATTTTTCTTTCTTGATGTACCTGTATCTTGTTAGCAAACAACATAAACCTCATACAACACCACAGTGCATTAGTACAATCATATAGACATAATCAATGAATGTCTTCTACTATTCACATACTTTTACTAGGGTGATAAGACAATTATAGCCTTAATCAAGATTGTACTAATCTAAATAATATGAAGACAAACATATGATGAACTTAATTAAGAATCAAATTTCAAGACATACCTGTATCTCCTTAAGTCATACCTGTCGAGACTCCTTGTAGCCTTCTTATGTAAGGCCTTAGCCTCAAATCCCCCTGAAACTGGATCTGGAGCTTGATTAGGGTTTGTTAGAGAAACCCTAAGAACTCAATCTTTGACTTTGACACTTCTGAATGGATGGAAGGAAGTGTCTTGCTGAGTTGATCAGACTTGCATACTTCAATTTTGAAATCTCCAAAATTTGACCCCTCAAAATTGCCTTTGAAACTTCTGGATCTTCTAGACAGGATCCTGAACTAGGGTTTGCTGGAGCCCACCCTTCTGCCTAATCAAGAGGTTCGATCCAAGGCTCTAAATTCTTATTTTTCTGAGGAACTTCCAGTCGTGGTCATAGACTTCAAAATTTCCAACTTTTGCTGAAGCCCTAATTTTCCATTTTTTTCGATCAAAATCCCAAATTGGGGTTTGATCAAGCTCGGTATTCTACCCAACCAAAAAATTCTATCTTGGTCTCTAAATTTCTATTTTCCTTTGTAGCATTCAGCCATGGACTCCGATTCCAAAAATTCTAACTTTTTTCGAAACCCTAAATTCTGGAAGCCATGAATGAAGGTGCTCCAAAAATAATTCTATTTTGACAGAAATATGTACCTGATTGTTTCTGCTGTAACTCCGATCTTTTAGATCCACGGGGTCTGAAATTTTTTTTTGTGGTATCCTGGCCTATCATTGTTCCATCCCGACAGGTCTTACCTCAATTGGAATTTCTGAGAGAGAGTTATGCCAAGTGTCGCAACGTGACCTGTTTATGGGATAAAACAGGAGAGTGAACTTGTACAGCGTTCCACGTGGCACTGGTTCCACTTTGGCCTCTAAAAAAGTTTCTTGAGATAGTACAGTATGTGTAATACCTTTCACATTTTACTAAATTTCATTTGTAGCTTCCTATCCCAAGTTATGACCTTTTTTCCTAGGTCACCTGATTATGACTGAGATGTGGAAGAGGCAGAAACCCTAACTTGTACTGATCATAACTCACAAAGTACAATGAATATGAGGGTGTCCTTCGGCCTCAAGGTACATGAGGATGTTATATACGACCTGTAAACTTTTAAGATCCTGAACCTTCGCCAAAATGGATTTATAGTGAAAGTTCCATGATGACTGGTTTTTTTCTATATAAAACCCTAACCTTCAAATTGTCGCAAGTGAAGCAAGGGTTGTAAGTGCCATACATTGTCTTCCTTCAGGTTAGCTATGATACCATGTTAAGATTCAATATGCTAAGAAAGAAAATATTAGCATTGCATTTCATTTCAGAACAATAGCATATACAGGATCACTGAAGAAACAAAAAGCACAACATAAACACAAGAGACACAGATTTATCCTGGGAAACCCTCATGGGGTATAAAACCTTGCAAAGCTTCCTCAATATAGATGATCAGCAAATACAAATATGTAAACCAAAGACATGAGCTCCTCCTCCTCCATAGCATACCTCTCTCACACAAGTGCGCCACTCACAAGTGAATGAATGAGTGAGTTAAGTGAGTAACATCCTCCTCTACTTATACTTGTTCCTCGACTGACTTTTACACAAGCTAGGTCGGCACCAACTTAATTACTGGGATAAACACCCCATTACAACTGATTCTTTGACCCACATAACACATACAGGGCTGACCCCCACTAGGGAAGTCTAATAACCCAAGTTACCACAATCCGACGGAGGAATAAACATCTCTGGATATACAATAAGATCTTCACGGAGGAATGAAACATCTCCGGAATAATAAAGTACAAATATAATATTCTTAGAAGTTACAATATCTCAACAAAATGATCCCCATTTAATTAGTTTCTAATCCTAGTCACTTAGAAGCAATTTATCAAGTTGTTGTTAGGAAAACTAGAGAAAAATAATTTTATTATAATGACAAAGAGAGGAAGAAAATCGTGGTTGTATTGATTCATGTAGATGGAAGTTTTGTTGGGAAAGGTGTGGTGTATGAGACATTGCATTTGATTTTTCTTCCTAACTACAACACTAGAGGGACTATTCACATTGTGGTCAATAATCAAGTTGCATTCACAACTATTCCCCAATTTGAAAGGTCTTGACGATATTGTACAGATGTTGTAAAATCCTTTACTTCTCCAAAAATTGGTTCAGTAGGATGCTTTCAAATTAATAGTTGACTTAAAATAGCTCTCTAAAAAACCTTGTATGATTTGAATAACATTGGTTTGAACATCATATCCTTCCTTTTGACTACATGAAAAATCTATTTTGGGAGCTCATTATGAGAATATTAAGTTTACATTTAGCTAGTAGCTGGGAAGCATATTCTCACAAAGCATTTTATCGTTTGTCAATGTAAGCATTGATTAACTTTACATACTTTCCTTCAATAAAACATTATTTTGCATGTTTATGTGAACATTATTTAACTTCACATGCTTGCTTTTAATAAACATTTCATTAATTTTGTTACCTAGTTATTTCTTTCATGAGACATTTAAATTGCAATAATGGTTTTTCTTACCTTTCTTCGTATAAATCAAAGTATAGGAACTTCACATTTTGTATAGGATATGGTTATAAAATGTATTTATTTATGTTATTGTCATAGATACTTTAAATTTCCGTATCTCCTTGTCGATTCGCAAGACTATGATTTTTCACGATATATGTGGAGACTTGGTTGTATGTTTGCAGGGATGGTGAATTACTACAAATCATCTTGCCAGCATTTCTTAACACTCTTTCTCCAATATTTCTAGTGACTCAACTTTTAAGACTTACATGTGTCTTGTGTAGATATTTTAGAAGGAGCCATTCTTATATGGCGATGACAATTATGATCAACATGTTAAGGTTTGCAAAGGTGTGTCAAGTTTACTCTCTTGGAATATTTTTTAAAGATCTTTATTATTTACTATTTTCATTATATTCCTGATTTCCATATACTTTTTGGTTTATATTTTGTATGATGTGTTATGTTTCACCTAAGATCAAAATAACAATATAACTATAAAACAACTTAAGCTGAAACATCAAGCTACCTATAGAACAGAGTCAATTAAATTTTAATGATTTCCTCATGGTTACTATCCTAATATTGAAATGGAGACTTATGTAGTTATATAATTGTAAGGGATTAGATTTACTTATACATATTCATGATAACCAATTTTCATTGATTTTAGACCTTGGGGGGTCGTTTTATACTTATCAATGTACGATATTCCTCAATGCTAACCTCAAAAAATCTAAATTAGTTGAGCTCAAACACTCTCACGAACATGCTACCATATTCGTGTTGAGTTGCTTGATTAATTTGGGATTCACTTCAAACCAAGGTCTCAACGGATTCCTTGGATGAGGATGTCAAGTTCTTATGCATTTGGGCCTATGGTACTGTCCCCTTCCTCACAATAATTGTGGTCCCCTGCCCCTCTTCCCCTCATAGTCATCACAATTCACACTCCATGGGGAGTCTAATGGGGACCCTTTCTTTGTCCTTTTTGAAAACATCTACTTTATTTGTCCTTTTTGAAAACGTCTCCTACGAGTGTGGTCTTGGTAAATTTATTATTTTGGCGACTTCAACGAATGTACTAGGAAGTTACAGGATTATCTACACAACATCACTAACATTATACTATGGATCAAGCCACCCATAGTTTATGGGTCCAAGGAAGCATTTTCTATGGATTGTGGAATCTCACTATATACTTCTCTTGAATTCTTTTACCTTGCTATTATTACTCAAGAGGTTCATCATGCATCTTCCCTAGTGGTGGATCTATTCTGGTGGAGAATATGTTTGATGGGACTGAAGAAGAGAGGGAACAAATTGTAACAGAAAGTTGGGAAAATCTAGAGTAGGCTTTATGGGCATTGTTGGAAACAAATGGTGCAAAATCAACTTTTAAGAAAAACTTAATTTGTTTTCAATTTTATTAAACTTTAAAATAGAGTATCATAGAAATCAAGCAAGCCGCTATTTAGGGATCTGTGATAAACAATTGAAATGAAAACCTATAATATGGTTTGGCTGGAGCGAGTGCCAATGGTTTGGTTAGAAGAATATCTAGCAGATTTTGTTGGTCTATTCAGCAAAATAGTTAGAGTTGTGTGACACAATTCAAATGAAAATATAAAGTTTTATTTGAAGGTGGGGAGGGGAAGCAAGTGCAAAAAACAAATGGGTAGGAAATCTAGCATACTTTGTGTCTTTTCTACACAAGTGGTGCAGAATCAACACCTGAACAAAATCAAATCTTTGTAGATTGTTTTAGCTTCAAATTAGTATATCGAGGGACACATGTGTAGCTAAGGGTTCATAGTCACTTCATGGAAGTTATATCTTTATACCCATGTGAATAACTATTTATGCACCATCATAGGTCCATGTTAAACCCATATCTATTATGCACCAAGAGGGATCCAATGTCATGAGGTGTAAATTTTTTTGAACCTTAAAATTTTTACACATTAAAAAAATGTTTACACCTCAAGAAATTGGATTGAATTCCTCCCACAATGGTTTATATTTTTTTATTTTATGATATAACATGAAAGAATGGGACACCTCGTAGTCTATTATAATAACAGATTTTGTTGAGGTGGGATAACAAAAAACTCTCATGTTTTATGGAAAGATGCGGAAACTCAGTGCCTAAGGTATCCAACTTCCTATTGCTTTCTTTGTCCTTTTTGCAAACATCTCCTACTGTTATTCTTATAGAGTTATTAACCCACATATACCTTAGTTTAAACATTATTTTATTTTTCCTAGGTGTTAGAACTATGTTATTTATTCACCTAGTACATAACTTGGCCCACCTATGTGATAATTATCCATGATAGCACCATCTTTATGCTTTTAAAGCATCTTTTATGGACTAGAGTGCTACTTCTGCTTTATTCCTGTTTTCATCTAGCCTTTGTAAGCTAAGGTGGTTGTATTCCTTCTTTTCACATGGATAAGGATAAGGTAGGGGTGGTAGGGTAACTTAGGCAAGTTTATGAACTTTTGCCTAAACTCCTTCAACCTTTTTCTCTTGAACAACCACTAAGTTGCTTATTTTTTATTACTCATGGCCTACCTAAGCCAACTTAGCTAATTCATGATCATATAGTATGAGTTGGACTTAGTAAGTTGTCTAGATGGGTATTTTTTCTATATCTAAGCCTGCTACATGTGAGCATAACGAATTTCCTCTAAGGCATTCAAATTTCCTCTATGGAATGTATTATTTAATGTAATCTTATTTTTCATTAATAAGATGATGGGTTTTTATCCAATTTATTTATCTTTATCAATTGATTCTACTAATTTTTTCTCTCTTCTATGCATTCTTGTAAAATCATTGTGAGGATTTTTCTGTGAACTAGATATAGACTGTGATCAAATTTTCATATTTCCCTTAGCAAGGTTACTATTTTTGATACTTCAACTAATGTACTAGGAATTTGCAAGATTCAGTACACAACAACATCGACATTGTACTCTACCTTCAAGAGATGGATCTGAATATTGTGGGTTTCCACGAGACTTCAAATGATAGGATCAAGTCACTCATAGTTTATGGGTTATGGGATGCATTTTCTATGGCTTGTGGAATCCCACTATATACTACTCTTGGATTCTCTTACCTTGTTCTACCAACTCAAGAGTTTTAACATGCATCATTTACAGTGGTGGAGCTAGTTTGGTGGATAAAATGTTTGATGGGAGTGGACAAGAGAGGGAAAAAATGTGTAACATAAAGTTGTGAGAGTCCAGAGAAGGCTTTGTCAGTCTCATTGGGGACAAATGCTGCATAATTGGATTCTAGGCAAAAATTAATCTCTTTTGACTTTTATTAAATTTTAAAATAGAGTATCGCAAAAATCAAGTTATCCTTTCTTTAAGGATCTGTGATACACAATTTTTGTTGGAACATAATTCCCATCTAGACCTTGGTTAATAATCCTTGCATAAGGTTCTAAGTGTTTAATGTAAGTTGTTCCACGGTTTAGCTTCATAGTGCCTAGTCTAGGGGGGTTTTCCACATATTAGACTAGTGGTTTGTCATTATAGCCAAGTTTGTCCACAAGTGTGCCCATTTCCTTATTTTTGGGAGTCAAAGGCACCCTATTTATTGCATTTAATGAGGTAGGATCCCCAATAACCTGTTTTATGGGATAAGGTTGGACCAAGGGTGCTAATGCACTATAAATGGTAAAATTGATCATTAATGTCCACTACCAAATCGCTAAACCACCTAATTCATCCTCATAATGATTCCATCCACATTTATTGAATTTCCTAACTTTCTTATAGTCATCATAGGTTCATTGGACCTCATTATGGTGCAATACAGTAGTTACACTTGGCATAATGTCATAGATTGGGGGAGTTACTCCACTATGCCTAACATTAATGTTAGCTACTCAACTGCCTCCGAAGGCTCACGAATTTCTCTCTTGAGAAGATTTATATATTGTACGCATCTTATTGAATAATAAAGAAGTGGATTTTACATTAATTGTGTGTATTTATGTTTCAATATTTCTTCTATTTTATGCTAAACTTTGTGTAAATTCTTTGTGAGGACTAGTCTGTTTCTAGATCTTGGCTTGTAAAATTATTGCATGGCATCAATTCCATATAAATTTCACATGGTATTAGAGCCTAGGTGAGCTGAGCATAGCTACTTCCATTAGTGCACCAAAACCAGTGGAGCAACAACATAAATCCTTGGGGAAATTTCCTTGAAGCCATTGGAGAAATCCTTTGGAGTCTACCCAGGTGTCGTGCGCTCCCTAATGTGCCTATTTTCGAAGTAAGGAGCTCACATTGATCCAAATAGTCTTCTAGTATAAGTTTTTAGATTTGTTTTGCAGGTACAACTTCTGCATGGATTCGAAAGCAATTCCCCTTCTTACTCCATTCACATGCTATTTAGAGCGGAAATTGAAGTTGGTTGCATATCTAAAGAGACAAGGTCTCTATGAGATATTTATTGGAGCTATTGAAGAGACAATATCCTATTAAGAGAAAAATTATTGGCTAAATGATTATGATGGAGCATTTGGAGCAATATGTCTATCAATATCTCCAAGCATGCACTACCTCAATGATATTGTTGAATACCCAAAGGATCTCTAGACCAATTTGGATAGAGACTTTGGAAAGCATGATGAGGAATATTCTATACTTATGGAGAATGCACCTAGAACCTCATCACATGATATACAATCTGATGTCTCTGCCTCAAGAATCTCTTCTGAAGTTGTGCAAGTTGATGAAGATCAAATGGAAGAATCTTCAACTCAAGTTCAAAATGGTGAAAGTCCCCTTGAAGTGACTCTGTCTCTTATTTCTCTAGAAGTCCATCAGAACTCTGATTTCTCATATTCTCATGTAGCTGATCTAAGAGAATCCATTCAAGATTCCTTTGTTCAACAAGAACTCTCTCTGCACTCATTGTTGTCCTCCCATACTTATTCTACTTAGGATTCTCTATTAGTGATTTCTTTAGAAGATAAGCATTGTTCCTATGAGTTTGTTGATCTTAAAGATTGTGATTCCTTCGATATTTTGGAGTCTAAATCATATTATGGAGTTCATTCATTCGCACTCCTTGGTCCCATTCCTCCTCTCACTACCTACATGGTCACATGCATACTTCCTCAAGGTATTGTTGAAGTTGGAGACAACATGTATTTGCTTGGGTTTAAGCCTCAAGCACATAAAGATTCATTTTGTTCGAAGTTCAAGCATTTGGACCATATAAAAGCATTTGGAGCTGATCTCCAAACCTATTTATTCTCTCATGAGTCTTCACATTCGAATTATGACGTTCAATAGTAATTTGTTGCAAAATCAATGCAAACCCTAGAATTTGCATGCAAACCCTAATTGTATGCAAGTTCCTGAAAATGATAATGTGGATATCCGAACAACTTATTCTACTGAGGATTCTCTATTAGTGATTTCTCTAGAAGATAAGCATTGTTCCTATGAGTTTGTTGATCTTAAAGATTATGATTCCTTTGATATTTTGGAGTCTATATCATATTATGTAGTTCATTCATTCACGCTCCTTGGTCCCATGCCTCCTCTCACTTCCTACATGGTCACATGCATACTTCCTCAAGGTATTTTTGAAGTTGGAGACAACATGTATTCGCTTGGGGTTAAGCCTCAAGCACATAAACTGTAAAATTAGTCACAAGAGATCTAATGAACAAGTAAATCAATCACGACAGATGAACATAGAAAATATGGTGTAAAACTGTGCAAAGCATGCATCAGTGCTAAATATCCCAGTAAGGGTGAATGATTACAATAGAATACAGTAACAATGATTGAGCAATTCGAATTGACTAAGAAGGTCATTCAAATCACTGAATGGAGTAGCTTGACTCCAACTAGGAGTCCTCATCATCAATTAGTGGTGGTCATCAATGCACAAGAACCAGTCATCCAGGTGTCAAGCTGAGTCTAACTGAGTGTGTCATGTGTAACTGAAGTGTGTAGCACTGATATAGGGAAGGAGACTCAGTGGAGGGTGCATGGGAGGATTAACTAAAGTTAGAACAAGTCATCTAGTCAATCTGGAGGTCCAATGGAGTGAAATAGTTAGTCAGGAGTGAAACTAGCCCCAAATCAGGGAGAATCGGAGCCAACTGAGTGTAACTGAAGTGGAACTGTAGTGGTAGGTGAAGAAGTGTGCCCTTCTTTGGTAGTAGGTGAGAAGTGGGTGCCTTCCTGACTAGGAGGGCTAAAACTATGAAGTAAGTGGCTCCCGGGTGCTAGAATAAGGTGGGTAAGGTCCTGGAGGCATCACATGGTGACTGGGCTGCATGCAAAATGCATGCAAACCCTAATTGCATGCAAGTTCCTAAAAATGATGATGTGGATATCCGAACAACTTATTCTACTAAGGATTCTCTATTAGTGATTTCTCTAGAAGATAAGCATTGTTCCTATGAGTTTGTTGATCTTAAAGATTGTGATTCCTTCGATATTTTGGAGTCTATATCATATTATGGAGTTCATTCATTCGTGCTCCCTGGTTCCATGCCTTCTCTCACTTCCTACATGGTCACATGCGTACTTCCTCAAGGTATTGTTGAAGTTGGAGACAACATGTATTCGCTTGGGTTTAAGCCTCAAGCACATAAAGATTCATTTTGTTCGAAGTTCAAGCATTTGGACCATATACAAGCATTTGGAGTTGATCTCCAAACCTATTTATTCTCTCATGAGTCTTCACATTCGAATTATGACGTTGAATAGTAATTTGTTGTAGCTCCTTCACACTCAGAGTCTCTCATTGGTTTGCAATTTGGTGTGACATCTGATGCTATGGAGGATGAATTTTAGTATGGATTTGTTGCATTCGCTCTCACTATCATGCTTCCTATCCACTTAATGATTATGATTGGCACTTGTTCTCAGAGTTGCACAGAAGATGGAGGACACTATCATTCACTTGGGATTGATTCTAAAGCTCATCAAGTCTCATTTGGATTTCGTCTGGCTACATTTGGTATGATGATCAAGTCTAAAGAGAACCTGCTTGCGCTTGCTTCCACAATTGCAGACATCAAGCATATGATCCAAGCATGGGAACAACATCCACTTATTCCAAAGAAGAAGGTTCCTCCAGACATATGATCAAGTTCACACCTACTTGATTTTTCAAGTAGTTCAGTTTATTTTGGTGTATTTCATGTCCATTTTAGAGAGAGGATTTTCCCCAAGTGGTTTTTCTTCTTTCCTCACTTTCATGGATTAATAATGTAAAGGGTGACCATAACCCTTTGTTGCTTGGGACCTCATAATAATGTTATTTTCTCACAACAATTTTGGCTTAAGGAGGAGTGTTGGAACATAATTCCTATCTAGACCTAGTTAATAATCCTTGCATAAGGTTCCAAGTTATTAATATAAGTTGTTCCATGGTTTGGCTTCATAGTGCTTAGTCTAGGGTGTTTGTCCACATATTAGACTAGTGGTTTTCCATTATAGCCAATTGTTTCCACAAGTGTTCCCATTTACTTATTCTGGGGAGTCAAAGTATCCCTATTTAATGCATTTAATGAGGTAGGTTCCCTAGTTCCTCATTTTATGGGATAAGGTTGGACCAAGGGCGCTTGTACTAGAAATTGTCAAATTGATCATTAATGGCCACTACCGAATCCCTAAACCACATAATTCTCCAGGAGAGAAGGTAATGTTGCATGGAACGTTTTCCAAGTGCACTGAAAAGGGTCCAGTCGTGAGTTTGAGTGCTCAACACCAGAGTACTGAAACCTGGTGTATCCCACATAAGGGACTGTCCAGAGAGGACCGTTTATTCATTTCAAGAGAAATGACATTCAGATGGACTCACACCTGATAGGATGATAAACGAACCTTGTGGATACTTTGCTGTAGTGAATAGAAAACTACCCTAGCTCTGTCTAGAATTCTTTTTATGCTCAGCTTGGCTTGGGGGTGACCGGTGGAAAGATCCAAGAACAGATCGTGGTCTAAGGTTGGGAGGAACATGGAAGCTCCTCAGCCAGTTAGTCTGCAATAAATTACTGATAAGTATTTAAATTTGATGTTCTGCTATTTTTTCCTTATTTATGCATTTGCCATTTTCCTTATATATGTTGCAAATAATTTTTCTGCACCAGTTAGACGTAGATCTATTGATTTTGACAAGTGACTCAATGTATATGTTAGATCAGATCTTATTAATCGATTTTTGCATGTAACAAATACAAATCTAAATATGCAGATCCATAGCCTTAAATCTGCTACAGTTTAGATCTGAACTCGTTGTGTTAATCTCGTGCTAACAATGCAGGTTGTGCAATCATAGGGCGGGATCCCTTTACGTTTTGATAATATTACTAATATCTGAGGGATCTAGATCCAAGAAATGTATTTTAAACTATATTTTCTGTCAATACTATTGCATGATGATAATGCAAGACTCTTTCCCATGGTTTTGTCTTCTTTGTTTTTTAAATTCACTAACTGATCAACCTTGCTTGGGTTAAAATAATTATTGTTTAAATATTAGATCTCTTTCCTTGCATTATAGGCTCAATATTAAAAAATAGATCTGTTGTAGATTTCTTGAGTTGATTCTTGAAACAATCAAATATCTCATGAAAGATTTATATGTAAATGTTTTACAAAAACATTGAAAACTCTTCATTTAAAACCCAAGGCCAAAACTATACATTTTTTCACAAGTAATTGTTACCGAGAAACATGCACAGAAGCCTGATTCATTTTATTGTAGGGCCATACGTTTTCCTTGTAGCTAACAACAATAGGAAGGAGGAAAAGAAATCGAGATATAAGATTTAAACCAAGGAAAATTGGAATGACAGATGGCATGTAAACTTTCAAAAGAATCCAACTGTTAACCCAGGTTTCGAGTTTCGATGGACCTGTCTTATTTCCTTCCTATTTGTTTATTTATCCTCGTATATTGCAAATATCGAAACCCTACGTATAAAGCAAGAAAGCTACCATGGCCGTAGATACAATTATTTTAAAGTCAAACTACCCTCTTTCTAAAATAATACAAACAATTATGGACAACAGAACTCTAAAGGCAAGAAAATCATCATTTGTATTCACCCCTTTTGACATGCGAAACAAGCAAAATTTTTCTAGCATCCATGATATGAGTTTAAAGCATTTCCTATTTTTATTATTGCTCATTCAACAACCAATTGACAGAGAAACGATAGCGCAAATTTTACAACAATAGTAATTCAATAGCAAACGCATGAGACTTAAAAATTGTCTTCGTGTACCATTTTTCTTCATCCATATACAGTAGGAAAACTTAGCCTTCAAGACCCATTCCTTTTATGGACAGAGTAAGCAAACAATGTAAGCGTTTAAGCTTTCTATAAAATCTTGATTTAAGGCCACTTAAAATTTATAGCATCAACAGTCCACCTAATTGCAACTACATCAAAATGAAGTGAACCCTTCAAACATCAAAACCTATCCAATGAAGCTTTTAAATCTTCAAGCAACTGGAAGTATTTACAAAAGTATTTATCACTTTCATTCTTCCCAAATTTTACATTTAGCCATTAAAAGAAAACAGAAGACACTGATGAGTGGGCATCTCGGCGTGGGCTACCCCTTGAGCCTCCCAAGCCATTTCAAAAGAAACTAGCGTTTTCTTTTTCCCTTCTAATATTTCATTGCAACAACTACAGCAAACGAGGGGGTGCTCCGAGACCCTCGGCCTTACCAGGGTCCAAGTAGCAGATGGACGCCATTTCCAGGATTACTTTGCCCCAATTTGCTGCAATAAGTTTCTCCTGTCACCACCATAACAAAACAAAAACATACAGCAAATTATTACATTTTTACAATAGATTTAACCATGGAAAAAAAATTAATGTATGTTTTAGTATTTAACGCAAAGGAGTTATCAACGTTACCTCGGCATAATGTTCTGGTGGGAAATCTCTGCACAGGAACAATGCTCAGCTGAGTAGCAGGACTAGAACACCCTCCTCAATGAAGAAAACTCATGTTGCTTTGCCAAAAACATGACTCCAAACAATACTGAACCAAAAGACGTATGAGGGTTTGAATCAAGGGTCCTATTCCCCATGCCTCGACGTGGAATTCCACCACCTGCACCTTCACATGGGATCTTTGAATGCGCCATCTACCGGCGTCAAGTCACGTTGATATGTTTGCATAGATTCTCGCGTTGGAATAGTTCTTGGCCTAGTTTGGATTAAAGGGGAGTTTAGGGTTTATAAAGGATACATTGGTTATCTCTTATCACAAAGTATTATTTATAAGTCAACCTGCATAAGAAACCATTTCACATGTTTTATCTCATTGAGCTAAGTAAGGTCTAGGGACTCGAAGTACCCCCACTTTCCTAACCTGTTTAGAAACATTGCATGCATGGGAAAAATTTTGTGGTAAGTGTATCCATTCAAAACAGCTAGGAAGTAAAGTACTCTCCTAAGTAAACAACGAGTAAAGATCTTTTATGAAGGCTTAATCATCACAATCAACCAAACACACATTTATCACAACTATAATAAGAACATTAAGGAGCTTCATGGATCATGACTTTTTCCTTGTTAGAGTTATTTCTTTAACCATGGGGTTTTTGACCATTTAAACCTTAAGTTAGGTAGATTAAGGATCTTACAAATTTTTTTTTGATTTTTTTGATTTTTGGGTTATTACATTAGCATTCCACATATGGATATTCTATATTCAATTTTGCATGTTAAAATGAAATTACATATTCATTGTCATTAATAAATTAAAACAATATATTCCATTTACTGTCCACACATAGGGAGTCCATATGTTCACATAACAATTGTTTTAATCAGCTTAGATGAGTCTAACATATATTAAACAAATGAAAATGTTAAGCTAATTCACATTAGAGTTTTAATTACTAAGTGTGCAATATGGGGCATTACAATATAGATTACGAGTTTTAGTGTTTAGGGATTATAATGGTTGAGATTTGGGGGATTGTCACACATGCATCATAGATTCAAGGCTATAGGAACTAGGATTTATATGTATCATGATATAAGGGCAATATAGACTAGGATTTATTTGATGTATTAGTTTTGGGTAATAAGGGAAACAATTACAATAGTTATGGGCTGTAATTCTAACTAGGTAGAGGTTATTGTGGTTAAGGGTTGGCTAGGAGTCATAACAGTTATTGGTAATATGGATTAGGTGTTGTAGTTTTTAGAGATTATAGTGCCTAAGGTTGGGGGGTTGGGATATAATGGTGAGAGATGGGTTTAGGAGTTATATGTGTCAGGATATAAGAGATATATAGACTAGGTTTATGTGAGGTATTAGTTTTGGGTTATAAAGCATAAGATTATAAGAGTTATGGGTTACAATGGCTATTAAATAGAGGTTAATGTGGTCAAGGGTTATAGAGTATAATGGTGATATAAATTGGGTAGTACTTCTTACAAGGGTTAGGGATGATAGTGCTTATGAGTTATGGGTTGTAGTTATTTTTGTTTAAAGATTTGAAAGGTTATGGCTTGTGTTTATGGGCTATAAGAGACATCTATTAAGGGTCAAGACTAGGGAATATATGTCTTATATCTATTAATGTTAGTTTTTAAAGGTTATAATTGAGAAGGATTACATGAGTTATGATTATAATCCTTAACTACTATAATGATTAACATTATAATTACAAACTAAGAAAAAAATTATATCTCCAAAACAACAAAATTACCACATCGTTTTAACACGTTTATATATATTAAAAAACTAACATAAGATAATTTACCACACTACCATATCATAACACACAACAGATAACACTTTAAGAGAAAACTTAAACATGTCATTAAAATTTTTTGAAATAAAATTTACTTGATCTATGAATATGATAAACATATATAGAAAAATGAAATTAAGAAAAGATGGAAAACATATATAATAAATTTATAAAGAAATTTAATTAAGAATAAAATGTAAATGTATAAAATATAACTAATAATGCTCACTTTTTCTAATGAAAATATATCAAAAAAAAAATTCATGCAATAAAATATAAACCTATTCTTTTTCTAATAATATATAAATGAAAGAAGGTTTTTATCTTTTTAAGATATGAGTGGGATTGGTTCTAATAATATTGGAATTTAGTTTTTGATATTTTTTTCATTTTATCATTTCCTTCTTAATTATTCATGGGAGATGATATCTAATCTTCGGTTCATCATTAGTTCACAAATTTAAATGTTCTTCAGTTCTTGCCTCTTTTTTCTCCACAAGTGGCAGAAGTTCTCTTCCACTTTGGCCTAAGTGCAGAAAGTGGGTATGTTGTGAAATTTGGAGGTTGTAACATCTAGCTCTGAACTGATCTAAGAATTGAGCTAGATCAATATAGCTATTGGAAAGATAACTTCATAGGATAATTGTAATGAAGATTCAATTTTTGGAAAGTGCTTTTTGGTTATTTAAAAACTTAACAGGACATAGCAAACAATGAGTAGAACATAGACATAAATTATCAACGTCAATGGACACTAGTGTATTAAAGAAAAACACTAGGTGTATTAAAGAAAAGGTATGGGATGAAAATAGGTATAAATAAGCCTAACAAGTAAGCTTTCTACATCGAATAGGCATTGAGATGTTGAAACAGAATTGACTGGGAAGAGCATGACAGTCACTACAGAATTGAATATTCTTACGCATTATTAATATATCAGAATCCCAAACCTACCACCATCAAGCAATTGTCCAATGTACGCATGCCACGCCCACGAACTGTCACCCTCGGCCTTCCTCCTTCCTCTTAGGTCTCGGGCATCGCAAGTAATGATTATACATTGCATCATATGCCGAAAACAAGGAAACGCTACAAACCCTGATGAAGCAAGGAGCCTTCTTCTTACTATCCAACGGCTTTAAAACGAAACATTCATAAATTTTATAATCCTTTCTGAGAAGAGAGAGCAGACGCAAACCGCGATGGTAAATATAAAATTTAAACTATCATCAAGTACGGTTTGAATACCATTCAACGGCATTAAAAGAAACTGCATAGAAATGTAAAATCGTGAAATCCTTTTCAGAAGAAGAAACAACGGTAATTTTAAAGTTTAAACTGACGGTTTTTTTTAACAATTAAAATTTACAAAATTAACTACCACTTAATTAATTACCGCTTTGGGCATATCAATTTTTTTATATATATTTTAATCTACCTATATTAGATAGGTATATCAATATCTTAATATATAAATTATCTCAAGCTATTAAAAGTTTAAAATTAATATCTTTTATGAGAGGATTTAGTACTCAATTATTAATAAAAAAGTTTTTATTATTAATATTGGTTATGATAGGATTTAGTACCAAATTATTAATAAAAAAGTTTTTATTATTAATATTTAAATTTAATATTTGTAAAACAAATAACTTAAAGTTCTACCTTGTTCGGATTTGAATCTGAAAGCAACATATTATAAATATATTATTATAAAAAAAATTCTCTATTCAAAATTGTAATACTAATATATATTTTGCTTCAATTTACACTAATATATTATAACAATGCACTAAAATTAAAGCTTAAATTTATGAATGGAGAAAATAAAATAATTCTGGAAATAAGATTTAAAATGTGATCATTTATATAATTGAATATATTGAATAGATTCATACATTCTTAAATTTTAATAAATCTTTTTTTAACATTTATAAAAATTAAAAGAAACAACTTAATATTGATAAAATATCTCATCTCATAATAATGAAAAATCCTCTTCAAATTTTATTTATTTATTATTTATATTTTATCTTATATTATTTTCTAAAAAAAATAAATTTAAATTGTTTACATGAAATTATTTAAAATACAAAATCTTAATATTCATCTTTTCATTGTACATATTTCTAAGTTTATAGATGATAACCTATAAATTTTGCCAAAACTACCACAATAATTTGGAAAATTATTTTCCTTATATATTAAGGAACCACATAAAAAGTATAGACTAAGATTTACATTATTTGAAATGATCATAGAAAATTATTTTCCTTATATATTAAGGAACTACATAAAAAATATAAAATAAGATTTACATTATTTGAAATGATCATACCCTTAAGTAGATAGTATGATTTAATGATTTAATATATAACAAATATAGACATATAAAATGAAAGATCTACAATTATTTTAAATAATCATAACTTTCAAAAAATAATTTAACAAATTGTTAAAATTGTCAAAATTTTAAAAACCTAATTTAATAAAGTACTATGCCAAATGTACACAATTTTATATAAAATTTAAAAAATGTAAACACAATTTTATATAAAATTTAAAAAATGTAATTTATCAAATTACTATGTTTACATTATTTTAAATAAAACTATTTTAAGAAGGTAACAAAATTTAATTTAAACATAATTTCGTAACTTTAAGAAGGTAACAAAATTTAATTTAAACATAATTTAACAAACTAATGTCAAAGTTTTAAAAACTTGAAGGTAATAGTATTTGCAAATAAATAATTGAAGAGAATCCCAAATTAAATGTTGTAATTAACTTAACTTGTCACAAGAAAAAAGTTTCAGAAATATTTAACAATAAATCAAAATTTACACAATATTTTTTCAAACTTTTATTTAAATAAAGTTTTATAATTAAAAAAATTAAATTAAAAATAAAATAATAATTTATATATATTTTTAATTATAATTTATTATTTTTAGACAAATTATTTATCAATAAATAATAATAATGGAGAAAATTAACAAAGAATTTGTAATTTTTTTAATAATTAATAGTTTTTTTTTCTACCAATTAATTGTACAAATCACAAAAAATAGTATCAATCAAACTATTTACATTTTCATTATTTAATCAATATGGATAAAGCAGCATAAAAGCATCCAATTTCTTGAAGTATTATTTTTTAATAACTTTTTATAATAACTTACAAGCATCTCACTACTATCGATGTAATCACATATGGAGTAATTAATTAAATTCTAAGAATAAATTATTTATTTAGGCTTTTACTCTTTTAATTTACCGTAAAATATATAAAATATAAAACGCCACAATAATTAACACTAAAACCAAACTCAGAGAATGAATGATTTATTTAGGCCTACGCTCTTTTAATTTACAAATAAAATACAGAACGCGGAAATAGTTAACACTAAAACCAGAGAAGTTGATTTTCTTTAAGATTTTAGCTATTCAATTTACTGATAAATGATAAATAATGAGAGTAGGAAAGTAGTTTGGAGCAAAACTAGGAAAAAAGATTTCTTTAAACATTTATACATCAATACATTGCAGTAAAATCAAGAATGTTTTCTCTAATCTAATCATTTAATTTTACTGATCAGTCACGGCAGTAAAACCAAACCAGAAGACTTAATTTAAAGGAATTTTGAGGAGTGCCATTAATTGGTAAATTTAATACGTGATCTAAAATCACAGTGAAGGTAGGAGATGATTTATGAAATCCGGCGTCATTGTTCTCACTGGCATTACATGCGTGGAGAGCTTCATAATACAATGGATTAAATGTTTTCCTCCGACGGTTTCGTCTCCTCCCTGGGTAATCATAGATACAACGTCACAAAGTAAACACAAAACATCACAAACAAATGAAAAACTTAAATTACCAATAAATCACAAAACATGGGTCAAACCAGAGAGGAAATATTTCTTTTAGGATAAGTCAGGGAATGCGGCAACTGCGAGGATGAAAAAACTGCCGTAGAGATACTCAGGTGGTAGTCGGGATATTTTCAGATGTTGCACTATAAAGAAAATTGTCCATATTACCATTAATGCAGATTCTCTCATTCCTTACGGATGGTTGAAGTTGGATATTGATATCTTATCATGCCCATTGTATTTGTCTGGAAAATCAAAGGATTAGGTTTAAGATCTGGCATATATTAATAGTTACTAACACTTATATTCGTTGGCAGCTTCTAAAAGTATTATATTCAAATACCTCAACTAGCCTTCCTCCCAAAGCTCTTACTGAAAATAAATTAAACAGGAACATGGTTAAATGCATTTGGAGCTCGATGGTAACAACTGAACCCAAATATAATTCCTCAGGATTTGAATTTAACATAACATAAGATCAGAGTACTATTTGCGTTGTCTCTTTAAGCCAGTTCTCAAATATTACTACGAGTACTATTAGATTTGCAGTTAGTAGCCCATTTTGCAACGTTTTCAAACAGATACTCTGAATTATATTTTATGTGATGTGCAAAAATTTAATTCGAAACATAATCTAAATATTGTAGGTTCCAAATACCTGGCCCTGCATAAGCATATTATATGATACCATATACCCTCTGCATCTTCAAATATCAATTTCAAGGAAAAGAAAGGAAATAGACCATATACCCTACATAGCATATTCCTGTAGGATATACTCGCTACTATTCTAATCACAATTTCAGTAAAACCAGAGAAAGAAATATTTCTGTCCGTCTTTAAGTATATATAATGTTCAGAAAGCAAAGATTTATTACCTCGTAAGTTTGACACAGATCGTAGCGGAAAATCCTCATCTTCTCTCTCGTGCTCTAAACATGTTCCTCTCACGGTCTCCTCTCCTCTCTGAGTAATCACAAATACAACAAAAAATAAAATACATAAATTACAACAAACACCAAACACAAAAACGCATCACACACAAAAACACAGCACGTAGGTAAACACATCACAAACAAAAACACACCGCCGCTCTTCAACACGCAAATCTGAAACACAATCAAGTCCAACATGAAAATGAAAATGGCGTGACAGTCTCACAATCGAGTCGAACATGAAAATGACCTGACAGGGACTTGGATGTTCTTCCATCTCGTTTTGAAAAGAGCATTATCTTTCTGTATGTTCGTCATTCCTTTGCCTGCAAATGAAATCCAAGTCAATAGGTACCATCATCCGAGATATATTTTCATGTCTTCACATGAACATTTGCATTACAACTACAAATATTATACCTGCGAATATAGGAATGTACTCAAAATGGCAACCGTCGCTCCGATAGCGATAATGGGGATTACTGGTGTGTGGAAGATAATGATACATGAAAAAATAATGAAAACCCTTTTCATTGTGTTGCCTTTGCTGAATGTTAATGGCGATATTTCATTTTGAACACACTCTGACCAACTACCAACGTGGAGAGTCAATTATTGAAGGTTAGAATAATTGTCACAGTATTATTATTATATACATAATGTCTAAAAAGATCAACGGCGTTCATAGCGTTCTGCCATCCAGTAGCCCATAACATAGCAGTGAGTATATCATGCAAATTGAGGACCAACGGCGTTCACAGCGTTCTCCCATCCAGTAGCCCACATCAAACGAAAACGGTGTCATGCAGAGTAGTTCATGCCGCCCACTGACTTCCCTTTTCCCTCCATTCCTTTCTTGGAGAGTATGTTCTAGAACACAAATGCCAGGTTGGATATCATGGCACCCATAAATCCTGCAAGTTTTGTACAAATATTTTCAATCTTCTTTGCCCATGATAATCATCAATACCAAAGAAAAGCGAGATGAATTAATCCTTCACATGATATGAATTAATCCTTCACATGATAATCAGCAAGACCAAAGCAAAGCGATATGAATTAATAAGATCTGTGTTAGTTTGAATTAGCAATACCTGTAATATTGAAATAGAGCAGACCCCTATGATATGCAGCAAAGACAAGTAGACAGGCAGTGGAAAATGTTCTCCTAGGAGGCACCGAGAAACCGAGATTTTACAGTACCTGTGAGACTTCACATATGAGCCATTGAGGAATGAAATGAAGAGAGCGATGCATATGAGTCATGAAGAGAGCAAATAGAAAGTAGAGATATTAATAGATTGATGCAGAGTCATATGATTAAACGCAGCCATTGGATCTGCTTTATCATCCAACTACAACCAAATTTCAAATTGAACCGTTGGATCATTCTTTTTAGGTCATCAAACGGTAAATTTAGGTTCTCAAACGGTCAATTAGGTGAATCTGGGATCACACGATTAGTTTATGTGATGCTTTTCTAAATCCGAATGCCACGTCGACCGCGTAGATGTCAGTCAGTAATTCAAATTGAACCATTGGATGATAGTGTTGTTATGATCAAACGGTGAATTTAGGTCATGTCTTTTTCATTATCACTGACAACTAAAATTCAAATTGAATGGTTATGATAACTGACAACGGTTGTGATCACACGATGATTTTTAGGCGATGTCTTTCCAAATCTATCACTGAACGGTTATGATTTTTAGGCGATGTCTTTCTAAATCCATCATTGAACACGATGATTTTTAGTGCAATTCAAATTGAACGGTTATGATCACTGACAACGGTTGTGATCACAAGATGATTTTTGGGCGATGTCTTTTTTAAATATTTGTAATGAAGTGGAGTCGTAAAAGTTAAACTTTCTTTATACACAATGTTATTCTGAAAATAAAATAATAATGGTCTCTTCATTAAGTCGATATTGTTTTAAAATTTAATAAAAAAGTTATTTAAATACAAATATTGCTTTAGGGGTATAAGGGCAGATAACTGTTATATAAAAAAAACGTCTATTTAAAATGACGTTATCAATAATACAGGTCGTAAACCTTAAAATTAAACCATTGTTTGAAATAAATTATTGTTGATTAAGTTACAATTTTATGTTGTGTTTTTTATAAACAAGTGTATTTTTTATTTATTCATAATATTTAATTATGTGTGAGTATAGTAAGTTAATATTTTATTTATTTTTAAATGTTATGGATTACTTGTAAGGATCATTAAGTTGCGACTTTATATTATGTTTTTTTATAATTGTTTAGTGTTTGTATTTTTATTTATTTATAATATTTAATTAAGGGTGAGTATAGTAAGATAATGCTTTTTTAAAAAGAATGTATAAAATATGATGTTATCAATTAGTTCCATGAAAATTTAGAAAAATAACAAATTTTGTCTAAGTATGGTGTTAAAGCATGTAATGTTGTTATTTAATTTTTTACATATCATTAACATTAGTAAAGATGATGACTTCGTTTCCAACTTAGAGCATTTCTATTATTAACGTGACGATATTCATATTAAAAAAGTCTCGGGAGTTAAATTCACTAATTGCACATCCTAACATTATTTATAGAGCTTCCTTTTTTCTGGTTGAAGCTCTACAAATAATGTTATGGATTACTTGTAAGGATCATAAAGTTGCATGATTAAGTTGCAACTTTATGTTATGTTTTTTTATAATTACTTAATGTTTATATTTTTATTTATTTATAATATTTAATTAAGGGTCAGTATAGTAAGATAATGCTTTTTTTTAAAGAGAATGTCTAAAATATGATGTTATCAATTAAAATATGATGTTATCAATTAGTTACTTGTGAGTTAACAATCCCATTTTTATTTATGCATGTATTTTTGTTTACTTAAATTCTACCCTTAGGCTGTAGCTCGATAGCTTAGGGTTTTAAAGGGCATTTACACCTACAATGGATTGTATTTAACAAAAAGGATTTTACTATGCGGGGATGGTAGAGGGCCTTTAACCCGGCCGTTAGTTAGCTTGTTACATAAAGTGATTTACAGTCCCATATTTTTTTTTTGACATAGGAAAGAAAGGGGTGTATATTACCCTTCTTAGTTACAAATTTTCGTTTGCTTGACGCTTCCAATTTTGTTTGAACCCATAAGTTCGGCTTCCCTATATTTAAGAGACGTTGCCTAGGTTATATTTTCATTCTTTTATGACTGCAACTACCGCAAATCCTGTAATCGTGGCCCCTTGGAGATTAAGTTCGGGTTTGTATTCAGCTAAGAGTATTAGTTAAGATTTAAGGTTCATGTATTATGTGTGAGGGTATATATTGGTTATGATCAACATTTGTATGTGGATGCGCTAGATGAGATCAATAATAGAGATGTTATTTATGTTATCGTTTTGGAATTAAGTGTTACTAAGGTTATGGTAGATGAATGTTGACATTGTATGTGTTATAAGTTTTTTTTCAACCGAATATGTGTTATAAGTTATGAGTTATATGGGTTATTAGTTAAGGTGTATATAGTTATAGAGCAATGGTTAAGGTTCTTAAGAATAATTAATAATGAATGATAGATGTGATAGGGGAGATGGATTATATTTTAGGGATATTGGTTATACTAATCAGTCATTACAAGGGTTAAGGGTTGTATGGTTGACTAAATAGTTAGGGTTTATGATTAGGGGTCATATGAATAGGGTTTATAGTGGGTAAGGGTTTTATGGAAAAAGTTCTGTATAGGTTTAGGGTTGGAATAATAAGGTTTATGAATTATGCTTTTAGGGGTAAAATTTGTATGCTTCAGGGATTATAGATGCTAAACATTATAGTGATTTTGTGGCACATGTTAGAGGACACTAGTAGACATGATAAATGTTAGAAATTATAGGCCTTCGAGTTTTAGGATTATTGAGAGTTATAAGGGTGAATAGTTAACTTTCTAATAGTTATTCACTATTATTTGTTAAGGATTTTACACGCAATTGATTATAAGTGTTAAGCATGATAGGTGAGAGGGGTAATATTTTACTTGTTATTTGGGTTGTGTATTATAGAGATAAGATAGTATGGATAAGGGATGGTAATAGGGATTAAGATTCAAGGGTAATTAGGATTGTGGGTTACAATAGTTTATAGATAGGGGTTAGAGTGATTAAGGGTTGAGACATAGGGATTAATGATAGATGACTTAGGGTTTAGAGGCATTGGTTAAAGAGGTTAGTGCTAAGATAGTTTTGGTGTTAGGAGATAATGGTTAAATGTGTTAGAAGTTTTGATGGCTGAGAATATGTACATTGGTAATTAGGGATTATAGAGAATAATGGTTATCAATTATCAAATTTAATTGAAAGGATTGAAATGTGTTATTGTTTCTAAGGGTTAGGGGTAGGAGGCTAAATGATGGCCATGATACGAGTTAGGTACTATGGGTTACATATAGTACAAATTTAGGGTCTAAATGTTATATGCTTTAGGGATTATGGGTTATATGTTTTAGGTCTTATAATGATAAATATAGTTCAATTATAACTGTTATGAATTACTGATCTGTAATGTAGAGCAGGAACTAAAATATGCTAAGACTAATCTAAGATGCAAGACAAATCTCAAGACTAAACCAAAACTGAATACAAAGATGGAGGGTGAGGCTAGGAGAGCCTCACCTCTCAATGGAGAACCCAAAAGAACACTCAAAGCCAATAGCCATACAACGAACTAAGACACACAAGACTGGCACAAAAAAACTTGTCTTTCATTAGGAGGCCAGATGCCTTTTTATAGAGATTACAAAGAGCATAATAAATAATGCCCATTATTATACTAATAATAATCTACTTTAATATTTAGCTATTCGTGGGCATAGAACCCAATACAATGAACCTAATACATTAATGGGGAGTGTGGGCCTCCCATACAGACCAATTCCTCCCGGTTGAAGTTTTAGAGCACTGTGGATGGAGTGCAGACTGCCATGTCTGCTCAGAAGTTGTAGTGATGCTAGAACAAAAGGATTGTTGATGTTGCAAATATTGGGAGGTTGGAAACACTTGGTTGCCTAGTGAGTGCGGTTGAGAGTTAGAGGGTGGAGACACCTAGCTTCTCAGTGTGTTGTGCCGCGTAGTTGGGGAGAGTGGAGACACCTCGCTACCCCAAAGCGAAAGAGAACCCTTGTGAACCAGTGAAGAGGAACCTATGGAGCGAGATGGCGAGTGCTACAAAACTGTGTTAAGTGCTGAGAGTACTACAGAATGACGTTGAAGAGGCCATGTTGAAGATGGCGTGCTGCAAATGAAGGACCTATGATGCTGTAGATTTCTGATGGAGATGAGTTGAAGAAGCAACAACTGCTGGAGAAAACCAACAACTGCTGCAAAAAGGATCATGCTTGACATGAATTGATCATGGATCTGAGCTGCAAAATGATCTCGACCTAAAAATAAAATATTGCTGCTAATAGAAACTATTGAAGAGGCCATGTTGAAGATGGCTTGCTAGTGAAGGCCAAATAAACGTCTGAATATTGTTGAAGATGCCATATTGAAAATGGCTTGCTGGTCAATGAATTGATGGAATGATGAAATATTTATGAAGAAAGTCGAGTTCCATGGTCTTTCATTATCAATAAATCTATTATCGCTCCATATTCTTTGAAATGATCCACCAATTTCTTTTTTTTGGGTGGTCTCCCATGAGAGCCCTACGATGGAATTGTCCTGGGTGTGAAGGTGAAGGCTGGCTGAACGTAAATGGTGACAGCGTTGAATGGAGGGAAGGTGTAGGAGGAGAAAAACGCTTGAGATGTGTAGCGTGAGGGAGAAGTATGAAGGAGGGCGCGGTCTGAGTTGGAGGGAGAGTAGTGATGGTGGGTTGCAGAGAGCGTGGAGCAGGGTAGGAATGTTGAATAGCTAGGCGTGCTGGCCAAATAGATAGAGAACGTGACAGGGAAAATGTGCAGGAAGCGTGGGGATGATAGATTCTTGGATGCACAACGTGGAAATGAAATGGTACAGGTGGGGTGGCCAGGATGGACACACAGGCAGTAGACTTGGGGGCATGTTCAGAGGCTAGGTGAAAATAAGGCAGGAAATGTGGATAGGAAAGAGGTGTAGGAAGCGTGGTAATGATGGTAGGAAGTATTAAGCGTGAGAGGGGAGGTAGGAAGGTAGGGAAACGTGAATGCTAGGCGTTGCAGAGATGGAAGATGTTGCAGCATGGATGGAGTTTAAAATTGCAGCGTGTAGATGGGAGGAGGTAAGGCTCAGATGCAGTTTATTATCGCAGCATGCAGATGGGAGGAGGTAAGCGTTGATGTGGGTCTGTAGCAGCGTAGAGGGAGCTACCATATCTGCGTGAATGGGCTACCAGATCTATGAGAATGGGCATGAGTGTAAATGCGAAATGGGCAGAAGGGAGTGGGCGTGATTGGTGGGAAGAATGTTTGTGGAGCTAGGCGTGGAGAAAATGCGCGTGGGGAGAAATGAAGATGGTGGGCGTGAAAGGTGCTGCGTAAATGATGGAGGGTAGCGTGAAAACTAGGGTTTGCAGGTTGTGTGCGAGCTCGAAGAAGGGAGAAGCGGGAATACTGTTGGGGGAGTGCTCGATGGGCATTTTGCTGAGAGCATGAGATGGAGATGGGGATGGGGATGGGGATGGGGATAAGCTAGGGTAGTATGGAGTAGCTGGAAATGGGTGTGAGAGAGACTACTTGAAATGGGCATGAGAGGAGTGGTAGAGAAGGAGTGACAGCTGGGAAAAAAAAAATGTATGGAGGCTGGAGGGAGAGAGGTAATGAATGTTGGGCAAATGGATGCTACTGAGGAGTGCGCACAGGAGCTAGAGATGTGGAATGAATGCCCACCGTCGAAGCAAGTGGGAAGAATGGTGTTGTTCGTAGGAAGACCCGGAACACACTGCGGAGAAGGAAAACCAAAACACCTAAATCCTAACCAGTAAATAAAACAAATGGAAAACTACCAAAAACAAAAATGATCAGGTAGAGGAGCGAATTGTTCTGATCCCAATTGATCCGCAATGTAGAGTAGGAACTGAAATATGCTAAGACTAATCTAAGATGTAAGACAAATCTCAAGACTAAGAACCAAAACTGAATACAAAGATGGAGGGTGAGGCTAGGAGAGCCTCACCTCTCAATGGAGAACCCAAAAGAACACTTAGAGCCAACAACCATACAACCAACTAAGACACACAAGACTGGCACACAAAAACTTGTCTTTCATGAGGAGGCCAGATGCCTTTTTTTAGAGATTACAAAGAGCATAATAAATAATGCCCATTATTATTATACTAATAATAATCTACTTTAATATTTAGCTATTCATGGGCATAGAACCCAATAAAATGAACCTAATACATTAATGGGGAGTGTGGGCCTCCCATACAGACCAATTACCAGTAATATGTATTGAGGGATAGGGGTAATATGTTACATGTGAGAGGTAATATGCAATATTGGAGTGATAGAGGTTAGGATATATATATGTATTAAGAGTTTATAATGGTAATTAATTAAGTTCTATCAATTTTTAGAAGCTATGGAGTAAATAGTTAGGGGTTAAGTATTTAAAAATTTAGAGGCTACCATGGTTAGTAGCTATAATTGATAAGAGATGGGCATGGTAGAAGTTAGAAGTTAGGAGTAGGATTTACATAGTTTGTTATGAGAGTTAGGAATTAGTGGATGGGGGTTATGGGTTTGACATTAGATGTTATATGTTATATCGGTTGTTTTTGTAAGAGTTGACATGTTCTAAGGTTATAAGTTAGGGTTCATATGCGTTGAAGATTATAATGGTTATCAATTATATATTATATGTGTTATAAGTGATGAATGAAGTAAGTGATGAAGGATTATATTTGATTCTTTTGAAGGTAGGTGTTAGGGATTAGGTAAAGCTTAAATTAATAGGTGTTAAGTGTTATAAAGTAATACTGGTTAGTGTTTAGGGTTTAGTGATTCTAATGTTTAAGGGTCATAAGAACCCAAGATTATGTGGTAGTGGTAGGAGGACTTATATAAAGGGTTAGAGGTGATATAGTTATCAGTTATGGATTAATGATTAAGATTTAAACGGGTTATGGGTTATTAGTTAGAAATAATTGTGGTTATGGGCTAGTTGTTAGAGGGGATAGATTTTATAATGGTTATGGATTATAAGGTTTAAGAATCATGGATTAGGAAATAGGGGAAAGTGTATATAATAGTTGAGTGTTATAAAGGTTAGGGGCTAGAATAATTAGACATTAGTGTTTATAATGGTTAAGGGTTATTAAATCTAAGTGATGATGCTTTGATGATAGAGTTTAAGGTTGATAAGGATTGTAAAATTTATGGGTTCAAGGTTTTTTGGGTTATTATTTAATGGTTATAATAGTTAATAATTGGGATTTTTAGGGCCTAAGAGTTAAATGGTTAATAATTATATGGGTTAAAGATTGTATTGGTTAGAGTTTATAATTATTAATGGTTATATTGGTTAGGTTCTATATATTAATGGTTTGGATTAAAAATTGTTATGGATTAGGAATGATAATGTTTAATGGTGTCGAGAGTTATGGATTATAGGATTCTCCAATTTGTTGTTTTAGTGTGTAAGAGGGTAAGTGTTATAAGTGTTATGGGTTGTTCTCATTAAAATATATGTGTTAAGGTTGATAAGGGATAAGTATTAAAGGGATCCATGGAGAAGGATTATACGAGGCATAAGTGGTCTATATGGGAGGCCCACACTCCCCATTAATGTATTAGGTTCATTGTATTGGGTTCTATGCCCACGAATAGCTAAATATTAAAGTAGACTATTATTAGTATAATAATGGGCATTATTTATTATGCTCTTTGTAATGTCTATAAAAAGGCATTTGGCCTCCTAATGAAAGACAGTTTTTGTGTGCCAGTCTTGTGTGTCTTAGTTGGTTGTATGGTTGTTGGCTCTGAGTGTTCTTTTGGGTTCTCCATTGAGAGGTGAGGCTCTCCTAGCCTCACCCTCCATCTTTGTATTCAGTTTTGGTTCTTAGTCTTGAGATTTGTCTTTCATCTTAGATTAGTCTTAGCATATTTCAGTTCCTGCTCTACATTGCGGATCAATAGGATTGGGTTTAACAGTATGGGGTTATAAGGGTTAAGGTTTGTGGGTTATAGGGATCACTAACTACATTATATAGCAGTAAGAGGTCAGGGAATGAGTTTGGAAGGGTTGTAATCTATATATTCATGGGTTAAGGATTATAGGTTATACGATTTATGGATTCTAATATTACTGACATGGGGTTATAATGGTTATAGTTCTAGGATAATAGAGGTTATAGGTTAGGGTATATATGGGTTAGGATATAATGGATGATAATGATTATGATCTATAGAATATATATGGTGTTTCAAATAAGATATTGGAGTTGATATAGATTTGATCTCCCATTAGAGGAGATATATCCTCCTCAGATGCACATACTGGAGTTGCCTAAGATGCCAGGTTGATGTTGGAGCATGGATTCAGGTTATGGAGGATGAGCGTGGAGGGTGAGCGTGCTTGCAGGTTATGCAGAAGGGCATGAAGGAAACGATGAGACTAGGTGCGAGGCTGCTTGAAGGATGGGAGTGATGGTTGGGCCTAGATACAACATGAAGGAAGCGATGAAGGTTGGGTGTGCATGAAGTGAGAAGGATGGGAGTGATGGCTGGGCCTGGATGCAATGTGAAGGTTGTGTTGAAGGTTGAGCATGCAGGCAGCATGAAGGCTGGGCATGGATGCAGCATGAAGGAAACGTGAATGTTAGGAGTGATGGATAGGCGTGCAGGAAACGTGAAGGCAACGTGAAGGTTAGGTTGAAGGATGGGTGTGAAGGATGCATGAGTGTTGGGTGTGAATGAAGAGCCAAGGGGGGGGGGGGGGAATTAAAGGGGATACACCTGTTGGTCATTAATTAAATTAGGAGAACAATTATTGCTTAAAAGGTTTTTGTGACTACCCTTCTCAACAATACATATTTACATCATCTTTCAACTTTGGCAATGCACTACTGCTCATTAGACATAGTCATTATTTACAAATTTTAGAGTACTTGACGTGTTATTTTTGTTTCAGATTATGGGTTAGGAATTATTGATTCTTATTTTTCTTAAAAAGGTTATTATCTTGATAGAGGTGACTACTTCCAATTTGCGGACACCCTACCATGTCCTTACTACATTTATTATCCATTTAAAGTTACGTCATTAAATGATTTTTCATGTAGTAAATTTAGTGTTCTAGTGTTCAGCTCATCATGCTGATCTCAACGGTGTCTTGTTTTTAAGATTTCACATCTGTCTTGTCCCTTCGACTAAGAGTTGAAGTATCGACAAAAGGAATTTTGTGTTACACTACTTAAAGTTACAGTTAAGCACAATTGTATATATAATTTTATTTTATTTTATAAAAACCGATATTATTACAACTATATAAATAAATAATCAATTAAATTTTATATACTATGTTCCATGTTGGGTAAATAGGTTTCTAGGTTTATTATTGAAATTCCTTTCTTCTACACTTTCCCTCCCCTATTTAAGACCTTTACATGTAACTACCCCCCAAAAATAAAATTAAATTAAAAAAAAACTTTCACACTTATGTAAATACCTTCACACCAAGGGCCAGGTAATATGTGAAACTTACACCCATTTCTAAGTACACAAGCAACACTATCTATATTAAATGTAATCCACATCTAACTACCGAATTTTATTATTCTTATTCTTATTCTTATTATTATTATTATATATATATATATTAACATGCTTAGCTTTGTAGTCTAATGTTCCTTTTAAATTTAATCACTCCTGGCTGCTGGAGGAGGAATTTTGTAAACTGGTGATTGATTTTTGGTCTTCTGCTGAAATTGATGGGGACAATCCTTCAGAGTTCTTTTGTAACAAGATGAGAAGTCTAAAGAAAGTTGTGTCAAGTTGGATAAAGCAGAGGAGGGTAGCGGATAAGAAAGAACTGGCATGTCTTGAAGATGAGATCCAAAGGTTATATAAATTGAATATTGAGGGTGAATTAAGTAATGATGAATTTGAGAAGATTAAATTATTTGAGAAAAAGAGAGCTGATCTTTTTCTTCGGGAAGAGAGGGAATGGAGGTTAAAAAGTAGGGCTTTGTGGATAAAACAGGGTGATCAAAATACAAAATTTTTCCACTCCTTTGCATCTGCTTGTAGAATTCAGAATGCTATCTGGGAATTATCTGATGAGGATGGTAATGTTGTTTCGGGTGCCGAGGCATTAAAATTGGAGGCTGTAAAACATTTTGGATCTATTTATAAAGAGGAGGGTAATTGTGATCTGATGGAACAGATAAAAATTGTTGAACTATTCCCTAGGTTTTTCAATGATGAAGATGCATCTTCTCTTGGAAGTGAGGTTACACTTGAGGAGGTGGAGAAGACATTGAAACTATTTGGTGGTGAGAAAAGTCCTGGCCCTGATGGGTGGCCAATGGAGATTTATTTACATTTCTTTGAATATATGGGTCCTATGATTCTGCGTATGGTGGAATACACTAGATTGATGGGATTTACCTCTGGTGCATTGAATTCTTCCTTTGTTACACTTATACCTAGGAAGGGAAAACCTAAAAATTTTGGTGATTTTAGGCCTATAGCACTATGCAACCTGGCATATAAGTTAGTCTCCAAAATTATTGCTCAAAGAATCAAGTCTGCTCTTTCAAATCATATCACTGTAGAACAGTTTGGCTTCCTGCATAACAGGCAGATTCATGATGCCATTGGGGCATCCCAGGAACTTCTCCATTCTATTAAGAGCCGTAGACTCAGTGTGATTTTGTTGAAATTGGACTTGGAGAAGGCATATGATCAGATAAATTGGACTTTTTTAAGGCTTATTTTGATTTAGGTTGGGGTGCCTCCATTGGTCATAAACTGGATCATGTCATGTATCACTACAACTAGCATTGCTATCTTGATTAATGGTTCTCCTTCAACTTTTTTCCAGTGCTCGAGGGGAGTAAGGCAGGGATGTCCTTTATCCCCATTGTTGTTCCTACTGATTGTTGATGCCCTTAGCACGATGATAAAGTTTGCAAAGCAGGAGGGGTTATTAAAGGGCATTGAGTTAGGGATTGACTGTATTATTTCTCATCTGATTTTTGTGGATGATATCCTTCTGGCTGGTAGGGCTACTGTTGCAGAATGGAGGGTCTTCAAGAATATTTTGGATTGCTTCTGTCGGATCTCGGGGATGAAGATCAGCCTTTCAAAATCTAGTTTTCATTTTCATAATGTGGATGATGGTAATAGAAGGGAAATTGCATCTGTTCTGTCATTTAGCTGGATACCATTAGAAGATGGTCTTAAATATTTGGGATTTTTCTTGAGAGCAAATAACTATTTGATAAAGGATTGGTGGTGGCTTGTTAAGAAGATTGAGGCTCGAATTACTCACTGGTCTTACAGATGGCTCTCTGTGGGGGGTCGACTAACATTGATCAAGGCTGTACTACAGGGGATACCAGTTTACTGGTTATCTCTTCTTGTGATTCCTGTTTTCAATCTCAAGGTTATCAGAAAATTAATGTTCAATTTCCTGTGGTCCGACGGTTCTGAACGGGCTTCATTGGTTATGACTGGATGGGAATCAGTATCCAGGCTAGAACGGTGTGGTGGCTGGGGGATTAAGGATCTACAATCATTCAGCATGGCTCTTAGGGCAAAAAGTTTATGGAGATGTCTCTTTAATTATAATCCTTGGTCAAAAATATCCTTTGTGAAATATATTAATATAAATTTGGTTGACTGGATTCGTTTGAAGATGCCTGCGAAAACTGGATGCTCTCCTTTATGGAGAGGTTTGCTCAAGGTTTCGAGCTGGATTCTTGGGGATTTAAAGTGGCATGTTGGTAATGGCAGAAACATCAGAGTTGGTATAGATTTCATTCTGGGCATTGTTGATCCTGTGCATCTTAATTCCAAGATTCTGGATTTTTTAAAGTCATATGGTTTAGTATCATTAGATAGTATCAGAAAACTTTATGGGCAGTCCTATTGGCTACAATCTTATGACTTAGGATTGGTTGGCGAGAATGCTGACATTTGGGATTCCTATATCAGTTCACTTGGTGTTGCTGGTGTTATCTTATCTGAAAAAGATGATGTTTTGAAGTGGGATGGAAACAAAAAAGATGGGAAAGTCACAACAAAGACAGCATATGATAGGATTATGCAGGAAAAATATATCTTCCCTAAGCATTGGTGGATTAAGAAGATCTGGAAATGGAATTTGGCTTTAAAACACAAGTGTTTTTTATGGCATGTGCTACAAGGTACTTTGAAGACTTGGGACAATTTGACTAAGAGGGGATGGTATGGTCCAAACTGGTGCATCCTTTGTTAGGAAAAATCTGAGTCTATTGATCATTTATTTGTTAAATGTTCCTTTGGGAAAAAAAGTTTGGGACTATGTTGGTACAAAGTTGGCTATCTCAAGGACTTTGGTAGAAGATGGTTTTAGTGAGGAATTACTGAGATGGTCTTGTTCCGATCCGGATTCAGTGCAGGTTCCTATATTCATATCTTGGGCACTTTGGTATTTCAGGAATATTGCAATTTTTCAAGACAAGCATCCTGATGCTGGGTCTTGTTGCATTGTGGCTATGACTTTAATACATCAGTATTCTGAAAAGATCACAAAGGATGTGGAGAGAAGGGTAGGTCAGTTTTCTTTTGAAGTCAATCAGCCAACCCTTTTCTTTGATGGGGCTGCACAAAATGGAATTTGTGCTGCAGGAGGTTTAATTTATTTGAATGAGGTTCATTATTACACTTTTTGCCTAAATTGTGGGATGGGAAACAATATGAAAGCGGAACTTCTTGCTTTGTGGTGTATTGTGAAGTGTGCGAATATTTTTGGGCTTGTCAACATCAAGGTTTTTGGAGATTCGTGCGTTACTATTAAGTGGGCTGCAAAAGAATATGATCTAAATGTTATTTCTCTCTCACACTGGTGTGAGCGAACTAGGATGGAGATTGATAAGCAGGAACACATTTCCTTTGTTCATATTTATCGTGAACACAATGACCGGGCTGATGAACTCTCAAAGAAAGCATTATTGGGCTCAGAAGGATATCTGGTATGGGAGGAATGGATGGACTCTAGCATGCTGGAGAATGGAGATGTTTTCTTCTTTTGAGTAGTTATTGGAAAAATATTTTGAGTTGGAAAAGTCTATTTTGTATGAACAGTATATTATTCTGATGTATGTAGCCTGGCATGGACATATATATGTAGTTGATAGGCAGATGGGGAAAGACCTTTTTTGTTGAACACACCTTTCGCATGAAAGGAAACCAAATATTGTACTATTTGATTTTCAGAATAGCAATAGTACGTTTTTTTTTCGGTTGAAAAGAATATTTTTCCTTTCTCGAATATAGTACATACTTTTGTATACATCTAAGCCTATACTAAGCCTTTTCACCATTTTCACCATATGACAAATAATTCTAATATATATATATATATTAAAAATAAGAAAAACTATGATAACTCTGATTTCTTATTTATATATCAACTTTTTTTTTTTCTTTGTATATCAACCCATTTCCCAATTGTCTCAATTAAACCTTTATTTTCTCATTGACTGCCCCATATATAGGGAGAGATATATTTGAACCTCTCTCCCTCTCTCTATATATTAAACAATTATTATATCCCAAAATAAAATTACAACTAAAATAAAATACAAATAATAAAAATAAAATTACAAAGTTTAACATTTATTATAACCTAAATAAAATTACAACATTAATAATAACGTTGATTATTACAACTATAATAAAATAAATTTTGAATTTTGAATTTTAAGCTTTCGTGAAACCTTAATACATATGAAATCCTGAACAAACATATGAACCGTTGTTCTTTAGTTAAGAATGTGTAATTTTTGACTGGCAAAGTCTTTTATACTTATCTTTCTATTATAATGAAAAGAAGAAGTTGCTCATTTAAGGGTGTTGTTTAGAACCTTGATAGTATTGATATAACGACAAACCTTCCACCTTTGGGAAGAGCAATATGTTAACTTTCCATGGTGTATACCGTGGAGTATATGTGCCATCACTCTATAGCATCTCTTTAGTTCATTCTATCAAAATAAAACTATGTCTATTAAAAAAAACATGCTAGCCGATAATCAAACTCGACTTTGTAGCTTGGTAGAATATCTCAATCTATTTCCAATAAAGAAAAAATGAACATTATATAAGGAACTAAAGTTCAACATAACAACACATGTGTGCAATCTGAGAATGAAGTAAGCTCTAAATGTTAGTTCACAAAAGTGCAGTCTGAGAATGAAATAAGCCTAAATGATAACACACAAGTGCAGTTTGAGAATGAAGTAAGCTCTAAATGATAAAAACACAAGGAAATAGAAATAAATGCAAAAAAAAAATACATAGCCGTTACAAGTTGTCGCCTTACCTCTCCATCCATCGCCATGCAAAGAGGGGCATGCATGACGGCCACGTGGCCTGCTCCAACTACCACCATCAAGCCCCCCTATCACCGTCCACCGCTCACGTGCATATACCATATCCCATGCCCTATCCCACACCCACATGCCCTTCCCCTCTCTATCGCCCAATCAACCCTCAGGAATCATGACGGTACCTTGGCTGCATGCAAGCCTCGTGGGCTGCATGCAAACCTTACCTCCATCCTCTAAAGGAGGCTCAATTTCATGTGCGTGAGGCTTGGACTCTTTCTCTACCTCTTTCTCTGGCGCGAAGGTGTTCTGCACTGCTTGTATCCATCTTTAAAGAGATCAACTCAGTGTTTAAAGGTTGGGATCTCCATATAGAGGGCACAGGAAAATTCTGAAGGTATCCTCCATCACAGTGGGCCAAGTTAAAATGAATGCATCCATACAAAAGACAGTGAGTGCCTTTGGTAATCTAGGTTGGTAGAGGCCGTGCTGGCAACACGGGTTTGTCCTTATAAACCCTAAACATACCCATATTTAACTATGAGTTAAATATTGTATTTATTAAGCTGCTCTCCATGGAAGCTTAATCTCTAGTTCATATTAACCTTGAATTTTTTTGCTTTGGTTTACACGTTGTTCCCCATTATTAATTTTTTTTTTTGAAATAAATATCTATTGTTCTCTTTCCGGACCGGACCGTTTGTATAGTATTTAAATAGGAATCCTACAAATTTCCAATTTGTGAATAACGACCACTGCTGCCCCTCCATTATGCTTCAGTCGGGGAGGCCTCCTTCTCTTCAAAGGAAAGGTAAAATGGATGGACTGTCATGCATCGGTCGCTCGTCCATTTTTAAAATTAGGTATATAAATATATTTACTTCTTTTTTTTCTCAGAGGAGAGGCTTGGCCTTTCTCTGTGTGACGATTTTCCTTCCATGGCCTTATGGCCTCCTCGACCGCGGCATTATACCTGACTATGAGTGAAACTTTAATAATATAGAAATAATAGGTCCATTGTCGGTAGGTTCAATAAGTAATTTAGGGTAAGTGGCTAGCAGTAAATAGGGAAGCGAAGTTTGGTTTACTGAGAAGCATAAACATAACGTAAAAGTGAGCGGTTCTTCCTCAATTCCTTTCGTACTGGGACACAATTTGTGGTCATCCCGTTCACTTTTTCACTGCTTTCCTTCATTGTGAGTGTTTTAGCCTTTATTTTAAATAAGTACATTACTTACTTTGTTACCATCGATAGTAAGTTCGTAAGGTTGGGCACTTATTCCTAATGCTATATATGGTTTTACTCAATTTCCCGGCCATTAGTCGCAGTCGAAGTTTACCCATCAGCAACTTAATTAGCATTATCTTTTTCAGCAAGTGTTGACCCATAACTAGATACAAAAAAACAGATCCCCACGCAGAGTCCCTTGCCCAGGCGGTTGATGTAACGCCCATATTTTTGATTCGGCATATTTATTAGTTAGACACACCATACATTATTTCTTATATATTTTGTTGAACTCAGCTCGACTGAGTAAACTATATTACGATATGATGGACCTCATTATATGATGTTACTCTGTTTTATGATTTCACCATGATTATGATGTTACTATGTTATGCGGTTATGATGTCATGATTATCATATGATTTCTTTATTTTACGATTACAGTATATGTTTATATGTTTTCATTAATGAAATGTGAAATATATGATTCGGTACGTGGATACCATCTTCTTATATGAATTATTGAAGTGTTATATGTCATACGCATCTATGATGAACTAAAAAGGTTACACGAAATAAAATGATTTTTTTTTTTCGATAACATGGATCAATTGGCGATCAATGGGAAATGCTTTCTATAAAGCGTATTTTGCAAAATACTAACCTACAGGGCACAAGGGCTAAGGGATAGCCAGTTACTTGATCTGATATATTGGAAAAGAAAACATGTTCGTACAGTAAACCTTAGCAGCCAAAATGATGATACGATAACACAAACTGATAATCCCGATAGCAGCAGAGTATGAGTCAATAAGGGCGTAGGCCCACTATGTTGAGAGGGATGGATGTGTTTCCCACCCTATGTTTCCATGAGACCTGAGGTCGTGGGAGGGCCGTGCTGAGACACGCTCCCCATGTAGTTGTGATGACGATGGTCGGATGCTTGCTAGGGGAGGATAGGTCCGTTGTTCAGTCGACGCTATCGCTCTCAAGTTCTATGTGGTCAGATCGGTGAGTCCGACATCCACTTTTGTACTAGTAGAGGAAGGATAGGGAGGATGCTGGACGTAGGTTATGATGGGAGGATGTGTTAGTTAGTACTGTTGAGGGTTTAGTATTCCTTGATTCCGAGTTAGTGGTAGTAGGTACCCTTCCTTGTACATGATTGATTAAACTAATGTAAAGATAAAGATAATGATGTGAAATCGTAAAGAATTAACTGTTAAATAACTAAGAATGTTGAAGTAATTGTACTATTTATATTATGTTTGTTCTTCTACATGGGGGTAAATACTACTATTAGTTAGCAGGTATGCCTAGGCGGGATGGGGTTTGTCTATAGTACATTTATGATATGTGCATACGCTGGCCACGCATGCACACCTTGCACATGTACACTAGTATCGATATACAAACACTTAACATATTGAATAAATGTATAAGTTGTCATAAGTAATTAGGTTAATCATGCATTGACCGAATTCAGATAATAGATATAAAGTTATCTAAGATGTGTAAAACAAGTCAATTAAGCTATGCATTACTCGTTGGTAAACATTGTGATATACAATTGAGACAAGTGTCATCAGTTAAACATTGTCGTCTGAGAATTGTTGTAAATAAGGTAATGGTACTGTCTAATTAATTAGTAAGGTTGTTTAAGCACTTAAGGGTGCTCTGTTTAGAAGAATGACGATACTATGTAGATGTTAGGGTACTCATGTGATAAACAAATGATGTAAAATACATCTTTATTAAATTCACCATTATTATTACCTTATGGGGATTTAATTAATATTTTTACTTAAAATTTATTTTAATAATATTACTACCCATGTAATAACAATTGCAAAATAGGTAAAATGTAAATATTGATTAATGAATGATTAGAATGTGATTATTTTACATTTCTGAGATTAGACATAATAGGATAACAATTTTTGGAATGAACGTGATGTGATGGAAAATGGGTTATTACTATTTAATTATTCAATATGAACCGTAGAATTTAAATCTCAAGATAAGTGATCTTGACGGATAAGGTAGACCCTTAAGACACGCCATGTCCAAGTTGAAATGGGTCAACTATTTATATAATATTTTATTAATTACCTTAATAACAATAAATACAAGGTTTGGTGAATAGACTTGTAATTAATAAACCTTGTCCCGAATGGATAACCTTTGAGTGATAATTTCCACCGTAATAAATACTTACTACCGTCAATCCAAAACCAAATAAATTTTCCATGAGAGTAATTAATTATTCATTTTTATAAAGAAACGTGTATGAATGAACTGGTGAAAGGAGTAAATGTTTGAGGGGCTCGAGAGGGGGAGTTTGGGGCGGTGGAGTAAGCCCAAGGTCTTCTCGAGGAAGGGAAAGTATATAGAGGGGGATAGCTTGAAGTGAAGGGAGAGGTTTTTTTGGAACAGAAAGGAGGTTTGAGAACAGAAGAGTTTTGGAGAACCTAAGTGAAGACTGCTCTCGGGATTATCAGATTGTGGGCTCGGGGGCTTGGAAATCCTTTGGTTTCCAAGGGCCAGCAAGATAATAGCTGGTCGATAGGGTGGACACTTCATTTGGCTGACTAAGAGAATCTAAAACCTGCTACAACCTATGGTCTACTAGCATCAGCATTAGGTAATTTCCTTGTTATTTACGTTATTTGATTATTATGCTAAAACTTACTCTAAACATGCATAACTTGCTATTTACTGATTTACTAAGTTGTGAAACATATTCTTATGCTGGAACATGATTGTTGAAAAGAAAATATTGATATGTTTGTTTATTTTAAAATACGAATGTAAGGTTGATAAAAATACGACAGTACACTAAATTCCAGTTAGAAGCATAGTAATTGTTAGAAATTTACTCCCATACACCTGATAAAGTTTAATACGTAGAAAAATTAACTCTGAAATTTTACTTAGTGCTCTGCTGTAAAAACCAGAGCACTACAGATGGTATCAGAGCTTAAGGCTCAGACACTTTAGACCTTTTGGGCAAACCACCATGAATATTCAAGATGTTGAATCCTACAAGAACTTAGAACTTAGGACATAAACCTAGATAGAATTGAGGTATGAACAACACCAAACTTCAGCCTCTTTTACCTGCACGAACACAAATTGGAACACCATTAGAAAATCTGGATATGTAAGAAAACTGCATATTTATACATATGTGTTTGTATTTCAAAATAGATATATATTTGAAATATATTTAGAAATAAAAATAAATAGAGAAAATATATTTAGAAATAAAAATAACACGAGCGAACAATATTTTTTTTATTATTATTATCATAGTACTGCTTGTGTAAAATTAATAACTAACCGAGCAAATTTAGAAGTAATAAATTTCTGTAAAAACTTGTGCAAATAATAGAAGAAGGTGAAACCCTGGCGCGGTTTCAAAATCTAATTCTCAAGTATATACCAAAACTAAACACCACAAACCAGAATCTCTGTAAATATGTGTTAGAACTCTATGCAATAATCTGAAATCTAGGATGGAGATCAGCCAAACCTTCTTCCCTGAATTTCCGTAACATGAGCTTACCTGCACAATATAACAAAAGACAACTTAAGTAATTTGCAAAACAAATGATTTTAAAATTGTGCAAAGATACATAAGTTTAATCTAATTTAAATTGTGCATATATATATATATATATACTTGGGAGTTATATATTTTCGGCTTACACAAAGCTTAGATATAATATCCTAGGCGCTAATAGATAAAGTATAATTTTAACACGCGAAGTAAACTGGAGGGAATCCGATCTTCCCTTTCCTTCTATTTTTTTTTTAATCTTTTAGGAGCATTTCTGGGGTCGAAATTACTAGCTTCAAATAGGTAAGGGGTTCAACCCAAAGAAGAGGCCCAATTGGACTCCTCCCTGTATTGGAAGCTAATATATTTAAAATAGCAAGCTACAGCTAACCAACGAAGTTTTGTAAAAGGAACCTTTAGTTCAGCATTCAAAAAAAAAAAACAAAAAAAAAAACATCATATCAAGTGAGTAGAGCGTGAAGAGTTGCTGCAGCCATGACAACCATGGATGAAGAATACGAATACTCGGCAGGCCGACCGAGAATCCCTGAGGACACCGTTCTCTACTCCATTTTCCCAGACTTCGCATTATCAAATTCGATTACAGCTGAAGAAGTCGATTTCAGATTGAAAGAACTCCACGTACAATGCCTAGACACAATTTCAGATTTCGCCAAGGATTATATATGGAAGCACGAGTCATTCAACCTCAAACCCGCCATGACTTCATCCTGTCCCTGTACTCTCAATTCCAACACCCGGGACTCGAACTCGAGGCTTCCCGTTCCCCACCTTCACGGCAGGCTCAAGTACGGAGACAACGTAGAGGATGAGTGGTTCGTGCTCTTTATTCTATACGAAATCATGAAGGGCATACCTAGTGTTTCGGCCAGGGTTTGGGACACGGACGGTGAATTTCTGCTCATTGAGGCGGCTTACGCAATCCCGCGATGGCTCAGGCCAGAAAACAGCTGGGACAGGGTTTTTATCAGGCGGGGAGAGCTCCACATACTGCCTTTGCCCGCTTCTGAGGCGGAGGTTTACCAATTACCGGTAAAGCCCTCTATACGGGACTCTTTGCGGGCTCTCACAAGCGGTTTCATGGGAACCAGGGGAACGATGCGGCTCAGAAGGCTATAAATGGTCGCAATAAGGGTTATCCTGATAAAGCTGGGTATTTTTCAAGACTCACAGTCACCAGGCTTTACAGATTTGCCGAAGTAAAAGAGTCCAGGTTTTGGCAAAAATCTGCAAATACCAAAATATAAAGAAACACACTTTCAATTTTGATAAAAATAGAGAAATCGGCGTTGATATTAAATAAAACCATGTAATTTGGGGATCGAGCGCATTGCCAAATAATTATTTTAACCTCGAGTTCCATAACATCCGAGAGAAGAAAGTCGACGAGCCCAACCGTTCAATGTATCGATGCAAAATTCACAGTTCAAGCAAGCCATGTACCATGTAATTCTGGGGACGACTGTATTTCTTCCGTTTTTATTTTATTTTATGAAAAGCAGAGTAATTCTTCAATCTATGCGATTGAGTTCCTTAGAATAAGTAGGCCCAGATCCATGGATGCCACCGACAAGCTGTAGATATTTGAGAAACTAGATTCCACAACGTCAACCCCATCAAATCAATCTGAAAGGAATGATAAACACAGTAAAATTGAGCACATAAAAGTTGCAACTGGGACTTAAAAGTCGCCCTATTGAGACAAAAAAAAAAAAAAAAAAAAATCCACGGGAGGAAACCCAAGTATTTTTTTTGAATTCCCCTTGTACTGTAAAGGCTGTGAGAGGGTCTGGGATTTTGATACATGCCATCGCAAATGCTCTCAGCTGGTGCGATTGTGTGAAAGTGTTCACACTGGTGTGATTGTGTGAAAGCGTTACCAAATAAAATGAAACCTACCAAATTAAAAGCATGAAGGAAAGGAAAGGAAAACTACCAATTTAAAATGGAACCACGTGGAGATTATACCTGAAATCAGACGGAGCTTGAACCACTTTCCATGGTGAAGTTGCAGAGCTAAAACTCAGAAAGAGAAGGAAAAATGGCCGCGTCTTGTAGATTGACCCTATATAGGGTTTCCCGCACTTTCGCATGGCTGTGGGGTGCGTGGAGAGACCACGTGCCTTCATGCTTCTTCTCATGGCAGTAGGAGGACGCGTGGGCCTCATGCAAGGGCGCGAAGGGCCCATGAAGATCTTAGGGGTAGGTTAGTATTATTTGAACAAATTAAAATTATCTAAATTTGGTAATTGATTAAAATTGCTAAAAATTTAAATTAATTATTATAAATAAATGTTGTCAATTATTCGAAAACTTTAAAATAATTTAAAGTTTTTTTTTTTTTTTGATGAAATTAAATTTGGTTAAATTTATTAGCACAATTATCAATTAATTAAAATTTAACAAAACCATAATTCCACTTTAGTGATTATTACATGAATTATAATTAGAATTAAAAATTAATATGAATTATGGTTTACATCTCATGTTAGGATTAGTAAAATTCTAGTTATTTATTTGATTTCTTATAAAAATAAAAATAAAAATAAAAAGATATAAAATTTGCCGAGATTTCAACTCCTAGTCAAAGGGATGAGAGAGACCCGAAATCTCAAAAACAAGACACCATTAAGATCAGCATGACGAGCTGAACACCATGACAAAAATTGTTTAAATAAAAACGATTGTGGATTTTACTGTGCTAATCCTGACAATTTGTTATCCCATGATGCAAGTTAATTCTTACGCATAAGTATAAAGTATGAATACTTACATTTTAGTTCCACGTGTATTTGATTGAACAACTAAGGATGTGATTTTATTGCAATAACACAGGAACTATCATGGTAACAACACGTAGAGGTCGAGGTCGGGGTCAAGGTCGACCACCGTCACCACCACCTCCGCCACCGTCGTCGCCGCCAACAACACCACGACCAACCTCAACACTAGAAATGCAGATCATAATGAGGTCTTTGGAGGCTATTATGACCACGATGAACAGGCAGTCGGAAAGGGTTGTCGAGGTGGAAACCACTCAAGTGAGTCGAGAGAACTCTGGAAGGGCACATGGCCCAAGACTGGAACTGCTTCAGGACATATCGAGGGAGTTGCAAAAGATAAAGCTTCCAGAGTTTTTAGGAGGACGACCCGATAAGCATGCAGAAGCATGGCTAGAAGGCATGAAGAGATGCTTCGCATTGAATGAGTACACATCTAGTTCCAAGGCTAGGATGGTCGTCTTTCAGCTTAAAGGTGATGCTTTGAATTGGTGGTCAGACCTCGAGAAGCAGTTGCACCTTACTCCTCTTACGACTTCTTGGGAACTGTTCGAGGAGAGGTTCCACAAGAAGTATTTGCCAAATTATTACAAGGAAGAATAGGCAGGTGCACTCCATGCCTTAGTACAGGGAGACAAGACGGTGGAGGAGTATGAATCTTGGTTTATGGAACTGGTAAAATATGTTCCTTACCTAGATGCAGATGATTGTCAACTAGAGCATTTTGTGTATGGAATTAACTACAGGATTAGGGCTGCTGTGCAGATGTGGAAGCCAACTTCAGTTGCCATGGCAGTTGAGTATGCTCGTTATGCAGCTGATATGTCAGATGGAAAAGGGGGCAGTAAGTTGACAGGAACCAATCAGTATGTTTTAGGGAAGGCGTCACATCCTTACTTCAGGGGAGGACAATCTAGACCTCCTCCTTATGGTAATAGGTTCACACCAAGGGGTAATACTTCAGTTAGCTCAATCTCGCAGGCATTGTCTGCAACCCACCAAAGCCAGGGATGTACACAGGGAAGTTCCTATAGAGGAGCAAGGGGTTTTAGAGGACCCAGGGGAAGAAACTCATCTCAGAGGATTCCTCCGACCAACATGCAAGCCCCTCCCAATCTCTCTTGTTGGGGATGCGGAGGTCCTCATTTCCAGCGAGACTGTCCCAAGGGTCAGTCAAGCAGCAGGCACAGGGAAGGAAAGGCACCTATGGATAGTTCGGGTAACAGTCATTGGATTCATGCAGCGGTTCATAACCACCAAGCAGAACATCAGTCTACCATAGTAGAATCCACTGGTAAAGTAAACAATGTCAAACTTAAAATTTTGTTTGATCCAGGAGCAACTGATAGTTTTATTTCACCATTTGCATTAGATAAATGTAGGTTGGTAGCCTACGAGCATGATGATTTCAAACTAGTTGAAATGGCTTCAGGAGCTAAGCAAACAGTAGGTCTTAAAGTGAGGAGTTGTGAGGTTGACTTAGGAGTGTGCATCACTAAGTTGGATGCTTATGTCACCAATTTGAAGACTTATGACCTCATTATTGGCATGGATTGGTTAGAAGGCCATAGAGCTTTCTTAGACTGCTATGCAAAGAAGGTGTTGTGCCTCGATGACGAGGGAAGGAAAATTAAAATCCAAGGCTTGAAGAGGAAGGTATCCCTCCGTTTCATCTCTATGGTGAAAGCTAAGCGGTGCCTAAGACAAGGATGCCAATTGTTCGTAGTGGAGGCCGTGAGCGATAGCAAAGGACCTTCCTTGAATTCTTACCCAGTACTTTCCGAGTTCAAGGATGTCTTTCCGAAGGAATTGCCAGGACTACCTCCAGAAAGAGAGCTCGATTTCACAATCGAACTAAAACCTGGTGCAGAGCCTATCTCAAAAACTCCTTATAGAATGACAACTCTAGAGCTTCGTGAGTTACAGATCCAGTTAAAAGAGTTGCTAGATTTGGGACTGATTAGACCTAGTATCTCATCGTGGGGAGCACCAGTGATCTTCGTTAAGAAGAAGGATGGATCTCTGTGACTGTGCATAGATTACAGAGATTTGAACAAAGCCACAGTGAAGAACAGGTATCCCATACCAAGAATTGATGACCTCTTTGATCAAATGAAAGGTGTGTCAGTCTTCTCAAAGATTGATTTACGATCTGGGTATCACCAGTTGAGGATCAAGGAAGGCGACATTCCTAAGACTGCCTTTCGAACTCGATTTGGGCATTACGAGTTTGTAGTGGTACCATTTGGTTTGACCAATGCTGCAACTGTATTCATGAGCCTCATGAATGGTGTCTTCCGAAAATACTTGGACCGCTTTGTTCAGGTCTTCTTAGATGATATTCTTATCTATTCTAAGAATGAGAAGGAGCATGAGGAACACTTGCAGTTAGTCTTGACATGCTTAAGGGAACATAAACTTTATGGTAAATTATCAAAGTGTTCCTTCTTCCAAAAAGAGATTCACTACTTGGGGCACATCATCTCAGGTGAAGGGATCTCAGTAGACCCATAAAAGGTAAAGGCCATTGAAGATTGGCCAATTCCAAGGAATGCTCATGAGGTGCGCAGTTTCATGGGGTTAGCAGGCTATTACCGGAGGTTTGTGGAAGGATTTTCAAAAATTGCAAAACCTATTACCACCTTGTAACGCAAGGGAATCCGGTATGAATGGACCGATGAATGCGATGCCGCTTTTACAGAGTTAAAAAGATTGTTGACAAGTGCACCGATCTTGCAGGTACCAGACATGGATAAATATTTCATGGTATACACCGACGCCTCAAAGCAAGGACTAGGAGCGGTGTTGATGCAGGAAGGTGGGGTAATAGCTTATGCATCTCGAAAGTTGAAACCTCATGAGGAGCAGTATGCCACGCATGATCTAGAATTGGCAGCAGTAATGTTGGCACTAAAATTATGGAGGCACTACCTAGTTGGTAGAAGCTTCACCCTTAAAACAGACCATCAGAGCTTGCAGTACATCTTTACCCAAAGGGATTTGAATGCTAGGCAAAGGCGATGGAGTGAGTTCATGAGTGAGTATGAATTTGGTATCTCTTACATCAAAGGAAAGGAGAATGTGGTGACAGACGCTCTAAGCCGAAGGCCGAGACTTTTCTCCTTAATTCCCTTGAAGGTGGACTTGAGGGAAAGAGTACTAGGACAACTATTGGGCGATAGTTGGTACCTAAAAGTAACCTCAACTATTCAGAATGGAAAGGAACAAGAATTGTAGTATGATGGGTACCATATTGACGAAGATGGATTGTTGCGGTATCAGGGATGGATGTATGTTCCTAAGGAAGGTGATATCAGGGAAACAATCCTTAGAGAGGCCCATAGATCGCATTACTGTGCTCACCGAGGGGTGAAAAAGATGTATACTGACATAAAGAAACTCTTCTTCTGGCCAGGTATGAAGATGGATGTAGTGAATTTTGTTTCGAAGTGCCTTGAATGTCAACAAGTTAAGGCAGATCATCATCACCCGGCCGGTCTCCTACAACCGCATGATATTCCTATGACTAAATGGGAAGTCATTTCCATGGACTTCGTTGTAGGATTACCACTCACATCTATGAGACATAATGCTATTTTGGTGGTAGTTGACAAACTCACCAAAAGTGCTCACTTCATTCCAGTCAGAGACACATATGATGTGACAGATGTGGCAAGGGTATTCATAAATGAGATTGTACGTCTTCATGGAGTTCCTAAAAAGATAATCTCTGACAGAGACCCTAAGTTCACCTCCAGATTTTGGACAAGCATGAAATCAGCATTAGGGACACAGTTGAACTTAAGCTCAGCTTATCACCCCGAGACAGATGGACAGACTGAGAGGGTGAATCAAGTGATGGAGGAAATGCTTAGGATGTATATTATGGATCAACAGACACATTGGGAGAAATATCTTCCTTTAGTGGAGTTTGCATACAACAATAGTCATCACAGCTCCATTGGTATTCCGCCATATCAGGCATTGTATGGGAGGCCGTGCAGGACACCACTCAGTTGGGACAGGTTAGAGGATCGAGTTTTAATTGGGCCTGAATTGATTCAGGAAATGGAGGAGCAAGTGTTACAGATTAGGCAGCGGCTGAAGGAAGCATAGGATAGGCAAAAGAGTTACGCTGATGCACACAAATCAGATAGAACTTATGAAGTAGGGGATCATGTATTTATTCACATCAGACCAAATAAAAGTACCATTCGGTTTGGGAAGGGTACCAAGTTGTCACCTCGCTTTATAGGTCCATTTGAGATTCTTGAGAAAATCGGACCAGTTGCTTATCGTCTTGCGCTGCCACCCCACTTGCATAAAACTCATAATGTATTTCATGTTTCTGTATTATGACATTACATAGCTGATGAGACTCACAAAATTCATTGGAAGGAATTGCAGGTCTCGGACGAGGGAACCTCCAGGGTCGAACCGTTACGTATACTTGATCGTAGGGTTCGACAGCTCTGTAGTCGCCATGTGGACCAAGTTAAGGTCCAATGGGACAAGTATAGCCCAGGGTCTGCTACCTGGGAGGATGCAGAGACCATCCGTCGAGATTCTCCCCCACTATTTTGACCATAACTTCGGGACGAAGTTTCCCGAAGGGTGGGTGTATGTAACGCCCATATTTTTGATTCGGCATATTTATTAGTTAGACACACCATACTTTATTTCTTATATATTCTGTTGAACTCAGCTCGACTGAGTAAACTATATTACGATATGATGGACCTCATTATATGATGTTACTCTGTTTTATGATTTCACCATGATTATGATGTTACTATGTTATGCGGTTATGATGTCATGATTATCATATGATTTCTTTATTTTACGATTACAGTATATGTTTATATGTTTTCATTAATGAAATGTGAAATATATGATTCGGTACGTGGATACCATCTTCTTATATGAATTATTGAAGTGTTATATGTCATACGCATCTATGATGAACTAAAAAGGTTACACGAAATAAAATGATTTTTTTTTTTTTGATAACATGGATCAATTGGCGATCAATGGGAAATGCTTTCTATAAAGTGTATTTTGCAAAATACTAACCTACAGGGCACAAGGGCTAAGGGATAGCCAGTTACTTGATCTGATATACTGGAAAAGAAAACATGTTCGTACAGTAAACCTTAGCAGCCAAAATGATGATACGATAACACAAACTGATAATCCCGATAGCAGCAAAGTATGAGTCGATAAGGGCGTAGGCCCAGTATGTTGAGAGGGATGGATGTGTTTCCCACCCTATGTTTCCATGAGACCCGAGGTCGTGGGAGGGCCGTGCTGAGACACGCTCCCCATTTAGTTGTGATGACGATGGTCGGATGCCTGCTAGGGGAGGATAGGTTCGCTGTTCAGCCGACGCTATCGCTCTCAAGTTCTATGTGGTCAGATCGGTGAGTCCGACATCCACTTTTGTACTAGTAGAGGAAGGATAGGGAGGATGCTGGACGTAGGTTATGATGGGAGGATGTGTTAGTTAGTACTATTGAGGGTTTAATATTCCTTGATTCCGAGTTAGTGGTAGTAGGTACCCTTCCTTGTACATGACTGATTAAACTAATGTAAAGGTAAAGATAATGATGTGAAATCGTAAAGAATTAACTGTTAAATAACTAAGAATGTTGAAGTAGTTGTACTATTTATATTATGTTTGTTCTTCTACATGGGGGTAAATACTACTATTAGTTAGCAGGTATGCATAGGCGGGATGGGGTTTGTCTATAGTACATTTATGATCTGTGCATACGCTGGCCACGCATGCACACCTTGCACATGTACACTAGTATCGATATACAAACACTTAACATATTGAATAAATGTATAAGTTGTCATAAGTAATTAGGTTAATCATGCATTGACCGAATTCAGATAATAGATATAAAGTTATCTAAGATGTGTAAAACAAGTCAATTAAGCTATGCATTACTCATTGGTAAACATTGTGATATACAATTGAGACAAGTGTCATCAGTTAAACATTGTCGTCTGAGAATTGTTGTAAATAAGGTAATGGTACTGTCTAATTAATTAGTAAGGTTGTTTAAGCACTTAAGGGTGCTCTGTTTAGAAGAACGACGATACTATGTAGATGTTAGGGTACTCATGTGATAAACAAATGATGTAAAAGACATCTTTATTAAATTCACCATTATTATTACCTGATGGGGATTTAATTAATATTTTTACTTAAAATTTATTTTAATAATATTACTACCCATGTCATAACAATTGCAAAATAGGTAAAATGTAAATATTGATTAATGAATGATTAGAATGTGATTATTTTACATTTCTGAGATTAGACATAATAGGATAACAATTTTTGGAATGAACGTGATGTGATGGAAAATGGGTTATTACTATTTAATTATTCAATATGAACCATAGAATTTAAATCTCAAGATAAGTGATCTCGACGGATAAGGTAGACCCTTAAGACACGCCATGTCCAAGTTGAAAGGGGTCAACTATTTATATAATATTTTATTAATTACCTTAATAACAATAAATACAAGGTTTGGTGAATAGACTTGTAATTAATAAACCTTGTCCCGAATGGATAACCTTTGGGTGATAATTCCCACCGTAATAAATACTTACAACCGTCAATCCAAAACCAAATAAATTTTCCATGAGAGTAATTAATTATACATTTTTATAAAGAAACGTGTATGAATGAACTGGTGAAAGGAGTAAATGTTTGAGGGGCTCGAGAGGGGGAGTTTGGGGCGGTGGAGTAAGCCCAAGGTCTTCTCAAGGAAGGGAAAGTATATAGAGGGGGATAGCTTGAAGTGAAGGGAGAGGTTTTTTTGGAACAGAAAGGAGGTTTGAGAATAGAAGAGTTTTGGAGAACCTAAGTGAAGACTGATCTCGGGATTATCAGATTGTGGGCTCGGGGGCTTGGAAATCCTTTGATTTCCAAGGGCCAGCAAGATAATAGCTGGTCGGTAGGGTGGACACTTCATTTGGCTGACTAAGAGAATCTAAAACCTGCTACAACCTACGGTCTACTAGCATCAACATCAAGTAATTTCCTTGTTATTTACGTTATTTGATTATTATGCTAAAACTTACTCTAAACATGCATAACTTGCTATTTACTGATTTACTAAGTTGTGAAACATATTCTTATGCTGGAACATGATTGTTGAAAAGAAAATATTGATATGTTTGTTTATTTTAAAATACGAATGTAAGGTTGATAAAAATACGACAGTACACTAAATTCCATTTAGAAGCATAGTAATTGTCAGAAATTTACTCCCATACACCTAATGAAGTTTAATACGTAGAAAAATTAACTCTGAAATTTTACTTAGTGCTATGCTGTAAAAACCAGAGCACTACAGTTGAGGCATATAATGTTGTGTACTGGAGAAGATATTATATGGTAGTCAATGTTCAATTTAATTTGTATGGTATTTACGCTAATGGCATGTTGAGTATTTGTTGGTCATATAAAAAATATTGATGTTTTATTTCCAAACAAATCTTTTTCCTATGCTATTAGCCATACATTGTTTTGGCTACCGTAGGATTTAATGGTTAGTTGAATGCTTAGCCAACTAGCCATGTATTCAGTTATATATTTGCCTCTCTTATATATTTAGGGTAGGGAAGGTTTTCTAGATGTAGTGGATTAATAATAATAATGAGTTACGCTTTATTCACTATGGGGGCATCAGTAAAAAAATGCTCACTCTTGGTTTTTATATAATTGGACTATTAAGGGAAGGTCTATCAGGAAGAAATGACAGGTTAGTCCCGAATAAATAAGTGCTAAGGAAAAGCTCTTTGTTATAAGTGTATTAGGTAGGTAGTGGTGTAATATCCCGAATTTCGATTGACTATATTGATGTTATATATTGGGCTTAAAGCCCCAACATAGATGATTTATTTTGTTATATTGGGCTTAAGCCCCAATGCACATGATTCATTTCTTTTATAGATATACATATTTGGGCATGGACCCTGATTGATGGAGGCTATTGTTATATACTGGGAAGAAAGCCCCAATGTATTTGATTTATGTTTTATTATGAGATTTGGGTACAAACCCTAATATACTGATTATTATGAGATTTGATTTATTGTTGTATTTGTGTTAGATACTGTGCAGAGTTATGATATACATGATTGAATTTCATGATGTGTGAGAGTGGACTCTAGAACACATGGATGATCTATGTACTAGGCATAAGTCCTCATGTACCTAGAGGATTTTATTATGTACTAGGCATAAGCCTCGATGTACAGAGAGTGTTGGGCATAATGTCTGGAGCACTCCAAGCTTGATAATGAATACCAGATCCAAGGCCATTTGTACATTCTAGATGTGCTTCACAACCACATTCTAGTACTCGTGTTGAGCAGGATGCTCTGGAATTGCACTAGCGTAACGCCCATGTGAGAGTCTTGAGCCAAACCTCTGAAGAGCACTTGAGGTTACCTGATCTTGAAAGTGTTGAGTCCAAAAGACTCTGAATAGCACTACTACTCATCACAATTATTTAAATTGGTTAAAAGAATCGTTTTTATCTGTCATCAAGGACTACGGGAACTACCATGTTAAACGAGGGAATCCAACATGCAAGAGGGACCTAGAGTCATCTACCCTAGCCAAATATCCAAACTTACCAAATGACCTTGTCCAAAGAATTGGACCATGTATTAAATAATTATCAAAGGATTGTTATGTGATTTAATTAACTAAAAGTCAAGTTGAGTATTGATAAAAGAAGTCTCACTTATGTATAAGTAATATGCATGAAATCTATGCATAAGATATAAATTATATTATATATGAATAATGCATAAAAAGCATGCAGAAAATATATATGCATAGATAATTATTTATAGTATATATATAAAGAAAAGATTGTGATCCAAATTTATAGAAATACATAGTAAATAAAATATAAAGGTTCCTTTAAAAACAAATAATAAAGGAACAAGTTAAAAAGTCCTAGATTAACTAGGAGTAAATAAATTAAATAAAATATTCTTTGCATGTATTATAATTCAAAACTAAAACAAATCTGGAGTTAATAATTAAAAATATCAGTATTAACTCAACAGCTATATTCCAAAGTTCACCTATATAAAGAAGGACAATTCCCAAGTGCAAGACATCTTTTCTTCCAATCATAATTCTATGGTGAGAGAAGAGAATTCTTCCATAGAAACTGAAAGAGCCTTTTTATTTTCAAGAACTGAATTGCATCAGCAATATTCCCTAGGTCCTCTATTATCATATTGCATGTTGGAAACAACTCGGGGGGATCCATTAGTGAACCAGGAACGGTTCAGGGTCAAAGTTGGGAGGAATGTAGTAGTCCCAAAGTCATTCGGCTCAATTACCCTACAGGTTAGCCAGATGAATACATACTTGTTTGCATTAATTAGTGTCTGAAAGTGTGCAGGTTGGAGGTTCTATGAGCAGCAGGATCAAGCTGCAACTATCTAGGTATGAGTTATTTTCAAGTTCTTTCAAAATTTATTTTAGGCTATTAAGTTTAGAGATTTAATTCTGTTAAGTATTTTCTCCTTCCTGGTAACCTAGTAGTAGTTATTTATTCAAGAGCAAGGGCCTATGGCATTGGCTCCCTAGGCATTCTTTTTAATTAAAAGTTTATGCTAGTTGAAGACTTCAAAACCCTAGTTAACTAAATAAAACATTCGTAAGCATTGTTCCTACATAGTAAATACAATAGAATCATCTCTTGTAGAGATTGATTCACTGGACTTAGATTCCTGCTTAAGAACCCTAAATCTTTACCTAAAAATAATCATATTCATAATGTAATTTAAAATAAAATTTTCATCATTATCAAGCAATGGCACAGAATGTATTTCACAAACCTATATGAATTCATGCCTTGCTTAAAATTAAAACATTTAAATATCGATCGTTTGCTTTATACATCTTATTTAAATAAATCAAACACAACCATACAATTATCCAAAGATGCCTTACATAGGCTGGATATCTCATCTAAACTTTTCCAGGTTATATAAATTAAAAACTAAAGTGTCGGGATCAAATCCCCTACCCTTCATCTTCAGAAAAACTTCATAACAGTGATCATACTAGCATGGATCTTTGTCTCCCCATAAACTTATTCAAAGCCATAAACACAGAACCAATAAAAGGAGCAGCAAGATTTCATTATCAATGCTAAGGCTGGGTTATACAACCACCTAAGAAATATTAAAACAAGAAATCATCACCTACGTTTTCCCTTATCCTCTGATCAAATGACTCCACATAGTTAGGTTTTCATCCTCCAAGGTTTAGCTAAAAATGTAGCCCGTCATTATTGAATCACGATAATATCAACTTAAACATTAAAATCTACATTGCAAAAGTAAATTAATTTCATATATAGAGGCATGAGTAAAAATGACGCATAATCCAGCTAAGTCTTTGCCTTTAAGTATTTTAAACAAACATTTCAACTTCTAAGACTTCAGGAAATTTTGTTTCCAGAATTGAGCTTAAATTGAAAATGACAGAGTACAAGGAATTAAAATCAATATGATATTATAAATAAAGAATTAAAAACATCAGTTAAGTCTTAGACAGAAGAAGGATTTCCATACAAAGTTTTCATGAAAAGAAAAACATCATGTTCTATTATAAACTCAGCAAACAACCGAGAACATCTGGGCGTTTTTCATCTAAGAATATCAAACCCTGAACCTGATTAGGATCACCTAAACCTTTGGAAGAAGTAAACATTTAACATACTAAGGTTTCATATAACCGGTACCTTCAGGCTTTGACATTAAAATAAACACGGAGAGGCTAACAAAAGTAATGAAATGTACCCACGAAGTTTACAGAGGTCTTCCAAAGGAGTCTTCTTATTATTTAAAAAGTTTCCCTAATCTTCATAACCACGTTCCAAGTTACATAGGGGCCGAAAGCACAAGCTCCCTCCATAAAATATAAATTCCCTATAGGCTACAACTCAGTCAAAGTACTGAGTTTTATATATATTATAGAGTATGCTACTGGGCATAACAAAATCAACAAATTACATTCAGAATCCACATGTCAAACCCCTTCCCAACTCGTAAATCTCATAGAAAACAAATCCTTAATCAACTTGAGATCGAAGGGAGGAAATATCCATCATGGTCCAGACTTACCCATAATTGCCAAGCTACGAATTCCCCATGCCGAGATTGAAACTCACCACGGTAGCCCTGCCAAGTTAACACCAAAATGATTGAAGTTAGAAACCAACAATCAAAACTATTGCATGAATTTTATTTAAACAAGATCAGGGTACTGCAGGCACCTTCCGAGGGCTCCACGCTAGCTGGTACATAGCAGGTTGAGCTCTTCTATGGTCGCCTCCAACACCAGCAGAGCCCTCCAAGACAAAGTGATGCAATAATGCATTGGGCCAAAACAAACCTTAGGGTTTGATCCCTTAGTGACATACAATTGGCCCATTCGAATAGATAAGACATTAAATGCGTTCCCATCCCACTACCATTCAAATTTTAACCCACTTCATATAGTGGTAAACCCATTCACATTTGTAGGCTTTACATTTTAATATGGATCAAAACCACATCCTTAAACCCTTACAAAGATTTTAGAAATTTGAAAGTATATTTAGATGACCTATTGAAATCACCTACAAAACATAATGTAGTAAGACTTTAACATGAGATGCTAAGTAAGCGTGGCCAAACCGCCACCAAATCCATCCCCTCAAACCATATAAAGATCATTAAAAATACAGTAACTCACATAGTTATTTTAGTTTAAAGTGGGCACATGATTACAACATCCAAAAAAAAGAACATATAATCTAGATACAGGTATAACAGAGCTTAGAATTTTTTAACCAAGTGCCGAGGCTGTAAATCAACTTGAGCCAATTACCATAAAACCAATGTGGTTCTTAAAGACAGAATTCGAATTACACCACTTCCGCAGAACTACTAAAAGTGAAACCAACCATCGCGGACACATTATATAGTAGGCCATGAATAGAAATATAAACCATGCATTTACTCCATTATATTATTAATCCTTATAATTATTCTCCTAGTGCTGAAGTTAATTTACTGAACACCTACTTGATTAGGCAGTGAAAAGGTATACAAAAAAAATTTAAATTTTTACAGTTTTAGGGACATTATAAGTGGGATGTTTCCAAACCACTTTGTGATGTGATACGACACACATCGAAATGGATGGGGCATTTGATCACCGGATACCAACCCAACCCTATACGTTTACCTCGTATTAAGAACCAGAGCGAGTAGTTTCTACTGTCGATTAAGCAATTTAACCCATTGACCCAGGAGATGTAGTGATAGATTAAGTTGTTGATTCATAAGTTGATCCGGTCAGTAAACTAGCAGCGCCTATTGAACCAGAAGCTTGTTGCATTAATTAATTAATTAATTAATTGTATGTATGAGAATTCTTCACCATTTTAATTTCCATTCCAAGGTATTGCTAACAATATAGATGCAATGATGGCCAAAATCATTTCAGGAGATGAGAATTCCACTCAAAATAACCCTAAATAAATATTTCCATCGTGAAATTTTGGTTGTAAGATCGATTGCTTTGAGCAATAGTGGAGTTTCTTTATTTTTTGTTTCTTCTGTGTATGAGGACTAATTATTATCATAATAATTAGTAGTAGTAGGTGTCCCTTTCAATATAATTATAGGAAATTATAATTAGTAAATTACTAAACCTAGTCAACAATAATTTTGTAGAGGAGGTGAGCACTGAAGTGTTAAATTTTCTTCCATCAACCTCTTATTAACCTAACATATTCGATGGACATTGTTACTGAGTGTTCATATATTATGCATGAGAGGCACTCTGGTGTTTTCATTGTTGTGCTGCAAATAAAAGGAATTTCGTCGAAATAAATAAGCCATGTTACAACTAAATATCAGAAGAAGAAACATTGCAATGGTTCCAGGTGTGATAAATGCTAATCGAATAGTTTATGAGAGGAAAGGAAGACCTCCCACGAATGATATACAGTGGTTGAGGTTATTGATGAACAATAATTTTTTGATCATCTAAGAGACATCAAAGATCCAGAGCATCCTTATTCACTAGAGCAATTAAAAGAAATTTCTGAAGATGCAATTGAGGTTGATAATGAACACAGTCATATCAAGGTTACATTTACTCCTTTAGTTGAACAATGTAGCATGAAAAAACTTATTGGGCTTTGTGTGCGAGTGAAACTCATGCATTACCTACCTTCTAGATTCTAGAAAATTGATTGTCTAGGGAATATTTTTTTTGAAGCTTTTAGAAATGCCAGGGAGCCTCTACTCTAGCCTCTTTAGGAATTTTGTTGCTTCAATCAGGGCATTTTATGTCCTTCGACTGCTTATTTTTGCATATTATGTGTCCTTGTAGTATCAAGCATAACTTATGTAATTTTATTTATTTATTTAGAAATCTCTTGATATATGTATTATATAAAAATTGGAAAGAAGTATTTAGTGTAACTCTCTGTTGTTGTTTTTTTTTGTTGCAAAATTAGATACCCTATAATTGATATTTTAGGTGTGAATAGGCCCTAAGGTGTGAGTTTTCGATCCTAATACTCTGATACCAAATGTAGTGGTCTTCCTTCACGAAGACCACTAAACTAAACACTTGGTGAAAATCGATGTACTTTTAGTCAAAATCGATGTACACAGCTCATTTAGAGCTTGGTTTAAATACAATTCCAGTTTTGTTTTTACATCAGATATATATTTTGCTATTGCCTATTTTCTTTTCACATTCTCATCATAGTAATCTAGCATTTTATGCATATGATATATATATTATTCTTTAAAAGAATTAGAAATTTTGCATAATTCAAATGTTCATTTCACATTTATCCATGCATTATTTAGCATAGAAATAATAGAATAAAGTACCAATAGAATACTTGTCATAGTAGGTAGTAGGTTGTAGCAGATCCCTTAATTCTCACATCCCCTTTGGTCCAAGACTTAGCAACCAAATAGATGAACCTCTGTGCCGACTAGCTCTTATCATGTTGGACCTAGGAAACCAATGGGTTTCCTAGTCCCCGAGCGTTGATGTATTTGTAACTTCAGAAGATATTGACTTGTTTATTGCATAGTAGCAAGATTCGAGTACGGATTCGAATACGATTCAGATACAATACAGAAAAAATATGTTATAAAAAAAACAAGTACGGCTAGAATACCGGAGTAGACATCTTATAAATACGAAAAACATGCAATTTTAATTTAAAAATAAAATAAAATAATACATAATCATTCCAAATTTTAACATCTTATTGAAAACTTTAAAAATAAAACTTAAAACTACACAAATCTACTTTGATATAAAATGACTTAAAATAACAATTGTATAACATTAAACTTAAATAAAACCACTACATGCAATAAAATAGAACTTAAATAAAAAAACTAATGTAATAGTAATAAGTCAGATGATATAAAATCCTAACAGTATAACATATACTAACACTAAATTATAATAACATTAATCGTATAGAATCTAGATTATTCACATTCAAAACTTCAAAATTCTAGTGTGACTCACAATGCAATATTTATTAGGCACATACATGTAGTTGGAGTTTAAAACTTTAAACTTTGAAGTTGAACTCTCGCAAATAGAGGTCGCACGTCACTATTGAAACTTGAATTGAGCCCTGAAATTTAAAATAGGATTTTGATTTTCTCTTTGATTTCTGGCAGTGCTAAAATAAGTTTGATTTTCTTTGATTCACGATTAGTTTTTCGAAATAAGTTTGATTTTCTTTGATTCACAATTATTTTTTGAAATAATTTTGATTTTCTTTTATTCATGATTATTCCAATTCAGTTGGTTTAAAATTGGGTAAATAAATAGTTGACTGTACCGAACCCGTATTATCTCGAATGTTCACCGTATTTTTAACGTAGTTTGAATTTCTGTACAACAACTGCCAATACGACCATATTTTGCTACTATGGTATATTGTATTTGTACTTTATTGTATCCCCAACAAAGATATATTATTCCTCTGATTGGAAGTGTCATCAGTTGTACTTACAAGTGTCGCAAGTTATATTGTAAGTGTCGTAACTTATACTTGATGGGTTATTAGACCACCTTGATGGGGTCGGCCTTGTATGAGTCATGTGGGTTAAAGGGTTATTAGACCACCCTAGTGGGGGAAATCCTAGTCAAGATTATGTTAAAAGGTTAGGTTGGGGCCGACCTAGTTAGAGTTAAAAGACAAGTGAAGTAGTGTATAAATAGAGAGTGTATCTTTCTCATTTTACACTTTCTCTCATTCACTCACTTCACATTAGTGAGAGAGAGGAGGAGTGCGCACAAGTGGAGGAGGAGTATGTTGCAGCTATCTATCTCTTGGGTTTGATCATTGCGATCTTTGTATTTGTAATGTCCCTTAAAAATAACAAAAATTTAAAAAAATTTCGGTACTAGCTTAAGCTGCTAAAGAGATATGATGAATACTAACTTCATAACTGTCAAGTACTTATTGTATCGATATTTAATTCTCACTCTTTGGAATGTCTTAGCTTCAAGTATCATGGTTTGCTGATTATATGGTTCTACAGTTTTGCAGAAGTATTTCTAAAATGGTTTAGATGTATAAACCGTCGCATGTGTACCAATTTGTGAATGCTATCAAATGAATCTCCTTCTTACGGCTATAAAGGTTTGAATGCATATGTATTAAAGTTTCACTAGTAATTCAGGTGACATGGATCCTTTATTAGGAGCGATTGATGCTCATGGTGAGATACTTGGTCTTTTGAAGTGGCAAGGTACCCTGACGGGGCTATTGAGAGGTAGGGGTAATATTTGGAGACTTCGGACTTACTTAGCATTATGGCTAACGCATCTACTTGTTTTGGTTTTGCAAGTGTACTTATGAGGCATCTATCAAGAATGCCTATTCCATCCTTCTAGCCACTATTTTAAGTTGCAAGTGAGATAGCTTTGAAGTTGATACTTTTATTCTAGTCTCAACGTGGTTTGCGATACTTGTGTAACATCACTACTTGTTTGACTTTGTAATTATTTAATGGCACAATGAAGAATTTGAATTCATTGTAATGTTATAATGTTGTGAAATTGAATGGTCCTAATACTATAGAGTATTGGGTCACTCTCGAATTGATGGTGGTTGGTAGAATCATTGAATGTAACTCTGCAAATTCACATGGCCACGCTGCCAGCTGTGATGGATTCTTACCCTAAGGTTCTCAGGTTAGTCATAAAAGACTACTGATAATTATCTTTTATTTAGTTATGTGTCATCACATGACACTCTTTTCTCTTTAACTTTTAGGGACATAGCCCACTTCTTTTGGACGGTCGTGGTCAGCTTGGTTAGGTACCTCTAGTCTCTCTCTTTGCTTGTTGGATTCCCTCGTTTAACATGCTAGCTCCCGTAGTAGGTGATGATGGACAAAAAGATGAATCATTTAGTCAATTAAATAAATGTGATAAAAGTGCTCTTTAGAGTCTTTCCGACTCAACACTTTGAAACTCCGTAACCCCGAGTGCTCTTCAGAGCCATTTAACTCAACACTCTCACATGGGCGTTACTCTAGTGCAATTCCAGAGTCCCTGCTCAACACTAGTGCTAGAATGTGGTTGTGAGGCACATATAGAATATTTAAGTTGCCTCGGATCCGGTATTCATTTATCAAGCTTGGAGTGCTCCAAGGCTTATGCCCAACACTCAATGTACCTCAGGGCTTACTCCCAGTAAATTATATTTCCTCTAGGTACATCGGGGCTTTTGCCCAGTACGTAGGTAACCTGTGTGTTTTTGAGTCCATGCTCAACACACGATATAAGTCAATTATGTCATTCACATCATTGTACAGTATGTAAGAAAAGGTCATCTCAGTATATTAGGGTTTTGTACCCACATCAAAACATAATTAGAACATTGGGGCTTCCTTTCCCAATATATAATCAAATAATGAAATTCAATCAGCGTCCATGCCCAATATGTTAGTCTACTAAAAGAATAAATCATATGTGCTGAGGCCGTGGTCCAATATAACATCATAAAATAGTCAGTCCAAAATTAGGGATATTCTAGTATTGGTGCTTATTCTATCTCTGAGGAAGTTGCGGGGTTTTTCACCTTCTTGGTTTTCCCCGGTGAAATGTTTTGTGTCTCTTGTCTCTTGTCTCTTATGCTTGATATGTTGTACATGTTGTTCTTTCAGTTAATATCCTAGATCATATTGAATTAAATGTTGAAAAAATAACATGGTATCACAGCTATCCTGAAGGAAGCCATGGTATGGCATTTGTTGCACTTGCGACAAATTGGAAGCTAGGGCTTGGTATAGTAAAAACCAGTCATCATGGAAATTTCGCTATAACTTAGTTTTGGAGAAGGTTCGGGATCTGAAACTTCTACAGGTCAAAGATGAAATGTCCATGTACCTTGTATCCAAAGGATAGCCTCATATTCATTGTACTTTGTGAGATATGATCCGTACAGGCTAGGGTTTCTGCCTCTTCTAGAATGCAGTCCTAAACAGGTGACCTCATAAAAAAGGTCATATCCTAGGATAGGAAGCTCCAAATGAAATTCTGTAAAAAGTGACAGTAAGAGCACAAAATGCATCTTCACAGGTCCACTTCTCAGAGGCCGAAGTTGGAACAGTGACATGTGGCACTCCATACAAGTTCACAATACTATTTCATCCCATAAATAGGTCACGTTGTGACACTTGGAATATCTCTCTCTCAGATCTATGGCGTTGGAAAGATGACAGGTCAATCTAGCCCAAGATGATGTTTCAGACACTAAGGATCTGATTTTTCATAGATACATCATACACAATATGGCATATATTTCTGTCCAAACAGAATTGGATTCTGAGCACCTTCATTTTTTGATTGTCATTACAGTGGGAAATTAGGGTTTTGGAGAAAGTTGGAATTTTTGAAATATGAGACCATGGATGGATGCTCCTCATAAAAATCAAAATTTAGAGAGCAAGATCAAATTTTTTTGTTGGGCAGAACCCCAGGCATGATCAAACCCTAGTTCAGGATTTTGATCGGTAAGGTGGAAAATTAGGGTTTCTGCAAAAGTTGAAATTTTTGGAATTTGTGACCACAACTGGATGCTCCTCAGAAAAATCAAAGTTTAGAGAACAAGATCGAACCTTTTGGTTGGGAAGAACCTCGAGCATTATCAAACCCTAGTTTGGGATTTTGACCAGAAGATCCAAAAAATTAAAAGGCAATTTTGAGGGGTCAAATTTTGGAGATTTCAAAATTGAAGTATACCAGCTTTATCATCTCAACAAGGTGCATCTTTTCTTCCAATCAGAAGTTTGAAATTCAAATTTTGAATTTTTGGGGTTTCTCTGACAAACTCTAATCTAGCTCAAGATCCAGTTTCAGCAAATCAAAGTGCATTGAGTTAATCCTAGAAGAGGATGAATTGGACACCTACATAAGTGAAGAGATTCCAGTTCCAGAGGGAGATGAGGCTAAGGCCTTACATAAGAAGTCTACAAGCAAATCTCGATTGGTATGACTTGAGGAGATATAGGTATGTTTTGAAATATATTCATGATTAAGTTTATGATATGTTTGTCTTCATATTATCGAGGTTAGTACAATCTTGATTAATTTTAGACTTGTCTCATCACCCTAGTAAAAGTATGAATGCATGTGAATGATATAAGACATTCATTGATTAGGGTTATGACACTTATGATTGTACTAATGCACTTTGGTGTTGTATGAGGTTGATATTGTCCACTAACATGAAACGTACATCAAGAAAGGAAAATCAAGTTCTAGATCAAGAACATATGGCCACGGTGACATGAATACAAAGACTCATCCATAGTCATGTATCACATAGAAACTCTACTTATGAGGTATGTATAACTTGGTTCTACAATTATTAACTTATGAGATATGCAGGTTGCTAGCACAAGGTCTCTAAAGAAGACATTGTTTGGGTATGCTAGACAAACATGATAATCCACGTATGTTTTACTATATCAAGTTAGAATCCTACCTTGTGTTAGGATCTTATACTTTTGTATGAATGATAATGATTATTCTTGAAGTTAGAAGTTTAAGTAATCAAGGGTTTATGCATATTATGTTTCTTACTTTGATTGATGATATGACTAACTAGAAGAGTCCTATTATCAAATAAGAATATGCATGAGTAAAAGAAGTCTTCCCTGAAACCTTGAATACTAACGTTTATTACCTATGTATGAAATGATCATGACCATACATATTTAATATTATTTAGAATCATAATGTTTTGATAGTATTAAGATTATACTAATGCATGTATGATTATGTATGAGATCTTGAGGATGACGCTAGTGCAGACTTAAGCTTGCATAGTGGTCCAGGATGTATATAAGTTCAAAGACAGATAATCCAGGACGCAAAGATCAAGAGGGAGCTCACTCTAGTAGTTCCTGCAAGGAAGCAAAGATTGAGAGGGAGTCCACCCAACAACCAAACAAAGATAAGTATTTGAATTGTCATTTCCTGTATATATGATTACTTAAATGGTGTTGTTCAGTCATGTACATACTTATGTTCCTCGATTTAGGATGTATATTATGCATATTAGAAAAGTTACATTAATGAACAAGATACTAATAATATGCAAGTAATGGGTAAGTGGCCTATGGTACTATAGAACATTCCATTGCTACTTATCTAGAATGAAACCTCTTTGCTAACATGTTGGGAGTTATGCACACTCTTAACAAATGTTTTGGTAGATATGGAAGGCATCTAGAAAGTTACCGTGTGAGTATGAGATATGGATAAATGTTGTATTGAAGCATTGGCTAAGATAATTGCATGACTGTATGGCATATGTCTTTATGCATAAGAATTTGTTTTGAAAAACTATGAGAAGTTTCTAATCATGCAATTGAATTTGACTTGTAGGAAAGATCGTGTACCATCACCTACAAAAGAAGGACTACAACATTTGTTCCAACAACGAAGTTCAAAGAAAACTATCTATTGACGATATTGAAGAATCTGAAGTTCCCAGGATCTGGGATGCAGTAATGGAAGAATGCCATGATCGAGGAATAGCAGTCGATCATAAAGAATGATGTCTGGGATGTGGTCCCAAGACCAGAAGGGAAGTCTGTTGTGACTTCCAAGTGGATCTATAAGATCAAGCATGTTGCAGATGGCAGCATAGAGAAATACAAGGTGAGGATTGTAGCTCGTGGCTTCCCCAAGAAAGAGGGAATAGATTATAAAGAGGCTTTTTCTCCTGTACCCAGATACACTTCCATCAGAACAATACTTGCTCTGGCTACAATGATGAAGTGGAAGATACACCAGATGGATGTCAATACAGCTTTCTTGAATGGTGTAGTCGAAGAGGAAGTGTATGTGGAGCAGCCACTCTGTTTTGAGACACATGACAGGGAGTCATATGTGTGCAGGTTGAAGAAATCCTTGTATGGATTGAAGCAAGCTCCTAGGACTTGGTATGGTAGGATAGATAATTTCCTATCTAGTTTGGGCATTACTAAGAGTAAAGCAGATTCCAACCTTTACTACAAGGTTGAGGAAGACAATCCAGTGATACTACTAGTGTATGTGGATGACTTGTTTGTTATAGGTGAGGATGGGTTGATTTTCGACACCAAGAGGAAGCTTGTTGCCGAGTTCAAGATGAAGGAATTGGGAATGATGCATTACTTTCTAGGCATGGAGGTGTGGCAGAGCCCATATCCGATAATCCTGATAGCAACTTCCCTTTGCTCAACAATGCAGTATTTCCTGTGGTGTTTCCCACCTCCTCCTCCACTTCCAAAAAAAGATCATAGCTCTATACAGTAGGCCATGAACAAAAATATAAACCATGCATTTCTTCCATTATAATATTAATCCTTCTAATTATTCTCCCAGTGCTAAAGTTAATTTACTGAACACCTACTTGATTAGGTAGTGAAAAGGTATACGAAAAAAGTTCAAATTTTTACAATTTTAACGACATTACAAGTGGGATGTTTCCAAATCACTTTGCATTGCGATACGACACACATTGGAATGGATGGGGCATCTGATCACCAGATACCAACCCAACCTTATACGTTTACCCCGGATTAAGACCCATAACCAACAGTTTCTCTTATCGATTAAGAAGTTTAACCCATAGACCCTGGAGATGTAGCGTTAGATTAAGATGTTGATTGATAATTTGATCCTGTCAATAAACCAGTAGCACCTATTGAACTAAAAGCTAGTTGCATTAATTAATTAATTGTACGTATGAGAATTGTTCACCATTTTAATTTCCATTCTAAGGTATTGCTAACAGTACAGATGCAATGATGGCCAAAATCGTTTCAGGAGACGAGAATTCCACCCAAAATAACCCTAAATAAGTATTTCCATCGTGAAATTTTAGTTGTAAGATCGATTGCTTTGAGCAATAGTGGAGTTTCCTTCTTTTCTGTTTCTTCCCTATATTAGGACTAATTATTATCATAATAATTAGTAGTGGTAGGTGTCCCTTTCATTAAAATTATAGGAAATTATAATTAGTAAACTATTAAACCTAGTCAACAATAATTTTGTAAAGGAGGTCAGCGGTGAAGTGTTCAATTTTCTTCGATCAACCTCTTATTAACCTAAAATATTTGATGGGCTTTGTTACTGAGTGTTCATATTCTGTAAGAGAGGCACTCTGTTTTTTTAATTGTTGTGCTACAAATAAAAACAATTTCTTGCAAGTAAATAAGCCACGTTACAACTAAATATCAGAAGAAGAAACGTTGCAATGCTTGCAAGTCTAATAATTGCTAATCCAATAGTTTATGAGAGGAAAGGAAGACCTCCCAAGAATTATATATGGTTGTTGAGGCTATTGACGAGCAATAAGTTTTTGATCATCTAAGAGACATCAAAGATCCAGAGCATCCTTCTAGAGCAATTAAAATTTTTTCTGAAGATGCAATTAAGGTTGATGATGAACACAGTCATATCAAGCTTACATTTACTCCTACAGTTGAACACTATAGCATGGCAACACTTATAGGGGATTTGTGTGTGAGTGAAACTCATGCGTTGCCTGCTTTCTAGATTCTAGAAAATTGATTGTCTCATGATTTTTTTTTTGGAAGCTTTTAGAAATGCCAGGGAACCTCTGCTCTGGCCGCTTTAGGAAATTTGTTGCTTCAATCAGGGCATTTAATGTCCTTCCACTATTTCTTTTTGCATATTATGTGTCCTTGTAATCTCAAGAATAACTTATGTAATTTTTATTTTTTTTATTTAGAACTATCTTGATATATGTATTATATAAAAATTGGAAAGAAGTATTTAGTGTAACTCTTTGTTGTTGTTTTCTTTTTTGCAAAATTAGATACCCTATAATTGATATTTTAGGTGTGAATAGGCCCTAAGGTATGAGTTTTCGAGCCTAATGCTCTCTGATACCAAATGTAGTGGTATTCCTTCATGAAGACCACTAAACTAACAGTTGGTAAAAATCGATGTACTTTTAGTCAAAATCGATGTACACAGCTCATTTAGAGCTCGGTTTAAATACAATTCCAGTTTTGTTTTTACATCAGATTTATATTTTGTTATTGCCTATTTTCTGTTCACATTTTTATCATAGTAATCTAGCATTTTATGCATCTGATATATATATATATATATATTATTATTTAAAAGAATTAGAAATTTTGCATAATTCAAATGTTCATTTCACATTTATCCATGCATATACTAGCATATAAATAATACACTAAACTACTAATGGAATACTTTTCACAGTAGGTAGTAGGTTGTAGCAGATCCCTTAGTTCTAGAATCCCCTTTGGTTCAAGACTTAGCAACCAAATAGATGAACCTCTGTGCCAACAAGCTCTTATGATGTTGAACTGAGGAAACCAACGGGTTTCCTAGCTCGTGAGCCCATAGCCGATAATCCCGATAGCAACTTCCCTTTGTTCAACAATGCAGTATTTCTTGTGGAGTTTCCCACCTCCTCCATCACTTCCAAAAAAAATCATAGCTCTCCCTGCTCACTCCCAAAAGAACCCACCCCCTTCTCCATTCTCGTTCTTCCCTATATATATTTTCCTCCTCTATCTACCTTCAGGATCACTCTACTGCCCTCCATCTAATCCCTCGAATCACCCAAAAACATAAATTCCATCCCCCATTTCAAAATGAATAGAAATAAAATATAATATCTTAAATTTTGTTCTTCTTGAGCAGTTCAATAGTTAAGGCTACTTGGGTTGGATTCAATGCTTTGAATTTACATCATGTAATGATTCTTGAAAGGTGCAATTTAGGACCTTCATGAGATAGTGGATCAATTATTAGCCTTATCCTCCATTTAATATGTCGAATAAGATAATAATTAAATTGTGATCATGTTGACCCTTTCAAATTCGAAGAGGTTGTTGATTAAATTACAAATCTAAATTCAGATCATTTGTATGACATGGCAGTTCTTTATTAATATTTATATTTTAAGGAACCTATCTTAACTTACTTAGTACCATTAATAAATTGATAATACCTTTATATAATCCATAAATCATCATTATAATATTTAACTTAGTATTTTGAATAATTCAACATATTCACTTATGATTTTTGTCTAGTGGACATATTATTATTAGTAATTTTAGTTTAATAATAAACATAAAATACTAATTAATAATTATCATAATTAATGTAATAATAATTTATGGTAAATAACAATATCAACATTTATTTGTTTAATTGATAAGTACCCTAGAACTAATCTAGTACACTTTTATCAATAAACAAGGTATGTTTAATGGTTTACTTAATCACAATTAACTACTAAATAGTACAACTTTCCAAATTTAATGTTTATCAATGACACTTCATATTGATGACACTTACCTTAATTGCTTATTAGAATGTTTACATACAATTAATACATAGATTAATTGACTTGTTTTACGCATATCCAATAACTTAATATTCATTATCTGAATTCAATCAATGCATAATTAACATATTTATGTACGCCAACTTATACAATTATTCAACATGTTAAGTATTTGTATTTCGATACTAGTGTACTGGTGCAAAGTGTGGATGTGTTGCTATTGCATGCACAGGTCAGACATGTACTATAAACATACATCATCTTGCCCACCCATAACTGCTAACTAATACTAATAACCCTTCATGCAAACAACATAGGTATACATACAACATTACATTACTAAAACATCATTGGTTATTTTATTATTTAACCTTATAAGATTTCATATTATTATTTTTTGTTATGTTTACGTTAGTTTAATCAATCGAGTATAGGTAAGGGTACCTACTACCACTAAATTGACATCATGGATACCCAACCCTCAATAGTACTAACTAACATATCCTCCTATCCTAACCTACGTCTGCATCCTCCCTATCCTTCCTATGCTAGTACAAAAGTGGGTGCCATCTATACTGACCTGGCCACATAGAACCTGAGAGCGGTAGCGTCGACTAACTAGCAGATCTAGACTCTCTTAGAAGGCATCCTACCATTGTCATCATAACAAATTTGAGAGTGTGTCTCAGCACGGCCCTCCCATGAACCCAGGTATTATAGAAACATAGGGTGGGAAATACATCCATCTCTCTCAACATAATTAGTCTACACCCTAATCAAATCATACTTTGCTTATATCGAGATTATCAGACCGTGTCATCTTATCATCAATTTTGGTTGCTAAGGTTTACTACATGGACAAGTTCTTATCCCATTTATTAGATCAAGTATCTGACTATCCCATAGTTCTTGTGTCCCAGAGGTTAGTATTTCGGAAAATACATATTTTATAACAAGCATTTCCATTCGATCACCAATTGGTCCATATCATCAAGGTCATTTTATTTCACATCACAATTTTAGCTCATCACAGGTATGCATGATATATAACAATTCAATCAATTTCATCATAGCATGGCATCCACATACAACATCATATATTTCAGATTCCATCAATGAAAACGCTAAAACATATATTGTCATCATAAAAGCAATGAATCTCATGATAATCATAACCTATTAACTGCATGAAAATAGTAGCATCATAATATTGTAACATCATATTCATAGTGAAAACATAACATAGTAACAACATAAACATGGTAGCAACATATAATTGGGTCTATCGTGTCATAAGTATAGTTTACTTAGTCTAGCTGTGTCCAACAAATAATAAGAAAACAAAGTGCAGTAAGTCTCATGGATAAACCTGTCTAGTCGAAATATGGGGCATTACAATTCGCATGATATAAACTTGTACTATATAAAGATTTGATTTTGTTTAGGTGTTGATTCTACACCATTTGTATAGAAAAAAACACAATTTTTTCTATATGTCATTCCCATTTGTTGTTGGAACTTGCTCCTCCTCCCCACATTCAAAGAACACTTAATATTTTCATTTTAATTATATCAAGCAACCCTAAAGAGTTTGTTGAATAGGCCAACACAATCTGCTAGATATTCTTCCCATTTTCCACTGGCATCCAAACCATATTATATATTTTCATTGCAATTTTGAAATTTATATGGCCTTGATTCCATGAAATAATTTTACAAGCCAAGATCTAGAAACAAACTAGTCCTCACAAAGAATTTACAGAGAGTTTAGCAGAAAATAGAAGAAATATTGAAACATAAATACATGAGATAGAACACACTTGATTTAAAATAAACTTCTTTATTATTCAGTAAGATGTGTACAATATATTAAGCTTCTCAAGAGATAAATTTGTGATCCTTAGGAGGCAGTTGAGTAGCTCACATTAATGGTAGGCTTAGAGGAGTAATTCCCCCAATCTATGTCATTGTGCCAAGTGTAACTCCTGTATTGGGACATAATGAGGTCTAATGAACCTATGATGACCATGAGGAAGTTAAGCAAGTCAATAAATGTGGATGGAATCATTATGAGGGAGAATTATGTGGTTTAGGGATTCGGTAGTGGCCATTAATGATCAATTTGACAATTTCTAGTACAAGTTCCCTTCGTCCAACCTTATCCCATAAAATGAGGAACTAGGGAACCTACCTCATTAAATGCATTAAATAGGGATACTTTGACTCCCTAGAATAAGTAAATGGGAACACTTTTGGAAACAATTGGCTATAATGGAAAACCACTAGTCTAATATGTGGACAAACACCCTAGACTAGGCACTATGAAGCCAAACCATGGAACAAATTACATCAAGAACTTGGAACCTTATGCAAGGATTATTAACTAGGTCTAGATAGGAATTATGTTCGAACACTCCCCCTTAAGCCAAAATTGTTGTGAGAAAATAACGTTATTATGAGGTCCCAAGCAACAAAGGATTATGGTCACCCTTTACATTATTAATCCATCTAAGTGAGGAAAGAGGAAAAAACACTTGGGGAAAATCCTCTCTATAAAATGGACATGAAATACACCAATATAAATTGAACTACTTGAAAACTCAAGTAGGTGTGAACTTGATCATATGTCTGGAGGAACCTTCTTCTTTGGAATAAGCGGATGTTGTTCCCATGCTTGGATCATATGCTTGATCTCTGCAACTGTAGAAGCAAGTGCCAGCATGTTCTCTTCAGACTTGATCATCATGCCAAATGTAGCCAGACCAAATCCAAATGAGACTTGATGAGCTTGAGAATCAATCCCAAGCGAATGATAGTGTCCTCCATCTTTTGTGCAACTCTGAGAACAAGTGCCAATCATAATCATTAAGTGGATAGGAAGCATGATAGTGAGAGTGAATGCAACAAATCCATACTAAAATTCCCTCCATAGCATCAGATGTCACACCAAATCGCAGACCAATGAGAGACTCTGAGTGTGAATGAGCTGCAACAAATTACTATTGAATGTCATAATTCGAATGTGAAGACTCATGAGAGAATAAATAGGTTTGGAGATCAATTCCAAATGCTTGAACTTCAAACAAAATGAATCTTTATGTGCTTGAGGCTTAAACCCAAGCGAATACATGTTGTCTCCAACTTCAACAATACCTTGAGGAATTATGCATGTGACCATGTAGGAAGTGAGAGGAGGCATGGGACCAAGGATCGTGAATGAATGAACTCCATAATATGATACAGACTCCAAAATATTGAAGGAATCATAATCTTTAAGATCAACAAACTCATAGGAACAATGCTTATCTTCTAGAGAAATCACTAATAGAGAATCCTTAGTAGAATAAGTATGGTAGGACAACAATGAGTGCAGAGAGAGTTCTTGTTCAACAAAGGAATCTTGAATGGATTCTCTTGGATCAGCTACATGAGAGTATGAGAAATCAAAGTTCTCATGGACTTCTAGAGAAATAAGAGAAGGAGTCACTTCAAGGAGACTTTCACCATTTTGAACTTGAGCTGAAGATTCTTCCATTTGATCTTCATCAACTTGCACAACTTCAGAAGAGATTCTTTAGGTAGAGACATCAGATTGTATATCATGTGATGAGGTTCTAGGTGCATTCTCCATATGTATAGAATCTTCCTCATCATGCTTTCCAAATTCTCTATCCAAATTGGTCCAGAGATCCTTTGGGTATTCAACAATATCATTGAGGTAGCGCATGCTTGGAGATATTGATAGACATATTGCTCCAAATGATCCATCACAGTCATTTAGCCAATAATTTTTCTCTTAATAGGATATTGTATCTTCAATAGCTCCAATAAATATCTCATAGAGACCTTGTCTCTTTAGATATGCAACTAGCTTCAATTTCCACTCTGAATAGTATGTGAATGGAGTAAGAAGGGGAATTGCTTTCGAATCCATGTAGAAGTTGTACCTGCAAAACAAATCTGAAAACTTATACTTGAAGACTATTTGGATCAATGTGAGCTCCTTACTTCGAAAATAGGCACATTTGGGAGCGCATCACACCTGGGTAGACTCCAAAGGATTTCTCCAATGGCTTAAAGGAAATTTCCCCAAGGATTTTTGTGGTTGCTCCACTAGTTCTGGTGCACTAATGGAAGTAGCTATGCTCAGCTCACCTAGGCTCTAATACCATGTGAAATTTATATCAAATTGATTCCATGCAATAATTTTACAAGCCAAGATCTAGAAACAGACTAGTCCTCATAAAGAATTTACACAAAGTTTAGCATAAAATAGAAGAAATGTTGAAACATAAATACACACAATTAATGTAAAATCTACTTCTATATTATTCAATAAGATGCGTACAATATATAAATCTTCTCAAGAGAGAAATTCATGAGCCTTCGAAGGCAGTTGAGTAGCTCACATTAATGTTAGGCATAGTGGAGTAACTCCCCCAATCTATGACATTATGCCAAGTGTAACTACTGTATTGCACCATAATGAGGTCTAATGAACCTATGATGACCATGAGGAAGTTAGGAAATTCAATAAATGTGGATGGAATCATTATGAGGACGAATTAGGTGGTTTAGCGATTTGGTAGTGGACATTAATGATCAATTTAACCATTTCTAGTGCATTAGCACCCTTGGTCCAACCTTATCCCATAAAATAGGTAATTGGGGATCCTCCCTCATTAAATGCAATAAATAGGGTGCCTTTGACTCCCAAAAATAATGAAATGGGCACACTTGTGGACAAACTTGGCTATAATGACAAACCACTAGTCTAATATGTGGAAAAACCCCCTAGACTAGGCACTATGAAGCCAAACCATGGAACAACTTACATTAAACACTTAGAACCTTATGCAAGGATTATTAACCAAGGTCTAGATGGGAATTATGTTCCAACAAAAATTGTGTATCACAGATCCTTAAAGAAAGGATAACTTGATTTTTGCGATACTCTATTTTAAAATTTAATAAAATTCAAAAGAGATTAATTTTTGCTTAGAATCCAATTATGCACCATTTGTCCCCAATGAGACCCACAAAGCCTTCTTTGGACTCTCACAACTTTATGTTACAAATTTTTCCCTCTCTTCTCCACTCCCATCAAACATATTATCCACCAAACTAGCTCCACCACTGTAAATGATGCATGTTAAAACTCTTGAGTTGGTAGAACAAGGTAAGAGAATCCAAGAGTAGTATATCGTGGGATTCCACAAGCCATAGAAAATGCATCCCATAATCCATAAACTATGAGTGACTTGATCCTATCATTTTAAGTCTCGTGGAAACCCACAATATTCAGATCCATCTCTTGAAGGTAGAGTACAATGTCAATGTTGTTGTATACCGACTCTTGCAAATTCCTAGTATTGCAAATTCCTAGTACATTTGTTGAAGTATCCAAAATAGGAACCTTGCTAAGGGAACTATGAAAATTTGATCACAGTCTATATCTAGTTCACAGAAAAATCCTCACAATGATTTTACAAGAATGCATAGAAGAGAGAAAAAATTAGTAGAATCAATTGATAAAGATAAACAAATTGGATAAAAACTTGTAATCTTATTAATGAAAAATAAGATTACATTAAATAATACATTCCATAGTGGAAATTTGAATGCCTTAGAGGAAATTCGTTATGCTCACATGTAGCAGGCTTAGATATAGAAAAAATACCCATCTAGACAACTTACTAACTCCAACTCATACTATATGATCATGAATTAGCTAAGTTGGCTTAGGTAGGCCATGAGTGATAAAAAATAAGCAACTTAGTGGTTGTTCAAGAGAAAAAGGTTGAAGGAGTTTAGGCAAAAGTTCGTAAACTTGCCTAAGTTACCCTACCACCCCTACCTTATCCTTATCCATGTGAAAAGAAGGAATACAACTGCCTTAGCTCACAAAGGCTAGATGAAAACAGGAATAAAGCAAAAGTAGCACTCTAGTCCAGAAAAGATGCTTTAAAAGCATAAAGATGGTGCTATCATGGATAATTATCACATAGGTGGGCCAAGTTATGTACTAGGTGAATAAATAACATAGTTCTAACACCTAGGAAAAATAAAATAATGTTTAAACTAAGGTATATGTGGGTTAATAATTCTATAAGAATAACAGTAGGAGATGTTTGCAAAAAGGACAAAGAAAGCAGTAGGAAGTTGGATACCTTAGGCACTCAGTTTCTGCATCTTTCCATAAAACATGAGAGTTTTTTGTTATCCCACCTCAACAAAATCTGTTATTATAATAGACTACGAGGTGTCCCATTCTTTCATGTTATCTCATAAAATAAAAAAATATAAACCATCTTGGGAGGAATTCAATCCAATTTCTGGAGGTGTAAACATTTTTTTAATGTGTAAAAATTTTACGATTAAAAAAAATTTACACCTCATGACATTGGATCCCTCTTGGTGCTTAATAGATATGGGTTTAACATGGACCTATGATGGTGCATAAATATTTATTCACATGGGTATAAAGATATAACTTCCATGAAGTGACTATGAACCCTTAGCTACACATGTGTCCCTCAATATACCAATTTGAAGCTAAAACAATTTACAAAGATTTGATTTTGTTCAGCTCTTGATTCTGCACCACTTGTGTAGAAAAAGACACAAAGTATGCTATATTTCCTACCCATTTGTTTTTTGCACTTGCTCCCCCTCCCCACCTTCAAATAAAACTTTATATTTTCATTTGAATTGTGTCACACAACTCTAACTATTTTGCTAAATAGACCAACAAAATCTGCTAGATATTCTTCTAACCAAACCATTGGCACTCGCTCCAGCCAAACCATATTATAGGTTTTCATTTCAATTGTTTATCATAGATCCCTAAATAGAGGCTTGCTTGATTTCTATGATACTCTATTTTAAAGTTTAATAAAATTCAAAACAAATTAAGTTTTTCTTAAAAGTTGATTCTGCACCATTTGTTTCCAACAATGCCCATAAAGCCTACTCTAGATTCTCCCAACTTTCTGTTACAATTTGTTCCCTCTCTTCTTCAGTCCCATCAAACATATTCTCCACCAGAATAGATCCACCACTAGGGAAGATGCATGATGAACCTCTTGAGTAATAATAGCAAGGTAAAAGAATTCAAGAGAACTATATAGTGAGATTCCACAATCCATAGAAAATGCTTCCTTGGACCCATAAACTATGGGTGGCTTGATCCATAGTACAAGGTTAGTGATGCTATGTAGAGAACCCTGTAACTTCCTAGTACATTCGTTGAAGTCCACAAAATAATAAATTTACCAAGATCACACTCGTAGGAGACGTTTTCGAAAAGGACAAATAAAGTAGATGTTTTCAAAAAGGACAAAGAAAGGGTCCCCATCAGACTGCCTGTGGAGTGTGAATTGTGATGACTATGAGGGGAAGAGTGCCAGGGGACCACAATTATTGTGAGGAAGGGGATAGTACCATAAGCCCAAATGCATAATAACTTGACATCCTCATCCAAGGAATCTGTTGAGACATTGGTTTGAAGTGAATCCCAAATGAATCAAGCAACTCAACACGAATATGGTAGCATGTTCGTGAGAGTGTTTGAGCTCAAATAATTTAGATTTTTTGAGGTTAGCATTGAGGAATATCCTGCATTGATAAGTATAAAATGACCCCCCAAGGTCTAAAATCATTGAAAATTGGTTATCATGAATATGTATCAGTAAATCTAATCCCTTACAATTATATAAATACATAAATCTCCATTTCAATATTAAGATAGTAACCATGAGGAAATCATTAAAATTTAATTGACTCTATTCTATAGGTAGCTTCATGTTTCAGCTTAAGTTGTTTTATAGTTATCTTGTTATTTTGATCTTAGGTGAAACATAACACATCATACAAAATATAAACAAAAAAATATATGGAAATTAGGAATATAATGAAAATAGTAAATAATAAAGATCTTTAAAAAAATATTCAAGAGAGTAAACTTGACACACCTTTGCAAACCTTAACATGTTGATCATAATTGTCATGGCCATATAAGAATGGCTCCTTCCCAAATATTTACACAAGACACATGTAAGTCTTAAAAGTTGAGTCACTAGAAATATTGGAGAAAGAGTGTTAAGAAACGTTGGCAAGATGATTTGTAGTAATCCACCATCCCTGCAAACATACAACCAAGTCTCCACATATATCGTGAAAAATCATAGTCTTGCAAATCGACAAGGAGTTACGGAAATTTAAAGTGTCTATGACAATAACATAAAGAAATACATTTTATAACCATATCCTATACAAAATGTGAAGTTCCTATACTTTGATTTATACGAAGAAAGGTAAGAGAAACCATTATTGCAATTTAAATGTCTCATGAAATAAATAATTAGGTAACAAAATTGATGAAATGTTTATTAAAAGCAAGCATGTGAAGTTAAATAATGTTCACATAAACATACAAAATAATGTTTTATTGAAGGAAAGTATGTCAAGTTAATCAATGCTTACATCGACAAACGATAAAATGTTTTGCGAGACTATGCTTCCCAGCTACTAGCTAAATGTAAACTTAATATTCTCATAATGAGCTCCCAAAATAACTTTTTCATGTAGTCAAAAGGAAGGATATGATGTTCAAACCAATGTTATTAGAATCATACAAGGTTTTTTAGAGAGCTATTTTAAGTCAACTATTAATTTGAAAGCATCCTACTGAACCAATTTTTGGAGAAGTAAAGGATTTTACAACATCTGTACAATATCGTCAAGACCTTTCAAATTGTGGAATAGTTGTGAATGCAACTTGATTATTGAACACGATGTGAATAGTCCCTCTAGTGTTGTAGTTAGGAAGAAAAATCAAATGCAATGTCTCATACACCACACCTTTCCCAACAAAACTTCCATCTACGTGAATCAATACAGCCACAATTTTCTTCCTCTCTTTGTCATTATAATAAAATTATTTTTCTCTAGTTTTCCCAACAACAACTCGATAAATTGCTTCTAAGTGACTAGGATTAGAAACTAATTAAATGGGGATCATTTTGTTGAGATATTGTAACTTCTAAGAATATTATATTTGTACTTTATTATTCCAGAGATGTTTCATTCCTCCGTGAAGATCTTATTGTATATCCGGAGATGTTTATTCCTCCGTCGGATTGTGGTAACTTGCGTTATTAGACTTCCCTAGTGGGGGTCGGACCTGTATGTGTTATGTGGGTCAATGGGTTATGTTGTTGCAGCAACATCCCCCCAAAATTTTGTACATATTGGGGACCCTCCTTTTAATTTTTTAGAAAGGCTTCCTCAAGGGGCCATTCCCAGTTTTTATCTTTGCTTCCCAACGGAAAATTCTGGCCATAAACCTTTCCAATTTTCCTCCAAAGGGCAGAAAATGAACTTAGAAGATTTTCCCAAATTTTCGGAGCTTCTCAGACTATTCCCAGCAGTTGCGTTTTTTTTATTTTTTTTTATTTTTGAGTTTCCACCCCGAAAGGCGGAAGCCTTTGTTTAAACCTTCCAAGAAGAACGTAGAAACTGTTTAAAAAATTGCGGAACGTAGGGAAGAGATTCCGCGGAAGCATTCAGCTTTGTGCTCCCAAAGCGTCGGGAACCATTTGCATAAGGATCCCAAACAACTCAGATTTTCCTTTTGAAAATTGCGGCAACTATTTGGGAAAGTCTCCCGACATTTCGGAGTCTTTCGGGCTATCTTCCCGCAATTGCGGAAGGCAAACGTATAAGTCTCTCGAAAATAACTTAGAAAATTTTGGGCGTTTTCGAGACGAAAGAAGGAAGCTTGGCGGAGCATTTCGGTCTCTTCTCCCGAAACGGTGGAAGTCTTTTACATAACTCTCCCGAAGAAGACTTAGAAAAATTTTCGACCTTTTGCGGAGAGATTGGGGTTTTCTATCCGAAACGGCGGGAACAATTGCTAAAATCCTCCCGAAACTCGGAAGAGAACTTAGGAGCTTTCTTTGAAAATTTGCGAAAACCTTCACAAAAGCTTTCCGAAATCCCGTGGAGGAATTCACGAATTCCATCCAAAACTGTGAAGAGACTTAGAAATTTTCCTTTTGCGGAGCTGTTGGACTTTCCATCCCGAACCTGCGGAGCCGTTCATTTTATCCTTTCGAAACGGCGAAAGCCAATGTGAGGCACCTGCAACAATTACTTAATGAAAATATGCGAAATAGCAGAAATGACAGAACTCAGAATCACTTTATATTGATCACGGGCCACTTCGAGGGGGCAACCTCCTTTGAGCAAGCTCAATACAAATAACTTCACCGTGCCTTCATAGGTCTCAACACACACTTATATACTAATTCTAGGCGCCAATACTATGGGTCGAAACCATGGGCCGTTACAAACTATGGATCAACAATACTACGGGCGACTTACAAAGCATATGCGCCAACAACAATAACATAAACTATTGATCAACAAATACTACGGAACGACTTACAAAGCATATGCGTCCAATAACAACATACTAACAAAGTAAAGACATGGGTTACTAACATCCCCTCCCCCTTGAAAAAAAGCTTTGTCCTCAAAGCTTTAGATGTGGAAATTGTTGTTGAATCTGAAGGAGTGGTTCCCATGTAGCATCCTCTGGTTGCATGTCGTGCCACTGAATTAAGACCTCTGTGATAGAGCGAGAGCGAAGCTGACGCGTGCGCCGATTGAGGATGGCCTCTGGCTCCAAAAGGATGGATCCTTCATTATCCAGTTCGGGTAAAATCGTTTGGCCACTGATGTTGGTGCCAAGAACTTTCTTCAGACAAGAGACATGAAAGACGGGATGAATGCGGGAAGAAGGAGGAAGTTCCAATTTATAAGCGACGGACCCAATCTTCTGAAGAATCCGATATGGCCCATAGAACTTTGGAGCGAGCGTATGACGCCCTTTGAGTTTCAAGGAGGATTGTTTGTACGGCTGGAGACGAAGAAAAACCATATCGCCGACTTGAAAGGTGTGTTCTGAACGGTGCTGATCAGCTTGTTGCTTCATGCGATTCCTTGCCATGTGAAGATTGTCCCGCAAAATGCGAAGAATCTGATCTCGGTTGCTGAGGACCCTGTCAACTTCCTGAACTGGTGAACTGGTGGGGGTGTATGGAAGAAGAGCTGGAGGTGCCTGACCATAGACTGCTTCATATGGGGTCATTTTGGAGGCAGTGTGGTAAGAGGTATTGTACCACCATTCAGTGAGAGGAAGCCACTTTGCCCACTGATGCTGTTGTTCCGAGGTGAAGCAACGAAGATAAGTTTCCAAGCATTTATTAACAATTTCAGTCTAACCATCTGTTTGTGGGTGATACCCTGAACTCATCTTCAGTTTGGTGCCAGTGTGGCGAAATAGTTCTGTCCAAAAATGACTAGTGAAAGTCGCATCACGATCCGAGATAATGGAAGAAGGGATGCCATGAAGTCGAAAGATCTGGTCCATAAAAATTTGAGCGACGGAGGAGGCTGTATAGGGATGGCTGAGAGCACAAAAATGACTATATTTGGAGAGACGATCAACCACAATGAGAATTACTGTCTTTCCGCCAGATTTAGGGAGCCCTTCAATGAAATCCATAGAAATATCTGTCCAAATCCGTGTAGGTATGGGCAAGGGTTCAAGCAATCCTGGAAGGAGTGTTGTTTCACCCTTATTGCGCTGGCAGGTATCACATTCAGCCACCATCTGTTGAATTATCCTTTTCATGCCCTTCCAAAAGAAGTTACGCCGTGCTCGTTCATATGTTTTGAGGAATCCAGAGTGCCCAGCTGATGGAGAAGCATGGAGTTCATAGAAGACAGCCTGTTGAAGATCTGTGCTCTGGGGAAGCACCAGACAACCCTTGTATCGCAGAGAAGCACCATCCCAAGAGTAATGTGGGACCGCAAAAGGATTGTTGGTCAAGCGCTGGATGATCTGAGATAAGGAAGAGTCATTGACATAACCCTGTTGAACAGATTGCAACCAATTTGGAACAGGCATAGAAATAGCTGAAAGAGAACCTTGGGCATCAAATGTACGAGAAAGAGAATCTGCCACAATATTGTCTTTACCCTTCTTGTAAGTGATCTCATATTCATAACCCATGAGTTTGCTAACCCATTTCTGTTGTGCCGGGGAGGAGACACGCTGGTCCAAGAAATATTTCAAACTCTGGTGATCAGTCTTGATGCAGAAATGATTCCCTAATAGGTATGGACGCCACTTCTGTACTGCATGCAAAATAGCCATCATTTCATTCTCATAGGTAGAGGCAGCTAAATTCTTACCTGAAAGGGCTTTGCTAGTGAATGCAATGGGGTGTTCATCTTGAAGGAGAACAACACCAAGTCCATTGCCGCAAGCATCACTCTCAATAGTGAAGGGCTTGGAAAAATCGGGCATAGCGAGCACAGGTGTAGTACACATAGCTTGTTTTAGTTTGTCAAATGCACACTGAGCAGCAGGTGTCCATGTAAAAGCATCTTTTTTCAATAGAGCAGTTAATGGAGCTGCAATCTTTCCATAATCCTTGACAAACTTACGGTAGTAGCCAGTCAACCCCAAAAAACCGCGAAGGCTCTTGAGTGTCTGAGGATGTGGCCAATTGTTCATGGCATCGATTTTGGCAGGATCCACGCGAACCCCTTGTGCTGAGATAATGTGCCCGAGATACTCAACTTCCTTTTGTCCAAAAACACATTTAGACTGCTTGGCATGGAGATGATGGTCAGAGAAAAGCTGCATGACAAGATCCAGATGCTGGAGATGTTCATCCCATGTTTTACTGTAGATGAGGATATCATCAAAGAATACCAGAATGAATTTCCGCAAGTAGGGTCGAAATATTTTATTCATTAAGGCCTGGAATGTGGAACGAGCATTAGTGAGGCCAAAGGGCATGACCAAAAACTCATAATGGCCATCATGTGTGCGGAAAGCTGTTTTAGGAATATCATCCTCATGAACCCGAATTTGATGATACCCAGAACGAAGATCCAACTTGGAGAAAAAGTGAGCCCCATGAAGCTCATCAAGAAGCTCATCAACAATAGGAATTGGAAACTTATCCTTGATGGTGAGGTGATTAAGTGCTCGGAAGTCAATGCAGAGGCGCCATGACCCATCTTTTTTGCGGACAAGAATAACTGGAGAAGAAAAGGAACTAGTGCTTGGGCGAATAATACCTTGCTTCAATAAATCCCGCACAAGCATTTCAATCTCGGTTTTTTGGTGAAATGGGTAGCGATAGGGCCTGATGTTGGGAGGAACGCTGCCAGGAAGGAGCTGGATACGATGGTCTTCCGGCCTGGAAGGTGGTAATCCCACTGGTTCAGCAAAGACACCTGTATATCGATTCAGAATTTGTTGTAGATCCAAAGGAGTAGTGGAGACCGCGGATGGTTGCATCTGGATGGAACTGATCTGAGCGATGAAACCATGTGAACTCTTCTTGAGGAGTTTCTCCATGCGATGTGAACTGATGATGCTGAGAGAACCTGGTTGTAATCCTGTCAATGTGTGTTTGTGTCCATTGAGGGAAAACTGCATCCAAAGTTCGGCAAAATCCCATAAGATAGGGCCGAGTGTGTGTAGCCATTGAGCGCCCAAAACCACATCACATCCGCCTAAGGGCAAGGCAAACATGTCAGAGCGCAGGGTATAATCTCCCATAGAGATACGCACATTTCGACACTTCCCTTTTGCAAGGTAAGGTGCCCCCATTGGCAATCATGACTTCAAAGTTGGAGCAAGGATGGATAAAACAATCGGCTTGTTTGGCGATCCGAGGGTCAATGAAATTATGAGTGCTACCAGAATCAATGAGGATTGTAAGAGGAAGCTTCTTGAAGTAACCCTTGACCCGCATTGTTTGGGGGGTGGTGATTCCAGCTAAAGCATGGAGAGATATCTCTGGCTGGTCATCCTGAGACGGAGGGTCAATAGGCGGTTCCTAAATGTCGACCGGAGCATCCAGTGTTTCTGGATCTTCGTCACCCATTTCAGAGGCAGGCGGAGACTCCACATCCAAGAGATAGAGCTTTTGCTGAACACATCGATGTCCCCGAGTGAATTTCTCATCACAATTATAGCAAAGCCCCTTTTCTCTGCGTGCTTGCATCTCTGCTTCAGACAAACGCTTGATAGGAGTCGGTCGAGGAGCCTGCGGTATAGGTGGTCGCTGAGAACCCATATTTCTGAAGGGAACAAAAGTGGGCTTGGAGCGTTGCTGGGCTGCAATCTTGTCTTCTGCCAACTTAGCCAACCCGAGTGCTTCCATCATTGTGTTGGGACAGAACATTTTGACTTCAGAGCGAATGGCATCCTTTAGACCACTGATAAAACAACTCCGGTAAAATTCATCAGTCAATCCTTCGGTGTGGTTGGCTAGATTCTCAAATTCGGTTTGATACTCTCTCACAGTGCCAGTTTGGCGAAGTTTAGTGAGGGCTCTCGTGAAGTCATCAAAAGCACTAGGACCAAATCGTTGCAAAAGGAGCTGACAAAAGTCTGGCCAGTTGGGCTCTGGATGAGCCTTGATGTACCAACGGTACCATTGAAGAGCTTCCTGTTCCAAATGAAAGGATGCCAACGGAACTTTGTTGACATCAAAGGTATTATGCAGACTGAAATACTGTTCTGCACGATAGATCCATCGAGTTGGATCGGTACCATTGAAGCGAGGAAAATCAAGCTTCGGACCACGGAAATTGTTGGAAGAAGAGAACCCATTGTCTACTGAAGACTCGGACTGCCGTTTGTTGTTCATAGCTGAATGTTCAAGATGGAGACCGAGAAATTTTCATCCAGATCCTGGAGTTTGGCTTGGATGGCTGCAAGTGCTTCCTCCATGGTTTTTGCTCCTGCACGGGTAACAACCATAACCGGGATTTTTTTTTTATTTTTTATTTTTTATTTTTTTTTTTCTGATTGGGTAGGAAAACAAAAACAGGAACTACTTCAGTAAGAGAAAATTTGGATTTGGGAAAAAATCAGAATGGTAATTGGGGTTTGACTAAGTTTTGGGCACTGTTGGATAGACAGGGAAGCAAAAATGAGGATTTCAGAAGCAGGGTGAAAGAATGGGAAAATTGGGCAGAGGGGAACAAAGAAGCAGAATTCAGAAAGGAACTCTGTGGTAAAATTTGAGGGTGATTGGGTGAAATCTGAGGAAGTTATGGCAAACCCTAAAAATAGACAATTGTGGAATTTCGGGCTGTAGGAAGGGGAACTGAGGATAGGGTCCTTAGGGATGAAATATGCAGAATGGAATGACAGGGGTTCCCTGAAAATTTCAAGGGAAACAGAGGTAAAACAAGGGAGATATGGAGAAAAAACTGAATTTTATACTCTCTTTTTTTTTTTTTTTTTTTGGACTGGAGCGGCTACGGCTCGGTGTTTTTTTTTTTTTTTTTTTTTTTTTTAACAGACTGGAGCGGCTACGGCTCAGAAGGAATCTGGAACAACGCCGACCGGTTATATCTGGAACGGCTTGCAAAATGGATCTGAAACGGCGCAGCAGTGATCGACAATAGTTCAGCGGAAAGTAGATATGGACCCCAGGTATGTGCGGCTTCCTAACAGTTCAGGGTTTTCACTCGGCCACCAATGCTGTCTGACGGCTTGCGTATTGGGGCAGTACCCCTCACTCCACGGCTCAGGTAAAACTGATAACCGCTTTGCCACAAACAACAGCTCTTGGTTTACCTCACGGGTGGGAACTAGTCAATCAGGTAGGGGTCGTTGCCCTTTTCGCTGGCAGGTCCTCTCAATGGGCCAGCTACTTCGGGGTTCCTGTGGTACTCCTCACAATGAGTTTTAGGGCTTATGCCCAAGTACTTCCCACAGTTAAGCGGATAGGGATTATTCCCAAATCCGAACCTGCAACAAATGTGAAAAAAAAATTTGGCAGAAATTTCACCCAGCGAACCCAAGAAAGTGCTCTGATACCAGATGTGAGGCACCTGCAACAATTACTTAATGAAAATATGCGAAATAGCAGAATTGACAGAACTCAGAATCACTTTATATTGATCACGGGCCACTTCGAGGGGGCAACCTCCTTTGAGCAAGCTCAATACAAATAACTTCACCGTGCCTTCATAGGTCTCAACACACACTTATATACTAATTCTAGGCGCCAATACTATGGGTCGAAACCATGGTCCGTTACAAACTATGGATCAACAATACTACGGGCGACTTACAAAGCATATGCGCCAACAACAATAACATAAACTATTGATCAACAAATACTACGGAACGACTTACAAAGCATATGCGTCCAATAACAACATACTAACAAAGTAAAGACATGGGTTCCTAACAGCCAATGGCAAAAGCTCTCCGCAATTTCGGAGGCCATCGTGGTAGAATCCCGAAAAGATTTGCCGAATGAATTAAAACATTCACGTCCTTTTGCGGAAACCGTTCATCTTTTTCTCCCGAAACCGCGAGAAAGTTCGGCCTAACTTGCCGAAACAACGAAACGCTTAGGCCTTTCCGGAACGATTCAAAGAAGCCACCCGCAACCATGGAAACTTTCAAGTTACCCTTCCGAAACAACGGGAAGCGTTCTCCATATCCTCCCGAAGCCCCACAAGACTTAGAAGATTTTCGGATCGCGGAAGCTATTGATGAAATTCTCCCGAAATAGCGGAAGCTTCTGCATTATCCTTCTGGAACGTCTTGGCGTGGGAACCTTTTGCAGGACCCGTTCGCCATTACCGCCCGAAACAATGGAAGCTTTCGATATCACCTTCCGCAACGGCGGGTGAAGTTCACGAGTCGGTCCCGCAAACTGGTGGCCGCACGTGGATCGAAATTCCTTGATGTGACCTCGACGTACAACGTATTTAAGCCGCATTTTAAATGCGCCATCAACCAATTTGAATGCCGCACGTGCCTGGCCCATTTAAATAATCGACGGGGGTACGAGCCAACCCATTGTCATTTTGTTTATTGGTAAAACCTTTGGACGCCGCGCGACCGTTCTAGCTCATCTTGCACAACCACGTTTGCGGCCACCTCAGTTAGCGTTTCTCGTCGGTTCCAGGTAGGATCTTAACCTTACATTTGTCCCTTCTACGCGTCATATTGCTATTGGGTTATCCTCTTTTGAAAATAATTGGTCTAGGTTGAATTTTGATGGGCAAAATGGCCGTCATGGGCTGTTTTGCCCGTCGAATACGGTTTTAAATTTCTTTTTTTCGGTCATGTAAGAAAAAAAAAGAAAACCGTAAATCATTTATAGACTATGTAAAAAATTGTCGGTTTGAGCAGATGGAGTTTTCCCAAGCTCCTACCCTGGCTGCATACGGCATTATTCTTTGCGTTAAGCTACCGAGCCCCGTTGATGTCTCGATTACACAAGCTGAAACCTGAAACTAAGGCTGCCCAAGCTTTTTCGTCAGTCTTTCTCTGGGCGCCATCACCCTCGCTTAAAATCAAACCAAACGTAGGACGCCCCATCAAATATTATAAATAACAATAGCATCTGGGCTAAAACCCCTCGCCTGCGTGTCAACGCGGAGGGTCACCCCTGGTCTAGTTTTTTAAAAGCTGTTTCGACTGCAGACTCGCCCGCCACTAATCATTAAGAGCACCGTGACAAAGGTCACCCTTTTCCCCTCGCAGCCGCGCCGAGAGAAAATGGCTCCCGCAACATGCCTACCAGACCGAGAGCAAATTGTTTCCGCGACATACCTATACACTCAGGAGCATCCCAAACTCATCCCTTTAAAAGATTCGAACGTTTCAATTTATGTTTCATGTTGAAATAGTGTTTTTACTTCCTAAATATGTAGCTTCATTGTACTTATCTCATTGACATATTAAAACAATGGTGCTCTCTGTTAAAATCTCACGGTATGTTGCTTAGTATCATGATGACTTGTATACAGGTGTTATCAGGGATAAATCAAAATGCCGAAGGTTGGTAAGAAGAAGGCTAAAATGTCAGAAAAGAAGCCTGCGCCACTTAAAACTGAGACCTCACTCTTGGATACTAGGTGCACCACTGGTGTTCCTCCAGAAATCAGATGGGGTGACATTTACAGAATGATCCGGGACCAAGAGATCTCGGATATGTTACTAGAAGAAGGGCCAATTTATCTCAATATCAGAGCCTCAGGCATAACTAGAGCCGCTACTCGCCCTGAGCTGTTCCCCTGTGCTGAAGTGATCGGTTGGATACTCCAGCATGCCGATGATGAAGGGAGAGTGATAAATGATAGTGGGAAAGTGGCTATTGCCTCATTTCAACCCGCATATCTTGCAGCAGCCTACAAATTTCCCCGGGTCCAACAATCTCTGACTGATGAATGGCTGAGCCAGATGAACAACGTCGAGATGGCCAAGAAGCTACTGATGGCAGGCAAACATTTGAGAAAGAACGGAAGTGATGAATATGACGTTAGAATCTGAGAGCTCCTATCAGATTGATCGCTTTAATGCTGTGCAGAATCTTCGGCATTCCCGATGGAACAGTGTATAAGATTCAGTGGGTCCCTATTATCCACTACGTGGCATTCAAGGGAACTGTGTTTGACTGGACCACACTCCTGTCAGATAGTTTGGCCTCGATGATAGTTGCTGCTAAAGAAGGACTAGCCTTGAAGAAGGCTGAATTTTTCATGTCTTCATATCTGATTGATTGTATTTTGGCCAAGATAGACTTCCCCAAATTGGGCTGCACATGGGATAAGGCCACTACCCCGGTCTATATCGCTTTCAGGATGTTGTGGGCTCAGAATTACAAGCCTAGTTACAAACTCATCTGTGAGGGGTTCATCATGCCCCTGTATGAGAAGATATTCAAGGAGGAGCCCAATTGCCTGTCAGAGAATGCTTTGGAAGTCCTTGAGAATTACGTGGATTTCTACTTTTCGGAGCAAGGCACCTACCTCAGAATGTTTGGAGGAACTAAGCCCCCATACATTTTGCTGCAGTATGCCACAGATTATGTAGTCCTTAAGGAAGCGGTAAGACAAATCTTCCTGGATGGACTTGGGGCAATGCTCCACAAACAGCATAAGGTTTCCTTTCCCCCTCTACCTTTCTGCATAGGTTCTTACAATTTCTTGGGGGTTGCCTCAGCCGAAGAATTTGTGCAGGAGCTGAAATCCTTCCACTTCGGTGAGGTAATCTTCCACAGGAATGACAGGAGGGGAAAAGTCGCTGAACACTGTAAGGAGGTTTATGCCCACTTCGATTATTCTCACTACCCTAATGCCGAGGAAGAAACATTCAGGGGCATCAACAACATGACTGAACTATGTGTCTGCCGCCAAGGCACTGGAGCAAGCTCTAGCTCAGCCAAGGTCCAGAAGACCAGCCAGCAGCAGGAGAAAGAAGCTGAGGATGCCCGAGCTCAAGAAGAGCTCAGATTAAGAGAAGAAGCAAGGTTACTCCAGGAAGCTGAGGAAGCCAGACTGCAGCGGGAAGCTGAGGAAGCCAGGTGGCAGCAGGAAGCTGAAATGGCAAGAAAGAAGCTGGAAGCTGAAGTGGCAAAAATGCAACAAGAAGCTGAAAATGAAAGCCTGCGGAAAGAGGCTAAAGAAGCCCAGAAGCAGAAAGAGGCTAAAGCTGAGCAAGCTGAGGCAGTCAAGAAGGCGGAAGAAGAGCTGAAAGCAAGGGAAGATGCTCAAGCAAGTGGGTCCGGTGTCCAAGACATGGATATAGACACATCTCAAGCAGGTGGCTCTGGTACCCAAAATAAGGGCGTGGATCCAGCTCAGGAAGTCCGGACCCCACCTACTGAAGAAGACATAGACATCATAAACCGACCAATTGTCCCGTACATGCCATTGGGAAAACATACGGTGTCCAGTTGGAATGAGTTTGTCTATGACAAGAAAAGGAAAGCAATGGTCCTCAAATCAGAAGAGAAGATCAAAAGTCCCTTCCATGAAGACATCGTTACCCACCGAGAGGTCACTGTAATGAAGAATACAGATCAGGATCCCTTTGCTATGGCATCCGCAGTTGTAGAAACAGCAAGAGCATCGCTGGACAATGTGGGTGTGATAGTTAGAGAAAATGTTTTGACAAAGAAGAGAGATCGTTCGCTACAACAGACTATGGCTAATGAGCAAGCCCAAAGGGATCTGGTAGTAAACAAGTATAATTGCCTATATGCTGAGCATAAAGAGCTAACAGGTAAGTATAACCAGCTGGAAGAGGAAAAGGACCAATCGACACTCCAAATGATGATTGTGGAGGCAGAGAAGAATAGAGCGAAAGATAAAGAATCCCAGCTAGAAGCAGACAAGCGGACATTAGCTGAGCAGTTAGAGCAGGCCGAGGGTAGAACAATGGACATGTCTCCCTTCCATGAGCTGTCGTGCAACATCCTGAAGCAAGTGTATGACACTCAAGAGCTAATTACTGATGAGGTTTGCAAGCTCAAGGCCATGGTGGTCAGGTTAAAAGAAATTAATGCGAAAGCTCATAGGCTAAAAGCAAAGAATATTCGTGTCAAGGAAAATATCATCAGTCAGATGGCGTGGAGAGAAGGAAAAGGGGGTTTCCCCATGCACCTCCCATTTAAATCTGTGAACGGTTTTAATGAGGACATAGCCCTTTTGGAGTTTGGCAGGAACTGTGCCAGTAAGCTGATAACCAGTGTGCAAAGAACAACAGATAAAATTAACAATCTGTACCAAAGGCTCCAAGGGGTACATGACAAATGCACATTGAGTTTCCCTCAGACCCTGGAGGACTTTCCAGAAAAGGAGCAGCGTTTGTCTCAGCTAAAGGAAGAGCTAGGCGTTCAAACGGAGTATGTGAAAAGGATTGATGTTTTGGCTATTGATGACCTCCAACATTATGTTGGATTGTCATCCCTCCACAACCATCTGCTGAAGGAAGTACATCAAGCTGCAGTAGTAGAAGTTCAAAGCATTGGAGAAGAGCTCGGGAAGAATGTAACTTCTCAGAAAATCTTGTTTCCTGCTGCAGCAAACATAGTCATAAGGGACACAGGTGTGTGGTATAGCTACATAGCAGAAGAAGAAAAGAAAGCTGCAGCAGTAGCAGGAGCATCAGCAGATCCAGAATCTTCTCTCCCAGTAGCCACTCCAGCAACCACAATGGGCTCGATTCCCTCTTCCCCAGCAGTGGCAGAAAGTCTAGCCAGCTCAATCCCTTCTTCCCAAGTAGAAGCAGCAACAATTGGTTCGAGTCTCTCTTCCCAGGCAGCATCAGCAGCAATTACCTTGGGCGATCCTCTGCCAGCAGAAGCTCCCGCACAGGAGTGAACTCGCTGATTTCAAAGCACTATTTCTGTTAATTTTGTTTGTGACTCTCAAATGTGTAAAACGTAGAAACTATGGGACAGCTGTCCCTATTTTCTTTTAAATAATGTCTGTAAAAGAAAGGGAATCGCATTTTTGTCTATTATAGGAGAGAATTTTCTGTAAATGACAGGTGGAAGGTGCTAGGTGTCAGACCAAAGGGCAGATTTGTAATTATAAATAGAAGCTAGGAAGAATAGAGAAGGACTTTTGGCAGGGAAGGAAATTTTGAAACCTTTACGAGCTATCTTGTATCGTTTCTGTAAAATTGAATTTTCTAATAAAAGCCACGGGAGATGGACGTTTTGCATGGGATGTTGGACGGATATATGTTGGACTATTCTAATGACTGCTGTTCTGTAATGTGAGATCATTCTTACTATCTAAACTACTTCTTGGTATCAATGATTTTGCTCCTTCCTGTGCATACGATTTTCTCTATTTTGTGAACAATGAATGTGTTTCATATTAAATCAGGAGCTACCTGCTGATATCTTTACCATTGCTGTAGAGTTCTCTTTTAGATTAAACGGCTAACTATTATTTCTTCAAGATAATTCATATAGCTCATTGTTCATGCCTTTAATGTGCTCCTTGTAGGGATCTTTAAATTTAATTTCAGTTTGTTACATTTAGATCTGTTTCTTCGTTCTTGCCATTTAGATTAGATATTTTGCTTCTTTCTCTGTTTCATCAGCAATAGATGCATTTTACATTAAACTAGAAGCTATCTTCTAAGATCCTTTTATCTGGCTGTAGCTTTACCTATAAGAATTGACAGCTATTTGTTCTTTCTTTATGTTATCTGTTATAGCTCATTGCTCATGCTTTAAACGTGTTCTCTGCAAGGATAGGTAGATTTACTTTAGTTTCTAGACTCAGATCTGTTTTAGTTGCATCTAGATCAAGTATTAACTAGGAACTTGCATCTCATTTAAAAAACATAAAATCCAAAAGAAAGGTCGATCGGGCCATAACCGGTAGAATCGGATTTAAACTCCAAACCCATGGTTGCCGGAACCGCTAACCGGACGGATTCCCTACACCAAATGGGACATAGTCTAATTGGGACAATCTCACAGGGAGAATCCCTTTCTGATTGATGCTACGATATCCGAGGCATCAACAGGTTATTAGACCACCCTAGAGGGGTCAGCCTAGTCAGTTGTAAGGGGGTGTTTATCCCAGTAATTAAGTTGGGGATGACCTAGCTTGTGTAAAAGTCAGTCGGGGAACAAGTATAAGTAGAGGAGGATGTTCCTCACTTAACTCACTCATTCATTCACTTGTGAGTGGCGCACTTGTGTGAGAGAGGTCTGCTATGGAGGAGGAGGAGCTCATGTCTTTGGTTTACATTTTGTATTTGCGGATCATCTATATTGAGGAAGCTTTGCTAGGTTTTCTACCCCATGAGGTTTCCTAGGATAAATCTGTGTCTCTTGTGTTTATGTTGTGCTTGTTGTTTCTTCAGTGATCCTGTATATGCTATTGTTGTGAAATGGAATGCAATGCTGATATTTTATGTCTTATCATATTGAATCTTAACATGGTATCAGAGCTAACCTGAAGGAAGGCAATGTATGGCACTTACGACACTTGCTTCACTTGCGACAATTTGAAGGATAGGGTTTTATATAGAAAAAACCAGTCGTCGTGGAACTTTCGCTATAAATCCATTTTGGAAAAGGGTCAGGATCTAAAAAGTTTATAGGTTGTAGATAACATCCTCATGTACCTTGTGGCCGAAGGACACCCTCATATTCGTTGTCCTTTGTGATTTATTATCAGTATAAGTTAGGGTTTCTGCCTCTTCCAAATCTCAGTCATAATCAGGTGACCTAGGAAAAAAGTTCATAACTTGGGCTAGGAAGCTCCAAATGAAATTTAGTAAAAATTGACAGGTATTACACATACTGTACTATCTCAGGAAACTTTTTTTATAGGCTGAAGTGGAACCAATGACATGTGGAATGCCGTACAAGTTCGTTCTCCTGTTTTATCCCATAAACAGGTCATGTTGCGACACTTGGCATAAATCTCTCTCAGAAAATCCAATTGAGGTAAGACCTATCAGGATGGAAAGATGACAGGTCGGGATACCACAAAAAAATGTTCAGACCTTATGGATCTAAAATTTCAGAGTTACAGCAGAAACAATCAGGTACATATTTCTGTCAAAACAGAATTATTTTTGGAGCACCTTCATTCATGGCTTCCGAAATTTAGGGTTTTGGAGAAAGTTAGAATTTTTGGAATTGGATTCCACCGCTGAATGCTACTTAGGAAAATAGAAATTTAGAGATGAAGATCGAATTTTTTTGTTGGTTAGAATACCGGGCTTGATCAAACCCCAGTTCGGGATTTTGATCGAAAAAAATGGAAAATTAGGGCTTCAAAAAAAGTTGGAATTTTTGAATTTTGTGACCACGGCTGGAAGCTCCTCAGAAAAATAAGAGTTTAGAGCCTTGGATCGAACCTTTTTATTGGGCAGAAGGGTGGGCTCCATCAAACCCTAGTTCAGAATCCCGTCCGGAAGATCCAGAGGTTTCAAAGGCAATTTTGAGGGGTCAAATTTTGGAGATTTCAAAATTGAAGTATGCAAGTCTGGTCAGCTCAGCAAGACACATCCTTCCATCCATTCATAAGTGTGAAAGTCAAAGATTGAATTCTTAGTGTTTCTCTAACAAACACTAATCGAGCTCCAGATCCAGTTTCAGGGGGAGTTGAGGCTAAGGCTTTACATAAGAAGACTACAAGAAGTCTCGACAGGTATGACTTAAGGAGATACAGGTATGTCTTGAAATCTGATTCTTAATTAAGTTTATAATATATTTGTTTTCATATTATTTAGATTAGTACAATCTTGATTAAGGCTAGAATTGTCTTATCACCCTAGTAAAAGTATGTCAATAGTAGAATACATTCATTGATTAGGGCTATATGATTGTACTAATGCACTGTGGTGTTGTATGAGGTTGATGTTGTCTGCTAACAAGATATAGGTACATCACGAAAGACAAATCAAGTTCCATGACCATGATGACATGAAGACAAAGACTCATCCATAATGTTTGACCATGTAGAATCTCTACTTACAAGGTATGTATGACTTTGTTCTACTATGTTTAACTTATAAGATATGCAGGTTCTAGCACATCTCTAAATCATTGAAGAGAACAAAGAAGATATTGTTTAGGTATGTTAGACATAACTAAGTAGGTATACTAATCCAGGTATGTTTTCCTATATCAAGTTAGAATCTTACCTTGTGTTAGGATCCCTTATATAAGTATACTTGGTATGATTGGTTATGCTTATTCATAAAGTTAGAAATGTAAGCAATCAAGGGTTTATGCATATTATGTCTCTTATCTTGATTGATGATTTAACTAACCAGAAGAGTCCTATGATCAAATAAGAATATGCATGAGTAAAAGAAGACTTCCCTGAAACCTTGAACACTAATGTTTATTATCTATGATCATGACTATTTAGAATTATAATGTTTTGATAATATTGAGATTATACTAATGAATGTATGTTTGTGTATGAGATAATGAGGATGACACTAGTGCACACTTGAGCATGCACAGTGGTACAGAATGAATAGAAGTTCAAAAGTCATATAGAAGATCAAGCGGGAGGAAACAACACAAACATAAAATATAAGTATTTGAGTTGTTATTTGAAATAGTAAATGATATTGCTTGTAATAGTCGTATGCATATTTGTATTCCTAGAATATATCATGCTGAGTGTAAACATTCATATAGCATTGAATAGTATACTACTAATATGCGTATGATTGGTAAGTTGGAAAAACATTCCATTCTTGCTTGTCTAGAATGAAACCTCTTTGCTGACATGCTGAGAGCTATGCACACTCTCAACAGTATGTTTTGGTAGAGATGGAAGGCATCTAGATAGCCACTGTATGCATACAGGATATGGAAAAGTGTTGTGCCAAAGTATTGGTCAAGATAGTAGCATAACTATGTAAATCATATCGGTATGTATAATAGGTTATCATGTCAACATGATTTGATGATTATGAAGTATTACTAATCATGTACTTAATTTTGATTTGTAGGAAAGATCATGAAGAATGATGAACACCGAACAAGTGATGGATGTTCAACAAGAAGATTTACAAATCAAACATAATATAGAAGGCTTGTGGCTAGAAGATTCTCTTAGAAAGAGGAAGAGAATCATGATGAGATGTTTGCTCCAAGTGGCTAGATAAGACCATTATCTTAATGATATAATTGAAGAAGAAATGTGAATCAATGATTCAATTGAAGAAAGATCTGTTTGGGTACCCAGGATCGATAGTCAATTGATGAGCTTAATGATCACCATGGGTGATGTGGATCTCAACCTTTGCTATAAGGCTGAATATGGTTTCTATACATAGATGACATGGATGCAAGAAAGAACTCACCACAGAGTTAGAATGATATTGAGGCTCATATCAGTAGACCCATCTGACGAGAAATGGCATAGATAGATATGCAGAATATCACTCAATGCAGAGTATGAATGATGTTGAAAGGGAGAATTGACAGTTTCTTGATAAGCTTGGGCTTTACCAAAAGTAAAGATGATCCATTACGAATGATGAACCTATCATACTATCACTGTATGTGGATGATCTATTTTTACAAACAGATCATGACAAGAAAGAAGAAGATGGCTGCAGAAATGAAAATGAAAGATCTCTTACTTCCTAGGTCTGGAAGTATGGCAAGGCTCAGAAGGAATCTTTCTCATCCCGGGAAAGTATGCTGTGGAAATCTTGAGAAGAATTGATATGTTGGAATGTGAAGCCATGGCCACTCTCATGGGTTCCGACTTGAAGTTGTTAGCTGATGACTCATTAGAGTTAGTGGATGTAACTCTGTACAGACAAATTATTGGGTCATTGATGTATCTGACGTATACCAGGCCGGACATATGCTTTGTTGTGAAACACCTTGAGACTGTATCTAGTGGAACCTAGACAAGTTCACCTGATAGCTGCAAAGCATGTGATGAGGTACCTAAAGGGTACGATAGACTTTGGTCTATATTATTTTGAGATCATGAATTCAGATTGTATGGCTACTCAAATGTTGATTGGGAAGAAAGTGTATCAGATAGGAAGAGCACATCGAGAGGATGTTATTGTCTAGGATCAACCATGATCTCGTGGTTCAACAGGAAGCAGTCTAGTGTGGCTCTCAGCACAAGCGGAATATATAGCTGCTTGCTCTACTAGTTGTGAAGCGGTATGGCTTCAGGATTGTTTGACTTAGAAATAGACCCAATTGTGATCCTATGTGACAAACAGAGTTGTATCAAGATGGCAGAGAATCCAGTGTTCCATGATAAGTCAAAGAACATAGAGATCTAACATTTCTATATACAAGATATGGTGCAGAAATGAACTATAAAGTTCGACTTGTAACAAGTTGCCGATGTACTAACCAAACCTCTACATCAAGTAAACAAGTTAGCGATGTACTAACCAAAACTCTACCTCAAGTAAACAAGTTACCAATGTACTAACCAAACCTCTACCTCAAGTAAAGTTTGAGTATTTCCGAGACAAGCTTGGTAGGACTCTTCTCGAAAGGGGGAGTGATGTAGACACTGATGATGAGACTGCCTGCATCAACAGTGAAGTCGACGATGAGGATACTTGTATTGATGATATGTATACATGTATTTATGAGGCTACCTATGTTGGTGATGCCAATAGAGAGGTTGGTGGATGGTCCTTAGATAGGGTCTAAGTTGAAAAGGGGATTGCATCATCCTTGAACACATGTTCTAAAAGGATCCATAAACAGATATCTCCAATAAAGAAGAGGGATTGCATCATCCTTGAACACATATTCTAAAAGGATCCGTAGATATTTGTCTTCGAGAATGAAGTCCTGAGTGGACAAGTGGGGATTGTATCTTCCCCAGACTTCACTCCCAGAATTGATCCCTAGACAGATGTCTTCGAGAATGAAGTCTTGAGTGGATAAGTGGGGATTGTATCTTCCCCGAACTTCGGTCCCAGAATTGATCCGTAGACAGATGTCTCCAAGAATGAAGTCTTGAGTGGACAGGTGGGGATTGTATCTTCCCCGGACTTCAGTCCTAGAACTGATTTGTAGACAGATGTCTCCGAGAATGAATTCCTAAGTGGACAGGTGGGGATTGTATCTTGCCTGGACTTTGGTGCCAGAATTGATCCATAGATAGATGTCTCCGAGAATTGAAGATAGGACTGCATCATCCCTGGACCTCGGTTCAAAAGGTACGTGAGAGGAATGCATCGTCCGTGAACTGGGTTCAAAAGGTACATGAGAGGACTGCATCATCTGTGAACTGGGTTCAAAAGGTACATGAAAGGATTGCATCGTCCGTGAACTGGGTTCAAAAGGTACATGAGAGGACTGCATCATCTGTGAACTGGGTTCAAAAGGTATGTGACAGGACTACATCGTCCGTGAACTGGGTTCAAAAGGTATGTGATAGGACTCCATCGTCCGTGAACTGGGTTCAAAAGGTACGTGAGAGGACTGCATCGTCCGTGAGCCTTTGGTTCATAATGTACGTGATGGGATTGCATCGTCCCTAGACATGATATTTATCCTAAAGTGATAAGGAATGATCCTCCTGGAAGTTGATCGGGATTGCATCATCCCTAGACATGAAACTTGTCTTAAAGTGATAAGGAATGATCCTCCTGGAAGTTGATCGGGATTGCATCATCCCAAGACATGAGACTTGTCTTAAAGTGATAAGGAATGATCCTCCTGGAAGTTGATCAGGATTGCATCGTCCCTAGACATGAGACTTGTCTTAAAGTGATAAGGAATGATCCTCCTGGAAGTTGATCGAGATTGCATCCTCCATAGACATGAGACTTGTCTTAAAGACATAAGGATTGATCATCCGGGAACTTGATCTAGATTGTATCATCCATGGACCTATGTCCTAAAGAAAGTGGGATTGATCATCCTGTAATTGGATCGTGTGTATTGCAGAGTATGCTACGATGATGATCCAGATGCTATAGATCGAGATGATGATCCAGATGCTGTAGATCAAGATGATGATCCAGATGCTGTAGATCGAGATGATGTGATGACGATGCTGATGATCGTATGATGACGATGCTGATGATCATATGATGACGATGCTGATGATCATATGATGACGATGATGACGATGTTGATGATTGTGTGACAACGATGCTGTTGATCATGAGGATCCAAATGACGATATTGCTGCAGCTATTCAAGTGCTGCAGAATATTCGGCACTGAAGATGTTGATGTTCCAGTATTGAAGATCTTGAAGATATTCTAGTAACTGGTTGAGTTACTGATGATGTTGAGAAAGCTTCCAATGATTTATAGATGTATGATGTATGATGTTGATGACTCCTTGCTCCTGTAGATGTTGTTATAATATCCTTCTCATTAAGGGCGAGTGTTGAGATATTGTAACTTCTAAGAATATTATATTTGTACTTTATTATTCCGGAGATGTTTCATTCCTCCGTGAAGATCTTATTGTATACCTGGAGATTTTTATTCCTCCGTTGGATTGTGGTAACTTGGGTTATTAGATTTCCCTAGTGGGGGTCGGCCCTCTATGTGTTATGTGGGTCAAAGGGTTATTAGACCACCCTAGAGGGGTCGGCCCAGTCAGTTGTAATGGGGTGTTTAGCCCAGTAATTAAGTTGGGGCCGACCTAGCTTGTGTAAAAGTCAGTCAGGGAACAAGTATAAGTAGAGGAGGATGTCCCTCACTTAACTCACTCATTCATTCACTTGTGAATGGCACACTTGTGTGAGAGAGGTATGCTATGGAGGAGGAGGAGCTCATGTCTTTTGTTTACATCTTTGTATTTGATGATCATCTATATTGAGGAAGCTTCGCTGGGTTTTCTACCCCATGAGGGTTTCCCAGGATAAATCTGTGTCTCTTGTGTTTATGATGTGCTTGTTTTTTCTTCAGTTATCTTGTATATGCTATTGTTGTGAAATGAAATGCAATGCTGATATTTTATGTCTTAGCATATTGAATCTTAACACATTTTTCCATATTTGGTGGTCCTATAATATAATGTCCCCAAATGATAATTCACATCCCCTATTCCAATGTATGATCCAAGGTTGCAAGTTTATAGAAGCTCTGGCATTATCATATAATGATGGAACACAACCAGGTTACAGATCATCTACCTAAGCAAGGATGCAATGGGATAGTGGGATTTATCATGGTTTCCCATTCCATTGATGGCCGAGAGGATGAAATGAAAGGATACCTTTTTTTAATGTCTATTCTTCTCTCAAATATGATAATACTTATGACAAAACCTTACAAATTGTTTTGATGATATGGACAACGCAATCCTCATCTCATCATGGCTTGCACTTTATGCCATCAAGAACATAGTCCACTATGATACAATATTATAAATAATGAAGTCAATAATTATATGGATGGTATACACTTGTTGAGAAAAGGTATTTTCAACAACCAAATCACCATAACTAAATATCACCGATGAATGTAAAAATTCTACTAGAAAAGTCAATCTAAGGATTAATCAATTGCTTAAGAAGGAAATAAAACTAAGGGAGTGTTTTAGTGCCCGTCATTTACCTTAGTAAGAAAAAATCAAAACTATGGATTGATTGAGGTCATGTACCTAAACAAATTATCCAAGGAAGAATCACATATATATATACCACACATGGTATGTATGAGAGCATTGGTTGAAGCTTCAATGATAGAGCATGAACAATCAAGGGAAATAAAGGAATAAAATCATTTATAATCATTATTTATATTTGAATGCATGCAAGAGGTTAAATGAATTTGGGATTTGGTGTGTATTTTCAACTATAATTGGGAAATACATTTCTAGAAATAGTTATCCCTAGGGTCCAATAGTATTGGAAACATTGGGGTAGTCAGCATAAGAAGGTGTCAAGAAATGGAACCAAAATTTTCAAGTAAAATCTATCTAGTTTCTAGTATCATCTTTCAAATCCATAATCTCAATATAACTAGAACCTATTTATCGAAATCAACCCTCTATAATTCAAAATCAAACCCTTGTAACACAAAACTATGTTTCCGCAATAACTGTTATGCAAAAATTAAATCTCTCATAGCAGTGTTGAAGGAATTTTATAATACTTTTGAATGCAGGTTTTGGGTATACCATTTAGTTCTTTTAGAACATAACTCAACACCCAATCAGACCTATTCTATAAAAAATCAAACATAGATTGCTTAACCCCAAATCTAATAACTCAAAATCAACTCATTGTAATGCGAATTCATGCCCTGGAAAATAGAATCAAACTTGTACAATAACTCCTAGGCAGTAATTAGATCTTTGTAGTAGTTTTTGTACATGTTTTTTTTGGGTTCTGGAGCAAACATTCTGGGAAAGAGAAGTAGAGAAAAAATAATATAAACTACTTACGGCCTAATAGGTGTCTAGAAACTACTGGGTCTGGAAGCATGTTGGAAACCACAATATGTTTGTAGTCTACCAGAGATGTTTCTCACAATCTATATATTTTTCCATTATTCAGTAGAATATATTTGTAGTCTGGCAGAAATTGTTTTCACATGGTTGATGGAATATACATATGAGTAGACTTTGCATATTTTGTCTCTAATGGTTTGGACTCATACATTGGTTAATTATTATTTGTTTCATTAAAATTGCAAAATTTTATGTATATTTAATACTCCGAGTCATTGAAATCAAACTACGCAGAGTCATTGTCGGTTTTAGTTCAAGTCCAAGTTGACTCTCAACTAGTTAAAAGTGTGGTTCCAAGTTTTAAAACATTGGTTGTAGCCTCCGAAAAAAAAAACACAGTGCAACAATTTCATATATTCGACATACACATTAACTCAATCGTGCCTTATGCCTACTCAGACAAAAGATATTGAAATAACTTAAGTTAAACCAGTCCTCTGGTAAAGAATTCTATTACCAATTCAATGTTTAGTATGTTCATTCCCTTTAATTTGGTACTCAAGATCCAACAAAAAGCACCATAAGGTAACTATCAAAAGTTAAAACGGATTCAAAATTGTGTATATATGTAATGTTTAAGTATATTTTTAGAATCAATGGACCTAAAGAATTCAATGAAAGTCGACAGTTGCAAGGTCATAAAATCACTTAGTTTTGTTTGAAGTAATTTGCAGTGTTGAATTATATTTGAAAATCTGAGTTATAACATGGAGGTGAGACAAAACCCATCCTCTTCCAAATTACAATGCTCAATAAGGAATTTTAGTTTTAAGAGAGCATCTAAAGTATTTCCATAGAATCATATATCTACCAATTGTTAGCCAAAAATGATCAAGAATAACCTATGCTGTAAGAAAATGTATGGCATAATGCTAGAGGTTGACTGGTATTTTGATTAAATGACTGATAGAAATTAAAGAGGAGGAATATATTGCTAGGATAGATATAATAAAAATGAGAATAAAATTGCTTCAGTACTCAAGGACGAGAATGCTATAACAAAATAAAAATAATAGTTTATATATACTTAGAAGTTAGATCGGATGCAACTGCAATGAGAATAGTATACTAAAAGGGTACAAGGGAAAGAATAAAATATTAGCATACAAATACAAGAATAGCATGAAATGGATTGAATTAAGAAATTATAAACGTTTTGAACCTCTCATGTGATAGTTTGAAGAATGGATACAGCTATAAATGGTTAAATTAAACAATATGTTGTGTATATGTTTAGAAGGCGATACAACTAAGCATCTTATATATGGATTTCCTGACATTTTTCTACAAAGACTACCAGAAATGAGACATGTGAATGATGACAATACTCATCTCACTGAAATATGGCCAATCTTGAGAAACCCACACAAACTGCCTAAGATAGGGAATAAAAGGTTGAGGTAAAAGCTAGACAAAGAAGTTTTATAAAACAAGTCTTGTTTTTACATAATGTTATATATGGAATCCTACCATCAAGAACAAATTTCAAGTATCAAGGGTAGACAACCTTGAGGGAGTAGAATGTTATAACTTTTGAACCATCAAGAATTAACAATAGAAAAAAATAGAGAGCATAGGTTAATATTAACAATGCTCCTACCATAATTCAGTGTTTGATGAAAAATATGCTAAATTTGGCTAATTAATCCCTCATATCAATTTATTTAGTGTTCCCATAGTTCTATCCTTGCTCTGAAGGCCCAATTGTATCATGTTTAAGAGCTTCAGTTTAAAGTTAGTAAAGTAAAACCTGTGTGAACATAGCGTATGGGCCCGAAAGAACCAGGCTTTTCCAGTTTAAGGAATAAAGGCAATTCCATCACTATTGTATTGGATTAAATCCAATTGGCCTACATGTTGGTCATGCAATATTGACACTACAATTTTTTACAATATTGAATATGCATGCCATATGCTTAGGCCAAAAAGTGAAGTTTCAATTATAAGAAAATATAGAGGTTCTTGTTCAATAGTGTTATAACATAAATATATTGGTAAATTGGGTTAGGTGTTTGTTACCACTTGATTTGTGGTGGTCACATGATGATTCATCTGTTTTAAATTTCCATCACAAACTGTTGTGAGAGAAAGGATATCTCAGGATTTCCCATAGATTTTTTTACAGAGACCTTTCCAACATGCTCAAATGATTCTTCTACACTGGTCTTCTTGGTGTATATTGTATCAATTGTTCCACTAATGTGACATTAATCACCGTCATTGAAACATGGATTTATTTTGTGTGGGAGAAGACCATGGGGGGGGTCACTTTTGTGGTCTATGGTGGCTCATAACACTTAAAATTGTTGTTGATTGCTAAGATGTATAATGGTTCAATCATAAATTTCCCTTAGATAAGTGTATCACTTATAGTTTAAGTAGTATCCCTAGTTATTTAAGTAGGTCTCACACTCATTCGATGACATTTTAGATATTTCACTTAACCATATTTCACTCCTTGTCATTTTACCATCCTTATCATCCATTTACATCATTTCCCTTTTTTGATTGACCTATCATATGCCTAAATCAAAATCCTCATATGAATATCATCCATTTTCATCATTTCCCATGTATGAAAATGCCTAAATCGAAGCAAAGATACAAAGTACTCAATATTGATGCAACTAAATCAGGTCATCATTTCCCTTGCTCTATATCTATTATACCAAGATGCTTTTGAATAGATTGTAAGTGTCTAGGATTTTCCTTTCAAAATAAATGGGTAGGAAGGTTATGGTGATGTTTGTTTGGATGTGCATAGAAGAACACCCTAGAAAAGGGATTCTCAAGAATATTGCTCTGGATTTCAAAGGGAAATATCAAAGAAGAGAATAATTTTTGTTCTTCCTTGGTATGCTCTCCTAAAATGCTCAGAATATGACAAGGGAGTAAAACAAAAAACTTGTAATTCTTCAAATTTCATACAAAGAGTTATCTCGAGGTGCAGAGGAAGAAATGTCTTCAATGGAAAACCCCCCAATTACTATAAAAATTAGTATGGCTCGATTTAAAGAACACAATAACTCAAGTTGAATAATGGAGCAAACCCTGTTATTGAGAATGGTCTAAAAATCACCCATTAAACTTGGGATATGAGGATACTACAACTTAATTTGAAAACCATAAGTAACTCAAGTTGAGTAATGGAAGAAACCTTACAATAGAGAATGACAATCACTATTTTTGTAGATTGTTTATTCAAAGTGATTCTATATATGTAACATTGATCCAATTGAACCATATTCCCAGGAATATAGAAAAATCCTATTCGTTGAATTTTTAGAATGTGTAAGAAATATGAAAGTGCAAAAGAGAATATGGGGTCACATATAATATAATTTTTTCAAGGTATTTTTAAAGACATTTCAAGTACATTTCTTTTGCAACCTCAAATTACAATTTCCATATCAACAATCCAATCTCAATTGAATTTTATGCATACATTGATCTTCAAACTTAATGATCCACACAAAATTTATTTTATGACCAAAACTCTATTGAAAATTTTGATGGTCATGTGAAGTAATATGACCATTTTCCCACTTTCACTAGGTCCATTTTTTTGAGCATGTTTTCATGCCCTCGTCACCTCGGTTCGCGTGCCACATTGGCCGTCGTCCGTTTTTGACAAGTCTCATATCGTCGGATTTAGTTTTCCGCACTCATGATGATGCTTGAGATCATTTCTCTCTCTCACCTCTATATTTTTTGGGCATCCTTTACATACCCCTCATCACCTCGATTTGCGTGCCACATTGGCCATCGTCCATTTTTTACGAGTCTTATATCACCAGTTTCAGTTTTCCACGCTCGTGATGACGCTTGAGATCATTTCTCGCTCTCACCCCCATAATTTTTGGGCATCTTTTCAAAATTCCTCTCATCACCTCAGTTTGCATGCCACATTGGCCATTGCCCGTTTTTGACAATGTGGTCGTTGCCCTTTTTTAACAATCTTTATGTCACCAGATTCAATTTTCCACACTCATGACGATGCTTGAGACTATTTCTCGCTCTTATTAATACCTTTTTGGTCGATATAGTTTTTCCCCCTTTTCGGGCTGAGCAATTCCTTTTATGAAAAAGGAACTTAGGGAGTTTCTCTTAAGCTCTTTTCTAACTCCTAAAACAATGAAAAGATCATCGAGAAATCTTGCTTCCTTTCATGCTCACTAAAAGTATCTAAAAGGGCGTCTACCTGGTATAATTTTACCCCTTTTCCGGACCTTGTAGACTAAGTCACATCGGCTAGAAGAGTTCTCCATTTCCATCATTTTATGCTTTTTCAGGCCTTGGAGACTAACTTACAAAAAAGAACACCAATGGAGTCCACTTACCGCTTTCAGACTCTCTAAACATGAAAGCGACCACGAGCAATCACCATCCTAGGCTCATAAAAACCCACAGGATGGTACTCACAACCACTGCAGAGTCTTCTTATCGTTTTCATACTCCTTAAAAATGAAAGCACCCATGAGCACGAACAGTCCTGGGCTCACAAAATCCATAGGATAGTACCATTTTAGAGCACACTTTTATCCCTTCTTGGAGCTCATTAAAACTACGAAGAAGGACACAATGGTGCTTCTCGGCGCCACAACAGATCATGTCTACTCATATGGCAGCTTCCCCGTTTTGGTCACCTTTGTTCAGAGTATTCTACAGTATGTCACCCTGAGAATCCCTCAACGGCACCCATCAACTTGTCCCCCCCAGAGTCAGTACATACCCTTTAGTCCTTAAAAGATATGATCCCCACACCTACAAGTCAGTTCCCTACCCTACCAGGTCAACCATGTCATCATGCTCTGAACAAATGAAGTTTGAGTCCACCCACTCTATGACCCCATTTACTTCCCATCCCCACAAGTACGTTAGTCCTACCATCAGTATTACCACACTTTAGTTCTACACCTCGTGCTCCTATCAAGGAAACATCATTGCCTTGATAATTGTTGGTCTCCCTCTGTCGACGACAACCAAATTTATTCCAGAGGATAGACCTAGAGGTCCCTGTGTCTTAGACTAATCACCATTTATGATGAGTGCCTATGAATCATTTCGAGAAGAGTCCTCAATGCCTCTCCAAATGGTTGTTTCTCACATGCTCGACTTCAACACCTTGATCGCATCATTGAGACTCGCATAGGGTATTGGTCCTTTTAGTTTTTTGTTGAAGACCCCGGATACCACCTGACTCTTCCACAATTGAGAGTCTACTTATGGAAACAACCAGTTACATTTTCCTATAGATATCCGGGTTGCGCATGGCGACAGTATTCAGATGTACCCCAGTTTTATACTCCCTCGAGTATACAGTTACATGTACTTCTCAGAGATGACTCATAGTCATTGAGTCCCTATAGATGTTGGACACCTTCAGTTTCAACAGTTCATCAACCCTTTTGAGACCTTGTTCAGAATGGTTGTCGCTTTATTCTAGTGTATTAGTTATTGAGATCAGTCATGTTATGATCATGAGTACATCAAAAAATAGTGTCCCCTTTGGACCATTATGATGTACCAGCAGATTTTTTATGTTCCCCTTCTTGGGGCTAATTGTTATGTATATGTCTTGATACGAGCTTGGGTATGCCTGCCTCATTCATTATTAGAGATTATTCCTAATTCATATTGAGGCCGTGTAATATTTTTTTGTTTTTGCAGCTTCCAAGGGCCATTGATCGAGTCTCCAACCGGTCTCTTCTCTTCGCCAAACCCCAGGAAAAAGACAAAAGAACTATGATGTCTATCGGTCATATGATGAGCTCCTGAACTCACACATCAGGGGGCAATCTGTTAACACCCAAAAAGTGCTCACTAGCTCATTTCCTTATTCACATGACCCATTTGTCAACTTTTCCACCATTTAAGCCTCTAAAGCCATCAAACGGTCACCAAAAGACCATAATACACCCTTTTTCCCCTCAAAAGATATATTTTTCCTCAAAAAACATAAAAAAAACCCTAAAAAAGGGTCCAGAATTCCCAAAAATATTAAAAGGAAATAAAAATATTCAAAATATTCAAAAAAGGAAAAAAGGGAGAAAAAGGTACCTAAACCATGTTGGCCAATACCATTGGTTTCCTCAAAACCATAATGGTATTCCCCACCACCAAAAACTATAAAAAGGTGGTCGAGGCTCCTCACTTTCCATCCATCCATCATCCTATCCTCACGCTGTCAAAATCTCTCCTGAGCCTTTTGGCCATTTTAAGCATCTTAGATAAGAGACCATTGGAGCTTGGAGATACTCACCCTTGGAGTTTCTCAACATCACATCCTCACCATTTGAGGTATCTTAATACAAAACATTCTTTTATTTCTTGTTCTTTCTATGAATAGTTTTTAGATTTATTTGTTCTATGCACATGTTAGTTTAGATTTAAATTTAATTCATAATCGTTTTTGCTTTCTATATTGAAACTACTATCACATTGTTGATAGGTTCCCATTGCACAAAGCTTGGTTTCCAAACCTAGCCAACAGCTACAACTACTGGCGGTTTCAAAACCCCCATTTATTCTCAGAAAAAAAGTATATAGTTGAAATTGTAAACAGACCCTCGATACCAAACAACTTGTAAGAACCATAAAACTCATAAAACCTTCTAAATAACAAAACAATATTAAATATGCATGCAGATCTATGAACCAATACAAGAATGATAACATGTAAAATCTTATAAAATCCAGAAACAAACAAGAACAACATACATAGAAGATCTGACAAAGAAAGTGGATCTAAGCAATATTAACAGAAAATATGCGATGAAAATTAAAGAACCATACCTGGTTATATGACTTAGAAGCTACCATTACCTTGATAGCTCCAATAGTCCAATTGAAGGTGGGGGGATGACTCTCCACCCAACCAACCCCCAGTCAAAGGCTGAGGCCCCCGAGCCCCCAACAATTAACCCTATTACAGTGCTATCTTTCTTTCCTCTCCTCAAGAGATTCTCTTCCAAATGCCAAAAGAAAAAAAAAATCCCTCTCTTCACTTATTCTCCTCCTTTTATCCACTCCTTCTCCCAATTTCATAATTTCTTATTTAATTTCTATCTTTATGCAAAATTTGTTTTCCATTACTTCTTTTTCACTTTTTATTATTATTATTTACATTATACTAGATTACATTGCATCATATTAGATCAAATATTCCCTATATTTGTATATGACGGTTGTTACACACATCCCCCCTTCAAAAAAAAACTTCGTCCCGAAGTTATAATATTCAAGCAATAAATACAATACTTATTCAATCAATCAATCAAGTAAATACTAGAATATATAGATAGCTAGTACTATTGTGAAGTTAAGAGATTTATATGTGTGGCCACCACATAGAAGTCTCCAAACCACACTAATACAATCAAACTCCCTAAGTTACAACATGCTCTTAAGTAATTCCCTATGAGTCTAGTATGCAACCATAACAACAATTATGCATCATACATACAAAATCATTAGATAATTAATTAATAATTAATAGCTATGCATTTGCTTACTTCCTCTTTCCTTACTCACCCTCTCCCTGAGAATCATATCATCTGTCACCTCCATAAACCTCCCCTTCAACTCCGGATGGTCCCTCTCACCAAGGCATGGGACCCCTACTGTAACCTATCCGTGGATCATAGAGTAGGCATCAGAAGTTCCTCGAGAAGTTACCGCGGCATTGCCACCTTCCCAACTTTTGGTAATAATACAACCTCATCGGATTCTAACCGGAATCATCATATAGCATTCATCAGAAGTCATCCAGGAAGTTACCGCAACATTTTCCACCTTCCCAACTTCTGGTAATAGTACGGCCTCATCACTACTAACCGACATCTGGTTCCTAATACCCCAATCCTGGAACCTATGGGTTATGGGCCCACAACACTTCCACTGCGCGCATCAGGATCATTATACCCTGAGCATCTCAAAAGGCTAGCCTAAACATCATCCACAACACCCTCAAGGCAGTATCCCCACGCATCAGAAGTCCTTCTCCATAAACCTCCCTCCCTGTGAGTATGTCTCCAACCGTGGACTTTGGTCACATCAAAAGTTCTCTAGGAAGTATCCATGGCATTGCCACCTTCCCAACCTCTGGTACAAATGTCAAGCGCTGTTGTCATAGAGATAATTGTTGGGCTTGTCCCCCAGCCCATAATATATTTATAGTATCCATTCTCATTCATGGTTATGGGATCCCATGAAATCATAGAATACTTAGCCTCATCAGGCTATTTGAGTGAATCACTTGGAACAACTGGCACTTGCCATAATGAATAATCATTAGTAACCATTTCTCAATATAATAATATCATGGATCAACCTTGAATTATGTGCTAACAATAATTTCTAGCCACCAATTCATATTGCATTACATTGCATCATAAGCCATTGTCATGATAAGTCATGCCAAGTTTAAGATCTAATGCATTTAGGTGCTCTGTGCTACCATTATAACATAACTGGTCATGATACTTTCATAATTTCACTAAGCATATCATTAACATGCCATGATAAGCTACCATATTTTAACATTAGTACTATCAACATGGAGTAACAATTCACATAATCCATCATCATATCAAATATGTATTCTGACAACCCACATAATCCATCATTATATCACAACATGTTTTCATACCATTTGTGTGCCAAATTCCATTTATCTCTAGATACAATGATAAGCTATAATATCATTTTATGTTCCACATGTCATCTATCTTATAAAGCATCATGACATCATCAGGAAGTATCACATGCACAACCCATGGCTAGAAATAACAACATCAAATTTCATATCAATAATGCATGACCATGAATCACATGTTTAAAAGGCATCATTCTAAGAACAACATGTAATAACACCATATCATCATGAAGAAACATCTAGAAGTATCACATGCACAACCAAATGCCCATATATCTTAGGTGGAGTGGATCCATATGCTAATAAACACATGTCTTCTTAACGATTCTTGGTATCTTGATTGGGATTTGTTCAAGGTTTTGTATCATGGGAGAGGTAGTGCCCACAAGTCAATTCAAGTGCTCAAAAATTGTAATGAGGAATTGTAGAGAGTGAGACATTTGAGAAGGCCAACACTCACAATAGATTGGTTGTGGAGTATACTATTTCAAAACAAATCAAGTATTCACCCCTATATTCATTGCGTTTTTCCATAGGGGTAGAACCTCTAGTCGATCCTTTTGTAATCTAAAATTTGCCATGTAAATAATAAAGAGTCATGGTGAATAGGACCATTACCATTACCATTTTCTTCTCAATCATAAATAAAATTGATCAAAAGAGGTCATCAAACTTCATAGGGATTTTTTTTCTTTCATGGATTCATTTTAGTTGTTTTACATCTGAATTTTTGGCACATGATATGAAGTTTAGCTTCTTAGTGTTACCTTGCTTCTTGTGTTGCTTCCTTTTTCTTGATTGCCACTTGTCACTACCTCTTTTGTTCATGCCTAGGAGTCTATATTATTTCTTCTTTTTTATTTCATATGGGTTTGTCATATCATCTCTATCAAACATTGGTTTTCCATATCATCTCTATCAAACATTGCCTCAGGTTGTACTTCTTCAAGTCTATGTATTGTGCCTACATAATATATTCATCATAATATTCCTTGTATTGCCATCTATGAGTCCTTGCATAAATAAATGTTTTTTTCCAGGGTGATATCAAGCTCCAATAAGACAACCCATGAACTTGGTTTGAAAATCCTAATTGAGACACCAATGTCACTATATTACATAACTTACTTGACCTTTGACTTGACCTTGCTCCAAACCAGGATTCCGACTCAACTTGAATTTGAGTTACTTTGGCTATGGACTCCTTACTTTACATCCTTCAACTTGGCATTCACTTGATTTGTATTGACTTTGTTCCTTACCTCAATAGACTCTTTTTATTATTAATATTATTTTATATAACTAGGTTATGACTTCGATCTTGTGTGGCTCACTTGAATAGAGAGGAATCAAAGCTCATGAGGCTCGATTTCGAGCTCACATTCAACCTTTACTAATCATTCAATGCATATGTAGTAATTTCAAAGGCAACGTGCTATGTTCATGTTGTATTCTTTCAACAAACCTGTAGCATTCCCTTGAAAACAACCACTAAGGATAACAACATATAGATGCAACAATTCCCATAACTGAAGGAACACATATTCTTAACCTTAAATATCAATGCTAGTCGACTCTTAAGTCCAAACAAAACCAAAAATTTCAAACTTATGCATGGGATTCAAGGATATAGGCTAGGTCTTTTGCATTCATTTTTTTTTCTCTCCTCAAGAGCTTCTCTTCCAAATGCCAAAAGAAAAAAAAGATCCCTCTCTTTACTTCTTCTCCTCCTTTTATCCCCTCCTTCCAATTTCTTAATTTCTTATTTAATTTCTCTCTTTATGCAAAATTTGTTTTCCATTACTTCTTTTTCACTTTTCTTTTGATTATTTACATTATACTATATTACATTGTATCATATTATATCAAATATTCCCTATATTCGTATATGAGGGTTGTTACACAACTCCAAATATTGGCAAGTTTTCGATGATGATCTGCAAATTAAGAGATTTTTTGAAATGTCTGATGAATTTGTGAATGCTCAGGTTGATACAGAGAATGAAAATTTAGAAAGATTCCAAGATGGAGAATCGGCTGAAAATGAAGAAGCCGAAAACAAAGAGTGGCAGAATATGTTGGGAGGAAAGGAAACAATACAATTGAAAAGAAATTTTATTTCTAGAGGCCTGATTCCCCTAGAGAAGCTATTTTATCAGAATGTCCTAGCTAAGAATCCAAAGGTTAGACCTGCTGGAAATCCGGTTGAAGACTAGAACTTAGGTACTGAAGAAGCACCACGAATCATGAAGTTGTCCGACAAATTACCTGCAAAAGAAAAAGAAGAATATGTCAATCTGATGAAGAAATACGCAGATGTATTTTCCTGGAGCTATGAAGACATGAAAGAGTATGATACCTCTATCATACAACATACCATTCCAATAAAACCTAGAGAAAAGCCTTTCAGGAAGAAGTTGAGAAGAGTAAACCCCAAGGTATTGCTTGTGATAGAAAAAGAGATCAAGAAATTGTTCAATGCTAATATTAGTGTAACTCTAAGTGTGTTTGATGATCAAAAGTGGTGACAAAATGGACACCAACACTAGGTGGTTCCCATGACGATGCTGGATGGAAGCTTTATGGAAAAACTTGGTATTGCATTCCCCTTCTTGGAGCCAACGATTCCAGGACTTTTGCTTCCAGAGGATTTCTTCCTGTTGCTCTCGAGCAGTAAATTCCTGGAGTAAATGCTGCTCCTCTGTTCTCACATCCATAGTGAAGCCTTGGATGATACCTTTCTATTGAACATCCTACATCTTCTTATCCAACCGAAGTTTTTCTTGGAAGATGTTCCCAAATGAGTCTTGATTCCAAAGTTTTGTTTTACCTTTGAGATCTTCAACTTTTGTTGGAACCAGTACATAAGCGTACCTTTAATGGCACTAATATCCGACCACCACTGCTGAATTTTCTCTGGGAAATATTTGTGGATCAACCAGAACTATTAAAACCTAAACGGTCTTTGAAGGTTCTCACCCACCCTTGACCATTCCAGACTAATCAACCAATGGTTTGAGCTGGCTGAGGGGACTACTACCACTTTCAACTCGCCTCTTGCCATCATGATCGATTCTGTGACCAAGAAACGGTCTAGACAACAAGCAATACGTTTGTCCCCTGACAGCTTGTTATTCCAGGTGAAGATACTATTAGTCGTTCTAATGTCGACCAATTCCAGCATTTCAATAGCTTCATTAAAGTTCTCATTAATGGGGTTCAACTATAGAATGCCTCCTTTTTTTCGTCAAGCATTCGAATCAGGTTGAAATCCCCTCCGAGGATCCACGGTGCCGATCCCACCAACTCTTTCATAGGAAGCAAGGAATTCAGGAAGGTGGGTTCAGGATCGTTAATGAGGGACCATAAACTTTGGAGATGAAGCCCTTAGTCTTGGTCCCTAAAACCCAAAATACGGACGGGAGGGAGAAGCGAGAGGAAAAGAAGCCCATGAGAGTAACCTCTCTCGGGTTCTAGAGGATGCCAATCCCTCTCGCTGCTCCTTTAGAATCAATGGCCATAGCTTCAAAGAATGACCATGCTTTCTTACCTATTTCTCTTAGTTCTTCCACCGAGCATTTATCCTCCTGGAGAAACATGATTATCGGCTTTTCCAACTCGATTTTCCTTTTTAGAAGACGGATCTTCAATAGGCTGTTGCGGCCTCTAATATTCCAGGTTATGATCTGCATCAATTCACTACTTGGGGATTGAGGAAAGAGCTGCCACAATGGTAGGATATTGCCCAGAGGTAATAAGCTTTGATCAAACTAACTGGATTCTCTGCGCATTACTATGCCTCCCTCTTTTTTTCTCTTTTCCTTTCTTTTTCCCATCTGATTCCTTGAGAGTTTCTGTATTTATTCCAAGGAATTTCATATGCTTGGTTTTTGGCATAGCCTTTTCCAGCAGGGAAACCTACTTCTGTGAAATGGGATCAAGGACTTTTGCAGAGACGGCCTCTTCTAGCCCTTCCAGATCTAATTCTCCAAACTCCATTTCTTCTCCTTCTTCACCTAGAGGGGGAACCTCCGCCATTACTAATTCTTTTTCGGTATCTTGAGAGATGATTTTCGGGGACATGGGGGGTGGGTTCTGGTGTTGGATCCTCTTGGATCTAACCCTCCAGAGGATTTTCCTTCGTTTGTTCCAATTGTAGAACCTCAAATCAGTTATGGGTTTGCATTTTCTTATTAATATCTGGTGCTGCTGTTCTTTTAGCTGCTCTTTTTTTGGTAGCCACTTTCGTGAATCCTTTTTTTTTAACAAGAACGGTTATGGATATTGTATTAAAAAGAGTCTTCAAAAAATAAATACATAGAGGTTTTGGTTTTCCTCTAAGAGGGACCAGCATTCAAATTTTCCTTTCTTGTTCTGATAATTCTTCTCCTAGCTCTAATAGGTCTAAAGCTAGTGCTATAAAACTTAACATATTGTCCCAAAATGAGCTTACAAAAGCAATACATTCCAAAAATTGGATGTAGAATCCATTAAAACTGATAATACCCATTAAAAATAGACCAGAGTTTCTTCTGGATTATAGCAGAAAGATAAAATATAACCCACAAAAAGGAAGAACTAGTAAGCTGAGTCATTTCTGTCATGGACGAGGAGGTTCTAGGATTTCCATGGAGTCGTCTAGGTTGGAGCTGGAGCCTGTAGTGTCCTGAAACCCTGGAATGAAGCAAGCCAAATCTTCTCTGAGCCTATCCACCTTTCCTTCAACATCTGAGATATTCCTGTATTTATCGTCCACGTCAGAGTCCACATTTGATATACTATTTGCAGTGTAGTCCACCGCGTCTAACATGGACGAGATTCGATCGTTCATTAGGTCATTGTTATGCCTGACCTCGGTGCTGAGAGAATGCAGTAGGGTTAAAAATCTCGTCATGTTCTTCTTTATGTCTACCACCTTAGTTCTTATCCTGTTCACCTGCGCTTCCATGGTTTCGATCATTGTACCTTGAGGGGTCGAATGGGTGGAGGAATCAAGGGATACTAGCTCATCTTCGCATAGTCTAAGGGACGTGAGGTCCATGAGCAGAATGCGTAGAGGCTCCCTAAGATTTGCTTCAGGAAGAGAAATGTCGGGGGAGGAGAGCAGGGGCTTGTCATAGAGCATACAGGAGAGCAGAGGTGTAGAAATGGCAAAGCTAGTTCCTAGGGAAGGAGCAAAGCAAGTAGTGGATCGGGCATCCATTCTCAGGGCAGAGGTTAACAAAGAGAAATTCTAGAAGCATCTAAAAGAACAGTTAATCATAGCATGCGAAGGAGTGGGGGTAGGTGAGGAGAGGCCATGTGAAGGCATTAAATGCCTCCATCGGCCCTCGATCAATGTGACATGTGTTTGCATGCAGGAGCAAGGGTGGCCACTAACAAAGGTGGCGAGAGGTGGGGAAGAAAGATGCCGGGGTATAGAGGGAGCACCCCAAGGGGAGAAGTGGTTAGGGATTCCAACTAGGAGTAGGGTCATCGCCATCATAGGATAGAAAACCAAAACATTGGAGCACCCCTTTGTTAGCCATTTCATCGGCGTGGTGATTATTTAAGCGTAAAACATGGAGGAATTTAAGAGTGTTGAAATATCTCCTAATAAATTTGAGGATGTGGTGATACTTATTGAATGAGGTGGAGTGTTTCCTAGTGAGATTGCGTGCTTCTCGGATTATAAGAAGGGAATCCCCAACAGCTGTCAGATATTTTATCCCAGCCTTGATGGCGATTTCTAGACCTTTAAGTAAGGCAAGCCATTCAGTGTTGTTATTGGTCTTTATTCTAATTCCCCGGGCATAGATTTTCATTCTTCTTCCCCCGTGGTAAAAAATGACCCCTCCCGCGTATTCCAACCCAGGGTTACCTTTAGAGGCACCATAAGAAAAAAGAGAATGCTTGCCCAGCTAAGCTTTCCAATCTTCGAAGTCATCTGGGTTGATTCTGATTTGTCATCCAATGGAGTAGGGCTCTCAGTATTGATCCTGGGGGGAGGAGAAAGTCCAAGGCCCAAAGTTTTTCTTCAACATTTAGAGGTTCCTGGTGAATGTGATTAAGACCTCTGAGAGGAGATTTTCTTCCCACAAGGCTTTGGCTGTGATAGAGGTTTGAAAGGGAGGATGGATTTGATTTTCAAAGATCCCTTTGTTCCGTATATTCCAAATTTTCCAACATATGAATGTAGGCAGAGCTATCCAAGCCTTAGACAAGTTGGGTTTCTGGTAGAGAGATCCAGGGTAGTAGTCTTTCCAGCAGGAAAAGAAGTCAGTTAGGGAGGTGGGAAGAGTGATGTTGGCTTGAAGTTCTTGGATAGAAAAGTTCCAAACATCCATGGAGTAAGGACAATCTAGAATCAGATGATCCATTGTTTCCTCCGAGTTTTTACAGAGAATGCAGATGGACGGGTCGGATATACCTCTTTCCCTCAAGTTTTCTGCAATTAGAATATTTTTGTGGGCCAAAGTCCAACAGAATAAATTCACTTTAGGGAGGTCATTATTGTTCCATATGCCTTTCCATATCATTTCTTTGTGTTGATTGCTGAGTAAGAAGGAGTATCCATCTTTGACCGAGTAGCAGCCTTGTTTTCCCATGGTTCTGGAATCATGGAGACTTAAGTGGATCGGGCTATATCCCTGTAGCGAGGTAATCAGGGAGGAGTCTTCCAAGATAAGATGTTCAGGGATCTCAAAGGTCTTCCAACCTTGCCATCTTCCAGAGATGGACCATAGAGAGAGGTCATACAAGGTGAGGATATTCTACTGCTGCATCCAAAATTTTAAATCAGCGAAGAAGAGAGGATTTTTGGCTGGAGATGAGGGGCTTAATGGATCTTCCCAAATTCAAATCTACTTTCCATTGCTGGGGAGCCATCGTAGATCTTTTTGAATAATGTGGGCCTCCTTTCTACAAAGTTTCCAAATTGGAGAGTCGTCAACCATAGGTGGGATTTCTTCCAGGCACCTATTTCTTACTCCTTTTAAGTATTTCTTTCGAAGAATATCCTTCCACCAAGCTGGCTTCCCAGTTAACATCCTCCAAAGTAGTTTGGCTCCCAGGGCGAGATTCATTTTTCCAAGGTCTCTGACTCCTGTTCCACCACTACTTTTTGGGTTACACACCATTTCCTAGCTGATGAGATTGAATTTTCTGTTTCCATTCATTTTCCCCCCTTGCCAGAGAAAGGTTCTAATTTATTTGAAAATGAATTGAATTATGGAGCTAGGCGCCAAAGCTATTGAGAAGGTGAAGATGGGATAAGCAGCAAGAACAGAGGAGATATGGACTAGTTTTCGGCTGGGTTTAGCCATTGGGCTCCCCAAGCTTGGATTTTTTTCCTAATTTTCTCAACCAAAACGTTCCAATCTGAAGCTTTTTTTTTCCCTTTGTGAATGAGAATGCCTAGGTAGCTGAAAGAGTTCCATTTTGTTGTTCCTTCATAACCGAGAATTTTGGCAATCTAGCTATGGTTCTCTCATGACAATTCCAACCATAGATTTTGGATTTTAGATCGTTGATTTTCCCATCTGAAGCTTTTACAAAGGTAGAGAGGGCTCCTTTGAATCTTTCTGCCATAGTAGTGGACGCACCACCAAGAAGAATAGTGTCATCGGTGAATTGGGCATGATTTGCAGCTTTTATTCCCCGTACTATTTTGATTCCTTTTAGCTCTCCTCTTTCCTGGAGGATGGATAATTTCCTGCTAAGAGAATCCGCCACTATGATGTAAAGGAAGGGAGATAGAGGAAATCCTTGTCTGAGACCACGGGAAGATTTGAAGAAACCTGCCGGCCTGCCATTGATTAGGGGGGCAATCCAAGGGTTGGAGATACAAGCTTTGATCCATGGAATGAAGTTCTTAGAGAATCCCATTTTCTGCATGATTTGAAAGAGAAAGAAGTGGTTGACTCTGTCAAAGGCATTTTCCATATCAAGTTTTATAGCCATTCCTTGTTGTTTATCCTTCAGGCTGGAGTGGATTGCTTCTTGAACAATGACTATGTTGTCCATGATTTGCCTGCCAGCAATAAAGCCACCTTGGGTGTCCGAGATGATTTTGTTCATCATCTTTTTCATTTGGCTTGAAGGATTTTGGTGAGGATTTTGTAAGAGGTATTGCATAAGGATATGGGCCTGAATCTGTCAAGGGATTGAGAGTTTTTATCCTTTGGGATAAGAGCTAGGAATGTAGAGTTTGTCAAACCTCCAATCTTCTCTTTGTTCCTCATCCAGTTCAACATCTTCATTAAATCCTCTTTGATAATGTGCCAAGCAGCTCGATAGAAGTTGATAGTGAAGCCATCAAAACCTGGGGCTTTATTTGGATGAAGCAACCAGATTGCCGAGATTATTTCATTCTTAGAGATAGACTTCTGAATTTTTTCATTATATTTGTTAGAAATTGAGAGCATGATTCTAGAAAGAAGATTTGCCTGGGAGATTGCATCCGTATCTCCATTGTCCGTAAATAGATTCTTGAAATGTTGATCAGCTATTTTCTTTATGGCTTCATGACCTTTAACCAATTGATTTTTGTTGTCTTTAAGTTCTCTGATGAAGTTGCGACTTAGCCCGATTTTGGTTTGGTTATGAAAATACTTGGTATTTTTATCTCCCCCTTTGAGCCATAGTTGCCTGGATTTTAATCTCCATATTTCTCCCTCTCGCTTGGTAGCTATGAGGATATCAAAGTTGAGAGCCTTTTCTTGCACGAGAATTTGTTGAGTGATCTCTTCCTACTCCAGGTGACTTTGCAGGGAAGTGAGATTATCTTGGACTTTATGGCTTCATGACCTTTAACCAATTGATTTTTGTTGTCTTTAAGTTCTCTGATGAAGTTGCGACTTAGCCTGATTTTGGTTTGGTTATGAAAATACTTGGTATTTTTATCTCCTCCTTTGAGCCATAGTTGCCTGGATTTTAATCGCCATATTTCTCCCTCTCGCTTGGTAGCTATGAGGATATCAGAGTTGAGAGCCTTTTCTTGCACGAGAATTTGTTGAGTGATCTCTTCCTACTCCATGTGACTTTGCAGGGAAGTGAGATTATCTTGGACTTTGTTTTTAGAGGAGGAGGGGTCTGGAAAGGAGTATATTGCCCAATATTTTAAGTCTTGTGAGACTGTTCTAAGCTTGGATTCCCAAATGTAACAAGGAGAGCCATAGAAAGGTTTGATCCACATGGAGTGAATTAAGTCCATCGTTGAGTTACATTGTAGCCAGAGGGGGTTAAATCTAAAGGGAATGGGACCAAGATTAGAGGGTGGGGAAAGGGAGAGTGCTATCGTTCTGTGGTCTGAGGAGAATGAGGAAATTAGATAAGTAGAAACTAATAAATCAAGTTGGAGGATAGATGTACTTATCAGAAAGCGAACCAGTTGAGCTGCTATATGTCCCAGACCAATGTGCTTGTTGATCCAGGTGAATATTCCATTGTTTGGGTTGGGATCCAAGAGATTGAAGTCAGCCATTAGATCTCGCATTATTTCACCAAAAGGGTCCCTGATGATTGAGCCTCCCCTTTTCTCATTGCTAGAAATTTTTGAATTAAAGTCTCCAGCATTGATGAGATTTTTTCCAAGATAATCTTCACAAAGAGAGCGAAGGGAGTTCTGGAAGTTCTGCTTGTCTCTATAGTGGGTCAGGGCATATACATTGCATAATAAGAATGAGTCTGAGTTGCTTTTGCTGATTATTTCTATAAGGAGCCAATGAGTATTCTCTTTGACCAAATTGAGGGTGTAATTGTTTGAGTTACAAAAGGTTGCAATTCCACCTACAGCTCCTCTAGAGCTGATTGCCATACCAATGTTGTTTTTCTAGAAGAGATTCGAAAGATCAAAAACCTCCTTTTTATTCATCTTAGTCTCTTGGATAAGAAGGACATCAGCTTTTTCAGACTTCAGCATATTTTTTAATGCTTCAATTTTGTGGATGCCGCCTAGCCCTCTGCAGTTCCAAGAGACAAGCTTCATTATTTCTTTGGCACTTGAGATCCTGCTCAGGATCGATTTTCCTTGTTACCATTATTTTTGGTGCTTTGCATAAGTTTGGTGTCTTCTATACTGAGTTGTCTTCCTAGATTCAGTTCTCTCTTTGTCTCTTGTTCATAGTGTTTCCTTTGCGATCTTCTTCCTCTTCCAGATAGGGGGACCAATGTCAACTGCCTCAGAATCCTGGGAGAACTATGTTTCTTTGAAGGTGGTTTGTCGTGAGGATGAAGATATGGGGTTGGGTCTACTTATTTTAACCATTTCCACCTAGGTTCCTCCTGGGGAAGCTTGATGCTTAGTGTTCTCTTCTGCATCTGCCATATCCACCCATGTTTCCTTAGGTGAAGATGGGTCTAGGGGGGGGGGTTTCAAAGATCTGCTCTATAACAGGGATATACGGGGTTTCTGAAGGATTACATACGTTTTTTCCAACTTGAGTGCTTTCCTCATTCGATTGTTATTCATGATTAGGGATTTCTCCTTCTTCTATTTGGAGCTTCTCAAATTGATTGTTGGTTGAGGGTTTGGTGCTTTTCTATTGCTGATCCTTGTTTTGCCCCTGCTATGCTCTGGATTTTTTTGAGGCTGCATTGTGTATAGCCTTTTTTCCTTTTTTGGCTTGGTTCCATCCTTCTTCCTGAATGTTTTCAAAGTTTTCCTATGTGGATTTGGGGCATTTTTGACAAAGTGCCCTATTCATGGCATTTTCTCCATTTGAAGGGTAGTTGTTCAGAATCCACTTTCTACTAGAATTCCCAACCATCCATGAGAAGATTGATTCCTTCTTGCAGTCCCTTTTCCAGATCCACTTTGACACAAATCCTAGCATAGGAGAAAAGGTGCCCTTTGGGTTCCGCTTTGTCAATGTATCTTCCAAGGGAGTTCTCGATAGCTTGAAAGACCTTGTCGTTCCAGCAGTGAAGAGGGAGGTGCGAAAGAAGAACCCAGACCAGAATAACAGAGGGAATATATTTTTCAGGATTGAAAGAAAGGTTCCATCTATTGAGGTACAACCCTCCTGATCCCAAGAAATAAGGCCCACTGCGAAAGATCAAATCTCTATCTTCTTTAAATTCAAAAAGAAAAGTGTAGAAAAACTTACCGCAGAAGCAATGCTGAAGTCCTCCAGAAATGAGGGGCATCCAGTTCTTTGAAAGCCAAGAATCCATGGTTTTCAGAGAAGGCCAAATCCCAGTAAATTGCCCAATGAGACCTCTTTCATTCAGGGCTAGCCCTTTCATCTTGGAAGATGCCGATGCGATCTGCACTTTGGGAGCTGCTGCTCGCTTGAAAAAGGAAGAGGAAGAGAGGTACGGAATAAGAGAGGGGGGAGACGAGACCACCAATTGGTGAAAGGCGGCATCTAGGCGAGCACGAAGCTCCTCCAGGGAAGGATCCACAGGAGGAGGGGTGGCCATGGCAGCCCAAACCAGGCAATCCTGCAAACCCTATCCCATGTTGCAATCGTGAATCCTTATTCATTGTTCTTTTCCTTAATATTATTGTCCCCAGGTCTTTTTTTGAGAGGGAAATCACGGAAGAGGTGCCCGTGTTCATGACAACATTTGCATCTAAAGGGGATTTGTTCATAATCAATGGCCTGGAACCATTCTTCATCGTCCCATGATAACTCGATCCCATCCGAAAGATCTTGAGATATGTCTATATACAAGCATATTCTGGCATAAGAAGTGCATCTCATTTGCTTTGTTTTCTATGAGACTTTGACAAAGATTCCCAACATATTACCAATATCTACGAGGATTTATTCTTTCCAGTATTCAGTGGGGAAGGATATAGACGAATCCACACAGGGGCAATAGTTAAGTTTTCCCTGTTCAGATTGAAACGTTCTTTCCAGGGGAACATGTAGAGACCTGCCGAATGAAAGAAGTAAGACCCATTGTTGGATATTCTTGAGTGGTTGGTTTCATTGAAGAAAAATACCATAAGAAACCCTTTGCTCCGAGCGGGATATCATAATGTCCTTGCAGTTTCCATGTGGTATTAATCCACCATATCAATGCCTTCTTAGCCAACCAAATTCCTATGAACTTACCAATAAGAGCATGGTCTTTCATGTATTGGATGTCCTCTCAGATCCGCTTCGAGTGAATCTGAAGTTCAGGTACCAGTTTTTATTTAGGCATACATTTCCCTGGTCTCCTGTTTTTCAGCTTCCATAGTAGCCATTCTACCTACACCGCTAGACCCAGCACCTCCCTTCCCAACATGATTATCTGATCCTTGCATTGTTTCTTTACCTTTTTCATTGTTCTTGTCAGGAGCAGGAGGCGGTTCCTCCCCACTCATTGCTTCATCCATACTTACTAGCCATTCCCTAAAGAGAAGGAATAGGCGCTAGGTCCTTGCATAACCAGCCGTGGACTGATCAAACTAGCAACCCTAGATCACCGTGAAACCATCTGCCTCTTCCACCGTCATTCTCCTTACGTCTAGGATAGATAGACAGTTTCAGATTAATATTAATATTAATATTTAATTGTAATGCTAATATTTAAAAGTAATATTAATGTTTATTGTTAATATTAATAAATTAATGTTTAGTAGTAACATTAATATTGTTGTTAATGTTAAATCATAAGTTTGTTATAGCTAATATTGGTTAACTATAATATTAATATTAGTTAGTGTATTCAATTTTAATATTAATTAATATTATTACAACTATTAATATTATTATCAATCCATTGATGCTTAATGTGACATAGCATATTAATGTTAATGTTAATTTTTAATCCTTAAGATTAATATTAATTTTAATATTAATGTTTAGTAGTAATGTTAATATTAAAGTTACCGTCAATATTAATATTAAAGTGGAATATTAATATTTAACTTATTGCATGAATATATTCAATCATAAAAATATTACTTAAATATTTTTAATTAATAAAATTAACTCTCAAATATTAATAAAGTAATTCTCACATATTTTTATTATATTTTATTATAAAAAATTTACTCTAATATTTTATTTATACATAATAAATATTTTTAATTATATTTTCTATATATAATTTAAATTTGTATTCATATATAATAAATAGTTTTAATTTATATAGGAATTTACTTTCTACACAATAAATAAAAACTAACATTGTTTTAGAACAAATTACTACATTTTAAAATAATATTCTAGATATTAAATATGATAATTTGTTTAATTTTATAATTTGTTTTTCAATTTTTCTTCACTTTTTTAACATTAATAAAAAAAACACAAGTATTTCTTAAAATTTGTTATTAAAATACTACTCTCTTTGTATATGTGAGAGATTTTGTTTCTTTTATTCACATTCTTAAAAAAAATTATATTAATAACACAAATTAATGTAAAAAAAAAGCAAATTAAAATTAATTTTGGAGTAAAAAGTTATTCATAAAATCCCTAATTTCAATTGAAAAAAATAAATATAAATATAGACATTAAAGGATTAAGCAAAGTATTGTTGATCTTTTATGAAACAAAGTATTGTTTCTCTTATCAAAATATATTAATATTGTTGATCGCTTATGATTTTGAAGGGTTAGAATGATTGTCATAATATTCAACAATAGTTTAAGCAAGGTGCATAGAGAACAAGAAAACATATAAAAAACAACTCATATAAGAAAAAAATGGTTTCATAGAACCACTTGAAAGTCATAAACAGATTTGACATACATGGAATTGTGGAATTCTGCAATGAAAAACACTCATGTCGATTCTCTCTGCACCAGAAATATTTTACTAATCATACTAATGTTTAGCATTGCATAACATAAATACATAGTTTCAATTATTTTTTCAATATTGACTAATATTCCTCATTGTTTAAATGTTTATTAATTTGTCTAATATGTAAATACTAATGTTTAATGTCTAATGTGTCTTGTTTATTAGTTGCTAATGTTTATTAATGTTTAATGTCTAGTTTTTTTTTTTCCTGAAAATTTTTTATTTCATCTTGCGAGTACAAAATTACATTTAGATAGCGTAGAAAGGCTTCAACGAGCCCTATCTCATAGCATATTTTGAGCTTCAAAAAATTTCAGGTACCAAGGCACCTCAGAAAGAAAACCAACACTACTCAAACCCTAATCCGTGCAGCCATGAATGGCTCAATTACAACAACAACAACAACAACAACAAAAAACCAGTTATGAATGTGTTGCAGAAAAACTAAAGAGAGAAGCAAGAAAGAAAAAAATGATTTGTCCAAAACGCTAGATATGTTGCAGTGCCACTGTCTTCAACAATGAAACCCCAGTACACTGCAAGGAAGCCTCACCATGACAGAGAAGTGATGGCTCCCCTCGGCAAAGAAAACGCCGACGAGTCAGAAGAGCACGTGCTCATCGATAATACACCGAAGACTATCGGCAGTCCACCACCGCCAGAGGGAGTTCGTTCTCACCCATTCACCCACCATCGTCTTCGAACCAGAGCCTGGATAGCACCAATGCGCGGCATCCTCAGCGATCCTCCCGTCGTCAAGGAAGAAACCCTGCCGCCGCCAATGAAGAAGACCTGCCGCCGCCCAGGATGAAAAACCTACCATCATCAAGGAAGAATACTTGTAGCCCACTTGCCACAGCCCTCCGAAACCTACGTTGACATGAGCCGAGGATGCCTAGTCCTAGAACCATTCGACTCACCACGAAAAGCCACCGCCACCGCCACTAGGATGCACGAGGAGCCCGCTACCCAATGGGTCGCCGTGCGAAGGCACTCCCACTGATCCAGAGCATAGGATAAAAAACAACCCCTACAGTTGGCCAAAGATAGAAAGCAAAATGAGGGAGGAGGAGGATAGCGGCCATGGAGGATCCATGGCCGCCAAGTTCAACTCGAGAGCTGACTTTCAAACCCTAGTTGCAGAGTCATTTAACGTGTAGTTTTATTAATGTTTATAATGCTAACCATGTTCGTTTAATGTCTTTATTAACGTTTAATGTTTTCTAATATGTAATAATGCTAATGGCTTTATTAATGTTTTTCTAATGTTACATAATACTTAATATTAATAATATTTAATATTTATTAATGTGTGTTGTTTATTAATCTCTAATGTTTATTAATGTGTAATGTCTACTTTTTTTAACGTTTATAATGCTAACAATGCTAATCCTATTGTCTTTATTAATATTTTATGATGTTTGTTAATATTTAATGTCTAATGTTTAATGCTTAATAATCTCTAGTGTCTATTAATGTGTAATATTTACTTTTATTAATCTTTATAATTCTAATAATGTCAATGCTAATGTATTTATTAATGTTTTCTAATGTCTAATGTCCATTTTGAAAATATAATGTTGACTAATGCTAATGAATGTTTAAATGTTTATTAATGTCTATTAATGAAAATTATAATGTTGAGTAATGTTTAAAATGTTTATTAATATTTAATGTCTCTTATTAATGTTTATTAATGTGTAAGGTCTACTTTTATTAATGTTTATAATGCTAATAATGCCAATGCTAATGTCTTCATTAATGTTTTCTAATGTTTATTGTAAACCAATGTCTATTGTCTAATGTCTTTATCAATGTTTAATGTCTATTGTCTAATTTCTAATGTATATTGTCTAATGTTATCTAATGCCTAATGTATAATGTCTATGCTATCTAATGTTGTCTAATGCCCAATGTCTATATTAATGTCTATGTTGTCTAATGTCTATGTTAATGTCTAATATTAATGTGTAGAAAGAGAATGTTAATGTTAATGTTTATTGTCTAATGTTATCTAATGTCTAATGTCTATGGCATCTAATGTCTAATGTCTAATATCTATGTTAATGTCTATGTTTATGTTTATGTCAAATGTTTATGTTATCTAATATTGACATTATGTCAAATGTCTAATGTCTATGTTATCTAATGTGTAATATCTATGGTCTAATATCTATTGTAAACCAATGTCTATTAATGTTCTTATCAATGTTTTAGTTATAATATTAAAAATACCAATGTTTAAAAATGTATTTATTTTAGTAATATTTAAATGTATTTAAAATAAATATATTTTTAAATACATTAAATAAAAAAAAATAAAAAAATTGCTTCTTACGAAGTAGATTAATACAACTTTCATTAAAAATATATGTCGCACTGGGGGACATAAAAATTACACAAAAAAATATTATTTATTATCTACATGGACATGTTTTAATTGCACAGACTCCTTTAATTGCAGCGGAATCTGGGAGAAATAAACAATAATCAAATGTCAACACATGTATAAGATGGCACTGAAACTTGGCAGTAGTGACTCTGCGACTTTCAGGAATGTTGCTCACCGGCACCGCTTGAGCGTTTAGACAGCTCGATCCACCACACAAAAGAGAATTGTCCCAGAAACTTAAAATAATGTTGAACGAAAGCATTGCCACATCAATGCCGCTCGGGAACTCTCATTTACGGAAAACACCGCCATTTTTTTTACCTCGCAAAATTAAAATGTGCCGAAAATCTGTTACAAGCTAAAGAAAATTTAATAACTGATATTTTTCCAAAGAGAAATCTTATTTCACCATTAGGGAATCTGTACCAATTGGTTATTGGTATTCCATTGAGACTTTGAGTAATTAGCAATTATGCATTTGGTATATTAGAGGACCATAAATTACCGGGAGCTAAATGACGCTCAAGACATTAATGTTTAATAATGACATTAATTTTTTATGTTCAACAAATTGGCCACCTAAAGGAAGAATCACGCATTGGGGAATTATTCTGAGGCTGTATAAATCAAGGACAGCTGCCTGATTTTTTCGATATTTACAGCTGATAAATTTAACATCATAAAATACTCTTATTATAACTCTTGTAAATTTTAAATTGGATTTAAAAAATATCGAAATAAAAAGTAGTGAAGCACCTGTACATTATCTCCGATTCCCCATTTCTCCTCTTTCAGTATCTTGTGGATGAAAATATTATAAACCGTTTGCCTTTGCACCGCTCGCCAAAATTTACATCTATGTATTCACCATCTCTCATCTCTGTGAGTATCTCTATTTGAGCCTTTTGTTTCACATCTCTATTTGAGCCAAAATTTAGATCTACGTCATCATCTAAATATGAGCCTTTTGTTTCACGCCCTTCCCAAAGTGAACAGGTAATTTTGTTTTGATTAGGGTATCAAAACCAGAGGCCAATTGTGTTGGAAGAGTCATAGCGCTTTGGAATCTTGGGATATTTAGGTGTCGCCCATCTTTAATATTCTCTAACTTAACAGAGGATTAGTTGTACTATAATTCATTTTCTTATTTTAGTCAAAACCTATGCCATTTCTCTATCCATTTGGCCAATTTGGCCTTCGTCTAATTTGACAAATTCTGTGGAGGGGCAGAGCATAACTGAAAACAGAGTATGCGACAGAGGCAAAACAAAACACGGTATGCTTCTCTATGGAGCTCTACAGCTCTTCTACCACATTCCAGGACCCGAATGAACACCAAAATACATTGAACATATGGATGCCTCTCTTCATCCGAGGCACATTTACTTCTTCACCTAATTGTATTAACTTCTTGTATGGTGGTTGGTGGATATAGACAGATGGCGGGAGGAATTATCTCCAACACTCCTCCTTAATTCCGACCATAAACAAACTACTAACATCTAAAGCATACATGCAATGCCTTCATGGGATTTCAACAAAAAAAATATAAAACATTAATGCCTGCTGGTCTAAGTCTCAGCAAGGCTTACATTAGTTCATGTCAAAGCTGAAAATTATCTTACCATTCTTGTCTGCTGCATGCTGATGTAGCGGCTTCTTTTTCTTTCGTTTGCTCCAGACTTTGAACTCTGGAATTTTTCTCGTCTTCTTCTTCATTCTCAGCTTCCTCTTCATGTTTTCTTTAAGCTCCTTGGGCTTGAATCTTCCATCAATGTCTTGCATTTTCTCAGGTTCACTGATCAGTTCTTGGCACTGCTCATTCTTAACAGGTATATTGTCAACTGAATCATGTGATTCTTTTGAATCAGCTCTCTTCTCTTGGCATTGTTCTTCAAAAACTGGCATATCTTCTGCATCTTCTAATTCCTTTGGTTCAATAGTCTTTTCATCACAGTACTCCTTTATAACAGGCTTATGTTCAATGGCTTCCTCTAACTCTTTCGAATCAATCTTGAGCTGCTGCCATTCTTCTTTGTACAAAGGAAGTTGTTCCTCAAAAGATCCATCATCTTCCTCACTGTACACATCTTCCTCCGAAATTTTGGACTCCCTCGTTTTACCTGGCTGATGTTGGCATGGTTCATTGATAAGTCCCACATCATCTGAATCGTCAACCTTATTACAATGGACTGTTCCATATTGGCGTTGTTCATTGCAAGCTGTAACACTCTCGGAATCTCGCAACTCCTGTGACCCAACTCCCTCTTCAGAGCACTGCTTTTCATTTGAATAAACATTCTCCTCCAATAGACATTGTTTTTGGCGAGGACAAACATCTTTTCCCATAAATTCTGTTTCCTCAAAACCATCTATTTCATGGTGGCATTGTTTGTTGATGAGATAGACAAATTTCTTTGAATCATCTGAATCCCTACAATGAGCTCCCTCATCTTGAGCTTGTTGGTTGCAGTATGAACTCTTGCCAATCGAAAAATCTTGTGAGACCTCTGAATCAATAACCCTTTGTGAGCATTGTTCTTTATTACAATACACATCACAACTGGAATCAACTTTCTCTTGCAATGGAGAATTAACTGTTGCTTGCTGGCACTCTTCTTGGTCTAGACCTACATTCCCCTTCAGACTTTGGGAAACTGGGCATCTAGCTGGTATGACACTGTAAAATATTTCATTGAATTCAAATGCTTCATCTTCGATGCAGCTTTCGATAATCTTGTCAAATTCTTCAATAAAATTACAGTCTTCATTGTGCTTGGGCTTTGCTAGCCACTCTTCAATAAATTTCAAATCTTCATCAAAATGTCTTGTTACTTTGACTACATGCTCTTGTTCTTTACCTATTGTAGGCTGATTCTTGCTCTCAATACCTGCACACTCACAAACATCTAAACTGTTAGAAAAAATTTCTGCCCTCATGGGCATGCTCTTCATGAGCTCTTCTTCTTCTATTCGTTCTACTGCTTCAGCTTCTTTTTCAGCCTCTACTGGCTGTCTTGCAACTTCTTGAGTTGCTAATTCACCATTTTCTATTGCTGCTATGGCAGCTTCATCTTCAACATCATCTTTGTTATATCCATCCACCTGTGGTTTTGCACAGTGGGCTTCACTGTTCTCAAACATATTTGGCTCTACTTGGCTGACAGAGTCCTCAACCATTTCATGTGACCATTCAACTTCTACTTCATATGTGTTTGGGGAAAGTGCTTCTGCTGATATAGCAGGTTCTTCAACTTCATTATCCACAACTGTGTGGGGTTCACCGAATTTCTCAACAGCTTCTATGACTGGAGCTTCTACTGCTGCAATAGCAGTTCCATGTTCATATTCATCCAGAAGTGCCTCTACACCGTGGGATTCACTAACAGCTTGGCTGTCTTCTGCTTCAACTCCAGGATTCTCAACTGCTACTTCTTCAACATGCTGTGACATTGTTGGCTGCTTGCACATGTCACTCTTCTTTACTTCAAATTCATGTTTTAAAGTTTACCTAGCTTCCTTGGTTGTTTTAGCTGTTGCTACCTTCAAAATCATATTTTCATCCAAGGCCTATTGAATGAAATACAAAGCTAATTCATGCTTCTGCAATTTTTGGTCTTCTGTCAGGGCCTCAAAAGCCTCTAGAGCTAGGGGATGCACACATTCATTTTGAACTAAACACCACAAATCCTCTGCTCTAAGAAAACTTCTCATCTTAATAGCCCAAAATTCATAATTTTTACCTGAAAAATGTGGGGGAACAAAGAGAACTCTGCTGCTCCAATTATCCTCAACAACGACCTCCTTATCGACACTTTTTCCTGCACATTCGTCATCCATCTTTTCTTCACAAAGAACCCTCTGTGCTTCTAACCCTGCCTTGGCTTTCACCTCTGCCCTTGTATTTCTTCTTTTAATCTGCTTGACTCTCCTTTGGTAACCCATTTCTTCTCTTCTTTGCAGCAGGCGCTGCTTTCTTGGACTTAGAAGCGGCAACCTTCTTTACAGCCTTAGTAGGCTTCTTAGTGGGGGCAGGCTTTTTCTTGGGTCCTCCCTTACGGCCTCCTCTAGGAGACCATAATCTCCGCAGAACCGAACTTCAAATGGGCGTGAAGGAGGAGAAGGTGCATTCACTATTGTTTGTATGGATGATCAGAGATGGCTGTAATGCTCTACCATCCTTCAGAAACAGCAGCACGCAGAGGATGCTAGCACATATGGTCACATACCCATCATATACGGAATGATCGGCGACTGTACCGGGACTTTAATTTAGATAAATATGTAACAGCAGCGGATGGTATAACTATATATTCCACATTCAGCGGCATACAATGAATAGATCCAATGGCCAAATCCGGCTGTCCATGAGCTATAGTAACATTACCCAAAAACTTCCCCAATATTTTCGACAAGCCTTCCTGGGTTTCGAAATGGCGACCTCTCAGATGGGAAGCAGCCTTAGTCTGAGGTCCTATGAGGGCCTGAGGCTGGCTTTACCGAGCAAGCTGTCCAAGGCTCTAAAGCGCTTTCCTTGCACGACGTTCTCAGTCAGGGCCAACGTGGTTTTGCAGAGCAAGAATCGGGCTATGATGATATGAGACTGGCGGGAACTGTTGGTGCTCAGGAAGGGGTTTATCAGTAGCTACAACGTGCTCAGCTGAACTTGGCCAATAGAATAGGGCGACGGTGCTACTAGCAGTGCACCCACAGCTTCTTACCAAAATACAAACAAGTTAAAAAGAGTCATGGCAAATTTGTAATAAAATACCCGTCCCTTCTCACCATGGCATGTTTCGACTGCATTTCCTTCAAAGCCTCCAGGGCCTTCTCCGCATTACTCTCTTTGCCAGACGCCGACGGTGGTATTGACATTCAAAATCAGGAAACTAACCAGTGGCTCGACGAGAGCAGTAATATCCATTTCACCACCTTCATCGCCATCAATTCAAGCATGAACAAATGAAACAACAGCGGCCACGAGTAAAATGCTTACCAGCGTGTCATTAAATTGATCCATGATTAGCTTCCAAACTGAGGGCACCAGTGCTTGTCCCACTGGGGATCGAACCCTTTCCGGGCCCTTCCATTGTAATATCAAATCGTTTCTTCTTACCTTCAGCTAGAGTGACAGCTAAACGAAAAAGCCAGCGGTTGTCAATCTTCTGCGCGGCTACTATTGCAGCTCCCTGGTGGCTCTCTTCACACAACCGACTATAGATTTCGACCGGTGGATGCAACACTTGTGCCGATGGCTCTCTCAAATTAAAATGACGGGTCTCTTCAACCCTACTATCAGAACAATGGCTGAGGTTTCTCTTCCAGCGACTATGGCTGGGGTTTACTGGAGACGACTGCTCCTACTCCTCTCTCTGTAGCAGGTTGGCTTGGCTGACCAACTCTGTGCGTAACCTGATAACACTCAGATCCTTCAGATGGCTGGTGAAGGAGGATTCGTCACTGTGGCTCTGATACCATGACAAATTCTGTGGAGGGGCAGAGCATAACTGAAAACAGAGTATGTGACAAAGGCAAAACAAAACAGGGTATCCTTCTCTATGGAGCTCTACGGCTCTTCTACCACATTCCAGAACTCGAATGAACACCAAAATACATTGAACATATGGATGCCTCTCTTCATCCGAGGCACATTTACTTCTTCACCTAATTGTATTAACTTCTTGTACGGTGGTTGGTGGATATAGACAGATGGCGGGAGGAATTATCTCCAACATAATTACTTAGTAAACTGCGAAATTTTTATAAATAACAAATACCATTTGTAAACCACTGTATATAGATGAATATTAACCATAAAAGGTAGCTGAATATGATCATTTTTAAACCATTGTAGATGATAGGCGACTGTAGGTTGATAGATGAATATCAAGCCACTGTAGGTTGATATATGATCATATTCATATACAATCGCGTATATGATCATCAAGCCATTGTAGGTTGATGATCTTCAAGCCATTATGGGAGACAACCAATATGCACAGTTGCGTATATGATCATCAACCCAAAATGCACTGAATCACAACCAATATGCATATTAATATTAAGCCATTATGGGAGACAAACCAATATGCACTGAATCGCAAGCCACATGAATAGCAAGGCACACACAACTTTCGCATACATGAGGATTTACAGATTTAAAAGATTTTTAAATGTGGTTGATCGCAGTGAACTTGCCTGTGATCGCAGTCAGCTTGCCTGTCCACCATCTCCACATTGATCGTAGTCCTTGCCTGGCCAGCATCTCCAGTGTGATCCCAGTCAGTATAGCAAACCTGCAGGAATCGAACCATTTAAATGAGATCCAAGAATCAAACCAGAGAATTGGATGTGCCGAGAGAGCTAGGAATCGGCTAAGATTAAACCTAAAGGATTAAATGAAAGGAGACTCTTTCAGTCGAAATTGAAATTGAAACGATTCATTTAACCCAACCCATTGAAGCTCTCGCGTGGCCATCAAAGAAAAAACTGACTCCGGCGTGGAAAAGGCTTGATTAAAATTTGGGATTAATGAAAAAAATATGATTCAACAAATAATTGTTAAATATGTTGTTTTCCAAAAGTAAATCTAGCCATTAGATGTGTGTGCTTGATAAATCTTTTTTAGGGTATATGTCAAACCACTGCGCCCCGCCATCCATCCTTAATCAGGGATTAAAAGGCTGCGGCAGCCTCTGACTACAATTCTCATTATAGCGCCTATCGACGAAAAGAGAGTCTGATACCACCACACACTTTGACAAACTAGCCCTGCGGCTAAAACCCAGATGATGGAAGATGATATTTTTTCTCAGATATTCAAAAGAATGTGCAAAAAAAATTTGCAGAGAAGCTTTGATCGTTGAAGGACTCTGCAGGAGAAGGAGAGTTCGAAAATCAAATTGAGAAAAATGAGGAATATATATATATATATAAGAGGATTTTGAAAATTGTTTTCGCGGATTGAAGAACATGAGATGCAACCAACCACCCACCCAAACATCTTGCAAGAAAGTCAAATTATACACAATCGAATGGTTCGCTGCATTGACATGATTCACCCAGAACCATGGATTGGTTGCAGCATTAAAAATAAAAGCTCCTCCAAGGATACCAATGCTTCCATACTTACCAGTTGTTCTTGCCCCTCACCTCGAGCCACACCGGCCAGTAGAGAAAGGGTCGTGATCAAATGATTCGGTTGGTCTGTGCAACCAAATCAAAGGCTGAACCCTCTGTGAAAACCTACGCCCGTGGAGGGAGGAACGATTCGAGCTGTTAAAAGGGAAAACCCTTCGATGATACCAATGTTTCCATACTTGGTAGCTCATGTGAGAGAAACCAGCCACGAACTAACCATCATGGCCCTAAAAACGTCATTTAACCTTGCAGACACAATCCACAATCCATAGTGAGCACAGTTTACAGATAATTCTAGAAAAAATAATAACAGAGGTTCTTCACCAGAGAAAGCAATAGAGATGGTTGTAGCAGGCTAGTGCCATGGATCTCCGACATAGACTCCATATATTAAATAGTATTTGAACCCTTGGATGGCACACACATGTGCATGGCGCACACAGATGGATACAGTGACCACATACATGTGGCAAAAATAAAAGACAAAACTCTGGTCAAGGCGAGCAGGCTAGCATGTGGGTAAGTGTCCGCAGTCAACGAAAAATTGCTCGAACACTGATGGTTTCCAAGCCCAAGCCCCTGCACGAATTCGCACATGGAACCTTTCTAATGAGTGTTTCTAATGAGTGTTGTACTCCATAATACAGGTGGTGATCAACATTAAAAACTTGTACAATCTGATAAACATTAAAAACCATAAAGTTTGAACAACATTAAAAACCTACTTACAACAGCCCGCTGCCCCCTTCTGAGTACCAAAAAATGAGGATAACAGAATGACGTCAGTCTGAACAGCCAATAATTTTTTTTAAAATCATTTATAAAATTCAAATTTTATAAAAAATTACTCTAACCTTTATCTAAACTATACACAGTCAAAAAAATTTATAAACTGGAACCCAAATTAATAAACATTCAACCAAACATATATGGTGGCAAGGCATTCATAAAATGGCAGGCACGATTCTGTCCCTTTCCATTTTTAACTTTCTTATTCAATATATTTTATCTTACAATATTAATATTAAAAATTAGGTTCCTTTTATTATCTTTGCTTATTACATTTTTCTTATATATATATTTCTTATTATTATTATTCTCTTCATTACTTATTTATAATATTATATTGATCTATCACCACTCAAGCCGGTATACTCTACATTCCTTGTTTCAAAATTTTATCTTCACCCAATTACATTTATCCCATGTATTCTACTAGTTTACTTCTACAATACTACTTATAACTCCTACCTTTCATCGTTTATTACTTTTCTTTAATATCGATAATTCTAATTTGTTGTTATATTATTTTATATCCGCTTACAATACACGATAATGGTTTGTTTGGGTAGCTTTTGGATTCTCTATTTGTTGTATAGATGCATCATCTTTCTTTTTTCTTTTGACCGTGTCCGTGTTATCATACTTTATTATTTTATTTTATTTTTGTTTCTTGCATGTTTATTGTTGCCTCCTGTCACCTTGTTGTTATTGCTTGCAGTGAAAGGTGAGGCAATCCAAAGAGTTCAACATATATAAGAGATCAAAGGTGTTCGCTTACACCAATGAATCTCCAAAGGCTTAATATTCTTCACTTACATCTCTTCATCTCACCGTCAGTTTAGTGAGAAGAAAACACTTTATGACTCGCAGTTCTAAAACTGAATATTTAATAAATAAGCCATCCAAAGAGGCAAGGATATATCCTTCGGTATCCACCATCCCACCCAGATCTGGTCTTGATAGCTGGAACCCACTATTTTTACGCTGATAGGAGTTTATATCTTATTTTAATAAATAAGCCATCCAAAGAGGCAAGGATATATCCTTCGGTATCCACCATCCCACCCAGATCCGGTCTTGATAGCTGGAACCCACTATTTTTAGGCTGATAGGAGTTTATATCTTATTTTCTTGGGGTATCGACTTGGAAGAGCCGACCATCAAGATCGAGGAGAGAGTGACACATGTGCGGCTGGGATTATTTCTATGCTAGTCGTAGTAGTTAAGGGAGGTCATGGGATTGCTTAATATTAGTTTAGCATGCGTGAATCGTTAACAGATCCTCTGTCCCAGTATTGCGTCCGCGTGGTTATGTAGTTATTGCTTGCTTGAGTTAGTTGCTAACTAACTGCTTAACTCCTTCATGTGGGCGAACTCTGTAAAACTGTTAACTCGTGGCGGTCCAGTTATTGGCAATATTTTAGTTACCCGCGGCTCCAACAATTAAATGGTAACCAACCACAACCACGCGGCTCTTTGGGTTAACCACGCCGCTCTTTCGGTTATGCCCGTCACTCTTTTAGTTAACCATGCGTCTCTTTCAGTTAGGCAGGCGGTTCCCTGTGAATTAATATATGATGTGTCCTGGCTGTGGAAGCGAGGGAAAACAGATCCAGAACGATGCCATAAGATGGATCGGTTCAGCAGCATCAAGAACCTTCATTTGGTGATGTTAATCAAGTTGCAAATAGCTACTCCCTTTCATTGTCTACTGAGGATTCATTGTCTACCAGTAAGATGGATCAGTTGAGCAGCATTAAGCACCTTCATTTGGTGATGTTAATGGGGGCGTGCCCCGACGGAGGATTCATTGTCTACGAGTAAGACAGATCGGTTGAGCAACATTAAGCACCTTCGTTTGGTGATGTTGATGGGCGCCTGCCCCCACAGAGGATTCATTTTCTACAAGTACATGCCCCGTGGAAGCTTATAAGAAGATCGGTTGCTCTGCAAAGACGAGACTCTGTCGCTTCCATGTTTGAACAGAATGCGCATCACTACGGAAATTTGCGAGTGTTTGTTGATCATGCACAACATACAACCGGAGCTGATCTTTCACCACGATTTGAAATCCTCGAACATACTGTTAAACAATGATCTTGTTATCTGCATGTTCACGATCTCTCACATTTGAAGTTTTACATGCTTTTCCAAAAAATATCTTCGAATTTCTCCATTCTTTAATGCTTCACTTGTGATGGTTAATAAATATCACTTTTTTAATCTTTTCTTATTACAACAGACTTTCTGTTTCCTCAAGTGTTCTTCCTTATGAGGGTTTCAAGTGTTTTGAATTATTGTGATCGATCTATTTGGGGCCACAGATCACTGATATTTTTATGCGGCAAGTTTACAGGGAATGGAAGAAATGGATTCCGTATCTTTTAAACAAAGTCCTCATAACTTGGCAATGATGCTTTTTCCGTCGTCTACATTGTATATGCTACTGCCACGTAGCCATGTTAAATTTTTATTACAATCTAAAATATGAACAACAAGAATTTTCTGAGTTTTTTGATCGCATAGATATATGTGATACCATAACCTTATTAAATTCCGATTTTATGTGAGATGAATGTTAATGAAATAATATTCCTAATAAGTTAATTAAAATTAAAATATGAGATACAAAACCTTTTAACCTTACTACTACAATTGATTTGGATCTCCTCATATGGATCGAATTAAATTTATAACACACTTTATCTCTTTCATACGGATCGAATTAAATTTATAACACACTTTATCTCTTTCATACGGCTAATATGGTTTGAAGTGAAGTTTATATACGACTTCATCGAAATAATGTTTGAATAATGGTGGGGACTATTTATAGTTTTTTTTATACATCACCTTAATAAATTATCGCAAGGCACGCGGTGGGCATGACGATGATAATTTGTTACGTTGAGATGAATTATTTTAAAACTATACTTTATATAGTTTGTTCGTATAATTTTAATCATTAAATTCACTTTAATTATAATTTTTTTAAAAATATATATAAATATTTATTTTTAATCAATATTCATATTAATAAAAATTTATATATTAAATTAGAGAAAATAATGATATAATAAGATTATAATTAATTTAATTTAATAATATTTAAAATAATCTTATTATAAAGTTCATATTCATATTGAATGAATATTAAGATCAATAAATATCTATATATCAAAACATTATTATGACTTGACAATGCAACTTTATAATAAAATTACAATTAATTTAATATCTAATTAAAGAAAATTTAAAACAAAATATATCATCTAAAATATTTTTAAAATTTCAATATAATTTTTTAATATATAATTAAATAAAATTATATGAATTTAAGATATTTATTTCCATTATAATTATAATTAAATAATAAAATTCAATCAATTAATAATTTCACTTAATTTAAAATTTTAAAATCATTTTATTTTATTATTATGACTTGAGAATGCATCTGTATAATAAGATTATAAGTAATTTAATATTTAATTAGATAAAATTTAAAACAAAATATATCATCTAAAATATTTTTAAAATTTCAATATATTGTTTTTACTATATAATTAAATAAAATTATATGAATTTAAGATATTAAAAGATAGAAAATATATATAGATAGATAGATAATTCTTAAAAAAATATTTAAACTTGATATCATCATCATTTACACAAATATTATGTCGAAATGCTTACTTTTATCTTAAAAAATATAATCCCTTGTAAACAATTTTTTATTTTTAAAATTTTAAAAGATAATAACTCTCATAATATATAATATTTCTAGACAATTAGTTATAGATGTTAATAATACACATAATTTCTATGCAATTAGTTATATGTTGTAAAAATTGAAGGTTATGGGATATTTTTGGGGATTAAGGAATAATATTTAAGCTTTAAAGTAGATGGATTAGTGTTTAAGGATCATGATTAAGGCTATAGATTTAATAAAATTCCAAAACAATTGATATGTTGTCATGGTAGGTTTTAATAATACACATCATTTCTATGCAATTAGTGATATGTTGTAAAAATTGAAGGTTATGGTATTTCTTTGGGGATTAAGGAGTCATATTTAAGCTTTAAGGTAGAGGGATTAGTGATTAAGGATCATGATTAAGGTTATTGGTTTAATACAATTCTAAAACAATTTGTATGTTGTCATGGTAGGTTTTAATAATACACATTATTTCTATGCAATTAGTTATATGTTGTAAAAATTGAAGGTTATGGGATTTCTTTGGGGATTAAGGAATAATATTTAAGCTTTAAGGAAGAGGGATAAGTGTTTAAGGATCATGATTAAGGTTATGGGTATAATACAATTCTAAAACTATTTGTATGTTGTCAGGTATGGTTAACTAAAGTCAGTGGATCACTAAAGTCAAACATAATTAACTATAGTAAAACAATAGTCAACCATTATTTACTATGGTGAAACTTATTCAACGGTCTAATTAATGATGGTTAAACAATAATTAACAATAATAAACTATGGCCACATGGTTCACTAAATTCAACCACATGGTCAAACAATAGTCAACCATTGTTAACTATGGTGATACTTACTCAACCATCCACTCAATGATGGTTAAGCAATAATTAACCATAATAAACTATGGCCACATGGTTCACTAAAGTCAACCATGGTTAACTATGGTCACTCAACCATAGTCAATATATTCAACAATGTTAAACATAGTTAACCATGGTAGATAAAGTCAGTCATGGTTAAATAAAGTCAAAACATTGTTCACTAAAGTCAACGATGTTAATTATGGTCAAGCAATAAATAACATAATTAACATATTCAACAATGTTAAACATAGTCAACGATGGTAAATAAAGTCAACCAAGGTAAATAAAGTCAACCAAGGTAAATAAAGGAAAGCCTAGTTAATCAAAGTCAAACATGGTTAATCAAAGTCAAACACAGTTGACTCAAAAAGACTTGAGATTTTTTGCATAGTTATTTAAGGTATGCACTTCGCCCATGCTACTTGCTTTGTAACATATGTATTTTAATTATCTCGCGAGAAGAGGTTGATACTATATCCGGGTATGAACATTAATACAATGCTATAATCAAAATGTTAAGAACCCATGTCAACCCTTCTATTTACTTTGTTAGTATATTGTTGTTGGACGCATATGCTTTGTAAGTCATCCCGTAGTATTTGTTGATCCATAGTTTGTATTATTGTTGTTGGATGCATATGCTTTTTAAGTCGTCCCGTAGTAATTGTTGATCCATATTTTGCATCAGCCCATGGTTCGTATTGACACATGGTATTGACCCATGGTATTGGTGCCTAGACTCAGTATATAAGTTGGTGTTGAGACCAATGAAGGTACGGTGAAGTTATTTGTATTGAGCTTGCTCAAAGGAGGTTGCCCCCTCGAAGTGGCCCGCGATCAATATAAAAGTGATTTTGAATTCTGTTATTTCTTTTATTTCGTTTGTTTTCATCAATTAATTATTGCAGGTTCTTCTCATCTGGTATCAGAGCACTTTCTTGGGCTCGTTGGGTGGAATTTCTGCCAAAGTTTTTTTTTCACATCTGTTGCAAGTTCGGATCTGGGAATAATCTCTATCCACTTAACTATGGGAAGTACTTGGGCATAAGACCTAAAACTCATTGTGAGGAGTACCACAGGAACCCCAAAGTAGCTAGCCCACTGAGAGGACCTGTCAGTGAAAAGGGAAACGACCCCTACCTGATTGACTAGTTCCCACCCATGAGGTAAACCAAGAGGTGTCGTTTGTGGCAAAGCGGTTATCAGTTTTACATGAGCCATGGAGTGAGGGGTATTGCCCCAATGTGCAAGTCATCAAATAGTATTGGTGGCCAAGTGAAACCCCTGAACTGTTAAGAAGCCACACATACCTGGGGTCCATATCTATTTTCAACTGAACTGTTGCCGATCACTTTCGTGCCGTTTCAAATCAATTCTGAGCCATTTCAGATCCATTCCGAGTCATTTTAGATCCAGCCGTTTCACATCTATTCTGAAAGTGATTTCAGATCCAGACGTTTTTATCCATTCGGCGTTGTTGCAGATCTATCTGTTTTCGATCCCTTCCACGCCATTACAAATCCATTCCTAAGAAAAAAAAAAGTATAAAAATCCATTTTCACCATATCTTCCTTGTTTTAAATCTGTTTCCATTGAAACTTCCCAAACACCCCTGCAATCCCATTCTACATATTTCATTCCTGAGGACCGTATCCCAAATTCTACTTCCCAAAGCTAGAAATCTCACATTTGTCTATTTTTAGGGTTTGCCATAACTTCTTCAATTTTCACCCACTCGCCTCCAAATTTTGCCACCATGTTCTTTCCCTATTTCTGCTTCTTTGTCCCTCTTTGACAAGTTTTCTCATTCTTTTACCCTGCTTCTAAAATCTCCATTTTTTACTTCCCTGCCCATCAAAAGTGTCCAAAACCTATTCAAACCCCAATTACCCATCCGAGTTTTTCCCAAATCCAAATTTCCCTTTAGTAAATAAGCTTTTGTTTGTTTTTTTCTATCCATTCCCAAAAAACAAGAAAAAAAAACTCTGGGTTATGGTTGTTAGCCGCGTAGTAGCAAAAACCATGGAGGAAGCACTTGCAGCCATCCAAACAAAACTCCAAGATCTGGATGAAAAATTTCTTAGCCTCCATCTTCAGCATTTAGCCATGAACAATAATCGACAGCAAGAATCTTCTGCAACCAATGGGTTCTCTTCTTCCAGCACTTTCTGTGGCCCGAAGCTTGAATTTCCTCACTTCAATGGTACTGATCCGACTGGATGGATCTATCATGTAGAACAATATTTCAGTCTGCATAATACTTTTGATATCCAAAAAAAATTCCGCTTGTATCCTTTCATTTGGAATAGGAAGCCCTTCAATGCTACTGTTGGTACATCAAGGGTCAGGATGAACCAAAATGGATAGATTTTTCTCAACTCCTTTTGCAATGATTTGGTCCTAGTGCTTTTGATGACTTCATTGGAGCACTCACTAAAATTCGTCAAATTGGCACTGTGAGAGAATATTAGATAGAATTTGAGAAACTAGCCAACCACAAAGAAGGATTGTCTAATGACTTCTACAGGAGTTGTTTTATTAGTGGACGTAAAGATGAAATCCGCCCAGAGGTCAAAATGTTTTGTCCCAACACAATGATGAAAGCCCTAGGGTTGGCTAAGTTGGCAGAAGACAAGATTGCCGCCCAACAGTGCTACAAACCCACTTTTGTTCCCTTCCAAAATATGGGTTCTCAACAACCTCCCATCCCTCTAGCTCCTCAACCAACTCCTATCAAGCATTTTTCTAAAACAGAGATGCAGGCACACAGAGAAAAAGGGCTTTGTTATAATTGTGATGAAAAATTCACTCGGGGACATAGATGTGTTCAACAAAAACTCCATCTCTTGGATGTGGATTCTCCTCTCGCCTCTGAAGTTGGTGAAGAGGATCCAGATACATCGGATGATCAAGTCGACATTCAGGAGCCACCTATTGACCTTCCATCTCAGGAAGACCACCCAGAGATATCTCTCCATGCTTTATCCAGTGTCACCACCCCCCAAACAATGCAGGTCAGGGGTTACTTCAAGAAGCTTCCTCTTACAATACTCATTGATTCTGGTAGCACTCATAACTTCATCGACCCTCGGATCACCAAACATGCTGATTGTTTTGTCCATCCTTGCTCCAACTTTGAAGTCATGGTTGCCAATAGGGGCACCTTACCTTGCAAGGGAAAGTGTCACAATGTGCGTATCTCTCTAGAATATTATAACCTACGCTCTGACATGTTTTCCTTGTCCTTACGCGGATGTGATGTGGTTTTGGGCGTTCAATGGTTACGCACACTTGGCCCCATCTTATGGGATTTTGTTGAACTTTGGATGCAGTTTTCAGTCAATGGGAAACAACACAAATTTAAGGGCTTACAACAAGGTTCTCTCCACATCATTAGTTCACATCACCTGGAAAAGATCCTTAAGAAGAATTCACATGGTGTCATCGCTCAAATCCATTCCATTGAGATGCACCCATCAATGGTCTCCATTACTTCCTTTTATAGATATGCAGGTGTCCTTGCTAAACCAGTGGGTTTGTCTCTTTCAAGACACCTTTCCGGTAAGAATTTAGCCGCATCTACATCTCAGCAGGAAATGATGGCTATTTTTCATGCAGTACAGAAGTGGCAAACATCCCTATTAGGGAATTATTTCTGCATCAAGACTGATCTCCTGAGTCTGGAAAATTTCTTGGAACAATGGGTCTCCTCCCCAGCACACCTGAAATGGGTTATCCAATGCATGGGTTATGCTTATGCGATCACTTACAAGAAGGGTAAGGATAATATGGTGGTAGATGCTCCTTCTCGCACATTTGATGACCCAATTTCTCTTCCAGCTATTTCTCTGCTTGTTCCAAATTGGTTGAAATCTGTTCAATAGGGCTATCTCTTCTATGCACTCCATGATTCTTCATCAACATGGCACTCTGGGTTCCTCAAAATGTATGATCAGGAACAATGTAACTTCTTTTGGTAGGGTCTGAAAATGACGATTCAACAGATGGTGGCTGGTTGTGATACTTGCCAAGACAACAAGGGTAAAATGACACTCCTTTTGGGACTACTCGAACCCTTGCCCATCCCTACACAGATTTGGACAACTATTTCTATGGATTTCCTAGAAGCACTCCAATCGTACAATACCACATCTAAAAGGACATAATATGAGGTAGTCTATGGACAGGCACTACCAATTCTTCTTCCATACACCCTCAGCAGCTCCCCAGTTCAGGAAATTGACTCGGTTCTTCGAAACTACGATCAGATTCTTCTCATTCTGTAGGACAATCTTCACATGGCAAGAATTCGACTGAAACAACAAGTTGATCAGCACTGTTCTGAGCGCACTTTTCATGCAGTTGATATGGTTCTTCTTCATCTACATCCTTTGAAGAAACCCTCCCTAAAACTCACAAGGCATGAGTGGCCTAGAATGCAACCCGAGGATGCTACATGGGAACCACTTCTTCATATTCTGCATCAATTTCCACATCTAAAGCTTTGAGGACACATATTTTTCTAAGGGAGAGGGGATGTTAAGAACCCATGTCAACCCTTCTATTTACTTTGTTAGTATATTGTTGTTGCACGCATATGCTTTGTAAGTCGTCCCGTAGTATTTGTTGATCCATAGTTTGTATTATTGTTGTTGGACGCATATGCTTTGTATGTCATCCCGTAGTAATTGTTGATCCATATTTTACATCGGCCCATGGTTTGTATTGACACATGGTATCGGCACCTAGACTTAGTATATAAGTTTGTGTTGAGACTAATGAAGGTACGGTGAAGTTATTTGTATTGAGCTTGCTCAAAGGAGGTTGCCCCCTTGAAGTGGCCTACAATCAAAATAAATGTGATTATGAGTTTTGCTATTTCTATTATTTCGTGTGTTTTCATCAATTAATTATTGCATTTTCTTCTCACAAAAGCAAGTTTATATGTTTTCATTTAGCCTTGATGGCTCCTAACAGGAGACATGGGTATATCAAGTGTTATGCTGCATTGCGGCATTCAACAAGGGTTATGTCGCATTGTGACATTGAACAAGGGTTATATGTTCATCAAGGGTTAAATGCGACATATTCACAATGTGAAATTTGGCATTCACCAAGGTTTATGTCACATTGTGATGTTTATCAAGAGCTACGTTGCATTGTGGCGCTCATCAAGGGTTATGTCGCATTGCGACAATGCTCAATATGTGACACAACCAAAGATGTGGCATATTCACAATGTGAAATTTGACGTTCATTAAGGTTTGTGTCGCATCATGATGCTTATCAAGGCCTATGTTGCATTGTGGCATTCATCAAGGGTTATGTCGCATTTTGACAATGCCCAAGATGTGAAATTTGACATTCATCAAGGTTTATGTCACATTGTGATGTTTATCAAGGGTTACGTTGCATTGTCGTGTTCATCAAGGGTTATGTCGCTTTGAGACAATGCTGAATATGTAACACATATGGCAACACAACCTAAGATGTGACATATTCACAATGTGAAAATTGACGTTCATTAAGGTTTGTGTCACATTGTGATGCTTATCAAGGCTTATGCTTCATTGTGGCATTCATCAAGGGTTATGTTGCATTGCGACAATGCCCAAGATGTGAAATTTGATGTTCATCAAGGTTTATGTCGCATTGTGGTGTTTAACAAGGGTTACATTGCATTGTGGCATTCATCAAGGGTTATGTTGCATTGCGACAATGCCCAATATGTGACACATATGCCGACGCAACCCAAGATGCGACATATTCACAATGTGAAATTTAACATTCATTAAGGTTTGTGTTGCGTTGTGATGCTTATCAAGGCTTATGTTGCATTGTGGCATTCATCAAGGGGTATGTCGCATTGCGACAATGCCCAAGATGTGAAATTTGATGTTCATCAAGGTTTATGTTGCATTGTGGTGTTTGTCAAGGGTTACATTGCATTGTGGCATTCATCAAAGGTTATGTGGCAATGTGACAATGCCCAATATGTGTCACATATGCCGAGACAATCCAAAATGCGACATATTCACAATGTGAAATTTGATGTTCATTAAGGTTTGCATTGTGGCATTCATCAAGAGTTATGTCGCATTGTCACAATGCCCAAGATGTGAAATTTGATGTTCATGAAGGTTTATGGTGGGTTTATGTCACATTGTGATGTTTATCAAGGCTTATGTTGCATTCTGACATTCCTCAAGGGTTAGGTGCGACATATTCACAATGTGAAATTTGGCATTCATCAAGGTTTATGTCGCATTGTGATGCTTATCAAGGGTTACATTGCATTGTGGCATTCATCAAGGGTTATGTCACATTGCGACAATATTCAATATGTGACACGTATGGCGACACAACCCAAGATGTGACATATTCACAATGTGAAATTTGACATTCATTAAGGTGTGTGTCGCATTGTGATGCTTATCAAGGCTTATGTTGCATACTGGCGTTCATCAAGGGTTATGTCGCATTGCGACAATGCCCAAGATGTGAAATTTAACATTGATCAAGGTTTATATGTCATTGTGATGTTTATAAAGGGTTACATTGCATTGTGGCATTCATGAAGGGTTATGTCGCATTGCGACAATGCTTAGTATGTGACACATATGGCGACACAACCCATGATGGGACATATTAAAAATGTGAAATTTGACGTTCATTAATGATTGTGTCGCATTATCATGCTTATCAAGGCTTATGTTTCATTGTGTCATTCATCAAGGATTATGTCGCATTGCGACAATGCCCAAGATGTGAAATTTGTTGATGTATATGTAACTTCGGAATGTATTTCACATATATGTATATTGTATTCCTATAGAGATGGTATTATTCCTTTGTAAGGAAGTGTCGTCATTTATATTGTAAATGTCGTAACTTATACTTGATGGGTTATTAGACCACCTTGTTGGGGTCGGCCCTGTATAAGTCATGTGGGTCGAATGGTTATTAGACCACCCTATTGGGGGTCGGCCATGTGGGTCAAAGGGTTATTAGACCACCCTATTGGGGGTCGGCCCAGTCAGCATTATGTTATGTGGTTAAGTTCGAGCCTACATGAGTTAGGTAAAAATGCAAGTCAAGTCAAGTATAAATAGAGTGCGGGTGGCACTCTATTTACTCACTCACTTCTCACACATGCACTCAAGGAGGAGTGGCGCACTTATGGAGGAGGAGGATCTGCTGCTAGGTTATGGCTATCTCTCTTGGTTGGTTGTATCATTTCTCTATCTATCTCTGAGGAAGTTATTGGGGTTTTTCACCTTTATGGTTTTTCCCAAGTAAATCTTTGTGTCTCTTGTGTGCTTGCATTATTGTCTCCATGATTGATATGCTGTAGATATGATATACATGTTGTTCTCTCAGTTAAGATACTAGATCAGATTGAAGTAAATTCTGAAAATCTAACATGGTATCAGAGCTAGCCTGAAAGAAGGCATGATATGGCATGTATGACACTTGTTACACTTACGATGCTAGGGCTTGATATAGCAAAAACCAGTCATCGTAGCACTTTCGCTATAAATCCGTTTTGGAGAAGTTTTCGGATCTGAAATTGTTACAGGACGAATATTAAATCTCCAGGTACCTTGTTTCCAAAGGACAACCTCTAATTCGTTGTACTTTGTGATTTATGATCTGTGCAATATAGGGTTTCTGCCTCTTCCAGATCTGAGTCAAAATCAGGTGACCTTGGGAAAAAGGTCATAACTTGGGCTAGGAAGCTCCAAATGAAATTTTGTCAAAAGTGACAGGTAGTACACAGACTGTACTATCTCAGAAAACTTTTTCAGAGGCCGAAGGTGAACCAGTGACACGTGGCACACCGTACAAGTTCGCTCTCCTGTATTATCCCATAAATAGGTCACGTTGCGACACTTGGCATAAATCTCTCTCAGAGAATCCAATTGAGGTCAGACCTGTCAGGATGGAAAGATAACAGGCCGAGATATCTCAGGAAATATTTTCAGAGGCCGAAGTTGAAACAGTGACATGTGGCACGCTGTACAATTTCGCTCTCCTGTATTATCCCAAAACAGGTCACGTTGCGACATTTGGCATAACTCTCTCTCAGAAAATCCAATTGAGGTCAGACCTGTTAGGATAGAAAGCTAACAGGTCAGGCTATCTCAGGAAACTTTTTCAGACCCTGTGGATCAAAAGTTTCAGAGTTACACCAGAAACAATCAGGTACATATTTCTGTCAAAACAGAATTATTTTTTGGTACCTTCATTCATGGCTTCCGGAATTTAGGGCTTTGGAGAAAGTTGAAATTTTTGTAATCGGAGACCACGGCTGGATGCTACTCATCAAAATAGAAATTTATAGACCAAGATCAGAATTTTTGGTTGGGCAGAAGGCCAGGCTTGATCAAACCCTAGTTCGGGACTTTGATGAGAAAAGTGGAAAATTAGGGCTTCTATAAAAATGGGAATTTTTGGAATCTGTGACCACAGCTAGAAGCTCCTCAGAAAAATAGAAGCTTAGAACTTTGGATCAAACTTTTTGATGGGGCAAAAGAGTGGACTTCATCAAACCCCAGTTCAGGGTCACGTCCAGTGAATCTGGAAGCTTCAAAGGAAAAATTGAGGAGTGAAACTTTGCAGTTTTCAAATTCTAAATATACCAGTTTGATCAACTCATCAAGGCGCATATTTCTATCCTTTCGGAAGTTTGAAATTCAAAGTTTGAATTTTTGGGGTTTCTCTAACAAACCCATATCTAGCTCCAGGTCCAGTTCTTGCAAATCAAGTGGTGGTTTAATCCTAGAAGAAGATGGATTGGTCACCTGCATAAGTGAAGAAATTCCTGTTTCAGAGGGAGATTAGGCTAAGGCCTTACATAAGAAGATTACAAGCGATCTCGACAGGTATGACTCATCGATGTATGTTTTGAGATTTGTTCATGATTAAGTTTATGGTATGTTTGTCTTCATGTTATTACGGTTGGTACAATCTTGGTTTTAGACTCGTCATATCACCTTAATAAAACTATGAATGCACGATAGAAAATATTCATTGATTAGGGTATTGACACTTATGATTGTACTAATGCATTATGGTGTTGTATGAGGTTTATGTTGTCTACTAACATGAAAGGTACACCAAGAAAGACAAATCATGTTCTGGTCCAAGAACATATGGTCATGATAACATGAGGACAAAGATTCATCCATTGTCATGGATCTCATAGAAGATCCATTTACAAGGTATGTATAACTTGGTTTTGTAATGGTTAACATATGAGACATGCAGGTTACTAGCACAAGTCACTGAAGAGAACCAGAAGACATTATGCGGGTATGTTAGACATAAATAGCTAGCATGCTAATCCAGGTATGTTTTTCCTATATCAAGATAGAATCCTACCTTGTGTTAGGATCTTATACTGTTGTTGATAATGATTATTCATGAAGTCATAGGTTTGAATAATCATGGTTGTATGCATATTATGTTTCTTACCATAATTGATGATATGACTAACCAGAAGAATCATGAAGGTATAGGTTTGAATAATCACAGGTTTTATGCATATTATATCTCTTATCTTGATTGACTAACCTGAAGAGTCATAGGTTTGAGTAATTACAGGTTTATACATGTTATGCTTCTTATGATTTGACTAACCATAAGAATCCCACATAAACCTTGAATGCTAATGCTTATTATTCTGTTTGAAATGATCATGACTATACATGCTTGAAATCATTGTGTTTTAATAGTATACTAATGAATGTATGATTTTATATGAAATCACAAGGATAACACAATCATGATACTAATAAGCATGCATAGGGACCAAGGATGAATATGAGTTCAAGAACAGGTAATTCAAGAAGCAAAGATCAAGAGGGAGCACACTCCAGTTGCTCCTGCAAGAAAGCAAAGGAGCACACTCCAGTTGTTCCTGCAAGAAAGCAAAGGAACACACTTCAGTAGTTTCTGCAAGGATGCAGATATTCAGAGGGAGTTGTCCATCTCTCTACATTCCACTGCAGATTAGGACTCCAGCAGCTCCTACAAGAAAGCAAAGACTCAGAGGGAGTCCACCCAATGAACAAACAAAGATAAGTATTTTAATTATCATTTCTTGCATATGTGTTTGTTTAAATAAAATTGTTCAATGATGTATATGCTCATGTTCCTAGACTTAGGATATGTATTGTGCATATTAGAATAGTTGCATTGATGAACCGTATACTACTAATATACATGGGTAAGTGGCCTATGGAACTATACAACATTCCATTGCTACTTATATAGAATGAAACCTCTTTGCTGACATGTTGGGAGTTGTGCACACTCTTAACAATGTTATGGTAGAGATTGGAAAGCATCTAGAAAGTTACGGGATATGGATAAATGTTGTATTGAAGCATTGGCTAAGATAATTGCATGACTGTATGGCATATTTCTTTATGTGTAAGAATTTGTTCTGAAAACTATGAGATGTTTTCTAATCATGCAATTTAACTTGTTGTGTAGGAAAGATCGTATGCCATCTCCTACAAAAGAAAAACTACAACATTTGTTCTAGCAACAAAGATATCTATTGAAGATATTGAAGATATTGAAGTTCCCAGGATCTGGGATGAAGAAATGAAATGCCATGATCCGTCGATCATGAAGAATGATGTTTGGGATGTAATCCCAAGACATGAAGGGAAGTTTGCAATGACTTCCAAATGGAACTATCACATCAAGCATGTTGCAGATGGCAGCATTGAGAAATATAAAAGTGATGAAATAGAAGATACACCAGATGGATTCAAGACAGCTTCCTTGAATGGTGTAGTTGAAGAAGAAGTGTATGTAGAGCAGCCACTTAGTTCTGAGACACATGATAGGAAATCATATATGTGCAGAACTTGGTATGGTGAAGATAGATTGATTGCCGACACGCAGCGGAAGCTCACTACCGAGTTTGAGATGACGAACTTGGGGATGGTGCACTATTTGTTTTTGGCATGGAGGTGTGGCAGAGTGTAGATGGAATCTTCCTTGGACAAGGGAAGTATGCAGTAGAGATCCCAAAGAGGTTCGGGATGATGGATTGCAAGGCCATGGCCACACCTATGGCATCAAATCTGAAGCTTCTATGTGATGCTTCATCTGAGCCAATTGATGTCTCTATGTATCGCCAGATGATTGGGTCCTTGATGTACCTAACGAACACGAGACCAGACATTTGCTTTGCTATGAACACATTGAGCCAGTTCCTGATGGATCCGAGGAGTGTTCACCTGGTTGCTGTAAAGCATATTCTGAGGTACCTGAAAGGTACAGTGGATTATGGGCTCAGGTATGAGGCGAATCAAAAGTTTAACCTGTAGGGTTATGTTGATTCATATTGGGCTGGCAGTGCTGCATACAGGAAGAGCACATCTGGGTGCTGCTTCAGTATGGGATCAGGTGTGATCTCTTGGTTTAGCAGGAAGAAGTCCTACGTAGCACTGAGTACAACTGAGGCAGAGTATGTTGCAGCCTGTTCAGCTAGTTGTGAGGCAGTATGGCTACGGAAGCTACTGTCAGAGTTATTTGATCTCTCGTTGGAAGCTACTGGTATCTTCTGTGATAACCAGAGTTGTGTGAAGCTGTCCGAGAACCCAGTGTTTCATGACAGGTCAAAACACATAGAGATCAAATATCACTATATCAGGGATATGGTGCAGAGAGGAGCTGTGAAGCTTCTGTATGTTGCGACGGACGAGCAGATTACAGATGTGCTGACGAAGCCACTAGCCAGAGTGAAGTTCGAGTACTTCAGAGAGAGGCTTGGCATTCTTCAGATCGAGGACACTTCGAGGAAGAAGTGATGGACACATTTACTGAAGCCATTCCAAGCATGTTGGAAGGAGGATCCTTCACATGGCTGTGGATGTAAGCGCCGGATAATGGGCATCAGGATGATGTTCTGGTTTCTGCTTGGATATGATCAGTTGGATCATTTATGTATGTACGCATCATGTTGGATGCTGGATATGATCAGTTGGATCATTTATGTATGTATGCATCATGTTGGATGCCGGATATGATCAGTTGGATCATGTGTATGTATTTTGTATATGCATCATGTTGGATGCTTGGACCATGTATCTGTATATGTATCAGGTGGATACATTGTATGATCAAGTGAATCATGTATGGTGATATGGATCATGTATCTTTGTATGATTAGGTAGATCATGGATGCTGATGGATACATTGTGTGGATCATGTATCTTTGTATGATCAGGTAGATCATGAATGCTGATGGATACATTGTGTGGATCATGTATCTTTGTATGATCAGGTAGATCATGTATGTTGATGGATACATTTTGTGGATCATGTATCTATGTGTGCATCAGATGGATGCATTGTATGATCAGGATGATCGTGGATGACGAGCTTCTCCAGATGACATGCAGCAGGATGTTGCAGTGATGATGATGAGTATCAGATGATACTTTGTGGCTGTGGATCAGGTTGTGCAGGAAAGCATGTAATTTGTGCCCTGGGAGATTTGCAGATGGTCTTTCGAGGTTTTGCCTATGGCATGTAATTCGGTGCCCTGGAACATCTGGCAAATGCTCTTGCGAGGTTTTGCTTGGGAGGACATGTAATTTGTGCCCTGGGAGATCTGCAGATAGTATTTCAAGGTTTTGCCTATGGCATGTAATTCGGTGCCCTGGGATATCTGGCAGATGCTCTTGCGAGGTTTTGTCCTATGGCATGTAATTTGCTCCTGGGAGATCTGGACAGGATGAAAAAGGCCTCAGATGCTTCAGCCAAGTTTTTCCATGACCACATGTAATTTGCTCCTGGGAGATTTGGACAGGATGAAAAAGGCCTCAGATGCTTCAACCAGGTTTTGTGGTGGACCACATGTAATGTGCTCCTGGGAGATCCGACAGGTAGAGCCGTGTGCTCGTAACAGCCTAGGATGCTTCAGCCAGGTTTTGTGGTGAGATCACATGTAATGTGCTCCTGGGAGATCCGACAGGTAGAGCTGCATGTTCGTAACAGCCTGGGATGCTTCAGCCAGGTTTTGTGATGGGTCACATGTAATGTGCTCCTGGGAGATCCTACAGGTAGAGCTGTGTGCTCGTAATAGCCTGGGATGCTGCAGCCAGGTTTTGTGACGCACGTAATAAGTCCTGAGGATTCCACAGTATGGTCAGTGATGATGAAGACCTGCAGGTGGTGGGCCTACATCCAGTATGAAAAAGGACTGGCTCTGTAGAACTTCCTATGACGAGTAGATTCAGAGATTGATTGAGATAGCAGCAGCAGTGACGATGATGATGATGACTCGATGACGATTATCTAGTGACGATGATCCAGAGAAGATGACTTGTGCTAGAAGAACTGTGCTAAGAAATACCTTCCTAGTTAAGAGGGAGTGTTGATGTATATGTAACTTCGGAATGTATTTCACATATATGTATATTGTATTCCTATAGAGATGGTATTATTCCTCTATAAGGAAGTGTCGTCATCTATATTGTAAATGTCGTAACTTATACTTGATGGGTTATTAGACCACCTTGTTGGGGTCGGCCCTGTATAAGTCATGTGGGTCGAATGGTTATTAGACCACCCTATTGGGGGTCGGCCATGTGGGTCAAAGGGTTATTAGACCACCCTATTGGGGGTCGGCCCAGTCAGCATTATGTTATGTGGTTAAGTTCGAGCCTACATGAGTTAGGTAAAAATGCAAGTCAAGTCAAGTATAAATACAGTGCGGGAGGCACTCTATTTACTCACTCACTTCTCACAGATGCACTCAAGGAGGAGTGGCGCACTTATGGAGGAGGAGGATCTGCTACTAGGTTATGGCTATCTCTCTTGGTTGGTTGTATCATTTCTCTATCTATCTCTGAGGAAGTTATTGGGGTTTTTCACCTTTATGGTTTTCCCCAAGTAAATCTTTGTGTCTCTTGTGTGCTTGCATTATTGTCTCCATGATTGATATGCTGTAGATATGCTATACATGTTGTTCTCTCAGTTAAGATCCTAGATCAGATTGAAGTAAATTCTGAAAATATAACAAAATTTAACTTTCATCAAGGTTTATGTCGCACTGTGGCATTTATCAAGGGTTACGTTGCATTATGGAGTTCATCAAGGGTTATGTCGCATTTCAACAATGCCCAGTATGTGACACATATGCCGACACAACCCAAGATGTGACATATTCACAATGTGAAATTTGACATTCATAAAAGTTTGTGTTGCATTGTGATGCTTATCAAGGCTTATGTTGCATTGTGGTATTCATCAAGGGTTATGTCACATTGCGACATTGCCCAGGATGTGAAATTTAACATTCATCAAGGTTATGTCGCATTGTGGTGTTTATCAAGGGTTACATTGCATTGTGGCGTTCATCAAAGGTTATGTTGCATTGCGACAATGCACAATATGTGGCACATATGTCGAGACAACCCAAAATGCGACATATTCACAATGTGAAATTTGACATTCATTAAGGTTTGCATTGTGGCGTTCATCAAGAGTTATGTCGCATTGCGACAATGCCCAAGATGTGAAATTTGACGTTCATCAAGGTTTATGTCGCAATGTGATGTTTATCAAGGCTTATGTTGCATTGTGGCACTCATTAAGGTTTAGGTGTGACATATTCACAATCTGAAATTTGACGTTCATTAAGGTTTGTGTCACATTGTAATGCTTATCGAGGGCTATGTAGCATTGTTGCGTTCATCAAGGGTTATGTCTCATTGCGGCAATGCCCATGATGTGAAATTTGATGTTCATGAAGGTTTATGTTGCATTGTGATGTTTATCAAGGGTTATGCTGCATTATGGACTTCATCAAGGGTTAGATGCGACATATTCACAATGTGAAAATTGACGTTCATCAACGTTTATGTCGCATTGTGATGTTTATCAAGGGTTACATTGCATTGTGGCGTTCATTAAGGGTTATGTCACATTCTAAGAATTCCCAATATGTGACATATATGCCGATACAACCCAAGATGTGACATATTCACAATGTGAAATTTGACGTTAATCAAGGTTTGTGTCACATTGTGATGTTTATCAAGGGTTATGTTGCATTGTGTCTTTTATTAAGGGTTAGTGTCACATTGTGATGTTTAAACAATATTTATGTTTCATTGTGGCGTTCATCAAGGGTTATGTTGAATTGCGACAATGCCCAAGATGTGAAATTTGATGTTCATCAAGGTTTATGTCACATTGTGATGTTTATCAAGGGCTATGTTGCATTGTGGCATTCATCAAGGGTTAGATGTGACATATTCACATAGTGAAATTTGGCGTTCATCAAGATGTATGTCGCATTGTGTTGTTTATCAATGGTTACATTGCATTGTGGAATTCATCAAGGGTTAGTTGCAACATATTCACAATATGAAATTTGAAGTTCATCAAGGTTTATGTCGCATTGTGAGCACGTCCAACCAATGAGTGAGGGGACATTGAGATGAAGCTTCTTGAATGTGCCATTAACAACGAGAAAAGGCATCCGAGCGGGTTAATGCATGGTGCCACGTCGTGGGCTCCCATGTCGAGTAACCTCCAACACGTGTCTCCCAATTGTCATGGTGGCACCCGCATCCGGGGATATTTAATTAATTATTCAATTACAATTAATGAAGTAATTATTATATTTATTAATTATTCAGTTACAATTAATTAAGTAATTATTATATTAATTTTATTTACTAAAATATAATTAAATAATAGTTTTTTAATATATTATTATTTTATTTTATTAAAAATTATTATAAAAAACATTATTAACATGTCAAATATATCACAATGTTAATAAATATCTCCAAAATATATCACAATATTACACATATCTCCAATATCAATAAATTGATAATGTTAATTAATTATAATATAATAATTAATTATTTAAATAAAAAATAATTAATTAAGTAATTAATATTAATATTAACTAAATAACAATATTAATTAATTAATATTATCGTTCACTAAATTATTTTATAATTATTTTGTTTAATTACTTATTATAAAATAATAGTAGTGAATTTAATTAATAATATTGTTTAATTAAACAATATTATTAGTTAGACAATTAAAATATAGATTTCATTAAAATCATTAAATAAGTATAATATGAATTAAATTATTTTATAATTATTATGTTAAGTAATTATTATAAAATAATAATATTGTTTAATTAAACAATGTTATTAATCAAACAATTAAATTATGTATTTCATTAAAATTATCAAACAATAAATTATTCTATTAATATTTCGGAGATATGTGTATGCGCACACCCGTTACTAGCAACAAAAAAATTAATAATATTAATGTGGCTGAATATGCCGATAAGCGTAAATTGGGCACATACTTTTCATATTAATGTTTTTCCGTATAGTATGTGTCCCATTTACGCCCATCGGCGTATTCATAAACATTACTATTATTAATGTTGTTGTTTCTAGTTTATAACTTGTCAGAATTCAAAAATAATAAATGACGCATGCTCTAGGCTCTAGATAATGCACCCGCGTGAATAAAAAGACCATGGTTAGACACTCGCGGGGCTCTAGGCAAAATATGTAACATACCCAAAAATTGAGTTTAAAAAGAAAAAAAAATAAACTTTTCACAATGATTGTTTCCAATCATTAATTATAGTACGGAAATATATAGGAAAACTCATTCTTAATCCTAAGAAAGTTTAAGTTTCTCTTATATACAAGTCCTCTACAACCCTTTGGGTTTGCACCGTATAGTCTACATTTCATCCTATGCAACTTTCATTAGAATACACTTTCCTATTTATTAAATTATTGTTCTACAATCGGAACATTTATCTTACATAAATAAGGGAAAAAGTTCTCCCTTAGAATTTTTATTAATATATAAACTACATTTATACTAAAACATCATGCAACATCATATTTATAAATAGTGCCACTCAACAACTAAATTTATCCCTTTAATAAATTAAACTTTGCATGGCTAAAGAATGGATACATCAAGTTTTGTCAATAGACCACCATGATCACAATACACATAATCACATACATAAAAAGGAGACCGATATACCATGGTTCACCCCACTCTTAGGGCTACATCCACAAAAGTTGTTATATATATATATATATATATATATATATATATATATGATTTTCTCATGAATAAAAGATTACATACTAAAACAGAAATCGTTGCACCATTCTCTATCCTTTTCTTCATGGATCCTCTGATAGAGGACTTCTTCAACTGTAACTCAATTTACAGAAATCTATCTTGATAAAATTTCATATAATCCTTACCATTGGATTTTGCCCTAGTATTAAAACTAATTCAAGTTTGGCGGATGATTACACATGAGTTGTGGTTTACAAGATTCTATAACATTCAATTGGAATATATATATATATATATATATATATATATATATATATATATACAACAACCGGGACTTCGATTCATTGTACTAATATTATACAAAGCATGTGTCATACATCACAACCCATTTAGATTTCTTAGGGTCAAAAGAACTAAGCCCTTTCTTGGTTGCTTACATCCAAGAAGTGTATTTAATATTTTTTAACTTATGAGTGATAAAATTATGCCTATTAAAACTTTGATTAAAAATTCTCCAAGATATTCAAGGATTGTCCACATCCTTATAAAATATAATCCACCTTATTGTAAGGCTTACAATTTCCAAGCCTAGGACTGCATCCCTATTAACAGCGAGTATGAGATATTATACTTTTTAATAGATTATATAGGTGTGTCAATTTCTTATCTTAAAGGGTCCTCCTAAAAGTAAGTATGCAAGATCTATTAAATGTGCCAACATTATCTGCTAAGATCGCATAACCTCCAAACTCCATCCCTTGCGTGTATGCAAGATTGTTTCCTACTGACTGTACTACAAATATGACCCTCGAGTGTGTGTATATTGTTTTCCAGATAGCGGTACTGCAACGATGTACCCTGGCGGATATTAGAAACACAAAGTCTGTAAATAAAAGCAAGCAAATGTTTTAAAAGCACAAGGTCCATTTCAGATCTACATTTTGTCCCTTGTTAGAAAGCAATAAACATAGAAGTTATCGCTGATGACATGGATCCATACAAACGGATGCACAACAAAAGGGTAATATGCAGAGATTGAAAATAATAGTTCTCTAATGCAAGGAGGTAAAATACAGAGTTGATTTCAAGGAACTTTCGCTATCACGATTCAACAACTAGAGATTTCTTCAAGGAGATCGCTGTGATGCGATTATGAGTTCCAGAAAAAGAAATGTTCACCTGCAAATCACTTGATGTGATTCAACCTGGGTTCCTTAAATAAATAAATAAACAAACTGGGCTTGGGCTTCCTAAGCCGACCCACCATAAATTTGAGATTAGACTAAAATTTTAAGCAGTATAAGGTGAAATCGACAGTGTGGGTTGAGCTCCTCGATCACCCAGCTAGCACACGGTTTTAGTTGTGTAAAAAAATAAAGCAAGATTGATACAAAAATATGATTTTCACCCATACAACGATCTAAGCTAACATTCAAACCCAACAATAAAACATAAGTCGAAAGCCAAGATATATGGTTTCAATCCGGCATGAGAAGAGATGAGTTCTAGGCATTAAAATCATAATGCAGCATATCGAAAAGCTTGATAGGGTTTATTCCTACCCTATGAGAATAGAAAACCAACAGGGTACATCCACCGCAGCATATTAACCAAAATTTTCTAGGGAATATCAAATTCCTAGATGTAGGATCTCAAATTCTGATTTTCCTACCAAACAAAAATGCAGTGAATACTTAGCTCTGTACAGAGGTGCGTTGGGGATAAGATTCCTTGTAGAGGTGCGATGGAGATCGTACTACTTTCTCCCATTACATCGATCTTGTTCTCCCATTGATGCGATCAGTAGAGAGCCCAAAACACTTTCGGGATCACAATCTCTTATGCAGGGGATCGCATAATTAGAAATTGCCTCGGAAATGCATAGGTTTCATGTCAGGGCTACGAAGAGCCAATCTCAACTATGGAAAAATCACCCCAGATGTTAATATCTAAACAGAGAAAATCGCGAAAATAAAATAACGTTGTATGCGTTCAAAGACAGAGGTTATGGTTTTTCAGTATACCCATACAACGATTTTCATTCACTCATGGGTCTGGCCCTCTATAGTCGTCCTATCCCATTCCTTTGATAACTATCATTCATATATATATTATATATATATACATGTATCCATTCAACATAAATCAAACAATAAACCAACACTCATGGATCACTATTCATAATAGAGACTCCGTAAAAAAATGGTAGTGAATGGATTGCCTTTTTGTCAAACAATCTGTAAATGCATGAAATCAAATAAAGCAGAGATCTCACCCTATATTCCAGCAATCAAAATAACACAGCGATTACAATACTTATCTCCTATACAATACTCCAACCATCAAATAACACGGTGATTATCATACCTAGATCGCCCTATACAAAACTCCAACCATCGATTAGCACAACCACTATCATACATAGATCGCCCTCCTATACAATACACAACATCTATTATACACAAATCGCATTTTTCCCTCCATCGAACTTCCCCGTATGCCTTTTATGTAGGAGGGGGTAACCATAAAAAAAAAGTTGCTGCCCTTCACCATTGAACGCTTGGCTCTTCGTATGAAGGAAGATGACGGCAATCTTGGCAAAATGCATTCCACTAAGGGGTTAGACTAACGAAACTCTAAGATAATGATTGAGAACTAAAGCTCCCTTTCTTCAAAAGAAGTAGGTGGTTGGTTTTCCAACCATTTCTTTTTGATGACTAAATAAATGAATCTGTTTCAAAAGTGAATGTCTAACAATTACATTCACCTCCACTTGTCATACTTATACATATGAATGTATATTATTTGGATGGTCAACAAAGTGTGGACCTCTTACTCATATGTCTGCTTATATAGATATATATATATATAAGAAAATCTCATCCATATGCCATTTAGAAGAATCGAATAATTATATATATATACACTCATATATATATATATATAATAAAGCTTTCACCCAATTCTATATAATAAAGCTTTGTTTTAAGGTGTAGATAATTCGTATGCCTACCTACCTATATAAATCTATACCATGAGTGAATGTCTAATAACTACATTCACCTCCATTTCTCATACCTATACATAGGAATATATATTATTTGGATGGTTAATAATTTGTGAAATTCTTACTCATATGTATGCCTATATATAAATATAAAATAAAATTTCACTTATAAAATAATAAGGAACAAAAGAGGGATGTCACATACTTTCCCACTTAAAAATAACACTGTCCTCAGTGTTCACATTTTTCAACGGTTTTTTTTTCCACACTTGGGTCCTGTTTTGATCATCCTCAAACTTTCCTGATTACTGCAAGGTGTTCTTTCTTCAAAACCTGCACATTTTATGTAACAATTATTAATTCATCAACCGACTCAAAACAAAGATAATGAGTCACTTTTGCAACACATCATTTACTATTCATGGAACATCTCCTAGCCTTTGTTTGCACTTTCATCATCATAAGAAGACATAATACATGATTACTTTTAATATAATTCAAAAGAATTCATAGCTAATTCAAATTTACTCATCTTTTGGACGACATCTTTTACCTCCAAAACTTGGACATTTTAACTAGTCCTCATCTCAAGGTAGTCATCTCTTCCATTTATAGGTTAGCATCATATACTTCACAATATTTCAAATAGTAATGTTTTAACATTTAACATTCATCCTCATCCTTGAGTAAATCTCTGCTTACTCAAGAATTTATAACATTCACACACAAATGTATACAATAGTCTAGTTACAAGACAAATCATTAATATTTGTTATATAATAAAACAAATATTTCAACAACACTTTGTTGAACACAGAATTCTTAACAAAATTATGTCACTAATTCCTGTGGACTTACAGGCTACAATTTTGAGGTTACTCTCCTTTTTTATTGCTAGTCAAAAAGTTTTCCTCCTCAAGACATCAAACAATGTCTTGTCTCCAAATGTCAATCTGTGTGCCTAGGTCTTTGCCATTGATACAACAAAACTGTTTCGCAATTCCACTTAAGCCTTCTTGCTTGAGTCGAGGAATTTATTTTCCACCCAGCCTGCTGCTTGAGTCTAGGAATTTCTTTTCCACCCAGCCTCCTGCTTGAGTCCAGGAAAAGTTGCTTTAGCAAAGCAGAGTTGGGTTAATTTTTTCCAACTCAAGCCTCCTTCTTGAGTCCCAGAATATTCTTTTCCCATCAAACCTTCTCGTTTGAGTCCAGGAAATAACAATAATTTATTATTTCTTACAGGCCATATGCAACATAATATCAACAAAATCTATTTGCTTATCTTATTCTATGCATTTTGATGATCACACATCATTAATCATAAGTTCACCATTAATCATGGTGCATAAAATCTTTAATATCATAATAATATGTAAAGCAAATCATTACATAATCTTGCGAGTTTTAGCTCGACTTATCTATAATCAATGTTCCACTCGAATTATGACATTAGTCGTAACCAAGATCACTTCCTGAAATGTTAGTATAAGAGAAAAAAAATAAAAAATTCATTTGCTTCTATTGCTCAACCATTGCACACATTAGTTCCATAGCATTACATGCATGCTCATTCAATTCGCTTGTGCATCCTCTTCAATTAATCCCGCCGTAAACTCTTCAATATCCTTAAGGCAAATCTGTTAACAACCAATCATACTTTTAACTAGTTAGTTGCATATAGTCTCATTTCTATTTAAGAATCATCAAGATTCTTTTCTCTATAATCTTTCCATACTCTTTGTTTAAAGGATACCATGATTTTAATTCAATTATAACAAGGTTTAGGATACTTCTTTTTCCATAATCAAACTCCTACCACTAACAAAAATCTTTTTAACTTGATACCCGTCAATTGTTATTAGAATATATAACAAATCCTATCAGGGGTCTATTTAAGCAGAGATAATTTAGCATCATATGCATTCTAAAAATAAGGTCATTTAAACTCCTAGGAATTCTACTTGTTATTCCATATAGTAATACACCCTTAAGCTTATACTTGTAATTCTAAGAATAATGAAAATAGAAAATAAACTCTAAACGTTTTAACAAAAATGAGGATTTTTCATAACCAAAACACATTAGTTGTCTCATCACATAAAATCGTTCATGTCTTTAAACGTACCTTTTAACCTAGTATATTAACCTAATCTTGGCCATCAATACTCAAGATTTAATAATTACTCAAGCGATGGACTTCATACTATTGCATCCACGAAAGGAAATGTCAAAGAGTCAACATATATTTTGCAATAAGCATACTACCAACACCTAAAATAAATTGACAAACATTCTATCATAATACTTGAGGATCAACTTTCAATTCAAGGGTTGCACCTATAGTTATAACATCATTATTTATTCTATAATATTTTCCTGCTATAGAATTCCATGACAAATGTCAAAAGAGTGTATAACAACCATTAAATAAAACGTAACTATTATAATTTTGAAGATATTCTAAGTGACTTCACCTAATCAAAACCGACTTACTTAATTGGAGCATACTAATAATACTATACTCATGGATAGTGTACTTAGTAATCCGTAATTAAGAAATTATGATCTGTATGGGACGCCCACACTCCCCATTTTGGATATTAGTTTCAATATTCTAGGTTTAATGTATTAGTGATAATATTAGATTAGATATTATTATAATAATGAATAGCATTTAATGTGCTCTCTCCTTCTAATCTATAAAAATGCACCTTTCCTCATAATACAAACAAGATTGTGTGTCTTTCATTTCATTCTATTATGTTAGTAGGTGTTTCATAGCTTTGAGTTTCTTTTGGGATCCTCAAAATGTATGATCAGGAACAATGTAACTTCTTTTGGCAGGGTCTGAAAACGACAATTCAACAGATGGTGGCTGGTTATGATACTTGCCAGGACAACAAGGGTAAAACGACACTCCTTTTGGGGTTGCTCTAGCCCTTTCCCTTCCCTACAAAGATTTGGACAACTATTTCTATGGATTTCCTAGAAGCACTCTAGTGGTACAATACCACATCTAAAAGGACATCATATGAGGTAGTCTATGGACAGGCACTGCCAATTCTTCTTCCACACACCCTCAATAGCTCCCCAGTTCAGGAAATCGACTCGGTTCTTCGAAACCATGATCAGATTATTCTCATTCTGTAGGACAATCTTCACATGGAAAGAATTCAACCGAAACAACAAGCTGATCAGCACCGTTCTGAGTGCACTTGTCATGCAGCTGATATGGTTCTTCTTCGTCTACATCCTTCCAAGAAACCCTCCCTAAAACTCACAAGGCATCAGTGGCCCGTAATGCAACCCGAGGGTGCTACATGGGAACCACTCCTTCATATTTTGCATCAATTTCCACATCTAAATCTTTGGGGACAAAGCGTTTTCTAAGGGAGAGGGGATGTTAAGAACCCATGTCAACCCTTCTATTTACTTTGTTAGTATATTGTTGTTGGATGCATATGCTTTGTAATTCATCCCATAGTATTTGTTGATCCATAGTTTGTATTATTGTTGTTGGACGCATATGCTTTGTAAGTCATCCTGTAGTAATTGTTGATCCATATTTTGTATCGGCCCATGGTTTGTATTAACACATGGTATTGACCCATGGTATTGGCGCCTAGACTTAGTATATAAGTTTGTGTTGAGACCAATGAAGGTACGGTGAAGTTATTTGTATTGAGCTTGCTCAAAGGAGGTTGCCCCCTTGAAGTGGCCTGCGATCAATATAAAAGTGATTCTAAGTTCTGTTATTTCTGTCATTTCGTGTGTTTTCATCAATTAATTATTGCAGGTTCTTCTCACAAAAGCAAGTTTATATGTTTTCGTTTAGCCTTGATGGCTCGTAACAGGAGACATGGGTATATCAAATGTTATGTTGCATTCTAGCATTCAATAAGGGTTATGTCGCATTGCAACATTGAACAAGGGTTATATGTTCATCAAGGGTTAGATGCGACATATTCACAATGTGAAATTTGGTGTTGATCAAGGTTTATGTCGCATTGTGATGTTTATCAAGAGTTACGTTGCATTGTGGTGTTCATCAAGGGTTATGTCGCATTGCAACAATGCTCAATATGTGACACATATGATGACACAACCGAAGATGTGACATATTCACAATGTGAAATTTGATGTTCATTAAGGTTTGTGTCGCATCGTGATGCTTATCAAGGCTTATGTTGCATTGTGGCATTCATCAAGGGTTATGTCGCATTTTGACAATGCCCAAGATGTGAAATTTGACATTCATCAAGGTTTATGTCACATTGTGATGTTTATCAAGGGTTATGTTGCATTGTCGCGTTCATCAAGGGTTATGTCGCATTGAGACAATGCTGAATATGCGACACATATGGCAACACAACCCAAGATGCGACATATTCACAATGTGAAAATTGACGTTCATGAAGGTTTGTTTCGCATTGTGATGCTTATCAAGGATTATGATTCATTATGGCATTCATCAAGGGTTATGCCTCATTGCGACAATGCCCAAGATGTGAAATTTGATGTTCATCAAGGTTTATGTCGCATTATGGTGTTTATCAAGGATTACATTGCATTGTGGCATTCATCAAGGGTTATGTCGCACTGCGACAATGCCCAATATGTGACACATATGCCGACGCAACCCAAGATGCGACATATTCACAATGTGAAATTTAACGTTCATTAAGGTTTGTGTTGCGTTGTGATGCTTATCAAGGCTTATGTTGCATTATGGCGTTCATCAAGGGGTATGTCGCATTGCGACAATGCCCAAGATGTGAAATTTGCCGTTCATCAAGGTTTATGTCGCATTGTGGTGTTTATCAAGGGTTACGTTGCATTGTGGCATTCATCAAAGGTTATGTGGCACTGTGACAATGCCGAATATGTGTCACATATGCCGAGACAACCCAAAATGCGACATATTCACAATGTGAAATTTGATGTTCATTAAGTTTTGCATTGTGGCATTCATCAAGAGTTATGTTGCATTGCGACATTGCCCAAGATGTGAAATTTGAGGTTCATCAAGGTTTATGTCACATTGTGATGTTTATCAAGGCTTATGCTGCATTCTGGCATTCGTCAAGGGTTAGGTGCGACATATTCACAATGCGAAATTTGACGTTCAGCAAGGTTTATGTCACATTGTGATGCTTATCAAGGGTTACATTGCATTGTTGCATTCATCAAGGGTTATGTCACATTCCGACAATGTTCAATATGTGACACATATGGTGACACAACCAAGGATGTGACATATTCACAATGTGAAATTTGACGTTCATTAAGGTGTTTGTCGCATTGTGATGTTTATAAAGGGTTATGTTGATCAAGGTTTATATCACATTGTGATGTTTATAAAGGGTTACATTGCATTGTGGCATTCATGAAGGGTTATGTAGCATTGCAACAATGCTCAATATGTGACACATATGGCAACACAACCCAAGATGGGACATATTCAAAATGTGAAATTTGACGTTCATTAAGGATTGTGTTGCATTGTGACGCTTATTAAGGCTTATGTTTCATTGTGTCATTCATCAAGTGTTATGTCGCATTGCGACAATGCCCAAGATGTGAAATTTGACTTTCATCAATGTCTATGTCGCATTGTGGCATTTATCAAGGGTTACGTTGCATTGTGGTATTCATCAAGGGTTATGTCACATTTCGACAATGCCCAATATGTGACACATATGCCGACACAACCCAAGATGCGGCATATTCACAATGTGAAATTTGACATTCATAAAAATTTGTGTTGCATTATGATGGTTATCAAGGCTTATGTTGCATTGTGGCATTCATCAAGGGTTATGTCACATTGTGACAATTCTCAGGATGTGAAATTTGACGTTCATCAAGGCTATGTCACATTGTGGTGTTTATCAAGGGTTACATTGCATTGTGGCATTCATCAAAGGTTATGTTGCATTGCAACAATGCACAATATGTGACACATATGTCGAGACAACCCAAAATGCGACATATTCACAATGTGAAATTTGACATTCATTAAGGTTTGCATTGTGGCATTCATCAAGAGTTATGTTGCATTGTGACAATGCCCAAGATGTGAAATTTGACATTCATCAAGGTTTATGTCACAATGTGATGTTTATCAAGGATTATGTTGCATTGTGGCATTCATTAAGGTTTAGGTGTGACATATTCACAATCTAAAATTTGATGTTCATTAAGGTTTGTGTCACATTGTAATGCTTATCGAGGGCTACGTAGCATTGTTGCATTCATCAAGGGTTATGTCTCATTGCGACAATGCCGATGGTGTTAAATTTGACGTTCATCAAGGTTTATGTCGCATTGTGATGTTTATCAAGAGTTATGCTGCATTATGGCCTTCATCAAGGGTTAGATGCGACATATTCACAATGTGAAAATTGACACCAATCAAGGTTTATGTCGCATTGTGATGTTTATCAAGGGTTACATTGCATTTTGGCATTCCTCAAGGGTTATGTCACATTCCAAGAATTCCCAATATGTGACACATATGCCAACACAACCCAAGATGCGACATATGCACAATGTGAAATTTGACGTTAATCAAGGTTTGTGTCGCATTGTGATGTTTATCAAGGGTTATGTTGCATTGTGTCATTTATCAAGGGTTAGCGTCACATTGTGATGTTTAAACAATATTTATGTTTCAATGTGGCATTCATCAAGGGTTATGTTGAATTGCGACAATGCCCAAGATGTGAAATTTGATGTTCATCAAGGTTTATGTCACATTGTGATGTTTATCAAGGGCTATGTTGCATTGTGGCATTCATCAAGGGTTAGATGCGACATATTCACATAGTGAAATTTGACGTTCATCAAGGTGTATGTCGCATTGTGTTGTTTATCAATGGTTACATTGCATTGTGGAATTCATCAAGGGTTAGTTGCGACATATTCACAATATGAAATTTGACATTCATCAAGGTTTATGTCGCATTGTGAGCACGTCCAACCAACGAGCGAGGGGACATCCAGATGAAGTTTCTTGAATGTGCCATTAACAATGATAAAAGGCATCCAGGCGGATTAATGCATGGTGCCATGTCGTGGGCTCCCATGTCGAGTAACCTCCAACACGTGTCGCCCAATTTACATGGTGGCAGCCGCATCCGGGGATATTTAATTAATTATTGAATTACAATTACTGAAGTAATTATTATATTTATTAATTATTCAGTTATAATTAATTAAGTAGATATTATATTTATTAATTATTCAGGTACAATTAATTAAGTAATTATTATATTAATTTTAGTTACTAAAATATAATTAAATAATAGTTTTTTAATATATTATTATATTATAAATAATTAAATTATTTTATTTTATTAAAAATTATTATAAAAAAACATTATTAACATGTCAAATATATCATAATGTTAATAAATATCTCCAAAATAAATCAGAATATTACATGTATCTCCAATATTAATAAATTGATAATGTTAATTAATTATAATATAATAATTAATTATTTAAATAATAATTAATTAATTAATATTAATATTAACTAAATAACAATATTAATTAATTAATATTATCATTCACCAAATTATTTTATAATTATTTTGTGTAATTCCTTATCATAAAATAATAGTAGTGAATTTAATTAATAATATTGTTTAATTAAACAATATTATTAATCAAACAATTAAAATATAGATTTCTTTAAAATCATTAAATAAGTATAATATGAATTAAATTATAGTTGTTATTATTAACTAAATAACTATAATATGAATTAAATTATTTTATAATTATCATGTTAATTAATTATTATAAAATAATAATATTGTTTAATTAAACAATGTTATTAATCAAACAATTAAGTTATGTATTTCATTAAAATTATCAAACAATAAATTATTCTATTAATATTTCGGAGATATGTGTATGTGCACACCCATTACTAGAAACAACAACATTAATAATATTAATGTGGCCGAATACGCCGATAAGCGTAAATGGGGCACATACTTTTCATATTAATGTTTTTTCCATATAGTATGTGTCCCATTTACGCCCATCGGCGTATTCAGACACATTACTATTATTAATGTTGTTGTTTCTAGTTTATAACTTGTCAGAATTCAAAAATAATAAATGACGCATGCTCTAGGCTCTAGATAATGCACCCATGTAAATAAAAAGACCGCGATTAGAGACTCTCGGGGCTCTAGACAAAATATGTTACATACCCAAAAACTGAGTTTAAAAAGAAATAAAAATAAACTTTTCACAATGATTGTTTCCAATCATTAATTATAGTACGAAAATATATAGGAAAACTCATTCTTAATCCTAAGAAAGTTTAAGTTTCTCTTATATACAAGTCCTCTACAACCCTTTGGGTTTGTACCATAGAGTCTCCATCTCATCCTATGCAACTTTCATTAGAATACACTTTCCTATTTATTAAATTATTTGTTCTACAATCGGAACATTTATGTTACATAAATAAGGGAAACAGTTATCCCTTAGCATTTTTAGTTATATATAAACTACATTTATACTAAAACTTCATGCAACATCATATTTATAAATAGTGCCACTCAAACAACTAAATTTATCCCTTTAATAAATTAAACTTTGCATGGCTAAAGAATGGATACATCAAGTTTTTGTCAATAGACGACCATGATCACAATACACATAATCACATACACATATAATCACATACATAAAAAAGGAGACCAGTATACCGTGGTTCACCCCACTCTCGGGGCTACATCCACAAAAGTTGTTATATATATATATATATATATATATATAGTATATTATATATATATATATAATTTGCTCATGAATAAAAGATTACATACTACAACAGAAATCGTTGCACCATTCTCTATCCTTTTCTTCATGGCTCCTCTGACAAAGGACTTCTTCAACTGTAACTCAATTTACAGAAATCTATCTTGATAAAATTTCATATAATCCTTACCATTGGATTTTGCCCTGGTATTAAAACTAATTCAAGTTTGGCGAATGATTACACATGAGTTGTGGTTTACAAGATTTTATAACATTCAATTGGAATATATAATATATATATATGTATATATACAACAACCGGACCTCGATTCGTTGTACTAATATTATACAAAGCATCTGCCATTACATCACAACCATTTAGATTTATTAGGGTCAAAAGAACTAAGCCCTTTCTTTGTTGCTTACATCCAAGAAGTGTATTTAATATTTTTTAACTTATGAGTGATAAAATTATGCCTATTAAAACTTTGATTAAAAATTCTCCATGCTATTCAAGGATTGTCCACATCCTTATAAAATATAATCCACCTTATTGTAAGGCTTACAATTTTCAAGCCTAGGATTGCATCCCTACTAACAGTGAGTATGAGATATTATACTTATTAATAGATTATATAGGTGTATCGATTTCTTACCTTAAAGGGTCCTCCTAAAAGTAAGTATGCAAGATCTATTAAATCTGCCAACAGTATCTACTAAGATCGCATAACCTACAAACTTGTACCCTTGCGTGTATGCAAGATTGTTTCCTACTGACTGTGCTACAAATATGACCCTCGAGTGTGTGTATACTGTTTTCCAAATAGCGGTACCGCAGCGATGTACCCTGGCGGATATTAGAAACACAAATTCTGTAAAGAAAAGCAAGAAACGTTTTAAAAGCACAAGGTCCATTTCAGATCTACATTTTGTCCCTTCTTATAAAGCAATAAACATAGAAGTTACCGCCGATGACATGGATCCATACAAACGGATGCACAACAAAGAGTAATATGCAGAGATCGAAAATAATATTTCTCTAATGCAAGGAGGTAAAATACAGAGTTGATTTTAAGGAACTTTGGCTATCACGATTCCACAACTAGAGATTTCTTCAAGGAGATTATTGTGATGCGATTATGAGTTCCAGAAAAAGAAATGTTCACCTGCAAATCACTTGATGTGATTCAACCTGGGTTCCTTAAATAAAAAACAACATAGACTGGGATTGGGCTTCCTGAGCCGACTCACCATAAATTTGAGATTAGACTAAAATTTTAAGCAGTACAAGGTAAAATTGACAGTGTGGGTTGAGCTCCTTGATCGCCCAGCTAGCGCACGGTTTTAGTTGTGTAAAAAACTAAAGGAACATTGATACAAAAATATGATTTCTCACCCATACAACGATCTAAGCTAACATTCAAACCCAACAATAAAACATAAGCCGAAAGCCAATATATATGGTTTCAATCCGGCATGAGAAGAGATGAGGTCTAGGCATTAAAATCATAATGCAGCATATCGAAAAGCTTGATAGGGTTTATTCCTACCCTATGACAATAGAAAACCGACAGGGTACATCCACCGCAGCATATTAACCAAAATTTTGTAGGGAATATCAAATTCCTAGATGTAGGATCTCAAATTCTAATTTTCCTACCAGACAAAAATGTAGTGAATACTTAGCTCTGTACAGAGGTGCGTTGGGGATAATATTCCTTGCATAGGTGCAATGGAGATCGCACTACTTTCTCCCATTACACCAATCTCGTTCTCCCATTGATGCGATCAGTAGAGAGCCCAAAACACTTTCAGGATCACAATCTCTTATGCAAGGGATCACATAATTAGAAATCGCCTTGGAAATGCAAAGGTTTCATGTCAGGGCTGCGAAGAGCCAATATCAACTATGGAAAAATCACCCCAAATGTTAAGATCTAAACAGAGAAAATTGGGAAAATAAAATAACGTTGTATGCGTTCAAAGACAAAGATTACGGTTTTTCAGTATACCCATACGACGATTTTCATTCACGCATGGGTCTGGCCCTCTATAGCCGTCCTATCCCATTCCTTTGATAACCATCATTCATATATATATTATATATATATATATACATGTATCCCTTTAACATAAATCAAACAATAACCCAACACTCATGGATCATTATTTATAATAGAGACTCCATAAAAAAAATGGTAGTGAATGGATTGCCTTTTTGTCAAACAATCTGTAAATGCATGAAATCAAATAAAGCAGAGATCTCACCCTATACTCCAGCAATCAAAATAACACAGCGATTACCATAGTTAGCTCCTATACAATAATCCAACCATCGAATAACACAGTGATTATCATACGTAGATCGCCCTATACAAAGTTCCAACCATCGATTAGCACAACCACTATCATACATAGATCGCCCTCCTATACAATACACAGCATCTATCATACACAAATCGCATTTTTACCTCCATCGAACTTTCCCCTATGCCCTTTATGTAGGAGGGGGTAACCATAAAGAAAAAGTTACTACCCTCCACCAACAAACACTTGGCTCTTCGTATGAAGGAAGATTGCGGAAATCTTGGTGAAACGCGCTCCACTAAGGGGTTAGACTAACGAAACTCTAAGATAATGATTGAGAACTAAAGCTCCCTTTCTTCAAAATAAGTAGGTGGTTGGTTTTCCAACGATTTCTTTTTGATAACTAAATAAATGAATCTGTTTCAAAACTGAATGTCTAACAATTACATTCACCTCCACTTGTCATACTTATACATAGGAATGCATATTATTTGGATGTGGACCTCTTACTCATACGTATGCGTATATAGATATATATATATATATATATGAAAATCTCATCCATATGCCATTTAGAATAATCGAATAATTATATATAATAAAGCTTTGTTTTAAGGTGTAGATAAAAGGTGTAGATAATTCTTATGCCTACCTACCTATATAAATCTATACCATGAGTGAATGTCTAATAACTACATTCACCTCCATTTCTCATACCTATACATAGGAATGTATATTATTTGGATGGTTAATAATTTGTGAAATTCTTACTCACACGTATGCCTATATATAAATATAAAATAAAATTTCACTTATAAAATAATAAGGCACAAAAGAGGGATGGCACATACTTTCCCACTTAAAAATAACACCATCCTCGGTGTTCACATTTTTCAATGGTTTTTTTTTTTCCGCTCTTGGGTCCTGTTCTGATCATCCTCAAACTTTCCTAATTACCACAAGGTGTTTATTGTTCATAACCTGCACATTTTATGTAACAATTATTAATTCATCAGCCGACTCAAAACAAAGATAATGACTCACTTTTGCAACACATCATTTACTATTCATGGAACATCTCCTAGCCTTTGTTTGCGCTTTCATCATCATAAGAAGACATAATGCATGATTACTTTTAATATAATTCAAAAGAATTCATAGGTAATTCAGATTTACTCATCTTTTGGACGACATCTTTTACCTCCAAAACTTGGACATTTTAACTAGTCCTCATCTTGAGGTGGTCATCTCTTCCATTTATAGGTTAGCATCATATACTTCACAATATTTCAAACAGTAATGTTTTAACATTTAACATTCATCTTCATCCTTGAGGAAATCTCTACTTACTCAAGCATTTATTTCATTCACACACAAATGTATACAATAGTCTAGTTACAAGACAAATCATTAATATTTGTTATATCATGAAACAAATATTTCAACAACACTTTGTTGAACACAGAATTCTTCCCCAAATTCTGTCACCAATTCCTATGGAATTACGGGCTACAATTTTGAGGTTACTCTCCTTTTTTATTGCTAGTCAAAAAGTTTTCGTCCTCAAGACATCAAACAACGTCCTGTCTCCAAATGTCAATATTTGTGCCTAGGTCTTTTCCATTGATACAACAAAACTATTTCGCAATTCCCCTTAAGCCTTCTTGCTTGAGTCCAAGAATTTCTTTTCCACCCAGCCTCCTACTTGAGTCCAGGAATTTCTTTTCCACCCAGCCTCCTGCTTGAGTCCAGGAAAAGTTGCTTTAGCAAAGCAGAGTTGGGGTCAATTTTTTCCACCTCAAGCCTCCTCCTTGAGTCCTAGAATATTCTTTTCCCATCAAACCTTCTCGTTTGAGTCCAGGAAATAACAATAATTTATTATTTCTTACAGGCCATATGCAATATAATATCAACAAAATCTATTTACTTATCTTATTCTATGCATTTTGATGATCACACATCATTAATCATAAGTTCACCATTAATCATGGTGCATACAATCTTTAATACCATAATAATATGTAAAGCAAATCATTACATAATCTTGGGAGTTTTAGCTCGACTTGTCTATAATCAATGTTCCACTCGAATTATGACATTGGTCGTAACGAAGATCACTTCCTGAAATGTTAGTATAAGGGAAAAAAAATAAAAAATTCATTTGCTTCTATTGCTCAACCCTTGCACACATTAGATCCATAGCATTACATGCATGCTCATTCATTTAGCTTGTGCATCCTCTTCAATTCATCCCGCCGTAAACTCTTCAATATCCTTAAGGCAAATATGTTAACAACCAATCATAATTTTAACTAGTTAGTTGCATATAGTCTCATTTCTATTTAAGAGTCATCAAGATTCTTTTCTCTATAATCTTTCCATACTCTTTGTTTAAAGGATACCATGATTTTAATTCAATTATAACAAGGTTTAGGATTCTTCTTTTTCCATAATCAAACTCCTACCATTAACAAAAATCTTTTTAACTTGATACCCACCAATTGTTATTAGAATATATAACAAATCCTATCAGGGGTCTATCTAAGAAGAGATAATTTAGAATCATATGCATTCTAAAAATAAGATCATCTAAACTCCCAAGAATACTACTTGTTATTCCATATAGTAATACACCCTTAAGCTTATACTTGTAATTCTAAGAATAATGAAAATACAAAATAAACTCTAAACGTTTTAACAAAAATGACGATTTTTCATAACCAAAACACATTAGTTATCTCATCACATAAAATCGTTCATGTCTTTAAACATATCTTTTAACGTAGTATGTTAAACTAATCCTGGCCATCAATACTCAAGATTTAATAATTACTCAAGCGATGGGATTCATACTATTGCATCCACGAAAGGAAATGTCAAAGAGTCAACATATATTTTGCAATAAGCATACTACCAACACCTAAAATAAATAGACAAACATTCTATCATAATACTTGAGGATCAACTTTCAATTCAAGGATTGCACCTATAGTTATAACATCATTATTTATTCTATAATATTTTCCTGCTATAGAATTCCATGACAAATGTCAAAAGAGTGTATAACAACCATTAAATAAAATGTAACTATTATAATTTTGAAGATATTCTAAGTGACTTCACCTAATCAAAACCAACTTACTTAATTGGATCATACTAATAATACTATACTCATGCGTAGTGTACTTAGTAATCCATAATTCAGAAATTATGATCTATATGGGAGGCCCACACTCCCCATTTTGGATATTAGTTTCAATATGCTAGGTTTAATGTATTAGCGATAATATTAGATTAGATATTATTATAATAATGAATAGCATTTAATGTGCTCTCTCCTTGTAATCTATAAAAAGGCACCTTGCCTCATAATACAAACAAGTTTGTGTGTGCCAAGTTTGTGTGTCTTTAATTTCATTCTCTCAGCCTCACCCCTCAATGGAGAACCCAAAAGAAACTCAGAGATATGAAGCACCTACTAACATAATAGAATGAAATGAAAGACACACAAACTTGTTTGTATTATGAGGCAAGGTTCCCTTTTATAGATTACAAGGAGAGATCACATTAAATGCTATTAATTATTATAATAATATCTAATCTAATATTATCGCTAATACATTAAACCTAGCATATTGAAACTAATATCCAAAATGGGGAGTGTGGGCCTCCCATACAGATCAAATTAGGGTACTGAAAAAATTATATTGGGAATCTACTATACAATTTGAAGTTTCCAAGTTTCGTTGTTCATAACCTTTGTTGGGTCAGGGCACTAACATGTCTTGTTAAAATTTTTCCATCTATTTAATAAAATTTTATGAATCAACAATTTCATCATAAAAGATTCTAATGCTTTTATTCTCCTACAATTTTAATCAATCTTCAAAAAGGACATAAAACAAATACATCTTTTATATGAGCTACTTACATCCTAGTGCAATTCTTCCAAGATTTCACGCATCTTTCCTATATACAATATCCAAAATAACCAATATTTTTGCAATTGCACTCCAATTCGTTTCATCTTGATGACTATGTCTTAGATTATACCTTACATGCTACATTAATCATATCATTTTGCAACAAACTAAATGCTTCAATAATTTAATGATTCATCTTTTTTTTTGGCAAGGAAATCATTTTCTTCTACACCTAATTAATAACAATGATGAAAATACTTATCTTTACTCCTTCGAAGAACTTTGAAGTTTGAACTTTGACTATCATTACCCCTCTTCCATTGCAGTTCATGCATCCAAAATGAAACAAAACAATTGATTAGTAAATTTAACTACCTTCATACTTACTTATTGCATGTTGAGCTCATTAGGCCCTAGTGTTAGAACCTAATGCTCTGATACCATATGTAACATACCCAAAAATTGAGTTTAAAAAAAAATAAAAATAAAATTTTCACAATAAGTGTTTCCAATCATTAAGTATAGTACAAAAATATATAGGAAAACTCATTCTTAATCCTAAGAAAGTTTAAGTTTCTCTTATATACAAGTACCCTACAACCCTTTGGGTTTGCACCATAAAGTCTACATTTCATACTACGCAACTTTAATTAGAATACACTTTCCTATTTATTAAATTATTGTTCTACAATCGGAACATTTATCTTACATAAATAAGGGAAACAGTTCTCTCTTAGCATTCTTCATTATATATAAAATACATTTATACTAAAACTTCATGCAACATCATATTTATAAATAGTGCTACCCAACAGCTAAATTTATCCCTTTAATAAATTAAACTTTGCATGGCTAAAGAATGGATACATCTAGTTTTGTCAACAGACCACCATGATCATAATACACATAATCACATACACATATAATCACATACATAAAAAGGAGACCGGTATACCATGGTTCACCCCACTCTCGGGGCTACATCCACAAAAGTTGTTATATCTATATTATTTGCTCATGAATAAAAGATTACATACTGCACCAGAAATCGTTGTGCCATTCTCTATCCTTTTCTTTATGGCTCGTCTGACTGAGGACATTCTCAATTATAACTCAATTTACAGAAATCTATCCTCATAAAATTTCATATAATCCTTACCATTGGCGTTTTCCCTGGCATTAAAACTAATTCAAGTTTGGCGGATGATTACACATGAGTTGTGGTTTACAAGATTCTATAGCATTCAATTGGAATATATATATACATAGCAACCGTGTAGCAACCGGGACCTCGATTCGTTGTACTAATATTATACAAAGCATCTGTCGTACATCACAACCCATTTAGATTTCTTAGGGTCAAAAGAACTAAGCCGTTTATTGGTTGCTTACATCCAAGAAGTGTATTTAAGATTTTTAACTTATGAGTGATAAAATTATGCCTATTAAAACTTTGATTAAAAACTCTCCATGCTATTCAAGGATTGTCCACGTCCTTATAAAATATAATCCACCTTATTGTAAGGCTTACAATTTCCAATCCTAGGACTGCATCCCTACTAACAGTGAGTATGAGATATTATACTTATTAAAAGATTATATAGGTGTATCGATTTCTTATCTTAAAGGGTCCTCCTAAAAGTTAGTATGCAAGATCTATTAAATCTGCCCACATTATCTGCTAAGATCGCATAACCTACAAAATATGTCCCTTGCTTGTATGCAAGATTGTTTCCTATTGACTCTACTACAAATATGACCCTCGAGTGTGTGTATACTATTTTCTAGATAGCGGTACCACATCGATGTACCCTAGCGGAGATTAAAAACACAAAAAGTCTGTAATGAAAAGAAAGCAAGCGTTTTAAAAGCAGAAGGTCCATTTCAGATCTACATTTTGTCCCTTCTTAGAAAGCAATACACATAGAAGTTACTGCGGATGATAGGGATCCATACAAACGGATGCAAAACAAAAGGGTAATATGCAGAGATCGAAAAAATAGTTCTCTAACGCAAGGAGGTAAAATACAGAGTTGATTTCAAGGAACTTTCGCTATCACGATTCCACAACCAGAGATTTCTTCAAGGAGATTGTTGTGATGCAATTATGAGTTCGAGAAAAAGAAATGTTCACCCGCAAATCATTTGATGTGATTTGATCTGGGTTCCTTAAATAAAAAAAAACACAAATCGAGATTGGGCTTCCTGAGCCGACCCACCATAAATTTCAGATTAGACTAAAATTTTAAGTAGTAAAAGGTGAAATCGATGGTGTGGGTTGATCTCCTCGATCACCCAGCTAGCACACGGTTTTAGTTGTGTAAAACACTAAAGCAACAGTGATACAAAAATATGATTCCCACCCATACATCGATCTAAGCTAACATTCAAACCCAGCAATAAAACATAAGCCAAAAGCCAAGATATATGGTTTTCCTCCAGCATTGAGAAGAGATGAGTTCCAGGCATTAAAATCATAATGCAACATATCAAAAAGCTCGATAGGTTTTATTCCTACCCTATGAGAATAGCAAACTGACAGGGTACACTCAGTGCAGCATATTAACCAAAATTTTGTAGGGAATGTCAAATGCCTAGATGTACGATCTCAAATTCTGATTTTCCTATAAAAAAAAAATGCAGTGAATACTTATCTCTGTACAGAGTTGCGATGGAGATCACACTACTTTCTCCCATTACATCGATCTCATTCTCCCATTGATGCAATCAGTAGAGAGCCCAAAACACAGTCGGGATCACAATCTCTTATGCATGGGGTCGCATAATTAGAAATTGCCTCGGAAATGCAAAGGTTTCATGTCACAGCTATGAAGAGCCAATCTCAACTATGGAGAAATCACCCTAGACATTAAGATCTAAACATAAAAAATCGGGAAAAGAAAATAACGTTGTATGCGTGCAAAGACAGAGATTATGGTTTTTCAGTATACACATACGGTGATTTTCATTAACTCATGGGTCTGACCCTCTATAGCCGTCCTGTCCCATTCCTTTGATAACCAAAATTCATATATATATTATATATATATACATGTATCCCTTCAACATAAATCAAACAATAACCCAAAACTCATGGATCACTATTCATAATAGAGACTCCGTCAACAAAATGATAGTGAATGGATTTCCTTTCTGTCAAACAATCTGTAAATGCATGAAATCAAATAAAGCAGAGATCTCACCCTATACTTAAGCAATCAAAATAACACAACGATTACCATACTTAGCTCCTATACAATACTCCAGCCATCAAATAACACAACGATTATCATATGTAGATCGCCCTATACAAAGCTCCAGCCATCGATTAGCGCAACAACTTAATCATACATAGATTGCCCTCCTATACAATACACAACGTCTATCATACACAGATCCCATTTTTTCACTCCATCAAAATTCCCCCTCTTCCCTTTATGTAGGAGGGGGTAATGATAAAAATAAAGTTACTACCCTCCACCATTTAACACTTGGCTCTTCGTATGAAGGCAGATGGCGGCAGTCTTGGTGAAAAGCGCTCCACTAAGGGGTTAGACTAATGGAACTCTAAGATAATGATTGAGCACTAAAGCTCCCTTTCTTTAGAAGAAGTAGGTGGTTAGTTTTCCAACCATTTCTTTTTGATAACTAAATAAATGAATCTATTTGATAAGTGAATGTCTAACAATTACATTCACCTCCACTTCTCATACTTATACATAGGAATCTATATTATTTGGATGCTCGAAAAATTGTGGACCTATTACTCATACATATGCTTATATATATATATAGATATAGATATAGATATAATAATAAAATCTCATCCATATGTCATTTAGAATAATCGAATAATTATATATATATATATAATAAAGCTTTCACCCAATTCTATATAATATAGCTTTGTTTTAAGGTGTAGATAATGCTTATACCTACCTACCTATATAAATATATACCATGAGTGAATGTCTAATAACTACGTTCACCTCCATTTCTCATACTTATACATAGGAATGTATATTATTTGGATGGTTAATAATTTGTGAAATTATTACTCACACGGATGCCTATATATATATATATATATATATATATATATATAATAAAATTTCACTTATAAAATAATAAGGCACAAAAGAGGGATGCCATAAAATATGAAATCAAATTTATAAATATATGTACTGCAGATAGACACTCTCAGGGATCTAGACCAGATATCAAATCAAATTTATAAATATATTCTCAAGAAGTTACGTATATATTAATTCACAGTGACATCAGGTTATGATGATGAATAAGCACAATTTTGGATTAAATGACAATCAATTGAAATTTCAACCTATTGTTTGTATGATAACTCTAAACCCACTCCAACTTTTCATTGAATCTATCAAATTTTCATTAATGTGACTATTGTGCTCACCCATAAGAGTATTTGTTGCAGATGTGACTTACACCTATTCTAGTTCTACTTCCCACTGAAGATGCAATCAGGTGTTGGAACTGGCTACCGCCAACTATTGCAATACCTATCAATCCATTAGTTTTCATTGAAGGATTCTAGCTGGAAAAGGTGTCAACTATAATTGAAAGGCTAGTTATTAAGATTTAACTAGAATTGAAAGGTTAGTTATTAAGATCATATATATATATATATATTATACTTTGTAGAACAAGTAGTTTAGAAAATATCTTTACAAGCAGCATTATGTTCGATGTAAATATGCACCTAAATGTGATTTCATTTCATATTGACTCAGTATGAACTGGTCAACCTTGAAGTAAAACCCTGTGACATGTAATGTGTATTATACATGACAATTGTCCTATCCCATGTCTTTTCTCTTTTATTTATTATTATATACATATATATTTGAAATTTGGTGACCTCTTAAGAACCTGGTGCATGTAGCTGTTAACGTAACTTTTATCCAACAATAGTTGTTAACCATCAATACACTAGTCCCCAGCCAAGGACCGAGCTAAGAATAGAGTTATCAGGCTATAAGCGCTAAGCTATGTGAATAAATTCCCCATATATGTAGTGGACCATAGCATTTATTGTAATAACAACTACACGAGAAACCCTACCTTACTTCTTCCCAGATGGCAGGAAAACCCTATCTACATGCCTCTAGCACACTCCTTGGGTTTCTTTTCATAAAAAAAAATATAAATATATTTTTGTTCCCACATTAGTTACTTGGTTTCGGGCAGGGATGTATTCCCCCCTCTCTCCCCCATTTTCTCATCGCACCTAGAGACACAACCCCTTAGCTTCTCCTGCGCCCCCATGCTAAGTTGTGCAAGGCTAGTCCCCCTCTCCCTTACCGGGTGCACCACCGTGTGCATTGAAATCTTACACATGCAATATCAATAGCTAAGTATGATTCAAACACAATTACCATTACATAACAAATAAGGTTTCACGAATAATTATTATTACTGGGAATTTACAGAGGCCCGGGCTAAACATGGCAGGACCTTTGAGTTGATGTAAATGGGGCCAACCATGAAACTCTAGTTTTTTGGTGCACTGATGTCCGGTGGAAATGTAAACCAAAATTGCTCTGCTATGCTCTATTAATCCCACCTTTGATGTGGGGAAGGATTCACATGGAATGGTGTCAACTCCCTCCCAAGAGGTGGGGACTCTGCAATCCGTCGAATGTGCATCTCTCCCTCCTGACCCCTGAGCGACTATCGAAGAAGAAGAGCTACCAAGTATGGAAACGTTGGCATTTGAAAGAGAAGAGTGTGCACCTACGTTCTACACCTATGGCGATTTTTTCCATTTTCTATATGTTTAACTTAAAACCACTGTGTTGGCAAATGAACGAGGTTGACTTAGCATCTTTGTGGTGTCGTTTGTAGTGATGGTGTTAAAACTCTGATTTATTTTTTGTTCCATTGGTCGATGCATGTAACATATCTCTTCTACCTAGGTTGTAGGGCACACCTCATTTATTTGAGGGGAATGAACCCAACTACTACCAATTATTGCTATTACTATGTGTGGTTTCTGGAATCATGTTTTAAGATAGCTCGTGTGATCTCTTGGTGTTCTATAAATATTTGTCTTGGATCAAGAGATCCATGCATCGTATTTTTATGGTTCATGCCACTTTTATTATATATGATAGTATACAATTTGGCAATAGTCTATTGCACGAAATACATGGTATTCATTAGCACTCTAACAACTTGTAGTTTCTATTTTATTTTATTTAAGCCATTGACTGCTCTCTCAATTTTTTATGTGGCTTGTCATTGCAGGGAAAACTAGGAAGCCTGCTATAGAGTATGGCTAGTTTATAAAATTTGTAAAGATAAACATTGACAAAGTGTGTAAAATGACCCACCAGCTTCAAGACCTTGAACATTTTACTAGTGTCTGTTTATGGTTTGAGAGGTGCAGTTATAGGGTTTTGTCGCATGCTTGAGGGACACCTACATTTTCTAGAATTCCAGCATATGTTGGGCTAGCGAGTTCCCCTACATAGTTTCTTTCCCACGATAGAGTATCGGTGCATTGCTCACATCTTCTCCCATGGTATTCTATCTAAGCAAAAGGATGATTGAAAAGATCGATCTACCTGGCGACCAATGACGCCAACACCATGAGTTGTGCTATCTCTCCTTTCATGAATTTGAAGGTGGATCTATATTAATCAATGAATTAAATAATGTACATGATGTTATACCTAAATATTTCGATGTTGAGGCACTCCATTCACAAAGGGCTGATCACCCTGTCCAAGCTCCAAATTGCTGGTACAACCTGCAAATCTATCCTCCCAATGACATGGAGAGGCATATTCAAGGCATCCATGCATATATAAAAAATAATGTGAGTTGTGTGTCTCTGTTAGTTTAAACACCACTTAGGAACTGGTCAACTAGACCCCATTCAAACCAATACTCGAAAGAGATTTAACTCAGTGAATAGCTTCTATGTACAGTTTGTGAATGTCACTTAGTTTGCTAACAACTTAATTGAATTGCTTCTATGAACAACTTATGTGAACGGTTTCTATGTGATGTGAATGGCATGTTAGTCTCCACCCGCAGAGAATATATATATATATATTACCATTATTAATGGTAAATAACGTAGTGCGTCCTAAAATTGATCATAGCAGACAATGGCAGGGGTTGGCCAATTGAAATACTACAACGATAGTTTGTAGAATAGAGAAGAGAGTCATTATACAATAAAACTTCTTACTCTGTTTACATGAGTGTAAAACAGGGCATTGTAGCCCTACAATCATAAAGCGTTGCAGGGAGGATCTTAGTTGTAAGCATTCCAGTGACCAACAGTGACCAACAGACTCAAATTAATATAAATTTCATTCCTTGTTTTCTATTGTTGTGGTTCTATTTAATTTTACATCTTCATTCACAATGGAAATTCAAATTTCAGATTTATTCATTTTTAATTTTATGTAAGCCCTTCAGGTTCTAGTTTTTGAACAAGACCTCTCATACCATGTGTAATGCCTCTCCATGGAATTAAGAATTTTAATCTAAATAAGCATCTATATTCTTTTCAATCTAGAAATGCATAAAAGTATTAATACAATCTCAAATGGTGGATTTCGGATTTCTTAGGTGTATGACTTAATAGCCTATAAGCATAATGTAACCATAGCAACATATAAGAAGTTTACAACAACATATAAACAATTTAAAATCACAAGAAAATACCTCGTTATAAGAATGGTAACTAAGTCCAAACTGAGCAAGCTTTCATCTTCCTCTTGAGTTGCTTCTATCTTCATTTCCCAAAGTGGAACCACGGTTTTACCTACCAGCCAAATAGGGGCCTAGCCGGCTCCCTAGCCCTAGGAAGCCATCAAATGGTCCCATTCAAATGGCCTCCTCGCTCTCCATTCCCGAGACCCCCACAGAATAGATCAGTGATGCACTAGCAGGCTATGTATCAAATATTCCAAGAGTTCTCAAACTCTTCCAACTCTTCCAACTTCTCATACCCAAAAATATCCAAAATTCCCCTTCCTAGAAAAATTCTCACCCAGAATATCCTCCAAGTGTAAAAGAACCTCTCTCCTTCCACTCTCAATTCTCCTATTTATATCAAAACTCCTCACCATTTTCCTCATCCATCAATAAATTCCAATAAGTAATAATCAACAATCAACAAATTCACTTCCTCCAAAAAACTATAAATTTGATCTAAATAATTAAAATATTAATAAACATGGTTGTAAAGTCTTACTTGTCATGCTCTCTTCTTAATGCAACTATGAAAACTCTTTTCTAAAAATGTGTGCAAATTCTATCTATCCATTTATTTATATTATCCTTTATTTCATAAGTCAAATACGATATTTTCATATACTATATTATACTATGACATAATTTATATTATATGTATATAATTATATATGTGTTTCAATAACACAATCAATTTATATAAATCTAAGACATATTTGACAAGTCAACAAACTCATACTTTTAACGCACAAGTAATACTTTCAACAATTCATCAACCAAGGTCCTATTAGCAAATATAACCATATTAATTTATTCATCAATCAACCAATCATAGTATTGTACTCACGAATTGGCGTATGCATGGCCAATGCACACGTCTTAAGCATGGGTAATACTAATCACATTTAATGCTCCTAATAGATCATTATTACATGCTCGCAAACAACATATAGAAGAACAATTAAACAATGCATCATTCATCATTCATAATCATTCATACAGAAGCAATAAGACAAAATTACATAAACACAATGATGAAATCAAACATATAATCATGATGCTTAGTAAAAATTAAGAACACCTTCCAATCAATCATTGATCCCATCCATCCCATCAATACTCCACCCACCTAATCACCACTACTTCCATCTTCTGACCTCACCATCCCGTCCTCTGATGCAATATACTGTGGGATTGACTACACGACCTAACGACAGATAGAACCTGGAAGCAGAATTGTCGATCGACTACATCGACCAAGCTTCCTCAGCATGCATCCGCTAGTCGTCATCACACATCTAGGGGAACGTGCACAGCACAACCTCCCACGACTCCAGGTTTTGGCGGATAAACGGTGGGAAATTCCTCCACCCCCTGATAGTACTAGGGTCAACACCCTACATCAACCATACTGTGCCATCAGTGTTCGAAGGGGTCTCGTCATTGTACAACAACTTTGGGCAAGTCACAATTCCTGTCAAAAATCACACTCACCCACAAGTCATAGAAATATTGAAATTCATAATCAAATAGCATGAAAACTAATATAACATCATTATCCTCGTGATTTCCAAGACATCTCGTGCCCCTTGGCACTATAGGAATCTTCCTATCTCGTAGACAATCAACATGTGGAATAGTTCATCATTAACATGAAACTCATATAGAGACATACCCAACTCTGTCAAGTGTTAATCCATATCTCTAAAATGACATTTACATATAATCATGTAAGCTCTTTTTTAAAACAACTAAATTAGCTGTAACATCCCGAGAAAAGACTACTCTACTATTTGAATATTATTTTATTTTACGTTGTAATAAATTTGACAAATGCATGACATGTGCATGAGCCAAGGGGTTCAGAGAACACTATTAGTTGAGTGAGTGTTGAGCTAAGGAGCTCTGGAGCACTTTGACTCGAACTAAATAACTGATGTTGAGCTAGAGGCTCTGGAGCATCAAGTGAACTAATGACTATTTTAAAATGATGCTTATACTATTTTATTCTTTCGAACTGACTGGGGAAACCACTCAAAGAGAAGCTGAGCATATGAGGATCTAGATAGATCAGTAGTCCCCAAATTAAAATCGAAAACTATCCAATAGAAGAGTAAAAGTCTAATTTACTAAGTTAAAGATTTAAAATGAATTGTGTGGATTAAAATAAAGAAATATTAATTAATAATTAACAACTAAATCTGCTAGGTGTCAATTAGAGAACTGAGTGTTTTCAAACCCAAAATATTTATCAACCTTGCCCCAAAAAGTATTAATAGCAGAGAAGGTAACATTGCATGGTACGTTTTCCAAGTGCACTGAAAAGGGTCCAGTCATGAGTTTGAGCACTCAACACCAGAGTACTGAAACCTGGTGTATCCCACATAAGGGACTGTCCCGAGAGGACTGTTTATTTATTTTAGGAGAAATGACATTCAGATGGACTCACACTTGATAGGCTGATAAACGAACCTTATGGACACTCTGCTGTAGTGAATAGAAAACTACCCTAGGTCTGTCTAGAATTCTTGTTATACTCAGTTTGGCTCTGGGGTGACCGGTGGAACGATCCAGAAACGGATTGCGGTCTAAGGTTGAGAGGAACGTGGAAGCTCCTCAGTCAGTTAGTCTGCAATAAATTACTGATAAGTATTTAAATTCGATATTCTGCTATTTTTTCCTTATTTATGCATCTGCCATTTTCCTTATATATGTTATGAATAATTTTTCTGCATCGGTTAGACATAGATCTATTGATTTTGAAAAGTGAATCAATGTATATGTTAGATCGGATCTTATTAATCGATTTTTGCATGTATAGAATACAGATCTAAATATGCAGATCCGTGGCCTTAAACGTGCTACAGTTTAGATCTCAACTCGTTGTGTTAATCTCGTGCTAACAATGCAGGTTGTGGAATGATAGGGTGGGATCCCTTTATGTTTTGATAATATTACTAATATCTGGGGGATCTAGATATGAGAAATGTATTTTAAATTATATTTTCTGTCAATACAATTGCATGATGATAACGCAAGACTCTTTCCCATGGTTTTGTCTTCTTTGTTTTATAAGTTCACTAACTAATAAACCTTGGTTGGGTTAAAATAATTATTGTTTAAATATTAGATCTCTTTCCTTTCATTATAGGCTCAATATTAAAAATTAGATCTGTTGTAGATTTCTTGAGTCGATTTTTGAAAAAATCAAATATCTCATGAAAGATTTATATGTAAACTTTTTACAAAAACATTGAAAACTCTTCATTTAAAACCCAAGGGCAGAACTATACATTTTTTCACAAGTAATTGATACCGGGAAACATGCATAGAAGCCTAATTCATTTTATTTTAGGGCCATACGATTTCCTTGTAGCTAACAACAATAGGAAGGAGGAAAAGAAATCGAGATCTAAGATTTAAACCAAGGAAAATTGGAATGACAGATGGCACTTAAACTTTCACAAGAATCCAACTGTTAACCCAGGTTTCAAGTTTTGATCACTTTCTTATCACCTTCTTATTTGTTTATTTATCCAGGTATATTACAAATATTGAAACCCTAAGTAGAAACCAAGAAAGCTACCATGGCTGTAGATACTTTTATTCTAAATTCAAACTACCCTCTTTCTAAAATCATACAAACAATTATGGACAATAGAGCTCTAAAGGCGAGAAAATCATCATTTGTATTCACCCCTTTTGACATGCAAAACAAGCATAATTTTTCTAGCATCCACGATATGAGTTTAAAGCATTTCCTATTTTTATTATTGCTCATTCAACAACCAATTGACAGAGAAACGATAGTGCAAATTTTACAACAACAGTAATTCAATAGCAAACGCATGAGACTTAAAAATTGTCTTCCTGTACCATTTTTGCTTCATCCATCTACAGTAGGCAAACTTAGCCTTCAAGACCCATTCCTCTTATGGACAGAGTAAGCAAACAAAGTAAGCGTTTAAGCTTTCTATAAAATCCTGATTTAAGGCCACTTAAAATTTACGGCGTCAACAGTCCACCTAATTTCAACTACATCAAAATGAAGTGAACCCTTCAAACATCAAAACCTTTCCAACGAAGCTTTTAAATCTTCAAGCAACTGGAAGTATTTACAAAATTATTTAGGACTCTCATTCTTCCCAAATTTTACAGTTAGCCATTAAAAGAAAACAGAAGACACCGATGAGTGGGAATCTCGTCATGGGCTACCCCTTGAGCCTCCCAAGCCATTTCAAAAGAAACTAACATTTTCGTTTTCCCTTCTAACATTTCATTATAACAGCTACAGCAAATGAGGAGGTGCTCCGAGACCCTAGGCCTTACCAGGGTCCAAGTAGCAGATGAATGCCACTTCCAGGAGTACTTTGCCCCAATTTGCTGCGATGAGTTTCTTCTGTCACCACCATAACAAAACAAAAACATACAGCAGATTATTACATTTTTACAATTGATTTAACCATGGAAAAAAAATTACTGTATGTTTTAGTATTTCACGCAAAGGAGTTATCAACGTTACCTCGGCGTAACGTTTTGGTGGGAAATCTCTACATACGAACAATGCTCAGTCGGGTAGCAGGACTAGAACACCCTCCTCAACAAAGAAAACTCATGTTGCTCTCCCAAAAACATGACTCCAAACAATACTCAACCAAAAGACGTGTGAGGGTTTGAATCAAGGGTCCTATTCCCCATGCCTTGACGTGGAATTCCACCACCTGCACCTTCATATGGGAGCTTTGAATGCACCATCTACTGGCATCAAGTCACATTGATACTTTTGCATAGATTCTTGCACTGGTATAGTTCGCGGCCTAGTTTGGAGTAAAGGGGAGTTTAGGGTTTATAAAGGATACATTGGTTATCTCTTATCACAAAGTATTATTTATAAGTCCACCTGCATAAGAAACCATTTCACATGTTTTAGCTCGTTGAGCTAAGTAAGGTCTAGGGACTCAAATTACCCCCACTTCCCTAACCTATTTAGAAACATTGCATGCATGGGAAAAATTTTGTGGTAAGTGTATCCATTCAAAACAGCTAGGAAGTAAAGTACTCTCCTAAGTAAACAATGAGTAAAGATCTTTTATGAAGGCTTAATCATCACAAACAACCAAACGCACATTTATCACAACCATAATAAGAACATTAAGGAGCTTCATGGATCATGACTTTTTCCTTGTTAGAGTTATTTCTTTAACCATGGGGTTTTTGACCGTTTAAACCTTAAATTAGGTAGACTAAGGATCCTACAAATTTTTTTTTGATTTTTTTGATTTTTGGTTTATTACAAGTGGTATCAGAGCCCCGGTGCGGAAACTCGAGACCTATGAGCCTAACTAACTAAACTTTGTTGCTATACATTTGGGACTCCGTTAAGGAAACAACAAACACTATAAATGCTAAAAGGGAGGACAGTCAACATGGTAACCTAAATTCAATCCCCAGGGAACATGAAATAGTAGTTGAACTAAATGACAGTGATGGGGCAAATAAAACCTTCGATTTGCTAAAGACAGTATAGAATCTGCAGGCTGAATTCCGAAATTTCAAAGACGATAATCTCAATGAAAGAAGGGAACAACATGAGGTTAACGAGGCAATGTTACAGAAGTTAACTGGGAATAAGAACCATAAGAAGACCACCCATTCAGCAACCAGGAAAGTACCTAAATGTCACTACAAGAAGAGAAGCTATAGCCCAGGCTTTAGGAAACTTGAGGAATCATCCGAACAGTTGGATTCTTCCAGCTCCCTTGACTTGGACACTGAGTATTCTTCTGATTCCTATGTCCCCTCTCCTCACAAGAAAAAGTACAAGGGGGATAGCCTTCAAGGAGAATTCAAAAAGATAAAGGCCCCAACTTTTGAAGGAGACCTTGATTCAGGAGAAAAAGCCGAAGAGTGGTTGTTGGGAGTGAATAAGTATTTTGAGGTACATCACTATACCAGCCATATGAAATCCCGCTTGGCCATTTACAACTTAAATGATAAGAATACAAGGTGGTGGCAAGATTTGAAACACACCAAAGACATTAAGAGAACGGAAGTTGGATGGAAGGATTTCAGGACACTTTTTCAAGAAAAATATATTTCAGAAAGGTTCTTTGACAGAAAGATTAAAGAGTTTCATGAGCTGCAACTAAACTCTCTCACTATGGATGCACTTATTAACAGGTTCTTAGAACTATTACACTATGTACCATATGTGAAAGATGAGAAGGTAAAAATCCAACAGTTGCTAGGCTGCCTTCCGACATACTACAGAAACAAAATTGAGTTCGATGCACCTAAGACCTTAGAGATGGCCTTGTACAAGGCCCGGCTCTGCTATGAACACAATCAACATCGAATTGATCTTTTACATAAAAAGAAGGACAAACTGAGACCATCTTTTGACAACCGAATGAAAGGGTTCAGCCCCCTCCATACAGAAAGCAGAATAACAGCTTTCTGCCAAACAGATTCTTTCCAAAAACTGCAACTCAACCCAACAACTTGGAGAAAATTGTTAACAAGCCCACTTTTGATAGAGGGTTTAGGCCAGCCCCTACACCAGGAAAATGATGGGGCTGTCAGGGACCCCATTACTACCGGGACTTCCCAAACAATAAAAACATTAAGGTTCTCAACAACCTACAAGAGGAATCAACCATGGAAGACCTAGAAAGAACACCTCAAATATGTGCTACCTTGGAAGGAAGAAAGGCGGACTACCATTCCACCATGGTTAAAATTGAACGTAAGATTTAGAATATACTTGTATCTATTTTAATTGACCTAGCGGCTTGCCGAATTTATGTTTCTCCTAAAGTTGTTGAAGCTTGTAATCTGAGCAAAGTTAAACATATCAAACCCTAGCTAGTCCAGTTAGCCACCGGTACTAAAAGAAAGATAGCTGAGCTAGTTAAAAGCTACTAGCTGGATATGAATGGCTTACAAACTGAAGCAGACTTAAATATTCTACCCTTAGGAGCCGATGACCTGCTGATAGGTATGGATTGGCTAGAACAGCATCAGGTTACGCTGGACTATCTAAACAAAAGTTTTACATGCACAGATGAGCATGGAAACCAGAGTAAAGTACAAGGTATACCCAAGAAGGTCCTAATCCGACAAATCTTAGCTCTACAGGTAAAGAAATGTGCATGGAAGGGCTGTAACTTGTATGCTATTAATATTCATAACCTTGAGGCAGAAAAGGAACTTTAGATTGAATATTTCCCTGTGCTAGCAAAATTTCGAGATGTATTCCTAGATGAGATTCCCAGGTTACCACCTAAGAGGGATTTGAATTTTTCAATAGAATTACTACTGGGATTTGTGCCTATCTCGAAGGCACCATACCATATGAGTAATCCTAAGCTAGTAGAACTGAAACTTCAACTACAAGAGCTAATAGACAAGGGTTACATTCATCCTAGTGTGTCCCCATGGGGAGCACCCATCCTCTTTGTCAAGAAGAAGGATGGAACCTTACGGATGTGAATTGATTATAGACAGCTGAATAAATTGACAATTAAAAACAGATACCCTCTTCCAAGGACAGATGACCTGTTTGATCAAGTTGGAGGAGCAAGGGTGTTTTCCAAAATTGACTTCCGCTTCGGGTACCATCAGGTAAGAATTCGAGATGAAGACATAAGTAAAACCGCTTTTAGGACTCGGTATGGACATTATGAATTTGTGGTAATGCCCTTCAGGATAACAAACGCACCCGCAAATTTTATGTGCATGATGAACAATATTTTTAGTAAGTACTTAGATAAGTTCGTACCAGTGTTCATAGATGACATTCTTATTTACTCTAAGAATGAAGCAGAATATCAGGAACACCTCAAGACCGTCTTGCAAATTTTAAGGGAACATCAACTCTATGCTAAGTTCAGCAAATGCGATTTCTATAGAAATTAGATTCAATACCTTGGAAACATTATCTCCAAAAAATGGGATAGTTGTAGATCCAGAGAATATTAAAGCCATCTGAGAGTGGCCGACACTACCAAATGTCATGGATATTAGATCCTTTTAAGGGCTGGCTGGATATTATCGAAAATTCATTGAAAATTTTTCTAGGATAGCCGGTCCTATGACCTCCCTACAGAGGAAGGAAAGCAAGTTTTTGTGGACAACCAAGTGTGAAGAGAGCTTTCAAAAGCTGAAACAACTACTAACAACTGCAGCCATATTAAGGATCGCGGATCTGGATGGACACTTTGTAGTTTGCACTGATGCAAGTAAGGAAGGACTTGGAGGAGTCCTCCTTCAAAATGACTTCGTAATTTGTTATGAGTCACGGAAACTGAAGGATCATGAGAAGAATTACCCAACCCATGACCTTGAACTGGCTTCCATTATTCATGCACTAAAAATGTCGAGAAACTATTTGATGGGAAAGAAATTCCTTCTTAAAACGGATAACATGAGCTTGAAGTATCTTTTTGATCAACCTGATTTAAATGCTAGACAAACTAGATGGTTGGCGTTCCTAAGTGAGTACAACTTTGAGCTTAAACACATCAAGGGAAAGGAAAAAAAAATTGTAGACGCACTTAGCCACAGAATTCACCTATTAGACAACGTAACAGTAAGTCAAACCAGTTCTGACTTGTTTGATAAAATCAGGACAACATGCAGAAATGATCAATTTTACCCTGAAATAGTGCAGAAAATACAAGAAGACAGACTGTTTGTACAGTAGAAAGACTACAAAATTGATGACACGAGACTACTTTGGTCAAAAGACAGATTATACGTTCCCGATGGTGGAAATATCAGGTATGATATATTAATTGAATTTCACCAGAAACCTTATTCTGGGCATCGAGGATATCAAAAAATGATATCTGCCATTAAGAAATTTTATTTTTGGCCAAAATTAAAATCTGATATCGCATTGATCATCACCAAATTCCATGAATGCCAATTGGTGAAGGCTGAACATCAGCATCCATCAGGGCTGCTGTAACCTTTACCCATTTCAGAATGGAAATGGGAAGTAATTAGAATGGACTTTATCACGGGTTTTCCAAAAAGAAAGAAACAGAATGACTCAATTAAGGTGGTGGTAGACAAGCTATCTAAATTTGCGCATTTTATTCCAGCTAAGTCCACTCATAAGGCTGTAAATATTGCAGATATATTTTTAAAGGAGATTTTTAGGCTGCATGGCATACCTAAGGCCATGATCTCTGACACGTACACAAAATTTACCAGTAATTTCTAGAGAGCCTTATTTTCTGGCTTAGAAACACAGCTACAATTTAGCACTGCTTACCATCCACAAACAAACGGACAAACAGAGTGGGTCAACCAAATCCTTGAGGACATGCTTAGGATGTATGTCATGAAAAATCCCAACAAACGGGAGGACTATTTACACTTAGCAGCATTTTCATACAATAACGGCTTTCAAGCCTCGGCTAGAATTAGCCCGTTTGAAATATTGTATGGCAATAAATGCAGGACCCCGGTCACTTGGGAGATCCTAGTGGATTGACTTATGTTTGGACCAGAACTCTTGAAAGATCTGGAACAACTAGTCATAAAGGTACAACAGAACTTGAAAGAGGCACAAGATAGGCAGAAGATTTATGCAGACAGAAGATGGTAGTATAAGGACTATCAAGTTGGTGAGCATGTTTTCTTAAAAGTTAAAGCAAAAAGGAGTTCTTTAAGTTTGGGAAAATGCGGCAAATTAGCCCATGTTTTTGTGGGCCATTCGAAATACTGGCCAAGAGGGGATCAGTCGCCTATGAATTTGCTCTACCTACACATATAAGAGTGCATAATGTTTTCCATATATCCTTACTTAAGAAATATGTTGACGATTCTAAACATGTGATTGATTGGTCTTTGTTACAGGTAGAACCCGAAGGGGAATTTGTACTGGAACCACTTCACATAATGGACAGGAGAGAGGTATCCCTCAGAAAGTGAACCATAGTCCAGCTGAAGGTGCAGTGGAAACATTTTGAACTTGAAGAGGCTACTTGGGAGAACGAGACCGAAATGAAAGAGGCCTACCCCTCCTTGTTTCATGGTTTCAGTTCAAGTCCCTAACACCAAGACGGTGTTGTTTTAAGTGGGGAGGGATGTAACATCCTGAGAAAAGACTACTCTACTATTTGAATATTATTTTATTTTACGTTGTAATAAATTTGACAAATGCACGACATGTGCATGAGCCAAGGGGCTCGGAGAACACTAATAGTTGAGTGAATGTTGAGCTAAGGAGCTCTGGAGAACTTCGACTCGAACTAAATAACTGATGTTGAGCTAGAGGCTCTGGAGCATCAAGTGAACTAATGACTATTTTAAAATGATGACTTATACTATTTTATTCTTTCGAACTGACTGGGGAAACCACTCAAAGAGAAGCTGAGTATACAAGGATCTAGATAGGTCAGTAGTCCCCAAATTAAAATCGAAAACTATCCAATAGAAGAGTAAAGGTCTAATTTACTAAGTTAAACATTTAAAATGAATTGTGAGGATTAAAATAAAGAAATATTAATTAATAATTAACAACTAAATCTTCTAGGTGTCAATTAGAGAACTGAGTGTTGTCAAACCCAAAATATCTAGCAACCTTGCCCCAAAAAGTATTAATAGCAGAGAAGGTAACGTTGCATGGAACATTTTCCAAGTGCACTGAAAAGGGTCCAGTCATGAGTTTGAGCGCTCAACACCAGAGTACTGAAACCTAGTGTATCCCACATAAGGGACTGTCTGGAGAGGACTGTTTATTCATTTTAGGAGAAACGACATTCAGATGGACTCACACCTGATAGGCTGATAAACGAACCTTGTGAACACTCTGTTGTAGTGAATAGAAAACTGCCCTAGCTCTGTCTAGAATTCTTGTTATGCTCAGCTTGGCTCGGGGGTGACCGGTGGAACGATCCAAGAACAGATCACAGTCTAAGGTTGGGAGGAATGTGGAAGCTCCTCAACTAGTTAGTCTGCAACAAATTACTGATAAGTATTTAAATTCGATGTTCTGCTATTTTTTCCTTAGTTATGCATCTGCCATTTTCCATATATACGTTACGAATAATTTTTCTGCACCGGTTAGACGTAGATCTGTTGATTTTGACAACTGACTCAATGTATATGTTAGATCAGATCTTATTAATTGATTTTTGCATGTAACAAATACAGATCTAGATATGCAGATCCGTGGCCTTAAACCTACTACAGTTTAGGTCTGAACTTGTTGTGTTAATCTCGTTCTAACAATGCAGGTTGTGCAATGATAGGGAAGGATCCCTTTATGTTTTGATAATATTACTAATATCTGAGGGATCTAGATCTGAGAAATGTATTTTAAATTATATTTGCTGTCAATACTATTGCATGATGATAACGCAAGATTCTTTCCCATGGTTTTGTCTTCTTTGTTTTATAAATTCACTAACTGATAAACCTTGCTTGGGTTAAAATAATTATTGTTTAAATATTAGATCTCTTTCCTTGCATTATAGGCTCAATATTAAAAATTAGATCTGTTGTAGATTTCTTGAGTCGATTCTTGAAACAATCAAATATCTCATGAAAGATTTATATGTAAACTTTTTACAAAAACATTGAAAACTCTTCATTTAAAACCCAAGGCCAGAACTATACATTTTTTCACAAGTAATTGATACTAGGAAACATGCACAGAAGCCTGATTCGTTTTATTGTAGGGACATACATTTTCCTTGTAGCTAACAGCAATAGGAAGGAGGAAAACAAATCGAGATCTAAGATTTAAACCAAGGAAAATTAGAAGGACAGATGGCATGTAAACTTTGAAAAGAATCCAACTATTAACCCAGGTTTCGAGTTTCGATGGACCTATCTTATTGCCTTCCTATTTGTTTATTTATCCCGGTATATTACAAATATCGAAACCCTAAGTATAAAGCAAGAAAGCTACCATGGTTGTAGATACTTTTATTTTAAAGTCAAACTACCCTCTTTCTAAAATCATACAAACAATTATGGACAGCGAAACTCTAAAGGTGAGAAAATCATCATTTGTATTCACCCCTTTTGACATGCAAAACAAGCACAATTTTTCTAGCATCCACTATATGATTTTAAAGCATATCCTATTTTTATTATTGCTCATTCAACAACCAATTGACAAAGAAACGATTGCGCAAATTTTACAACAACATTAATTCAATAGCAAACGCATGAGACTTAATAATTTACTTCCTGTACCATTTTTTCTTCATCCATCTGCAGTAGGAAAACATAGCCTTCAAGACCCATTCCTTTTATGGATAGAGTAAGCAAACAAAGTAAGCGTTTAAGCTTTCTATAAAATCTTGATTTAAGGCCACTTAAAATTTACAGCATCAACAGTCCGCCTAATTGCAACTACATCAAAATGAAGTGAACCCTTCAAACATCAAAACCTGTCCAATGAGGCTTTTAAATATTCAAGCAACTGGAAGTATTTACAAAAGTATTTAGGATTGTCATTCTTCCCAAATTTTACAATTATCCATTAAAAGAAAACAGAAGACACCGATGAGTGGGCATCTCGTCATGGGCTACCCCTTGAGCCTCCCAAGCCATTTCAAAAGAAACTAACGTTTTCTTTTTCCCTTCTAACATTTCATTATAACAGCTACAACAGATGAGGGGGTGCTCCAAGACCGTAGGCCTTACCAGGGTCCAAGTAGCAGATGGACGCCACTTCCAGGAGTACTTTGCCCCAATTTGCTGCGATGAGTTTCTCCTGTCACGACCATAACAAAACAAAAACATACAACAGATTATTACATTTTTACAATAGATTTAACCATGGAAAAAAAATTACTGTATGTTTTAGTATTTAACGGAAAGGAGTTATCAACGTTACCTCGGCGTAATGTTCTAGTGGGAAATCTCTGCACAGGAACAATGCTCAGCCAAGTAACAGGACCAGAGCACCCTCCTCAATGAAGAAAACTCATGTTGCTCTACCAAAAACACGACTCTAAAGAATACTGAACCAAAAGATGTGTGAGGGTTTGAATCAAGGGTGTTATTCTGCATGCCTCGACGTGGAATTCCACCACCTGCACCTTCACATGGGAGCTTTGAATGCCCCATCTACCGACGTCAAGTCACGTTGATATGTTTGCATAGATTCTCGCGTTGGTATAGTTCTCGGCCTAGTTTGGAGTAAAGGGGAGTTTAGGGTTTATAAAGGATACATTGGTTATCTCTTATCACAAAGTATTATTTATAAGTCCACCTGCATAAGAAACCATTTCACATTTTTTAGCTCATTGAGCTAAGTAAGGTCTAGGGACTCAAAGTACCCCCTCTTTCCTAACCTGTTTAGAAACATTGCATGTATGGGAAAAATTTTGCGGTAAGTGTATCCATTCAAAACAGCTAGGAAGTAAAGTACTCTCCTAAGTAATGAACAAGTAAATATCTTTTATGAAGGCTTAATCATCACAATCAACCAAACACACATTTATCACAACCATAATAATAACATTAAGGAGCTTCATGGATCATGACTTTTTCCTTGTTAGAGTTATTTTGTTAACCATGGGGTTTTTGACCGTTTAAACCTTAAATTAGGTAGATTAAGGATCCTACAATTTTTTTTAGTTTTTTATTTTTATTTTTGGGTTATTACATTAGCATTCCACATATGGATATTCTATATTCAATTTTGCATGTTCAAATGAAATTACATATTCATTGTCATTAATAAATTAAAACAATATATTCCATTTACTGTCCACACATAGGGAGTCCATATGTTCACATAACAATTGTCTTAATCAGCTTAGATGAGTCTAACATATATTAAACAAATGAAAATGTTAAGCTAATTCACATTAGATTTTTAATTACTAAGTGTGCAATATGGGGCATTACAATATAGATTACGAGTTTTAGTGTTTAGGGATTATAATGGTTGAGATTTGGGGGATCACATGCATCATAGATTCAAGGCTATAGGAATTAGGATTTATATGTGTCATGATATAAGGGCGATATAGACAAGGATTTATTTGATGTATTAGTTTTGGGTAATAAGGGAAACAATTATAATAGTTATGGGCTATAATTCTAACTAGGTAGAGGTTATTGTGGTTAAGGGTTGGCTAGGAGTCATAATGGTTATTGGTAATATGGATTAGGTGTTGTATTTTTTAGAGATTATAGTGGCTAAGGTTGGGGGGTTGGGATATAATGGTGAGAGATGGGTTTAGGAGTTATATGTGTCATGATATAAGAGATATATAGATTAGGGTTTATGTGAGGTATTAGTTTTGGGTTATAAAGCATAAGATTATAAGAGTTATGGGTTACAATGGCTATTAAATAGAGTTTATTTTGGTCAAGGGTTATAGAGTATAATGGTGATATAAATTGGGTGTTACTTCTTACAAGGGTTAGGGATGATAGTGCTTATGAGTTATGGGTTGTAATTATTTTTGTTTAAAGATTTGAAAGGTTATGGCTTGTGTTTATGGGCTATAAGAGACATCTATTAAAGGTCAAGACTAGGGAATATATGTCTTATATCTATTAATGTTAGTTCTGAAGGGTTATAATTCAGAAGGATTACACGAGTTATGATTATAATCCTTAACTACTATAATAGTTAACATTATAATTACAAACTATGAAAAAAAATTATATCTCCAAAAAAAAATTACTGCGTTATTTTAACACATTTATATATATTAAAAAACTTACAAAAGATAATTTACCACACTACCATATCATAACACACAACATATAACACTTTAAGAGAAAACTTAAACAAGTCATTAATATTTTTTTGAAATAAAATTTACTTGATCTAAGAATATGATAAACATATATAGAAAAATGAAATTAAGAAAAAATGGAAAACATATATAATAAATTTAGAGAGAAATTTAATTAAAAATAAAATGTAAATGTACGAGCATAGATCCATCTTAAACCCATATCTATCAAGCACCGAGAGGGATCCAATTTCTTGAGGTGTATTTATTTTTTTAAATTTAAACTCAAGAAATTTGATCTCTCTTGATTGATAGATCTTGTTTAAGTTTTAATTTTTTATTTTATAAATGAACATCTATTTTCTAATTACTTTTCATAATATTTTATTTTTGGAACAAAGTGGATTTTTTTTAAATACTTTCCATAATTTTTTTTATGAGTGGACATGAATTTTTTTAATTATTTTTTCAGCAACAAACATTACATCACACACGTTACAACATCTCCCCATACTTACTTTACTTTAAGTTACTTCTTTTTACTTTACTTTACTTTACTTGCTTCTTTTTACTTTACTTCTTTTTACCTTACTTTACTTTACTTACTTATTTTTACTTATTTTTACACCCAATCACATTTTACTTTTTATTAGATGTAACGCTACATTTTTAGGTTTTACTAGATGTAACGGTACATGACTTTAGAAAATCTCCCCCATACTGGGTTGTAAAGCACCTTGTTCCACTCGCTGCAATAAAATATAACCAATAATGCTCACTTTTTCTAATGAAAATATATCAAAACAAATTAAATATAAACTTATTCATTTTCTAATATATATAAATGAAAGAAGGGTTTTATCTTTTTAAGATATGAGTGGGATTGGTTCCAATAATATTGGAATTTAGTTTTTGATTTTTTTTCATTTCATCATTTCCTTCTTAATTATTCATGGGAGATGATATCTAATGTTCAGTTCATCATTAGTTCACTAATTTAAACAAGATACAATTTTTTAAATACGTTCAATATATATTAAATAAATTTCTAAATATTTTTAATAACAAATTTAAGAAAAAGGAATAATTTCATTTTGTATATTTATTTCACATAGTCAAGAAAGTAGTAGGGTTCAACTTAGTCAAGAAAGTAGTAGGATTCAATTACCTATCTTAGAAGTGTTTCCCTTAAAAAAAATCTTCCTTTTGTAGTACACATAAACCTAAGGACGTTTAAACTTTCTAAGTTGGAATTGGATATGATTGAAGAGTTGAATTAGATACTATTTGATTGTTGATTAAGGCTTGCTAATATTTAGTAAAATTTTAATTTGGAAAGCTCACTTAGATTGAATAATTCTAGCAATTTTTTAAAAAATGAATAAATCTTAAAAACTATGCCTCATGCTGTGTTTGTTTTTAAATTCTAAGCAAACCACGTCAAATTGAATTATTTAGCATCAAAACCTTTATATTATAGTTTGCTACCACAACATTTTTACTTGAATTATTTAGCATCAAAACCTTTTTATTATAGTTTGCTACCACAACATTTTTACTGTATAATACAACTATCACAAATGTTTTAAACTCCTAATTCCAAATCTAGTAGAGGAGCTTTATAGTTTGGCCATATGTCTATGAGATCAATCCCTATTCATCAATACCCAATTGTCCAAGGATCAATTCTCCATCCAATTCGTTGGGTATAGATCTGCCTTTGCTAAATTGGTTGGTGCCCATAGTTGCTTGTGACTTATCACACCTCCCATTATTTATGGGAGTTACCTTCCATCAACCTACCCTATGTAAAAACACATGTAAAAAGAGATGGTGTTAGTGGGGTTATTGATAAGCATAAGCATGCCATCATCTTCTATCACAAACTACATTATTGTATTGCCAACATATGACACACAAAATCTTATTTTTTGGGGTGAGATCATTGGCCACAAAGCTCCTCTCATTCCCAAGGTCAAATTATTGCCATTGGCACTATTAGATGTATAATTTTGAGCTGGAATGTTTCATAGGTTTAAATTTGGGTTCTATGGAGGGTGCGAATTGCTATTTTATTTCTCTTTGTTCTACAAGGCTTTCTAGATTTCCCGCCCTCATCTTGAACCCTTGACAAGTTGGTTGGACATGGGACAGAAGCCAATAGAAGGAAGGAAGGCACGAGATGGGCGTTTTATACATAAGCACATTATAAAGCCAATAGAGAGGACAGTGTGGTTTTCTCTCTAGATAATCACTCCTCCACTTCATTCCTTTCGATAACTCTCCTCTCGATCACAACCCTGTCTTGGAACATGCCTTTGTTCGTTCAGGCATTCGTTCCTCTCAATCACAAAGCACATGAGAAAGCCACTTCATTGGAACTCTCAGTATTATAGTTGAGGAGGATGGATTTGAGGGGAAAGATCAGATAGGGGTTCGCCCCCACCAATTCAATGGGACGGAGAAGATGCGACCTTTAAAGGACGGACATTAATTCTTTCTATACTGTCGAGTTGTCCTGCAGAACCCAGACTAGCCTCGGTGGTTAGCGGGCAGGGAAGGAAGTAGAATGAAGCCTCCTTTAGATTCGTTGTCTCCTCAAAAAAGAATTCCAGACAAAAATGAACACCTCCATTGGTCAGTCAAATTCAACCCCTTTCTTATTCGTTGATAGACTACTCATCAAATAAGAATTCCAGACAAAATTGAACACCTCCAACAATGAATAAACCTAAACCTTTATTTTCCCTGGACACAAGATTTGATAGCCTCAATAGGTTCCCAGAGATTGAAATAAGAAAATGGCTCACCCACTTTCTTGTGGACAAGGTAGAATACAATTCTATTGATAAGGAACAACGTTGTGTCCTCGGGTGGCATTGAGGATGAAATGTAAATTACTTTGGGCCCTGTCCGTGATTATATCAAAGGAGTCGGTAGATCAAGCTATAGTTGCAGTTTCTAATGCCACATGAATACAAGGCATTTGAGACAGTTAGGTTTTATTGGTTCTCTTTGGCATGTTTGGAGAGACTATATATGCAGGCTTCTTCAACTGAAAGCGAGGGTTCACTTTCCAACAAATTTTTTTCCCTTCCAATTTTCTGAGAACCATTTGTGACTTCCTTTTTCCATTTGTTTATTTGGTTGTGTCTTTTCCATGTCGTCTGCATATATGTTTATATAGTGAAAATGAGGCACTGACTAGCTATTATTTTATTCTGCCTGAAGGATTTCCGTAATATAGAACCTCATTAAAACTCTTCAGTAAAAATGCTTTTCATTTATGAAATGTCAGTCTTTGGTTTTGTTGATGCCCATGCGCCTTGAAGTGGGAGTACTCTCAACATCAAATTTAAATGTTCTTCAGTTCTTACCTCTTTTTTCTCCACAAGTGGCAGAAGTTCTCTTCCACTTTGACCTAAGTGCAAAAAGTGGGTATGTACATATCTTAATATGCAGAAAGTGAAAATATTTAAAATACAAAATCTTAATATTCATCTTTTCATTGTACATATTTCCAAATTTATAGATGATAACCTATAAATTTTGCCAAAACTACCACAACAATTTGGAAAATTATTTTCCTTATATCTTAAGGAACCACATAAAAAGTATAAACTAAGATTTACATTATTTAAAATGATCATAACAAATTATTTTCATTATATATTAAGGAACCACATAAAAAATATAAACTAAGATTTACATTATTTGAAATGATCATACCCTTAAGTAGATAGTATGATTTAATGATTTAATATATAAAAAAATAGACATATAAAATGAAAGATTTACAATTATTTTAAATAATCATAACTTTCAAAAAATAATTTAACAAATTGCTAAACTTTTCAAAATTTTAAAAACCTAATTTAATAAAGTACTATGCCAAATGTACACAACTTTATATAAAATTTAAAAAACGTAATTTATCAAATTATTATATTTACATTATTTTAAATAATCGTAACTTTAAGAAGGTAACAAAATTTAATTTAAATATAATTTGGTAACTTTAAGCAGGTAACAAAATTTAATTTAAACGTAATTTAACAAACTAATGTCAAAGTTTTAAAAACTTGAAGGTAATAGTATTTGCAAAGAAATAATTGAAGAAAATGTAATTAACTTAACTTGCAATAAGAAAAAAGTTTCAGAAATATTAACAATAAATCAAAATTTACACAATAATTTTTCAAACTTTTATTTAAATAAAGTTTTATAATTAAAAAAATTAAATTAAAAATAAAATAATAATTTATATATATATTTTTAATTATAATTTATTATTTTTAAACAAATTATTTATCAATAAATAATAATAATGATAAAAATTAAGAAAGAATTTGTAATTTTTTTAATAATTAATAGTTTTTTTTTCAACCAATTAATTGTTAAATTAATACAAATCACAAAAAATAATATCAATCAAACTATTTACATTTTCATTATTTAATTAATATGGATAAACCAGTATAGAAGCATCCAATTTCTTGAGGTATTATTTTTTAATAACTTTTTATCATAACTTACAAGCATCTCACTACTATATATGTAATCACATATAGAATAATTAAATTCTAAAAATAAATGATTTATTTAGGCTTTTACTCTTTTAATTTACCGTAAAATATAAAAAATATAAAAGGCCACAATAATTATCACTAAAACCAAATTCAGAGAATGAATGATTTATTTAGGCCTATGCTCTTTTAATTTACAAATAAAATACAGAACGCGGAAATAGTTAACACTAAAACCAGAGAAGTTGATTTTCTTTAAGGTTTTAACGCGGAAATAGTTAACACTAAAACCAGAGAAGTTGATTTTCTTTAAGGTTTTAACGCGGAAATAGTTAACACTAAAACCAGAGAAGTTGATTTTCTTTAAGATTTTAGCTATTCAATTTACTGATAAATGATAAATAATGAGAGTAGGAAAGTAGTTTGGAGTAAAACTAGGAAAGAAAGATTTCTTTAAACATTTATACATCAATACATTGAAGTAAAATCAAGAATGTTTTCTCTAATCTAATCATTTAATTTTACTGATCAGTCACGGCAGTAAAACCAAACCAGAAGACTTAATTTAGAGGAATTTTGAGGAGTGCCATTAATTGGTAAATTTAATACGTGATCTAAAATCACAGTGAAGGTAGGAGATGATTTATAAAATCCGGCGTCATTGTTCTCACTGGCATTACATGTGTGGAGAGCTTCATAATACAATGGATTAAATGTTTTCCTCCAACGGTTTCGTCTCCTCTCTGGGTAATCATAGATACAACACAAAGTAAGTAAACACAAAACATCACAAACAAATGAAAAACTTAAATTACCAATAAATCACAAAACATGGGTCAAACCAGAGAAGAAATATTTCTTCTAGGATTTAGTTATTTAAATTATACGTATAAGTCAGGGAATGCGGCAACTGCGAGGATGAAAAAACTGCCGTAGAGATACTCAGGTGGTAGTCGGGATATTTTCAGATGTTGCACTATAAAGAAAAGTGTCCATATTACCATTAATGCAGATTCTCTCATTCCTTACGGATGGTTGAAGTTGGATATTGATATCTTGTCATGCCCATTGTCTTTGTCTGGAAAATCAAAGGATTAGGTTTAAGATCTGGCATATATTAATAGTTACTAACACTTATATTTGATGGCAGCTTCTAAAAGTATTATATTCAAATACCTCAACTAGCCTTCCTCCCAAAGCTATTACTGAAAATAAATTAAACAGGAACATGGTTAAATGTATTTGGAGCTCGATGGTAACAACTGAACCCAAATATAATTCCTCAGGATTTGAATTTAACATAACATAAGATCAGAGTACTATTTGCGTTGCCGCTTTAAGCCAGTTCTCAAATATTACTATGAGTACTATTAGATTTGCAGTTAGTAGCCCATTTTGCAACGTTTTCAAACAGATCCTCTGAATTATATTTTATGTGATGTGCAAAAATTTAATTCGAAACATAATATAAATATTGTAGGTTCCAAATACCTGGCCCTGCATAAGCATATTATATGATACCATATACCCTCTGCATCTTCAAATATCAATTTCAAGGAAAAGAAAGGAAATAGACCATATACCCTACATAGCATATTCCTGTAGGATATACTCGCTACTATTCTAATCACAATTTCAGTAAAACCAGAGAAAGAAATATTTCTGTCCGTCTTTAAGTATATATAATGTTCAGAAAGCAAAGATTTATTACCTCGTAAGTTTGACACAGATCGTAGCGGAAAATCCTCCTCTCCTCTCTCGTGCTCTAAACATGTTCCTCGCACGGTCTCCTCTCCTCTCTGAGTAATCACAAATACAACAAAAAATAAAATACATAAATTACAACAAACACCAAACACAAAAACGCAGCACGTAGGTAAACACATCACAAACAAAAACACACCGCCGCTCTTCAACACGCAAATCTGAAAATGGCGTGACAGTCGCACAATCGAGTCGAACATGAAAATGACCTGACAGGGACTTGGATGTTCTTCCATCTCGTTTTTAAAAGAGCATTATCTTTCTGTATGTTCGTCATTCCTTTGCCTGCAAATGAAATCCAAGTCAATAGGTACCATCATCCGAGATATATTTTCATATCTTCACATGGACATTTGCATTACAAGAATGCATTACAACTACAAATATTATACCTGCGAATATAGGAATGTACTCAAAATGGCAACCGTCGCTCCGATAGAGCAAATGGGTATTACTGGTGTGTGGAAGATAATGATAGATGAAACAATAATGAAAACCCTTTTCATTGTGTTGCCTTTGATGAATGTTAATGGCGATATTTCATTTTGAACACACTCTGACCAACTACCAACGTGGAGAGTCAATTATTGAAGGTTAGAATAATTGTCACAGTATTATTATTATATATATAATGTCTAAAAAGAACAACATAGTAGTGAATATATCATGCAAATTGAGGATCAACGGCGTTCATAGCGTTCTGCCATCCAGTAGCCCACATCAAACGAAAACGGTGTCATGCAGAGTAGTTCATGCCGCCCACTGACTTCCCTTTCCCCTCCATTCCTTTCTTGGAGAGTATGTTCTAGAACACAAATGCCAGGTTGGATATCATGGCACCCATAAATCCTGCAAGTTTTGTACAAATATTTTCAATCTTCTTTGCCCATGATAATCATCAATACCAAAGAAAAGCAAGATGAATTAATCCTTCACATGATAATCAGCAAGACCAAAGCAAAGCGATATGAATTAATAAGATATGTGTTAGTTTGAATTAGCAATCCCTGTAATATTGAAATAGAGCAGACCCCTATGATACGCAGCAAAGACAAGTAGACAGGCAGTGGAAAATGTTTTCCTAGGAGGCACCGAGATACCGAGATTTTACAGTACCTGTGAGACTTCACATATGAGCCATTGAGAAATGAAATGAAGAGAGCGATGCATATGAGCCATGAAGAGAGCAAATAGAAAGTAGAGATATTAATAGATTGATGCAGAGTCATATGATTAAACGCAGCCATTGGATCTGCTTTATCATCCAACTACAACCAAATTTCAAATTGAACCGTTGGATCCTTCTTTTTATGTCATCAAACGGTAAATTTAGGTTCTCAAACGGTCAATTAGGTGAATCTGGGATCACACGATTAGTTTATGTGATGCTTTTCTAAATCCGAATGCCACGTCGACCGCGTAGATGTCAATCAGTAATTCAAATTGAACCATTGGATGATAGTGTTGTTATGATCAAACGGTGAATTTAGGTCATGTCTTTTTCATTATCACTGACAACTAAAATTCAAATTGAACGGTTATGATACCTGACAACGGTTGTGATCACACGATGATTTTTAGGCGATGCCTTTCTAAATCTATCACTGAACGGTTATGATTTTTAGGCGATGTCTTTCTAAATCCATCACTGATCACGATGATTTTTAGTGCAATTCAAATTGAACGGTTATGATCACTGGCAACGGTTGTGATCACAAGATGATTTTTGGGCGATGTCTTTTTTAAATATTTGTAATGAAGTGGAGTCGTAAAAGTTAAACTTTCTTTATACACAATTTTATTCTGAAAATAAAATAATAATGGTCTCTTCATTAAGTCGATATTGTTTTAAAATTTAATAAAAAAGTTATTTAAATACAAATATTGCTTTAGGGGTATAAGGGCAGATAACTGTTATATAAAAAAAAGTCTATTTAAAATGACGTTATCGATAATACAGGTCGTAAACCTTAAATTAAACCATTGTTTGAAATAAATTATTGTTGATTAAGTTACAATTTTATGTTGTGTTTTTTATAAACAATTGTATTTTTTTATTTATTTATAATATTTAATTATGTGTGAGTATAGTAAGTTAATATTTTATTTATTTTTAAATGTTATGGATTACTTGTAAGGATCATTAAGTTGCAACTTTATGTTATGTTTTTTTTATAATTGTTTAGTGTTTGTATTTTTATTTATTTATAATATTTAATTAAGGGTGAGTATAGTAAGATAATGTTTTTTTAAAAAGAATGTATAAAATATGATGTTATCAATTAGTTCCATTAAAAATTTAGAAAAAGAACAAATTTTGCATTAAGTGAAATGCGTATGGTGTTAAAGCATGTAATGTCTTTATTTAATTTTTTACATATCATTAACATTAGTAAAAATGGTGACTTCGTTTCCAACTTAGAGCATTTCTATTATTAACATGACGATATTCATATTAAAAAAGTCTCAGGAGTTAAATTCACTAATTGCACATCCTAACATTATTTGTAGAGCTTCCTTTTTTCTGGTTGAAGCTCTACAAATAATGTTATGGATTACTTGGATCATAAAGTTGCATGATTAAGTTGCACCTTTATGTTATTTTTTTTATAATTACTTAATGTTTATATTTTTATTTATTTATAATATTTAATTAAGGGTGAGTATAGTAAGATAATGCTTTTTTTTAAAGAGAATGTATAACATATGATGTTATCAATTAGTGACATGAAAATTTAGAAAAATAACAATTTTTTGCATTATATTAAATGCAAAAAGTATGGTGTTAAAGCATGTAATATCTTTATTTAATTTTTAATTTTTTAATTTTAGTTTTTACACATCATTAATATTAATAAAGAACATTAATAAAAATGGTGACTTCGTTTCCAACTTAGAGCATTTTTATTATTAACATGACTATATTCATATTAAAAAAGTCTTGAAAGTTAAGTTTACTAATTACACATCCTAACATTATTTTTAGAGCTTCCTTTTTACGATTGAAAGTCAATCCATCTAGGAAGGTCATCCTAACATTGTTTACTTAACTTTTGAGTTAACAATCCCATTTTTATTTATGCATGTATTTTTGTTTACTTAAATTCTACCCTTAGGCTGTAGCTCGATAGCTTAGGGTTTTAAAGGGCATTTACACCTACAATGGATTGTATTTAACAAAAAGGATTTTACTATACGGGGATGGTAGAGAGCCTTTAACCCGGCCGTTAGTTAGCTTGTTACATAAGGTGATTTACAGTCCCATATGTTTTTTTGACATAGGAAAGAAAGGGGTGTATATTACCCTTCTTAGTTTTGTAAAAAAATTAATGAACTTTAGTTACAAATTTTCGTTTGCTTGATGCTTCCAATTTTGTTTGAACCCTAAAGTTCTGCTTCCCTATACTTAAGAGACGTTGCCTAGGTTATATTTTCATTCTTTTATGACTGCAACCACCGCAAATCCTGTAATCGTGGCCCCTTGGAGATTAAGTTCGGGTTTGTATTCAGCTAAGAGTATTAGTTAAGATTTAAGATTCATGTGTTATATGTGTGAGGGTATATATTGGCTATGATCGACATTTGTATGTGGATGCGCTAGATGAGATCAATAAGAGATGTTATTTATGTTATCGTTTTGGAATTAAGTGTTACTAAGGTTATGGGAGATGAATGTTGACATTGTATGTGTTATAAAGGTTATGAGTTATATGGGTTACTAGTTAAGGTGTATATAGTTATAGACCAATGGTTAAGGTTCTTAAGAATAATTAATAATGAGTGATAGATGTGATAGGTAAGATGGATTATATTTTAGGGATATTCGTTATACTAATTAGTCATTACAAGGGTTAAGGGTTGTATGGTTGACTAAATAGTTAGGGTTTATGATTAGGGGTCATATGAATAGGGTTTATAGTGGGTAAGGGTTTTATGGAAAAAGTTCTGTATAGGTTTAGGGTTGGAATAATAAGGTTTATGAATTATGCTTTTAGGGGTAAAATTTGTATGCTTGGGGGATTATAGATGTTACAAATTATAGTGATTTTGTGGCACATGTTAGAGGACACTAGTACAAGACATGATAAATGTTAGACATTATAGGCCTTCGAGTTTTAGGATTATTGAGAGTTATAAGGGTGAATAGTTAACTTTCCAACAGTTATTCACTATTATTTGTTAAGTATTTTACGCGAATTGATTATAAGTGTTAAGCATGATAGGTGAGAGGGGTAATATTTTACTTGTTATTTGGGGTGTGTTTTATAGAGATAAGATAGTATGGATAAGGGATGGTAATAGGGATTAAGATTCAAGGGTAATTAGGATTGTGGGTTACAATAGTTTATAGATAGGGGTTATAGTGATTAAGGGTTGAGACATAGGGATTAATGACAGATGACTTAGGGTTTAGAGGCATTGGTTAAAGAGGTTAGTGTTAAGATAGTTTAGGTGTTAGGAGATAATGGTTAAATGTGTTAGAAGTTTTGATGGCTGTGAATATGTATATTGGTAATTAGGGATTATAGAGAATAATGGTTATCAATTATCAAATTTAAGTGAAAGGATTGAAATGTGTTGTTGTTTCTAAGGGTTAGGGGTAGGAGGCTAAATGATGGCAATGATATGAGTTAGGTACTATGGGTTACATATAGTATAAATTTAGGGTCTAAATGTTATATGCTTTAGGGGTTGTGGGTTATATGTTTTATGTCTTATAATGATAAATATAGTTCAATTATAACTGTTATGAATTACTGATCTGCAATGTAGAGCAGGAATTGAAATATGCTAAGACTAATCTAAGATGCAAGACAAATCTCAAGACTAAGAACCAAAACTGAATACAAAGATGGAGGGTGAGGCTAGGAGAGCCTCACCTCTCAATGGAGAACCCAAAAGAACACTCAGAGCTAATAGCCATACAATGAACTAAGACAAACAAGACTAGCACACAAAAACATGTCTTTCATTAGGAGGCCAGATGCCTTTTTATAAAGATTACAAAGAGCATAATAAATAATGCCCATTATTATACTAATAATAATCTACTTTAATATTTATCTATTCATGGGTATAGAACCCAATACAATGAATCTAATACATTAATGGGGAGTATGGGCCTCCCATACAGACCAATTCCTCTGGGTTGAAGTTTTAGAGCACTGTGGATGGAGTGCAGATTGCCATGTCTGCTCAGAAGTTGTAGTGATGCTAGAACAAAAGGATTGTTGATGTTGCAAATATTAGGAGGATGGAGACACCTGGTTTCCTAGTGAGTGCGGCTGAGACTTAGAGGGTGGAGACACCTAGCTTCTCAGTGTGTTGTACCACGTAGTTGGGGAGGGTGGAGACACCTGGCTGCCCCAAAGCGAAAGAGAACCCTTGTGAACCAGTGAAGAGGAAACTCTGGAGCAAGATGGCGACTGCTACAAAACTTTGTGAAGTGCTGAGAGTACTGCTGAATGACGTTGAAGAGGCCATGTTGAAGATGGCGTGTTGCAAATGAAGGACTTGTGCTGCTGTAGAGTTCTGATGGAGATGAGTTGAAGAAGCCTGAGTATTGTACTGCTGGAGAAAACCAACAACTGTTGCAAAAAGGATCATGCTTGACATGAATTGATCATGGATCTGAGCTGCAAAATGATCCGAACCTAAAAATAAAAGATTGTTGCTAATAGAAACTATTAAAGAGGCCATGTTGAAGATGGCTTGCTAGTGAAGGCCAAATAAACGTCTGAATATCGTTGAAGATGCCATATTGAAAATGGCTTGCTAGTGAATGTACTGATGGAATGGTGAAATATTTTATGAAGAAAGTCGAGTTCCATGGTCTTTCATTATCACTAAATCTATTATCGCTCCATATTCTTTGAAATGATCCACCAATTTCTTTTTTTTTTTGGTGGTCTCCCATGAGAGCCCTCTGATGGAATTGTCCTGGGCGTGAAGGTGAAGGCTGGCTGAACGTGAATGGGGACAGCGTTGAATGAAGGGAAGGTGTAGGAGGAGAAAAATGCATGAGATGTGTAGCATGAGGGAGAAGTATGAAGGAGGGCACAGTCTGAGCTGGAGGGAGAGTAGTGATGGTAGGGTGCAGAGCGCGTGGAGTAGGGTAGGAATGTTGAATAGCTAGGCATGCTAGCCAAATAGATAGAGAACGTGACAGCGAAAGTGTGCAGGAAGTGTGGGGATGATAGATAGCTGGATGCACAGCGTGGAAATGAAATGGTGCAGGTAGGGTGGTCAAGATGGATACATAGGCAGTAGACTTGGGGCATGTTTAGAGGTTGGGCGAAAATAAGGCAGGAAATGTGGATACGAAAGAGGTGTAGGAAGCGTGGTAATGATGGCAGGAAGTATTAAGCATGAGAGGGGAGGTAGGAAGGTAGGGCAATGTGAATGCTAGGTGTTGCAGAGATGGAAGATGTTGTAGTGTGGATGGAGTTTAAAATTGCAGCGTGTAGATGGTAGGAGGTAAGGTGCAGATGTATTTTATTATAGCAACATGCAGATGGGAGGAGGTAAGCATTGATGTGGGTCTGTAGCAGCATAGAGGGAGCTACCATATCTGCGTGAATGGGCTGCCAGATCTATGAGAATGGGCATGAGTGTAAATGTGAAATGGGCAGAAGGGAGTGGGTGTGATTGGTGGGAAGAATGTTTGTGGAGCTAGGCATGGAGAAAATGCGTGTGGGGAGAAATTAATATGGTGGGCGTGAAAGGTGCTACATAAATGATGGAGGGTAGCGTGAAAACTAGGGTTTGCAGGCTGTGTGCAAGCTCGAAGAAGGGAGAAGCAGGAATACTATTGGGGGAGTGCTCGATGGGCGTTTTGCTGAGAGCATGAGATGGAGATGGGGATGGGGATAAGCTAGGGTAGTATGCAGCAACTAGAAATGTGTGTGAGAGAGACTACTTGAAATGGGCGTGAGAGGAGTGGTAGGGAAGGACTAACAGCTGGGGAAAAAAAAAATATGCATGGAGGCTGGAAGTTGAGAGGTAATGAATGTTGGGCAAATGGATGCTGCTGAGGAGTGTGCGTAGGAGCTAGAGATGTGGAATGAATTCTCAGCCTCGAAGCAAGTGGGAAGAATGGTGTTGTTCGCAGGAAGACCTGGAACACACTGCAAAGAAGGAAAACAAAAACACCTAAATCCTAAACAGTAAATAAAACAATTGGAAAACTACCACAAAAAAAAATGATCAGGTAGAGGAGCGAATTGTTCTGATCCCAATTGATCCGCAATGTAGAGCAGGAACTGAAAAATGCTAAGACTAATCTAAGATGCAGGACAAATCTCAAGACTAAGAACCAAAACTGAATACAAAGATGGAGGGTGAGGCTAGGAGAGCCTCACCTCTCAATGGAGAACCCAAAAGAACACTCAGAGCCAACAACCATACAACCAACTAAGACACACAAGACTGACACACAAAAACTTGTCTTTCATGAGGAGGCCAAATGCCTTTTTTTAGAGATTACAAAGAGCATAATAAATAATGCCCATTATTATTATACTAATAATAATCTACTTTAATATTCATCTATTCGTGGGCATAGAACCCAATACAATGAACCTAATAAATTAATGGGGAGTGTGGGCCTCCCATACAGACCAATTACCAGTAATATGTATTGAGGGATATGGGTAATATGTTACATGTGAGAGGTAATATGCAATATTGGAGTGATAGAGGTTAGGATATATATATGTATTAAGAGTTTATAATGGTAATTAATTAAGTTCTATCCATTTTTAGAAGCTATGGAGTAAATAGTTAGGGGTTAAGTATTTAAAAATTTAGAGGCTACCATGGTTAGTAGCTATAATTGATAAGAGATGGGCATGGTAGAAGTTAGAAGTTAGGAGTAGGGTTTATATATTTTGTTATGAGAGTTAGGAATTAGTGGATGGGGGTTATGTGTTTGAGATTAGATGTTATATGTTATATGGGTTGTTTTGTAAGAGTTTACATGTTCTAAGGTTATAAGTTAGGGTTCATATGCGTTGAAGATTATAATGGTTATCAATTATATATTATATGTGTTATAAGTGATGAATGAAGTAAGTGATGAAGGATTATATTTGATTCTTTTGAAGGTAGGTGTTAGGGATTAGGTAAAGCTTAAATTAATAGGTGTAAAGTGTTATAAAGTAATACTGGTTAGTGTTTAGGGTTTAGTGATTCTAATGTTTAAGGGTCATAAGAACCCAAGATTATGTGGTAGTGGTAGGAGGACTTATATAAAGGGCTAGAGGTGATATAGTTATGAGTTATGGATTAATGATTAAGATTTAAACGGGTTATGGGTTATTAGTTAGAAATAATTGTGGTTATGGGCTAGTTGTTAGAGGGGATAGATTTTATAATGGTTATGGATTATAAGGTTTATGAATCATGGATTAGGAAATAGGGGAAAGTGTATATAATAGTTGAGTGTTATAAAGGTTAGGGGCTAGAATAATTAGACATTAGTGTTTATAATGGTCAAGGGTTATTAAATTTAAGTGATGAGGTTTTGATGATAGAGTTTAAGGTTGATAAGGATTGTAAAATTTATGGGTTCAAGGTTTTTTGGGTTATTATTTAATGGTTATAATAGTTAATAATTGGGATTTTTAGGGCCTAAGAGTTAAATGGTTAATAATTACATGGGTTAAAGATTGTATTGGTTAGAGTTTATAATTATTAATGGTTATATTGGTTAGGTTCTATATATTAATGGTTTGGATTAAAAAGTGTTATGGATTAGGAGTGATAATGTTTAATGGTCTCGAGAGTTATGGATTATAGGATTCTCCGATTTGTTGTTTTAGCATGTAAGAGGGTAAGTGTTATAGGTGTTATGGGTTGTTCTCATTAAAATATATGTGTTAAGGTTAATAAGGGATAAGTATTAAAGGGAGCCATGGAGAAGGATTATACGAGGCATAAGTGGTCTGTATGGGAGGCCCACACTCCCCATTAATGTATTAGGTTCATTGTATTGGGTTCTATGCCCACGAATAGCTAAATATTAAAGTAGATTATTATTAGTATAATAATGGGCAATATTTATTATGCTCTTTGTAATCTCTATAAAAAGGCATCTGGCCTCCTAATGAGAGACAATTTTTGTGTGCCAGTCTTGTGTGTCTTAGTTGGTTGTATGGCTATTGGATCTGAGTGTTCTTTTGGGTTCTCCATTGAGAGGTGAGGCTCTCCTAGTCTCACCCTCCATCTTTATATTCAGTTTTGGTTCTTAGTCTTGAGATTTGTCTTGCATCTTAGATTAGTCTTAGCATATTTCAGTTCCTACTCTACATTGCAGATCAATAGGATTGGGTTTAAGAGTATGGGGTTATAAGGGTTAAGGTTTGTGGGTTATAGGGGTCACTAACTACGTTATATACCGGTAAGAGGTCAGGGAATGAGTTTGGAAGGGTTGTAATCTATATATTCATGGGTTAAGGATTATAGGTTATAGGATTTATGGATTATAATATTATTAACATGGGGTTATAATGGTTATAGTTCCAGGATAATAGAGGTTATAGGTTAGGGTATATATGGGTTAGGATATAATGGATGATAATGATTATGATCTATAGAATATATATGGTGTTTCAAATAACATATTGGAGTGGATATAGATTGGATTTCCGATTAGAGGAGATATATCCTCCTCAGATGCACATACTGGAGTTGCCTAAGATGCCAGGTTGATGTTGGAGCATGGATTCAGGTTATGGAGGATGAGCATGGAGGGTGAGCATGCTTGCAGGTTATGCAGAAGGGCATGAAGGCAACGATGAGACTAGGTGCGAGGCTACTTGAAGGATGGGAGTGATGGCTGGGCGTGGATACAACGTGAAGGAAGCGATGAAGGTTGGGTGTGCAAGAAGCGTGAAGGATGGGAGTGATGGCTAGGCCTGGATGCAACATGAAGGTCGCATTGAAGGTTGAGCATGTAGGGAGCATGAAGGCTGGGAGTGATGGTTGGGCATGGATGTAGCGTGAAGGACACATGAATGTTAGGAGTGATGGATAGATGTGCAGGAAACATGAAGGAAACGTGAAGGTTAGGTTGAAGGATGGGCGTGAAGGATGCATGAGTGTTGGGTGTGAATGCAGAGCCAAGGGGGGGGGGGGGGATTAAAGGGGATACACCTGTTGATCATTAATTAAATTAGGAGAACAATTATCGTTTACAAGGTTTTCGTGACTACCCTTCTCAACCATACATATTTTCATCATCTTTCAACTTTGGCAATGCACTACTGCTCATTAGACATAGTCGTTATTTACAAATTTCAGAGTACTTGACGTGTTATTTTTGTTTTAGATTGTGGGTTAGGAATTATTGATTCTTATTTGTCTTAAAAAGGTTATTATCTTGATAGAGGTGACTACTGCCAATTTGCAGACACCCTACCATGTCCTTACTACATTTATTATCCATTTAAACTTACGTCATTAAATGATTTTCATGTAGTAAATTTATTGTTCTAGTGTTCAGCTCGTCACGCTGATCTCAACAGTGTCTTGTTTTTAATATTTCACATCTGTCTTGTCCCTTCGACTAAGAGTTGAAGTATCGACAAAAGGAATTTTTTGTTACACTACTTAAAGTTATATTTAAACACAATTGTATATATAATTTAATTTAATTTTATAAAAACCGATATTATTACAACTATATAAATAAATAATCAATTAAATTTTATATACTATGTTCCATGTTAGGTAAATAGGTTTCTAGGTTTATTATTGAAATTCTTTTCTTCTACACTTTCCCTCCCCTATTTAAGACCTTTACATGTAACTACCCCCCAAAAAATAAAATTAAATAAAAAAAAAACTTTCACACTTATGTAAATACCTTCACACCAAGGGCTAGGTAATATGTGAAACTTACACCCATTTCTAAGTACACAAGCAACATTATCTATATTAAATGTAATCCACATCTAACTACCGAATTTTATTATTCTTATTCTTATTATATATATATATATATATATTAACATGCTTAACTTTGTATATTTTTCCTTTCTCGAACATAGTACATACTTTTGTATACATCTAATGCCTATACTAAGCCTTTTCACCATTTTCACCATATGACAAATCATTAATATATATATATATATATATTAAAAATAAGAAAAACTATGATAACTTCGATTTCTTATTTATATATCAACTTCTTTTTTTTTCGTCGTATATCAACCCATTTCCCAATTGTCTCAATTAAACCTTTATTTTCTCATTGACTGCCCCATAGATAGGGAGAGATATATTTGAACCTCTCTCCCTATCTCTATATATTAAACAATTATTGGATCCCAAAATAAAATTACAACTAAAATAAAATACAAATAATAAAAATAAAATTACAAAATTTAACATTTATTATAACCTAAATAAAATTAGAACATTAATAATAACGTTGATTATTACAACTATAATAAAATAAAATTTTGAATTTTGAATTTTAAGCTTTCGTGAAACCTTAATACATATGAAATCCTGAACAAACATATGAACCGTTGTTCTTTAGTTAAGAATGTGTAATTTTTGACTCGCAAAGTCTTTTATACTTATCTTTCTATTATAATGAAAAGAAGAAGTTGCTCATTTAAGGGTGTTGTTTAGAACCTTGATAGTATTGATATAACGACAAACCTTCCACCTTTGGGAAGAGCAATATGTTAACTTTCCATGGTGTATACCGTGGAGTATATGTGCCATCACTCTATAGCATCTCTTTAGTTCATTCTATCAAAATAAAACTATGTCTATTAAAAAAAACATGCTAGCCGGTAATCAAACTCGACCCTGTAACTTGGTAGAATATCTCAATCTATTTGCAATAAAGAAAGAATGAACATTATATAAGGAACTAAAGTTCAACATAACAACACATAGGTGCAATCTGAGAATGAAGTAAGCTCTAAATGATAGTTCAGAAAAGTGCAGTGTGAGAATGAAATAAGCCTAAATGATAACACACAAGTGCAGTTTGAGAATGAAGTAAGCTATAAATGATAAAAACACAAGGAAATAGAAATAAACGCAAAAAAAAAAATACATAGCCGTTACAAGTTGTTGCCTTGCCTCTCCATCCATCGCCATGCAAAGAGGGGCATGCATGATGGCCACGTGGCCTGCTCCAACTACCACCATCAAGCCCCCCTATCACCGTCCACCGCTCACGTGCATATACCATCTCCCATGCCCTATCCCACGCCCACGTGCCCTTCCCCTCTCTATCGCCCAATCAACCCTCGGGAATCATGACGGGGTACCTTGGCTGCATGCAAGCCTCGTGGGATGCATGCAAACCTTACCTCCATCCTTTAAAGGAGGCTCAGTTTCACGTGCGTGAGGCCTGGCCTCTTTCTCTACCTCTTTCTCTGGTGCGAAGGTGTTCTGCACTACTTGTATCCATCTTTAAAGAGATCAACTCAGTGTTTAAAGGTTGGGATCTCCATATAGAGGGCACAGGAAAATTCTAAAGGGATCCTCCATCACAGTGGGCCAAGTTAAAATGAATGCATCCATACAAAAGATAGTGAATGCCTTTGGTAATCTAGGTTGGTAGACGCCGTGCTGGCAACACGGGTTTGTCCTTCTAAACCCTAAACATACCCATATTTAAGTATGAGTTAAATACTGTATTTACTAAGCTGCTCTCCATGGAAGCTTAATCTCCAGTTCATATTAACCTTGGATTTTTTTGTTTTGGCTTACACGTTGTTCCCCATTATTAAATTTTTTTTTTTAAAGAAAATATCTATTGTTCTCTTTTCGGACCATTTGTATAGTGTTTAAATAGGAAGCCTACAAATTTCCAATCTGTGAATAACGACCATTGCTGCCCCTCCGTTATGCTTCAGTCGGGGAGGCCTCCTTCTCTTCAAAGGCAAGCTAAAACAGATGGACTGTCATGCATCGGTCGCTCGTCCATTTTTAAAATTAGGTATATATATATATATTTACTTCTTTTTTTTATCAGAGGAGAGGCTTAGCCTTTCTCTGCGTGACGATTTTCCTTCCATGGCCTTATGGCCTCCTCGACCGTGGCATTATACCTGACTATGAGTGAAACTTTAATAATATAGAAATAATAGGTCCGTTGTCGGTAGGTTCAATAAATAATTTAGGGTAAGTGGCTAGCAGTAAGTAGGGAAGCGAAGTCTGGTTTACTAAGATATAGGTGAGAAGCATAAACATAACACAAAAGTGAGCGGTTCTTCCTTAGTTCCTTTCATATGGGGACACAATTTGCGGTCATCCCGTTCACTTTTTCTCTGCTTTCCTTCATTATGAGTGTTTTAGCCTTTATTTTAAATAAGTACATTACTTACTTTGTTACCATCGATAATAAGTTCGTAGGGTTGGGCACTTATTCCTAATGCTATATATGGTTTTACTCAATTTCCCGGCCATTAGTGGCAGTCGAAGTTTACCCATCAGCAGCTTAATTAGCATTATCTTTTTCAGCAAGTGTTGACCCATAACTAGATACAAAAATATAGATCCCCACACAGAGTCCCTTGCCCAGGCGGTTGAGGCATATAATGTTGTGCACTGGATAAGATATTATATGGTAGTCAATGTTCAATTTAATTTGTATGGTATTTACGCTAATGGCATGTTGAGTATTTGTTGGTTATATAAAAAATATTGATGTTTTATTTCCAAACAAATCTTTTGCCTATGCTATTAGCCGTATATTGTTTTGGCTACCGTAGGATTTAATGGTTAGTTGAATGCTTAGCCAGCTAGCCATGTATTCAGTTGTATATTTGCCTCTCTTATATATTTAGGGTAGGGAATGTTTTCTAGATGTAGTGGATTAATAATAATAATGAGTTATGCTTTATTCACTATGGGGGCATCAGTAAAAAAATGCTCACTCTTGGTTTTTATATAATTGGACTATTAAGGGAAGGTCTATCAAGAAGAAATGACAGGTTAGTCTCGAATAAATAAGTGCTGAGGAAAAGCTCTTTCTTATAAGTGTAGTAGGTAGGCAGTGGTGTAATATCCCGAATTTCGATTGACTATATTGATGTTATATACTGGGCTTAAAGCCCCAACATAGATGATTTATTTTGTTATATTGGGCTTAAGCCCCAATGCACATGATTCATTTCTTTTATAGATATACATATTTGGGCATGGACCCTGATTGATGGAGGCTATTGTTATATATTGGGAAGAAAGCCCCAATGTATTTGATTTATGTTTTATTATGAGATTTGGGTACAAACCCTAATATACTGAGATGATTTGTGTTAGATAATATGCAGAGTTATGATATACATGATTAAATTTTATGATGTGTGAGCGTGGACTCTCGAACACATGGATGACCTATGTACTAGGCATAAGCCCTCATGTACCTAGAGGATTTTATTATGTACTAGGCGTAAGCCCCGATGTACATAGAGTGTTGGGCATAATCCCTGGAGCACTCCAAGCTTGATAACGAATACTATCTATCCGAGGCCATTTGTACATTCTAGATGTGCTTCACAACCACATTCTAGTACTAGTGTTGAGCAGGATGCTCTGGAATTGCACTAGCGTAACGCCCATGTGAGAGTCTTGATCCAAACCTGTGAAGAGCACTCGAGGTTACCTGATCTTGAAAGTGTTGAGTCCAAAAGACTCTAAATAGCACTACTACTCATCACAATTATTTAAATTGGTTAAAAGAATCATTTTTATCTCTCATCAAGGACTGCGGGAACTACCATGTTAAACGAGGGAATCCAACATGCAAGAGGGACCTAGAGTCATCTACCCTAGCCAAATATCCAAACTTACCAAACGACCTTGTCCAAAGAATTTGACCATGTATTAAATAATTATCAAAGGATTGTTATGTGATTTAATTAAATAAATACGTCAAGTTGAGTATTGATAAAAGAAGTCTCACTTATGTATAAGTAATATGCATGAAATCTATCCATAAGATATAAATTATATTATATATGAATAATGCATAAAAAGTATGCAGAAAATATATATGCATAGATAATTATTTATAGTATATATATAAAGAAAATATTGTGATCCAAATTTATAGAAATACATAGTAAATAAAATATAAAGGTTCCTTTAAATTTTTTTTATAAAGGAACAAGTTAAAAAGTCCTAGATTAACTAGGAGTGAATAAATTAAATAAAATATTATTTGCATGTATTATAATTCAAAACTAAAACAAATCTGGAGTTAATAATTAAAAATAGCAGTATTAACTCAATAGCGATATTCCAAAGTTCACCTATATAAAGAAGGACAATTCCCAAGTGCAAGGCATCTTTTCTTCCAATCATAATTCGATGGTGAGAGAAGAGAATTCTTCCATAGAAACTGAAAGAGCCTTTTTATTTTCAAGAACTGAATTGCATCAACAATATTCCCTAGGTCCTCTATTGTCATATTGCATGCTGGAAACAGCTTGGGGGGATCCATTAGTGAACCAAGAACGGTTCAGGGTCAAGGTTGGGAGGAACGTAGTAGTCCCAAAGGCCTTTGGTTCAATTACCCTACAGGTCATCCAGATGAATACATACTTGTTTGCATTAATTAGTGTCTGAAAGTGTGCAGGTTGTACCAGTAGCAGGATCAAGCTGCAACTATCTAGGTATGAGTTATTTTCAAGTTCTTTCTAAATTTGTTTTAGGCTATTAAGTTTAGAGATTTAATTCTGTTAAGTATTTTCTCCTTCCTGGTAACCTGGTAGTAGTTATTTATTCAAGAGCAAGGGCCTATGGCATTAGCTCCCCAGGAATTCTTTTTAATTCAAAAGTTTATGCTAGTTGAAGACTTCAAAACCCTAGTTAACTAAATAAAACATTCGTAAGCATTGTTCCTACACAGTAAATACAACAGAATCATCTCTTCTAGAGATCAATTAGCTAGACTTGGATTCCTGCTTAAAAACCCTAAATCTTTACCTAAAAAAATCAAATTCATAATTTAATTTAAAATCAAATTTTCATCATTATCAAGCAATGGCGCAGAATGTATTTCACAAACCTATACGAATTCATTCCTTGCTTAAAATTAAAACATTTAAATATCGATTGTTTGCATTATACATCTGATTTAAATAAATCAAACACAACCATACGATTATCCAAAGACTCCTTACATAGGCTCGATATCTCATCTAAACTTTTCCAGGTTATATAAATTAAAAACTAAAGTGTCAGGATCGAATCCCCTACCCTTCATCTTCAACAAAACTTCATAACAGAGATCATACTAGTGTGGATCTTTGTCTCCCCATAAACTTATTCAAAGCCATAAACGCAGAACCAATAAAAGGAGCAACAAGATTTCATTATCAATGCTAAGGCTGGGTTATACAACCACCTAAGAAATATTAAAACAGGAAATCATCACCTACGTTTTCCCTTATCCTCTAATCAAACGACTCCACATAGTTAGGTTTTCATCCTCCAAGGTTTAGCTAAAAACACAACCCGTCATTATTGAATCACGATAATATCAAATTAAACATTAAAATATACATTGCAAAAGTAAATTAATTTCATATACAGAGGCATGAGTAAAAATGACGCATAATCCAGCTAAGTCTTTGCCTTTAAGTATTTTAAACAAACATTTCAACTTCTGAGACTTCAGGAAATTTTGTTTCCAGAATTGAGCTTAAATTGAAAATGAGAGAGTACAAGGAATTAAAATCAATATGATATTATAAATAAAGAATTAAAAACATTAGTTAAGTCTTAGATAGACGAAGGATTCCCATACAAAGTTTTCATGAAAAGAAAAACATCATGTTCTTTTATAAACTCAACAAACAACCGAGAACATATGGGCGTTTCTCATCTAAGAATATCAAACCCTGAACCTGATTAGGATCACCTAAACCTCTTGAAGAAGTAAACATTTAACATACTTAGGTCTCATATAACCAGTGCCTTCGAGATTTAACATTAAAATAAACACGCAGAGGGTAACAGAAGTAATGAAATGTACCCACAAAATTTACAGAGGTCTTACAAAGGAGTCTTCTTATTATTTAAAAAGTTTCCCTAATCTTCATAACCGCGTTCCAAGTTACATAGGGGCTAAAAGTACAAGCTCCCTCCATAAAAGAGAAACGCCCTATAGGCTACAACTTAGTCAAAGTACTCAGTTTTATATATATTACAGAGTACGCTACTGGGCATAACAAAATCAACAAATTACATTCAAACTCCAGATGTCAAACCCCTTCCCAACTCGTAAATCTCATACAAAAAAAATCCTTAATCAACTTGAGATCGAAGGGAGGAAATATCCATCATGGGCCAGACTTACCCATAATTGTCAAGCTACGAATTCCCCATGCCGAGCTCGAAACTCACCACAGTAGCCCTGAAAAGTTAAGATCAAAATGATTGAAGTTAGAAACCAACAATCAAAACTATTGCATGAATTTTATTTAAACAAGATTAGGGTACTACACGCACCTTCCAAGGGCTCCACGCTAGCTGGTACACAGTAGGTTGAGCTCTTCTATGGTCTCCTCCAACACCAGCAGAGCCCTCCAAGACCAAGTGATGCAATAATGCATTGGGCCAAAACAAACCTTAGGGTTTGATCCCTTAGTGACATACAATTGTCCCATTCGAATAGATAAGACATTAAATGCATTCCCATCCCACTACCATTCAAATTTTAACCCACTTCATATAGTGGTAAACCCATTCACATTTGCAGGCTTTACATTTTAATATGGATCAAAACCACATCCTTAAACCCTTACAAAGATTTTAGAAATTTGAAAGTATATTTAGATGACCTGTTGAAATCACCTACAAAACATAATGTAGTAAGACTTTAGCATGAGATGCTAAGTAAGCGTGGCCAAACCGCCAACAAATCCAACCCCTCAAACCATATAAAGATCATTAAAAATACAGTAACTCACATAGATATTTTAGTTTAAAGTTGGCACATGATTACAACATCCAAAAAGAAGAACATATAATCCAGATACAAGTATAACAGAGCTTAGGATTTTTTAACCAAGTGCCGAGGCTGTAAATCAACCTGAGCCAATTACCATAAAACCAATGTGGTTCTTAAAGACTGAATTCCAATGACACCGCTTCTGCAAAACTACTAAAAGTGAAACCAACCATCGTGGATACATTATATAGTAGGCCATGAACAGAAATATAAACCATGCATTTATTCCATTATATTATTAATCCTTCTAATTATTCTCCTAGTGCTGAAGTTAATTTACTGAACACCTACTTGTTTAGGCAGTGAAAAGGTATACGGAAAAAATTTAAATTTTTACTGTTTTAGGGACATTACAAGTGGGATGTTTCCAAACCACTTTGCGATGCGATATGACACACATCGAAATGGATGGGGCATTTGATCACCGGATACCAACCCAACCTTATACGTTTACCCCGGATTAAGAACCAGAGCCAGTAGTTTCTGTTGTCGATTAAGAAACTTAACCCATTGACCCAGGACATGTAGTGATAGATTAAGCTATTGATTCATAAGTTGATCCGATCAGTAAACTAGTAGCGCCTATTGAACCAGAAGCTTGTTGCATTAATTAATTAATTAATTAATTGTACGTATGAGAATTGTTCACCATTTTAATTTCCATTCCAAGGTATTGCTAACAATACAGACGCAATGATGGCCAAAATCATTTTAGGAGATGAGAATTCCACTCAAAATAACCCTATATAAATATTTCCATCATGAAATTTTGGTTGTAAGATCTATTGCTTTGAGCAATAGTGGAGTTTCTTTATTTTATGTTTCTTCCCTGTATGAGATCTAATTATTATCATAATAATTAGTAGTAGTAGGTGTCCCTTTCATTATAATTATAGGAAATTATAATTAGTAAATTACTAAACCTAGTCATCAATAATTTTGTAGAGGAGGTGAGCACTGAAGTGTTAAATTTTCTTCCATCAACCTCTTATTAACCTAAAATATTCGATGGAAATTGTTACTGAGTGTTCATATATTATGCACGAGAGGCGCTCTGGTTTTTTCATCGTTGTGCTGCAAATAAAAGCAATTTCATGGAAATAAATAAGCCACGTTACAACTAAATATCAGAAGAAGAAATGTTGCAATGGTTCCAAGTCTGATAAATGCTAATCCAATAATTTATGAGAGGAAAGGAAGACCTCCCACGAACGATATACAGTTGTTGTGGCTATTGATGAACAATAAGTTTTTGATCATATAAGAGACATCAAAGATCCAGAGCATCCTTATTCACTAGAGCAATTGAAAGAAATTTTTGAAGATGCAATTGCGGTTGATAATGAACACAATCATATCAGGGTTACATTTACTCCTTTAGTTGAACACTATAGCGTGGCAAAGCTTATTGGGCTTTGTGTGTGAGTGAAACTCATGCATTCCCTACCTTCTAGATTCTAGAAAATTGATTGTCTAGGGAATTTTTTTTTAAGCTTTTAGAAATGCCAGGGAGCCTCTGCTCTAGTCTCTTTAGGAATTTGGTTGCTTCAATCAGGGCATTTTATGTCCTTCGACTGTTTATTTTTGCATATTATGTGTCCTTGTAGTATCAAGCATAACTTATGTAATTTTATTTATTTATTTAGAAATCTCTTGATATATGTATTATATAAAAATTGGAAAGAAGTATTTAGTGTAACTCTCTGTTGTTGTTTTTTTTTGTTGCAAAATTAGATACCCTATAATTTATATTTTAGGTGTGAATAGGCCCTAAGGTCTGAGTTTTCGAGCCTAACGCTCTGATACCAAATGTAGTGGTCTTCCTTCACGAAGACCACTAAACTAAACACTTGGTGAAAATCGATGTACTTTTAGGCAAAATCGATGTACACAGCTCATTTAGAGCTTGGTTTAAATACAATTCCAGTTTTGTTTTTACATCAGATATATATTTTGTTATCGCCTATTTTCTGTTCACATTCTTATCATAGTAATCTAGCATTTTATGCATATGATATATATATTATTCTTTAAAAGAATTATAAATTTTGCATAATTCAAATGTTCATTTCACATTTATCCATGCATTATTTAGCATAGAAATAATAGAATAAAGTACCAATAGAATACTTGTCATAGTAGGTAGTAGGTTGTAGCAGATCCCTTAATTCTCACATCCCCTTTGGTCCAAGACTTAGCAACCAAATAGATGAACCTCTGTGTCGACCTGCTCTTATCATGTTGGACCTAGGAAACCAACGGGTTTCCTAGTGCTCGAGCGTTGATGTATTTGTAACTTCAAAAGATATTGACTTGTATATTGCATAGTAGAAAGATTCGAGTACGGATTCGAATACGATTCAGATACAATACAGAAAAAATATGTTATAAAAAAACAAGTACGGCTAGAGTACAGGAGTAGACATCTTATAAATACAAAAAACATGCAATTTTAATTTAAAAATAAAATAAAATAACACATAATCATTCCAAATTTTAACATCTTATTGAAAACTTAAAAAATAAAACTTAAAACTACACAAATCTAATTTGATATAAAATGACTTAAAATAACAATTGTATAACATTAAACTTAAATAAAAACACTACATGTAATAAAATAAAACTTAAATAAAAAAACTAATGTAATAGTAATAAGTGAGATGATATAAAAGCCTAACAGTATAACATATACTAACACTAAATTATAATAACATTAATTGTATAGAATCTAGATTATTCACATTCAAAACTTCAAAATTCTAGTGTGACTCACAATGCAATATGTATTATGCATATACATGTAGTTGGAGTTTAAAAATTTAAACTTTGAAGTTGAACTCTCGCAAATAGAGGCTGCACGTCACTATTGAAACTTGAACTGAGCCCTTAAATTCAAAATAGGATTTTGATTTTCTCTTTGATTTCTAGCAGTGCTAAAATAAGTTTGATTTTCTTCGATTCACGATTATTTTTTGAAATAAATTTGATTTTCTTTTATTCATGATTATTCCAATTCAGTTGGTTTAAAATTAGGTAAATAAATAGTTGACTGTATCGAACCCATATTGTCTCGAATGTTCGCCGTATTTTTAACCTAGTTTGAATTTCCATACAACAACTTCCAATACGATCATATTTTGCTACTATGGTATATTGTATTTGTACTTTATTGTATCCCCAACAAAGATATATTATTCCTCCGATTGGAAGTGTCATCAGTTGTACCTACAAGTGTCGCAAGTAATATTGTAAGTGTCGTAACTTATACTTGATGGGTTATTAGACCACCTTGATGGGGCCGGCCTTGTATGAGTCATGTGGGTTAAAGGGTTATTAGACCACCCTAGTGGGGGTCGGCCCAGCCAAGATTATGTTAAGAGGTTATGTTGGGGCTGACCTAGTTAGAGTTAAAAGACAAGTGAAGTAGTGTATAAATAGAGAGTGTGTCTCTCTCATTTTACACATTCACTCACTTCACATTAGTGAGAGAGAGGAGTAGTGTGCACAAGTGGAGGAGGAGTATGTTGCAGTCGTTTATCTCTTGGGTTTGATCATTGCGATCTTTGTATTTGTAATGTCCCTTAAAAATAACAAAAATTTAAAAATTTTCCGGTACTAGCTTAAACTACTAAAGAGATATGATGAATACTAACTTCATAATTGTCACGTACTTATTGTATCGATATTTAATTCTCACTCTTTGGAATGTCTTAGCTTCAAGTATCATGGTTTGCTGATTATATGGTTCTACAGTTTTGCGAAAGTATTTCTAAAATGGTTTAGACGTATAAACCGTCGCATGTGTACCAATTTGTGAATGCTATCAAATGAATCTCCTTCTTACGGCTGTAAAGGTTTGAATGCATATGTATTAAAGTTTAACTAGTAATTCAGGTGACATGGATCCTTTATTGGGGGTGATTGATGGTCATGGTGAGATACTTGGTCTTTTGAAATGGCAAGGTACCCCGATGGGGCTGTTGAGAGGTAGGGGTAATATTTGGAGAATTCGGACTTACTTCGCATTATGGCTAATGCATCTACTTGTTTCGGTTTTGCAGTTGTTCTTATGAGGCATCTATCAAGAATTCCTATTCCATCCTTCTAGCCACTCTTTTAAGTTGCAAGTGAGATAGCTTTGAAGTTGATACTTTTATTCTAGTCTCAACAGGGTTTGCGATACTTGTGTAACATCACTACTTGTTTGACTTTGTAATTATTTAATAGCACAATGAAGAATTTGAAGTCATTGTAATGTTTAATCGTGAAATATAATTTGTGAAATCGAATGGTCCTAATACTATAGAGTATGGGGTCACTCTCGAATTGATGGTGGTTGGTAGACTCATTGAATGTAACTCCGTGAATTCACATGGCCACGCTGCCAGCTGTGATGGAGTCATACCCTAGGGTTCTACACCAACTAAGAACATTTTCGTGGTTCGCTTCTCTTGTCTGCTATGGGTGCAATGAGGCTTTCTCTGCTAACTTGAGCTGTGGCTCATGGTCAGCACTCCATTGGGAAAAATAGCGATGGTGACTGCAAATGGTTGAAGGTAATTCCTCTCTGTTTTAAGTTCTTCATTCTATCTCTTGTATGTTAGATATTTTGGGATATAGAGTTTAGAGTCTTGACTTGTATGTTGTGATTGGAATACAATTGTTGACTGGTGTTTTCTCTTCTGCGTGATCAGTTCACAACAGTGGCAATAATGGACAATGGTAAGTACATAATTTTGCCAATTCTTAGCTCCTCCTTTCGCCTTTGTGGGGATTACTGTTGATGTATGTTTTTACTGGGAACTGGTGAACTTATTTGAGTTCAATGTGACAAGTTTCGAATCCCTGGAAGTCACCTTTTTGGCTGGACTGTGGTGTGAATGTATCTATTTGTCTCTTTGCATACCCTAAAGGATATTGGTGTGGGGTTTGGCCATACGACTCTATGTTTAAACTTGGTTGAACTCTCATTACTTGGAAATAATGCCCAAGGATGAACTGGGGTTTATATTTATAGTTTTATGTGTTCAAAATGTATTTGTATGGGTTATGAGATGCCCTACTGTGTAATTTTTATGAGGATTTGATACCCTATCTCAATCTCTGCATTTTTAATATGGATATGGGTTCTTGTACAGTCATACACTATCTGCGTTTTCTATGAACTTGTATTTAACCCTATGAAGGGAATGTGTATATATTTCTATCTTTAAGTACTGTTGCTCCACTTTGCGATCTGCTTGATTTGATGGTTTCGTGTTTTTAAATGTAAAAAAAGTAGAGTGTTGTTTGTTGGAAAAGAATGATGGAATGGAGGGAATATGTAACCCTATAATTGTTTTTTCTATAACTCTGAAGAGTCCTGGGTTCTTACTTCTGCGTTTTCTATTTATTTGATAGAAAGACAAAAGGATCTTTAATGAGAGTAGTGGGAATCGATCACTGTATCGATTGTTTGTTGATTTCTCTATAGTATCACATATAGTTTGTTGTAGAGGGAGATGGGGATGGGAATCGATCCCTATACCAATTGTTTCTGTATATAAAATATCGTAGAGTTTGTGGTGTCCGATCTCCTGACCCATGAAATGTTATGTTTAATGAAATTGAATGTTGTGGATTGTTTGATTTCTGAAATGAAATGTATTGGGATTTTAAATCAAAAGTTTAGGTTGTAGGAATGAAATATCAGAGACTTAGTTTGTAAAACATGAGACCCGGAAAAATACTTGATGCGTTTAAATCTTGGTAATGCGTTGATTGTGTGCTATCATGTTAGTGGTAGAATAATTCGTTGGAAATGAAAGTTTTGGTCCATACTATAACTTGTTTCTTCTGCCTAGAACTGCAATTCGATGTTTGATAGTTTCAAAGGGTAGTGTTGCTGAAAGTGTCGATGTCTGTTTGTTTTATTTCTATTTGATAATGGTTTCAAAAATAGAAATACTGATAAAGTATATGAACTAGTATGCTTAAATGGGACCCTGTACTGTGAATAAGAAATACGATTTTGACAGCAAATAGCTACATATAAGCAATAAATTATAAATACCCTATCCTAGAAGATAATATATATTGTCTAGTAAAGGCTAGCTTGGCTAGCCCTGCTAGAATCTCCACTGAGTTCTAGGCAGAACCTCGACTTCTGATAATGAAGACAATTTGGAAATGGAAACAATGCTATAATATCTAATTAAAAGAAATATTAACTGCTCCATACCTGGCTGCTTGAGCACTTGGTCCCTTCCTATAGAAGCCTAACCGCTTGGAACTTTAAATCTTCCATATAGAAACCTGCACACTAAACACTAGTTAAAGTAGAGCCTATTGTATCTTTGATGACCTATTAGAATGTTTGCCTTGAGCTGGATGACTTTGGAGCTACCGTGTTCCTCCCACCTTGACCCCTGAACCATTTCCGGTTCTATCTAGATCCCCCTGAGCTTGGTTCCAACATGCAATGAGAGGTAGAGGCCCTAGATCCACTTCTGGTTCAGTTCTGAGAATTTTTAGGTAAGGCTGCTTCAGCTTCTTGGAGCAAAATAGTTTTCTTGGACTACCATAAGAGATTGATAGTAACCAAGAATGATAGGTGATCCGCAAAACTTGGGATCTGCCCTTTTTAAATAGGGAAATCTTGTATTAGGACCGTTGAAGTAATTAGCTTCTTTAAATTCAATATTTAATAATTTAAAAGATATTATTTAATTAAATAACTTTGTCCTCTTGAACTAGGACTTTTCCAACTGTTTGACTATAAGTCATTTTTTATTTATGCTCTTAATAATAACAATAATTACACTAATAATTATTCTTATATTAAATATATTTCACTTAACTTATTAATACATCATTTAAAATATTAAATAATGCATAAATCAAATATACTAATTATATCCCATAATTAAATAATAACACCTATTATTATTTAAAGCTCTTAACAATAAATAATAATAATAATAACTTGGAGGCCTTTAATCAGGTTTGTCATAAAAGACTACTCATAATTATCTTTTATTTAGTTATGTGTCATCACATGACACTCTTTTCTCTTTAACGTTTAGGGACATAGTCCACTTCTTTTGGACGGTCGTGGTCATCTTGGTTAGGTACCTCTAGTCTCTCTCTTTGCATGTTGCATTCCCTCGTTTAACATGGTAGCTCCCGTAGTAGGTGATGATGGACAAAAAGATTAATCATTTAGTCAATTAAATAAATGTGATAAAAGTGCTCTTTAGATTCTTTCCAACTCAACACTTTGAAACTCCGTAACCCCGAGTGCCCTTCAGATCCATTTAACTCAACACTCTCACATGGGCGTTACTCTAGTGCAATTCCAGAGTCCCCGCTCAACACAAGTGCTAGAATGTGGTTGTGAGGCACATATAGAATATTTAAGTTTCCTCGGATCCGGTATTCATTTATCAAGCTTGGAGTGCTCCAGGGCTTATGCCCAACACTCAATGTACCTTAGGGCTTACTCCCAGTACATTATATTTCCTCTAGGTACATCGGGGCTTTTGCCTAGTACGTAGGTAACCTGTGTGTTTTTGAGTCCATGCTCAACACAGCATATAAGTCAATTATATCATTCACATCACTACACAGTATGTAAGAAAAGGTCATCTCAGTATATTAGGGATTTGTGCCCACATCAAAACATAATCAGAACATTGGGGCTTCCTTTCCCAGTATATAATCAAATAATGAAATTCAGTGAGCGTCCATGCCCAATATGTTAGTCTACTAAAAGAATAAATCATATGTGCTGGGGCCGTGGTCCAATATAACATCATAAAATAGTCAGTCCAAAATTAGGGATATTACAGTATCGGTGCTTATTCTATCTCTGAGGAAGTTGTGGGGTTTTTCACCTTCTTAGTTTTCCCTGGTGAAATGTTTTGTGTGTCTTGTCTCTTGTCTCTTATGCTTGATATGTTGTACATGTTATTCTTTCAGTTAATATCTTGGATCATATTGAATTAAATGTTGAAAAAATAACATGGTATCAGAGCTAGCCTGAAGGAAGGCATGGTATGGCATTTGTTGCACTTGCGACAAATTGGAAGTTAGGGCTTGGTATAGTAAAAACCAGTCATCGTGGAACTTTGGCTATAACTCAGTTTTGAAGAAGGTTCAGGATCTGAAACGTCTACAGGTCGAAGATGAAATGCCCATGTACCTTGTGTCAGAAGGATAGCCTCATATTCATTGTAATTTGTGAGATATGATCCGTACAAGCTAGGGTTTCTGCGTCTTCCAGAATGCAGTCCTAAATAGGTGACCTGGGAAAAAAGGTCATATCTTGGGATAGGAAGCTCCAAATGAAATTCTATAAAAAGTGATAGTAAGAGCACAGAATTCAGTTTCACAGGTCCACTTTTCAGAGGCCAAAGTTGGAACAGTGACATGTGGCACTCCGTACAAGTTCACTATACTATTTCATCCCATAAATAGGTCACATTGTGACACTTGGAATATCTCTCTCTCAGATCTATGGCGTTGGAAAGATGACAGGTCAATCTAGCATAACCCGATGTTTCAGACACTAAGGATCTGATTTTTCAGAGATACATCATAAACAATATGGCATATATTTCTGTCCAAATAGAATTGGATTCTGAGCACCTTCATTTTTTGATCGTCATTACTGTGGGAAATTAGGGTTTTGGAGAAAGTTGGAATTTTTGAAATATGAGACCATGGAGGGATGCTCCTCATCAAAATCAAAATTTAGAGAGAAAGATCAAATTTTTTGGTTGGGAAAAATCCCAGGCATCATCAAACCCTAGTTCGGGATTTTGATCGGTAAGGTGGAAAATTAGGGTTTCTGCAAAAGTTGAAATTTTTGGAATTTGTGACCAGAACTGGATGCTCCTCAGAAAAATCAAAGTTTAGAGAACAAGATCGAACCTTTTGGTTGGGAAGAACATCGGGCATTATCAAACCCTAGTTTGGGATTTTGACTAGAAGATCCAAAAAATTAAAAGGCAATTTTGAGGGGTCAAATTTTGGAGATTTCAAAATTGAAGTATACCAGCTTTATCATCTCAACGAGGTGCATCTTTTCTTCCAATCAGAAGTTTGAAATTCAAATTTTGAATTTTTAGGGTTTCTCTGACAAACCCTAATCTAGCTCAAGATCCAGTTTCAGCAAATCAAAGTGGATTGAGTTAATCCTAGAAGAGGATGAATTGGACACCTACATAAGTGAAGATATTCCAGTTCCAGAGGGAGATGAGGCTAAGGCCTTACATAAGAAGTCTACAAGCAAATCTCGACAGGTATGACTTGAGGAGATACAGGTATGTTTTGAAATATGTTCATGATTAAGTTTATGATATGTTTGTCTTCATATTATCAAGGTTAGTACAATCTTGATTAATTTTAGACTTGTCTTATCACCCTAGTAAAAGTATGAATGCATGTGAATGATATAAGACATTCATTGATTAGGGTTACGACACTTATGATTGTACTAATGCACTTTGGTGTTGTATGAGGTTGATATTGTCCACCAACATGAAAGGTACATCAAGAAAGGAAAATCAAGTTCTAGATCAAGAACATATGACCATGGTGACATGAATACAAAGACTCATCCATAGTCATGGATCACATAGAAAATCTACTTATGAGGTATGTATAACTTGGTTATACAATTATTAACTTATGAGATATGCAGGTTGCTAGCACAAGGTCTCTAAAGAAGACATTGTTTGGGTATGCTAGACAAACATGAGAATCCATGTATGTTTTACTATATCAAGTTAGAATCCTACCTTGTGTTAGGATCTTATGCTTTTGTATGAATGATAATGATTATTCTTGAAGTTAGAAGTTTAAGTAATCAAGGGTTTATGCATATTATGTTTCTTACTTTGATTGATGATATGACTAACTAGAAGAGTCCTATGGTCAAATAAGAATATGCATGAGTAAAAGAAGTCTTCCCTGAAACCTTGAATACTAACGTTTATTACCTATGTATGAAATGATCATGACCATACATATTTAAGATTATTTAGAATCATAATGTTTTGATAGTATTAAGATTATACTAATGCATGTATGACTATGTATGAGATCTTGAGGATGACACTAGTGCAGACTTAAGCTTGCATAGTGGTCCAAGATGTATATAAGTTCAAAGATAGATAATCCAGGAAGCAAAGATCAAGAGGGAGCTCACTCTAGTAGTTCCTGCAAGGAAGCAAAGATTGAGAGGGAGTCCACCCAACAACCAAACAAAGATAAGTATTTGAATTTTCATTTCATGTATATATGATTACTTAAATGGTGTTGTTCAGTCATGTACATACTTATGTTCCTAGATTTAGGATGTATATTATGCATATTAGAAAACTTGCATTAATGAACAAGATACTACTAATATGCAAGTAATGGGTAAGTGGCCTATGGTACTATACAAAATTCCATTGCTACTTATCTAGAATGAAACCTCTTTGATAACATGTTGGGAGTTATGCACACTCTTAACAAATGTTCTGGTAGATATGGAAGGCATCTAGAAAGTTGTCGTGTGAATACGGGATTTGGATAAATGTTGTATTGAAGCATTGGCTAAGATAATTGCATGACTATATGGCATATGTCTTTATGCATAAGAATTTGTTTTGAAAAACTATGAGAAGTTTCTAATCATGCAATTGAATTTGACTTGTAGGAAAGATCGTCTACCATCACCTATAAAAGGACTACAACATTTGTTCCAGCAACGAAGTTCAAAGAAAACTATCTATTGAAGATATTGAAGAATCTGAAGATCCTAGGATCTAGGATGCACTAATGGAAGAATGCCATGATTGAGGAATAGTAGTCGATCATAAAGAATGATGTCTGGTATGTGGTCCTGAGACCAGAAGGGAAGTCTGTTCTGACTTCCAAGTGGATCTATAAGATCAAGCATGCTGTAGATGGAAGCATAGAGAGATACAAAACAAGGATTGTAGCTCGTGGCTTCCCCAAGAAAGAGGGAATAGATTATGAAGAGACTTTTTCTCCTGTATCCAGATACACTTCCATCAGAACAATACTTTCTCTAGCTGCAGTGATGAAGTGGAAGATACACCAGATGGATGTGAATATAGCTTTCTTGAATGGTGTAGTCGAAGAGGAAGTGTATGTGGAGTAGCCACTCGGTTTTGAGACACATGACAGCAAGTCATATGTGTGCAGGCTGAAGAAAGCCTTGTATGGATTGAAGCAAGCTCCTACGACTTGGTATGGTAGGATAGATAGTTTCCTATCTAGTTTGGGCTTTACTAAGAGTAAAGCAGATTCCAACCTTTACTACAAGGTTGAGGAAGACAATCCAGTGATACTACTGGTGTATTTGGATGACCTGTTTGTTATAGGTGAGGATGGGTTGATTGTCGACACCAAGAGGAAGCTTGTTGCCGAGTTCGAGATGAAGGAATTGGGAATGATGCATTACTTTCTAGGCATGGAGGTGTGGCAGAGCCCACATCCAATAATCCTGATAGCAACTTCCCTTTGCTCAATAATGCAGTATTTCCTGTGGTGTTTCCCACCTCCTCCTCCACTTCCAAAAAACAATCGTAGCTCTATACAGTAGGCCATGAACAAAAATATAAACCATGCATTTATTCCATTATAATATTAAGCCTTCTAATTATTCTCCCAATGCTGAAGTTAATTTACTGAACACCTACCTGATTAGGTAGTGAAAAGGTATATGGAAAAATTTCAAATTTTTACAATTTTAAGGACATTACAAGTGGGATGTTTCCAAACCACTTTGCATTGCGATACGACACACATCGGAATGGATGGGGCATCTGATCACCAGATACCAACCCAACTTTATACGTTTACCCCGGATTAAGACCCATAGCCAACAGTTTCTCCTATCGATTAAGAAGTTTAACCCATAGACCCAGGAGATGTAGCATTAGATTAAGATGTTGATTCATAATTTGATCCTGTCAATAAACCAGCAGCACCTATTGAACTAACAGCTAGTTGCATTAATTAATTAATTGTACGTATGAGAATTGTTCACTATTTTAATTTCCATTCCAAGGTATTGCTAACAGTACAGACGCAATGATGGCCAAAATCGTTTCAGGAGACGATAATTCCACCCAAAATAACCCTAAATAAGTATTTCCATCGTGAAATTTTAGTTGTAAGATCGATTGCTTTGAGCAATAGTGGAGTTTCTTTCTTTTTTGTTTCTTCCCTATATCAGGACTAATTATTATCATAATAATTAGTAGTGGTAGGTGTCCCTTTCATTATAATTATAGGAAATTATAATTAGTAAATTATTAAACCTAGTCAACAATAATTTTGTAGAGGGGGTCAGCGGTGAAGTGTTCAATTTTCTTCCATCAGCCTCTTATTAACCTAAAATATTTGATGGAATTTGTTACTGAGTGTTCATATTCTGTAAGAGAGGTGCTCTGTTTTTTTAATTGTTGTGCTACAAATAAAAACAATTTCTTGCAAGTAAATAAGCCACATTACAACTAAATATCAGAAGAAGAAACCTTGCAATGCTTGCAAGTCTAATAATTGCTAATCGAATAGTTTATGAGAGGAAAGGAAGACCTCCAAAGAATGATATATGGTTGTTGAGGCTATTGACGTGCAATAAGTTTTTGATCATCTAAGAGACATCAAAGATCCTGAGCATCCTTCTAGAGCAATTAAATTTTTTTCTGAAGATGCAATTGAGGTTTATGATGAATACAGTCATATCAGGCTTACATTTACTCGTACAGTTGAACACTTTAGCATGGCAACACTTATTGGGGATTTGTGTCCAAGTGAAACTCATGCGTTGCCTGCTTTCTCGATTCTAGAAAATTGATTGTCTCGGGATTTTTTTTGGAAGCTTTTCGAAATGCTAGGGAGCCTCTGCTCTGGCCGCTTTAGGAAATTTGTTGCTTCAATAAGGGCATTTAATGTCCTTCCACTGTTTCTTTTTGCATATTATGTGTCCTTGTAATCTCGAGAATAACTTATGTAATTTTTATTTTTTTTATTTAGAACTATCTTGATATATGTATTATATAAAAATTGGAAAGAAGTATTTAGTGTAACTCTTTGTTGTTGTTTTCTTTTTTGCAAAATTAGATACCCTATAATTGATATTTTAGGTGTGAATAGGCCCTAAGGTATGAGTTTTCGAGCCTAATGCTCTGATACCAAATGTAGTGGTATTCCTTCATGAAGACCACTAAACTAACAGTTGGTAAAAATCGATGTACTTTTAGTCAAAATCGATGTACACAGCTCATGTAGAGATTGGTTTAAATACAATTCCAGTTTTGTTTTTACATCAGATTTATATTTTGTTATTGCCTATTTTTTGTTCACATTTTTATCATAGTAATCTAGCATTATATGCATCTGATATATATAGATATATATTATTTAAAAGAATTAGAAATTTTGCATAATTCAAATGTTCATTTCACATTTATCCATGCATATACTAGCATATAAATAATACACTAAACTACTAATGGAATACTCTTCACAGTAGGTAGTAGGTTGTAGCAAATCCCTTAGTTCTAGCATCCCCTTTGGTCCAAGACTTAGCAACCAAATAGATGAACCTCCATGCCGACAAGCTCTTATCATGTTGGACTGAGGAAACCAACGGGTTTCCTACCCCACGAGCCCAAAGCCGATAATCCCGATAGCAACTTCCCTTTGTTCAACAATGCAGTATTTCTTGTGGAGTTTCCCACCTCCTCCGTCACTTCCAAGAAAAAAAATCATAGCTCTCCCTGCTCACTCCCAAAAGAACCCATCCCCTTCTCCATTCCTGTTCTTCCCTATATATATTTTCCTCCTCTATCTACCTTCAGGATCACTCTATCACCCTCCATCTAATCCCTCGAATCACCCAAAAACATAAATTCCATCCCCCATTTCAAAATGAATAGAAATAAAATATAATATCTTAAATTTTGTTCTTCTTGAGTAGTTCAATAGTTAAGGCTACTTGGGTTGGATTCAATGCTTTGAATTTACATCATGTAATGATTCTTGAAAGGTGCAATTTAGGACCTTCATGAGACAGTGGATCAATTATTATCCTTATCCTCCATTTAATATTTCAAATAAGATAATAATTAAATTGTGATCATGTTGACCCTTTCAAATTCGAAGAGGTTGTTGATTAAATTACAAATCTAAATTCAGATCATTTGTATGACATGGCAGTTCTTTATTAATATTTATATTTTAAGGAACCTATCTTAACTTACTTAGTACCATTAATAAATTGATAATACCTTTACATAATCCATAAATCATCATTATAATATTTAACTTAGTATTTTGAATAATTCAACATATTCACTTATGATTTTTGTGTAATGAACATATTATTATTAGTAATTTTAGTTTAATAATAAACATAAAATACTAATTAATAATTATCATAATTAATGTAATAATAATTGATGGTAAATAAAAATATCAACATTTATTTGTTTAATTGATAAGTACCCTAGCACTAATCTAGTACACTTTTATCAATAAACAAGGTATGTTTAATGGTTTACTTAATCACAATTAACTGTTAAATAGTACAACTTTCCAAATTTAATGTTTATCAATGACACTTCATATTGATGACACTTACCTTAATTGCTTATTAGAATGTTTACATACAATTAATACATAGATTAATTGAATTGTTTTACGCATATCCAATAACTTAATATTCATTATCCGAATTCAATCAATGCATAATTAACATATTTATGTACGCCAACTTATACAATTATTCAACATGTTAAGTATTTGTATTTCGATACTAGCGTACCGGTGCAAAGTGTGGATGTGTTGCTTACGCATGCATAGGTTAGACATGTACTATAAACATACATCATCTTGTCCACCCATAACTGCTAACTAATACTAATAACCCTTCATGCAAACAACACAGGTATACATACAACATTACATTACTAAAACATCATTGGTTATTTTATGATTTAACCTTATAAGATTTCATATTTTTTTTTTGTTATGTTTACGTTAGTTTAATCAATCGAGTATAGGGAAGGGTACCTACTACCACTAAATTGACATCATGGAATACCCAACCCTCAATAGTACTAACTAACATATCCTCCTATCCTAACCTACATCTGCATCCTCCCTATCCTTCCTATGCTAGTACAAAAGTGGGTGCCATCTATATTGACCTGACCACATAGAACCTGAGAGCGGTAGCATCGGCTAACTAGCAGACCTAGACTCTCTTAGAAGGCATCCTACCATCGTCATCATAACAAATTTGGGAGTGTGTCTCAGCATGCCCCTCCCATGAACCCGTGTATTATAGAAACATAGGGGTAAATACATCCATCTCTCTCAACATACTCGGTCTACACCCTTATCAAATCATACTTTGCTTCTATCAAGATTATCAGACCATGTCATCGTATCATCAATTTTGGTTGCTAAGGTTTACTACATGGACCAGTTCTTATCCCATTTATTATATCAAGTATCCGACTATCCCATAGCCCTTGTGTCCCGTAGGTTAGTATTTTGGAAAATACATATTTTATAACAAGCATTTCCATTCGATCACCAATTGGTCCATATCATCAAGATCATTTTATTTCACGTCACAATTTTAGCTCATCACAGGTATGCATGATATATAACAATTCAATCAATTTCATCATAGCATGGCATTGACATACAACATCATATATTTCAGATTCCATCAATGAAAACGTTAAAACATATATTGTCATCATAAAAGCAATGAATCTCATGATCATCATAACCTATTAACTGCATGAAAATAGTAGCATCATAATATTGTATCATCATATTCATAGTGAAAACATAACATAGTAACAACATAAACATGGTAGCAACATATAATTGGGTCTATCGTGTCATAAGTATAGTTTACTTAGTCTAGCTGTGTCCAACAAATAATAAGAAAACAAAGTGCAGTAAGTCTCACGGATAAACCTGTCTAGTCGAAATATGGGGCATTCCAATTCGCATGATATAAACTTGTACTATATAAAGATTTGATTTTGTTTAGGTGTTGATTCTACACCATTTGTGTAGAAAAAAAACACATTTTTTTCTATATGTCATTCCCATTTGTTGTTGGAACTTGCTCCTCCTCCCCACATTCAAAGAACACTTAATATTTTCATTTTAATTATATCAAGCAACCCTAAAGAGTTTGTTGAATAGGCCAACACAATCTGCTAGATATTCTTCCCATTTTCCATTGGCATCCAAACCATATTATATATTTTCATTGCAATTTTGAAATTTATATGGCCTTGATTCCATGAAATCATTTTACAAGCCAAGATCTAGAAACAAACTAGTCCTCACAAAGAATTTATAGAGAGTTTAGCAGAAAATAGAAGAAATATTGAAACATAAATACATGAGATAGAACACACTTGATTTAAAATAAACTTCTTTATTATTCAGTAAGATGTGTACAATATATAAAGCTTCTCAAGAGATAAATTTGTCATCCTTAGGAGGCAGTTGAGTAGCTCACATTAATGGTAGGCTTAGAGGAGTAATTCCCCCAATCTACGTCATTGTGCCAAGTGTAACTCCTGTATTGGGACATAATGAGGTCCAATGAACCTATGATGACCATGAGGAAGTTAAGCAAGTCAATAAATGTGGATGGAATCATTATGAGAGAGAATTATGTGGTTTAGGGATTTGGTAGTGGCCATTAATGATCAATTTGACAATTTCTAGTACAAGTTCCCTTCGTCCAACCTTATCCCATAAAATGAGGAACTAGGGAACCTACCTCATTAAATGCATTAAATAGGGATACTTTGACTCCCAAGAATAAGTAAATGGGAACACTTGTGGAAACAATTGGCTATAATGGAAAACCACTAGTCTAATATGTGGACAAACACCCTAGACTAGGCACTATGAAGCCAAACCATGGAACAACTTACATTAAGAACTTGGAACCTTATGCAAGGATTATTAACTAGGTCTAGATAGGAATTATGTTCCAACACTCCCCCTTAAGCCAAAATTTTTGTGAGAAAATAACATTATTATGAGTTCCCAAGCAACAAAGGATTATGGTCATCCTTTACATTATTAATCCATGTAAGTGAGGAAAGAGGAAAAACCACTTGGGGAAAATCCTCTCTCTAAAATGGACATGAAATACACCAATATAAACTGAACTACTTGAAAACTCAAGTAGGTGTGAACTTGATCATATATCTGGAGGAACCTTCTTCTTTGGAATAAGTGGATGTTGTTCCCATGCTTGGATCATATGCTTGATCTCTGCAACTGTGGAAGCAAGCACAAGCATGTTCTCTTCAGACTTGATCATCATACCAAATCCAAATGAGACTTGATGAGCTTGAGAATCAATCCCAAGCGTATGATAGTGTCCTCCATCTTCTGTGCAACTCTTAGAACAAGTGCCAATCATAATTATTAAGTGGATAGGAAGCATGATATTGAGGGCGAATGCAACAAATCCATACTAAAATTCATCCTCCATAGCATCAGATGTCACAGCAAATTGCAAACCAATGAGAGACTCTGAGTGTGAATGAGCTGCAACAAATTACTATTGAACGTCATAATTCGAATGTGAAGACTCATGAGAGAATAAATAGGTTTGGAGATCAACTCCAAATGCTTCAACTTCGAACAAAATGAATCTTTATGTGCTTGAGGCTTAAACCCAAGCGAATACATGTTGTCTCCAACTTCAATAATACCCTGAGGAAGTATGCATGTGACCATGTAGGAAGTGAGAGGAGGCATGGGACCAAGGAGCGCAAATGAATGAACTCCATAATATGATATAGACTCCAAAATATTGAAGGAATCACAATCTTTAAGATCAACAAACTCATAGGAACAATGCTTATCTTCTAGAGAAATCACTAATAGAGAATCCTCAGTAGAATAAGTATGGTAGGACAACAATGAGTGCAGAGAGATTTCTTGTTCAACAAAGGAATCTTGAATGGATTCTCTTGGATCAGCTGCATGAGAGTATGAGAAATCAGAGTTCTCATGGACTTCTAGAGAAATAAGAGAAAGAGTCACTTCAAGGAGACTTTCACCATTTTGAACTTGAGTTGAAGATTCTTCCATTTGATCTTCATCAACTTGCACAACTTTAGAAGATATTCTTGAGGCAGAGACATCAGATTGTATATCATGTGATGAGGTTCTAGGTGCATTCTCCATATGTATAGAATCTTCCTCATCATGCTTTCCAAAGTCTCTATCCAAATTGGTCCAGAGATCCTTTGGGTATTCAACAATATCATTGAGGTAGCGCATGCTTGGAGATATTGATAGACATATTGCTCCAAATGCTCCATCACAGTCATTTAGCCAATAATTTTTCTCTTAATAGGATATTTTCTCTTCAATAGCTCCAATAAATATCTCATAGAGACCTTGTCTCTTTAGATATGCAACCAGCTTCAATTTCCGCTCTGAATAGCATGTGAATGGAGTAAGAAGGGGAATTGCTTTCGAATCCATGCAGAAGTTGTACCTACAAAACAAATCTAAAAACTTATACTTGAAGACTATTTGGATCAATGTGAGCTCCTTACATTGAAAATAGGCACATTTGGGAGCGCATCACACCTGGGTAGACTCCAAAGGATTTCTCCAATGGCTTCAAGGAAATTTCCCCAAGGATTTTTGTGGTTGCTCCACTGGTTCTAGTGCACTAATGGAAGTAGCTATGCTCAGCTCACCTAGGCTCTAATACCATGTGAAATTTATATGGAATTGATTCCACGCAATAATTTACAAGCCAAGATCTAGAAACAGACTAGTCCTCACAAAGAATTTACACAAAGTTTAGCATAAAATAGAAGAAATATTGAAAAATAAATACACACAATTAATGTAAAATCCACTTCTCTATTATTCAATAAGATGCGTACAATATATAAATCTTCTCAAGAGAGAAATTCGTGAGCCTTCGGAGGCAGTTGAGTAGCTCACATTAATGTTAGGCATAGTGGAGTAACTCCCCCAATCTATGACATTATGCCAAGTGTAACTACTATATTGCACCATAATGAGGTCCAATGAACCTATGATGACCATGAGGAAGTTAGGAAATTCAATAAATGTGGATGGAATCATTATGAGGATGAATTATGTGGTTTAGCGATTTGGTAGTGGACATTAATGATCAATTTTACCATTTATAGTGCATTAACACCCTTGGTCCAACCTTATCCCATAAAACAGGTAATTGGGGATCCTCCCTCATTAAATGCAATAAATAGGGTGCCTTTGACTCCCAAAAATAAGGAAATGGGCACACTTGTGGACAAACTTGGCTATAATGACAAACCATTAGTCTAATATGTGGAAACCCCCCCTAGACTAGGAACTATGAAGCCAAACCATGGAACAACTTACATTAAACACTTAGAACCTTATGCAAGGATTATTAACCAAGGTCTAGATGGGAATTATGTTCCAACAAAAATTGTGTATCACAGATCCTTAAAGAAAGGATAACTTGATTTTTGCGATACTCTATTTTAAAATTTAATAAAATTCAAAAGAGATTAATTTTTGCTTAGAATCCAATTATGCACCATTTGTCCCCAGCGAGACCCACAAAGCCTTCTTTGGACTTTCACAACTTTATGTTACAAATTTTTTCCCTCTCTTCTCCACTCCCATCAAACATATTATCCACCAAACTAGCTCCACCACTGTAAATGATGCATGTTAAAACTCTTGAGTTGGTAGAACAAGGTAAGAGAATCCAAGAGTAGTATATCGTGGGATTCCACAAGCCATAGAACATGCATCCCATAACCCATAAATGATGAGTGACTTGATCCTATCATTTGAAGTCTCATGGAAACCCACAATATTCATATCCATCTCTTGAAGGTAGAGTACAATGTCAATGTTGTTGTATACCGACTCTTGCAAATTCCTAGTACATTAGTTGAAGTATCCAAAATAGTAACCTTGCTAAGGGAACTATGAAAATTTGATCACAGTCTATATCTAGTTCACAGAAAAATCCTCACAATGATTTTACAATAATGCATAGAAGAGAGAAAAAATTAGTAGAATCAATTGATAAAGATAAACAAATTGGATAAAAACTCGTCATCTTATTAATGAAAAAAAAGATTACATTAAATAATACATTCCATAGAGGAAATTTGAATGCCTTAGAGGAAATTCATTATGCTCACATGCAACAGGCTTAGATATAGAAAAAATACCCATCTAGACACTTACTAACTCCAACTCATACTATATGATCATGAATTAGCTAAGTTGGCATAGGTAGGCCATGAGTGATAAAAAATAAGCAACTTAGTGTTTGTTCAAGAGAAAAAGGTTGAAGGAGTTTAGGCAAAAGTTCGTAAACTTGCCTAAGTTACCCTACCACCCCTACCTTATCCTTATCCATGTGAAAAGAAGGAATACAACCGCCTTAGCTCACAAAGGCTAGATGAAAACAGGAATAAAGCAGAAGTAGCACTCTAGTCCAGAAAAGATGCTTTAAAAGCATAAAGATGGTGCTATCATGGATAATTATCACATAGGTGGGCCAAGTTATGTACTAGGTGAATAAATAACATAGTTCTAACACCTAGGAAAAATAAAATAATGTTTAAACTAAGGTATATGTGGGTTAATAATTCTATAAGAATATCAGTAGGAGATGTTTTCAAAAAGGACAAAGAAAGCAGTAGGAAGTTGGATACCTTAGGCACTCAGTTTCTGCATCTTTCCATAAAACGTGAGAGTTTTTTGTTATCCCACCTCAACAAAATCTGTTATTATAATAGACTACGAGGTGTCCCATTCTTTCATGTTATCTCATAAAATAAAAAAATATAAACCATCTTGGGAGGAATTCAATCCAATTTCTTGAGGTGTAAACATTTTTTTAATGTGTAAAAATTTTAAGATTAAAAAAAATTTACACCTCATGACATTGGATCCCTCTTGGTGCTTAATAGATATGGGTTTAACATGGACCTATGGTGGTGCATAAATAGTTATTCACATGGGTATAAAGATATAACTTCCATGAAGTGACTATGAACCCTTATCTACACATGTGTCCCTCGATATACTAATTTGAATCTAAAACAATTTACAAAGATTTGATTTTGTTCAGGTGTTGATTCTGCACCACTTGTGTAGAAAAAGACACAAAATATGCTAGATTTCCTACCCATTTGTTTTTTGCAGTTGCTCCCCCTCCCCACCTTCAAATAAAACTTTATACTTTCATTTGAATTGTGTCACACAACTCTAACTATTTTGCTGAATAGACCAACAAAATCTGCTAGATATGCTTCTAACCAAACCATTGGCACTCGATCCAGCCAAACCATATTATAGGTTTTCATTTCAATTGTTTATCACACATCCCTAAATAGAGGCTTTCTTGATTTCTATGATACTCTATTTTAAAGTTTAATAAAATTCAAAACAAATTAATTTTTTCTTAAAAGTTGATTCTACAACATTTGTTTCCAACAATTCCCATAAAGCCTACTCTAGATTCTCCCAACTTTCTGTTACAATTTTTTCCCTCTCTTCTTCAGTCCCATCAAACATATTCTCCACCAGAATAGATCCACCACTAGGGAATATGCATGATGAACCTCTTGAGTAATAATAGGAAGGTAAAAGAATTCAAGAGAAGTATATAGTGAGATTCCACAATCCATAGAAAATGCTTGCTTGGACCCATAAACTATGGGTGGCTTGATCCATAGTACAATGTTAGTGATGCTGTGTAGAGAACCCTGTAACTTCCTAGTACATTCGTTGAATTCGCCAAAATAATAAATTTACCAAGACCACACTTGTAGGAGACGTTTTCAAAAAGGACAAATAAATTAGATATTTTCAAAAAGGACAAAGAAAGGGTCCCCATCAGACTCCCCGTGGAGTGTCAATTGTAATGACTATGAGGGGAAGAGGGGTAGGGGACCACAATTATTGTGAGGAAGGGGATAGTACCATAAGCCCAAACGCATAATAACTTGACATCCTCATCCAAGGAATCCATTGAGACCTTGGTTTGAAGTGAATCCCAAATGAATCAAGCAACTCAACACGAATATGGTAGCATGTTTGTGAGAGTGTTTGAGCTCAAATAATTTACATTTTTTGAGGTTAGCATTGAGGAATATCCTGCATTGATAAGTATAAAATGACCCCCCAAGGTCTAAAATCAATGATAATTGGTTATCATGAATATGTATAAGTAAATCTAATCCCTTACAATTATATAAATACATAAGTCTCCATTTCAATATTAAGATAGTAACCATGAGGAAATCATTAAAATTTAATTGACTCTGTTCTATAGGTAGCTTGATGTTTCAGCTTAATTTGTTTGATAGTTATCTTGTTATTTTGATCTTAGGTGAAACATAACACATCATACAAAAGATAAACGAAAAAATATATGGAAATTAGGAATATAATGAAAATAGTAAATAATAAAGATCTTTAAAAAAATATTCAAGAGAGTAAACTTGACACACCTTTGCAAACCTTAACATGTTGATCATAATTGTCATGGCCATATAAGAATGGCTCCTTCCCAAATATCTACACAAGACACATGTAAGTCTTAAAAGTTGAGTCACTAGAAATATTGGAGAAAGAGTGTTAAGAAACGTTGGCAAGATGATTTGTAGTAATTCACCATCCATGCAAACATACAACCAAGTCTCCACATATATCATGAAAAATCATAGTCTTGCAAATCGACAAGGAGATACGGAAATTTAAAGTATCTATGACAATAACATAAAGAAATACATTTTATAACCATATCCTATACAAAATGTGAAGTTCCTATGATTTATACAAAGAAAGGTAAGAAAAACCATTATTGCAATTTAAATGTCTCATGAAATAAATAATTAGGTAACAAAATTAATGAAATGTTTATTAAAAGCAAGCATGTGAAGTTAAATAATGTTCAAATAAACATACAAAATAATGTTTTATTGAAGGAAAGTATGTAAAGTTAATCAATGCTTACATCAACAAACGATAAAATGTTTTGTGAGACTATGCTTCCCAGCTACTAGCTAAATGTAAATTTAATATTCTCATAATGAGCTCCCAAAATAGCTTTTTCATGTAGTCAAAAGGAAGGATATGATGTTCAAACCAATGTTATTAGAATCATACAAGGTTTTTTAGAGAGCTATTTTAAGTCAACTATTAATTTGAAAGCATCCTACTGAACCAATTTTTGGAGAAGTAAAGGATTTTATGACATCTGTACAATATCGTCAAGACCTTTCAAATTGGGGAATAGTTGTGAATGCAACTTGATTATTGACCACGATGTGAATAGTCCCTCTAGTGTTGTAGTTAGGAAGAAAAATCAAATGCAATGTCTCATACACCACACCTTTCCCAACAAAACTTCCATCTACGTGAATCAATACAGCCACGATTTTCTTCCTCTCTTTGTCATTATAATAAAATTATTTTTCTCTAGTTTTCCCAACAACAACTCGATAAATTGCTTCTAAGTGACTAGGATTAGAAACTACTTAAATGGGAATCATTTTGTTGAGATATTGTAACTTCTAAGAATATTATATTTGTACTTTATTATTCCGGAGATGTTTCATTCCTCCATGAAGATCTTATTGTATATCCGGAGATGTTTATTCCTCCGTCGGATTGTGGTAACTTGGGTTATTAGACTTCCCTAGTGGGGGTCGGCCCTGTATGTGTTATGTGGGTCAAAGGGTTATTAGACCACCCTAGAGGGGTCGGCCTAGTCAGTTTTAATGGGGTGTTTATCCCAGTGATTAAGTTGGGTCTGACTTAGCTTGTGCAAAAGTCAGTCGGGGAACAAGTATAAGTAGAGGAGGATGTTCCTCACTTAACTCACTCATTCATTCACTTGTGAGTGGCACACTTGTGTGAGAGAGGTCTGCTATGGAGGAGGAGGAGCTCATGTCTTTGGTTTACATTTTTGTATTTGCTGATCATCTATATTGAGGAAGCTTTGCTGGGTTTTCTACCCCATGAGGGTTTCCCAGGATAAATCTGTGTCTCTTGTGTTTATGTTGTGCTTGTTGTTTCTTCAGTGATCCTGTATATGCTATTGTTGTGAAATGAAATGCAATGCTGATATTTTTTGTCTTATAATATTGAATCTTAACATGGTATCAGAGATAACCTGAAGGAAGGCAATGTATGGCACTTACGACACTTGCTTCACTTGCGACAATTTGAAGGTTAGGGTTTTATATAGAAAAAACCAGTCATCGTGGAACTTTTGCTATAAATCCATTTTGGCAAAGGTTCAGGATCTGAAAAGTTTACAGGTCATAGATAACATCCTCATGTACCTTGTGGCTGAAGGAAATCCTCATATTCGTTGTACTTTGTGAGTTATGATCAGTACAAGTTAGGGTTTCCGCCTCTTCCAGATCTTAGTCATAATCAGGTGACCTAGGAAAAAAGGTCATAACTTTGGCTAGGAAGCTCCAAATGAAATTTAGTAAAAAGTGACAGGTATTACACATACTGTAATACCTTAGGAAACTTTTTTATAGGCCGAAGTGGAACCAGTGACACGTGGAACGTCGTACAAGTTCATTCTCCTGTTTTATCCCATAAACAGGTCACGTTGCGACACTTGGCATAACTCTCTCTCAGAAAATCCAATTGAGGTAAGAACTATTGGAATGGAAAGATGACAGGTCAGGATACCACAAAAAAAATGTTCAGACCCTGTGGATCTAAAATTTCGGAGTTATAGTAGAAACAATCAGGTACATATTTCTGTCAAAACAGAATTATTTTTGGAGCACCTTCATTCATGGCTTCCGGAATTTAGGGTTTTGGAGAAAGTTATAATTTTTGGTATCAGAGTCCATGGGTGAATGCTACTCAGGAAAATAGAAATTTAGAGACCAAGATCAAATTTTTTTGTTGGTTAGAATACCGGGCTTGATCAAACCCCAATTCAGGATTTTGATTGGAAAAAATGGAAAATTAGGGCTTCAGCAAAAGTTGGAATTTTTTAAGTTTGTGACCACGGCTGGAAGCTCCTCAGAAAAATAAGAGTTTGGAGCCTTGGATCGAACCTTTTTATTAGGCAGAAGGGTGGGCTACATCAAACCCTAGTTCAAGATCGTGTCGAGAAGATCCAGAAGTTTCAAAGGCAATTTTGAGGGGTCAAATTTTGGAGATTTCAAAATTGAAGTATGCAAGTCTGATCAGCTCAGCAAGACACATCCTTCCATCCATTCATAAGTGTGATAGTCAAAGATTGAATTCTTAGGGTTTCTCTAACAAACCCTAATCGAGATCCAGATCCAGTTTCACAGGGAGTTGAGGCTAAGGCTTTACATAAGAAGACTACAAGAAGTCTCGACAGGTATGACTTAAGGAGATACAGGTATGTCTTGAAATCTAATTCTTAATTAAGTTCATAATATGTTTGTCTTCATATTATTTAGATTAGTACAATCTTTATTAAGGCTAGAATTGTCTTATCACCCTAGTAAAAGTATGTGAATAGTAGAAGACATTCATTGATTGGGCTATATGATTGTACTAATGCACTGTGGTGTTGTATGAGGTTGATGTTGTTTGCTAACAAGATACAAGTACATCACGAAAGACAAATCAAGTTCCATGACCATGATGACATGAAGACAAAGACTCATCCATAATGTTTGACCATATAGAATCTCTACTTACAAGGTATGTATGACTTTGTTCTACTATGTTTAACTTATAAGATATGCAGGTTCTAGCACATCTTTAAATCATTGAAGAGAACAAAGAAGATATTGTTTAGGTATGTTAGACATAACTAAGTAGGTTTACTAATCTAGGTATGTTTTCCTATATCAAGTTAGAATCTTACCTTGTGTTAGGATCCCTTATATAAGTATACTTGGTATGATTGGTTATGCCTATTCATAAAGTTAGAAATGTAAGCAATCAAGGGTTTATGCATATTATGTCTCTTATCTTGATTGATGATTTAACTAACCAGAAGAGTCCTATGATCAAATAAGAATGTGCATGAGTAAAAGAAGACTTCCCTGAAACCTTGAACACTAATGTTTATTATCTATGATCATGACTATACATATTCAAGATTATTTAGAATTATAATTTTTTGATAATATTGAGATTATACTAATGAATGTATGTTTGTGTATGAGATCATGAGGATGACACTAGTGCACACTTGAGCATGCATAGTGGTACAGAATGAATAGAAGTTCAAAAGTCATATAGAAGATCAAGCGGGAGGCAACCACACAAACATAAAAGATAAGTATTTGAGTTGTTATTTGAAATAGTAAATGATATTGCTTGTAATAGTCGTATGCATATTTGTATTCCTAGAATATATCATGCTGAGTGTAAACATTCATATAGCATTGAATAGTATACTACTAATATGCATATGATTGGTAAGTTGGACAAACATTCCATTCTTGCTTGTCTAGAATGAAACCTCTTTGCTGACATGCTAAGAGCTATGCACACTCTCGATAGTATGTTCTGGTAGAGATGGAAGGAATCTAGATAGCCACTGTATGCATACAGGATATGGAAAAGTGTTGTGCCAAAGTATTGGTCAAGATAGTAGCATAACTATGTAAATCATATCGGTATGCATAATAGGTTATCATGTCAACATGATTTGATGATTATGAAGTATTACTAATCATGTACTTAATTTCGATTTGTAGGAAAGATCATGAAGAATGATGAACACCGAACAAGTGATGGATTTTCAACAAGAAGATTTACAAATCAAACATAATATAGAAGGCTTGTGGCTAGAAGATTCTCTTAGAAAGAGGAAGAGAATCATGATGAGATGTTTGATCCAAGTGGCTAGATAAGACCATTATCTTAATGATATAATTGAAGAAGAAATGTGAATCAAGGATTCAATTGAAGAAAGGTCTGTTTGGGTACCCAGGATTGATAGTCAATTGATGAGCTTGATGATCACCATGGGTGATGTGGATCTCAACCTTTTCTACAAGGATGAATATGGTTTCTATACACAGATGACATGGATGCAAGAAAGAACTCACCACAAAGTTCGAATGATATTGAGGCTCATATCAGTAGACCCATCTGACGAGAGATGGTATAGATAGATATGTAGAAGATCACTCAATGCAGAGTATGAATGATGTTGAAAGGGAGAATTGACAGTTTCTTGATAAGCTTGGGCTTTACGAAAAGTAAAGATGATCCGTTACGAATAATGAACCTATCATACTATCACTATATGTGGATGATCTATTTTTACAAATAGATCATGACAAGAAAGAAGAAGATGGCTGCAGAAATGAAAATGAAAGATCTCTTACTTCCTAGGTCTAGAAGTATGGCAAGGCTTAGAAGGAATCTTTCTCATCTTGGGAAAGTATGCTGTGGAAATCTTGAGAAGAATTGATATGTTGGAATGTGAAGCCATGGCCACTCTCATGGGTTCCGACTTGAAGTTGTTAGCTGATGACTCATCAAAGTTAGTGGATGTAACTCTGTACAGACAAATTATTGGGTCATTGATGTATCCGACGTATACCAAGCCGGACATATGCTTTGCGGTGAAACACCTTGAGACAGTATCTATTGGAACCTAGACAAGTTCACCTGATAGCTACAAAGTATGTGATGAGGTACCTGAAGGGTACGATAGACTTTGATCTATATTATTTTGGAGATCATGACTTCAGATTGTATGGCTAATCAGATGTTGATTGGGCAGAAAGTGTATCAGACAGGAAGAGCACATCGAGAGGATGTTATTGTCTAGGATCAACCATGATCTCGTGGTTCAATAGGAGGCAGTCTAGTGTGGCTCTCAGCACAAGCGGAATATATGGCTGCTTTCTCTACTAGTTGTGAAGCGGTATGGCTTCAGGATTGTTTGACTTAGAAATAGACCCAATTGTGATCCTATGTGACAAACAGAGTTGTATCAAGATGGAAAAGAATCTAGTGTTCCATGATAAGTCAAAGCACATAGAGATCTAACATTTCTATATACAAGATATGGTGCAGAAAGGAACTATAAAGTTTGAATTTGTAACAAGTTGCCGATGTACTAACCAAACCTATACCTGAAGTAAACAAGTTACCGATGTACTAACCAAAAGTCTACCTCAAGTAAACAAGTTACCGATGTACTAACCAAACCTCTACCTCAAGTAAAGTTTGAGTATTTCTGAGACAAGCTTGGTAGGACTCTTCTCAAAAGGGGGAGTGATGTAGACACTGATGATGAGATTGCCTGCATCAATAGTGAAGTTGATGATGAGGATACCTGTATTGATGATATGTATACATGTATTTATGAGGGTACCTATGTTGGTGATGCCAATAGAGAGGTTGGTGGATGGTCCTTAGATAGGGTCTAAGTTGAAAAGGGGATTGCATCATCCTTGAACACATGTTCTAAAAGGATCCATAGACAGATATCTCTGAGAAAGAAGAGGGATTGCATCATCCTTGAACACATATTCTAAAAGGATCCGTAGATATTTGTCTTCAAGAATGAAGTCCTGAGTGGACAAGTGGGGATTGTATCTTCCCCGGACTTCGGTCCCAGAATTGATCCATAGACATATGTCTTCGAGAATGAAGTCCTGAGTGGACAAGTGGGGATTGTATCTTTCCCAGACTTCGGTCCCAGAATTGATCCGTAGACAGATGTATTCGAGAATGAAGTCCTGAGTGGACAAGTGGGGATTGTATCTTCCTCGGACTTCAGTCCCAGAATTGATCCGTAGACAGATATCTCCAAGAATGAAGTCCTGAGTGGATAGGTGGGGATTATATCTTCCCCAGACTTCAGTCCCAGAATTGATCCGTAGACAGATGTCTCCGAGAATGAATTCCTGAGTGGACAGGTGGGGATTGTATCTTTCCTGGACTTCGGTCCAAGAATTGATCCATAGATAGATGTCTCCAAGAATTGAAGATAGGACTGCATCATCCCTGGACCTCGATTCAAAAGGTACGTGAGAGGAATGCATCGTCTGTCAACTGGGTTCAAAATGTACGTGAGAGGACTGCATCGTCTGTGAACTGGGTTCAAAAGGTACATGAAAGGACTGCATCATCCATGAACTGGGTTCAAAAGGTACGTGAGAGGACTGCATCGTTCGTGAACTGGGTTCAAAAGGTATTTGATAGGACTGCATCGTCCGTGAACTGGGTTCAAAAGGTACGTGAGAGGACTGCATCATCCGTGAGCCTTTGGTTCAAAATGTATGTGATGGGATTGCATCGTCCCTAGACATGAGACTTGTCTTAAAGTGATAAGAAATGATCCTCCTAGAAGTTGATCGGGATTGCATCATCCCTAGACATGAGACTTGTCTTAAAGTGATAAGGAATGATCCTCCTGGAAGTTGATCGGGATTGCATCATCCCTAGACATGAGACTTGTCTTAAAGTGATAAGGAATGATCCTCCTGGAAGTTGATCGGGATTGCATCATCCCTAGACATGATACTTGTCTTAAATTGATAAGGAATGATCCTCCTGGAAGTTGATCGGGATTGCATCATCCCTAGACATGAGACTTGTCTTAAAGACATAAGGATTGATCATCCTGGAACTTGATTTGGATTGTGTCATCCATGGACCTATGTCCTAAAGAGAGCGGGATTGATCATCCTGTAATTGGATCGTGTGTATTGCAGAGTATGCTACGATGATGATCCAGATGCTGTAGATTGAGATGATGATCCAGATGCTGTAGATCGAGATGATGATCCAGATGCTGTAGATCGAGATGATGTGATGACGATGCTGATGATCGTATGATGATGATGCTGATGATCATATGATGACAATGTTGATGATCATATGATGACGATGATGATGATGTTGATGATCGTGTGACAACGATGTTGTTGATCATGAGGATCCAAATGATGATATTGCTGCAGCTGTTCAAGTGCTGCAGAATATTCAGTACTGAAGATATTGATGTTCCAATATTGAAGATCTTGAAGATATTTCAGTAACTGGTTGAGTTACTGATGATGTTGAGAAAGCTTCCAATGATTTATAGATGTATCATGTATGATGTTGATGACTCCTTGCTCCTGCAGATGTTGTTATAATATCCTTCTCATTAAGGGGGAGTGTTCAGATATTGTAACTTCTAAGAATATTATATTTGTACTTTATTATTTCGGAGATGTTTCATTCCTCCGTGAAGATCTTATTGTATATCCGGAGATGTTTATTCCTCCGTTGGATTGTGGGAACTTCAGTTATTAGAATTCCCTAGTGGGGGTCGACCCTGTATGTGTTATGTGGGTCAAAGGGTTATTAGACCACCCTAGAGGTGTCGGCCCAGTCATTTGTAAGGTGGTGTTTAGCCCAGTAATTAAGTTGGGGTCAACCTAGCTTGTGTAAAAGTTAGTCGGGGAACAAGTATAAGTAGAGGAGGATGTCCCTCACTTAACTCACTAATTCATTCACTTGTGAGTGGCGCACTTGTGTGAGAGAGGTCTGCTATGGAGGAGGAGGAGCTCATGTCTTTGGTTTACATCTTTGTATTTGCTGACCATCTATATTGAGGAAGATTTGCTGGGTTTTCTACCCCATGAGGGTTTCCTAGGATAAATCTGTGTCTCTTTTGTTTATGCTGTGCTTGTTTTTTCTTCAGTGATCTTGTATATGCTATTGTTGTGAAATGAAATGCAATGCTAATGTTTTCTGTCTTAGCATATTGAATCTTAAAACATTTTTCCATATTTGGTGGTCCTATCATATAATGTCCCCAAATGATAATTCACATCCCCTATTCCAATGTATGATCCAAGGCTGCAAGTTTATAGAAGCTCTGGCATTATCATATAATGATGGAACACAACCAGGTTGCAGATCATCTACCTAAGCAAGGATGCAATTGGATAGTGGTATCTATCATGGTTTCCCATTCCATTGATGACCGAGAGGATGAAATGAAAGGATACCTTTTTTTAATGTCTATTCTTCTCTCAAATATGATAATACTTATGACAAAACCTTACAAATAGTTTTGATGATATGGACAATGCAATCCTCATCTCATCATGGCTTGCACTTTATGCCATCAAGAACATAGTCCACTATGATACAATATTATAAATAATGAAGTCAATAATTATATGGATAGTATACACATGTTGAGAAAAGGTATTTTCAACCACCAAATCACCATAACTAAATATCACCGATGAATGTAAAAATTCTACTAGAAAAGTCAATCTAAGGATTAATCAATTGCTTAGGAAGGAAATAAAACTAAGGGAGTGTTTTAGTGCCCGTCATTTACCTTAGTAAGAAAAAATCAAAACTATGGATTGATTGAGGTCATGTACCTAAGCAAATTATCCAAGAAAGAATCACATATATATATACCACACATGGTATGTATGAGAGCATTGGTTGAAGCTTCAATGATAGAGCGTGAACAATCAAGGGAAATAAAGGAATAAAATCATTTATAATCATTATTTATATTTGAATGCATGCAAGAGGTTAAATGAATTTGGGATTTGGTGTGTATTTTCAACTATAATTGGGAAATACATTTCTAGAAATAGTTATCCCTAGGGTCCAATAGTATTGGAAACATTGGGGTAGTCAGCATAAGAAGGTGTCAAGAAATGGAACCAAAATTTTCAAGTAAAATCTATCTAGTTTCTAGTATCATCTTTCAAATCCATAATCTCAATATAACTAGAACATATTTATCGAAATCAACCCTCTATAATTCAAAATCAAACCCTTGTAACACAAAACTATGTTTTTGCAATAACTGTTATGCAAAAATTAAATCTCTCATAGTAGTGTCTAAGGAATTTTATAATACTTTTGAACGCAAGTTTTGGGTATACCATTTAGTTCTTTTAGAACATAACTCAACACCCAATCAGACCTATTCTATAAAAAATCAAACATAGATTGCTTAACCCCAAATCTAATAACTCAAAATCAACTCATTGTAATGAGAATTCATGCCCTCCAAAATAGAATCAAACTTTTACAATAACTCCTAGGCAGTAATTAGATCTCTGTAGTAGTTTTTGTACATGTTTTTGTTGGGTTCTAGAGCAAAAATTCTGGGAAAGAAAAGTAGATAAAAAATGATATAAACTATTTAGGGCCTAATAGGTGTCTAGAAACTACTGGGTCTAGAAGCATGTTGGAAACCATAATATGTTTGTAGTCTACCAGAGATGTTTTTCACAATCTATATATTTTTCCATTATTTAGTAGAATATATTTGTAGTCTGGCAGAAATTGTTTTCACATGGTTGATGGAATATACATATGAGTAGACTTTGCATATTTTGTCTCTAATGGTTGGGAATCATACATTGGGATATTAATTATTATTTGTTTCATTAAAATTGTGAAATTTTATGTATTTTTAAAACTCCGAGTCATTGAAATCAAACTACGCAGAGTCATTGTCGGTTTCAGTTCAAGTCCAAGTTGACTCTCGACTAGTTAAAAGTGTGGTTCCAAGTTTTAAAACATTGGTTGTAGCCTCCGAAAAAAAAAACACAGTGCAACAATTTCATATATTGGACATACACATTAACTCAATCATGCCTTATGCCTACTCAGACAAAAGATATTGAAATAACTTAAGTTAAACCAGTCCTCTGGTAAAGAATTCTATTACCAATTCAATGTTTAAGATGTTCATTCCCTTTAATTTGGTACTCAAGATCCAACAAGAAGCACCATAAGGTAGCTATCAAAAGTTAAAACGGATTCAAAATTGTGTATATATGTAATGTTTAAGTATATTTTTAGAATCAATGGACCTAAAGAATTCAATGAAAGTCGACAGTTGCAAGGTCATAAAATCACTTAGTTTTGTTTGAAGTAATTTGCAGTGTTGAATTATATTTGAAAATCTAAGTTATAACATGGAGGTGAGACAAAACCCATCCTCTTCCAAATTACAATGCTTAATAAGGAATTTTAGTTTTAAGAGAGCATCTAAAGTATTTCCATAGAATCATATATCTACCAATTGTTAGCCAAAAATGATCAAGAATAACCTATGCTGTAAGAAAATGTATGGCATAATGCTAGAGGTTGACTGGTATTTTGATTAAATGACTGATAGAAATTAAAGAGGAGGAATATGTTGCTAGGATAGATATAATAAAAATGAGAATAAAATCGCTTGAGTACTCAAGGACAAGAATGCTATAACAAAATAAAAATAATAGTTTATATATACTCAAAAGTTAGATCGGATGCAACTGCAATGAGAATAGTATACTAAAAAGGTGCATGGGAAAGAATAAAATATTAGCATACAAATACAAGAATAGCATGAAATGGGTTGAATTAAGAAATTATAAACATTTTGAACCTCTCATGTGATAGTTTCAAGAATGGATACAGCTATAAATGGTTAAATTAAACAATATGTTGTGTATATGTTTAGAAGGCGATACAACTAAGCATCTTATATATGGATTTCCTAACATTTTTCCACAAAGACTACCAGAAATGAGACATGTGAATGATGACAATACTCATCTCACTGAAATATGGCCAATCTTGAGAGACCCACACAAACTGCCTAAGATAGGGAATAAAAGGTTGAGGTAAAAGTTAGACAAAGACGTTTTATAAAACAAGTCTTGTTTTTACATGATGTTATATATGGAATCCTACCATCAAGAACAAATTTCAAGTATCAAGGGTAGACAACCTTGAGGTAGTAGAATGTTATAACTTATGAACCATCGAGAATTAACAATAGAAAAAAATAGAGAGCATAGGTTAATATTAACAATGCTCCTACCATAATTCAGTGTTTGATGAAAAATATGCTAACTTTGGCTAATTAATCCCTCATATCAATTTATTTAGTGTTCCCATAGTTCTATCCTTGCTCTGAAGGCCCAATTGTATCATGTTTAAGAGCTTCAGTTTAAAGTTAGTAAAGTAAAACCTGTGTGAGCATAGCATATGGGCCCGGAAGAACCAAGCTTTTCCAGTTTAAGGAATAAAGGCAATTCCATCACTATTGTATTGGATTAAATACGATTGGCCTACATGTTGGTCATGCAAGATTGACACTGCAATTTTTTACAATATTGAATATGCATGCCATATGCTTAGGCCAAAAAGTGAAGTTTCAATTATAAGAAAATATAGAGGTTCTTGTTCAATAGTGTTATAACATAAATATATTGGTAAATTGGGTTAGGTGTTTGTTACCACTTGATTTGTGGTGGTCACATAATGATTCATTTGTTTGAAATTTCCATCACAAATTGTTGTGAAAGAAAGCATATCTCAAGATTTCCCATAGATTTTTTTACAGAAACCTTTCCAACATGCTCAAATGATTCTTCTACGCTGGTGTTCTTGGTGTATATTGTATCAATTGTTCCAATGATGTGACATTAATCACTGTCATTTAAACATGGATTTATTTTGTGCGGGAGAAGACCATGGGGGGGGTCACTTTTGTGGTCTATGGTGGCTCATAACACTTAAAATTGTTGTTGATTGCTAAGATGTATCATGGTTCAATCATAAATTTCCCTTAGATAAGTGTATCACTTATAGTTTAAGTAGTATCCCTAGTTATTTAAGTAGGTCTCACACTCATTCGATGACATTTCAGATATTTCACTTAACCATATTTCACTTCTTGTCATTTTACCATCCTCATCATCCATTTACATCATTTCCCTTTTTTGATTGACCTATCATATGCCTAAATCAAAATCCTCATATGAATATCATCCATTTTAATCATTTCCCATGTATGAAAATGCCTAAATCGAAGCAAAGATACAAAGTACTCAATATTGATGCAACTAAATCAAGTCATTATAAAAATGGCCATGCTACCTTGCTCTATATCTATGATACCAAGATGCTTTTGAATAGATTGTAAGTGTCTGGGATTTTCATTTCAAAAGAAATGGGTAGGAAGGTTATGGTGATGTTTGTTTGGATGTGCATAGAAGAACACCCTAGAAAAGGGATTCTCAAGAATATTGCTTTGGATTTCAAAGGGAAATCTCAAAGAAGAGAATAATTTTTGTTCTTCCTTGGTATGCTCTCCTAAAATGCTCAGAATATGACAAGGGAGTAAAACAAAAACTTGCAATTCTTCAAATTTCATACAAAGAGTTATCTCGAGGTGCAGAGGAAGAAATGTCTTCAATGGAAAACCACCCAATTACTATAAAAAATAGTATGGATCGATTTAAAGAACACAATAACTCAAGTTGAATAATGGAGCAAACCCTGTTATTAAGAATAGTCTAAAAATCACCCATTAAACTTGGGATATGAGGATACTACAACTTAATTTGAAAACCATAAGTAACTCAAGTTGAGTAATGGAAGAAACCTTACAATAAAGAATGACAATCACTGTTTTTGTAGATTGTTTAGTCAAAGTGATTCTATATATGTAACATTGATCCAATTGAACCATATTCCCAGGAATATAGAAAAATCCTATTCGTTGAATTTTTAGATTGTGTAAGAAATATGAAAGTGCAAAAGAGAATATGGGGTTGCATATCATATAAATTTTTCAAGGTATTTTTAAAGACATTTCAAGTACAATTCTTTTGCAACCTCAAATTACAATTTCCGTATCAACAATCTAATCTCAATTGAATTTTACGCATACATTGATCTTCAAACTTAATGATCCACACAAAATTTATTTTATGACCAAAAAGCTATTGAAAATTTTGATGGTCATGTGAAGTAATATGACCATTTTCCCACTTTCACTAGGTCCATTTTTTTGAGCATTTTTTCATGCCCTCGTCACCTCGGTTTGCGTGCCACATTGGTCGTCGTCCGTTTTTGACAAGTATTATATTGTCGGATTCAGTTTTTCGCACTCATGATGATGCTTGAGATCATTTCTCACTCTCACCTCTAGATTTTTTGGGCATCCCTTACATGCCCCTCGTCGCCTCGATTTGCATGCCACATTGGCCATCGTCCATTTTTTACGAGTCTTATATCGTCGATTTCAGTTTTTCGTGCTTGTGATGATGCTTGGGATCATTTCTTGCTCTCATCCCCATAATTTTTGGGCATCTTTTCAAAATGCCTCTCATCACCTCGGTTTGCGTGCCACATTGGTCGTTGCTTGTTTTTGACAATGTGGCCATTGCCCATTTTTAACAATCTTTATGTCACCAGATTCAATTTTCTGCACTCATGACGATGCTTGAGACTATTTCTTGCTCTTATTAATACCTTTTTGTTCAGTATAGTTTTACCCCTTTTTTGGGCTGAGCAATTCCTTTTATGAAAAAGGAACTTAGGGAGTTTCTGTTAAGCTCTTTTCTGACTCCTAAAACAATGAAAAGATCGCTGAGAAATATTTCTTCCTTTCATGCTTGCTAAAAGTATCTGAAAGGGCATCTACCTAGTATAATTTTACCCCTTTTCCGGACCTTGTAGACTAATTACGAAAAAGGAATACTCTAGTCACATCGGCTAGAAGAGTTCTCCATTTGCATCATTTTATGCTTTTTCAGGCCTTGGAGACTAATTTATGAAAAAGAACACCAATGGAGTCCACTTACCGCTTTCAGATTCTCTAAACATGAAGGCGACCATGAGCAATCACCATCCTGGGCTCGTAAAAACCCACAGGACGATACTCACAACCACTGCAGAGTCTTCTTATCATTTTTAGACTCCTTAAAAATGAAAGCACCCATGAGCACGAACAATCTTGGGCTCAAAAAATCCATAGGATAGTACCATTTCAGAGCACACTTTTATCCCTTCTTGGAGCTCATTAAAACTACGAAGAAGGACACAATGGTGCTTCTCGGCACAACAACAGATCATGTCAACGCATATGGCAGCTTCCCCATTTTGGTCGCCTTTGTTCAGAGTATTCTGCAGTATGTCACCCTAAGAATCCCTCGACAGCACCCATCAACTCATCCCCCCCAGAGTCAATACATACCCTTTAGTCCTTAAAAGCCATGATCGCCACACCTACAAGTCAGTTCCCTACACTGCCAGGTCAACCATGTCATCATGCTCTGAACAAAGGAAGTTTGATTCCACCCACTCTATGACCCCAGTTAATTCCCATCCCCACAAGTACATCAGTCCTACCATCAGTATTACCACACTTCAGTTCTACACCTCGCGCTCTTATCAAGGAAACATCATTGCCTTGATAATTGTTGGTCTCCCTCTGTCGACGAAAACCAAATTTATTCCAGAGGATAGACCTAGAGGTCCCTATGTCTTGGACTCATCACCATTTATGATGAGTGCCTACGAATCATTTCGAGAAGAGTCCTCAATGCCTCTCCAAATGGTTGTTTCTCACATGCTCAACTTCAACACCTTGATCGCATTGTTGAGACTCGCACAGGGTATTGGTCCTTTCAGCTTTTTGTTGAAGACCCCAGATACCACTTGACTCTTCCACAATTGAGAGTCTACTTATGGAAACAACCAGTTACATTTTCCTATAGATATCCGGGTTGCGCATGGTGGCAATATTCGGATGTACCCCAGTTTTATACTCCCTCGAGTATACAATTACATGTACTTCTCAGAGATGACTCACAGTCATTGAGTCCCTATAGATGTTGGACACCTTTAGTTTCAACAGTTCATCAACCCTTTTGAGACCTTGTTCAAAACGGTTGTCGCTTTATTCCAGTGTATTAGTTATTGAGATCAGTCATGTTATGATCATGAGTACATCAAAAAATAGTGTCCCCTTTGGACCATTATGATGTACCAACATATTTTTTGTCTCCCCCTTCTTGGGACTAATTATTATGTATATGTCTTGATACGAGCATGGGTATGCCCACCTCATCCATTATCAGAGATTATTCCTTATTCATATTGAGGCCATGTAATATTTTTTGTTTTTGTAGCTTCCAAGGGTCATTGATCTAGTCTCCAATGGGTCTCTTCTCTTCCCCAAACCCCAGGAAAAATACAAAAGAACTATGATGTCTATCGTCCATATGATGAGCTCTTTCCCTCACAAATCAAGGGGCAATCTTTTAGCACCCAAAAAGTACTCACTAGCTCATTTCCTTATTCACATGACCCATTTGTCCACTTTTCCACCATTTGAGCCTCTAAAGCCATAAAACGGTCACCAAAAGACCATAATACACCCTTTTTCCCCTCAAAAGATATATTTTTCCTCAAAAAACATAAAAAACCCTCAAAAAGGGTCCAGAATTCCCAAAAATATTAAAAGGGAATAAAAATATTCAAAATATTCAAAAAAGAAAAAAAGAGGGAAAAAGGTACCTAAACCATGTTGGCCAATACCATTGGTTTCCTCAAAACCATAATGGTATCCCCCACCACCAAAAACTATAAAAAGGTGGTAGGGGCTCCTCACTTTCCATCCATCCATCATCCTATCCTCATGCTGTCAAAATCTCTCTTGAGACTTTTGTCCATTTTCAGCATCTTGGAGAAGAGACCATTGGAGCTTGGAGCTACTCACCCTTGGAGTTTCTCAACATCACATCCTCACCATTTGAGGTATCTTAATACAAAACATTCTTTTATTTCTTGTTCTTTCTATGAATAGTTTTTAGATTTATTTCTTATATGCACATGTTAGTTTAGATTTAGATTTAATTCGTAATCGTTTTTGCTTTCTATATTGAAACTCCTATCACATTGTTGATAGGTGCCCATTGCACAAAGCTTGGTTTCCAAACCTAGCTAACAGCTACAACTACTGGTGGTTTCAAAACCCCCATTTATTCTTAGAAAAAAGTATATAGTTGAAATTGTAAACAGACCCTCGATACCAAACAACTTGCAAGAACCATAAAACTCATAAAACCTTCTAAATAACAAAACAATATTAAATATGCATGCAGATCTATGAACCAATACAAGAATGATAACATGTAAACTCTTATAAAATCCAGAAACAAACAAGAACAACATACATAGAATATCTGACAAAGAAAGTGGATCAAAGTAATATTAACAGAAAATATGCGATCAAAATTAAGGAACCATACCTCGTTAGATGACCTAGCAGCTACCATTACCTTGATAGCTCCAATATTCCAACTGAAGGTGGGGGGACAACTCTCCACCCAACCAACCCCTAGTCAAAGGCTGAGGCCCCCGAGCCCCCAACAATTAACCCTATTACAATGCTATCTTTATTTCCTCTCCTCAAGAGATTCTCTTCCAAATGTCAAAAGAAAAGAAAAAGATCCCTCTCTTCACTTATTCTCCTCCTTTTATCCCCTCCTTCTCCCAATTTCTTAATTTCTTATTTAATTTCTATCTTTATGCAAAATTTGTTTTCCATTACTTCTTTTTCACTTTTCTTTTGATTATTTACATTATACTAGATTACATTGTATCATATTAGATCAAATATTCCCTATATTTGTATATGACGGTTGTTACATACTTCCCCCCTTCAAAAAAAATTCATCCCGAAGTTATAATATTCACGCAATAAATACAATACTTATTCAATCAATCAATCAAGTAAATACTAGAATATATAGATAGTTAGTACTATTGTGAAGTTAAGAGATTTATATGTGTGGCCACCACATAGAAGTCTCCAAACCACACTAATACAATCAAACTCCCTAAGTTACAACATGCTCTTAAGTAATTCTCTATGAGTCTAGTATGTAACCATAACAACAATTATGCATCATACATACAAAATCATTAGATAATTAATTAATAATTAATAGATGTGCATTTGCTTACTTCCTCTTTCCTTACTCACCCTCTCCCTGAGAATCATACCATCTGCCACCTCCATAAACCTCCCCTTCAACTCCGGATGGTCCCGCTCGCCATGGCACGGGCCCCTTACTGTAACCTATCCGTGGATCATAGAGTAGGCATCAGAAGTTCCTCGGGAAGTTACCATGGCATTGCCACCTTCCCAACTTCTGGTAATAATACAACCTGATCGGATTCTAACTGGAATCATCATATAGCATTTATCAGAAGTCATCCAGGAAGTTACCACGGCATTTTCCACTTTCCCAACTTCTAGTAATAGTACGGCCTCATCGGTACTAACCGACATCTGGTTCCTGATACCCCGATCCTGGAACGTATGGGTTATGGGCCCACCACAATTCCACTGCGCACATCATGATCATTATACCCTAAGCATCTCGGAAGGCTAGCCTAAACATCATCCACAACACCCTCAAGGCAGTAGCCCCAGGCATCAGAAGTCCTTCTCCATAAACCTCCCTTCCTGTGAGTATGTATCCAACAGTGGACTTTGGTCACATTAGAAGTTCTCTGGGAAGTATCCATGGCATTGCCACCTTCCCAACCTCTGGTACAAAAGTCAAGCACTGTTGTCATAGAGATAATTGTTGGGCTTGTCCCCCTACCCATAATATATTTATAGTATCCATTCTCATTCATGGTCATGGGATCCCACGAAATCATAGAATACTTAGCCTCATCAAGCTATTTGAGCGAATCACTTGGAACAACTAGCACTTGCCATAATGAATAATCATTAGTAACCATTTCTCAATATAATAATATCATGGATCAACCTTGAATTATGTGCTAACAAGAATTTCTAGCCACCAATTCATATTGCATTACGTTGCATCATAAGCCATTGTCATGATAAGTCATGCCAAGTTTAAGATCTAATGCATTTAGGTGCTCTGTGCTACCATTATAACATAACTGGTCATGATACTTTCATAATTTCACTAAGCATATCATTAACATGCCATGATAAGCTACCATATTTTAACATTAGTAATATCAACATGGAGTAACAATTCACATAATCCATCATCATATCAAATATGTATTCTGACAACCCACATAATCCATCATTATATCACAACATGTTTTCATACCATTTATGTGCCAAATTACATTTATCTCTAGATACAATGATAAGCTATAATATCATTTTATGTTCCACATGTCATCTATCTTATAAAGCACCATGATGTCATTAGGAAGTATCACATGCACAACCCATGGCTAGAAATAACAACATCAAATTTCATATAAATAATGCATGACCATGACTCACATGTTTAAAAGGCATCATTCTAAGAACAACATGTAATAACACCATATCATCATGAAGAAACATCTAGAAGTATCACATGCACAACCTAATAACCATATATCTTAGGTGGAGTGGATCCATATGCTAATAAACACATGTCTTCTTAAGGATTCTTGGTATCTTGATTGGGATTTGTTCAAGGTTTTGTATCATCGGAGAGGTAGTGCCCACAAGTCAATTCAAGTGCTCAAAAATTGTAATGAGGAATTGTAGAGAGTGAGACATTTGAGAAGGCCAACACTCACAATAGATTGGTTGTGGAGTATACTATTTAAAAACAAATCAAGTATTCACCCCTATATTCATTGTGTTTTTCCATAGGGGTAGAACCTCTAGTCGATCCTTTTGTAATCTAAAATTTTCCATGTAAATAATAAAGAGTCATGGTGAATAGGACCATTACCATTACCATTTTCTTCTCGATCATAAAGAAAATTTATCAAAAGAGGTCATCAAACTTCATAGGTATTTTTTTTTTCATGGATTCATTTTAGTTGTTTTACATCTGAATTTTTGGCACACGATATGAAGTTTAGCTTCTTAGTGTTACCTTGCCTCTTGTGTTGCTTCTTTTTTCTTGATTGCCACTTGTCACTACATCTTTTGTTCATGCCTAGGAGTCTATATTATTTCTTCTTTTTTATTTCATATGGGTTTGTCATATCATCTCTATCAAACATTGGTTTGCCATATCATCTCTATCAAACACTAGTTTGCCATATCATCTCTATCAAACACTAGTTTGCCATATCATCTCTATCAAACATTGCCTCGGGTTGTACTTCTTCAAGTCTATGTATTGTGCCTACATAATATATTCATCATAATATTCCTTGTATTTCCATCTACGAGTCCTTGCATAAATAAATGTTGTTTTCCAGGGTGATATCAAGCTCCAATAAGACAACCCATGAACTTGGTTTGAAAAACCTAATTGAGACACCAATGTCACTATATTATATAACTTACTTGACCTTTGACTTGACCTTGCTCCAAACCAGGATTCTGACTCAACTTGAATTTGAGTTACTTTGGCTATGGACTCTTTACTTTACATCCTTCAACTTGGCATTCACTTGATTTGTATTGACTTTGTTCCTTACCTCAATAGACTCTTTTTATTATTATTATTATTTTATATAACTAGGTTATGAATTCGATCTCGTGAGGCTCACTTGAATAGAGAGGAATCAAAGCTCATGAGGCTCGATTTCGAGCTCACATTCAACCTTTACTAATCGTTCAATGCATATGTAGTAATTTCAAAGGCAACGTGCTATGTTCATGTTGTATTCTTTCAACAAACCTGTAGCATTCCCTTGAAAACAACCACTAAGGATAACAACATATAGATGCAACAATTCCCATAACTGAAGGAACGCATATTCTTAACCTTAAATATCAATCCTAGTTGACTCGTAAGTCCAAACAAAACCAAAAATTTCAAACTTATGCATGGGATTCAAGGATACAGGCTAGGTCTTTTGCATTCATTTTTTTTTCTCTCCTCAAGAGCTTCTCTTCCAAATGCCAAAAGAAAAAAAAGATCCCTCTCTTTACTTCTTCTCCTCCTTTTATCCCCTCCTTCTTCCAATTTCTTAATTTCTTATTTAATTTCTCTCTTTATGCAAAATTTGTTTTCCACTACTTCTTTTTCACTTTTCTTTTGATTGTTTACATTATACTATATTACATTATATCATATTATATCAAATATTCCCTATATTCATATATGAGGGCTATTACACAACTCCAAATATTGGAAAGTTTTTGATGATGATTTGAAAATTAAGATATTTTTGGAAATGTCTGATGAATTTGTGAATGCTCAGGTTGATACAGAGAATGAAAATTTAGAAAGATTCCAAGATGGAGAATCGGCTGAAGATGAAGAAGCTGGAAACAAAGAGTGGCAGAATATGTTGGGAGGAAAGGAAATAATACAGTTGAAAAGAAATTTTATTTCTAGAGGCCTGATTCCCCTAGAGAAGCTTTTTTATCAGAATGTCCTGGCTAAGAATCCCAAGGTTAGACCTACTGGAAACACGGTTGAAGACCAGAACTTAGGTACTGAAGAAGCACCATGAATCATGAAGTTGTCCGACAAATTACCTACAAAAGAAAAAGAAGAATATGTCAATCTGATGAAGAAATATGTAGATGTATTTTCCTGGAGCTATGAAGACATGAAAGAGTATGATACCTCTATCATACAACATACCATTCCAATAAAACCTGGAGAAAATCCTTTCAGGCATAAGTTGAGAAGAGTAAACCCCAAGGTATTGCCTGTGATAGAAAAAGAGATCAATAAATTGTTCAATGCTAATATTAGTGTAACTCTAAGTGTGTTTGATGATCAAAAGTGGTGACAAAATGGACACCAAAACCAGGTGGTTCCCATGACGATGCTAGATGGAGGCTTTATGGAAAAACTTGGTATTGCATTCCCCTTCTTGGAGCCAACGATTCCAGGATTTTTGCTTCCAGAGGATTTCTTCCTGTTTCTCTCGAGTAGTAAATTCTTGGAGTAAATGCTGCTCCTCTATTCTCACATCCTTAGTGAAGCCTTGGATGATACCTTTCTGTTGAACATCTTACATCTTCTTATCCAACCGAAGTTTTTCTTGGAAGATGTTCCCAAATGAGTCCTGATTCCAAAGTTTTATTTTACCTTTGAGATCTTCAACTTCTGTTGGAACCAGTACATAAGCGTACCTTTAATGGCACTAATATCTGACCACCACTGCTGAATTTTCTTCAGGAAATCTTTGTGGAGCAGCCAAAACTGTTCAAACCTAAATGGTCTTTGAAGGTTCTCACCCACCCTCGACCATTCCAGACTAATCAACCAATGGTTTGAGCTGGATGAGGGGAGTATTACCGCTTTTAGCTCGCCTCCTGCCATCATGACCGATTCTGTGACCAAGAAACGGTCTAGACGACAAGCAATACTTTTGTCCCCTGAGTGCTTGTTATTCCAGGTGAAGATACTGTTAGTCATTCTGATGTCGACCAATTCCAGCATTTCAATAGCTTCATTAAAGTTCTCATTAATGAGGTTCAACTATCGAATGCCTCCTTTTTTTCGTCAAGCGTTCGAATCAGGTTGAAATCCCCTTCGAGGATCCACGGTGCCGATCCCACCAACTCTTTCATAGGAAGCAAGGAATTTAGGAAGGTGGGTTTCAGGATAGTTAATAAGGGACCATAAACTTTGGAGATGAAGCCCTTAGTCTTGGTCCCTAAAACCCAAAATACGAATGGGAGGGAGAAGCAAGAGGAAAAGAAGCCCATGAGAGTAACCTCTCTTGGGTTCTAGAGGATGCCAATCCCTCCCGCTGCTCCTTTAGAATGAATGGCCATAGATTCACAGAATGACCATGCTTTCTTACCTATTTCTCTTAGTTCTTCCACCAAGCATTTAGCCTCCTGGAGAAACATGATTATCGGATTTTCCAACTCGATTTTCCTTTTTAGAATACAGATCTTCAATAGGATGCTGCAGCCTCTAATATTCCAGGTTATGATCTGCATCAATTCACTACTTGGGGATTGAGGCAAGAGCTGCCACAATGGTAGGATATTGCCCATAGGTAATAAGCTTTGATCCAACTAACTGAATTCTCTACGCATTACTATGCCTCCCTCTTTTTTTCTCTTTTCCTTTCTTTTTCCCATCTGATTCCTTGAGAGTTTCTATATTTATTCCAAGGAATTTGATATGCTTGGTTTTTAGCATAGCTTTCTCCAGCAGGGAAACCTACTTCTGTGAAACGGGATCAAGGACTTTTGCAGAGACGGCCGCTTCCAGCCCTTCCAAATCTAATTCTCCAAACTCCATTTCTTCTCCTTCTTCACCTAGAGGGGGAACCTCCGCCATTACTAATTGTTTTTCGGGATCTTGAGAGATGATTTACGGGGACATGGGGGTGGGTTTTGGTGTTGGATCCTCTTGAATCTAACCCTCCAGAGGATTTTCCTTCGTTTGTTCCAATTGTAGAACCTCGAATCGGTTATGGGTCTGCATTTTCTTATTAATATTTGGTCTTGCTGTTCTTTTAGCTGCTCTTTTTTTGGTAGCCAGTTTCGTGAATCCTTTTTTTTTTAACAAGAACGGTTATGGATATTGTATTAAAAAGAGTCTTCAAAAAATAAATACATAGAGGTTCTGTTTTTCCTTTGAGAGGGACCAGCATTCAAATTTTCCTTTCCTGTTTTGATAATTCTTCTCCTAGCTCTAATAAGTCTGAAGCTAGTGCTATAAAACTTAACATATTGTCCCAAAATGAGCTTACAAAAGCAATACATTCCAAAAATTGGATGTAGAATCCATTAAAACTGATAATACCCATTAAAATTAGACCAGAGTTTCTTTTGGATTATAGCAGAAAGATAAAATATAACCCACAAAAAGGAAGAACCAGTAAGCTGAGTCATTTCTGTCATGGACAAGGAGGTTCTGGGCTTTCCATGGAGTCATATAGTTTGGAGCTGGAGCCTGTAGTGTCCTGAAACCCTGGAATGCAGCGAGCCAAATCTTCTCTAAGCCTATCCACCTTTCCTTCAACGTCTGAGATATTCCTGTAGTTATCGTCCACGTTGGAGTCCACATTTGATATACTATTTGTTGTGTATTCCACCGCTTCTGACATGGAGGAGATTCGACCGTTCATTAGGTCATTGTTATGCTTGACCTCGGTGCTAAGAGAATGCAGTAGGGTAAAAACTCTCATCATGTTCTTCTTTATGTCTTCCACCTCAGTTCTTATCCTGTTCACCTGCGCTTCCATGGTTTCGATCATTGTACCTTGAGGGGTCGAATGGGTGGAGGAATCAAGGGATGCTAGCTTGTCTTCGCACAGTCTAAGGGACGTGAGGTCCATGAGCAGAATGCGTAGAGGCTCCAGAAGCTTTGCTTCAGGAAGAGAAATTTTGAGGGAGAAGAGCAGGGGCTTGTCATAGAGCATACAGGAGAGAAGAGGCGTAGAAATGGCAGAGCTAGCGCCCAGGGAAGGAGCAAAGCAAGTAGTGGATCAGGCATCCATTCTCAGGGCAGAGGTTAACAAAGAGAAATTATAGAAGCGTCTAAAAGAACAGTTAATCAGAGTGTGCAAAGGAGTAGGGGTAGGTGAGGAGAGGCCATGTGAAGGCATTAAATGCATCCATCGGTCCTCAATCAATGTGACATGTGTTTGCATGTAGGAGCAAGGGTGGCCATTAACAAAGGTGGCGAGAGGTGAGGAAGAAAGATGCCGGGGTATAGAGGGAGCACCCCAAGGGGAGAAGTGGTTATGGATTCCAACTAGGAGTAGGGTCATCGCCATCATAGGATAGAAAACCAGAACATTGGAGCACCCCTTTGTTAGCCATTTCATCGGCGTGGTGATTATTTAAGCATAAAACATGGAAGAATTTAAGAGTGTTGAAATATCCACTGATAAATTTGAGGATGTGGTGATACTTATAGGATGAGGTGGAGCGTTTCTTAGTGAGATTGCGAGCTTCTCGGATTATAAGAAGGGAATCCCCAACAGTTGTCAGATCTTTTTTCCCAGCCTTGATTGCGATTTCCAGACCTTTAAGTAAGGCAAGCCATTCAGCATTGTTATTGGTCTTTATTCCAATTCCCCAGGCATATATTTTCATTTTGCTTCCCCCGTGGTAAAAAATGACCCCTCCCGTGCCTGCCAACCCAGGGTTACCTTTAGAGGCACCATAAAAAAAAAGAGAATGCTTTCCCAGCTGAGCTTTCCAATCTTCGAAGTCATCTGGGTTGATTCTGATTTGCCATCCAATGGAGCAGGGCTTTGAGTATTGATCCTGGGGGGAGGAGAAAGTCAAAGGCCCAAATTTTTTCTTCAACATTTAGTGGTTCCTGGTGAATGTGATTAAGACCTCTTAAGAGGAGAGTTTCTTCCCACAAGGCTTTGGCTGTGATAGAGGTTTGAAAGGGAGGATGGATTTGATTTTCAAGGATCCCTTTGTTCCTGATATTCCAAATTTTCCAACATATGAATTTAGGTAGAGCTATCCAATCCTTAGACAAGTCGGGTTTCTGGTAGAGAGATCCAGGGTAGTAGTCTTTCCAACAGGAAAAGAAGTTAGTTAGGGAGGTGGGAAGAGTGATGTTGGCTTGAAGTTCTTGGATAGAAAAGTTCTAGACTTCCATGGAATAAGGACAATCCAGAAACAAATGATCCATTGTTTCCTCCGAGTTTTTACAGAGAATGCAGATGGACAGGCCGGATATACCTCTTTTCCTCAAGTTTTCTGCAGTTAGAATATTTTTGTGGGCCAAAGTCCAACAGAATAAATTCACTTTAGGGAGGCCATTGTTGTTCCATATGCCTTTCCATATCATTTCTTTGTGTTGATTTCTAAGTAAGGAGGAGTATCCATCTTTGACCGAGTAGCAGCCTTGTTTTCCCAAGGTTCTGGAATCATGGAGACTTAAGTGGATCGGGCTATATCCCTGTAGCGAGGTAATCAGGGAGGAGTCTTCCAAGATAAGATTTTCAGGGATCTCAAAGGTCTTCCAACCTTGCCATTTGCCAGAGCTAGACAATAGAGAGAGGTCATACAAGGTGAGGATATTCTACTGCTCCATCCAAAATTTTAAATCAGCGAGGAAGAGAGGATTTTTGGCTGGAGATGAGGATCTTAATGGATCTTCCCAAATTCAAATATGCTTTCCATTGCTGGGGAACCATCACAGATCTTTTTGAATTTTGAATAATGGGGGCCTCCTTGAACTACAAAGTTTCCAAATTGGAGAGTCGTCATCCATAGGTGGGATTTCTTCCAGGCACCTATTTCTTGCTCCTTTTAAGTATTTCTTTCAAAGAATATCCTTCCACCAAGCTGGCTTCCTAGTTAACATCCTCCAAAGTAGTTTGGCTCCCAGGGCGAGATTCATTTTTCCAAGGTCTCTGACTCCTACTCAACCACTACTTTTGGGTTACACACCGTTTCCCAGCTGATGAGATTGAATTTTTTGTTTCCATTCATTTTCCCCCCTTGCCAGAGAAAGGTTCTAATTTCTTTGAAAATGAATTGAATTATGGAGCTAGGCGCCAAAGCTATTGAGAAGGTGAAGATGGGATAAGCATCAAGAACAGAGGAGATAAGGACTAGTTTTTCGGCTGGGTTTAGCCATTAGGCTCCCCAAGCTTGGATTTTTTTCCTATTTTTCTCAACCAAAATGTTCCAGTCTGAAGCTTTTTTTTTCCCTTTGTGAATGAGAATGCCCAGGTAGCTGAAAGAGTTCCATTTTGTCGTTCCTTCATAACCGAGAATTTTGGCAATCCTAGCTATGGTTCTCTCATGACAATTCCAACCATAGATTTTGGATTTTATATCGTTGATTTTCCCATATGAAGATTTCACAAAGGTATAGAGGGCTCCTTTGAATCTTTCTGCTATAGTAGTGGACGCACCACCAAGAAGAATAGTGTCATCAGTGAATTGGGCATGATTTGCAGCTTTTATTCCCCGTACTATTTTGATTCCTTTAAGCTCTCCTCTTTCCTGGAGGATGGATAATTTTCTGCTAAGAGAATCTGCCACTATGATGTAAACGAAGGGAGATAGAGGACATCCTTGTCTGAGACCACGGGAAGATTTGAAGAAACCTGTTGGCCTGCCATTGATCAGGGGGGCAATCCAAGGGTTGGAGATACAAGCTTTGATCCATCGAATGAAGTTCTTGGAGAATCCCATTTTCTGCATGATTTCAAAGAGAAAGAAGTGGTTGACTCTGTCAAAGGAATTTTCCATATCAAGTTTTATAGCCATTCCTTATTGTTTATCCTTCAGGCTGGAGTGGATTGCTTCTTGAACAATGACTATGTTGTCCATGATTTGCTTGTCAGCAATAAAGCCACCTTGGGTGTCCGAGATGATTTTGTTCATCATCTTTTTCATTTGGCTTGAAGAATTTTGGTGAGGATTTTGTAAGAGGTATTGCATAAGGATATGGACCTGAATCTGTCAAGGGATTGAGAGTTTTTATCCTTTGGGATAAGAGCTAGGAATGTAGAGTTTGTCGAACCTCCAATCTTCTCTTTGTTCCTCATCCAGTTCAGCATCTTCATTAAATCCTCTTTGATAATGAAATGCAACCAACCACCCAACCGAAACATCTTGCAAGAATGTTAAATTATACACAATCGAATTGCTCGCTGCATTGACATGATTCACCCAAAACCATGGATTGGTTGCAGCATTAAAAATAAAAGCTCCTCCAAGGATACCAATGCTTCCATACTTACCATTTGTTCTTGCCCCTCACCTCGAGCCACACCGGCCAGTAGAGAAAGGGTCGTGATCAAATGATTCAGTTGGTCTGTGCAACCAAATCAAAGGCTGAACCCTCTGTGAAAACCTACGCCCGTGGAGGGAGGAACGATTCGGGTTGTTAAAAGGGAAAACCCTTCGATGATACCAATGTTTCCATACTTGGTAGCTCATGTGAGAGAAACCAGCCATGAACTAACCACCATGGCCCTAAAAACGTCATTTAACCTTGCAGACACAATCCACAATCCATAGTGAGCACAGTTTACAGATAATTCTAGAAAAAATAATAACAGAGGTTCTTCACCAGAGAAAGCAATAGAGATGGTTGTAGCAGGCTAGTGCCATGGATCTCCGACATAGACTCCATATATTAAATAGTATTTGAACCCTTTCATGGCACACACATATGGTGCATGGCGCACACAAATGGATACAGTGACCACATACATGTGGCAAAAGTAAAAGACAAACTCTTGTCAAGGCGAGCAGGCCAGCAGGTGGGTAAGTGTCCGCAGTCAACGAAAAATTGCTCGAACACTGATGGTTTCCAAGCCCCTGCATGAATTCGCACCTCGAACCTTTCTAATGAGTGTTGTACTGCATAATATAGGTGGTGACCAACATTAAAAACTTGTACAGTCTTATCAACATTAAAAACCATAAAGTTTGAACAACATTAAAAACCTACTTACAACAGCCCGCTGCCCCCTTCTGAGCACCAAAAAATGAGGTTAACACGATGATGTCAGTCTCAATGGCCAATAATTTTTTTTTTAAAATCATTTATAAAATTCAAATTTTATAAAATATTACTCTAACCTTTATCCAAACTATATGCAGCGAAAATTTTTTATAAACTAGAACCCAAATTAATAGGCATTCAACCAAACATATATGCTAATAAAGATGATAAAGATGATGGCAAGGCATTCATAAAATGGCAAGCACGATTCTGTGGGATTCTGTGGCTTTCCATTTTTAACTTTCTTATTCAATATATTTTATCTTACAATATTAATATTAAAAATTAGGTTGCTCTTTATTATCTTTGCTTATTACATTTTTCTTATATATGTATTTCTTTTTCTTATTATTATCTTCATTACTTATTTATAATATTATATTGATCTATCACCACTCAAGCCGGTATACTCTTAAGCCCTTATACTCTACATTCCTTGTTTCAAAATTTTATCTTCACCCAATTACATTTATCCCATGTATTCTACTATTTTACTTCTACAATACTACTTATACCTCCTACCTTTCATCGTTTATTACTTTTCTTTAATATCGATAATTCTAATTTGTTGTTATATTACTTTATATCTGCTTACAATACACGATAATGGTTTGTTTGGGTAGCTTTTGGATTCTCTATTTGTTGTATAGATGCATCATCTTTCTTTTTTCTTTTTACCGTGTCCGTGTTATCATACTTTATTATTTTATTTTATTTTTGTTTCTTGCACGTTTATTGTTGCCTCCTGTCACCTTGTTGTTATTGCTTGAAGTGAAAGGTGAGGCAATCCAAAGAGTTCAACATATAAAAGAGATCAAAGGTGTTCGCTTACACCAGTGAATATCCAAAGGCTTAATATTCTTCACTTACATCTCTTCGTCACACCGTCAGTTTAGTGAGAAGAGAACATTTTATGACTCGCAGTTCTAGAACTGAATATTTAATAAATAAGCCATTCAAAGAGGCAAGGATATATCCTTCGGTATCCACCATCCCACCCAGATCTGGTCTTGATAGCTGGAACCCACTTTTTTCTGAGTTTTTTTATCGCATAGATATATGCGATACCATATGACATACAAAACCTTTTAACCTCACTACTACAATTGATTTGGATCTCCTCATATGGATCGAATTAAATTTATAACACACTTTATCTCTTTCATACGGATCGAATTAAATTTATAACACACTTTATCTCTTTCATACGGCTAATATGGTTTGAAGTGAAGTTTATATACGACTTCATCGAAATAATGTTTGAATAATGGTGGGGACTATTTATAGTTTTTTTTATACATCACCTTAATAAATTATCGCAAGGCACGCGGTGGGCATGACGATGATAGTTTGTTACATTGAGATGAATTATTTTAAAACTATACTTTATATAGTTTGTTGGTATAATTTTAATCATTAAATTCACTTGAATTATAATTTTTTTCAAAATATATATAAATATTTATTTTTAATCAATATTCATATCAATAAAAATTTATATATTAAATTAGAGAAAGTAATGATATAATAAGATTATAATTAATTTAATTTAATAATATTTAAAATAATCTTATTATAAAGTTCATATTCATATTGAATCAATATTAAAATCAATAAATATCTATATATCAAAACATTATAATGACTTGAAAATGCAACTTTCTAATAAAATTAAATTAATTTAATATCTAATTAAAAAAAATTTAAAACAAAATATATCATCTAAAATATTTTTAAAATTTCAATAAAATTTTTTTAATATATAATTAAATAAAATTATATGAATTTAAGATATTTATTTCCATTATAATTATAATTAAATAATAAAATTTAAAAATAATAATAATAGTTTCACTTAATTTAAAATTTTAAAATCACTTTATTTTATTATTATGACTTGAGAATGCATCTTTATAATAAGATTACAACTAATTTAATATCTAATTATATAAAATTTAAAACAAAATATATCATCTAAAATATTTTTAAAATTTCAATATATTGTTTTTACTATATAATTAAATAAAATTATATGAATTTAAGATATTAAAAAATATATATATATATATATATATAATTATTAAAAAAAAATTTAAACTTGATCCATCATCATTTACACAAATATTATGTCGAAATGCTTACTTTTATCTTAAAAAATATAATCCATTGTAAACAATTTTTTATTTTTAAAATTTTAAAAGATAATAACTCTCATAATATATAATATTTCTAGACAATTAGTTATAAGTGTTAATAATACACATAATTTCTATGCAATTAGTTATATGTTGTAAAAATTGAAGGTTATGGGATATTTTGGGGGATTAAGGAATAATATTTAGGCTCTAAAGTAGATGGATTAGTGTTTAAGGATCATGATTAAGGCTATAGATTTAATAAAATTCCAAAACAATTGATATGTTGTCATGGTAGGTTTTAATAATACACATCATTTCTATGCAATTAGTGATATGTTGTAAAAATTGAAGGTTATGGGATTTCTTTGGGGATTAAGGAATCATATTTAAGCTTTAAGGTAGAGGTATTAGTGATTAAGGATCATGATTAAGGTTATTGGCTTAATACAATTCTAAAACAATTTGTATGTTGTCATGGTAGGTTTTAACAATACACATCATTTCTATGCAATTAGTTATATGTTGTAAAAATTGAAGGCTATGGGATTTCTTTGGGGATTAAGGAATAATATTTAAGCTTTAAGGAAAAGGGATAAGTGTTTAAGGATCATGATTAAGGTTATGGGTATAATACAATTCTAAAACTATTTGTATGTTGTCACGGTATGGTTAACTAAAGTCAAACATGGACCACTAAAGTCAAACATAATTAACTATGGTAAAAGAATAGTCAACCATTCTTTACTATGGTGAAACTTATTCAACCGTGTAATTAATGATGGTTAAACAATAATTAACCATAACAAACTATGGCCACATGGTTCACTAAATTCAACCACATGGTCAAACAATAGTCAACCATTGTTAACTATGGTGAAACTTACTCAACTGTGTAATTAATGATGGTTAAACAATTATTAACCATAATAAACTATGGCCACATGGTTCACTAAATTCAACCACATGGTCAAACAATAGTCAACCATTGTTAACTATGGTGATACTTACTCAAACATGCACTCAATGATGGTTAAGCAATAATTAGCGATAATAAACTATGGCCACATGGTTCACTAAAGTCAACCATGGTTAACTATGGTCACTCAACCATAGTCAATATATTTAACAATGTTAAACATAGTTAACCATGGTAGATAAAGTCAATCATGGTTAAATAAAGTCAAACATTGTTCACTAAAGTCAATGATGTTAATTATGGTCAAGCAATAAATAACATAATAAATATATTCAACAATGTTAAACATAGTCAACAATGGTAAATAAAGTCAACCAAGGTAAATAAAGGAAAGCCTGGTTAATCAAAGTCAAACATAGTTGACTAAAAAAGACTTGAGATTTTTTGCATAGTTATTTAAGGTATGTACTTCGCCCATGCTACTTGCTTTGTAACATATGTATTTTAATTGTCTCGCAAGAAGAGGTTGACACTATATCTGTGTATGAACATTAATACAATGCTATAATCAAAATGTTAAGAACCCATGTCAACCCTTCTATTTACTTTGTTAGTATATTGTTGTTGGACACATATGCTTTGTAAGTTGTCCCGTAGTATTTGTTGATCCATAGTTTGTATTATTGTTGTTGGATGCATATGCTTTGTAAGTCATTCTGTAGTATTTGTTGATCCATATTTTGTATCGGCCCATGGTTTGTATTGACACATGGTATTGACCCATGGTATTGGCACCTAAACTTAGTGTATAAGTTTGTGTTGAGACCAATGAAGGTATGGTGAAATTATTTGTATTGAGCTTGCTCAAAGGAGGTTGCCCCCTCAAAGTGGCCTGCGATCAATATAAAAGTGATTTTGAGTTCTGTTATTTCTTTTATTTCATGTGTTTTCATCAATTAATTATTGCAGGTTCTTCTCATCTGCTATCAGAACACTTTCTTGGGCTCGTTGGGTGGAATTTTTGCCAAAAAAAAATTTGCATCTGTTGCAAGTTCGGATATGGGAATAATCCCTATCCGCTTAACTGTGGGAAGTACTTGGGAATAAGCCCTAAAACTCATTGTGAGGAGTACCATAGGAACCCCAAAGTAACTGGCCCATTGAGAGGACCTGCCAATGAAAAGGGAAATGACCCCTACCAGATTGACTAGTTCCCACCCATGAGGTAAACCAAGAGTTGTTGTTTGTGGCAAAGTGGTTATCAGTTTTACCTGAGCCGTGGAGTGAGGGGTATTGCCCCAATACGCAAGCCATCAGACAACATTGGTGGCTGAGTGAAACCCCTAAACTGTTAGGAAGCCACACATACCTGGGGTCCATATCTATTTTCAGCTGAACTGTTGCCAATCACTTGCACGTCGTTTCAGATCCATTCCGAGCCGTTTCAGATCCATTCCGAGTCGTTTTAGATCCAGCCGTTTCAGATCTATTATGGAACTCATTTCAGATCCAACTGTTTCTTATCCATTCGGTGCCATTGTAGATCTATCTATTTCTGATCCGTTCTGTGCCATTACAGATCCATTCCTAAAAAAAAAAAACGGTATAAAATTCCATTTTTTCACCATATCTCCCTTGTTTTAACTCTGTTTCCATTGAAACTTCCCAGACACCCTTGCAATCCCATTCTACATATTTCATTCCTGAGGACTGTATCCCAAATTCTACTTCCTAAAGCTAGAAATCTCACATTTGTCTATTTTTAGGGTTTGCCATAACTTCTTCAATTTTCACCTACTCACCTCCAAATTTTGCCACCGTGCTCATTCCCTATTTCTGCTTCTTTTTCCCTCTTTGACAAATTTTCTCATTCTTTCACCCCGCTTCTGAAATCCCCATTTTTTGCTTCCCTGCCCATCAGAAAGTGTCCAAAACCTATTCAAACCCCAATTACCCATCCGAGTTTTTCCCAAATCCAAATTTCCCTTTACTAAATAAGCTTTTGTTTGTGTTTTTCTATCCATTCTCAAAAAAAAGAAAAAAAAACTCTTGGTTATGGTTGTCACCTGCCCAGTAGCAAAAACCATGGAGGAAGCACTTGCAGCCATCCAAGCCAAACTCCAAGATCTGGATGAAAAATTTCTTAGCCTCCATCTTCATCATTCAGCCATGAACAATAACTGACAGCAAGAATCTTCTGCAGCCAATGGGTTCTCTTCTTCTAGCACTTTCCGTGGTCCGAAGCTTGTATTTCCTCGCTTCAATGGTACTGATTCGACTGGATGGATCTATCATGCAGAACAGTATTTCAGTTTCCATAATACTTTTGATGTCCAAAAAAATTCCACTTGCATCCATTTGGAACAGGAAGCCCTTCAATGGTACCGTTGGAACATCAAGGGTGAGGACCAACCAAAATGGATAGATTTTTCTCAACTCCTTTTGCAATGATTTGGTCCTAGTGCTTTTGATGACTTCACTGGAGCACTCACTAAAATTCGTCGAATTGGGACTATGAGAGAATATTAGACAGAATTTGAGAAACTAGTCAATCACAAAGAAGGATTGTCTAATGACTTCTACAGGAGTTGTTTTATTAGTGGACTTAAAGATGAAATCTTCCCAATGGTCAAATCTTTTTGTCCCAACACACTGATGGAAGCCCTGGGGTTGGCTAAGTTGGCAGAAGACAAGATTTCCGCCCAACAGCGCTACAAACCCACTTTTGTTCCCTTCCGAAATATGGGTTCTCAACGACCTCCCATCCCGCCAGCTCCTCGACCAACTCCTATCAAGCATTTTTCCGAAACAGAGATGCAGGCACGTAGAGAAAAAGGGCTTTGTTATAATTGTGATAAAAAATTCACTCGGGGACATAGATGTGTTCAACAAAAGCTTTATCTCTTGGATGTGGATTCTCCTCTTGCCTCTGAAGTTGGTGAAGAGGATCCAGATACATCGGATGATCAAGTCAACATTCAGGAGCCACCTATTGACCTCCCATCTCAAGAAGACCACCCAGATATATATCTCCATACTTTATCCAACGTCACCACCCCCCAAACAATGCGGGTCAGGGGTTACTTCAAGAAGCTTCCTCTTACAATACTGATTGATTATGGTAGCACTCATAACTTCATTGACCCTCGGATCACCAAACATGTTGATTGTTTTGTCCATCCTTTCTCCAACTTTGAAGTCATGCTTGCCAATGGGGGCACCTTACCTTGCAAGGGAAAGTGTCACAATGTGTGTATCTCTCTGGAAGATTATAACCTGCACTCTAACATGTTTTCCTTGTCCTTAGGTGGATGTGATGTGGTTTTGGGCGTTCAATGGTTATGTACACTTGCCCCCACCTTATGGGATTTTGTTGAACTTTGGATGCAGTTTTCAGTCAATGGGAAACAACACAAATTTAAGGGCTTACAACAAGGTTCTCTCCGCATCATTAGTTCACATCGCTTGGAAAAGATCCTTAAGAAGAATTCACATGCTGTCATCGCTCAAATCCATTCCATTCAGATGCATCCATCAATGGTCTCCCCTACTTCCTTTTATAGATATGCAGGTGTCCTTGCTGAACCAGTGGGTTTGTCTCCTTTAAGAGACCTTTCCGGTAAGAATTTAGCCGCATCTACATCTTAGCAGGAAATGATAGCTATTTTGCATGCAGTACAGAAGTGGCAACCATCCCTATTAGGTAATTATTTCTGCGTCAAGACTGATTTCCCTAGTCTAGAAAATTTCCTGGAACAATGGGTCTCCTCCCGAGCACACCTGAAATGGGTTATCCAACGCATGGTTTATGCCTATGCGATCACTTACAAGAAGGGTAAGGACAATATGGTGGCAGATGCTCCTTCTCGCACATTTGATGATCCAGTTTCTCTTCCAGCTATTTCTCTACTTGTTCCAAATTGGTTGCAATCTGTTCAATAGGGCTATCTCGTCTATGCACTCCATGCTTCTTCATTAGCAAGGCACTCTGGGTTCCTCAAAATGTATGATCAGGAACAATGTAACTTCTTTTGGCAGGGTTTGAAAATGACAATTCAATAGATGGTGGCTGGCTGTGATACTTGTGAGGACAACAAGGGTAAAACGACACTCCTTTTGGGAGTGCTCGATCCCTTGCCCATCCCTACACAGATTTGGACAACTATTTCCATGGATTTCCTAGAAGCACTCTAGTGGTACAATACCACATCTAAAAGGACATCATATGAGGTAGTCTATGGACAGGCACTGCCAATTCTTCTTCCATACACCCTCAGCAGCTCCCCAGTTCAAGAAATCGACTTGGTTCTTCGAAACCGCGATCAGATTCTTCTCATTTTGCAGGACAATCTTCACATGGCAAGAATTTGACTGGAACAACAAGCTGATCAGCACCATTTTGTGAAATTGCCCACATAAGATCCAAAGAGATGATGTAAACCTCACAATGAAAGAATTTAGGAAGAAGAGAGAAGCAATAGAACATAGATCCAATAGAGGCAGAATAATTACACACATTACATTAATCAGAATAGTAACCGGGTAAATATACAATGCTGAGTATGAGGATTTGAATTCACTAGGTGTAATTCGAATTATCCTTCATGCACAGATCCATAATCAGTGGAGAGTCATCAGTTCCAAACTAGGAGTCTATCTCATCAACGGTGAAGTCATCAATGCACAAGTAGTGATCAACCAGGAGTCAAACTGAGTCTAACTAAGTGTGGTTGGTGTAACTGGCACATGGAAGCACTGATATAGTGAAGGAGACTCAGTGGGGTGCGCTCATGGAGCTAACTGGAGTCAAAACAGTCTATCTAGTCACACTCGAGGTCCAAAAGAGTGATAAGGTCAGTTAGGAGTCAGTTAATCCTTAAATCAAGGAAGAACTGAAGATAACTGAACTAAACTGGACTCGTAGGTGAAGAAGGGCGCCCTTCTCATGCAATAACTGAAAAGAGGGCGCACTAAGCTCTAGGAGAGCTAAGACTGATCCGAGAGAAGCCCCTGGGGCTAATTTGGCAGGAGCTAGGTGTTGGTGCTGCAAACCCTAATTGCATGCAAAACCCTAATTTTGCATGCAGGACTCAAAATGTCAGAAATGTTAGAGGGACTAGGATGGAGTATAGGAATATCCTAACACCCCCCCCTAATCCATCCTGGGCCCTGGTAACTAGGACCAAAGGTCACCCATACAATCAATGAAATGATAAAAAATAAAAAATAAAAAAAATACTGCCTCAATTTTTTTATTTTTATTTATTTTTGAATAACTCAAGGAGCCATTACTCTAAGCAGAAAAGAAGCAAGCTTTCATCAGTGAAAACTTTGCAAAGAGACTTGGTAAGCTAATCCTCTGTAAAGTGCGAATGCAAGTGCTAGAGAATGTGCTGAATGTAGCAAGTCTTTCAGGAACCTTTTCTGTCACTGGAGCGAATGTATCATGATGAGTTTTCCCAAGGAATGGAAGAGTAAACCCCATCATCATGTTGAATCTCTCAGTGAGAGGTGGATGGCATAATGCAAGGTTAGCATGCTGTTGAAGTCTAGTAGTTCTGTAAGCAAATAAATCATCAACTGTGTTCTTAGTAGTAGCAAGGACTGTGTGAGAACATATTTCTCTTGAATCTGGACTAAGAATAGGTGTTGGTTCTGAATCTTCTTGAACCATGATCTCAACATCAAAATCTTGATCTTCTTCCTCACTAGAATAGGAGTCACTGGAAGAGAAGTCACTGTGATCCTCATCAGAATCTGAAGGGATAGTTGGAGAGAAGGGCATGAAGTGGGAGAACTCATATGCCTTTGAGGCATGATTAGCAATCCCATTCGCTATAACCCTTCCAGTGGAGATTTCTGTAATCTCTACTGTGTCTGGACCAAAAATCACTTGTTTTGGAGATCCTGTATGAGTCATTTGATACACTGATAACAAATTAGCTGTAAGAGAAGGAACAAATAAGACATTTTTGAACTTACCATGCTCCATACGAACTGTACCCAAACCTTTGGCAGAAATCTGAGAGTTGTCTCCCATGTGAATGGTAGGCCCATCTTGGAGATCCAAAGAGGACAAGGATTCTTCTTGTGCCATCATGTGGTTGGAAGCTCCAGAATCTATGAGGAGAGCTTTTGTCTTTGAAAAACCAGCCATCAATGCATGACAATCATCAGATCCACTTCCAGAATCAGACATCTTTGCTTCTTTTGGAACAACAATTTGGTTTTGTTCAAGAAGCTTGGTTAGAAGATCAATCTTCTTATGCATGCAGGCATGCTCAGGATGGTTTCCTCTCTTGCAGTAGGTACAATTTGGTCTCTTTTGTTTGTCATTCTTGGATCTTGAAGGTTTCTTTCCTTTGCCTTTTTGTCCCCCTTTATCATTCGCTCCACTTGATTCACCAGCCAACAGAGCTAGATCTCTGGAGGTTTTGATGGCACCCATTTGAAACAGTTTGTTCTCTTCTTGAGTGAGAGCCTCAATGAAGTCACTTAAGGTGGGAAACTTCCATCCAGGGATGGACATTTGAACAGAATGAAAGGTAGATACAAAGACAGAAAATTGAGATCCAAGTTTGCTCAATATAGAGAGTATCAATTGCTCATCACTTTTAGTGATGCCACATTGCTTGCAATGCAAAACCAAATTTTGAAATTTGGAGAAGAAATCTTGAATGCTCTCGAAATTGCTAGGTTGAAGGGCAACCAATTCATTCTCAAGAATGTAGCCTCTCAGTTCGTCTTGTTTGCCAAAAAGACTTCTCAATTTTATCCATAAATCATATGGAGACTTCAATCCATCAGCATGAAACAATAGATCATCAGAAATATGAAGGCATATGAATCCAAAGGCTTCATCCATTTTGTTTAGGTGCTTGACTCTCTTTTCAGCTTGATGTGGTATGGCATCTTTTTCTTCATCTATTCTAGTAAACCCTCTTGATTGCAAAAGTATTATCATCTTCCTCTTCCATTCGAAATAATTGAAAGGAGTGAGAAGTATAGAAGAAGGAGCATTCGAATTGCTCATCTTGATTGCTTGAACAAGTGCAAAATAGAAGCTACTGAATCTGCTGCTACAACTGCTGGAACTTCAAAATACCTGCAAAAAAAAAAAACTCTCAAGAATGGAGGTAGAATATACTCTCAAGGCTCTGATAGCATGTGAAATTGCCCACATAAGATCCAAAGAGATGATATAAACCTCACAATGAAAGAATTTAGGAAGAAGAGAGAAGCAATAGAACATAGAGCCAATAGAGGCAAAATAATTACACACATTACATTAATCAGAATAGTAACCGGGTAAATATACAATGCTGAGTATGAGGATTCGAATTCACTAGGTGTAATTCGAATTATCCTTCATGCATAGATCCATAATCAGTGGAGAGTCATCAGTGCCAAACTAGGAGTCTATCTCATCATCGGTGAAGTCATCAATGCACAAGTAGTGATCAACCGGGAGTCAAACTAAGTCTAACTGAGTGTGGTTGGTGTAACTGGCACATGGAAGCACTGATATAGTGAAGGAGACTCAGTGGGGGGCGCTCATGGAGCTAACTGGAGTCAAAACAGTCTATCTAGTCACACTCGAGGTCCAAAAGAGTGATAAGGTCAGTTAGGAGTCAGTTAATCCTTAAATCAAGGAAGAACTGAAGATAACTGAACTAAACTGGACTGGTAGGTGAAGAAGGGCGCCCTTCTCATGCAATAACTGAAAAGAGGGCGCACTAAGCTCTAGGAGAGCTAAGACTGATCCGAGAGAAGCCCCTGGGGCTAGTTTGGCAAGAGCTAGGTGTTGGTGCTGCAAACCCTAATTGCATGCAAACCCTAATTACATGCAAAACCCTAATTTTGCATGCAGGACTGAAAATGTCAGAAATGTTAGAGGGACTAGGATGGAGTATAGGAATATCCTAACACGTTTTGAGTGCACTTTTCATGCAGCTAATATGGTTCTTCTTCATCTACATCCTTCCAAGAAACCCTCCCTAAAACTCAGAAGGCATTAGTGGCCCAGAATGCAACCCGAGGATGCTACATGGGAACCACTCCTTCAGATTTTGCATCAATTTCCACATCTAAAGCTTTGAGGACAAAGCTTTTTCTAAGGGAGAGGGGATGTTAAGAACCCATGTCAACCCTTCTATTTACTTTGTTAGTATATTTTTGTTGGACACATATGCTTTGTAAGTCATCCCGTAGTATTTGTTGATCCATAGTTTGTATTATTGTTGTTGGACGCATATGCTTTGTAAGTCATCCCGTAGTAATTTTTGATCCATATTTTGTATCGGTCCATGGTTTGTATTGACACATGGTATTGACCCATGGTATTGGCACCTAGACTTAGTATATAGGTTTGTGTTGAGACTAATGAAGGTACGGTGAAGTTATTTGTATTGAGCTTTCTCAAAGGAGGTTTCCCCCTCGAAGTGGACTGTGATCAATATAAAAGTGATTCTAAGTTCTGTTATTTCTGTTATTTCGTGTGTTTTCATCAATTAATTATTGCAGGTTCCTCTCACAAAAGAAAGTTTATATGTTTTCGTTTAGCCTTGATGGCTCCTAATAGGAGACATGGGTATATTAAGTGTTATGCTGCATTACGGCGTTCAACAAGGGTTATGACTCATTGTGGCATTGAACAAGGGTTATATGTTCATCAAGGGTTAGATGCGACATATTCACAATGTGAAATTTGAAGTTCACCAAGGTTTATGTCGCATTGTGATGTTTATCAAGAGTTACATTGCATTGTGGCGTTCATCAAGGGTTATGTCTCATCGCGACAATGCTCAATATGTGACACAACTAAATATGTGACATATTCACAATGTGAAATTTGACGTTCATTAAGGTTTGTGTCGCATCGTGATGCTTATCAAGGCTTATGTTGCATTGTGGCATTCATCAAGGGTTATGTTGCATTTCGACAATGCCCAAGATGTGAAATTTTACATTCATCAAGGTTTATGTCACATTGTGATGTTTATCAAGGGTTACGTTGCATTGTCGCGTTCATCAAGGGTTATGTCGCATTGAGACAATGGTGACTATGTGACACATATGGCAACACAGCCTAAGATGCGACATATTCACAATGTGAAAATTGACGTTCATTAAGGTTTGTGTCACATTGTGATGCTTATCAAGGCTTATGCTTCATTGTGGTGTTCATCAAGGGTTATGCCGCATTACGACAATGCCCAAGATGTGAAATTTGATGTTCATCAAGGTTTATGTCGCATTGCGGTGTTTATCAAGGGTTACATTGCATTGTGGCGTTCATCAAGGGTTATGTCGCATTGCGACAATGCCTAATATGTGACACATATGCCGATGCAACCCAAGATGCGACATATTCACAATGTGAAATTTAACGTTCATTAAGGTTTGTGTTGTGTTGTGATGCTTATCAAGGCTTATGTTGCATTATGGCGTTCATCAAGCGGTATGTCGCATTGCAACAATGCCCAAGATGTGAAATTTGATGTTCATCAAGGTTTATGTCACATTGTGGTGTTTATCAAGGGTTACGTTGCATTGTGGTGTTCATCAAAGGTTATGTGGCATTGTGACAATGCCCAATATGTGTCACATATGCCGAGACAACCCAAAATGTGACATATTCACAATGTGAAATTTGATGTTCATTAAGGTTTGCATTGTGGCATTCATCAAGAGTTATGTCGCATTGCAACAATGCCCAACTTGTGAAATTTGATGTTCATCAAGGTTTATGTCACATTGTGATGTTTATCAAGGCTTATGTTGCATTTTGGCATTCATCAAGGGTTAGGTGTGACATATTCACAATGTGAAATTTCACGTTCATTAAGGTTTATGTCGCATTGTGATGCTTATCAAGGGTTATATTGCATTGTGGCATTCATCAAGGGTTATGTCACATTGCGACAATGTTCAATATGTGACACATATGGCGACACAACCCAAGATGCGACATATTCACAATGTGAAATTTGACGTTCATTAAGGTGTGTGTCGCATTGTGATGCTTATCAAGGCTTATGTTACATATTGGCGTTCATCAAGGGTTATGTCGCATTGCAACAATGCCCAAGATGTGAAATTTGACGTAGATCAAGGTTTATATCTCATTGTGATGTTTATAAAGGGTTACGTTGCATTGTGGCATTCATGAAGGGTTATGTCGCATTGCGACAATGCTCAGTATGTGACACATATGGTGACACAACCCAAGATGGGACATATTCAAAATGTGAAATTTGACATTCATTGACAATTGTGTCGCATTGTGATTCTTATCAAGGCTTATGTTTCATTCTGTCATTCATCAAGGGTTATGTCGCATTGCGACAATGCCCAAGATGTGAAATTTGACTTTCATCAAGGTTTATGTCACATTGTGGCATTTATCAAGGGTTACGTTGCATCGTGGCGTTCATCAAGGCTTATGTCACATTTCGACAATGCCCAATATGTGACACATATGCTGACACAACCCAAGATGCGACATATTCACAATGTGAAATTTGACATTCATAAAAATTTGTGTTGCATTGTGATGCTTATCAAGGCTTATGTTGCATTGTGGCGTTCATCAAAGGTTATGTCACATTGCGACAATGCCCAGGATGTGAAATTTGACGTTCATCAAGGTTATGTCGCATTGTGGTGTTTATCAAGGGTTACATTGCATTGTGGAGTTCATCAAAGGTTATGTTGCATTGCGACAATGCACAATATGTGACACATATGTCGTCGAGACAACCCAAAATGCGACATATTCACAATGTGAAATTTGACATTCATTAAGGTTTACATTGTGGTGTTCATCAAGAGTTATGTTGCATTGCAACAATGCCCAAGATGTGAAATTTGACATTCATCAAGGTTTATGTCGCAATGTGATGTTTATCAAGGCTTATGTTGCATTGTGGCATTCATTAAGGTTTAGGTGTGACATATTCACAATCTGAAATTTGACGTTCATTAAGGTTTGTGTCACATTGTAATGCTTATCGAGGGCTACGTAGCATTGTTGCGTTCATCAAGGGTTATGTCTCATTGCGACAATGCCCATGATGTGAAATTTGACGTTCATCAAGGTTTATGTCGCATTGTGATGTTTATCAAGGGTTACGCTGCATTATGGCCTTCATCAAGGGTTAGATGTGACATATTCACAATGTGAAAATTGACGTTCATCAAGGTTTATGTCGCATTGTGATGTTTATCAAGGGTTACATTGCATTGTGGCGTTCATCAAGGGTTATGTCGCATTCCGAGAATTCCCAATATGTGACACATATGCCGACACAACCCAAGATGCGACATATTCACAATGTGAAATTTGATGTTAATCAAGGTTTGTATCGCATTGTGATGTTTATCAAGGGTTATGTTGCATTGTGTCTTTTATCAAGGGTTAGCGTAACATTGTGATGTTTAAACAATATTTATGTTCATTGTGGCGTTCATCAAGGGTTATGTTGAATTGCAACAATGCCCAAGATGTGAAATTTGATGTTCATCAAGGTTTATGTCACATTATGATGTTTATCAAGGGCTATGTTGCATTGTGGCATTCATCAAGGGTTAGATGCGACATATTCACATAGTGAAATTTGGCATTCATCAAGGTGTATGTCGCATTGTGTTGTTTATCAATGGCTACATTGCATTGTGGAATTCATCAAGGGTTAGTTGCGACATATTCACAATATGAAATTTGACGTTCATCAAGGTTTATGTCGCATTGTGAGCACGTCCAACCAACAAGTGAGGGGACATCCAGATGAAGCTTCTTGAATGTGCCATTAACAATGAGAAAAGGCATTCGAGTGGGTTAATGCATGGTGCCACATCATGGGCTCCCATGTCAAGTAACCTCCAACACGTGTCGCCCAATTGTCATGGTGGCACCCGCATTTGGGGATATTTAATTAATTATTGAATTACAATTAATGAAGTAATTATTATATTTATTAATTATTCAGTTAAAATTAATTAAGTAGTTATTATATTAATTTTATTTACTAAAATATAATTAAATAATAGTTTTTTAATATATTATTATATTATAAATAATTAAATGATTTTATTTGATTAAAAATTATTATAAAAAAAATTATTAACATGTCAAATATATCATAATGTTAAAAAATATATCAGAATATTACACATATCTCCAATATTAATAAATTGATAATGTTAATTAATTATAATATAATAATTAATTATTTAAATAACAAATAATTAATTAATTAATTAATATTAATATTAACTAAATAACAATATTAATTAATTAATATTATCATTCACTAAATTATTTTATAATTATTTCGTTTAATTACTTATTATAAAATAATAGTAGTGAATTTAATTAAACAATATTATTAAGCAAACAATTAAAATATAGATTTCATTAAATAAGTATAATATGAATTAAATTATAGTTGTTATTATTAACTAAATAACTATAATATGAATTAAATTATTTTATAATTATTATGTTAATTAATTATTGTAAAATAATAATATTGTTTAATTAAACAATGTTATTAAACATACAATTAAATTATGTATTTCATTAAAATGATCAAACAATAAATTATTCTACTAATATTTTGGAGATATGTGTATGTGCACACCCGTTACTAGCAACAACAACATTAATAATATTAATGTGGCCGAATACGCCGATAAGCGTAAATGGGGCACATACTTTTCATATTAATGCTTTTCCGTATAGTATGTGTCCCATTTACGCCCATCATATTCACACACATTACTATTATTAATGTTGTTGTTTCTAGTTTATAACTTGTCAGAATTCAAAAATAATAAATGACTCATGCTCTAGGCTCTAGATAATGCACCCACGTGAATAAAAAGACCGCGATTAGACACTCTCGGGGCTCTAGACAAAATATGTAACATACCCAAAATTGAGTTTAAAAAGAAATAAAAATAAACTTTTCACAATGATTGTTTCCAATCATTAATTATAGTACGGAAATATATAGGAAAACTCATTCTTAATCCTAAGAAAGTTTAAGTTTCTCTTATATACAAGTCCTCTACAACCCTTTGGGTTTGCACCGTCGAGTCTACATTTCATCCTATGCAACTTTCATTAGAATACAGTTTCCTATTTATTAAATTATTGTTCTACAATCGGAACATTTATCTTACATAAATAAGGGAAACAGTTCTCCCTTAGCATTTTTAGTTATATACTAAAACTTCATGCAACATCATATTAATAAATAGTGCCACTCAACAACTAAATTTATCCCTTTAATAAATTAAACTTTGCATGCCTAAAGAATGGATACATCAAGTTTTGTCAATAGACCACCATAATCACAATACACATAATCACATACACATATAATCACATACATAAAAAGGGTACCGATATACCATGGTTCACCCCACTCTCAAGGCTACATCCACAAAAGTTGTTATATATATATATATTAGTTGCTCATGAATAAAAGATTACTTACTGCAACAGAAATCGTTGCACCATTCTCTATCCTTTTCTTCACGGCTCCTCTGACAGAGGACTTCTTCAACTGTAACTCAATTTACAGAAATCTATCTTGATAAAATTTCATATAATCCTTACCATTGGATTTCGCCCTAGTATTAAAACTAATTCAAGTTTGGCGGATGATTACACATGAGTTGTGGTTTACAAGATTCTATAACATTCAATTGGAATATATATATATACAACAACCGGGACCTCGATTCATTGTACTAATATTATACAAAGCATCTGCCATACATCACAACCCATTTAGATTTCTTAGGGTCAAAAGAACTAAGCCCTTTCTTGGTTGCTTACATCCAAGAAGTGTATTTAATATTTTTAACTTATGAGTGATAAAATTATGCCTATTAAAACTTTGATTAAAAATTCTCCATGCTATTCAAGGATTGTCCACATCCTTATAAAATATAATCCACCTTATTGTAAGGCTTACAATTTCCAAGCCTAGGACTCCATCCCTACTAATAGTGAGTATGAGATATTATACTTATTAATAGATTATATAGGTGTATCGATTTCTTATATTAAAGGGTCCTCCTAAAAGTAAGTATGCAAGATCTATTAAATCTGCCAACATTATCTGCTAAGATTGCATAACCTCCAAACTCTGTCCCTTGCGTGTATGCAAGATTGTTTCCTACTGTCTGTACTACAAATATGACCCTTGAATGTGTGTATACTGTTTTCGAGACAATGGTACCGCAGCGATGTACCCTAGCAGATATTAGAAACACAAAGTCTGTAAATAAAAGCAAGCAAATGTTTTAAAAGCACAAGGTCCATTTCAGATCTACATTTTGTCCCTTCTTAGAAAGAAATAAACATAGAAGTTACCACCGAGGACATGGATCCATACAAACCGATGCACAACAAAAGGGTAATATGCAGAGATCGAAAATAATAGTTCTCTAATGCAAGGAGTTAAAATACAGAGTTGATTTCAAGGAACTTTTGCTATTACGATTCCACAACTAGAGATTTATTCAAGGAGATCATTGTGATGCGATTATGATTTCCAGAAAAAGAAATGTTCACCTGTAAATCACTTGATTTGATTCAACCTGGGTTCCTTAAATAAAAAACAACACAGACTGGGCTTGGGCTTCCTAAGCCGACCCACCATAAATTTGAGATTAGACTAAAATTTTAAGCAGTACAAGGTGAAATCGATAGTGTGGGTTGAGCTCCTCGATCACCCAACTAGCGCACGGTTTTAGTTGTGTAAAAAACTAAAGCAACATTGATACAAAAATATGATTCTCACCCATACAACGATCTAAGCTAACATTCAAACCCAACAATAAAACATATGCGGAAAGCCAAGATATATGGTTTCAATTCGGCATGAGAAGAGATGAGTTCTAGGCATTAAAATCATAATGCAGCATATCGAAAAGCTTGATAGGGTTTATTCCTACCCTATGAGAATATAAAACCGACAGGGTACATCCACCGCAACATATTAACCAAAATTTTGTAGGGAATATCAAATTCCTAGATGTAGGATCTCAAATTCTGATTTTCCTACCAAACAAAAATGCAGTGAATACTTAGATATGTACAGAGGTGCGTTGGGGATAATATTCCTTGCAGAGGTGTGATGGAGATCGCACTACTTTCTCCCATTACACTGATCTCGTTCTCCCATTGATGTGATCAGTAGAGAGCCCAAAACACTTTCGGGATCACAATCTCTTATGTAGGGGATCGCATAATTAGAAATCACCTCGGAAATGCAAAGGTTTCATGTCAGGGATGCGAAGAGCCAATCTCAGCTATGGAAAAATCACCCCAGATGTTAAGATCTAAACAGAGAAAATGGGGAAAATAAAATAACGTTGTATGCGTTCAAAGACAGAGATTACAGTTTTTCAGTATACCCATACGATGATTTTCATTCACGCATGGGTCTGGCCCTCTATAGATGTCCTATCCCATTCCTTTGATAACCATCATTCATATATATATTATATATATACATGTATCCCTTCAACATAAATCAAACAATAACCCAACACTCATGGATCACTATTCATAATAGAGACTCCGTCAAAAAAATGGTAGTGAATGGATTGCCTTTTTTTCAAACAATCTGTAAATGCATGAAATCAAATAAAGCAGAGATGTCACCCTATACTCCAGCAATCAAAATAACATAGCGATTAGCATACTTAGCTCCTATACAATACTCCAGCCGTCAAATAACATAGTGATTATAATACGTAGATCGCCCTATACAAAGCTCCAACCATCGATTAACACAACCACTGTCATACATAGATCACCCTCTTATACAATACACAGCGTCTATCATACACAAATCGCATTTTTCCCTCCATCGAACGTCCCCCTATGCCTTTTATGTAGGAGGGGGTAACCATAAAAAAAAAGTTACTACCCTCCACCATTGAACACTTGGCCCTTCGTATGAGGGAAGATGGCGGCAATCTTGGCGAAACGCGCTCCAATAAGGGGTTAGACTAATGGAAATCTAAGATAATGATTGAGAACTAAAGCTCCCTTTCTTCAAAAGAAGTAGGTGGTTGGTTTTCCAACCATTTCTTTTTGATAACTAAATAAATGAATCTGTTTCAAAAGTGAATGTCTAACAATTACATTCACCTCGACTTGTCATACTTATACATATGAATGTATATTATTTGGATGGAGGGAAAACTATGGACCTCTTACTCATACGTATGCTTATATAGATATATATATATATAAGAAAATCTCATCCATATGCCATTTAGAATAATCGAATAATTATATATATATACACTCATATATATATATAATAAAGCTTTCACCCAATTCTATATAATAAAGCTTTGTTTTAAGGTGTAGATAAAAGGTGTAGATAATTCTTATGCCTACCTACCTATATAAATCTATACCATGAGTGAATGTCTAATAACTAAATTTGCCTCCATTTCTCATACCTATACATAGGAATGTATATTACTTGGATGGTTAATAATTTGTGAAATTCTTACTCACACATATGCCTATATATAAATTTAAAATAAAATTTCACTTATAAAATAATAAGGCACAAAAGAGGGATGTCACAGACTTTCCCACTTAAAAATAACACCGTCCTCAGTGTTCACATTTTTCAACGGTTTTTTTTTTCCACTCTTGGGTCCTGTGCTTATCATCCTCAAACTTTCGTGATTACCGCAAGGTGTTCATTGTTCATAACCTGCACATTTTATGTAACAATTATTAATTCATCAGCCGACTCAAAACAAAGATAATGAGTCACTTTTGCAACACATCATTTACTATTCATGGAACATCTCCTAGCCTTTGTTTGCACTTTCATCATCATAAGAAGACATAATACATGATTAATTTTAATATAATTCAAAAGAATTCATAAGTAATTCAAATTTACTCATCTTTTGGACGACATCTTTTACCTCCAAAACTTGGACATTTTAACTAGTCCTCATCTTGAGGTGGTCATCTCTTCCATTTATAGGTTAGCATCATATACTTCACAATATTTCAAATAGTAATGTTTTAACATTTAACATTCATCCTCATCCTTGAGGAAATCTCTGCTTACTCAAGAATTTATAACATTCACACAAAAATGTATACAATAGTCTAGTTACAAGACAAATCATTAATATTTGTTATATCATAAAACAAATATTTCAACAACACTTTGTTGAACACAGAATTCTTCCCCAAATTCCGTCACCAATTCCTGTGGACTTACGGGCTACAATTTTGAGGTTACTCTCCTTTTTTATTGCTAGTCAAAAAGTTTTCCTCCTGAAGACATCAAACAACGTCCTGTCTCCAAATGTCAATCTTTGTGCCTAGGTCTTTTCCATTGATACAACAAAACTGTTTCGCAATTCCCCTTAAGCCTTCTTGCTTGTGTCGAGGAATTTCTTTTCCACCTAGCCTCCTGCTTGAGTCCAAGAATTTCTTTTCCACCCAGCCTCCTGCTTGAGTCCAGGAAAAGTTGCTTTAGCAAAGCAGAGTTGGGTCAATTTTTTCCACCTCAAGCCTCCTGCTTGAGTCCCAGAATATTCTTTTTCCATCAAACCTTCTCGTTTGAGTCCAGGAGATAACAATAATTTATTATTTTTTACAGGCCATATGAAACATAATATCAACAAAATCTATTTGCTTATCTTATTCTATGCATTTTGATGATCACACATCATTAATCATAAGTTCACCATTAATCATGGTGCATAAAATCTTTAATACCATAATAATATGTAAAGCAAATCATTACATAATATTGGGAGTTTTAGCTTGGCTTATCTATAATCAATGTTCCACTCGAATTATGACATTGGTCATAACCAAGATCACTTCCTGAAATGTTAGTACAAGAGAAAAAAAATAAAAAATTCATTTGCTTCTATTGCTCAACCATTGCACACATTAGTTCCATAGCATTACATGCATGCTCATTCAATTAGCTTGTGTGCATCCTCTTCAATTAATCCCGCCGTAAACTCTTCAATATCCTTAAGGCAAATCTGTTAACAACCAATCATACTTTTAACTAGTTAGTTGCATATAGTCTCATTTCTATTTAAGACTCATCAAGATTCTTTTCTCTATAATCTTTCCATACTGTTTGTTTAAAGGATACCATGATTTTAATTCAATTATAACAAGGTTTAGGATTCTTCTTTTTCCATAATCAAACTCCTACCATTAACAAAAATCTTTTTAACTTGATACCCATCAATTGTTATTAGAATATATAAAAAATCCTATCAGGGGTCTATATAAGAAGAGATAATTTAGAATCATATGCATTCTAGAAATAAGATCATTTAAACTCCTAGGAATACTACTTGTTATTCCATATAGTAATACACCCTTAAGCTTATATGTGTAATTCTAAGAATAATGAAAATAGAAAATAAACTCTAAACGTTTTAACAAAAATGACGATTTTTCATAACCAAAACACATTAGTTATCTCATCACATAAAATCGTTCATGTGTTTAAACATTTCTTTTAACCTAGTATGTTAAACTAATCCTGGCCATCAATACTCAAGATTTAATAATTACTCAAGTGATGGACTTCATACTATTGCATCCACGAAAGGAAATGTCAAAGAGTCAACATATATTTTGCAATAAGCATACTACCAACACCTAAAATAAATAGACAAACATTCTATCATAATACTTGAGGATCAACTTTCAATTCAAGGATTGCACCTATAGTTATAACATCATTATTTATGCTATAATATTTTCCTGCTATAGAATTCCATGACAAATGTCAAAAGAGTGTATAACAACCATTAAATAAAATGTAACTATTATAATTTTGAAGATATTCTAAGTGACTTCACCTAATCAAAACCAACTTACTTAATTGGAGCATACTAATAATACTATACTCATGGGTAGTGTACTTAGTAATCCGTAATTCAGAAATTATGATCTATATGGGAGGCCCACACTCCCCATTTTGGATATTAGTTTCAATATGCTAGGTTTAATGTATTAGCGATAATATTAGATTAGATATTATTACAATAATGAATAGCATTTAATGTGCTCTCTCCTTGTAATCTATAAAAAGGCACCTTGCCTCATAATACAAACAAGTTTGTGTGTGCCAAGTTTGTGTGTCTTTCATTTCATTCTATTATGTTAGTAGGTGTTTCATAGCTCTGAGTTTCTTTTGGGTTCTCCAATTTTGTGTGTCTTTCATTTCATTCTCTCAGCCTCACCTCTCAATGGAGAACCCAAAAGAAACTCAAAGATATGAAACACCTATTAACATAATAGAATGAAATGAAAGACACACAAACTTGTTTGTATTATGAGGCAAGGTTCCCTTTTATAGATTACAAGGAGAGAGCACATTAAATGATATTAATTATTATAATAATATCTAATATAATATTATTGCTAATACATTAAACCTAGAATATTGAAACTAATATCCAAAATGGGGAGTGTGGGCCTCCCATATAGATCAAATTAGGGTACCGAAAAAACTATATTGGGAATCTACTATACAATTTGAAGTTTCCAAGTTTCGTTGTTCCTAACCTTTGTTGGGTCATGGCACTAACATGTCTTGTTAAAATTTTTCCATCTATTTAATAAAATTTTATGAATCAACAATTCCTTCATAAAAGATTCTAATGCTTTTATTCTCCTAGAAGTTTAATCAATCTTCAAAAAGGACATAAAACAAACACATCTTTTATCTGAGCTACTTACATCTTAGTGCAATTCTTCCAAGATTTCACGCATCTTTCCTATATACAATATCCAAAATAACCAATATTTTTGCAATTGTACTCGAATTCGTTTCTTATGACTATGTCTTAGATTATACCTTACATGCTACATTAATCATATCATTTTGCAACAAACTAAATGCTTCAATAATTTAATGATTCATCTTTTTTTTGGGCAAGAAAATCATTTTCTTCTACACCTAATTAATAACAATGATGAAAATACTTATCTTTACTCCTTCGAAGAACTTTGAAGTTTGAACTTTGACTGTCATTACCCCTCGTCCATTGTAGTTCATGCATCCAAAATGAAACAAAACAACTGATTAGTAAATTTAACTACCTTCATACTTACTTATTGCATGTTGATCTCATTATGCCCTAGTGTTATAACCTAATGCTCTGATACCATATGTAACATACCCAAAAATTGAGTTTAAAAAAAATAAAAATAAACTTTTCACAATGACTGTTTCCAATCATTAAGTATAGTACAAAAATATATAGGAAAACTCATTCTTAATCCTAAGAAAGTTTAAGTTTCTCTTATATACAAGTCCTCTACTACCCTTTGGGTTTGCACCATAGAGTCTACATTTCATCCTATGCAACTTTCATTAGAATACACTTTCCTATTTATTGAATTATTGTTCTACAATTGGAACATTTATCTTACATAAATAAGGGAAACAATTCTCCCTTAGCATTCTTAGTTATATATAAAATACATTTATACGAAAACTCCATGCAACATCATATTTATAAATAGTGCTACTCAATAGCTAAATTTATCCCTTTAATAAATTAAACTTTGCATGGCTAAAGAATGGATACATCTAGTTTTGTCAACAGACCACCATGATCACAATACACATAATCACATACACATATAATCACATGTACACATATAATCACATACATAAAAAGGAGACTGGTATACCATGGTTCACCCCACTCTCTGGGCTACATCCACAAAAGTTGTTATATCTATATTATTTACTCATGAATAAAAGATTACATACTGCACCAGAAATAGTTATGCCATTCTCTATCCTTTTCTTTATGGCTCGTCTGACTGAGGACTTCCTCAAATGTAACTCAATTTACAGAAATCTATCTTGATAAAATTTCATATAATCATTACCATTGGCTTTCGCCCTGGTATTAAAACTAATTCAAGTTTGGCGGATGATTACACATGAGTCATGGTTTACAAGATTCTATAGCATTCAATTGGAATATATATATACACAGCAACCGTGCAGCAACCGGGACCTCGATTCGTTGTACTAATATTATACAAAGCATCTGTCATACATCACAACCCATTTAGATTTCGTAGTGTTAAAAGAACTAAGCCGTTTATTGGTCGCTTACATCCAAGAACTGTATTTAAGATTTTTAACTTATGAGTGATAAAATTATGCCTATTAAAACTTTGATTAAAAATTCTCCATGCTATTCAAGGATTGTCCATGTCCTTATAAAATATAATCCACCTTATTGTAAGGCTTACAATTTCGAATCCTAGGACTGCATCCCTACTAACAGTGAGTATGAGATATTATACTTCTTAAAAGATTATATAGGTGTATCGATTTCTTATCTTAAAGGGTCCTCCTAAAAGTTAGTATGCAAGATCTATTAAATCTGCCAACATTATCTGCTAAGATCGCATAACCTACAAAATCTGTCCCTTACGTGTATGCAAGATTGTTTCCTACTGACTCTACTACAAATATGACCCTCGAGTGTGTGTATACTGTTTTCTAGATAGCGGTACCACATCGATGTACCCTGGCGGAGATTAGAAACACAAAAAGTCTATAATGAAAAGCAAGCAAGCGTTTTAAAAGCAGAAGGTCCATTTCAAATCTACATTTTGTCCCTTCTTAGAAAGCAATACACATAGAAGTTACTGCCGATGATAGGGATCCATTGAAACGGATGCACAACAAAAGGGTAATATGCAGAAATCGAAAAAATAGTTCTCTAATGCAAGGAGGTAAAATACAGAGTTGATTTCAAGGAACTTTCGCTATCACGATTCCACAACCAGAGATTTCTTCAAGGAGATCGTTGTGATGCAATTATGAGTTCCAGAAAAAGAAATGTTCACCCGCAAATCACTTGATGTGATTCGACCTGGGTTCCTTAAATAAAAAACAACACAAACTGGGCTTGGGCTTCTTGAGCCGACCCACCATAAATTTCAGATTAGACTAAAATTTTAGGTAGTACAAGGTGAAATCGATAGTGTGGGTTGATCTCACCGATCACCCAGCTAGCGCATGGTTTTAGTTGTGTAAAACACTAAAGCAATAGTGATACAAAAATATGATTCCCACCCATACATCGATCTAAGCTAACATTCAAACCCAGCAATAAAACATAAGCCAAAAGCCAAGATATATGGTTTCCCTCTGGCATTGAGAAGAGATGAGTTCCAGGCATTAAAATCATAATGCAGCATATCGAAAAGCTCGATAGGTTTTATTCCTACCCTATGAGAATAACAAACCGACAAGGTACACTCAGTGCAACATATTAACCAAAATTTTGCAGGGAATATCAAATGCCTAGATGTACGATCTCAGATTTTGATTTTCCTATCAAACAAAAATGCATTGAATACTTATCTCTGTACAGAGTTGCATTGGGGATAATATTCCTTGCAGAGTTGCGATGGAGATCACACTACTTTATCCCATTACATCGATCTCATTCTCCCATTGATGTGATCAGTAGAGAGCCCAAAACACTGTCGGGATCACAATCTCTTATGCATGGGGTCGCATAATTAGAAATTACCTCGGAAATGAAAATGTTTCATGTCACGGCTGTGAAGAGCTAATCTCAACTACGGAGAAATCACCCAAAGCATTACGATCTAAACATAAAAAGTTGGGAAAAGAAAATAATGTTGTATGCGTTCAAAGACAGAGATTATGGTTTCTCAGTATACACATACAGCAATTTTCATTAACTCATGGGTCTGGCCCTCCATAGTCGTCCTGTCCCATTGCTTTGATAACCAACATTCATGTATATATTATATATATATACATGTATCCCTTCAACATAAATCAAACAATAACCCAACACTCATGGATCACTATTCATAATAGAGACTCCATCAACAAAATGGTAGTGAATGGATTGCCTTTATGTCAAACAATCTGTAAATGCATGAAATCAAATAAAGCAGAGATCTCACCCTATACTTCAGCAATCAAAATAACACAACGATTAACATACTTAGCTCCTATACAATACTCCAGCCATCAAATAACACAATGATTATCATACGTAGATCGCCCTATACAAAGCTCCATCCATCGATTAGCACAACGACTGAATCATACATAGATCACCCTCCTATACAATACACAACGTCTATCATACACAGTTCCCATTTTTTCACTCCATCGAACTTCCCCCTCTTCCCTTTATGTAGGAGGGGGTAACAATAAAAATAAAGTTACTACCCTCCACCATCGAACACTTGGCTCTTCGTATGAAGGCAGATGGCGGCAGTCTTGGTGAAAAGCGCTCCACTAAGGGTTTAGACAAATGGAACTCTAAGATAATGATTGAGCACTAAAGCTCCCTTTCTTTAGAAGAAATAGGTGGTTAGTTTTCCAGCCATTTCTTTTTGATAACTAAATAAATGATTCTATTTTATAAGTGAATGTCTAACAATTACATTCACCTCCACTTATCATACTTACACATAGGAATGTATATTATTTGGATGGTCGAAAAATTGTGGACCTATTACTCATACGTATTCTTTTTATATATATAAAATAAAATCTCATCCATATGCCATTTAGAATAATCGAATAATTATATATATATATAATAAAGCTTTCACCCAATTCTATATAATAAATATTTGTTTTAAGGTGTAGATAATGCTTATGCCTACTTACCTATATAAATCTATACCATGAGTGAATGTATAATAACTACATTCACCTCCATTTCTCATACTTATGCATAGGAATGTATATTATTTGGATGGTTAATAATTTGTGAAATTATTACTCACACGTATGCCTATATAGATATATATAATAAAATTTCACTTATAAAATAATAAGGCACAAAAGAGGGATGTCATAAAATATCAAATCAAATTTATAAATATATGTACTGCAAATAGACACTCTCGAGGATCTAGACCAGATATCAAATCAAATTTATAAATATATTCTCAAGAAGTTACATATGTATTAATTCATAGTGACATCAGGTTGTGATGATGAATAAGTACAATTTTGGATTAAATGAAAATCAATTGAAATGTCAACCTATTGTTTGTATGATAACTTTAAACCCACTCCAACTTTTCATTGAATCTATCAAATTTTCATTAATGTGACTATTGTGCTCACCCATAAGAGTATTTGTTGCAAATGTGACTTGCACCTATTCTAGTTCGACTTCCCACTGAAGATGCAATCACGTGTTGGAATTGTCTACCGCCAACTATGCAATACCTATCAATCCATCAGTTTTCATTGAAGGATTCTAGCTGGAAAAGGTGTCAACTATAATTGAAAGGCTAGTTATTAAGATTCAACTAGAATTGAAAGGTTAGTTATTAAGATCATATATATATATATATATTATATACTTTGGAGAACAAGTAGTTTAGAAAATATCTTTACGAGCAGCATTATGTTATGTAAATATGCACCTAAATGTGATTTCATTTCATATTGACTCAGCATGAAACCTAAATGTGATTTCATTTCATATTGACTTAGTATGAATTGGTCAACCTCGAAGTAAAACCCTGTGACATGTAATGTGTATTATACATGACAATTGTCATGTCCCATGTCTTTTCTCTTTTATTTATTATTATATATATATATATTTTTGAAATTTAGTGACCTCTTAAGAACCTGGTGCATGTAGCTGTTAAAGTAACTTTTATCCAACAATACTTGTTAACCATCAATACACCAATCCCTAGCCAAGGACCGAGCTAAGAACAGAGTTATCAGGCTATAAGCGCTAAGCTATGTGAATAAATTCCCCATATATGTAGTGGACCATAGCATTTATTGTAATAACAACTACACAAGAAACCCTACCTTACTTTTTCCCAGATGGCAGGAAAACCCTATCTACATGCCTCTAGCACACTCCTTGGGTTTCTTTTCATAAAAAAAAATATAAATATATTTTTGTTCCCACATTAGTTACTTGGTTTCGGGCAGGGATGTACTCCCCCCTCTATCCCCCATTTTCTCATTGCACCCAGAGACACAACCCCTCAGCTTCTCCTGTGCCCCCATGCTAAGTTGTGCAAGGCTAATCCCCCTCTCCCTTACCGAGTGCACCACCGTGTGCATTGAAATCTTACGCATGCAATATCAATAGCTAAGTATGATTCAAACACAATTAAAATTACATAGCAAAGAAGGTTTCACGGATAATTATTATTACTGGGCATTTATAGAGGCCCGGGCTAACCATGGCAGGACCTCCGAGTTGATGTAAATGGGGCCAACCATGAAACCCTAGTTTGCTGGTGCACTGATGTCCGGTGGAAATGTAAACCAAAACTGCTCCGCTATGCTCTATTAATCTCGCCTTTGATGTGGGGAAGGATTCACATGGAATGGTGTCAACTCCCTCCCAAGAGGTGGGGACTCTGCAATTGTTCGAATGTGCACTCTCCCTCCTGACCCCTGAGCGACAATTGAAGAAGAAGAGCTACCGAGTATGGAAATGTTGGCATTTGAAAGAGAAGAGTGTGCACCGACATTCTACACCTATGATGATTTTTGCAGTTTTCTATATGTTTAACTTAAAACCAGTGTGTTGGCAAATGAACGAGGTCGAATTAACATCTTTGTGGTGTCCTTTGTAGTGATGGTGTTAAAACTCTGATTTATTTTTTATTCCATTGGTCGATGCATGTAACATCTCTTCTACCTAGCTTGTAGGGCACGCCTCGTTTATTTGAGGGGAATGAACCCAACTACTACCAATTATCACTATTACTATGTGTGGTTTATGGAATCATGTTTTAAGATAGCTCGTGTGATCTCTTGGTGTTCTATAAATATTTGTCTTGGATCGAGAGATCCATGCGTCGTATTTTTATGGTTCATTCCACTTTTATTATATATGATAGTATATAGTTTGTCAATAGTCTCTTGCACGAAATACATGGTATTCATTAGCACTCTAACAACTTGTAGTTTTTTTATTTTATTTTATTTAAGCCATTGACTGCTCTCTCAATTTTTTATGTGGCTTGTCATTGCACGGAAAACTAGGCAGCCTGCTATAGAGTATGGCTAGTCTATAAAATTTGTAAAGATAAACATTGACAAAGTGTGTAAAATGACCCACCAGCTTCAAGACCCTGCACATTTTACTAGTGTCTGTTTATGGTTTGAGAGGTGCAGTTATAGGGTTTTGTCGCATGCTTGAGGGACACCTACATTTTCTAGAATTCCAGCATATGTTGGGCTAGCAAGTTCACCTACATAGTTTCTTTCCCATGATAGAGTATCGGTGCATTGCTCACATCTTCGCCCATGGTCTTCTATCTAAGCAAAAGGATGATTGAAAAGCTCGATCTACCTGGCGACCAATGATGCCAACACCATGAGTTGTGCTATCTCTCCTTTCATGAATTTGAAGGTGGATCTATATTAATCAATGAATTAAATAATGTACATGATGTTATACCTAAATATATCAATGTTGAGTCACTCCGTTCACAAAGGGCTGATCACCCTGTCCAGGTCCCAAATTGCTGGTACAACCTGCAGATCTATCCTCCCAATGACATGGAGATGCATATTCAAGGCATGCATACATATATAAAAAATAATGTGAGTTACATGTCTCTATTAGTTTAAACACCACTTAGGAACCGGTCAACCAGACCCCATTCAAACCAATACTTGAAAGAGATTTAACTCAGTGAATAACTTCTATGTGATGTGAATGGCATGTTAGTCTCCACCCACAGAGAATATATATATATATTACCATTATTAATGGTAAATAACGCACTGCGTCCTAAAATTGGATCATAGCAGACAATGGCAGGGGTTGGCCAATTGAAATACTACAACTATAGTTTGTAGAATAGAGAAGAGAGTCATTATACAATAAAACTTCTTACTCTGTTTACATGAGTGTAAAACAGGGCATTGTATCCCTACAATCATAAAGCATTGCAGGGAGGATCTTAGTTGTAAGCATTCTAGTGACCAACAGACTCAAATTAATAAAATTTCATTCCTTGTTTTCTATTGTTGTGGTTCTATTTAAGTTTACATCTTCATTCAGAATGGAAATTCAGATTTCAGATTTATTCATTTTTAATTTTATGTAAGCCCTTCAGGTTCCAGTTTTTTAACAAGAGCTCTCATACCCTGTGTAATGCCTCTCCATGGAATTAAGAATTTTAATCTAAATAAGCATCTATATTCTTTTCAATCTAGAAATGCATAAAATTATTAATACAACCTCAAATGGTGGATTTCGGATTTCTTAAGTGTATGACTTAACAACCTATAAGCATCATGTAACCATAGCAACATATAAGAAGTTTACAACAACATATAAACAATTTAAAATCACAAGAAAAATACCTCGTTATAAGAATGGTGACTGAGTCCAAACTGAGCAAGCTTTCATCTTCCTCTCGAGTTGCTTCTATATTCATTTCCCAAAGTGGAACCACGGTTTTACCTTCCAGCCAACTAGGGGCCTAGCCGGCTCCCTAGCGCTAGGAAGCTATCGAATGGTCCCATCCAAATGGCCTCCTCGCTCTCTGTGCCCAAGACCCCTCCCATACATAGCCTACTAGTGTATCAAATATTCCAAGAGTTCTCAAACTCTTCCAACTCTTCCAACTTCTCATACCCAAAAATATCCAAAATTCCCCTTCCTAGAAAAACTCTCACCTAGAATATCCTCCAAGTGTAAAAGAACCTCTCTCCTTCCACTCTCAAGTCTCCTATTTATATCAAAACTCCTCGCCATTTTCCTCATCCATAAATAAATTCCAATAAATAATAATCAACAATCAACAAATTCACTTTCTCCAAAAAAAATAGAAATTTGATTTAAATAATTAAAATATTAATAAACATGGTTGTAAAGTCTTACTTGTCATGTTCTCTTCTCAATGCAACTATGAAAACTCTTCTCTAAAAATGTGTGCAAATCCTATCTATCCATTTATTTATATTATCCTTTCATTCATAAGTAAAATACGATATTTTCATATACTATATTATACTATGACATAATTTATATTATATGTATATAATTATATATGTCTTTCAATAAGACAATCAATTTTTATAAATCTAAGACATATTTGACAAGTCAACAAACTCATACTTTTAACACACAAGTAATACTTTCAACAATTCATCAACCAAGGTCCTATTAGAAAATATAACCATATTAATGTATTTATCAATCAAGCAATCATAGTATTGTACTCACGAATTGGCGTATGCATGGCCAATGCACACATCTTAAGTGTGGGTATTAATAATCACATTTAATGCTCCTAATAGATCATTATTACATGCTCGCAAACAACATATAGAACAACAGTTAAACAATGCATCATTCATCATTCATAATCATTCATACAGAACCAATAAAACAAAATTACATAAACATAATGATGAAATCAAACATATAATCATGATGGTTAATAACAATTAAGAACACCTTCCAATCAATCATTGATCCCATCCATCCCATCAATACTCCACCCACCTAATCACCACTACTTCCATCTTCTGACCTCACCATCTCGTCCTCTGCTGCAATATAATATGGCATCGACTACATGACCTAAAGACAGATATAACCCAAAAGCGGAATTGTCGATTGACTACATTGACCAAGATTCCTCGGCACGCATCTGCTAGTCATCATCACACATCTAGGGGAGCGTACACAACACAACCTCCCATGACTCCAGGTTTCGGGGGATAAATAGTGGGAAATGCCTCCACCCCTTAATAGTACTAGGGTCAACACCCTACATCAACCATGCTGTGCCATCACTGTTCGAAGGGGTCTCGTCATTGTACAACAACTTTGGGCAAGTCACAATTCCTGTCAAAAATTGCACTCACCCACAAGTCATAGAAATATTGAAATTCATAATCAAATAGCATGAAAACTGATATAACATCATTATCCTCGTGATGTACAAGACATCTCGTGCCGCTTGGTGTTGAGATATTGTAACTTCAAAGAATATTATATTTGTACTTTATTATTCCGGAGATGTTTCATTCCTCCGTGAAGATCTTATTGTATATCCGGAGATGTTTATTCCTCCGTCGGAATGTGGTAACTTGGGTTATTAGACTTCCCTAGTGGGGGTCGGCCCTGTATGTGTTATATGGGTCAAAGGGTTATTAGACCCACCATGTGGGGGTCGGCCCAGTCAGTTATAATGGGGTATTTAACCTAATGGTTAAATACAAGCCTACATGTACTTGTGTAAAATACATATCAGAGTAGTGTATAAATAGAGGTGTGTTCCTCATTATACACACACACTCACTTGAGAGAGAGACGCACTTGTGGAGGAGAGGTCTGCTATGGTGGAGGAGGAGATCATATCTTTGGTTTGCATCTTTGTATATTGCTGGTCATCTATATTGAGGAAGCTTTACTGGGTTTTCTACCCCATGAGGGTTTCCCAGGATAAATCTGTGTCTCTTGTGTTTATGCTATGCTTGTTGTTTCTTCAGTGATCCTGTATATGCTATTATTGTGAAATGGAATGTAATGCTGCTATTTTCTGTCTTAGCATATTAAATCTTAACATGGTATCAGAGCTAACCTGAAGGAAGACAAGGTATGGCACTTACGACACTTGCTTTACTTACGACAATTTGAAGGTTAGGGTTTTACATAGCAAAAACCAGTCATCGTGGAACTTTCGCTATAAATCCATTTGTGCGAAGGTTCAAGGTCTGAAAAGTTTACAGGTCGAAGATAACATCCCCAGGTAGCTTGTGTCAAAAGGGAACCCTCAGATTCGTTGTACTTTGTGAGTTATGATCAGTACAAGTTAGGGTTTCTGCCTCTTCCAGATCTCAGTCAAAATCAGGTGACCTTGGAAAAAAGGTCATAACTTGGGATAGGAAGCTCCAAATAAAATTTCGTAAAAAGTGACAGGTAGTACACAGACCGTACTATCTCAGGAAATGTTTTTAGAGGCCGAAGGTGAACCAGTGACACGTGGCACGCCGTACAATTTTGCTCTCCTGTTTTATCCCATAAACAGGTCATGTTGCGACACTTGGCATAACTCTCTCTCAGAGAGTCCAATTGAGGTCAGACCTGTCAAGATGGAAAGATAACAGATCAAGCTATCTCAAAAAAAATTTTCAGAGGCCGAAATTCAAACAGTGACATGTGGCATTCCGTACAAGTTCGCTCTCCTGTTTTATCCCATAAACAGGTCACGTTCCGACACGTGGCATAACTCTCTCTCAGAAAACCCAATTGAGGTCAGACCTGTCAGGATGGAAAGATGATAGGTCAGGCTATTGCAGAAAAATGGTTTCAGACCCTGTGGAGCAAAAGTTTCAGAGTTATAGCAGAAACAATCAGGTGCATATTTCTGTCAAAACATAATTATTTTTGGAGCACCTTTATTCATGGCTTCCGGAATTTAGGGTTTCAGAGAAAGTTAGAATTTTTGGAATCGGAGTCCACAGCTGAATGCTACTCAGAAAAATCAAAATTTAGAGACCAAGATCAAATTTTTTTGTTGGGTAGAAGACCGGGCTTGATCAAACCGTAGTTCGGGATTTTGATTAGAAAGATGGAAAATTAGGGCTTCAACAAAAGTTGGAATTTTTGAAGTCTGTAACCACGACTGGAAGCTCCTCAGAAAAATAAGAGTTTAGAGCCTTGGATCAAACCTTTTGATTGGACATAAGGGTGGGCTTCATCAAACCCTAGTTCGGGTTCCTGTCTAGAAGATCGAGAAGTTTCGAAGGCAATTTTGAGGGGTCAAATTTTGGAGATTTCAAAAGTGAAGTATGCTAGTTTGATCAACTCAGCAAGACACATCCTTCCATCCATTCAGAAGCATGAAAGTCAAAGATTTAATTTTTAGGGTTTCTCTAGCAAGCCCTAATCAAGCTCCAAATCAAGTTTCAGGGGGAGTTGAGGCTAAGGCCTTACATAAGAAGACTACAAGAAGTCTCGACAGGTATGACTTAAGGAGGTTCAGGTATGTCTTGAAATATGATTCTTGATTAAGTTCATAATGTGTTTGTCTTCATATTATTTATTAGTACAATCTTGATTATTGTTAGAATTGTCTTATCACCCTAGTAACAGTATGAATGCATGTGAATGATCGAAGACATTCATTGATTAGGGCTATATGATTGTACTAACGCATTATGGTCTTGTGTGAGGTTGATCTTGTCTGCTAACAAGATACAGGTACATCACAAAAGACAAATCAAGTTCCATGAGCATGACAACATGAAGACAAAGACTCATCCATAATATTTGTTCTACTTACGAGGTATGTATGACTTTGTTATATTATGCTTAACCTATGAGACATGCAGGTTCTAGCTCAGGATCTCTAAATCATTGAAGAGATTGTTTAGGTATGTTGTACATAACTAATCCAGATATGTTTTCTTATGTCAAGTTAGAATCTTACCTTGTGTTAGGATCCCTTATATAAGTATACTTGGTATGATTGGTTATGATTATTCATAAAGTTAGTAATCAAGGGTTTATGCATATTATGTCTCTTGTCTTGATGATTTAATTAACCAGAAGAGTACTATGATCAAACAAGAATATGCATGAGTAAAAGAAGACTTCCTTGAAACCCTTAATACTAATGATCATGACTATACATATTCAAGATTATTTAGAATTAGAATGTTTGGAGAATATACTAATGAACGTATGTTTGTGTTGAGATCATGAGGATGACACTAGTGCACACTTGAGCATGCACAGTGGTACAGAATGAATACAAGTTCAAAAGACATATAGAAGATCAAGCGGGAGGCAACCACACAAACATAAAAGATAAGTATTTGAGTTGTTATTTGAAATAGTAAATGATATTGCTTGTATGCATATTTGTATTCCTAGAATATATCATGCTGAGTGTAAACATTCATAGAGCATTGAACAATATACTACTAATATGCATATGATTGGTAAGTTGGACAAACATTCCGTTGTTGCTTGTCTAGAATGAAACCTCTTTGCTGACATGCTGAGAGCTATGCACACTCTCGATAGTATGTTCTGGTAGAGATGGAAGGCATCTAGATAGCCACTGTATGCATATAGGATATGGGAAAGTGTTGTGCCAAAGTATTGGTCAAAATAGTTGTATAACTATGTAAATGATATCTGTATGCATAATAGGTTATCATGTCAATATGATTTGATGATTATGAAGTATTACTAATCATGTACTTAATTTTGATTTGTAGGAAAGATCATGCTGAATGATGAACACTAAACAAGCGATGGATGTTAAACAAAAAAAAAAGATTTTCAAATCAAACACACTATAGAAGGCTTGTGGCTAGAAGATTCTCTTAGAAAGAAGAAGAGAATCATGATGAGATGTTTGCTCCAAGTGGCTAGATAAGACCATTCTCTTAATGGTGTAATTAAAGAAGAAGTGTGAATCAGGTTCTGTATGGGTTCCCAGGATCGATAGTAATTGATGAGAATACATGTGAGGATTGCATCATCCTTGAACACAAGTTCTAAAGTGAGCCGTAGACAAGTGTCTCCGAGAAAGAAGAGGGATTGTATCATCCTTGAACACTTGTTCTAAAGAGAGTCGTAGATGTATGTCTTCGAAAATGAAGTCCTTGGTGGACATGAGAGGATTGGATCATCCCTGGACTTCAGTCCGACAGAAGAGCCGTAGACGTATGTCTTCGAGAATGAAGTTCTTGGTGAACATGTGAGGGGATTGGATCATCCCTGGACTTCAGTTCGAAAGAAGAGCCGTAGACGTATGTCTTCGTGAATGAAGTTCTTGGTGAACATGTGAGGGGATTGGATCATCCCTGGACTTCAGTCCGAAAGAAGAGCCGTAGACGTATGTCTTCGAGAATGAAGTCCTTGGTGGACGGTTGAGGATTAAGTCATCCTTGGACGTAGTCCTAAATGTACGGTGGAGGATTAAGTCATCCTTGGACGTAGTCCTAAATGTACGGTGGAGGATTGAGTCATCCTTGGACGTGGTCCTAAATGTACGGTGGAGGATTGAGTCATCCTTGGACGTGGTCCTAAATGTACGGTTGAGGATTGAGTCATCCTTGGACGTGGTCCTAAATGTACGGTTGAGGATTGAGTCATCCTTGGACGTGGTCCTAAATGTACGGTTGAGGATTGAGTCATCCTTGGACGTGGTCCTAAATGTACGGTCGAGGATTGAGTCATCCTTGGACGTGGTCCTAAATGTACGGTTGTGGATTCAATCATCCTTGGACAGTAAATCCAGTAATTCCGAAAGGAAGGATAGTCCTAAATGAATTGAGTGGATTAAATCATCCTTGGACAGTAAATCCAGTAATTCCGAAAGGAAGGATAGTCCTAAATGAATTGAGTGGATTAAATCATCCTTGGACAGTAAATCTAGTAATTCCGAAAGGAAGGATAGTCCTAAATGAATTGCGTGGATTAAATCATCCTTGGACAGTAAATCCAGTAATTTCGAAAGGAAGGATAGTCCTAGATGAATTGAGTGGATTAAATCATCCTTGGACAGTAAATCCAGTAATTCCGAAAGGAAGGATAGTCCTAAATGAATTGAGTGGATTAAATCATCCTTGGACAGTAAATCCAGTAATTCTGAAAGGAAGGATAGTCCTAGATGAATTGAGTGGATTAAATCATCCTTGGACAGGAAATCCAGTAATTCCGAAAGGAAGGATAGTCCTAAATGAATTGAGTGGATTAAATCATCCTTGGACAGTAAATCCAGTAATTTCGAAGGAAGGATAGTCCTAAATGAATTGAGTGGATTAAATCATCCTTGGACAGTAAATCCAGTAATTCCGAAAGGAAGGATAGTCCTAAATGAATTGAGTGGATTAAATCATCCTTGGACAGTAAATCCAGTAATTCGAAAGGAAGGATAGTCCTAAATGAGATTGAGTGGACTAATCATCCTATAAATAGATTGGGATTGCCTCGTCCCTAGACATGGTGAGATGTCTTAAAGTGATAAGGACTAAGCATCCTGTAAATAGATTGGGATTGCCTCGTCCCTAGACATGGTGAGATGTCTTAAAGTGATAAGGACTAATCATCCTGTAAATAGATTGGGATTGCCTCATCCCTAGACATGGTGAGATGTCTTAAAGTGATAAGGACTAATCATGCTGTAAATAGATTGGGATTGCCTCGTCCCTAGACATGGTGAGATGTCTTAAAGTGATAAGGACTAATCATCCTGTAAATAGATTGGGATTGCCTCGTCCCTAGACATGGTGAGGTGTCTTAAAGTGATAAGGATTGATTATCCTGTAAGTTGATCTGGATTGCATCATCCATAGACATGAGAGTTGTCTTAAACCGAGAGGGACTGATCATCCCGTAAGCGGATCAGGATTGTATCATCCTTGGACCTATGTCCTAAAGTGAGAGGGATTGATCATCCCGTAATTGGATCTTGTGTGTTGCAGGGTATGCTGCTATTGTGTATACTTGTATTGATGAGGATACTTGTATTGATGATATGTATACTTGTATTGATGAGGATACTTGTATTGATGATATGTATAGTTGTATTGATGAGGATACTTGTATTGTCGATGTGTATACTTGTATTGATGAGGATACTTGTATTGATGGTGTGTATACTTGTATTGATGAGGATACTTGTATTGATGGTGTGTATACTTGTATTGATGAGGATACTTGTATTGATGGTGTGTATACTTGCATTGATGAGGATACTTGTATTAATGATATTTATACTTGTATTGACGATGTTGTTGATCGTGATGATCTAGATGACGATGATGTTGATCGTGATGATCTAGATGACGATGATGTTGATCGTGATGATCTAGATGACGATGCTGCTGATCGTGATGATCTAGATGACGATGCTGATGATCATGTGATGACGATGCTGATGATCGTGTGATGACAATGCTGATGATCGTGTGATGACGATGTTGATGATCATGTGATGACGATGCTGATGATCGTGTGATGACGATGTTGATGATCGTGTGATGACGATGCTGATGATCATGATGCTGATGACGATGCTGATGATCGTGTGATGACGATGCTGATGATCGTGAGATGATGATGCTGATGATCGTGAGGATCCAGATGTTGATGTTGCTATAGTTGTTCGAGTGCTGCAGAAGATAAAGACTCAGTACTGAAGATGTTGATGTTCCAGTATTGAAGATGTTCCAGTAACTGCTTGAGTTACTGATGATGTTGAGAAAGATTCAAATGATTTATAGATGTATCATGTATGATGTTGATGACTCCTTGCTCGTGCAGATGCTGTTATAATATCCTTCTCGTTAAGGGGGAGTGTTGAGATATTGTAACTTCAAAGAATATTATATTTGTACTTTATTATTCTGGAGATGTTTCATTCCTCCGTGAAGATATTATTGTATATCCGGAGATGTTTATTCCTCCGTCGGAATGTGGTAACTTGGGTTATTAGACTTCCCTAGTGGGGGTCGGCCCTGTATGTGTTATATGGGTCAAAGGGTTATTAGACCCACCATGTGGGGGTCGGCCCAGTCAGTTATAATGGGGTATTTAACCTAATGGTTAAATACGAGCCTACATGTACTTGTGTAAAATACATATCAGAGTAGTGTATAAATAGAGGTGTGTTCCTCATTATACACACACACTCACTTGAGAGAGAGACGCACTTGTGGAGGAGAGGTCTGCTATGGTGGAGGAGGAGATCATATCTTTGGTTTGCATCTTTGTATATTGCTGGTCATCTATATTGAGGAAGCTTTACTGGGTTTTCTACCCCATGAGGGTTTCCCAGGATAAATCTGTGTCTCTTGTGTTTATGCTATGCTTGTTGTTTCTTCAGTGATCCTGTATATGCTATTATTGTGAAATGGAATGTAATGCTGCTATTTTCTGTCTTAGCATATTAAATCTTAACACTTGGCACTATAGGAATCTTCCTATCTCGTAGCCAATCAACATGTGGAATAGTTCATCATTAACATGAAACTCATATATAGACATACCCAACTCTTTCAAGTGTTAATCCATATCTCTAAAACGACATTTACATATAATCATGTAAGTTCTTTTTCAAAACAACTAAATTCGCCGTAACATCCTGAGAAAAGACTACTCTACTATTTGAATATTATTTTATTTTACGTTGTAATAAATTTGACAAATGCACGACAGGTGCATGAGCCAAGGGGCTCGGAGAACACTATTAGTTGAGTGAGTGTTGAGCTAAGGAGCTCTGGAGCACTTCGGCTCGAACTAAATAACTGATGTTGAGCTAGAGGCTCTGAAGCATCAAGTGAACTAATGACTATTTTAAAATGATGACTTATACTATTTTATTCTTTTGAACTCACTGGGGAAACCTCTCAAAGAGAAGCTGAGCATACAAGGATCTAGATAGGTCAGTAGTCCCCAAATTAAAATAAAAAACAATCCAATAGAAGAGTAAAAGTCTAATTTACTAAGTTAAAGATTTAAAATGAATTGTGAGGATTAAAATAAAGAAATACTAATTAATAATTAACAACTAAATCTACTAGGTGTCAGTTAGAGAAATGAGTGTTGTCAAACCCAAACTATTTAGCGACCTTGCCCCAAAAATTATTAATAGCAGAGAAGGTAACATTGCATGGCACATTTTCCAAGTGCGCTGAAAAGGGTCCAGTCGTGAGTTTGAGCGCTCAACACTAGAGTACTGAAACCTAGTGTATCGCACATAAGGGACTGTCGGGAGAGGACTGTTTATTTATTTCAGGAGAAATGACATTCAGATGGACTCACACCTGATAGGCTGATAAACGAACCTTGTGGACACTTTGCTGTAGTGAATAGAAAACTGCCCTAGGTCTGTCTAGAATTCTTGTTATGCTCAGCTTGGCTCAAGGGTGACCGGTGGAACGATCCGAGAACGGATCGCGGTTTAAGGTTGGGAGGAACGTGGAAGCAACTCAATCAGTTAGTCTCCAATAAATTACGGATAAGTATTTAAATTCGATGTTCTGCTATTTTTTCCTTATTTATGCATCTGCCATTTTCCTTATATATGTTACGAATAATTTTTCTGCACCGGTTAGACGTAGATATGTTGATTTTGACAAGTGACTCAATGTATATGTTAGATCGGATCTTATTAATCGATTTTTGCATGTAACAAATACAGATCTAAATATGTAGATTCGTGGCCTTAAACCTGCTATAGTTTAGATCTGAACTCGTTGTGTTTATCTCGTGCTAACAATGCAAGTTGTGCAATGATAGGACAGGATCCCTTTACGTTTTGATAATATTACTAATATCTGATGGATGTAGATCTGAGAAATGTATTTTAAATTATATTTTCTATCAATACTATTGCATGATGATAACGCAAGACTCTTTCCCATGGTTTTGTCTTCTTTGTTTTATAAATTCACTAACTGATAAACCTTGCTTGGGTTAAAATAATTATTGTTTAAATATTAGATCTCTTTCCTTGCATTATAGGCTCAATATTAAAAATTAGATCTGTTGTACATTTCTTGAGTCGATTTTTGAAACAATCAAATATCTCATGAAAGATTTATATGTAAACTTTTTACAAAAACATTGAAAACTCTTCATTTAAAACCCAAGGGAAGAACTATACATTTTTTCACAAGTAAGTGATACCGGGAAACATGCACAGAAGCTTAATTCGTTTTATTGTAGGGCCATACGATTGCCTTGTAGCTAACAGCAATAGGAAGGAGGAAAATAAATCGAGATCTGAGATTTAAACCAAGGAAAATTAGAATGATAGATTGCACTTAATCTTTCAAAAGAATCCAACTATTAACCGAGGTTTTGAGTTTCGATCCCTATCTTATCACGTTCCTATTTGTTTATTTATCCTCGTATATTAAAAATATCAAAACCCTAAGTAGAAAGCAAGAAAGCTACCATGGTTGTAGATACTTTTATTTTAAATTCAAACTACCCTCTTTCTAAAATCATACAAACAATTATGGACAACAGAACTCTAAAGGCGAGAAAATCATCATTTGTATTCACCCCTTTTGACATGCAAAACAAGCAGAATTTTTCCAGCATCCATGATATGAGTTTAAAGCATTTCCTATTTTTATTATTGCTCATTCAACAACCAATTGACAGAGAAATGATAGTGCAAATTTTACAACAACAGTAATTCAATAGCAAACACATGAGACTTAAAAATTGTCTTCCTATACCATTTTTTCTTCATCCATCTATGGTAGGAAAACTTAGCCTTCAAGATCCATTCCTTTTATGGACAGAGTAAGCAAACAAAGTAAGCATTTAAGCTTTCTCTAAAATCCTAATTTAAGGCCACTTAAAATTTACGGCGTTAACAGTCCCCCTAATTGAAACTACATCAAAATGAAGTGAACCCTTCAAACATCAAAACCTGTCCAGTGAAGCTTTTAAATCTTCAAGCAACTTGAAGTATTTACAAAATTATTTAGGACTGTCATTCTTCCCAAATTTTACAGTTAGCCATTAAAAGAAAACAGAAGACACCAATGAGTGGGCATCTCGGCGTGTGCTACCCCGTGAGCCTCCCAAGCCATTTCAAAAGAACCTAACATTTTCGTTTTCCCTTCTAACATTTCATTATAACAGCTACATCAAATGAGGGGGTGCTCCGAGACCCTAGGCCTTAGTAGGGTCCCAGTAGCAGATGGACGCCACTTCGAGGAGTACTTTGCCCCAATTTGCTGCGATGAGATTCTCTTGTCACCACCATAACAAAACAAAAACATACAACAGATTATTACATTTTTACAATAGATTTAAGCATGGAAATAAAATTACTGTATGTTTTAGTATTTCATGCAAAGGAGTTTTCAACGTTACCTCTGCATAATGTTCTGGTGGGAAATCTCTACACAGGAACAATGCTCAGCCGGGTAGCAGGACTAGAACACCCTCCTCAACAAAGAAAACTCATGTTCCTCTCCCAAAAACATGGCTCCAAACGATACTGAACCAAAAGACGTGTGAGTGTTTGAATCAAGGGTCTTATTCCCCATGCCTCGATGTGGAATTCCACCACCTGCACCTTCACATGGTAGCTTTGAATGCGCCATCTACCGGCATCAAGTCACGTTGATACTTTTGCATAGATTCTCACGTTGGTATAGTTCTCGGCCTAGTTTGGAGTAAAGGGGAGTTTAGGATTTATAAAGGATACATTGGTTATCTCTTGTCACAAAGTATTATTTATAAGTCCACCTACATAAGAAACCATTTCACATGTTTTAGCTCATTGAGCTAAGAAAGGTCTAGGGACTCAAATTACCCCCACTTCCCTAACCTGTTTAGAAACATTGCATGCATGGGAAAACATCTGTGGTAAGTGTATCCATTAAAACTAGCTAGGAAGTAAAGTACTCTCCTAAGTAAACACCGAGTAAAGATCTTTTATGAAGGCTTAATCATCACAAACAACCAAACACACATTTATCACAACCATAATAAGAACATTAACGAACTTCATGGATCATGACTTTTTCCTTGTTAGAGTTATTTCTTTGACCATGGGGCTTTTGACCATTTAAACCTTAAGTTAGGTAGATTAAGGATCCTACAATTTTTTTTTTGATTTTTTTGATTTTTGGGTTATTACAAGTGGTATCAAAGCCCTAGTGGGGAAACTCGAGACCTATGAGCCTAACTAACTAAACATTGTTGCTACACATGTGGGACTCCGTTCAGGAAACAAAAAACACTATAAATGCTGAAAGGGAGGACAATCAACATGGTAACCTAAATTCAATCCCCAGGGAACATGAAATAGTAGTTGAACTAAATGACAGTGACGGGGTAGATAAAACCTTCGATTTGCTTAAGACAGTACAGAATCTGCAGGCTGAATTCCGAAATTTCAAAGATGATAATCTCAATGAAAGAAGGGAACAACACGAGGTTAACGAGGCAATGTTACAGAAGTTAACCGGGAAGAAGAACCATAAGAAGACCACCCATTCAGCAACTAGGAAAGTACCTAAACATCACTACAAGAAGGGAAGCTATAGCCCAGACTTTAGGAAACTTGAGGAATCATCTGAATAGTCAGATTCTTCCAGATCCCTTGACTTGGACACTGAGTATTCTTCTGATTCCTATGTCCCCTCTCCTCACAATAAAAAGTACAAGGGGGACAACCTTCAAGGAGAATTCAAAAAGATAAAGGTCCCAACTTTTGAAGGAGACCTTGATTCAGGAGAAAAAGCCGAAGAGTGGCTACTCGGAATGAATAAGTATTTCTAGGTACATCACTATACCAACCATAGAAAAGCCCGCTTGGACATTTACGACTTAAATGTTAAGGCTGCAAGGTGGTGGCAAGATTTGAAACACACCAAAGACATTAAGAGAATGGAAGTTGGATGGAAGGATTTCAGGACACTTTTTCAAGAAAAATATATGTCAGAAAGGTTCTCTGACAGAAAGATTAAAGAGTTTCATGAGCTGCAACTAAACTCTCTCACTATGGATGCACTTATTAATAGGTTCTTAGAACTGTTACACTATGTACCATATGTGAAAGATGAGAAGGTAAAAATCCAACAGTTCCTAGGCTGCCTTCTGACATACTACAGAAACAAAATTGAGTTTGATGCACCTAAGACCTTAGAGATGGCCTTGCATAAGGCCCGGCTCTGCTATGAACACAATAAACATCAAACTGATCTTTTAAATAAAAAGAAGGAAAAACTGAGACTAGCTTTTGACAATCGAAAGAAAGGGTTCAAACCCCCTCCATACAGAAAGCAGAATAACAGCTTTCCGGCAAACAAATTCTTTCCAAAAACTGCAACTCAACCCAACAACTTGGAGCAAACTGTTAACAAGCCCACTTTTGACAGAGGGTTTAGGCCATCCTCTACACGAGGAAAATGATGGGGCTATCAGGGACCCCATTACTACCGGGACTTCCCAAACAATAAAAACGTTAAGGTTCTCAACAACCTACAGGAGGAATCAACTGTGGAAGACCTAGCAAGAACACCTCGAATATGTGCTGCCTTGGAAGGCTGATAGGCAGACTACCAATCCACCATGGTCAAAATCGAACATAAGATTTCGAATATACTTGTATCTATTTTAATTGACCCAGGGGCTTGCTAAAGTTATGTTTCTCCTAAAGTTGTCAAAGCTTGTAATTTGAGCAAAGTTAAACATATCAAACCCTGGCTAGTCTAGTTAGCCACCGATACTAAAAGAAAGATAGTTGAGCTAGTTAAAAGCTACTAGTTGGATATGAATGGCTTACAAACTGAAGTAGACTTAAATATTCTTCCCTTAGGAGCCTATGACCTACTGATAGGTATGGATTGGCTAGAATAGCATTAGGTTATGCTGGACTGTCTAAACAAAAGTTTTACATGCACAGTCGAGCATGTAAACCAGAGTAAAGTACAAGGTATACCTAGGAAGGTCCTAATCCGACAGATCTCAGCTCTATAGGTAAAGAAATGTGCACAGAAGGGCTATAAATTGTATGTTGTTAATATTCATAACCTTGAGGCAGAAAAGGAACTTCAGATTGAGGATTTCCCCGTGTTAGCAGAATTTCGAGATGTATTCCCATATGAGATTCCCGAGTTACCACCTAAGAGGGATTTGGATTTTTCAATAGAATTACTACCAGGATCTGTGCCTGTCTCGAAGGCACCATACCATATGAGTACTCCCGAGCTAGTAGAACTGAAAATTCAACTACAAGAGTTGATAGACAAGGGTTACATTTGTCCTAGTGTGTCCCCATGGGGAGCACCCATCCTCTTTGTCAAGAAGAAGGATGGAATCTTACGGATGTGCATTGATTATAGACAACTGAATAAATTGACAATTAAAAATAGATACCCTCTTCCGAGGATAGATGACCTGTTCGACCGAGTTGGAGGAGCAAGGGTGTTTTCCAAAATTGACTTGCGCTCCGGGTACCATCAGGTAAGAATTCGAGATGAAGACATAAGCAAAACCGCTTTTAGGACACGGTACGGACATTATGAATTCATGGTAATGCCCTTCGGGCTAACAAACACATCCGTGAATTTTATGTGTATGATGAACAATATTTTTAGTAAGTACTTAGATAAGTTCGTACTAGTGTTCATAGATGACATTCTTATTTACTCTAATAATGAAGCAGAACATCAGGAACACCTCAAGACCATCTTGCAAATTTTAAGGGAACATCAACTCTATGCTAAGTTCAACAAATGCGATTTCTATAGAAATCAGATTCAATACCTTGGATACATTATATCCAAAAAAGGGATAGCTGTAGATCGAGAGAATATTAAAGCCATCCAAGAGTGTCCGACATCGGGAAATGTCACGGATATTAGATCCTTTTTAGGGCTAGATGGATATTATCGGAAATTCATTGAAAACTTTTCTAGGATAGCCTGTCCTATGGCCTCCCTACAGAGGAAGGAAAGCAAGTTTTTGTGGACAACCAAGTTTGAAGAGAGCTGTCAAAAGCTGAAACAACTACTAACAACTGCACCCATATTAAGGATCGCGGATCTGGATGGAGACTTTGTAGTTTGCACCAATGCAAGTAAGGAAGGGCTTGGAGGAGTCCTCCTTCAAAATGACTTTGTAATTTGTTACGAGTCACGGAAACTGAAGGATAATGAGAAGAATTACCCAACCCATGACCTTGAATTGGATTCCATTATTCATGCACTAAAAATGTGGAGACACTATTTGATGGGAAAGAAATTCCTTCTTAAAACATATAACATGAGCTTGAAGTATCTTTTTGATCAACCTGATTTAAATGCTAGACAAGCTAGATGGTTGGCGTTCCTAAGTGAGTACAACTTTGAGCTGAAACACATCAAGGGAAAGGAAAGAAAAATTGCAGATGCACTTAGCCACAGAATTCACCTATTACACAACGTAACTATAAATCAAACCAGTTCTGACTTGTTTGATAAAATCAGGATAGCATGCAGAAATGATCAATTTTACACTCAAATAGTGCAGAAAATACAAGAAGAGACTGTTTGTACAATAGAAAGACTACAAAATTGACGACACGGGACTACTTTGGTCAAAAGACAGATTATACATTCCCGATGGTGGAAATATCAGGTCTGATATATTAATTGAATTTCACCAGAAACCTTATTCTGGGCATCCAGGATATCAGAAAATGATATCTGCCATTAAGAAATTTTATTTTTGGCCAAAATTAAAATCTGATATCGCACTGATCATCGCCAAATGCCATGAATGACAATTGGTGAAGGATGAACATCAGCATCCATCAGGGCTGCTGCAACCTTTACCCATTCCAGAATGGAAATGGGAAGTAATTAGCATGGACTTTATCACAGGTTTGCCAAAAAGAAAGAAACAGAACGACTCAATTGAGGTGGTGGTAGACAAGCTATCTAAATCTGCGCATTTTATTCCAGTTAAGTCCACTCATAAGGCTGTAAATATTACAGATATATTTTTAAAGGAAATTTTTAGGCTGCATGGCATACCTAAGGCCATCATCTCCGACAGGGACACAAAATTTATAAGTAATTTCTGGAGAGCCTTATTTTCTGGCTTAGAAACACAGCTACAATTTAGCACTACTTACCATCCGCAAACAGACGAACAAACAGAGTGGGTCAACCAAATCCTTGAGGACATGCTCAGGATGTATGTCATGAACAATCCCAACAAATGGGAGGAGTATTTAAACTTAGCAGCATTTTCATACAATAACGGCTTTCAAGCCTCAGCTAGAATGAGCCCGTTTGAAATACTGTATGGCAGGAAATGCAGGACCCCGATCACTTGGGAGATCCCCGTGGATCAACTTATGTTGGGACTAGACCTCTTGAAAGATATGGAATAGCTAGTCGTAAAGGTACAACAGAACTTGAAAGAGGCATAGAATAGGAAGAAGAGTTATGCAGATAGAAGATGGCAATACAGGGACTATCAAGTTGGCGAGAATGTTTTCTTAAAAGTTAAAGCAAAAAGGAGTTCTTTAAGTTTGGGAAAATGTTGCAAATTAGCTCCGCGTTTTTGTGGGCCATTCGAAATACTGGCCAAGAGGGGATCAGTGGCCTATGAATTGGCTCTACCTGCACATATAAGAGTGCATAATGTTTTCCATATATCCTTACTAAGAAAAATGTTTATGATTCTAAACATGTGATTGATTGGTCTTTGTTACAGGTAGAAGCCGAAGGGGAATTTGTACTGGAACCACTTCACATACTGGACAGGAGAGAGGTATGGCTCAGAAAGCGAACCATAGTCCAGCTGAAGGTGCAGTGGAAACATTTCGAACCTGAAGAGGCTACTTGGGAGAATGAGACCGAAATGAAAGAGGCCTACCCCTCCTTATTTCATGGTTTCAGTTCAAGTCCCTAACACTAGGACGATGTTATTTTAAGCGGGGAGGGATGTAACATCCCAAGAAAAGACTACTCTACTATTTGAATATTATTTTATTTTACATTGTAATAAATTTTACAAATGCACGACATGTGCATGAGCCAAGGGGCTCGAAGAACACTAATAGTTGAGTGAGTGTTGAGCTAAGAAGCTCTGGAGCACTTCGACTCAAACTAAATAACTGATGTTGAGCTAGAGGCTCTGGAGCATCAAGTGAACTAACGACTCTTTTAAAATGATGACTTATACTATTTTATTCTTTCGAACTGACTGGGGAAACCACTCAAAGAGAAGCTGAGCATACAAGGATCTAGATAGGTGAGTAGTCCCCAAATTAAAATCGAAAACTGTCCAATAGAAGAGTAAAAGTCTAATTTACTAAGTTAAAGATTTAAAATGAATTGTGAGGATTGAAATAAAGAAATATTAATTAATAATTAACAACTAAATCTGTTAGGTGTTAGTTAGAGAACTGAGTTTTGTCAAACCCAAAATATCTAGCAACCTTGCCCCAAAAAGTATTAATAGCAGAGAAGGTAACGTTGCATGGAACGTTTTCCAAGTGCACTGAAAAGGGTCCAGTTGTGAGTTTGAGCACTCAACACCACAGTACTGAAACCTAGTGCATCCCACATAAGGGAATGTCTGTAATATCCCTCCTTTCTTCCCTTATTATGTTAAAAATGAAAATATTGTTGTACACTTGGTTACTAGTGAGGAGCTCAAGGCCAAGGCCCCACTAGTAAACTCGGCAACTTATGAGGTTTAATTACTAGTTTATAATTTGTAAACTTAAGAGGCAGTGATGCAACTAATTGACGACAACTAAACTAGGGGGAAGAGATGAAAATCCGTGGATGCATAGTGACCATGGGATGACAAGAGGATTGTCATCAGGGTTAATTAATTTTATTGGAAGTTTGATGTAAAAGTTTCCCTAAAGAGAAACCTATAGTTATCAATTTAATTAAGATCAGTATTAAGGAGATGACGAATAAAAGTATCATGTAATAGCGAGGATTTAGTGAACTTGTATTAGGCACATAATAGCTTAAATCCTAACTATTATTACGGGCACCAGCCTAAGTGAGATTAAGTTACAACGTACCATTTTGTACTACTTTTAAGACATGGATACACCAAGAAGATTATATTTGGTATGAAGACATCCATAGGATTTTTTTTATGGAGAATAAATAATTTATGGCTTAAAATGCCATTCATTCTAAAGTAGAATGAGGATAATATAACTATCCAGAAATAAAATAATATGTGGCTTACATTGCCATTTATTCTAAAGTGGAACGAGGATAGTATATTTATCATGGGTCATGTTTTAGCATATATATAGAAGACGAATAATAATACTAGTGGAGTGGTCTAAATGAAGTCATTTATTGAATCTCATATTTTAGTTGATCAAACAAAATAAGGATGAATGCTTGGATGGTCATTGACACATACGCATAAGCCTTGTTATATCAACGGTTCACTCCATATTTGCCAAGAAAGTTGTACACGCGAGATGGAATGATTAAAGATTGATATAACATAGTGCCATCAAAAGTGTTATGAGATAACTAGTACTTAAATAAGTTAACAATTATAGAAATTAAATCCAGTGTATCTTGAGATTCCCATGTTGAGCAACGTGGAGCACTTGATGTAATTATTTAGTGGTTGTATCGAAGTGTTAGAGCTCCTTAAAAGGAGGAATCAAACTCCAATGAAGGGGACATTTTCCTTACCTACTGAGATTCTCCTCAGGTGTGTTTCCTCCAGCTTTTCTTCCACTTGGAAAGGAAAGCATTGTTTCTTCCACCACTTGGCACTCAAGTGGAGTTGGAGTTACGGTTTTTCTCTTTTTATTTATTTGGAGAGATCGTAGAAATGGGGGATCGGGCATTATGCTCTATCATTTTCTGAGCATTGGATTTTAGTATTTGGATTGGCGTTTACAAGACGGAAAATATCTGCATATTCGAATAGGCTTGTAGATCTCTCTTGGTTCTGCGTTGAAAGGGGTTTCTTCCTTCTTGGCGTTTCTTCCTGGAGAATGGACTTTAGCAAATGTCGTTCTCAGTTTGAGATTGAGATTTGCATAGCTGAAGGGGAATTCGGGATTTGTCTTTACCAGAGGTTACACATGGCTAAATTTTCCTGTTGATATATATATTGCTAGCATTGATCCATTTTTTGTTAATATCTATTCTATTATTATTTATGATGCTAGCGTGGATCTATAAAGATCTCTATTTGATTTAATGGTTGATGCTGGCGTTGATCCCATCTGAAATGATGGTTTCTGCCACAATAGATGCTAGAAAAGATTGACCTTTGTGTTGTTATATGAATTTGGCAATGTTTTGGATTGTTTCGGTTGGCTTGAGTTCTATTGATTATATGAATTTGGCAGCGTTGATTTAGATCTCTTACATGCCAACCTTTGTATTGAATACACTAAACTTGTTTTAATTACAAAGTTCTACCTTTTAAAGAGAACTCGCATAGATCGTCATAAGGGTTATCGTTCTGCTTTTGTAGATCTCGGTAAGAATTGAAAAATGCACTAACCCTGTTTGAATGAGTATATGATCGGATAAAACACCTAGTTAGGGAAGACATCGTATAGTTACTCTCTATGTATTTTCATTGGTTAATTTGGATCTCTGTCAACAAAGGTTTAGGCGCCCCGATAAGAACCGAGTTCATGTAGATCTTCTTCATGCATCTTTAAATTGTTTAAGATTGATCTCTGTCACCAAGTGAATAGCGCCCAAAAAGTATAAGATATTTTTACAAACAGATACAGTAGCTACAACTTTGTTTAATGAAGGCCCTGCCAGAAAAGAATAACATCCAGAAGTCATGAGATCTTGGTAGGATTAGAGTTGTGGGATTCATTATTATATTTGTTTTTCATTAAATTTGAATCCCTAGCAAAACTAGAGATGTATATATCTTTATCAGATAAATTTCTGTAAATGCAATGATCTCGGAAGAGGATCAGATATCTAGTTAGCAACTTAGCGACTGGGATGATCGGGACGACCTCTCTATAATTTTAGAGTAGAGATCTTAAAATGCATGCTTAGCTTCAATTGATTTATTGTATACATACGCTAATCTTTTGCATCATTTCTTAGCTTGGGACTGTATAGTGGTGGTCTGATGTGGGTAACATATATATATATTAAGCCATAGTATTGACCTTTTATAGACAGAAAGGTTTTAAAAGTACACTACTCACTTCTATGCAAAAACTAGAAATGGGGTTTATCCTTAGTTTAGAGTTGTAAGTACAAGGTCTTAATGTCTATGTCTTTTTAAGATCAGAGAAGATACTTTTTCTTGAAATGAGTTGGGATAGATCTAATTGGAAATGTGGTATTGTATAAAGGTTAGTAAGGTGGGTTTTCTACTCAGATAAAACATAATTAGTGTATGTTGAGAACATAGCTAATATAGGTATTATCATATGTAAACTATGGGAAATAATGGTAAGGCTTCTCACTTTGAATGTTAGAAGATGCTCTCCATGAGAGAGACTTACAGGTAATGGAAGGTAAATAATGCAACCGCTGAGTTGCAGGATGTAATTATTATTTTGATGAAATAATATATTGCAACGGGTGTTGTGGATGTAGCCCAAGTTTTGGGTGAACCATGTTTATATATGGTGTATGATGGTTGGTGTCATGTGACTTATTGTTAAAATGTATTGAATGGTTATTATGTTGTCCATGTGGAGAAGATCTTATAAGTGTATGGTCCGTCATTTAAATATGTTGAATATAGTATCATGTTACCATCTTATAAGTATATTTAAGGCTTGCAAAATATAAATAGTTATGACAAATGGTTATGAATTGTATGAAGATGTTCAAAGGTAATGATGGCGATATTCAAGTATATGTAATATGTTAATATGATGAACCATGGACATAGGGTAAGTATAATGTTTCCATTTATAATTGAAGTATTTGAAGTGTTCTGAAGTAAAATCACAAAGTTGCTTAAAATCCAAGCATAACAAGTTCTATAAATAAATTTGGATATTTGTTGGAAGGCTTTTGAAAATCCACGAAAATACTAACTACAGGTAAACGGGTATGTGACCGTTCTCATAAATGGAACAACTAACTTGATTATAAAAAAGAAGTGATTTATTTATGTTTATAATGTGCAGTGAAGGGTTTGTCACAATGTCCAGAGAGGACTGTTTATTCATTTCAAGAGAAATGACATTCAGATGGACTCACACCTGATAGGCTGGTAAATGAACCTTGTGGACACTCTCCTGTAGTGAATAGAAAACTACCCTAGCTTTGTCTAGAATTCTTTTTATGCTCAGCTTGGCTTGGGGGTGACCGGTGGAACGATCCAAGAACAGATCACGGTCTAAGGTTGGTAGGAACATGGAAGCTCCTCAAACAGTTAGTCTATAATAAATTACTAATAAGTATTTAAATTCGATGTTCTGCTATTTTTTCCTTATTTATGCATCTGCCATTTTCCTTATATATGTTACAAATAATTTTTTTGCACTGGTTAGACGTAGATCTGTTGATTTTGACAAGTAACTCAATGTATATGTTCGATGAGATCTTATTAATCGATTTTTGCATGTAACAAATACAGATCTAAATATGCAAATCCATGGCCTTAAATCTGCTAAAGTTTAGATCTGAACTCGTTGTGTTAATCTCGTGCTAACAATGCAGGTTGTGCAATGATAGGGCAGGATCCCTTTACATTTTGATAATATTACTAATATATGAGGGATCTAGATATGAGAAATGTATTTTAAATTATATTTTCTGTCAATATTATTGCATGATGATAATGCAAGACTCTTTCCCATGGTTTTGTCTTCTTTGTTTTTTAAATTCACTAATTGATAAACCTTGCTTGGGTTAAAATAATTATTGTTTAAATATTAGATCTCTTTCCTTGCATTATAGGCTCAATATTAAAGATTAGATATGTTGTAGATTTCGTGAGTTGATTCTTGAAACAATCAAATATCTCATGAAAGATTTATATGTAAACATTTTACAAAAACATTGAAAACTCTTCATTTAAAACCCAAGGCCAGAACTATACATTTTTTCACAAGTAATTGATACAAGGAAACATGCACAGAAGCTTGATTCATTTTATTGTAGGGCCATATGTTTTCCTTGTAGCTAACAACAATAGGAAGGAGGAAAAGAAATCGAGATCTAAGATTTAAACCAAGGAAAATTAGAATGACAGATGGCACGTAAACTTTCAAAAGAATCCAACTGTTAACCCAGGTTTCGAGTTTCGATGGACCTGTCTTATCGCCTTCCTATTTGTTTATTTATCCCGGTATATTGCAAATATCGAAGCCCTAAGTATAAAGCAAGAAAGCTACCATGGTTGTATATACTTTTACTTTAAAGTCAAACTACCCTCTTTCTAAAATCATACAAACAATTATGGACAGCAGAACTCTAAAGGTGAGAAAATCATCATTTGTATTCACCCGTTTTGACATGCAAAACAAGTAGAATTTTTCTAGCATCCATGATATGAGTTTAAAGCATTTCCTATTTTTATTATTGCTCATTCAACAACCAATTGATAGAGAAATGATAGCGCAAATTTTACAACAACAGTAATTCAATAGCAAACGCATGAGACTTAAAAATTGTCTTCCTGTACCATTTTTTCTTCATCCATCTACAGTAGGCAAACTTAGCCTTCAAGACCCATTCCTTTTATGGACAGAGTAAGCAAACAAAGTAAGCGTTTAAGCTTTTTATAAAATTTTGATTTAAGGCCACTTAAAATTTACAACGTCAACAGTCCGCCTAATTGCAACTACATCAAAATGAAGTGAACCCTTCAAACATCAAAACCTGTCCAACGAAGCTTTTAAATCTTCAAGCAAGTGGAAGTATTTACAAAAGTATTTAGCATTGTCATTCTTCCCAAATTTTGCATTTAGCCATTAAAAGAAAATAGAAGACACCGATGAGTGGGCATCTCGGTGTGGGCTACCCCTTGAGCAACCCAAGCCATTTCAAAAGAAACTAGCATTTTCTTTTTCCCTTCTAACATTTCACTATAACAGCTATAGCAAACGAGGGTGTGCTCCGAGACCCTAGTCCTTACCAGGGTCCAAGTAGCAGATGGATGCCACTTCCAGGAGTAGTTTGCCCCAATTTGTTGCGATGAGTTTCTCTTGTCACCACCATAACAAAACAAAAACATACAGCAGATTATTACATTTTTACAATAGATTTAACCATGGAAAAAAAATTACTGTATGTTTTAGTATTTAACACAAAGGAGTTATCAACGTTACCTCGGCGTAATGTTCTGGTAGGAAATCTCTGCATAGGAACAATGCTCAGCTGGGTAGCAGGACTAGAACACCCTCCTCAATGAAGAAAACTCATGTTGCTCTGCCAAAAACACAACTCCAAACAATACTCAACCAAAAGACGTGTGAGTGTTTGAATCAAGGGTCTTATTCCCCATGCCTCAACGTGGAATTCCACCACCTGCACCTTAACATGGGAGCTTTGAATGCGCCATCTACCGGCGTCAAGTCACGTTGATACGTTTGCATAGATTCTCGCGTTGGAATAGTTCTCGGCCTAGTTTGGAGTAAAGGGGAGTTTAGGGTTTATAAAGGATACATTGGTTATCTCTTATCACAAAGTATTATTTATAAGTCCATCTACATAAGAAACCATTTCACATGTTTTAGCTCATTGAGCTAAGTAAGGTCTAGGGACTCAAGGTACCACCACTTTCCTAACCTGTTTAGAAACATTGCATACATGGGAAAAATTTTGTGGTAAGTGTATCCATTCAAAATAGTTAGGAAGTAAAGTACTCTCCTAAGTAAACAACGAGTAAAGATCTTTTATGAAGGCTTAATTATCACAATCAACCAAACACACATTTATCACAACCATAATAATAACATTAAGGAGCTTCATGGATCATGACTTTTTCCCTATTAGAGTTATTTCTTTAACAATGGGGTGTTTGACCGTTTAAACCTTAAGTTAGGTAGATTAAGGATCCTACAATTTTTTTTTTGATTTTTGGGTTATTACATTCGCATTCCACATATGGATATTCTATATTCAATTTTGCATGTTCAAATGAAATTACATATTCATTGCAATTAATAAATTAAAACAATATATTCCATTTACTGTCCACACATAGGGAGTCCATATGTTCACATAACAATTGTTTTAATCAGCTTTGATGAGTCTAACATATATTAAACAAATGAAAATGTTAAGCTAATTCACATTAGAGTTTTAATTACTAAGTGTGCAATATGGGGCATTACAATATAGATTACGAGTTTTAGTGTTTAGGGATTATAATAGTTGAGATTTGGGGGATTGTGACACATGTGCCATAGATTCAAGGCTATAGGAATTAGGATTTATATGTGTCATGATATAAGGGCAATATAGGCTAGGATTTATTTGATGTATTAGTTTTGGGTAATAAGGGAAACAATTATAATAGTTATAGGCTAGAATTCTAACTAGGTAGAGGTTATTGTGGTTAAGGGTTGGCTAGGAGTCATAACGGTTATTGGTAATATGGATTAGGTGTTGTAGTTTTTAGAGATTATAGTGCCTAAGGTTGGGGGGTTGGGATATAATGGTGAGAGATGGGTTTAGGAGTTATATGTGTCATGATATAAGAGATATATAGATTAGGGTTTATGTGAGGTATTAGTTTTGGGTTATAAAGCATAAGATTATAAGAGTTATGGGTTACAATGGCTATTAAATAGAGGTTATTGTGGTCAAGGGTTATAGAGTATAATGGTGATATAAATTGGGTGTTACTTCTTACAAGGGTTAGGGATGATAGTGCTTATGAGTTATGGGTTGTAATTATTTTTATTTAAAGGTTTGAAAGGTTATGGCTTGTGTTTATGGGCTATAAGAGACATCCATTAAGGGTCAAGACTAGGGAATATATGTCCTATATCTATTAATATTAGTTTTTAAGAGTTATAATTCAGAAGGATTACACTAGTTATGATTATAATCCTTAACTACTATAATGATTAACATTATAATTACAAACTAAGAAAAAAATTATATCTCCAAAACAACAAAATTACCACATCATTTTAACATGTTTATATATATTGAAAAACTTACATAAGATAATTTACCACACTACCATATCATAACACACAACAGATAACACTTTAAGAGAAAACTTAAACAAGTCATTAAATTTTTTTTGAAATAAAATTTACTTGATCTAAGAATATGATAAACATATATAGAAAAATGAAATTAAGAAAAGATGGAAAACATATATAATAAATTTATAGAGAAATTTAATTAAGAATAAAATGTAAATGTATAAAATATAACCAATAATGCTCACTTTTTCTAATGAAAATATATCAAAACAAATTCACGCAATAAAATATAAAGCTATTCTTTTTCTAATATATATAAATGAAAGAAGGGTTTTATCTTTTTAAGATATGAGTGGGATTGGTTCGAATAATATTGGAATTTAGTTTTTGATATTTTTTTCCTTTCATCATTTCCTTCTTAATTATTCATGGGAGATGATATCTAATCATCATTAGTTCACTAATTTAAACAAGATATAATTTTTTAAATAAGTTCAATATATATTAAATAAATTTCTAAATATTTTTAATAACAAATTTAAGAAAAAGGAATAATTTCATTTTGTATATTTATTTCAGATAGTCAAGAAAGTAGTAGGGTTCAACTTAGTCAAGAAAGTAGTAGGATTCAATTACCTATCTTAGAAGTGTTTCCCTTAAAAAAAATCTTCCTTTTGTAGTACACATAATGTAACGCCCCATATTTTGACTAGGCATGTTTATGAGTTAGACACCTTTCACTTTATTGCTTGTTATCTGTTTGACTCAGCTAGACAGGGTGAACTATATTTTCGACATGTTAGACATGATGATATGTTGCTACTGTGTTAATGATGTTACTATATTCATGCAGTTATTAAAGTTATGATTATCATGAGATTCTTTTATTTCATAATGACAGTGTATGTTTGATAATCGTCCTGGAGGAAATGTGATATATATGATGTCGTCGTTATGCTGTGATCGATTTGATGATTTTATGTGATGAAATAAATGATGCTGACAAAATGGATCAGATAATGATAGAAGGGAAAATATATGTTTAAGCGTTTTCATTGATGAAATGTGAAATATATGGCGTTGTACGTGGATGCCATCCTATGATGAAATTGATAGAACTATTATATTCCATGCATACCTGTGATGTGATAAAATTGTGTCGTGAAATAAAATGATGTTGATGATATGGATCAATTGGTGATCGAATGGAAATGCTTGTTATAAAATATGTATTCTGCGGAATACTAACCTACAGGACACGAGGGCTATGGCATAGCCGGGTACTTGATCTGATATATGGATAAGAGCTTATCCATGCAGGGAACCTTAGCAACCGAAACTGATGATACGATGACATGGACCGATAATCTCGAGAGCAGCAGAGTAGGATTTGATAAGGGTGTAGGCCCAGTATGTTGAGAGGGATGGATGTGTTTCCCACCCTATGTTCCTATGATACCCGAGGTAGTGGGAGGGCCGTGCTGAGACACGCTCCCCATGTAGTTGTGATGACGATGGTCAGATGCCTGCTAGGGGAGGATAGGTCCGCTGTATAGCCGACGCTATCGCTCTCAAGTTCTATGTGGTCAGGTCGATGAGTCCGACATCCACTTTTGTACTAGCAGAGGAAGGATAGGGAGGATGTGGACGTAGGTTAGGATGGGAGGATATGATAGTTCGTACTATTGAGGGTTGTGTATTACTTGACCCGGAGTTAGTGGTAGTAGGTAGCTTCCCTTGCACCTAAATGATTGATCAAATGTAATCATAAAAATAACGAAAGGAAATATTACAGGTTAACTGATAAAATAACCGATGATGTTTTAGTAATATTATGATGAATGTGTACTTGTTCGGTTTGCATAAAGTATTATTAGTATTAGTTAGCTGATATGCATAGGAAATATGACATATGTTTATAGTACATTTCTGTCTTGTGCATACGCTGGCCATGCATGCACATTATGCACATGCACAATAATATTGGTTTACAACCTACTTATCAAGATTTAACAATGTCATAAGTTGTCATGCATAAGTCAATTAAGTATTTAGTGGATGACTTAATTAGTAAAAGATTATCAAGTTCTAATGTGTAAAATAAATGTCATTAATTGTAAGTATCCTCAAGTAAAGGTGTCTTCAATGTGAAGTATAAAAGTTAAACATTAATAATAGAAGAGTGTGCTATATAATTGTTGATCATGATTAATTAAACCATTAGAGTATATTCCATTATTTAAACCCCGAAGTACTATGTTGACACTTATCGAGTAAACAAATAAATATTTCTAATTTATATTCACAATTAATTTAATTTCTAGTATTATTAATTATCATGTTATTATTGTTATTATTTAATCAATGATAATAATGATAATAATCTTTATATAAAGCATAGTGGATTGAAGGATTTATTAAATAGATTATTCGTTTAAATTATGGGACATAATCATTCCAAAATAAATTAAAAAGGATTTGTTTAAATAAATTATTGAATGATCCCACTGCTCGAGAGAAACTTGGGTGATTTAAAAAAATAATATATAATCCACCGTTTGACTTAAAAAGGGGATGCATTAATGGGTTGTACTTCCAAAGACCACCACAGCTAGGGCAGTGGAGTGATAAGGAAGTTTGACTTTATGAAGGAGGTGGATTCCTATAAAGAGGGGAGTTTAACAAAGTAGTAAGGGGGATTATTGTGGGAGAACTGTGAGGATTTTTGTGAAAAAGGGAGGAATGCCGAGGAGGGGGTTAACTCGATGCCGAGGAGGGGGTTAACTCGAAGCTTTGAGGAGGTGGGAAACTCAAAAGAAAAGACTGAGGAGGGGGTTAACTCAATGAAATATTACCATGGAGAGGTTCGATGGAAAGCGGCTGTCGGGATTATCGGTCTATGGGCTCAGGGGCTAGGAAATCCGTTGATTTCCTAGGGTCAGCAAGATAATAGCTGATCGGCAGGGTGGACACATCATTTTGGGTTGCTAAGGTAACCTACAGAACCCACTACAGGAATCTTCTTACCTCACTGCAAATCTACAGGTCCAGGTATTTTACTGAGCTAGCTTGAATAAAAGGTATTTTCTTTTACTTTCAAATTATGCATGTTAAAAGAACATAGCTGTAATGAAGATTTAAGTTTATGTTTATTTAAATTGTAGATACATGTAAACATATGGATAATAGAGACATAGACAGTTGAATTTTTCCAGAAAACGTAAGAGAAAACTTGGTATTTACATGAAAATACAAATAGACACCCAGTGCCTGAAAAGGGCATTACACATAAACCTAAGGACATTCAAACTTTCTAAGTTGGAATTGGATATGATTGAAGAGTTGAATTAGATACTATTTGATTGTTGATTAAGGGTTGTAATATTTTGTAAAATTTTAATTTGGAAAGCTCACTTAGATTGAGTAATTCTAGCAATTTTTAAAGAAATGAATAAATCTTAAAAACTATGCATGATGCTCTCTAAGCAAATCACTTCAAATTGAATTATTTAGCATCAAAACCTTTTTATTATAGTTTGCTACCACAACATTTTTACTATATAATACAACTATCACAAATATTTTAAACTCCTAATTCCAAATCTAGTAGAGGAGCTTTATAGTTTGGCCATATGTCTATGAGATCAATCCCTATTCATCAATACCCAGTTGTCCAAGGATCAATTCTCCATCGAGTTCGTTGGGTATAGATCTGCCTTTATTAAATTGGTTGGTGCCCATAGTTGCTTGTGACTTATCACACCTCCCATTATTTATGGGAGTTACCTTCCATCAACCTACCCTATGTAAAAACACATGTAAAAGGAGATGGTGTTAGTGAGGTTATTGATAAGCATAAGCATGCCATCATCTTCTATCACAAACTACATTATTGTATTGCCAACATATGACACACAAAATCTCATTTTTGGGGGTGAGATCATTGGCCACAAAGCTCCTCTCATTCCCAAGGTCAAATTATTACCATTGGCACTATTAGATGTATAATTTTGAGCTGGAATGTTTCATAGGTTTAAATTTGGGTTCTATGGAGGGTGCGAATTTCTATTTTATTTCTCTTTGTTCTACAAGGCTTTCCAGCTTTCCCTCCCTCGACTTGAACCCTTGACAAGTTGCTTGGACACGGGATAGAAGCCAATAGAAGGAAGGAAGGCACGAGATGGGCGTTTTATACATAAGCACATTATAAAGCCAATAGAGAGGACAATGTGGTTTTCTCTCTGGATAATCACTCCTCCACTTCATTCCTCTCGATAACTCTCCTCTTGATCACAACCCTGTCTTGGAACATGCCTTTGTTCGTTCATGCATTCGTTCCTCTCAATCACAAAGCACATGAGAAAGCCACTTCATTGGAACTCTCAGTATCATAGTTGAGGAGGATGGATTTGAGGGGAAAGATCGGATAGGGGTTCGCCCCCACCAATTCAATGGGACGGAGAAGATGCGACCTTTAAAGGACGGACATTAATTCTTTCTATACTGTCGAGTTGTCCTGCAGATCCCAGACTAGCCTCGGTGGTTAGCGGGCAGGGAAGGAAGTAGAATGAAGCCTCCTTTAGATTCGTTGTCTCCTCAAAAAAGAATTCTAGAGAAAAATGAACACCTCCATTGGTCAGTCAAATTCAACCCCTTCCTTATTCGTTGATAGACTACTCAACAAATAAGAATTCCAGACAAAATTGAACACCTCCAACAATGAATAAACCTAAACCTTTATTTTCCCTAGACACAAGATTTGATAGCCTCAATAGGTTCCCAGAGATTGAAAGAAGAAAATGGCTCACCCACTTTGTTGTGGACAAGGTAGAATACAATTCTATTGATAAGGAACAACGTTGCGTCCTCGGGTGGCATTGGGGATGAAATGTAAATTACTCTGGGCCCTGTCCGTGATTATATCAAAGGACTGGGTAGATCAAGCTATAGTTGCAGTTTCTAAGGCCACATGAATACAAGGCATTTGATACAGTTAGGTTTTATTGGTTCTCTTTGGCATGTTTGGAGAGACTATATATGCAGGCTTCTTCAACTGAAAGCGAGGGTTCACTTTCCAGCAAATTTTTTCCCTTCCAATTTTCTGAGAACCATTTGTGACTTCCTTTTTCCATTTGTTTATTTTGTTGTGTCTTTTCCATTTCGTCTGCATATATGTTTATATAGTGAAAATGAGGCACTGACTAGCTATTATTTTATTCTGCGTGAAGGATTTCCGTAATATAGAACCTCATCAAAATTCTGCAGTGAAAATGCTTTCATTTATGAAATGTCAGTAGTCGGTTTTGTTGATGCCCATGCGCTTTAAAGTGGGAGTACTCTCAACATCAAATTTAAATGTTCTTTAGTTCTTGCCTCTTTTTTCTCCACAAGTGGCAGAAGTTCTCTTCCACTTTGGCCTAAGTGCAGAAAGTGGGTATGTTGTGAAATTTGGAGGTTGTAACTTCTAGCTCTGAACTGAACTAAGAATTGAGCTAGATCAATATAGCTATTGGAAAGATAACTTCATAGGATAATTGTAATGAAGATTCAATTTTTGGAAAGTGCTTTTTGGTTATTTAAAAACTTAAAAGGACATAGCAAACAATGAGTAGAACATAGACATAAATTATCAACGTCAATGAACACTAGTGTATTAAAGAAAAACACTAGGTGTATTAAAGAAAAGGTATGGGATGAAAATAGATATAAATAAGCCTAACAAGTAAGCTTTCTACATCGAATAGGCATTGAGATGTTGAAACAGAATTGACTGGGAAGAGCATGACAGTCACTACAGAATTGAATATTCTTACGCATTATTAATATATCAGAATCCCAAACCTACCACCATCAAGCAATTGTCCAATGTACGCATGCCACGCCCACGAACTGTCACCCTCGGCCTTCCTCCTTCCTCTTAGTTCTCGGGCATCGCAAGTAATGATTATACATTGCATCATATGCCGAAAACAAGGAAACGCTACAAACCCTGATGAAGCAAGGAGCCTTCTTCTTACTCTCCAACGGCTTTAAAACGAAACATTCATAAATTTTATAATCCTTTCTGAGAAGAGAGAGCAGACGCAAACCGCGATGGGAAATATAAAATTTAAAAGAAACTATCATCAAGTACGGTTTGAATACCATTCAACGGCATTAAAAGAAACTGCATAGAAATGTAAAATCGTGAAATCCTTTTCAGAAGAAGAAACAACGGTAATTTTAAAGTTTAAACTTACGGTTTTTTTTAACAATTAAAATTTACAAAATTAACTACCACTTAATTAATTACCGCTTTGGGCATATCAATTTTTTTATATATATTTTAAGCTACCTATATTAGATAGGTATATCAATATCTTAATATATAAATTATCTCAAGCTATTAAAAGTTTAAAATTAATATCTTTTATGATAGGATTTAGTACTAAATTATTAATAAAAGAGTTTTTATTATTAATATTTAAATTTAATATTTGTAAGTTCTACCTTCTTCGGATTTGAATTTGAAAGCAACATATTATAAATATATTATTATAAAAAAAATTCTCTATTCAAAATTCTAATACTAATATATATTTTGCTTCAATTTACACTAATATTTTATAACGATGAACTAAAATTAAAGCTTAAATTTATGAATGGAAAAAATAAAATAATTCTGGAAATAAGATTTAAAATGTGATCGTTTATATAATTGAATATATTGAATAGATTCATACATTTTTAAATTCTAATAAATCTTTTTTTCGCATTTATAAAAATGAAAAGAAACAATTTAACTTTGATAAAATATCTCATCTCATAATAATGAAAAATCCTCTTGAAAATTTATTTATTTATTGTTTATATTTTTATCTTATATTCTTTTCTATGAAAAATAAATTAAAATTGTTTACATGAAATTATTTAAAATACAAAATTTTGATATTCATCTTTTCATTGTACATATTTCCAAATTTATAGATGATAACCTATAAATTTTGCCAAAACTATCACAACAATTTGGAAAATTATTTTCCTTATATATATATTAAGGAACCACATAAAAAATATAAACTAAAATTTACATTATTTAAAATGATCATAGAAAATTATTTTCCTTATATATTAAGGAACCACATAAAAATATAAACTAAGATTTACATTATTTGAAATGATCATACCCTTAAGTAGATAGTATGATTTAATGATTTAATATATAAAAAATATAGACATATAAAATGAAAAATTTACAATTATTTTAAATAATCATAACTTTCAAAAAATAATTTAACAAATTGCTAAACTTTTCAAAGTTTTAAGAAGCTAATTTAATAAAGTACTATGCCAAATGTACACAACTTTATATAAAATTTAAAAAATGTAAACACAACTTTATATAAAATTAAAAAAATGTAATTTATCAAACTACTATATTTACATTATTTTAAATAAACGTAACTTTAAGAAGGTAACAAAATTTAATTTAAACATAATTTCGCAATTTTAAGAAGGTAACAAAATTTAATTTAAACATAATTTAACAAACTAATGTCAAAGTTTTAAAAACTTAAAGGTAATAGTATTTGCAAAGAAATAATTGAAGAGAATCCCAAATTAAATGTTGTAATTAACTTAACTTGCCACAAAAAAAATGTTTCAGAAATATTTAACAATAAATCAAAATTTACACAATATTTTTTCAAACTTTTATTTAAATAAAGTTTTATAATTAAAAAAATTAAATTAAAAATAAAATAATAATTTATATATATATTTTAATTATAATTTATTATTTTTAAACAAATTATTTATCAATAAATAATAATAATGATGAAAATTAAAAAAAGAATTTGTAATTTTTTTAATAATTAATAGTTTTTTTTTTCAACCAATTAATTGTTAAATTCATACAAATCACAAAAAATAGTATCAATCAAATTATTTACATTTTCATTATTTAATCAATATGGATAAACCAGCATAGAAACATCCAATTTCTTGAAGTATTATTTTATCATAACTTACAAGCATCTCACTATTATCGATGTAATCACATCACTATTATCGATGTAATCACATATGAAGTAATTAAATTCTAAAAATAAATTATTTATTTAGGCTTTTACTCTTTTAATTTACCGTAAAATATAAAAAATATAAAAGGCCACAATAATTAACACTAAAACCAAACTCAGAGAATGAATGATTTATTTAGGCCTATGCTCTTTTAATTTACAAATGAAATACAGAACGCGGAAATAGTTAACACTAAAACCAGAGAAGTTGATTTTCTTTAAGATTTTAGCTATTCAATTTATTGATAAATGATAAATAATGAGAGTAGGGAAGTAGTTTGGAGTAAAACTAGGAAAGAAAGATTTCTTTAAACATTTATACATCAATACATTGCAGTAAAATCAAGAATCTTTTCTCTAATCTAATCATTTAATTTTACTGATCAGTCACGGCAGTAAAACCAAACCAGAAGACTTAATTTAAAGGAATTTTGAGGAGTGCCATTAATTGGTAAATTTAATACGTGATCTAAAATCACAGTGAAGGTAGGAGATGATTTATAAAATCCGGCGTCATTGTTCTCACTGGCATTACATGTGTGGAGAGCTTCATAATACAATGGATTAAATGTTTTCCTCCAACGGTTTCGTCTCCTCTCTGGGTAATCATAGATACAACGTCACAAAGTAAACACAAAACATCACAAACAAATGAAAAACTTAAATTACCAATAAATCACAAAACATGGGTCAAACCAGACAAGAAATATTTCTTTCAGGATTTAGTTATTTAAATTATACGTATAAGTCAGGGAATGCGGCAACTGCGAGGATGAAAAAACTGCCGTAGAGATACTCAGGTGGTAGTCGGGATATTTTCAGATGTTGCACTATAAAGAGAAGTGTCCATATTACCATTAATGCAGATTCTCTTATTCCTTACGGATGGTTGAAGTTGGATATTGATATCTTATCATGCCCATTGTATTTGTCTGGAAAATCAAAGGATTAGGTTTAAGATCTGGCATATATTAATAGTTACTAACACTTATATTCGTTGGCAGCTTCTAAAAGTATTATATTCAAATACCTCAACTAGCCTTCCTCCCAAAGCTATTACAGAAAATAAATTAAACAGGAACATGGTTAAATGCATTTGGAGCTCGATGGTAACAACTGAACCCAAATATAATTCCTCAGGATTTGAATTTAACATAACATAAGATCAGAGTACTATTTGCGTTGCCGCTTTAAGCCAGTTCTCAAATATTACTATGAGTACTGTTAGATTTGCAGTTAGTAGCCCATTTTGCAACGTTTTCAAACAGATCCTCTGAATTATATTTTATGTGATGTGCAAAAATTTAATTCGAAACATAATATAAATATTGTAGGCTCCAAATATAACCATATTATATGATACCATATACCCTCTGCATCTTCAAATATATCAATTTCAAGGAAAAGAAAGGAAATAGACCATATACCCTACATAGCATATTCCTGCAGGATATACTCGCTACTATTCTAATCACAATTTCAGTAAAACCAGAGAAAGAAATATTTCTGTCCGTCTTTAAGTATATATAATGTTCAGAAAGCAAAGATTTATTACCTCGTAAGTTTGACACAGATCGTAGCGGAAAATCCTCCTCTCCTCTCTCGTGCTCTAAACATGTTCCTCGCACGGTCTCCTCTCCTCTCTGAGTAATCACAAATACAACAAAAAATAAAATACATAAATTACAACAAACACCAAACACAAAAACGCATCAGACACAAAAACACAGCACGTAGGTAAACACATCACAAACAAAAACACACCGCCGCTCTTCAACACGCAAATCTGAAACACAATCAAGTCCAACATGAAAATGAAAATGGCGTGACAGTCTCACAATCGAGTCGAACATGAAAATGACCTGACAGGGACTTGGATGTTCTTCCATCTCGTTTTGAAAAGAGCATTATCTTTATGTATGTTCGTCATTCCTTTGCCTGCAAATGAAATCCAAGTCAATAGGTACCATCATCCGAGATATGTTTTCATGTCTTCACATGAACATTTGCATTACAAGAATGCATTACAACTACAAATATTATACCTGCGAATATAGGAATGTACTCAAAATGGCAACCGTCGCTCCGATAGCGCTAATGGGGATTACTGGTGTGTGGAAGATAATGATACATGAAACAATAATGAAAACCCTTTTCATTGTGTTGCCTTTGCTGAATGTTAATGGCGATATTTCATTTTGAACACACTCTGACCAACTACCAACGTGGAGAGTCAATTATTGAAGGTTAGAATAATTGTCACAGTATTATTATTATATATATAATGTCTAAAAAGAACAACATAGCAGTGAAAATATCATGCAAATTGACGACCAACGGCGTTCATAGCGTTCTGCCATCCAGTAGCCCACATCAAACGAAAACGGTGTCATGCAGAGTAGTTCATGCCGCCCACTGACTTCCCTTTCCCCTCCATTCCTTTCTTGGAGAGTATGTTCTAGAACACAAATGCCAGGTTGGATATCATGGCACCCATAAATCCTGCAAGTTTTGTACAAATATTTTCAATCTTCTTTGCCCATGATAATCATCAATACCAAAGAAAAGCGAGATGAATTAATCCTTCACATGATATGAATTAATCCTTCACATGATAATCAGCAAGACCAAAGCAAAGCGATATGAATTAATAAGATCTGTGTTAGTTTGAATTAGCAATACCTGTAATATTGAAATAGAGCAGACCCCTATGATACGCAGCAAAGACAAGTAGACAGGCAGTGGAAAATGTTATCCTAGGAGGCACCGAGATTTTACAGTACCTGTGAGACTTCACATATGAGCCATGAAGAGAGCAAATAGAAAGTAGAGATATCAATAGATTGATGCAGAGTCATATGATTAAACGCAGCCATTGGGTCTGCTTTATCATCCAACTACAACCAAATTTCAAATTGAACCGTTGGATCATTCTTTTCAGGTCATCAAACGGTAAATTTAGGTTCTCAAACGGTCAATTAGGTGAATCTGGGTTCACACGATTAGTTTATGTGATGCTTTTCTAAATCCGAATGCCACGTCGACCGCGTAGATGTCAGTCAGTAATTCAAATTGAATGATTGGATGATAGTGTTGTTATGATCAAACGGTGAATTTAGGTCATGTCTTTTTCATTATCACTGACAACTAAAATTCAAATTGAATGGTTATGATAACTGACAACGGTTGTGATCACACGATGATTTTTAGGCGATGTCTTTCTAAATCTATCACTGAACGGTTATGATTGTTAGGCGATGTCTTTCTAAACCCATCACTGATCACGATGATTTTTAGTGCAATTCAAATTGAACGGTTATGATCACTGACAACGGTTGTGATCACAAGATGATTTTTGGGCGATGTCTTTTTAAAATATTTGTAATGAAGTGGAGTCGTAAAAGTTAAACTTTCTTTATACACAATTTTATTCTGAAAATAAAATAATAATGGTCTCTTCATTAAGTCGATATTGTTTTAAAATTTAATAAAAAAGTTATTTAAATACAAATATTGCTTTAGGGGTATAAGGGCAGATAACTGTTATATTAAAAAAAGTCTATTTAAAATGACGTTATCAATAATACAGGTCGTAAACCTTAAATTAAACCATTGTTTGAAATAAATTATTGTTGATTAAGTTACAATTTTATGTTGTGTTTTTTATAAACAATTGTATTTTTTATTTATTCATAATATTTAATTAAGGGTGAGTATAGTAAGATAATGCTTTTTTAAAAAGAATATATAAAATATGATGTTATCAATTAGTTCCAGGAAAATTTAGAAAAATAACAAATTTTGCATTAGGTGAAATGCCTATGGTGTTAAAGTATATAATGTCCTTATTTAATTTTTTACATATCATTAATATTAGTAAAGATGGTGACTTCGTTTCCAACTTAGAGCATTTCTATTATTAATGTAACGATATTCATATTAAAAAAGTCTCGAGAGTTAAATTCACTAATTGCACATCCTAACATTATTTGTAGAGCTTCCTTTTTTCTGGTTGAAGCTCTACAAATAATGTTATGGATTACTTGTAAAGATCATAAAGTTACATGATTAAGTTGCAACTTTATGTTATGTTTTTTTATAATTACTTAATGTTTATATTTTTATTTATTTATAATACTTAATTAAGGATGAGTATAGTAAGATAATGCTTTTTTTAAAAAGAATGCATAAAATATGATATTATCAATTAGTTACATGAAAATTTAAAAAAATAACAATTTTTTGCATTAGATTAAATGCAAAAAGTATGGTGTTAAAACATGTAATGTCTTTATTTAACTTTTAATTTTTTAATTTTATTTTTTACATATCATTAACATTAATAAAGAACATTAATAAAAATGGTGACTTCGTTTCCAACTTAGAGCATTTTTATTATTAACGTGACGATATTCATATTAAAAAAGTCTTGAAAGTTTTAAGTTTACTAATTACACATCCTAACTACACATCCTAACATTATTTGTAGAGCTTCCTTTTTACGATTGAAAGTCAATCCATCTAGGAAGGTCATCCTAACATTGTTTACTTAACTTTTGAGTTAACAATCCCATTTTTATTTATGCATGTATTTTTGTTTACTTAAATTCTACCCTTAGGCTGTAGCTCGATAGCTTAGGGTTTTAAAGGGCATTTACACCTACAATGGATTGTATTTAACAAAAAGGATTTTACTATGCGGGGATGGTAGAGGGCCTTTAACCCGGCCGTTAGTTAGCTTGTTACATAAAGTGATTTACAGTCCCATATTTTTTTTTGACATAGGAAAGAAAGGGGTGTATATTACCCTTCGTAGTTTTGTAAAAAAAATAATGAACTTTAGTTACAAATTTTCGTTTGGTTGATGCTTCCAATTTTGTTTGAACCCATAAGTTCGGCTTCCCTATATTTAAGAGACGTTGCCTAGGTTATATTTTCATTCTTTTATGACTGCAACTACCGCAAATCCTGTAATCGTGGCCCCTTGGAGATTAAGTTCGGGTTTGTATTCAGCTAAGAGTATTAGTTCAGATTTAAGGTTCATGTATTATTTGTGTGAGTATATGTATTGGTTATGATCAACATTTGTATGTGGATGCGTTAGATGAGATCAATAAGAGAGATGTTATTTATGTTATCGTTTTGGAATTAAGTGTTACTAAGGTTACGGTAGATGAATGTTGACATTGTATGTGTTATAAAGGTTATGAGTTATATGGGTTATTAGTTAAGGTGTATATAGTTATAGAGCAATTGTTAAGGTTCTTAAGAATAATTAATAATGAGTGATAGATGTGATAGGGAAGATGGATTATATTTTAGGGATATTGGTTATACTAATTAGTCATTACAAGGGTTAAGGGTTGTATGGTTGACTAAATAGTTAGGGTTTATGATTAGGGGTCATATGAATAGGGTTTATAGTGGGTAAGGGTTTTATGGAAAAAGTTCTGTATATGTTTAGGGTTGAAATAATAAGGTTTATGAATTATGCTTTTAGGGGTAAAATTTGTATGCTTTGGGGATTATAGATGTTAAACATTATAGTGATTTTGTGGCACATGTTAGAGGACACTAGTATAAGACATGATAAATGTTAGACATTATAGGCCTTCTAGTTTCAGGATTATTGAGAGTTATAAGGGTGAATAGTTAACTTTCTAACAGTTATTCACTATTATTTGTTAAGGATTTTACGGGCAATTGATTATAAGTGTTAAGCATGATAGGTGAGAGGGGTAATATTTTACTTGTTATTTGGGGTGTGTATTATAGAGATAAGATAGTATGGATAAGGGATGGTAATTTATTAATACTTTTTTGGGAAAGGTTGCTAGATATTTTGGGTTTGACAAAACTCAGTTCTCTCACTGACACCTAGCTGATTTAGTTGTTAATTAATAATTAATAATTCTTTATTTTAATCCTCACAATTCATTTTAAATCTTTAACTTAGTAAATTAGACTTTTACTCTTCTATTGGATAGTTTTCGATTTTAATTTGGGGACTACTCACCTATCTAGATCCTTGTATGCTCAGCTTCTCTTTGAGTGGTTTCCCCAGTCAGTTTGAAAGAATAAAATACTATAAGTCATCATTTTAAAATAGTCATTAGTTCACTTGATGCTCCAGAGCCTCTAGCTCAACATCAGTTATTTAGTTCGAGTCGAAGTGCTCCAGAGCTCCTTAGCTCAACACTCACTCAACTATTAGTGTTCTCCAAGCCCCTTGGCTCATGCACATGTCGTGCATTTGTCAAATTTATTACAACGTAAAATAAAATAATATTCAAATAGTAGAGTAGTCTTTTCTCGGGATGTTATATCCCTCCCCGCTTAAAACAACATCGTCTTGGTGTTAGGGACTTGAACTGAAACCATGAAACAAGGAGGGGTAGGCCTCTTTCATTTAGGTCTTGTTCTCCCAAGTAGCCTCTTCAAGTTCGAAATGTTTCCACTGCACCTTCAGCTAGACTATGGTTCGCTTTCTGAGCGATACCTCTCTCATGTCCAGTATGTGAAGTGGTTCCAGTACAAATTCCCCTTCGGGTTCTGCCTGTAACAAAGACCAATCAATCACATGTTTAGAATCGTAAGCATTTTTCTTAGTAAGGATATATGGAAAACATTATGCACTCTTATATGTGCAGGTAGAGCCAATTCATGGGCCACTGATCCCCTCTTGGCCAGTATTTCGAATTGCCCACAAAAACGCGGGGCTAATTTGCCGCATTTTCCCAAACTTAAAGAACTCCTTTTTGCTTTAACTTTTAAGAAAACATTCTCGCCAACTTGATAGTCCTTGTATTGCCATCTTCTGTCTGCATAACTCTTCTACCTATCCTGTGCCTCTTTCAAGTTCTGTTGTACCTTTACGACTAGCTATTCCAGATCTTTCAAGAGGTCTAGTCCCAACATAAGTCGATCCACTAGGATCTCCCAGGTGACCGGGGTCCTGCATTTCCTACCATACAGTATTTCAAACGGGCTCATTCTAGCTGAGGCTTGAAAGTCGTTATTGTATGAAAATGTTGCTAAGTGTAAATACTCCTCCCATTTGTTGGGATTGTTCATGACATACATCCTAAGCATGTCCTCAAGGATTTAGTTGATCCACTTTGTTTGTTCGTCTGTTTGCGGATGGTAAGCAGTGCTAAATTGTAGCTATGTTTCTAAACCAGAAAATAAGGCTCTCTAGAAATTACTCATAAATTTTGTGTCCCTGTCGGAGATGATGGCCTTAGGTATGCCATGCAGCCTAAAAATTTCCTTTAAAAATATATCTGCAATATTTACAGCCTTATGAGTGGACTTAACCGGAATAAAATGCGCAGATTTAGACAGCTTGTCTACCACCACCTTAATTGAGTCGTTTTGTTTCTTTCTTTTTCGCAAACCTGTGATAAAGTCCATGATAATTACTTCCCATTTCCATTCTGGAATTGGTAAAGGCTGCAGCAGCCCTGATGGATGCTGATGTTCATCCTTCACCAATTGGCATTTATGGCATTTGGCGATGATCAGTGCGATATCAAATTTTAATTTTGGCCAAAAATAAAATTTCTTAATGGCGGATATCATTTTTTGATATCCTGGATGCCTAGAATAAGGTTTCCACTGAAATTCAATTAATATATCAGACCTGATATTTCCACCATCGGGAATGTATAATCTGTCTTTTGACCAAAGTAGTCCTGTGTCGTCAATTTTGTAGTCTTTCTGCTGTACAAACAGTCTGTCTTCTTGTATTTTCTGCACTATTTCAGTGTAAAATTGATCATTTCTGCATGTTGTCCTGATTTTATCAAATAGGTCAAAACTGGTTTGAATTACTGTTACGTTGTGTAATAGGTGAATTTTGTGGATAAGTGCATCTGCAATTTTGTTTTCCTTTCCCTTGATGTGTTTCAGCTCAAAGTTGTACTTACTTAGGAACGCCAACCATCTAGCTTGTCTAGCATTTAAATCAGGTTGATAAAAAAGATACTTCAAGCTCATGTTATATGTTTTAAGAAGGAATTTATTTCCCATCAAATAGTGTCTCCACATTTTTAGTGCATGAACAATGGAAGCCAGTTCAAGGTCATGGGTTGGGTAATTCTTCTCACGATCCTTCAGTTTCTGTGACTTGTAACAAATTACGAAGTCATTTTGAAGGAGGACTCCTCCAAGCCCTTCCTTACTTTCATTGGTGCAAACTACAAAGTCTCCATCCAGATCTACGATCCTTAATATGGGTGCAGTTGTTAGTAGTTGTTTCAGCTTTTGAAAGCTCTCTTCACACTTGGCTGTCAACAAAAACTTGCTTTCCTTCCTCTGTAGGGAGGTCATAGGACATGCTTTATTAGAAAAGTTTTCAATGAATTTCTGATAATATCCAGCCAGCCCTAAAAAGGATCTAATATCCGTGACATTTGCCGGTGTCAGCCACTCTTGGATGGCTTTAATATTCTCTGGATCTACACCTATCCCTTTTTCGGAGATAATGTGTCCAAGGTATTGAATCTGATTTCTATAGAAATCGCATTTGTTGAACTTAGCATAGAGTTGATGTTCCCTTAAAATTTGCAAGATGGTCTTGAGGTGTTCCTGATGTTCTGCTTCTTTCTTAGAGTAAATAAGAATGTCATCTATGAACACTAGTACGAACTTATCTAAGTACTTACTAAAAGTATTGTTCATCATACACATAAAATTCGTGGGTGCGTTTGTTAGCCCAAAGGGCATTACCACGAATTCATAATGTTCGTACCATGTCCTAAAAGCAGTTTTGCTTATGTCTTCATCTCGAATTCTTACCTGATGGTACCCGGAGCACAAGTCAATTTTGGAAAACACCGTTGCTCTTCCAACTTGGTCGAACAGGTCATCTATCCTCGAAAGAGGGTATCTGTTTTTAATTGTCAATTTATTCAGTTGTCTATAATCAATGCACATCCATAAGGTTCCATCCTTCTTCTTGACAAAGAGGATGGTTGCTCCGCATGGGGACACACTAGGATGAATGTAACCCTTGTCTATCAGCTCTTGTAGTTGAAGTTTCAGTTCTACTAGCTCGGGAGTACTCATACGGTATGGGGCCTTCGAGACAGGCACAGATCCCGGTAGTAATTCTATTGAAAAATCCAAATCTATCTTAGGTGGTAACCCGAGAATCTCATCTGGGAATACATCTCGAAATTCTGCTAGCACAGGGAAATCTTCAATCTGAAGTTCCTTTTCTACCTCAAGGTTATGAATATTAACAACATATAATTTATAACCCTTCTATGCACATTTCTTTACCTGTAGAGATGAGATTTATCGGATTAGGACCTTCCTGGGTATACCTTGTACTTTACTCTGGTTTCCATGCTCGTCTGTGCGTGTAAAAATTTTGTTTAGACAGTCCAGCATAACCTGATGCTGTTCTAGCCAATCCATACCTATCAGTAGGTCATAGGCTCCTAAGGGCAGAATATTTAAGTCTGCTTCAGTTTGTAAGCCATTCATATCCAGCTAGCAGCTTTTAACTAGCTCAGCTATCTTTCTTTTAGTACCGGTGGCTAACTAGACTAGTCAGGGTTTGATATGTTTAACTTTCCTCAAATTACAAGCTTCGACAACTTTAGGAGAAACATAACTTCAGCAAGCCCCTGGGTCAATTAAAATAGATACAAGTATATTCAAAATCTTACGTTCGATTTTGACCATGGTGGATTGGTAGTCTGCCTGTCTGCCTTCCAAGGCAGCACATATTCGAGGTGTTTTTGCTAGGTCTTCCACAGTTGATTCCTTCTGTAGGTTGTTGAGAACCTTAAAGTTTTTATTGTTTGGGAAGCCCCGGTAGTAATGGGGTCCCTGATAGCCCCATCATTTTCCTGGTGTAGGGGCTGGCCTAAACCCTCTATCAAAAGTGGGCTTGTTAATAGTTTGCTCCAAGTTGTTGGGTTGAGTTGCAGTTTTTGGAAAGAATCTGTTTCGCAGAAAGCTGTTATTCTGCTTTCTGTATGGAGGGGGTCTGAACCCTTTCTTTCGATTGTCAAAAGCTGGTCTTAGTTTTTCTTTCTTTTTATTTAAAAGATCAGTTTGATGTTGATTGTGTTCATAGCAGAGCCGGGCCTTATGCAAGGACATCTCTAAGGTGTTAGGTGCATCGAACTGAATTTTGTTTCTGTAGTATGTCGGAAGGCAGCCTAGGAACTATTGGATTTTTACCTTCTCATCTTTCACATATGGTACATAGTGTAACAATTCTAAGAACCTGTTAATAAGTGCATCCATAGTGAGAGAGTTTAGTTGCAGCTCATGAAACTCTTTAATCTTTCTGTCAAAGAACCTTTCTAGCATATATTTTTCTTGAAAAAGTGTCTTGAAATCCTTCCATCCAAATTCCATTCTCTTAATGTCTTTGGTGTGTTTCAAATCTTGCCACCACCTTGCAGCCTTACCATTTAAGTTGTAAATGGCCAAGCGAGCTTTCATATGGCTGGTATAGTGATGTACCTGGAAATACTTATTCATTTTGAGCAGCCACTCTTTGGCTTTTTCTCCTGAATCAAGGTCTCCTTCAAAAGTTGGGGCCTTTATCTTTTTTAATTCTCCTTGAAGGTTGTCCCCCTTGTACTTTTTCTTGTGAGGAGAGGGGACATAGGAATCATAAGAATACTCAGTGTCCAAGTCAAGGGAGCTAGAAGAATCTGACTGTTTGGATGATTCCTCAAGTTTCCTAAAGTCTGGGCTATAGCTTCTCTTCTTGTAGTGACGTTTAGGTACTTTCCTGGTTGCTGAATGGGTGGTCTTCTTATGGTTCTTCTTCTCGGTTAACTTCTGTAACATTGCCTCATTAACCTCATGTTGTTCCCTTCTTTCATTGAGATTATCATCTTTGAAATTTTGGAATTCAGCCTACAGATTATGTACTATCTTCAGCAAATCGAAGGTTTTATCTACCCAATCACTATCATTTAGTTCAACTACTATTTCATGTTCCCTAGGGATTGAAATTTGGTTACCATGTTGATTTTCCTCCCTTTCAGCATTTATAGTGTTTATTGTTTCCTGAACAGAGTCCCAAATGTGTAGCAATAAAGTTTAGTTAGTTAGGCTCATAAGTCTCAAGTTTCCGCACCGGGGCTCTGATACCACTTGTAATAACCCAAAAATCAAAAAACAAATTGTAGGATCCTTAATCTACCTAACTTAAGGTTTAAACGGTCAAAAACCCCATGGTTAAAGAAATAACTCTAACAAGGAAAAAGTCATGATCCATGAAGCTCGTTAATGTTCTTATTATGGTTGTGATAAATGTGTGTTTGGTTGTTTGTGATGATTAAGCATTCATAAAAGATCTTTACTCGTTGTTTACTTAGGAGAGTACTTTACTTCCTAGCTGTTTTGAATGGATACACTTACCACAGAAGTTTTCCCATGCATGCAATGTTTCTAAACAGGTTAGGGAAGTGGGGGTAATTTGAGTCCCTAGACCTTACTTAGCTCAATGAGCTAAAACATGTGAAATGGTTTCTTATGCAGGTGGACTTATAAATAATACTTTGTGATAAGAGATAACCAATGTATCCTTTATAAACCCTAAACTCCCCTTTACTCCAAACTAGGCCGAGAACTATACCAGCGCGAGAATCTATGCAAAAGTATCAACGTGACTTGATGCCGGTAGATGGCGCATTCAAAGCTCCCATGTGAAGGTGCAGGTGGTGGAATTCCACGTCGAGGCATGGGGAATAGGACCCTTGATTCAAACCCTCACACGTCTTTTGGTTCAGTATTGTTTGGAGTCATCTTTTTGGGAGAGCAACATGAGTTTTCTTCATTGAGGAGGGTGTTCTAGTCCTGCTACCCAGCTAAGCATTTTTCCTGTGCAGAGATTTCCCACCAGAACATTATGCCAAGGTAACATTGATAACTCTGCGTGAAATACTAAAACATATAGTAATTTTTTTTCCATGGTTAAATCTATTGTAAAAATGTAATAATTTGTTGTATGTTTTTGTTTTGTTATGGTGGTGACAGGAGAAACTCATCGCAGCAAATTGGAGCAAAGTACTCCTGGAAGTGGCATCCATCTGCTACTTGGACCCTGGTAAGGCCTAGGGTCTCGGAGCACCCCCTTGTTTGCTGTAGCTATTATAATGAAATGTTAGAAGGGAAAACAAAAATGTTAGTTTCTTTTGAAATGGCTTGGGAGGCTCAAGGGGTAGCCCACGCTAAGATGCCCACTCATTGGTGTCTTCTGTTTTCTTTTAATGGCTAACTGTAAAATTTGGGAAGAATGACAATCCTAAATAATTTTGTAAATACTTCCAGTTGCTTGAAGATTTAAAAGCTTCGTTGGACAGGTTTTGATGTTTGAAGGGTTCACTTAATTTTGATGTAGTTGCAATTACGCGGACTGTTGACAACGTAAATTTTAAGTGGCCTTAAATCAGGATTTTATAGAAAGCTTAAACGCTTACTTTGTTTGCTTACTCTATCCATAAAAGGAATGTATCCTGAAAGCTAAGTTTGCCTATTGTAGATGGATGAGGAAAAAATGGTACAGGAAGACAATTTTTAAGTCTCATGCGTTTGCTATTGAATTACTGTTGTTGTAAAATTTGCACTATCGTTTCTCTGTCAATTGGTTGTTGAATGAGCAATAATAAAAATAGGAAATGCTCTAAACTCATATCGTGGATGCTAGAAAAATTTTGCTTGTTTTGCATGTCAAAACGGGTGAATACAAATGATGATTTTCTCTCGTTTAGAGTTTTGTTGTCCATAATTGTTTGTATGATTTTAGAAAGAGGGTAGTTTGACTTTAAAATAAAAGTATCTACAGCCATGGTAGCTTTCTTGCTTTCTACTTAGGGTTTCGATATTTGTAATATACCGAGATAAATAAACAAATAGGAAAGTGATAAGACAGGGATCGAAACTCGAAACCTGGGTTAACAATTGGATTCTCTTGAAAGTTTAAGTGCCATCTGCCATAGGTGGTACCGCTATCTAGAAAACAGTATACACACACTCGAGGATCATATTTGTAGTAGAGTCAGTAGGAAACAATCTTACATACACTCAAGGGACAGATTTTGTAGGTTATGCGATCTTAGCAAATAATGTTGGCAAATTTAATAGATCTTGCATACTAACTTTTAAGAGGACCCTTTAAGATAAGAAATCAATACACCTATATAATCTTTTAATAAGTATAATATCTCATACTCATTGTTAGTAGGGATGCAGTCCCAGGATTGGAAATTGTAAGCCTTACAATAAGCTGGATTATATCTTATAAGGACATGGACAATCCTTGAATAGCATGGAGAATTTTTAATCAAAGTTTTAATGGGCATAATTTTATCACTCATAAGTTAAAAATATTAAATACAGTTCTTGGATGTAAGCGACCAATAAATCGCTTAGTTATTTTGACCCTCAGAAATCTAAATGGGTTGTGATGTACGACAGATGCTTTGTATAATATTAGTACAATGAATCGAGGTCCTGGTTGTTGCACGGTTGCTGTGTATATATATATTCCAATTGAATGCTATAGAATCTTGTAAACCACAACTCATGTGTAATCATCCGCCAAACTTGAATTAGTTTTAATACCAGGGTGAAAGCCAATGGTAAGGATTATATGAAATTTTATCAAGATAGATTTCTGTAAATTGAGTTGCAGTTGAGGAAGTCCTTGGTCAGACGAGCCATAAAGAAAAGGATAGAGAATGGCGCAGCAATTTTTGGTGCAGTATGTAATCTTTTATTCATGAGCAAATAATATAGATATAACAACTTTTGTGGATGTAGCCCTGAGAGTGGGGTGAACCATGGTATACCGGTCTCCTTTTATGTATGTGATTATATGTGTACATGTGATTATATGTGTATGGGATTATGTGTATTGTGATCATGGTGGTCTGTTGACAAAACTAGATGTATCCATTCTTTAGCCATGCAAAGTTTAATTTATTAAAGGGATAAATTTAGCTATTGAGTAGCACTATTTATAAATATGATGTTGCATGAAGTTTTAGTATAAATGTATTTTATATATAACTAAGAATGCTAAGGGAGAATTGTTTCCCTTATTTATGTAAGATAAATGTTCCAATTGTAGAACAATAATTCAATAAATAGGAAAGTGTATTCTAATGAAAGTTGCATAGGATGAAATGTAGACTCTATGGTGCAAACCCAAAGGGTAGTAGAGGACTTGTATATAAGAGAAACTTAAACTTTCTTAGGATTAAGAATGAGTTTTCCTATATATTTTTGTACTATACTTAATGATTGGTAACAATCATTGTGAAAAGTTTATTTTTATTTTTTTTAAAACTCAATTTTTGGGTATGTTACATATGGTATCAGAGCATTAGGTTATAACACTAGGGCCTAATGAGATCAACATGCAATAAGTAAGTATGAAGGTAGTTAAATTTACTAATCAATTGATTTGTTTCATTTTGGATGCATGAACTTCAATGGACGAGGGGTAATGACAGTCAAAGTTTAAACTTCAAAGTTCTTCGAAGGAGTAAAGATAAGTATTTTCATCATTGTTATTAATTAGGTGTAGAAGAAAATGATTTCCTTGCCAAAAAAAAAGATGAATCATTAAATTATTGAAGCATTTAGTTTGTTGCAAAATGATATGATTAATGTAGCATGTAAGGTATAATCTAAGACATAGTCATAAAGATGAAACGAATTGGAGTACAATTGCAAAAATATTGGTTATTTTGGATATTGTATATAGGAAAGATGCGTGAAATCTTGGAAGAATTGCACTAGGATGTAAGTAGCTCATATAAAAGATGTATTTGTTTTATGTCCTTTTTGAAGATTGATTAACCTTGTAGGAGAATAAAAGCATTAGAATCTTTTATGATGGAATTGTTGATTCATAAAATTTTATTAGATAGATGGAAAATTTTTAACAAGACATGTTAGTGCCATGACCCAACAAAGGTTATGAACAACGAAACTTGGAAACTTCAAATTGTATAGTAGATTCCCAATATAGTTTTTTTGGTACCCTAATTTGAACTATATGGGAGGCCCACACTCCCCATTTTGGATATTAGTTTCAATATTCTAGGTTTAATGTATTAGCGATAATATTAGATTAGATATTATTATAATAATTAATAGCATTTAATGTGCTCTCTCCTTGTAATCTATAAAAGGTAACCTTGCCTCATAATACAAACAAGTTTGTGTGTCTTTCATTTCATTCTATTATGTTAGTAGGTGTTTCATATCTTTGAGTTTCTTTTGGGTTCTCCATTGAGAGGTGAGGCTGAGAGAATGAAATGAAAGACACACAAAATTGGAGAACCCAAAAGAAACTCAGAGCTATGAAACACCTACTAACATAATAGAATGAAATGAAAGACACACAAACTTGGCACACACAAACTTGTTTGTATTATGAGGCAAGGTGCCTTTTTATAGATTACAAGGAGAGAGCACATTAAATGCTATTCATTATTATAATAATATCTAATCTAATATTATCGCTAATACATTAAACCTAGCATATTGAAACTAATATCCAAAATGGGGAGTGTGGGCCTCCCATACAGATCATAATTTCTGAATTATGGATTACTAAGTACACTACCCATGAGTATAGTATTATTAGTATGCTCCAATTAAGTAAGTTGGTTTTGATTAGGTGAAGTCACTTAGAATATCTTCAAAATTATAATAGTTACGTTTTAATTAATGGTTGTTATACACTCTTTTGACATTTGTCATGGAATTCTATAGCAAGAAAATATTATAGAATAAATAATGATGTTATAACTATAGGTGCAATCCTTGAATTGAAAGTTGATCCTCAAGTATTATTTGTCTATTTATTTTAGGTGTTGGTAGTATGCTTATTGCAAAATATATGTTGACTCTTTGACATTTCCTTTCGTGGATGCAATAGTATGAAGTCCATCGCTTGAGTAATTATTAAATCTTGAGTATTGATGGTCAGGATTAGTTTAACATACTAGGTTAAAAGATATGTTTAAAGACATGAACGATTTTATGTGATGAGATAACTAATGTGTTTTGGTTATGAAAAATCGTCATTTTTGTTAAAATGTTTAGATTTTATTTTCTATTTTCATTATTCTTAGAATTACAAGTATAAGCTTAAGGGTGTATTACTATATGGAATAACAAGTAGTATTCCTAGGAGTTTAAATGATCTTATTTTTAGAATGCATATGATTCTAAATTATCTCTTCTTAGATAGACCCCTGATAGGATTTGTTATATATTCTAATAACAATTGATGGGTATCAAGTTAAAAAGATTTTTGTTAATGGTAGGAGTTTGATTATGGAAAAAGAAGAATCCTAAACCTTGTTATAATTGAATTAAAATCATGGTATCCTTTAAACAAACAGTATGGAAAGATTATAGAGAAAAGAATCTTGATGAGTCTTAAATAGAAATGAGACTATATGCAACTAACTAGTTAAAAGTATGATCGGTTGTTAACAGATTTGCCTTAAGGATATTGAAGAGTTTACGGCGGGATGAATTGAAGAGGATGCACACAAGCTAATTGAATGAGCATGCATGTAATGCTATGGAACTAATGTGTGCAATGGTTGAGCAATAGAAGCAAACGAATTTTTTATTTTTTCTCTTATACTAACATTTCAGGAAGTGATCTTGGTTACGACCAATGTCATAATTCAAGTGGAACATTGATTATAGATAAGTCGAGCTAAAACTCCCAAGATTATGTAATGATTTGCTTTACATATTATTATGCTATTAAAGATTTTATGCACCATGATTAATGGTGAACTTATGATTACTGATGTGTGATCATCAAAATGCATAGAATAAGATAAGCAAATAGATTTTGTTGATATTATGTTGCATATGACCTGTAAGAAATAATAAATTATTGTTATCTCCTGGACTCAAACGAGAAGGTTTGATGGGAAAATAATATTCTGGGACTCAAGCAGGAGGCTTGAGGTGGAAAAAATTGACCCAACTCTGCTTTGCTAAAGCAACTTTTCCTGGACTCAAGTAGGAGGCTGGGTGGAAAAGAAATTATTGGACTCAAGCAAGAGTTTGGGTGGAAAAGAAATTCCTGGACTCAAGCAAGAAGGCTTAAGGGGAATTGCGAAACAGTTTTGTTGTATCAATGGCAAAGACCTAGGCGCAAAGATTGACATTTGGAGACAGGACGTTGTTTGATGTCTTGAGGAGGAAAACTTTTTGACTAGCAATAAAAAAGGAGAGTAACCTCAAAATTGTAGCCCATAAGTCCATAGGAATTGGTGACAAAATTTGGGGAAGAATTATGTGTTCAACAAAGTGTTGTTGAAATATTTGTTTTATGATATAACAAATATTAATGATTTGTCTTGTAACTGGACTATTGTATACATTTGTGTGTGAATGTTATAAATGCTTGAGTAAGCAGAGATTTCCTCAAGGATGAGGATGAATGTTAAATGTTAAAACATTACTGTTTGAAATATTGTGAAGTATATGATGCTAACCTATAAATGGAAGAGATGACCACCTCGAGATGAGGACTAGTTAAAATGTCCAAGTTTTGGAGGTAAAAGATGTCGTCCAAAAGATGAGTAAATTTGAATTACCTATGAATTCTTTTGAATTATATTAAAATTAATCATGTATTATGTCTTCTTCTGATGATGAAAGTGCAAACAAAGGCTAGGAGATGTTCCATGAATAGTAAATGATGTGTTGCAAAAGTTACTCATTATCTTTGTTTTCAGTCGGCTGATGAATTAATAATTGTTACATAAAATGTGCAGGTTATGAACAATGAACACCTTGTGGTAATTAGGAATGTTTGAGGATGATCAGAATAGGACCCAAGAGTGGAAAAAAAAATCTGTTGAAAAATGTGAACACTGAGGATGGTGTTATTTTTAAGTGGGAAAGTATGTGACATCCCTCTTTTGTGCCTTATTATTTTATAAGTGAAATTTTATTTTAAATTTATATATAGGCATACGTGTGAGTAAGAATTTCACAAAGTATTAACCATCCAAATAATATACATTCCTATGTATAGGTATGAGAAATGGAGGTGAATGTAGTTATTATACATTCACTCTAAATTTATATAGGTAGGTAGGCATAAGAATTATCTACACCTTTTATCTACACCTTAAAACAAAGCTTTATTATATAGAATTGGGTGAAAGCTTTATTATATATATATATATATATATGAGTGTATATATATATAATTATTCGATTATTCTAAATGGCATGTGGATGAGATTTTCTTATATATATATATATACATAGAAGCATACGTATGAGTAAGAGGTCCATAGTTTTTCGACCATCCAAATAATATACATTCATATATATAAGTATGACAAGTGGAGGTGAATGTAATTGTTAGACATTCACTTTTGAAACAGATTCATTTATTTAGTTATCAAAAAGAAATGGTTGGAAAACCAACCACCTACTTCTTTTGAACAAAGGGAGCTTTAGTTCTCAATCATTATCTTAGAGTTTCGTTAGTCTAACCCCTTAGTGGAGTGCATTTCGCCAAGATTGCCGCCATCTTCCTTCATACGAAGAGCCAAGTGTTCGATGGTGGAGGGTAGTAACTTTTTTTTTATGGTTACCCCCTCCTACATAAAATGCATATGGGGAAGTTCGATGGAGGGAAAAATGCGATTTGTGTATGATAGACGCTATGTATTGTATAAGAGGGCGATCTATGTATGATAGTGGTTGTGCTAATCGATGGTTGGAGCTTTGTATAGGGCGATCTATGTATGATAATCACTATGTTATTTGATGGCTGGAGTATTGTATAGGAGATAAGTATGGTAATCGCTTTGTTATTTTGATTGTTGGAGTATAGGGTGAGATCTATGCTTTATTTGATTTCATGCATTTATAGATTATTTGACAAAAAGGCAATCCATTCACTACCATTTTTTTTACGGTCTCTATTATGAATAGTGATCCATGAGTGTTGGGTTATTGTTTGATTTATGTTGAAGGGATACATGTATATATATATATAATATATATATGAATGATGGTTATCAAAGGAATGAGATAGGACAGCTATAGAGGGCCAGACCCATGCGTGAATGAAAATTGTCGTATGGGTATGCTGAAAAACCGTAATCTCTATCTTTGAACGCATATAACGTTATTTTATTTTCCCAATTTTCTCTGTTCAGATCTTAACATCTGGGGTGATTTTTCCATAGTTGAGATTGGCTCTTCACAGCCCTGACATGAAACCTTTACATTTCCGAGTTGATTTCTAATTATGCGATCCCCTGCATAAGAGATTGTGATCTCGACAGTGTTTTGGGCTCTCTACTGATCGCATTAATGGGAGAACGAGATCGGTGTAATGTGAGAAAGTAGTGTGATCTCCATCGCACCTCTGCAAGGAATATTATCCCCAACGCACCTTTGTAAAGTGCTAAGTATTCACTGCATTTTTGTTTGGTAGGAAAATCAGAATTTGAGATCCTACATCTAGGAATTTGATATTCCCTACAAAATTTTGGTTAATATGTTGTGGTGGATGTACCCTGTCGGTTTTTTATTCTCATAGGGTAGGAATAAACCCTATCAAGCTTTTTGATATGCTGCATTATGATTTTAATGCCCAGAACTGATCTCTTCTCATGCCGAATTGAAACCATATATCTTGGCTTTCGTCTTATGTTTTATTGTTGGGTTTGGATGTTAGCTTAGATCATTGTATGGGTGAGAATCATATTTTTGTATCAATGTTGCTTTAGTTTTTTAGGCAACTAAAACCGTGCGCTAGTTGGGCGATCGAGGAGCTCAACCCACACTGTCGATTTCACCTTGTACTGCTTCAAATTTTAGTCTAATCTCAAATTTATGGTGGGTTGGCTCAGGAATCCCAAGCCTAGTCTGTGTTGTTTTTTATTTAAGGAACCCAGGCTGAATCACATCAAGTGATTTGTAGGTGAACATTTCTTTTTCTGGAAGTCATAATTGCATCACAACGATCTCCTTGAATAAATCTCTGGTTGTGGAATCGTAATAGCGAAAGTTCCTTGAAATCAACTCTGTATTTTACCTCCTTGCATTAGAGAACTATTATTTTCGATCTCTTCATATTACCCTTTTGTTGTGCATCCGTTTGTATGGATCCATGTCATCGGCGGTAACTTCTATGTTTATTGCTTTCTAAGAAGGGACAAAATGTAGATTTGAAATGGACCTTGTCCTTTTAAAACATTTGCTTGCTTTTATTTATAGACTCTGTGTTTCTAATATCTGCCAGGGTACATTGCTGCGGTACTGCTATCTCAAAAACAGTATACACACATTCAAGGGTCATATTTGTAGTACAGTCAGTAGGAAACAATCTTGCATACACACAAGGGACAGAGTTTGGAGGTTATGCAATCTTAGCAGATAATGTTGGCAGATTTAATAGATCTTGCATACTTACTTTTAGGAGGATCCTTTAAGATAAGAAATCGATACACCTATATAATCTATTAATAAGTATAATATCTCATACTCACTGTTAGTAGGGATGCAACCCTAGGCTTGGAAATTGTAAGCCTTACAATAAGGTGGATTATATTTTATAAGGATGTGGACAATCCTTGAATAGCATGGAGAATTTTTAATCAAAGTTTTAATAGGCATAATTTTATCACTCATAAGTTAAAAATATTAAATACACTTCTTGGATGTAAGCAACCGAGAAAGGGCTTAATTCTTTTGACCCTAAGAAATCTAAATGGGTTGTGATGTATGGCAGATGCTTTGTATAATATTAGTACAACGAATCGAGGTCCCGGTTGTTGTATATATATATATATATATATATATATATATATATATATATATATATATATATATATTCCAATTGAATGTTATAGAATCTTGTAAACCACAACTCATGTGTAATCATCCGCCAAACATGAATTAGTTTAAAACCAGGGTGAAATCCAATGGCAAGGATTATATGAAATTTTATCAAGATAGATTTTTGTAAATTGAGTTACAGTTGAAGAAGTCCTCTGTCAAAGGAGCCGTGAAGAAAAGGATAGAGAATGCTGCAATGATTTCTGTTGCAGTATGTAATCTTTTATTCATGAGAAAATAATATATATATATAACAACTTTTGTGGATGTAGCCCTAAGAGTGGGGTGAACCACGGTATACCGTTCTCCTTTTTATGGATGTGATTATATGTGTATGTGATTATGTGTATTGTGATCATGGTGGTCTATTGACAAAACTTGATGCATCCATTCTTTAGCCATGCAATGTTTAATTTATTAAAGGGATAAATTTATTTGTTGAGTGGCACTATTTATAAATATGATGTTGCATGAAGTTTTAGTATAAATGTATTTTATATATAACTAAAATTGCTAAGGGAGAACTATTTCCCTTATTTATGTAAGACAAATGTTCCAATTGTAGAACAATAATTTAATAAATAGGAAAGTGTATTCTAATGAAAGTTGCATAGGATGAAATGTAGACTCTACGGTGCAAACCCAAAGGGTTGTAGAGGACTTGTATATAAGAGAAACTTAAACTTTCTTAGGATTAAGAATGAGTTTTCCTATATATTTCTATACTATAATTAATGATTGGAAACAATCATTGTGAAAAGTTTATTTTTATTTATTTTTAAACTCAATTTTTGGGTATGTGACATATTTTGTCTAGAGCCCCGAGAGTGTTTAATCGCGGTCTTTTTATTCACGTGGGTGCATTATCTAGAGCCTAGAGCATGCGTCATTTATTATTTTTGAATTCTGACAAGTTATAAACTAGAAACAACAACATTAATAATAGTAATGTGTCTGAATACGTCGATGGGCGTAAATGGGACACATACTATACGGAAAAACATTAATATGAAAAGTATGTGCCCCATTTACGCTTATCGATGTATTCGGACACATTAATATTATTAATGTTGTTGTTGCTAGTAACGGGTGTGCGCATACACATATCTTTGAAATATTAATAGAATAATTTATTGTTTGATAATTTTAATGAAATACATAATTTAATTGTTTGATTAATAACATTGTTTAATTAAACAATATTATTATTTTATAATAATTAATTAACATAATAATTATAAAATAATTTAATTCATATTATACTTATTTAGTTAATAATAACAACTATAATTTAATTCATATTATACTTATTTAATGAAATTTATATTTTAATTGTTTGATTAATAATATTGTTTAATTAAACAATATTATTAATTAAATTGACTACTATTATTTTATAATAAGTAATTAAACAAAATAATTATAAAATAATTTAGTGAATGATAATATTAATTAATTAATATTGTTATTTAGTTAATATTAATATTACTTAATTAATTAATTAATTGTTATTTAAATAATTAATTAACATTATCAATTTATTAATATTGGAGATATGTGTAATATTCTGATATATTTTGGAGATATTTATTAACATTATGATATATTTGACATGTTAATAATGTTTTTTTATAATAATTTTTAATCAAATAAAATAATTTAATTATTTATAATATAATAATATATTAAAAAACTATTATTTAATTATATTTTAGTAAATAAAATTAATATAGTAATTACTTAATTATTTTAACTGAATAATTAATAAATATAATAATTACTTCATTAATTGTAATTCAATAATTAATTAAATATCCTCGGATCCGGGTGCCACCATGACCCACCATGACAATTGGGCGACACATGTTGGAGGTTACTTGACATGGGAGCCCACGACGTGGCACCATGCATTAACCCGCTCAGATTCCTTTTCTCATTGTTAATGGCACATTCAAGAAGCTTCATCTGGATGTCCCCTCACTCATTGGTTGGACGTGCTCACAATGCGACATACACCTTGATGAACGTCAAATTTCATATTGTGAATATGTCGCAACTAACCCTTGATGAATTCCACAATGCAATGTAACCATTGATAAACAACACAATGCGACATACACCTTGATGAACGCCAAATTTCACTATGTGAATATGTCGCATCTAACCCTTGATGAATGCCACAATGCAACATAGCCCTTGATAAACATCACAATGTGACATAAACCTTGATGAACATCAAATTTCACATCTTGGGCATTGTCGCAATTCAACATAACCCTTGATGAACGCCACAATGAAACATAAATATTGTTTAGAGATCACAATGTGAAACTAACCCTTGATAAAAGACACAATGCAACATAACCCTTGATAAACATCACAATGCGACACAAACCTTGATTAACATCAACTTTCACATTGTGAATATGTCGCATCTTGGGTTGTGTCGGCATATGTGTCACATATTGGGAATTCTCGGAATGTGACATAACCATTGATGAATGCCACAATGCAATGTAACCCTTGATAAACATCACAATGCAACATAAACCTTGATGAACGTCAATTTTCACATTGTGAATATGTCACATCTAACCCTTGATGAAGGCCATAATGCAGCATAACCCTTGATAAACATCACAATGCGGAATAAACCTTGATGAATGTCAAATTTCACATCATGGGCATTGTCGCAATGAGACATAAACCTTGATGAACGCAATAATGCTACGTAGCCCTCGATAAGCATTACAATGTGACACAAACCTTAATGAACGTCAAATTTCAGATTGTGAATATGTCACACCTAAACCTTAATGAATGCCACAATTGAACATAAGCCTTGATAAACATCACATTGCGACATAAACCTTGATGAATGTCAAATTTCACATCTTGGGCATTGTCACAATGCAACTTAACTCTTGATGAACGCCAAAATGCAAACCTTAATGAATGTCAAATTTCACATTGTGAATATGTCGCATTTTGGGTTGTCTCGACATATGTGTCACATATTGTGCATTGTTGCAATGCAACATAACCTTTGATGAATGCCATAATGCAATGTAACCCTTGATAAACACCACAATGCGACATAACCTTGATCAATGTCAAATTTCACATCCTGGGCATTGTCACAATGTGACATAACCCTTGATGAACGCCACAATGCAACATAATCCATGATAAGCATCACAATGCAACACAAATTTTTATGAATGTCAAATTTCACATTGTGAATATGTCGCATCTTGGGTTGCGTCGGCATATGTGTCACATATTGGGTATTGTCGAAATGCGACATAACCCTTGATGAACGCCACGATGCAAACATAACCCTTGATAAATGCCATCAATGCAACATAAACCTTGATGAAAGTCAAATTTCACATCTTGGGCATTGTTGCAATGCGACATAACCGTTGATGAATGACACAATGAAACATAAGCCTTGATAAGCATCACAATGCGACACAATCATTAATGAACGTCAAATTTCACATTTTGAATATGTCCCATCTTGGGTTGTGTCGCCATATGTGTCACATACTGAGCATTGTCGCAATGCGACATAACCCTTCGTGAATGCCACAATGCAACGTACCTTTATAAACATCACAATGCGATATAAACCTTGATCAACATCAAATTTCACATCTTGGGGCATTCTCGCAATGCGGACATAACCCTTGATGAACGCCAATATGCAACATAAGCCTTGATAAGCATCACAATGTGACACACACCTTAATGAACGTCAAATTTCACATTGTGAATATGTCGCATCTTGGGTTGTGTCACCATATGTGTCACATATTGAAGATTGTTGCAATGTGACATAACCCTTGATGAATGCCACAATGCAATGTAACCCTTGATAAGCATCACAATGTGACATAAACCTTGATGAACGTCAAATTTCACATTGTGAATATGTCGCACCTAACCCTTGACGAATGCCAGAATGCAACATAAGCCTTGATAAACATCACAATGTGACATAAACCTTGATGAACATCAAATTTCACATCTTGGGCATTGTCGCAATGTGACATAACTCTTGATGAATGCCACAATGCAAACCTTAATGAACATCAAATTTCACATTGTGAATATGTCACATTTTGGGTTGTCTCGGCATATGTGACACATATTAGGCATTGTCACAATGCCACATAACTTTAATGAACGCCACAATGCAACGCAACCCTTGATAAACACCACAATGCGACATAAACCTTGATGAACATCAAATTTCACATCTTGGGCATTGTCGCAATGCGACATACACCTTGATGAACGCCATAATGCAACATAAGCCTTGATAAGCATCACAACGCAACACAAACTTTAATGAACGTTAAATTTCACATTGTGAATATGTCACATCTTGGGTTGCATCGGCATATGTGTCACATATTGGGCATTGTCGCAATGCGACATAACCCTTGATGAATGCCACAATGCAACGTAACCCTTGATAAACACCACAATGCGTCATAAACCTTGATGAACATCAAATTTCACATCTTGGGCATTGTCGCAATGCGACATAACCCTTGATTAATGCCACAATGAAGCATAAGCCTTGATAAGCATCACAATGCAACACAAACCTTAATGAATGTCAATTTTAACATTGTGAATATGTCGCATCTTAGGTTGTGTTCCCATATGTGTCACATATTCACCATTGTCTCAATGCGACATAACCCTTGATGAACGCAACAATGCAACGTAACCCTTGATAAACATCACAATGTGACATAAACCTTGATGAATGTCAAATTTCACATCTTGGGCATTGTCGAAATGCGACATAACCCTTGATGAATGCCACAATGCAACATAATCCTTGATAAGCATCACGATGTGACACAAACCTTAATGAACATCAAATTTCACATTGTGAATATGTCACGTCTTTGTTTGTGTCAAATATTGAGCATTGTCGCAATGCGACATAACCCTTAATGAATGCCACAATGCAACATAACTCTTGATAAACATCACAATGCGACATAAACCTTGGTGAACGCCAAATTTCACATTGTGAATATGTCGCATCTAACCCTTGAACATATAACCCTTGTTCAATGTCACAATGCGACATAACCCTTGTTGAATGCTGCAATGCAGCATAACACTTGATATACCCATGTCTCCTGTTAGGAGCCATCAAGGCTAAACGAAAACATATAAGCTTGCTTTTATGAGAAGAACGTGCAATAATTAATTGATTAAAACACACGAAATAATAGAAATAATAGAACTCGGAATCACTTTTATATTGATCGCAGTCCACTTCGAGGGGGCAACCTCCTTTGAGGAAGCTCAATACAAATAACTTCGCCGTACCTTCATTGATCTCAACACAAACTTATATACTAAGTCTAGGTGCCAATACCATGGGTCAATACCATGTGTCAATACAAACCATGGGCCGATACAAAATGTGGATCAACAATTACTATGGGATGACTTACAAAGCATATGTGTCCAACAACAATAATACAAACAATGGATCAACAAATACTACAGGACGACTTACAAAGCATATGCGTCCAACAACAATATACTAACAAAGTAAATAGAAGGCTTGACATGGGTTCTTAACATCCCCTCTCCCTTAGAAAAGGATTTGTCCTCAAAGCTTTAGATGTGGAAATTGATGCAGAATCTGAAGGAGTGGTTCCCATGTAGCATCCTCGGGTTGCATTCTAGGCCACTGAGGCGTTGTGAGTTTTAGGGAGGGTTTCTTGGAAGGATGTAGACGAAGAAGAACCATCTCAGCTGCATGAAAAGTGCGCTAAGAACGGTGCTGATCAGCTTGTTGTTTTAGTTGAATTCTTGCCATGTGAATATTGTCTTGCAGAATGAGAAGAATCTGATCGCGGTTTCGAAGAACCGAGTTGATTTCCTGAACTGGGGAGCTGCTGAGGGTGTATGGAAGAAGAATTGGCAGTGCCTGTCCATAGACTACCTCATATGATGTCCTTTTAGATGTGGTATTGTACCACTGGAGTGCTTCTAGGAAATCCATAGAAATAGTTGTCAAAATCTGTGTAGGGATCGGCAAGGGTTCGAGTAGTCCCAAAAGAAGTGTTGTTTTACCCTTGTTGTCCTTGCAAGTATCACAGCCAGCCACCATCTGTTGAACTGTCATTTTCAGACCCTGCCAAAAGAATTTACATTGTTCCTGATCATACATTTTGAGGAACCCAGAGTGCCCTGCTAATGAAGAAGCATGGAGTGCATATAAGAGATAGCCCTATTTAACAGATTACAACCAATTTGGAACAAGCAGAGAAATAGCTGGAAGAGAAACTAGGTCATCAAATGTGCGAGAAGGAGCATCTGCCACCATATTGTCCTTACCCTTCTTGTAAGTGATCGCATAGGCATAACCCATGCGTTGGATAACCCATTTCAGGTGTGCTCGGGAGGAGACCCATTGTTCCAGGAAATTTTTCAGACTCGGGAGATCAGTCTTGATGCAGAAATAATTCCCTAATAGGGATGGTTGCCACTTATGTACTGCATGCAAAATAGACGTCATTTCCTGCTAAGATGTAGATGCGGCTAAATTCTTACTGGAAAGGTCTCTTGAAGGAGACAAACCCACTGGTTCAACAAGGACACCTGCATATCTATAAAAGGAAGTAGGGGAGACCATTGATGGATGCATCTGAATGGAATGGATTTGAGCGATGACACCATGTGAATTCTTCTTAAGGATCTTTTCCAGGCGATGTGAACTAATGATGTGGAGAGAACCTTGTTGTAAGCCCTTAAATTTGTGTTGTTTCCCATTGACTGAAAACTGCATTCAAAGTTCAAAAAAATCCCATAAGATGAGGCCAAGTGTCCGTAACCATTGAACGCCCAAAACCACATCACATCCACCTAAGGACAAGGAAAACATGTCAGAGCACAGGTTATAATCTTCCAGAGAGATACGCACATTGTGACACTTTCCCTTGCAAGGTAAGGTGCCCCCATTGGAAACCATGACTTCAAAGTTGGAGCAAGGATGGACAAAACAATCAACATGTTTGGTTATCTGAGGGTCAATGAAGTTATGAGTGCTACCAGAATCAATGAGTATTGTAAGAGGAATCTTCTTGAAGTAACCCCTGACCCGCATTGTTTGGGGGGTTGGTGATGCTGGATAAAGCATGGAGATATATCTCTGGGTGGTCTTCCTGAGATGGGAGGTCAATAGGTGGCTCTTGAATGTCGACTTGATCATTCGATGTATCTAGATCCTCTTCACCAACTTCAGAGGCGAGAGGAGAATCCACATCCATGAGATAGAGGTTTTCTCGAACACATCTATCTCCCCGAGTGAATTTTTCATCACAATTATAACAAAGCCCTTTATCTCTTCGTTCCTGCATCTTTGTTTCGAAAAAATGCTTGATAGGAGTTGGTCGAGGAGCTGGCGGGATGGGAGGTCGTTGAGAACCCATATTTCAGAAGGGAAAAAAGTGGGTTTGTAGCACTGTTGGGTGGAAATCTTGTCTTCTGCCAACTTAACCAACCCCAAGGCTTCCATCATTGTGTTGGGACAAAACATTTTGACCTCTGGGCAGATTTCATCTTTAAGTTCACTAATAAAAAAACTCTTGTAGAAGTCATTAGACAATCCTTATTTGTGGTTGGCTAGTTTCTCAAATTCTGTCTAATATTCTCTCACAATGCCAATTTAACGAATTTTAGTGAGTGCTCCAGTGAAGTCAAAAAAAGCACTAGGACCAAATAATTGCAAAAGGAGTTGATAAAAATCTATCCATTTTGGCTGGTCCTGACCCTTGATGTACCAACGGTAGCATTGAAGGGCTTCCTGTTCCAAATGAAAGGATGCAAGTGGAATTTTTTTGGATATCAAAAGTATTATGTAGACTGAAATACTGTTCTGCATGATAGATCCATCTAGTCGGATCAGTACCATTGAAGCGAGGAAATTCATGCTTCGAACCACAGAAAGTGCTAGAAGAAGAGAACCCATTGGCTGCAGAAGATTCTTGTTGTTGGTTATTGTTCATGGCTGAATGCTGAAGATGGAGGCTAAGAAATTTTTCATCCAGATCTTGGAGATTGGTTTGGATGGCTGCAAGTGCTTCCTCCATGGTTTTTGCTACTGCGCAGGTGACAACCATAACCAGGAGTTTTTTTTTCTTTTTTGGGGGGAATGGATAGAAAAACACAAACAAAAGCTTATTTAGTAAAGGAAAATTTGGATTTGGGAAAAACTCGGATTGGTAATTGGGGTTTGAATAGGTTTTGGACACTTTCTGATGGGAAGGGAAGCAAAAAATGGAGATTTCAGAAGCGGAGTGAAAGAATGAGAAAATTTGTCAAAGACGGACAAAGAAGCAGAAATAGGGAATAAAAACGGTGGAAAAATTTGGAGGCGAGTGGGTGAAAATTGAAGAAGTTATGGCAAACCCTAAAAATAGACAAATGTGAGATTTCTAGCTTTTGGAAGTAGAATTTGGGATACGGTCCTCAATAATGAAATATGTAGAATGGGATTGCAGGGGTGTCCGGGAAGTTTCAATGGAAACGGAGTTAAAACAAGGGAGATACGGTGAAAAAACAAAATTTTATACTTTTTTTTTAGGAATGGATCTGTAATGGCGTAGAAGGGATCAGAAACAGATAGATCTACAACGGTGTCGAATGGATAAAAAACGGCTAGATCTAAAATGACTTTCATAACAGATCTGAAATGACTGGATCTAAAATGACTTGGAATGGATCTGAAACAACTCGGAATGGATCTAAAACGGCGCAGAAGTGATCGACAACAGTTCAGCTGAAAATACATATGGACCCCAGGTATGTGTGGCTTCCTAACAGTTCATGGGTTTCACTCGACCACCAATGTTGTATGATGGCTTGCGTATTGGGGCAATACCCCTCACTCCACGGCTAAGGAAAAACTGATAACCACTTTGCCACAAACGACAACTCTTGGTTTACCTCACGGGTGGGAACTAGTCAATCAGGTGGGGGTTGTTTCCCTTTTCACTGGCAGGTCCTCTCAATGGGCCAGCTACTTTGGAGTTCCTGTGGTACTCCTCATAATGAGTTTTAGGGATTATGCCCAAGTACTTCCCACAGTTAAGCACATAGGGATTATTCCCAGATCCAAACTTGCAACAGATGCGAAAAAAAAAAATTGGCAGAAATTCCACCCAACGAGCCCAATAAAGTGCTCTGATACCAGACAAGAAGAACCTGCAATAATTAATTGATGAAAACACACGAAATAAAAGAAATAACAGAACTCAAAATCACTTTTATATTGATCGTAGGCCACTTTGAGGGGGAAACCTCCTTTGAGGAAGCTCAATACAAATAACTTCACCGTACCTTCATTGGTCTCAACACAAACTTATATACTAAGTCTAGGCACCAATACCATGTGTCAATACAAACCATGGACGGATACAAAATATGGATCAACAATTACTCTGAAACAACTTACAAAGCATATGCATCCAACAACAATAATACAAACTATGAATCAACAAATACTACGGGACAACTTACAAAGCATATGCGTCCAACAACAATATACTAACAAAGTAAATAGAAGGGTTGACATGGGTTCTTAACATTTTGATTATAGCATTGTATTAATGTTCATACACGGATATAGTGTCAACTTCTTCTCGCGAGACAATTAAAATACATATGTTACAAAGCAAGTAGCATGGGCGAAGTACATACCTTAAATAACTATGCAAAAAATCTCAAGTCTTTTTCAGTCAATTGTGTTTGACTTTGATTAACCAGGCTTTCCTTTATTTACCTTGGTTGACTTTATTTACCATCATTGACTATGTTTAACATTGTTGAATATATTTATTATGTTATTTATTGCTTGACCATAATTAACATCATTGACTTTAGTGAACAATGTTTGACTTTATTTAATCATGATTGACTTTATCTACCATGGTTAACTATGTTTAACATTGTTGAATATATTGACTTTGGTTGAGTGACCATAGTTAACTATGGTTGACTTTAATGAACCATGTGGCCATAGTTTATTATGGTTAATTATTGCTTAACCATCATTGAGTGCATGGTTGAGTAAGTATCACCATAGTTAACAATGGTTGACTATTGATTGACCATGTGGTTGAATTTAGTGAACCATGTGGCCATAGTTTATTATGGTTAATTATTTATTAACCATCATTAATTACACGGTTGAATAAGTTTCACCATAGTAAACAATGGTTGACTATTGTTTTACCATAGTTAATTACGTTTCACTTTAGTGGTCCATGTTTGACTTTAGTTAACCATACCGTGACAACATACAAATAGTTTTAGAATTGTATTACACCCATAACCTTAATCATGATCCTTAAACACTTATCCCTCTTCCTTAAAGCTTAAATATTATTCCTTAATCCCCAAAGAAATCCCATAACCTTCAATTTTTACAACATATAACTAATTTCATAGAAATTATGTGTATTGTTAAAACCTACCATGACAACATACAAATTGTTTTAGAATTGTTTAAACCAATAACCTTAATCATGATCCTTAATCACTAATCACTCTACCTTAAAGATTAAATATGATTCCTTAATCCCCAAAAATCCCATAACCTTCAATTTTTACAACATATCACTAATTGCACAGAAATGATGTGTATTATTAAAACCTACCATGACAACATATCAATTGTTTTGGAATTTTATTAAATATATAGCCTTAATCATGATCCTTGAACACTAATCCATCTACTTTAAAGTTTAAATATTATTCCTTAATCCCCAAAAATATCCCATAACCTTCAATTTTTACAACATATAACTAATTGCATAGAAATTATGTGTATTATTAACACCTATAACTAATTGTCTAGAAATATTATATATTATGAGAGTTATTATCTTTTAAAATTTTAAAAATAAAAAATTGTTTACAATGGATTATATTTTTTAAGATAAAAGTAAGCATTTCAACATAATATTTGTGTAAATGATGATGGATCAAGTTTAAATATTTTTTTTAATAATTATATCTATCTATATATATATATATATATTCTATTTTTTAATATCTTAAATTCATATAATTTTATTTAATTATATATTAAAAACAATATATTGAAATTTTAAAAATATTTTAGATGATATATTTTGTTTTAAATTTTATCTAATTAGATATTAAATTAGTTGTAATCTTATTATAAAGATGCAATCTCGAGTCATAATAATAAAATAAAATGATTTTAAAATTTTAAATTAAGTGAAACTATTAATTGATTGAATTTTATTATTTAACTATAATTATAATGGAAATAAATATCTTAAATTCATATAATTTTATTCAATTATATATTAAAAAAATTATATTGAAATTTTAAAAATATTTTAGATGATATATTTTGATTTAAATTTTCTTTAATTAAATATTAAATTAATTGTAATTTTATTATAAAGTTGCATTCTCAAGTCATTATAATGTTTTGATATATAGATATTTATTGATTTTAATATTGATTCAATATGAATATGAACTTTATAATAAAACTATTTTAAATATTATCAAATTAAATTAATTATAATCTTATTATATCATTATTTTTTCTAATTTAATATATAAATTTTTATTGATATGAATATTGATTAAAAATAAATATTTAGATATATTTTTTTAAAAATTATAATTAAAGTGAATTTAATGATTAAAATTATACCAACAAACTATATAAAGTATAGTTTTAAAATAATTCATCTCAATGTAACAAACTATCATCGTCATTCCCACCGCGTGCCTTGCGATAATTTATTAATGTGATGTATAAAGAAAACTATAAATAGTCCCCACCATTATTCAAACATTATTTCGATGAAGTCGTATATCAACTTCACTTCAAACCATATTAGCCTTATGAAAGAGATAAAGTGTGTTATAAATTTAATTCGATCCGTATGAAAGAGATAAAGTGGGTTATAAATTTAATTCGATCCATATGAGGAGATCCAAATCAATTGTAGTAGGGAGGTTAAAAGGTTTTGTATGTCATATTTTAATTTTAATTAACTTATTAGGAATATTATTTCATTAACATTCATCTCACATAAAATCGGAATTTAATAAGGTTATGGTATCGCATATGTCTATGCGATCAAAAAACTCAGAAAATTCTTGTTGTCCATATTTTAGATTGTAATAAAAATTTAACATGGCTACGTGGCAGTAGCATATACAATGTAGACGACGGAAAAAGCCTCATTGCCAAGTTATGATGACTTTGTTCGAAAGATACGGAATCCATTTCTTCCATTACCTGTAAACTTGCCGCATAAAAATATCAGTGATCTGTGGCCCCAAATAGATCGATCACAATAATTCAAAACACTTGAAACCCTCATAAGGAAGAACACTTGAGGAAACAGAAAGTCTGTTGTAATAAGAAAAGATTAAAAAAGTGATATTTATTAACCATCACAAGTGAAGCATTAAAGAATGGAGAAATTCGAAGATATTATTTGGAAAAGCATGTAAAACTTCAAATGTGAGAGATCGTGAACATGCAGATAACAAGATCATTGTTTAACAGTATGTTCGAGAATTTCAAATCGTGGTGAAAGATCAGCTCCGGTTGTGATTCGCAACTTGATTAACATCACCAAATGAAGGTTCTTGATGCTGCTGAACCGATCCATCTTATGGCATCGTTCTGGATCTGTTTTCTTGAGGCCATTAAATTTTCTTCTACTTCTAGAGCACCGTTTAACATAACTGACAAGGTAGCTGACTTCCTCTCTCTCAGCATACATGAAAAGTCTCCATCAAAGGCATCTGCATAATGAAGTTTAGAAACACCTACCAAAGGCTTAATATCAGCTGGAATATAGTTGTATACCTTCATAACTATGCTAGAAAAATCATGCACAGACTCAAAATTCCCTTTATTTAAATGGTCATACTGAGATAATATTTGCAAGGGACTCTTTTTAGCTTCCCACCTATCCAAAAACAGGGTCTGAAAAGCTTCAAAGGTAAGGATAGATGCTTTTGGTAAATCCTTAAGCAATCTCTTTGCCTCTCTCGACAAACTTTGAGCAAAAAACCTCATTTTCACATCATCATGATCTACTTCTTCCAAGTCAATGAAATCTTCAAATCTATCCATATGTTTTCTTGCTATAAAATTTCCATCTCCATCATATAAAGAAATTCTCTATGAGTAATTCTGAGGGAGATCATGCAAAGCAGTTGGCAAAGCTAAGGGTGAAAACCTAGCTGCCATTGGTCTAGGTGGATTCGGTGCTACATGTGTTACACCCAAAATCTACTGATCATAAGATTCATTGTATACACCCCTGAAGATATTTTGACTAAGTGATCAACTAGAGAGGATTCGTACCCAATTGTGCTAGGTTTTGAAGGGTCGTCGCAAGCTGCACATGAGCAACATGCGACATCACACCTTGCCTCATTACAGGGTGCGACGAGTTCAATTAGATGTCAAAAATAGCTTCTTCGAGGTCCTTTTCGAAGCTTGCTGACTTAGGACCCTATCCCTGACCTCTTGGAGGAGCTGGCACTTGATTCCTAATACTTTGGAGAGATCCCTTAAGCCTCTCCTACCATCTCTCAACCTATCCTATCCATACCCTATCCACTTAGTCCTATATGAATGGAGCTCACTCCCATCCCAAAGGGAGGAAGCCTATGGTATCTACATGCTGGTGAAATCACCCTTGGAACATCTCCACTCACCTATTGGAGAACTCATACTTCCTTGGAAGGATATGGCAATCAGCTTTGTCGGAGAAGGGCTACAGCGTTAAGCCTTGGTTGTAGTTCTATATCTCTATTATGTACTCCTCTTTTTACAATAATACAAATGCTTTCCACCAATATTGTTCATATGTGCAATGATATTGAGTAGTTTACCTGCTTAACTGTTTACTTAGATATCTTATTGTATAGATGTCTTTTACTTCTTTCTCTTGTTTCTTGTCTTGACAGGTCTTGTAGCTGGGATCTGACGACCGTGGGACGTGGAGCAACATTCAGGAGAAAGGATCACGAAGTGAAAGGTAATACATCTAATACTCGATCCTTAAGTAGATCTAGGAAATGCGTTGATAGTCTATTCTATTTGTTCTAGACTCACTTTAAGCTAGGGAGATCCTGCTCGCGTCCGCTCGAGTGGATTGTCCGATAACAAATCTGGTGACCATACTGGGGAGTATAGAATCTAGTTAGTAGTTGTCAATCTGAGAGCCATTTTCAGTTGATTGCTTGACACAAGCCTTTTCATTTTTTCCATTTACTTCTTGAAGTTGATTTCACTATCAGATCTTCGTATTGAAGACTTTGATCTGCTTCCTCTGAGTTTATACGACTCATTCCCAAACCACCCCATGTTTCATTGCTGAGAGATCCGATTCATTTTTGAATCCAGACTTCGCCTATCGCACCTGGGTAGTGGAAACAGAGCGACACTGTGTCATTTTGGGTCTCTGTTCTTTACCTGTTAGTTACTCGTCGCATCCCTTACATTGGTATACTACGACATCGTCGCACTTCCTGTGTAGGTAAACCGCGACGTCGCACTGTGTACAAGAACAGAGTGTGCCAATTTGTCAAAATTTGGCATGCAGGCATCTCCTTTCCATTTGACAATCTGGACTTTGGTTTGCTGTATGAACTCCCTCTGTGTTGCAAGATCCAGCCAACGATCCTATTTTGATTTGTGTTTTGAGTGTTTGGTTTTCTTTGGATTGATTTTGGGTTCCATCTTGGACAAGCTTGAAGACTGGTAGTGGTGGATACTCTTGTCTCCTCCACCTTCACCCTTGCATTCCCATCCTTTCATCCCTGATCTGATCATTATATTTGATTAGCTTCTAGAGCTCTTTTTCGTCATTGTTTGAGCTTTCCTTGCTTGGTGTGCTTGCTGCTGCTTGATTTTGAGTTAAGTGTGCCTTTCGGCTTGATTGAGTGCTTGTCTTTTCTTGAGTTTTCTAAGTGTACTAGTGCTCCAAGTAGTGTTTCCTTTTCCGTCATTCAGATCTGAAAGCTCAATTGCTATCAAGTTTATTCGTTGATGCATCTATTGAAAAGTTAAAAAGTGCTTCTTTCCCATCATTTCTTGAGCATTATTGAAGAAAAATGTTATGCATTGGAATGTTTTCATTTATGTTTTGGAAAAATTGAATGAATGTATAATCTATTGTGTTTTTTCTCGAATTATGAATCGCTCATTCTCTTGAAAGACTGAAAGTACGCTTCGATTTTTGCAAAATTGATTCCATGCTAAGGAAAGACAGATGCATTTTTAATTTTTGTTGCTTTTAGACCATTGAATGTGAAATTGAAAAACTTGCATATTCCATTTCAGAATCCTCTCTTTTCATTACCTAGTGTCATTTTGATTTGCAAAGAAAAAGAAAAGAAAAGATTTTGTGATTTGGATAGTAGTGTTGTGATTTTTTTTGTGTTTCGTTGGAAAAAAGAAAAGAATACTTTCATAGTCAAGTTTTGTTTGAATTGGGATTGTGTTGCATTGTGTTGTTTTGGCAAGCTTGAAGAAAAGAAAAAGATTTCTCCTTCCCATAACTAGAATTCATTGAAAGAAAAGAATATTTCGTGCATGTAGCTAGGGCTTGCATTATGCTTCTAATTATGTACTCACCTCAATAATTCACCTAACCGTCTAATATAAACATAACGATAGAACTAGGTAAAAATTTTAGTAACTTGTGTGTAAGTTAGAGACGTGTTCCAGCGTCGTTAAGCGTGGTAGCTGTCGTTATTTTCTAGCACTGTATACCAGGGGTATTGTAGTCTTCCACGTACTTATCGGTATAGCGAGCTCCTTCATGTACCCACCAAGTACCATAATCCATACTTGGCGTATATCGAAGGGTGTATCACGTACTCGGTAGTATATCGGAAGGTCTCTTGCCGAACAGTCGTGCATTAGACGGCACCACTACGGATTTGAGTTCCCACGTACCTTGCGTATATCGGGAGACACCACTAGGATTCCTAAAACCAACTGAGTTAACCATTTGGCCATCTTGGAAAAGCAATACACCAAGAACAGCACTCGGGGATATTAGCACGCACGTATTGTCTAGGTAATCGGGTATGCAGGCAAGGGTATGGTCCCAATCCTCCTTGTCACACCATATTGTTGGACCCTGCAATATATCGTGGTTTGCGATGCCTTGATAATTCCGTGAGGTTCCAGACTTTTGAATCCACTTTGTAACATAAGTCTCCTTGTTGCCTTAGTTTGAGTAGGTTTTTCTGCACTGCTTTTCTTTTAGCATACCCTCAGGAGAAACGTTGTTTCAGCCATCCTGGTTGATCATCCTGACACTATGGTGGATTTTCCCTGGAGAAGGTCCCATAGGATCTTAAACTTATCACCCGAATAGCCCCTTAATCCAAAGGTTATTTCAAGGGTAAGAATGGATCAGTGTAACATGGTCATATTTACCGAAGTGGAAAACCCCACTCTATGGGGGGTAACAACCTATGTTGCAACATAGACCCTAACCCACTATCCCTCAAGTACCACCACCCCGATCAGTCCTCCCCTACCTCCTGCCGAAGCGGCGGACCCCCACCTAACCTTGGTGGAGGCCCACCTCATTTTTTCAACAATGTCCCTCACCCTTCCGGCGGTGGCAGGAATGGTCCACCACCCTCTCTCGGAGGAGGCGACGGGGGACCACCTTATCATGGTGGAGGAGGACCTTTCCCTTTGGGTGGCAGAGGTGGTCCACCACCCCCTCTAGGCAGAGGCAGTGGAGGACCTAATTACTATGGTGGCGGTGGTGGTGGTGGAGACCCTCATCCCTCCAGCGGTGGAAGTGGTGGGGGCCCCCATAATTTTGGCAGCCGAAGTGGTCCACCACCCCCTCCAGGAGGAGGCGGTGGTGGACCACCACATTATAGTTATGGACCCCCACCTCCTCCCGGTTGTGGCGGAGGACCTACACCCCCTCCCAGTGGTGGAGGTGGACCCTCACCTTTTTGGAATGGACCACTTTATGGCGGCAGACCCCATTACGGTCCGGGAGGCAACCCCCCTACGGCCAGTTTCCTCCCGGTACACCTTATGGTCAGTCTTGTCCTTACATGCCTTATCCGTATTATTAATATGCGCAACCTAACTCGCAGCTACCATTCCTAGCTACTTTGGACCTTCCTGACCTATCCCGTTTAACCAACGATCCTATTTACCATGGATCGAACCAACCACCAATTCTGGTGAAACTTCCGTCTAATATCCCCAAATTTGACAGCAAGCCGGGTGAAGACCCTAAAAACCACATGATGACATACCACTTATGGTGCACATCTAATTCCTTAATGGACGATTCAATTTGTCTTAGATTGTTTCAAAGGACTCTCACTGGTTCGGCTTCCAAGTGGTACATTGAGCTGCCACCTCACTCTTTTCCTGATTTTGGTTCTCTTTCCATGAACTTTTTGACGCATTTCCAGCTGCCCATACGGTATGAAACTGGTACCGAGCTTTTAACCTTGCTCGATCAGAATACCGCCACTCATATATTTTGGATCATATGCACGAGTGGCGAAGAAGACGACGTCTCATTAAAGCTCATATTCCAGATCAGCTCCTAGCAGACTGGTTTACAAAATCCCTTATCCCTACCATAGCAAGAGACGTTTCCATGCGAGGTGCTGTCACCAAAGAACAAGCCATCGCAAGTGCCCATGTACTAGACCTAGTATACACTCAATCCAACACTTTGTTTGATATTCTTCCCGACGCACCTCGTGACGTTAATGACCATGCAAAACCGCATAAGGGACTCCAAACTGATGGAATCATTGGTTCCCTTAACACCCATACTACTTCTAGCACTATTGGATCATCCAACCTTCACGGTTCTTCCCCATTACCGACTCAGGTTGGCCACAGCACCACCAAATCCACCACTCCTACTCTAACTGAAGAGGTGAATTCTGTCCAATCAGCTTCATCTCAGAAGTCTGGTGGTAAAAAGATAAACAAGGGGAAACCCAAAAAGTCTTCCGCCCAACAAGAACAAAAGAGCACTATTGATGATACCAAGCAGAAATGGAAACTAAAGTATCCTTGTTTACTGTGTGGAGATGAGCACTTCTCCAAAGAATGTCCCCATAGAGATGAAGTACAAAATTTTCTAAGGGGTAAACCAACTCCCGTAGTCCTCAATGATCTGTTTCCTACTTAGAACCAGAAGATGATTGCTCAACCCCCCCTGGCCCAGGGGGAACCATCCAATACCGCGCATGTTCTCATGGTGCGTAATGAGACAATCAATTTGAACACTCGCTCGCGATCTTACGAACCGGTCCCTTCGAAGGAATCCACTAGAAGTAATGCTGAAAAAGATTTCGACTCCTTAACTGATGTTACTATACCATCAACTTCTCTCACCATTCAGAGGCCATCCTTAGACTCGATATTGCGAGCTCCCAAGAGTACAATTCGAAAAGGTGTTTTCAATCCTAACGCTTGCATGGCACAAAATTACAATATCGTGGAAGACTTGGCACAAGCTCCTTGCGCCATGTATACCCTGGAAGTTTTGCAGAATTGTCCTAATCAACGCAAAACTCTCCTTGCAACCATCGGTGCAGTCGACCCCGATTCCTCGAATACCATCATGTTCCGACTTGACCACTTCAAGCCGAGGCTCTCCCACCAGCTCGCATTCCAAGTTTCTGCGAACATTGCTAGGAAGATTGTCCATTGTATCCTTTTGGACGAAGGCGCCTCCACTTATGTCATGTTGATCACCTGTTGGGGAGCCATTGGCTCCCCCGAATTGAATCATTCTCCTACCATGTTGAAAGCATTCGACGGGCATGGCTTTCAACCTCATGGGCTCTTACAAGCTCTTGTAGTTGAGTTGGGCGAAAATACCGTAACCGTTAATGTAGAAGTGGTCTTGGCCCCGATAGATTATAATCTCTTGCTTGGCCGCAATTGGTTTTATGCCATGCAGGCAGTAGCCTCTTCAATCTTCTGCATAATACAATTCCCCCACCAAGAACAAATTGTTACTATTGACCAATTAGGTTTTTGCGCACCAGACGCTACTACTCAGCCTGGTGACCACGTTCCTTCCATTGGACAAATGTCAAAACAGTATGAGAGTATAGGGTTTGGCCTTTTGAAAGATTCATCTCTCATGGGCGTGTTTCTGGCGATGGACCCCCCTAATCATGTTGCTACGGTGAACATGATCTCCACAGAGATTTTATCTCACTCTACTGATACTTGGCTTGTACTGGATGAAGCCACAACACACCTGCTTGGAGATATAATGCCTCCTTCACCCACTGAACGTATTTACGAGGCTGTCCAATCAACACTAAAGGACCATTTAACCGTGGCCTTTCCATCCTGTTCTCTATGATGGACGTCCTCTCTACCTAATCTCTTACTTCATACTTTTCATTTAGACAAGTCCATCACGGAAGTTATGAATGTTGACAATGGTCCGTGGGATGATCTCCACCATAGGTCATCTTTTCTTCCTCCTTTGGAGTACATAGAGGACAACATCCACACCCTCTTTTCACCAGACATCCACCTGTTCACTCATTCCCCCATTCTTACATGTCTTACGGACATGGAGGGAAACTTGGCCAACATTGAGCCAACCACCCCAGTATACATCTCGGTGAAACCTGGTATAGTGGAACACATTCGCATAGGCCATAAGTGTTCCCCTGAAGAAATAGTTGCTGGCACGGCCTTATTCAAGCAATTTCGAGATGTATTTGCTTGGTCCTATGAGTAGATGCCTGGGATAGACCCTGCAATTGTTTCTCATGAAATAAAAACCTATCCCGACGTCAAACCTGTACGCCAAAAGTTGCGACCAGTACACCCCCGAAAGATGGCGGCAATCAAGGCTAAGATTGAAAAGCTCTTAAAGGCTGGTTTTATTTATCCTTTCCCATTGACGGATTGGGTCTCAAACGTCATCCCTGTGAACAAAAAGAAGGGTACCATTCGCGTCTGTGTCGATTATCAGGACCGTAACCAGGCTTGTCCAAAATACAACTACTCGACCCCCTTCATCGGCCATATTATCGACAATTGTGCCAGAAGCATCATCTTCTCATTTATGGATGGATTTTCTGGTTACAAACAGATTGAGATCAACCCCACCAACCAACACAAGACAGCTTTCATCTTCCCGTGGGGAACGTTTGCATACCGCAAACTCCCATTTGTCCTTAAAAATGTTGGCGCCACGTTTCAGCAGGCTATGTCGTATGCCTTCCATGACATTAAGGACTTCGTGGAACCTTACCTGGATGACCTCCCTGCTCATTGAAAGCAGTGCGAGTTCCACATTAATCATCTGACAGCCATTTTCCTCAGATGCAGACGGTACAATATCTGTCTGAATCCTCATAAGTGTATCTTTTGCATTGAGTCCAGACGCCTCTTAGGATTTATCATTTCGAAGGATGGGATCCACATTGATCCCTTAAAGGTGGAGGCCATCATCAACCTGCCACCCCTGACTGATATGACGGAACTTCAAAGTGTCCAAGGGAAGGTGACTTATTTAAGACATTTTGTTTGCAATTTTATAGAGAAGACTCAGGGTATATGAGACTGCTCAAGAAGGACATCCCATTCATTTGGGATGACCAAGCTCAAAAATCCTTCGACAGTATCAAACATGCCATCACGCATGCCCCCGTGCTCCAACCGCCCAATTATTATTGAGATTATATCTTATATCTCGCCGCTTCTGCTACCACTATCGCCATGGTCTTGGTACAGGAGGATCAAAACGACCAGGAACATGTAATATACTATGCAAGTAAGGGTCTTGCTGACACTGAAACTAGATATTCACATGTCAAAAAACTTGCATTCACAGCGGTCATCGCCAACCAAAATTTTTGGCACTATATCTTGCTCCGCACCACCACGATCATCGCAGACTCGAAACCCATGTACCACGTCCTAACACGTCAGGTGCTTGGGGGCAAGTATTCACACTGGATCATGATACTGCAAGAATTTGATCTTCTTTCTGAGAAAGCCAAGTCAAAAAAGTCTTTGGTGTTTGCCGAGTTGATCTATGACCTTCCCCATCCTGATGCAGAAGTTGAGCACAATGACTCTTTTCCAGATGAATCGTTGTTTCTCATCAGTACAACTGATCCATGGTATGGAGATATCTCATTATATCTTCAAACCCAACGCTTCAACCTTCAACTGTCTTGCGACGACCGTCATAAGATACGTCACCATGCAAAGTATTATTTAATCATCAATGATACTTTGTATCACCGTGGCATTGATTCAATTCTTCTACGTTGTCTCACTCATGATGAAGCCGAACGCGTTCTGAATGACTGTCATGCTGGGGCATGTGGAAATCGCCTCTCTGGGATGGTATTTTGCGCGCAGGATATTATTGGACTACCATCTTCAAAGATTGTATTGAGGCTGTAAAAAAATGTCCTCCTTGCCAACACTTCCATACGAAGAAGCGCACCCATCCCGCCCCGTTACACTCGGTTATCTCCGTGGGCCCTTTCACAAAATGGGGCCATAGTTACATCATTTTAGCTATGGATTACTTTACAAAGTGGGCCGAAGCCATGCCTACATACTAGAATGATGGCAAAACCGTTGCACTCTTCATGTTCAATCATGTAATAGCGCGGTTCGAAGTTCCTCAGACGATTGTTACCGATCATGGTTTCGATTTTCAGAACCATATGGTTGATGAACTGAGTGATAGGTTGGGTTTTCGCCATGAAAATTCAACACCCTATTACCCACAGTCCAATGGACAAGTTGAGGCCATTAAAAAATTCTTGAAAACCATGGTCCAAAGGATGGTAGGTACACAGAAATCCAATTGGCATAACATGCTCTTTTCAGCGTTATGGGCCTACAAAACCTCCGTTAAAACTGCCACAAGTTTCACTCCTTTCCAACTAGTGTATGGATTCGAGGTTGTCCTACCTATAGAGTGCGAAATTCCGTCTCTACAACTCGCTGGCGAACTTCTTCCTAATACTATTGCCAAAGAAGAATGTCTCCTGCACTTAGCGAAACTTGACGAGTCCTGCCGAGATGCCGCTCTTGCTAATAAAGCGCACAAGAAACGCATCAAAGCCTAATACGACAAGGCAGTTAAACCTCGTATCTTTAACGAGGGTGACCTGGCCCTCACTTATAACCAGAAGCACGACAAACTAGGAGTAGGAAAGTTCGAATCCATGTGGCATGGACCTTACATTATCAAACGTGTTTTGGAAAAGGGAGCTTATGAGCTTGAAAACTATGACAGAATCTCTTTGGGTGAACCCTACAATGGGATTTACCTAAAGAGATACTATCCCTAAACTCGTCACTCTTAGACTTTCTTGTATATACTGTACATGGCGTTTTTTTCGTGTTTCTTGTGTGCTATGACGCTTTTATTTTTGAGTGTCTTTAGATCTTGTTTCCGCTCCTTATACCATGTTCTTTCTGCGTGTGCAGATGGAAACATGCTATTGATTCGTGGACAACACCATCCAGCATACCCGTAACCTTGCTTCGGTAGCCTGGGTATTATATTCGCCAACATGTGAGCTCATTAGCTTAGGTGGAAGTTGCCTAGGGTTTGCGACCAACAATGCCGCAGAATGTTAGGCAGTAATTAAAACCCTAGCTAACGCCATTTCCTTGGGTATGAACCACATTTTCATCCACATGGATTCTCAATTAGTGGTTTCCCATCTTAACCGGGTTTACGCCATCCGTAATCCCACCTTACCCTGTCTCTTCAGACGAGAACATCTCCTGGAAAGGTCATTTGAATCCGTTCAGTACCTGCACATTCCACGAGAGTTAAACACAGTTGCCGACTCGATGGCCAACTTCATTTTGGATTGGTACATCACACACACATAATATTCATAATATGTAAAAGCATTCACAACATGTAAATAACAAAAGGTATAAAAGCAAACATGTAAACAAGATCACATCACTCATCATTTTAAAAAAAATAATGTATAAATAGGCGAGAATGTCTATATATATATATATATATATCACTCAAAAGTAGTGCTAGTACAAAATCTGAACCACGATGGCTTTCAATGAGTCTCTACAAAATCTGAAGCATCGTAGCTTTTAGTAGTACAAAATATGAGGCCTCTAAGCTCTCAGTACAAGTATAATAGTGTCATCAGGCCTGACACCTGACACGTACACCAACCCTAGCACGGATAGCCCGCTATCGCTGAGTAAGGAAGCAATCCATGGTCCTCGCTACCTCGCGGAGTAGGTCATTGAAGCGTACGGACACTCCAACCCCGAACCTCTACATAGGTCTCGGCAGGTCATCTATCGCTGGCTCAGGAACCTCTACTGTGAACTGGGACAAGTTCCTATATACCTCCTCTATCTCCTCAATGGCAACCTGATCACCTGGCAACACAACTGCTTCCCCACCTCTATCTCTCCTCGCCAGAAGGGAAAGTCGTACCGGCCATACGGGCCCCACATCTGCACACACATGTTACATACTTGTCAGCACTACATCAAAGAAACGATAAATATGAAAAACTAAAAGTACAAGGGTTTTTGTTCTCACCTATGTCACCATATGTTGCACCCTCGGGCAGCACCAAGTGAGGATCCTCTCTGAAATATGTACCGTTGTACGGTAAGTCCTCAACCATGAGTAACTGGCCTTCCATCCAACTGAAGAACTCAGGACCAAAGCTGATGATAGGTCCTCCACCATGGCGGGTCATCACCTCAGCCCATCTGAGCATGTGGGGATCTCTAGGCTCCCTGTCATCTACTACTACCTGTGGATGCAAGAGAGGGATCCGTTCCAAGAGGAATGATACCACGATCGATCCATAACCAAACTGCTTGAGCTCTCCCTGCTAACACTTGGTCAGCTGAGCTCGGAGGTTTGTGAGGAGACCCTCACACTAGTTGAAAACCATGGGGGACATGCAGTCCTATGCATAAAGCATCTGAGTCCGAGTAGCCGTGTGTGGGGCTTGCCTACCCGCCACTCTAGTAATAGTAAATAGTATGGCACGTAGTGGGTGGCTCACCACATCCCTAATAAGTATCTTCCCACTAGAAGATCGAGCAGAGTGGTACAATGCTGTGACACCATGTCATCAACTGTGCAGTCACTGGCCCGTGTTCCAGTAAGAGCTACAGGGTCCCCTCTCCGGGACAAACCAATAAGGAAATAGATGTCCTCAACATCTATTGCGAGGATGTGCTCACCAATCACAAAATATTGTTGCACCGCATCCCAACTCTGGAGCATGTGTGATAGCAACGGGATTTGGGATCTCATCCCTTGAATCTCAAAGAGCTTGAGCAAACCGCAGTTCCTCAAGGCATCCATGCATTGTGGATCATTGGCATCTTGTACATTTTCTACTTCATGTTCTCTTTCCCGCCACTCTAAAACCATGTTGGCTCACTAGAAACCTGCCAAAACGGACATTTAAACATTGTTAGATCCTACTTCAACCACAACAAGTTCCTTTTTTGGGTTCGTTTTGATGTTTGGAAAATGCACCTCTTCCGTCGCACTGTACTTTTGTGTACAGTGAAATGTCGTCGCACTTCACTCATTCGGGACTTGTGCCGAGTCGATCTCGTTGTAGTTCCCAAAAGGGCCAACTGTGACGTGTCGAGAGCGCAATAACCCTCCATGAACTCATAAAAAAAACTCAAAAATTGAACCTAAAACCAAAATCTAATCCACTGGAAAGTTGCTAGATGAAGTTTAGGCTTACCTGCTCCTGACGGTGGGTGAAATGGCGGATCGTAGCTCTCGGAATCGGCAAAGGAGGTTTTGGCTCCGAATTGGTACTTCTCCTCCCAAATTGGCAAATGAAACTATTTTTGGCCCATTTTCCTATTTATAAATAGAATGGAATATTCCTTTTCAAATATTTTGATGCTCTTGGGCCATTTATCATAGTTTTTGACCATTTTTGTCATATTTGAGGCTATTTGACACATTTTCTAGTGTGTAGGAGTTGTAAGTAGTCTTTTGTGTCGTTTCTCGTATCACAACGGTCATCACAGGTATGAACACTCCCTTGAACATTTTGTTGTTATTTTTGCAATGGTTAGTTTGTAATTATTGCGTGATGACGATTTTACTCTTCATTTTCTCTCGTACTCATGAAGCTATGAGAACAAGTACCAAGTTATGATTTATCACTTTTTCGGGCTCGTCAAACTTCCACAGAAAAGGACATCCCTCGGAGTCTACCGTTAAGCTCTTTTTAGGCTCTCGAAAAATGAAAATATTGCCAAGCGAACTTGTCGCGTTCACACTTGTTAAAGTATTTGAATGGTCATCTTCCTGGTGATAATTTACCCCTTTTTTGGACAAGGAGGCACTAATTACAAAAAAGGTATACTCCAAACAATCATGACTGGAAGAGTCCTCTCCCGCGTGCGATGAGGCTAACTTTACGAAAAAGGACCATTGGAGTCTTCTTTAGTTCTTTTCAGATTCTCTAAACATGAAATGACGACCGAATTTACCTTCTATGGACTCGTTAAAAGTTTCACATTGAAGGGCCCGTCATGGGACGAACCCCTCCTATCCCAGGTTTGAAAAATATTTGGGATTGGACTCATTTATAAGATGAGCTATACCGAGCATCTGGTTACCCTCATCAAGCTCGTAAAAAGCACACGAGGTACTCATCATTCATCATGGGGAAAAAGGAAAGTGTTTGTGTTACATACCTTATTAGTGGCAGTATGTAGTCGTTCTTGAACATGGCACTCATCTGCATTTGCATACAGCACTTGGATCATCTATTTCTCCTTGAGCTCCACTTATTTCCTGAGTTTTGTTACTCCTTCGAGTCATTCAAAGAAAAGCTTCCATCATCAGTCACTTTGAGAATTTGTGTCGCACTCGTCGTGTCAATACTGCCAAGTCATGCCATGCCCATGTTCAAGAATATGTCCATCATTTATCATCTGTAGTCAGTACACCCGCCATTGCATTGGTCTACTCTGAGTCAGTCTTGCATGTTACTGTACCATCCGATCTACCGTATACATTTTTGTCGTGTTTCGTGTCATTTGATGGGGGATTCATCATGGCCCTCCTTCAATGGATTCATCCTTGTCTACTTCAACACATCATCCAAGGATTGAATCTAGAAACCAATCAAGTACCTTGGCCCTGCATGCCTCAATGGTAGGTTACCTTGCTTTCATCATGAGTTTACATCATTGACTCTTGATTGAAAGATTTCATGTTGTGTTCGACTTCAACTCATTTATTCATGCTTGATGATATGTACTGTGATACCTTGGGAATCATTGACATCAATGGTGATCTCCCTCGCACTTGTTAACGGTTTACATCAATGGCCGGTAATCAAGTGGTTTCTACCATGTTCGACATCAAGACATTTGCAATCACATGGATAGATTCGTATCATTGCGGGTTCAGCTTGAAGACCCTAGGGAGTCATGTTTTACCCAGGTTGCGATGGAGTTTGTATTAAGTTATATCACACAGATCCACATTTGTATTGGTCATGGTTGTGTTATCATCTCATCATGGATCTACGCTTGTGTCTAGTAGCCATGATTTGTTTAGTTGGTCATTACTACCATGGATCTGCACTGTATTGGTCGGCAGCCATGTTGCACTTTATATGATATTATCAATTCAGAGTCCATTGTACTGCAGTAGTGTCCTTCATCCGACAAGTCTATTGCCATTACTTCTGTCAAAGCACTTCACCTGTCTATCTTCAACAGCTTCATGCTTTGGGGGGCATTCTATTACACCCAAAGTCTACTCATCATAAGATTCAATGTATACACCCCTAAAGATATTTTGACTAAGTGATCAACCAGAGAGGATTTGTACCTAATTGTGCTAGGTTTTGAAGCATCATCGCAAGCTGAACATGAGCAACATGCGACGTTGCACCTTGCCTCATTACAGGGTGCAACGAGGTAAGTTAGATAGAAAAAATAGCTTCTTCGAGGTCCTTCTCGAAGCTTGCTGACTTGGGACCCTATCCCTGACCTCTTGGAGGAGCTGGCACTTGGTTCCTAATACTTTGGAGAGATCCCTTAAGCCTCTCCTACGATTCCTCAACCTATCCTATCCATACCCTATCCACTTAGTCCTATATGAATGGAGATCACTCCCATCCGAAAGGGAGGAAGTCTATGGTATCTACATGCTGGTGAAATCACCCTTGGAACATCTCCACTCACCTATTGGAGAACTCATACTTCCTTGGAAGGATATGGCAATCGACTTTGTTGGAGAAGGGCTACAACGTTAAGCCTTGGCTTTAGTTTTATATCTCTATTATGTAATCCTCTTTTTACAATAATACAAATGCTTTCCACCAATATTGTTCATATGTGTAATGATATTGAGTAGTTTACCTGCTTAATTGTTTACTTATATCTCTTATTGTATAGATGTCTTTTACTTGTTTATCTTGTTTCTTGTTTTGACATGTCTTGCAGCTTGGGTTTGATGACCGTGGGACGTGGAGCAACATTCAGGAGAAAGGATCGCGAAGTGAAAGGTAAGACATCTAATACTTGATCCTTAAGTAGATCTAGGAAATGCATTGGTAGTCTGTTCTATTTGTTCTACTCACTTTGAGCTAGGGAGATCCTACTCGCATCCGCTCGAGTGGATTGTCCAATAACAACAGGAGGGTTCTGAGGAGGATTTTGAGGAGTATTATGAGCAAGGTTTGTAGTATGAGGCTGAGAGGTTTGAAAATGAGAGTTACTTTCTTCAACTTTCACAATGTTCTGCAAGTTATACCACAAGGGATCTAGAAAGTATGACTCAATCCTATTTGGATATACTTCTGTTTTCTTTAGGTCCAACTTTGATTTTGATATTGATAAATATTTCCAACAATTAATCCTAAATCCAAATCTTGAAAACCATAAAACTCTCCTTGAGATAAAGATCTTTCAGTATTAGAAGTGCTAGTTTTTTCCTTTCCACTTCGATGTCTAAGCAAATTTTTTGGGTTCTCTACAATTTGTAAAACTTTAGGATTAGGATTACTTCTTGTGTGCATCCTTCTAGAGGCTAGGATTCCTTTTGAAACCTCCTTTGGAAATCAACGTGGAGTCACCAGGGAAAATGTTCAACCATATGGATATGTTAGAATCTCTATTTTCCCACAGAAATCTGTCTCTCCTTGAAATCTGGAACTCTTTGTCATTTCTCCCACGGACAATGTACAACTTTTGCTCCCTAGAAATGACGCCGATTATGTTATCACTCAAATTGGCCCTCAGGTTGTGGAAAAGGTTTCTTAGAGGTAACACACAAAATCAACTTTAGGAAAGAGAGATGGCTTCTTTCTTTCCAGAGAGGGATCTCAAACTGATGGTTTTAATAAGGCCAGATATATGAATAAGAATTAAAATCATATTTGTTGTTTGGTTGAAACAAGGAAAGCATTCATTGGGATATGGAGTCAAAATGTAACACTAATGTCAATTAACAGTGCTATGGCGTGGAATTTTATAACAAAGGCAATGTAGCTACTCATTTACAGTCAAAATGTTGTTGTTTGGTGATAAAGAAGAAATGAAGAAAAATCCATTAACATGGGAATCTAACAAGGATGAATTCAATGCTAACTTTAGTAGAAAGAATTTTGTGAAAATCTGAAATCAATAGACACAGCATACATGTATGAATTCTACACTATTAAACACTCAGTTCAGACATGAAAAATATAACAAAATGGAATAGATAACAAGGAACACATTCACACAAGGAAAGAAGATACAGACTGTAAAGAGAATAACATAGGAATCTTTGCAAAATGCCATCCTCGGCTCTATAATTTTATTAAGGGTATATCTCAAAAACAAGCTCAAGTCTCACGGGTTTCAACCGTTTCTTCCTTCTATTACATATGAATATATAGGAGATGATACATCAACCCTCGAGCTCGAAATATTCTGACCTAATCTCAAAAACAGAAAGTTGTTACAAGAGAGATGACACCTATACAGACCGGTCTATCATCCTCAAGAATTAGTTACAATAAAAATACAAGAGCTAACAAAATAGGCTTAACCTCCTTTTACAAGTGTCACTAGACATTCACTAGTTGATAATAGACCCTAGTAAATAAGAAAAAAGCCTAAGTAATTAATTCTTCATGCCACAAATTCCCATGATCTTTGACAATATTCATGCATGCATCATTAGCTTGGCCTTTCCATACTTTTCCACAAGCTTCCACTAGTCGGCAGATGGAAGATCTGATGTGGCCACCTCCTTTAAAAATACCCGTAATTCTGTATGATCTTTATGTTAAATTTTGAGCATTAATTTACAATACTCTAGGATCTTCACTGAGAGAATAACATATACAGTATATCAATGCATAACAATCACAATAAGCATGACAAGCATCACAAGAATCAAAAGCATGAGAGACAAGAGACACAGAGTTTTCGTGGGGAAAACCCTAAGGTGAAAAACCCCACAACTTCCTCAGAGATAGAGAGAGCAATGGCTCAACCAAAGTACAACCAAAATACACTGAGATAGTCTCCTAGTAGCAGATGATCCTCCTCCTCACTAGTGCGCCACTTTCTGAGTGAGAGTGAGATACTTTTCTGAGTGATCTAAATAGAGATCACCTGATCCCTATTTATACTAATTTGTTTTCTCAGTGACCTTATGGGGCCGACTTTTCTAGCTAGGTATATCCACATTATAATATATATAATTCAGGGCCGACCCCACATGGTGGTCTAATAACCCATCGGCAAGTACAAACACTTGCGACACTTGTCAATCCACATGATGACACTTCCTTATAGAGGAATAACACATCTCTAATAAGGGTACAATAAATATATATGAAATACATAGATGAAATACATTCCGAAGTTACATATACATCAACACTTTATATGAATAGCTCTGAAGGTGTTCACAGGCCTCTTTTAAAACCATGACCAATTCAAACTCTTGTGTCATCTTATCCACCACTGTTTTTCCAGTCAGTGATTGGGTCATGCTAGCAAAGTCTGTATAATCCAACCTGCATCCCATCAACCTGTCTTGATACCCTTTCTTTGTCAGCATGGTTCCATCTTCTTCCCAGAAGAGTGGAAGCCCTTTCTTAAACAGTGGATCAAACATATCTTTGAAGAGATTCAATTGGTGTGCCATAATATCTATTTTTGCTTATACTATAGCTAACTGCTTATGTTTGTTTATCACCTTCCTGGCCCAAATGATGGTGGATAACCTGTCCTTTATGCTTGCTGCTTTCACTTCATCCTCAGTTAAGCCATTCAAAAACTCTATGGCATTTGCAGCGCATTCAATAGGCTTCTTATTCACTTTTTCCTTTGCTGTTGTCACACTCTGCTTAGCCAACTTGATGACAGCTTCCTTGTCTAAAATAAAATCAAGGCAAGGTCTTAATTTGTTTGCTTTAGCAAAAAAATCATCCCGGATTACTTTCTTTGCTTCCTACAATGATGTCTTCCCTATAGCATGTTTCATTAAATCATCATATTCCACTTGTAACCCTAGGTACTTACCTTCCAAAGTCTTCCTCTCCCACTCTTCTTTTGAAACTCTGCTTTCCAGATCTATGAAATGCTTCTGCAACCATTCTAGCTCTAAATCCCTTAGACTTGCGTATGCCATAGCCTGCACAAGGGAGAAATCATCGGATTCAATGGAGGAGGAGGTGACCATGTTCTCCAATTCTTTGCCCTTCTCTTGCAATTTTCCTTCCAAATCCTTAGACTTTGATTTCCACTTCTTTTCGCTCTCCTCAATAAGAGCCATATCCTTCTGCCATTGTTTCTCTTTCTCTTCAAACTTTAGTAACCTATCCTTATAGTTTGTTAGTTCATTTTTTAGTTCTTCTCTTTTCTCGTCCAGCTCTGTCAACTTAGAGGCTTCTACCAGCTGGGTGGAAGGAATCTTTAATTTCTTTTTCAGTGACTGAATAGTATTGTCTTTCTCAGTTAGAAGATTTTGTATACTACCCCTCTTGTCTTCCTGGCCTTCCGCAGCCAATATTTTAGCCTACAACTTCTTGATTTCTTCCTTGTGGGCTTTGTTCTCCACTCTTTCTTGTCTAAGTTGATTTCTAACCTTATTCTTACTGGTTTACAATTTGGACAGCTCTAGTGCATCCTTTAACAACTTGGCATAAATTATGTCCCCAGTTTCCTTGTGAAGATGGATCATGTCAGGTATGGGAATATCTTCTAAGTTCATCTTCAATTCAGTGGCCTTACTCTTGGTAGCTAGGGCCAAATTCAAGGTGTTTTGAGCACAGCCCCTAACAGTAACCAAGGACACATCCTTGCTAGAGATATGTCTGACTTCTTCATATAACTTTGATTCTTCTGAATTTTCCTCCTTGCTTTCTTTATACTCATCCAATAATTCTTCTCTACTTGTACCTCGATCAGTCTTCACCTATACAATCTGTTGCTCTTCCTTTTCCACCTTTTGTCTCTTTGGGGCTCTTTCCATGCCCTCATCTTCTACATCGATGGACTCAATGAATTCCACTATCTTGGGATTTTCAGAACAACTGGAAAGGGGTATAATTGCTCCAACTGCTGGGACCAAGCTAGAGGTGCCAGGTTCTCATGATGTGGATTTTTTTACAAGGGAGGGGGACTCATCTTATATATCTACATCCATCTGAATTTTGCTAGGATAATCCAACCAGTTAGCAGTCTCTACCATACCTGTAATCTCAAAATGCACAGAGCCCTTTCTGTTACCTTCTTTCCTTCTGTTGGAGATGATGTGGTGGGGATCATAGTTGATGGCAGCCTTTGTTCGGAGTTCCATCTCTCTTAACATACATTCAATGGTTGAAATGGCATCCTTTCTCTTGATAATGAATGGTCCTACAACCCATGGGAATGCAATATCTGAGGCTTTCTTATGATCCAAAAAATGTTTAGTTTCCACTCTTAGCTTCTGTCTGATGAATTCAAGAGTGAACATTTTAGGAGTTAAGAATGTTGGTAGTACATAGGGTGCATGAGATAACCCATAGACTCTAATTGTTGTGCTATGTTCGGAGAGAAACCAGTCACCTATCTTCTTCTCAAGAGAAGGTTGCAACATATCCTTCATCTCTGCTAACATCCTAGGAAATCTCTTCTGAAAGAAAACATTGTAAACATCAGACATGAGGTTGTTCATGAATTTGAAGTAGTCTATGAGCATCATCTCAGGAAGCTACAATTTTTCTTCATTATATGACAGGAACATTCTCAACAAATATGACTGGAACCTGAAGCTCCTGGTCTTATGGAATTCCACTAGCTGAGAATGGAAATTCTCAGCTAGCGAGTCATCAAATTTAATGCAGGCACACTAGACAAACTGGTCAGACTCCTCAAACTCTAATGCGCAAGTGCTAAGGACAAATAATAGTCTCATCAGGGGCTCTGTGACATACATGTCTATATCTAATCCTAAAAATTGGATTAGCAAGGTTATAACACACTTGGATTGTTTAGTAAAGAGACGGACTTCGACTGGGAAAGCATGGTCTTGCAATGGGACACTAGGCTTTAGGAAAATCCTGTAGAAAATTTGCTTAAACTCGGCCGTGGACTGTCTAAAATACTGCATTAGGGATTCTTCCTTATACTCTTTGGACTTTAGGCTGAATTCGTCAGGGATTGATAGGGCTTTTCTTATGACGAGAGAATTGACAAGACACAAGATATTTGAGTTGGACGCATCCATAATCACCCTCTCAGAGGAGGAGTAATTGGTGGTGCACCAGTGGATGAACTCGGGACTATTTAGGGTTTGGTCAACTACAAAAAACTGGAAAAATGACTTGTATACCTTGTTTGAATCTATAACCTGGTTCCTAATTAGCTCTAGTCTATCTTTTACTATTTTAATGGTTCCATCACTCAACACTGTATCATAGACCTCAACACCTTTATCTTCTAACAGTTCTTCAATCTTTTTGTGTTCAAAACCTAGGGGCTCTACTTCTCCAAGCTTAGCCATTTAAATACTTTTGTAAGAAGACAGGAAGCCTACCTGGTTACTGACAGCTTGTCTGAGATCCTGGGTGAGTTTTCTGCGAGCATCACGTTTTTTGTCTTTCACTTTCCAATGCAACCAGACAAGTTTAGTATCCAGTTCCTCGTGCATAAGTATTTTTATATTATTTATCTTTTCATATCAAGCTTGCATTTCTTGTGACAAAGGAATTCTTTGAGCCTTCCACCTGCAGGATCGATCCTGCATCGTCGATCTCTCACCCTGTTTAACTCTTCAACCCTTCGCAGTATTCATCCTTCTAATTGTTTCCTTCCTCGCAACTTCAATTTGCGAATCCAATTCCAATCATTGATCTAGGTCTAACCTGCATCTCAGCCGTCCAAAGGTGCGGCCCCTTCCAACCTTGCAAATCTAGAAAGTGTTGGTTGCTCATGCATGTTGAATCTGCGAACAAACTGCCCATCGTTGATGCTCCTCTCCACCAGATCTATGCCATCGAAAGATGTGGATCCTAGCGCCACTTCGCAAATCCAAAAATTTCATTTCTCCGTGCATGTCTAATTGGAAAAGTGTCTAATAGTCATTGATCTATTTTCACCTTTGATTCGACCGTCGATTTGCTTGTGGGTTAACAAAGATCCACCCATATTCCGCCATGCATATTTCTTTGTGAAGTCGCTTTGTAGCCATCGATCTCCGCCTTTCATAGATCTTATCTGTTCATTCGTGGCTCCACATAACTTTGGCCATATTTTCGCATTTAACCTTCTCTGTAATGTTAAAACCTTGAGCTCTTCACTCATTTCCATCTCCTATCTACGCATAAGCCTTCAAAGTTCCTATTTGCATTCTTATGGGGCATACAATGCAAGAATTTTAGACCTTACTCATTATTTGCAGGGATCGAATCTCCCTCGCCAATTTAACCCAAAACTAATGCTAACATCTTGTACTAGTATCTTCTAACATGTGCCACAAAATCACTATAATGTTTAACATCTGTAATCCCCGAGGCATACAAATTTTACCCCTAAAAAGCATAATTCATAAGCCTTATTATTCCAACCCTAAACCTATACAGAACTTTTTCCATAAAACCCTTACCCACTATAAACCCTATCCATATGACCCCTAATCCTAAACCCTAACAATTTAGTCAACCGTACAACCCTTAACCCTTGTAATAACTAATTAGATAGCCAATATCCCTAACATATAATCCATCTTCCCTATCACATCTATCACTCATTATTAATTATTCTTAAGAACGTTAACCATGTTGCTCTATAACTATATACACCTTAATTAGTAACCCCATATAACTCATGACCTTTATAACACATACAATGTCAACATTCATCTACCATAACCTTAGTAACACTTAATTCCAAAACTATAACATAAATAACATATAACCCCTAACATCTCTCTTATTGATCTCATCTAGCCCATAATTGTATTGATCATTATAATATTTAACCTCTATAATCACTAACACATAACCAATATATACCCTCACACATATAATACATGAACCTTAAATCTTAACTAATACTAATACTTTTAGATGAATACAAACCCGAACTTAATCTTCAAGGGGCTACGATTACATGATTTGCGGTGGTTGCAGTCATAAAAGAATGAAAATATAACCTAGGCAACGTCCCTTAAATATAGGGAAGCCGAACTTTAGGGTTCAAACAAAATTGGAAGCATCAAATACAAATCGAAGGAGACATTGAAGCAAACAACAATTTGTAACTAAAGTTCATTACTTTTTCACAAAACTGAGAAGGGTAATATAAATCCCTTTCTTTCCTATGTCAAAAGCAAATATGGGACTGTAAATCACTTTATGTAACAAGGTAACTAGCGGCCGGGTAAAAGGCCCTCGACCATCCCCGCATAGCAAAATCCTTTTTGTTAAATACAATCCATTGTAGGTGTAAATGCCCTTTAAAACCCTAAGCTATCGAGTTACAGCTTAACGGTAGAATTTAATTAAACAAAAATACATGCATAAACAAAAATGGGATTGTTGACTCAGAAGTTAAGTAAACAATGTAAGGATGGCCTTCCTAGATGGATTGACAACCAGAAAAAGGAAGCTCTACAAATAATGTTAGGATGTTTCATTATTGAACTTAACTCCCAAGATTTTTTTAATATGAATATCATCACGTTAATAATAGAAATGCTCTAAGTTGGAAACACGAAGTCATCATCTTTATTAATGTTAATTTATTAATGTTAATAATATGTAAAAAACAAAATTAAAAAATTAAATAAAAATATTACATATTTTAACACCATATTCTTTACATTTCACCTAATGCAAAAATTGTTATTTTTCTAAATTTTCATATAACTAATTAATAACATCATATTTTATATATTCTCCTTAAAAAAAACATTATTTTACTATACTCATCCTTAATTAAATATTATAAATAAATAAAAATATAAACACTGAGCAATTATAAAAAAACATAACATAAAATTGCAACTTAATGATCCTTACAATTAATCCATAACATTATTTATAGAGCTTCAACCAGAAAAAAGAAGCTCTAAGAAAACATAACATAAAGTTGCAACTTAATGATTGTTACACGTAATCCATAACATTATTTGTAGAGCTTTCAGTGATCATAACCGTTCAATTTGAATTGCACTAAAAATCATCGTGATCAGTGATTGATTTAGAAAGACATCGCCTAAAATTCATAACCGTTCAGTGATGGATTTAGAAAGACATCGCCTAAATCATCGTGTGATCACAACAGTTGTCAGTTATCATAACCGTTCAATTTGAATTTTAGTTGTCAGTTATCATAACCGTTCAATTTGAATTTTAGTTGTCAGTGATAATGAAAAAGACATCACCTAAATTCACCGTTTGATCATAACAACACTATCATCCAACGGTTCAATTTGAATTACTGACTGACATCTATGCTGTCGACGTGGCATTCCGATTTAGAAAAGCAACACATAAACTAATCGTGATCCCAGATTCACCTAATTGACCGTTTGAGAACATAAATTTACCGTTTGATGACCTAAAAAGAATGATCCAACGGTTCAATTTGAAATTTGGTTGTAGTTGGATGATAAAGCAGATCCAATGGCTTCGTTTAATCATATGACTCTGCATCAATCTATTAATATCTCTACTTTCTATTTGCTCTCTTCATGGCTCATATGCATCGATCTCTTCATTTCATTTCTCAATGGCTCATATGTAATATGTGAAGTCTCACAGGTACTATAAAATCTCGGTATCTCGGTGCCTCCTAGGAGAACATTGTCTTTGCTGCGTATCATAGTGGTCTGCTCTATTACAATATTACAGGTATTGTCTTATTAATTCATATCGCTTTGCTTTGGTCTTGCTGATTATCATGTGAAGGATTAATTCATATCATGTGAAGGATTAATTCATCTCGCTTTTCTTTGGTATTGATGATTATCATGGGCAAAGAAGATTGAAAATGTTTGCACAAAATTTGCAGGATTTATGGGTGCCATGATATCCAACCTGGCATTTGTGTTCTAGAACATACTCTCCAAGAAAGGAATGGAGGGGAAAGGGAAGTCAGTGGGCGGCATGAACTACTCTGCATGACACTGTTTTCGTTTGATGTGGGCTACTGGATGGCAGAACGCTATGAACGCCGTTGGTCCTCAATTTGCATGATATATTCACTGCTATGTTGTTCTTTTTAGACATTATATATATAATAATAATACTGTGACAATTATTCTAACCTTCAAAAATTGACTCTCCATGTTGGTAGTTGGTCAGAGTGTGCAAAGGCAACACAATGAAAAGGGTTTTCATTATTGTTTCATGTATCATTATCTTCCAGACACCAGCAATCCCCATTAGCGCTATCGGAGCGACGGTTGCCATTTTGAGTACATTCGCACGTATAATATTTGTATTTGTAATGCAATCTTGTTGATAAATCCTTAACCTGGTAAACTGAAAATAGCAAATGTTCATGTGAAGACATGAAAATATATCTCGGATGATGGTATCTATTGACTTGAATTTCATTTGCAGGCAAAGGAATGACGAACATACAGAAAGACAATGCTCTTTTCATTTTCATGTTGGACTTGATTGTCTTTCAGATTTGCGTGTTGAAGAGCGGCGGTGTGTTTTTGTTTGTGATGTGTTTACCTACGTGCTGTGTTTTTGTGTGTGATGCCTTTTTGTGTTTGGTGTTTGTTGTAATTTATGTATTTTATTTTCTGTTGTATTTGTGATTACTGAGAGCGGAGAGGAGACCGTGCGAGGAAAATGTTTAGACCACGAGAAAGGAGAGGACTTTCCGTTACGATCTGTGTCAAACTTACGAGATAAATATAAATCTTTGCTTTCTGAACATTATATATAGTTAAGAACGGACAGAGATCTTTCTTTCTCTGGTTTTACTGAAATTGTGATTAGAATAGTAGCGAGTATATCCTACAAGAATATGCTCTGTAGGGTATATGGTCTATTCCTTTTCTTTTCCTTGAAATTGTCTATTTCCTTTCTTTTCCTTGAAAATGTTATTTGAAGATGGAAAGGGTATATGGTGTCATATAATATGCTATGCAGGGCCAGGTATACGTTGCAAAATGTGTTACTAACTGCGAATCTAATAGTACTCATAGTAAGATTTCTGAACTGGCTTAAATCGTCAACGCAAATAGTACTCCGATCCTCGAGGAATCATATTTGGGTTCAGTTGTTACCATCGAGCTCCGAATGGCATTTAACCATGTTCCTGTTTAATTTATTTTCAGTAATAGCTTTTGGGACGGAGGCTAATTGAGGTATTTGAGTATAATACTTTTAGAAGCTGCCAACGAATATAAGTGTTAGTAACTATTAATATATGCCAGATCTTAAACCTAATCCTTTGATTTTCCAGACAAATACAATGGGCATGATAAGATATCAATATCCAACTTCAACCATATGTAAGGAATGAGAGAATCTGCATTAATGGTAATATGGACACATTTCTTTATAGTGCAACATCTGAAAATATTCCGACTACCACCTGAGTATCTCTACGGCAGTTTTTTCATCCTCGCAATTGCCGCTTTCTCTGACAAAAAACTGTTGCCATGTTTTGTAATTTATTGCTAATTTAAGTTTTTCATTTGTTTGTTTGGGATGTTTTGTGTTTACTTTGTGTTGTATCGATGATTACCCAGAGAGGAGACGAAACCGTTGGAGGAAAACATTTAATGCATTGTATTATGAAGCTCTCCAGACAAGTAATGCCAGTGACAACAATGATATATTACATACTCTCTATTTGATTTATCCCTAACGTCAAACTATTTGTAGTTTTATTGTAAACTATTTGTACTTTCTATAGTAAATTAAATAATTAAAGGTTTAAAAAAGTCTTCCATATCTGGTTTGGTTTTACTGCCGTGATTGATCATTGAAATAAATGATTGGATTAGAGAAAACATTCTTTAACCGATGATTTTACGGCAATGTATTGATGTATAAACGTTTAAAGAAATCTTTCTTCCCTAGTCTTACTCCAAACTACTTTCGTATTCTCATTATTTATCAGTAAATTAAATAACTAGAATCTTAAAGAATATCATCTTCTCTGGTTTTAGTGTTAACTATTTCCGTGTTCTGTATTTTATTTGTAAGATAACAGAGTAAAGGACTAAATAAATTATTCATTTCTGACTTTTGTTTTAGTGCTAACTATTGCGGCGTTCTGTATTCTCTCAGTTTAATTGCCTCATTATGTGATTTATCGATATTGATTAAATAATGAATTTTTAGATAGTTTAAGTCATATTATTTTTGAGTTTTGTGATTTATGATAAAATTCAACCAGAAGTATTAATTATTAAAAAATATTGCAAATACTTTGTTAATTTTCACCATTATTATTATTTATTGGTAAATAAGTGATTTAAAAATAATAAATTATAATTTAAAAAAAAATTACAAATTATTATTTTATTTTTAATTTAATTTTTAAAATTATAAAACATTATTTAAATAAAATAAAAAATAAAAAAATTTATAAATTATGATTTATTCTTGAATATTTCAGAAATATTTTTCTACCTAATTAAACATTTAATTTGGGATTCTAGTGAATTATTTATTTGCAAAGTTTCTTATCACCAAGTAAATACAGTAGTTTGTTAAATTACATTTCTAAAATTTTGTATAAAGTTGTTTACATTTAATAAAGTAATTTATTAAATTAAGTTTTTAAAACTTTGTAAAAATTTAAAGTAATTCATTAAATAATTTTTATAAAGTTATAATTATTTAAATAATGTAAATCTGATTTTATCTTATATGTGTTTAGACTTTTTAATGTAATAAATTATTAAACCATATTATCTACATACTATCTACTCAAGGATATGATCATTTTTATGCAGTTCTTTAATATATATGGAAAACCATTTTGCAAATTATTATAGTAGTTTTGACAAAATTTATAGGTTATCATTTATAAACCTGGAAGTATGTACAATGAAAAATGGATATTAAAATTTTGTTTTTTAAATAATTTTAAACAATTTTAATTTATTTTTCTTAAAAAACAATATAAGATCAACAATATAAACCATCAATAAATAAATAAAAAGATTTTTCATTAACATTATTATGGAATTTCAAAGTAATTCATTAAATTATTTTCATAAAGTTATGATTATTTAAATAATGTAAATTTCACTTTATACTTTTTATGAAGTTCGTTAATATATATGGAAAATGATTTTGCAAATTATTATGGTAGTTTTGACAAAATTTATAGGTTATCATCTATAAACTTGGAAATATGTAAAATGAAAGATGGATATTAAAATTTTGTTTTTTAAATAATTTTATACAATTTTAATTTATTTTTCTTAAAAAACAATATAAAATAAACAATATAAACCATCAATAAACAAAAGAAAAGATTTTTCATTAGCATGGAATGGGATATTTTATTGAAATTAAGTTGTTTAATTTCATTTTTATAAATGGGATAAAATGGAATGGGATATTTTATTGAAATTAAGTTGTTTAATTTCATTTTTATAAATGGGATAAAAGGATTTATTAGATTTTAACAATGCATTAATCTAAGCTTTAATTTCAATGCAATATGATAATATATTAATGTAAATTGGAGCAAAATATATATTCGTATTAGAGTTTTGAATCGATAATTTTTTATTTATTAATTTATATTTAATAATATATTTATAATGTGTTTCTTTCAATATTCAAATATTTAAAAAAGTAAAACTTTAAGTTATTTGTTCAAAAACTACTATTTTATCAAATAAATTTATTTATTTATTTTATTTATATTAAATTTAAGTATTAATAATAAAAACTTTTATTAATAATTTAGTATTAAATACTATGATAAAAGATATTAATTTTAAACTTTTAATAGCCTCCCATAATTTATATAGTAAGATATTGATATACTTATCTAATATAAATAGATTAAAATATATATAAAAAAATTGATATACCGAAAGTGGTAGTTCATTTGGTAAATTTTAATTGGTAAAAAAAAGCGTAAGTTTAACTTTAAAATTACAGTTGTTGCTACTTCTGAAAAGGATTTCACGATTTTTACGGCGTTCACGGCGTTTCGAAAAGCACTGTAACTTTTTGTCGTCTCTCTGGCCAACTAATGCTCAACACGCATCTGTTATCCTGACCAACCAACACCTGACACGCACCCACCGTTCTGCCCACTACGCTTTACACGTGTCTGCTCCGTTGTCCATGTTGCAGTTTGTTTTTGTACTACTCACATCCCCTCATTCGAGTTTCTCTTTGCTTCGCTCCATTACTGAGTTGCCTGCTCGACCACTGATACCGTGTTCCACAAGCCTATCGTTCGAGTTTTGGGAAGAAATCTGCTTACGTTTACATAAATGCTCATTTTGTTCCTTTCATATCTGCTCTTCTGCAACTAGAGTTCTTCGTACGGCAAGCCCCTATAAATAAAACCCTCAGTTCTCAATCTCATTTAAAGGTGGCCAGCTTTTAACCAGGGATTCGATCCCCCGACATCATTATAGGAGCAGCGGATGTCTTGCCGACAGTGGAGTTGGATCTGAAGAGGATGGGGCCAGAATCTTGGAACAAACCAAATGATTATGCCGGAATATATCGGTAAGTTCTCTGTATTTTTTCATCCTTCGGCACCCCAGGATTTTTGTTTTCTTTATTTTTTTTACATTTTTGGTTGCAGATTTACAATTTTGAAGAAGAAATGGTGGAAGGCTGTAGATCCGCCCTTCAAACGATTTCTGGTCCATGCTCGCCCTTCTAAAGCCAGTGTTCTACGCATGGCAGGCCCCTCTGTGCAAAACCCCCATTTCTCAATCCATGTCATAGGTCTATACATATTCAGATGGGCTGCATTAACATGCCAGTGTTTTCCTTAGGGGTGATTGAAGCTATGCTTTTTTTAAGAAATCTTTCTTGATTTATCTGTTAACCACAACGTGCATGACCGGTAGTGGAAAATTAGATTAAAATTATACAAATAGAAGAATCAATCTTAGTCAGTCTCTTAAAGTTCTGTCTGAATTTTTGGTATGTAAATAGGCTTTTTTATTACTGTATTAATCTAAGTGTGATTATTTTCCAGAAAATGTTCAACCGCAATTGAGTTTCTCTTAAGAGCTTACTCTTGAGGTCTTGATGTGGTTTTGGTACCACTAGAGGGTTTTCCCTCCTTTGCATAGGTAGTCACGGCCAAACATGTTTTTGAAAGCCCTTGTGGCAGCTACTTGCACTTTTCTCACAGATATCTCGAATGCTAAAGAGAAGAAGGAAGAAGGCTCCCATAATGTTCTTGTTGATGATGTATTGTAGTTGCTCTTTTCTTTCCTTTTATTATTTTACTCTTGCCTTCTCGCTGTTGACAATCTAACCTTTATTATTCTCCCTTTCTGTCAGCATCAATCAAGACTATAGTAGAGGCACTCGAGAAAGTATTCCCGTCAGCGAGGAACTGATCCTGAAAAAGAGTGCAATCAATTACCGAACTCATGCTTTTTGCTATTGGAGGGCAACTTGTTTGCAATTGGTAATTTCTTTGATAGAAGGATTTGTTGAATGAGCTTTGTTTTGGGAAGGAAGTTGTTGATGATGTGGACAATATGCCTCTCACCGAAGTAAGCTAATGTTTGATTTTCTTTTGTTTTTCCCATAGTTTCTGCATTTTTTGTTGGATGTTTTTGCCAGGGGCGTCCATGCTCGTCTTGGCACCATATGTTATCTCACTCTAGATAATGGATGAAGTTACAGGACTGCAAGATTTGGTTAATCACTCTAGATTTTCCCGATGACCCTAGGCCTAACATAGGAAGAAATGATATACACCTATGTTAGAATGCTTGCCACTATTTATTTTGTTTCATTTTAATTCATTCGTCATATTACCAGGTCTTCTTAATCTGTTCCTCTCATTTCCCTTCTCTTTCTGAAGGATTCATTCTCCTGGCTTTAAAACACGAGTTAAACAAAATGGGAGTGTCACAATATTAATTTCACATTAACGTTAATAATGGTGGGAGTGCCATTGTAGTAATCTCACATTTGCCACAATGGTGGGACCTGGGTGATTTATGAAGCACTTCACTCATCAAAAGCTTAACCATTCTGAAAGTGGGCCTTGGAGTGAAAGTCTCCGGGTCGAGGGCTTTGGATGCAAGTATCCATGTTGATGTAACAACATGATAATGATCACATTAAACTAAAAAGCAAATAACTTACTATTTGCATAAATTTGTTTCATGTTGTTTTAATTGTCAATTGGGTTCTGCCAATAGGTCCCGGTAGTTGAGCTTGTTGGGAAAATAGTGGCGTTTTATTTTCCATCCCACTGGTGTGGTCCTTGTAGAAATTTCACTCCACTCATTTTGGAGAATTACAATGAGCCAATGAAGGGTTGTCATTTGAGATTGTGTTTGTCTCGAGTGACAGAGAGGAACAAGTCTTTGAAGAATATTATGCCATCTTTGACCTTGCTATTTGAAGACAAAATCCAAAAAATATACTTTGCTCGTTAATCTTACAGATCTGATGTGTGTTTAATATTTTTCCCATGTTGCCAGGAGGTCCAGGGCCCAATCTCCTGCCTGGAATTTATTCCCATATTTATACTATAAATGATCATGGCTGTGAGATAGCTCAGGTAAGCATGTTTAAAGGAATTTCATCGTATGGAACCTAGCCTATGGTTGGGTCAATTCTCCATAATTAGCCTGCCTTATATTTAGTCAATTTTCATTAGTGAACATGGCATTTGCTTGGTGATTGGTCCTGAATTAACGTAGTCTTGAATTTAATATTTCCCCACGTCGCCAGGAGGTAGGTTCATGGTCGTGAGAATGAAGACTAAAGTCATTAACCATGTTTGGGCGTGCACCGAAAAAGAGTGACAATACAAAATATTATGGTATTTTGGGTGTATCAAAAAGTGCTACACCTGATGAGTTGAGGAAAGCCAAAAGAAAATAGGCCATCAAAAATCACCCTGACAAGAGTGGGGATGCAGAGTATTTAAGGTTTCTTTTTGCTTTTTCTTGTTTAATTTGATATGAAAAAAAGGAGCTCTATGATCAATATGGAGGAAGATGCACTCAAATGGCAAATAAGAGCTAGTGGTGCTTCCCATGATCCCTTTTGGAAGGGTTTTCTCTTTCTGAGTTTAAGTGATCTATTTAGCTTCCTAAGATCGCCTCAAATTTGGTATGAAAAAAAGGAGCTCTATGATCAATATGGAGGAAGATACACTCAAATGGCAAATAAGAGCTGGCGGTGCTTCCCATGATCCCTTTTGGAAGGGTTTTATCTTTCTGAGTTTAAGTGATCTATTTAGCTTCCTAAGATCGCCTCAAATTGGTTTTTTTAAAGCTATGTTGGTTAATTGTAAGTGGCGGCTCTTTTCTTATATTTAAAGCAATCCATGGAAAAAGTTATATGCATTTTCATGATTGACGTCTGTATTGGTTCTACTCATATTAGGACGACATTTTAAAATTAGCTTCATGTTTTAAACGGTCATGGCTAATGCGTGTTCTTGCACAACAGCAGGGCGTTGTTCCAAGCATTTGCGATACATCAACCAATATTGTTTTGAGCCGACATTGCAGTTATTGGAAACAACCGACATGTGCAACGATGTGATCAAAAAATAAATTCTATATGGTGTCATTAAAGGCAATTCACAAATTGACTGTGGAGAACCCATTGGGAGCAGAGTGTTTGGCATGAACATTCCTACCTTCCTCAGAAGTCGCGTGGTCAAGGAGAACACTCAGCCAACGGTACTTCGTGCATCCACATGTACGTTAATACTACGTTAATGTATTTTGAATTGGCATTTTGCTGGCGGTTGATATCGAATGGAAAAAATAGGCATCCCATGTATTTAATACTATACGTTAATGTATTTTGAATTGGCCTTTCGTTGGCGGTTGATATCGAATGGAAAAATAGGAAAAATAGGCATCTCTGCGGATGGAACGGCATTCCTTTCTGTTACTTGTCCAATGTCCAAGTTGTCAAGGTGTTTCTTTGGCTCGGCTTCGGGGTTAATCCTATAGTTTCGATTAGGACAAGAACGATTATTATGCGATTGGAACCTACGACCTCAGGAGCGAGAGGTTTATACCTAATGATCCTGCCCTCGACGTCGGGTTCGAGCTTCGCTTCGGATTCATTATGAGAAGTATTATGCTTCCAAGTCTTTCTCTGATCCGCTGAAGCAAGAGAAGAATTCTATGGCGTTGTGTTTCTTATTTTCCAAATGTCATGTTGTTCACCTGAAAAATGATAATTTGTCATCCACAGATACCTTGAACGCAAGAGCAGCCAAGGGCTTGCCATATCAATGCTCAACAAACTAATAAAGCAGAACAACTTTGGAAAACAAGCCCTGATGCGACCCTTAAAGATGAGACTCAATTAAGTTTTTACATTAAAGTTTTGTTTTACCCTTTTCGTTATTTCTGTGTCGTTAAGATTTTTGTCAATTGCTGGTGATTCGCCGTGAGGATTGATCACGGATTTACTCTATCTAGACCAGATACATTTGATACTGATAGTTCACATTACTTGCATGTTAGCAGTCCAAATGGCCTCTTTCAGAAGCCATGGCTCATTCTGTTGTTTCTGATTCATCTATCAAACATAGAGATATGTTAGATTGTAGTGTGAGTGGCACTCGTGGTACTGCGCGTTTTTATATAGTGGTAGCATGGATTTCAGCCGCAAGAGGCCTCTCAGATCACTAGCCAAATCTAAGGTTTGAATAGGATTGATCTGCCAATTACAACCGTGGTACCGCAGGTTATATTAATGATAAGGCTGTTGTATCGTGTGGAATGGTGAAGAATGGATGCTTTTTACAATATTCTCAATTTAGAATTTTTGAAAGTTTGGACCATCCAAACGTTAATTCATGTGAATGTTTTGCTGTCCCTGGAAAAGAAAGCATGTTAAGTAAAAGTACAAGTCAGACTAAACAGAGAAATCGAAATTTCATGCCCCATCAAGAACTTATGGTATTACAAATTTTAAACATTTTCTGGCCCATGGCTCCAAAACATCTTTGGGTTTTGAAAGATGAAAATGTATGGTTTTGAAAGATGAAAATGTATGGTGGTGTAAAATTATAAAATTTGACTTCACATGTCACCTGTTTTTATACATGCATGAATTTGATGTTATGTTTGGTGTTGGCCGTCATGCTGTAAGAAGTAATAAAAAAATATTACATTTAATAGAAATACTTCAAAAGTACAATATTTATTGTTATGTAGGTGAATCATTAAAATATTAAAACACATTAATATTGTTAATGTAAGACAAAATTTTATTTTTGTGTTGATTGTGTTGGGTGAATATTTTCTTTGTGAATTATAATGTAGTGTGAATTTTGCAAAGCTTCCTCATAAAGAACAATAAAAAATTATTGTAAGGTGGTAGTGTACAAGATGCCCTTTTTTTATTGGTAGTATGCTTTGTACATTATTATTTTAAACACTATCAATAGTGACAATGTTTTTACAAAAAAAAATTTGTTGATAGAGTGTTAAAAAAGAATGTTAAGTGACGACAAATGAATATTTAAAACAAAGCATTGATGTTAACTAACAAGGAGAAGTCGGGATATTTATGAACAAAAGATTCAAATTGAACATTTTCATACATTGTCATCTTTACACATGCAACAATGACCACGATAAAGTATGTAAAGTTTCCTCTTTAAAACTCTCATGTTGCACCGATTGAGCTCTCCAGCAAAGCATTTAATATGACATGAAGCAAAAAATGGACAGTCTCCATCTCGTGGGGATACTGCATTTTCATACATTGTCATCTTTACACATGCAACAATGACCACGATATAATATACAAAGCTTCCTCTTTGAAACTCTCAAGTTGCACCGATCGAGCTCTCCAGCAGAGCATCTACTATGACAGGAAGCAAAAAATGGGCAGTCTCCATCTCGTGGGGATACGGTGTGCATGTCTAGGACAAGATCGAGTTAGCAAACTTTAAATTGTGGTCGGTGAATGTTAAAGGATGATAACATTATAATTGGTGATTTGGGTAACAAAGTATTGATGAAGCCCCTACAAAAACTATCACGAAATTAAAGAGTGGTCAATTATATCCAAAGATTTTGGCCGACCAAGTATTGAAGAAGAGCCTACATTAATTATCTATCAAACGCACTGCATGTCAAAGACATAATTCTCATATTTGATTCCACTTATGTTTTAGTAGGTATTAGCCCGGACATTTCCACTGCTTATAAGAGCTTCAACAATTATTCCTACTCAGTATGGGAAGAATTGTGACTCATTGAAATGCTATCATTTCATCAGACTTATCTCATCCCACCATGAACAAGATGGAAAATTGTTGCTTGATCGCATGTGCTTTCGCGTGCCTCAACCCAACAATTTTGGTCTTCACTCAAAATGCTTTGCCAAATTTGGAGACCATCTCGTTGGAACAAGAGAGACCACAAGAGTAGAATGGATGCAAAATTCCAAGAGCTGAAAGGTTTTATGGGGATTGGTGTTGAGTTAGCAAGGACCACTTGACCCTTTGATTACTGATTCTTCTTCCTGGATTGAACCAATTATTCGATCATGAAAATAACACCAAGAATTTAGGGTTTCAAGAATTGGACTTGGAAAATTGGGAACTTCCATGCCCAAATACAACACGAGTGGATATGAAAGAACCACTCAACAACATGCCAACAATTCTACCTAAATCACAACAATTGTAATCTAGTTGATTTTGTAGTAGTTGACATTTAAAGAGAAGTGTTAGGTGAATATTTTGAGGCTTATGATGTTCATTTAAAAAAAAACTAAACCTGGTGATATTTCTATGTACATTGTCATAATGATCTATGATTAACTGTATATAGGGCATAACATTGTGATCTTCACATTCTTTGGATTTTTGTTTGGTGGTGTTAACACCCAAATTAACCCCCAAGGTTGTGGAGAAGGAAATTCGAGGTAACCACTAACCAATCTTTAGCTTGTGCTTCTGACCCAACACAAACAGAGAGGGATCTCTCTATAAGCTCATGAAAAACTGGAATAATCAAAGGTGTTAACAACGAAAATGTACACCAACATTCATCATTCAAGATATTCAATTACAACATACAGAAGATCAGATTTTTGCTGGAAATAAAAATGATTTAAATGTTGTTTGGCTGAAACATATGAATCTATATTTGGGCAATGGAGTCACATTTAAAAAAACCTTGAAAATTATCCACAAAGGCTTTGCGAATGCATTCACACAAGGGCAAGGTAGTAAGCAGCTAATAGTCAAAGAGCTTTTAATTGATGAAACAGAAGAGAAAAGGAAAATCCATTGATATAAGGCATACAATGATGAATCCTATATGAACTTTAACAGAGAATAGGAATGAAATACTTGGAATGAGATTAAGCAGAGCATAATTTCTATGAATTCCACTTAACTATTACACTGCGCCAAGTATGAGAAATATTACAAACATGGAATAATGATGAAAGAAGCACAATTAACATGGCAAAAGGAAAGACAGACTATCAGACCAATTACACAAGAATCCCTGAAAACACAGGCTCAGCTCTACAAACTTTATTAAACAACTCAAAATGTCTTACAAACTGATCCTCAAAATTCCAAAAGTTCTTCAAATAATATTTTTCAACCCTTCTATCTTTAATTACAATGAATTTATAGGTGCCCTTCGAGCCCTAGGCTCGGCTCTTCCAGAATAGAAAGCAGTTACAATGTACTAGACACCTAATCGGCAGCTAACCAAGGCGTCTTCGCCGTTACAACTTCAAAACAGACACAGGCGGTATAGGCCTAGCCACTTTTTCACATTTACTGGCCTATTTTACTATATGACCAACTAATTAAACAAAAACCAAAATAGAAAATTGACAGCTCTAGCTTGCCACCTCCATCACTCACTGATCACTTAGTTGATGTCCTTGAGCTTCTAATTTGCTGGGTGGTGAGATATAAATATCATCAGAATGCCGCCACTTTAATCATGGGTTTTCACAATATCATACCAATCAAGAAAACCGTCCACGTTGAAGGAGGCTTTTGCTTTGGTTTCATTCGGTGGGGGAACAGGGGGCATCTCTTTAGTGGGGAGTATTAAGTCTTTGAAAATTTCCGCATCCTGGTGATTTTCCTGGTCATCTCCTTCATGGGTTTCTTCCCTTCCCTTCTGCTGTTGAAAACTCCCACACTCCTTTCGCTTCTTGGGACATTCTACTTCGTTGACGGAAACGTCTTCCACATGGTTGAAAACCACAGGCAGCCGAGGAACAAGTTCCTCCTCCATCTCATACAATACATGTTCTGGTGCAATTATTATTTTGGCTCCTTGATCTATCTCCATGTTTCCGATACTGAATGCAAAATAACCTAACAAATTAACTCACCACCCTTTCAGAATTTGACGTAAGCTGTGAGTCCAGAGAATTAAGCTTAAGACGACTGATAACAACAACATCTCCATGCGAATCATTCTACTATGATTCTCTGACTTAGACCTTCCAAATGATTTATTATGATGACTAAGGATAAGACTGACGCAAGACACGTTTGACTGTGCATTTCGGATCATACAAAAAGGACCCCTGATGATGCTGAGGTGGCTCAGCCCATGTGGCCATCATTGATCCATGGCAGAGATGTCCTTCTCCTATGGAAAGTAGTGATTGGATTAGCACCATGGACCTTAACCCCCGTGGCTTTCAATTTTGTGACATACAACTCCAATCTTGACCGTTGGATGATGCACTCTTACCGACCGCGACAATTTTGGGCATGTTTAACATGCCGACGATAAAAATCACCACTGCTGCTCTAGACTGTTGATCTGTCTCCATTAGATCTGCGTCGTTGCAAAGAGCACAACATTTACTCCAATCACGGTGATTTTGAATGCAACCCTTTTCTGTGCATGTTAGATTAGCACCATTCCCCTCTTGCCGTAGATCTTCGTTTCCGTCAATCTACATTCTCGATTTCCTTAGGAATTTTCCCATAGGTTAACACTTCCTTTGTGCTTGTACCATCTCTACTTAATTTTTGCTCCAAAAGGCTCAAGGCCGCAAGTCTCCAGGGCAATCTAATCCATGTCGTCCCTACACACCCCTATCTGCTACCAGTGTATTGGCCTGCCTTTAGTCCCCCAATCACCATGGAAGCCTAAATCTTTGAGTATTCGTTCTCTCCCTTTACCAAATCCTCTGTATTTAGCTCAGATCATATACCCTGGGGGTGTGACTTGGGAGTTTTGGCTTCCTTTGAAGAATCATTTCGATTGTGCAAATCGTTTTCCTTCATAAAAGACCTTCTTTAAAGCTTAGCACATTTTGAGTGCTAATAACTGGCTCCAACCGGGGATGCTATCCTCCCTGCGAGGTAGCAAAGAACTCCATAGACCAAAGTGCTTGATCCATTGGGTGATACTTCAAACTCTGAGCTGAAGACTTTCTCTGCAAACTGAAAATGTGACTGTACCTACCTCATGTCTAGGCTGAACATACGAGAAAAAAAAAACCATGGCTCTCCTTCTAGACCTTAGGGCCTTCATTTCGGGCTTCAAGTCTTTTAGGTTTGCCGTTAGAACTTCAAAATAACTGTAAAAAATGAAAATATATACAGGTTATGGTACATGAGTTACCTACTTTCTCTAGGACAGGTAGTGCTTCAGAAACCTTCCATTGACTGGACCTCCTGATTGGGAAGATCCGTTTTGGTGTTCAAGGATAAAGGAATTTTCTCCTCGGTTTGCTGCAATAACCTATGGCCCCATCCACATATGGTCAAATTTTCCGTGTTTATCTTCCCTTGGAGCATCCCACTTCAGAACTAGGTCATTAACCTGAAATTACTCTTCCTTTGCTTTTCGGTCAAAGGAATTCATTATTTTTTCTTGGTGCCCCTGTACTTTGTCATAGGCGTTACTTCTCAGTTCGTTCAATTCAACTATATGATTCACCCTTCTCTGCATATGATTTGGTTCTTCCTCTATTCCTTGCAATAGTCTCATGACTGAGAACCCTAGAGATGCTGGAAACACCACTTCAACTCCATATACCAATTGAAAAGGTGACATTCCAATAGCCCTCTTGGTGCTGATTCTGTCGGCCCACAAAGCATATTTCAATTTTGTGTGCCAAGCTCTCTTATTGTCTTCCAACAACTTCTTTATGATTCTTACTAGGCTCTTGTTAGATGACTCTACTAGCCCATTCCCTTGAGGATAGTATGTTGTGGAATGGTTCAAACTGATATGGTATTTGTGACAAAATTTTATCATTTTCTTAGAACAAAATGCAGGTGCATTATCTGTCACTATTCTTTTAGGCATCCAACTCTTGATAAGATATTGTCTTCCAGAAAATCCATGATAACACTTTTGTTTGCTTTCTTAGTTGGTATGGATTCTATCCACTTAGTGAAATAGTCAGTGGCTATTAATATCCATCTATGTTGTCCTGAGGAGTTAGGATTTATCTTTCCAATGAAGTCTAAACCCCACTGCTGGAAAGGTGCCTCTACTATGACAGGGTGAAGGGGTAGTGAACCAACTTTTTTTTTCCTTCAAAGATTTGGCACTGGTGACAAGCAACAGTTTCTTTATATACATCTGAAAACATGGTAGGCCAATAGAAACTAGCCCTCAGGATTTTGTTGACTGTCACCTTCCAAGAATGATGTCCCCCATAGTCTCCCTTGTGAAACTCCTGCTTTGTGTGTTTAGCCTCTTCCTCAAGCAAGCAATTCAGTAGCACACCTCTAGGGTCTTTCCAATATAAGAATTGATTCATAATACAATACTTCACAACCTTTAGTTTCACAGCTCTAGCCCTGCTTTTGCTTAGCCCTGGAGGAGGTTGTAAGTTTTGTAATACATATACAATGTCAGCATACCAAGGGGATGCAGAGAATTCTGGTCTCACCTGCACTCCTACATCTAGCTGATTAGAATAACCTTGTAATAAGTTCAGTTGCAAAGAGTCACAGTTGGCCTCGGTCATTAATTTTGCTAACCCTTGCCCCTTTACCAGTTTGGTGGGCTTTATCTCCAGGTCGTATTCTAGCAATACAACAATCCATTCGGCTCTTCTTCCTCAAGATTTGCTTGGGTGAGGATACCCTTCACAGCACTGTTTGGGACATGAGCAATGATGTGTGAATGTAGGATGTAAACCCTGAAATCTTTCAGTGACTTGATTAAAGCATAAGCCTGCTTTTCCATGATATCGTATTTCAGTTCTGCATCTCTAAACACCCTGCTGAAAAAGCAATTGGCTGCTCAGCATTCTGGGCATTCTTCTATAACAACACTCCCGCCACTGTATGCCCAGACACATAGGAAAAAGTCAAAAACTCTTTAGAAAAATCTTGACTGGTTAATACTGGGGCTTCGATGATAGCATTCTTAATTCCCTTAAATGAATCTGTTGCTTCCTCAGTCCACTTTACCTGATTTTCCTTTCTTAACATATTGGTAATATTCATCATAATTTCTGCAAAACTGGGAATGAACCTTCTCAAAAAACCCACTTATTCAATGAAAGATTGCACCTCCTTTTTGCTTCTTAGCTCTCCAACTTTCTGAATGGCACTAACCCTTTTAGGATCGTTCTTGATACCTCCCTTGGAAATAATATGACCCAAGAGGTTAGCTTCTTCTAATGCAAAATGTGATTTCTTAGGGTTAAGGGAAATACCATATTTTATACATTTCTTAAAAACTTGTTCCAAATGCTTCAGGTGCTCTTCATCGGATTTTGAATACACTATTATGCCATCCATGTATACAACCAGAAACTTGTCCTTCTCTTCAAAGAACACTATATCCGTCACCCGTTGGAAAGTAGCTCCTCCATTCGTCAGCCCAAAAGGAATCTTCGCATACATGAAAGTACCCCAAGGAGTGGTAAAAGCGGTCTTCTCTTGGTCTTCAGGGCAGACCTTGATTTGATTGTATTCGGAGAAACCATCCGCAGTAGAGATCCTTTTTGCCCCTACTACCTTTTGTAAGATATGTTCCATTTCAGGCAGGGGGTAATTATCCTTTAGTGAAGCCTTGTTCAGGTTCCTTAAATCTATGCAGATTCTAATTTCGTCATTCTTCTTCCTTACGGAAACTAGGTTTGCTATCCATTGAGAGGATCTCAAAGTGACAATGATTTTTGCATTAAATAATCTTCAAATCTTTTTTTCTATCACAGGCACTAGTTTAGGTTTATCCTCCTTAATTTTTTCTTGAAGGGTTTCTCTTTTGCTCTGATTGGAACAGAGTGCTATATTATTGAGGTATTGTATTCCTTTATTCTTCATAGCTCCACGCAAACACAATGACATATTTCTTCATCAACTCTACATATCGCTCCTTCTTTTTAGTAGGTACCTTCTTAGACAGGTTTACCATCCAAGGATCCTATTTAGTACCCAAGTTTTGGTCTTCTACTGCCTCTCTGGGGGGTTCAAACTTTGGGTTTTTTGCTATATAATTCTGGTCAAACAACCTCTCCAGGGGTATCAATCCCTTGGGGATATAATTACCTTTTAATTGAACGATATCTTTCCCACCCAACATGTTTTTCCATTGCTTGCTTTCTCTTTCTCCCATCTCTGATTGCTCTTGGTCCATCAATCCTTCTATGTTCTCATTTTCAGTATCAATCTGAACATTAGCAAACTCGTCAGACAATTCTAAAAATCTTTTAATTTGTAAATCATCTTCAAATACTTGCCAGTATTTAGCATTGTATGGAATAGATGGCCTGTTCACCACCTCTACCTCGTATTTTTCTTGAGAGAAAATAGGAGTTTTGAAACCACCAGCAGTGGTGTCCAAAGAGTCTTCCACTTGATTTTCAAATCTTGGGATCACCCAGATCTTGTGTTCAGTGAAAAAGTTCCCAAACATATCCCAGACTTCATTTCTATAGGCCCTCATTCTGGGATGTTTTGCCTGATAACTGTCATTCACTTGATTGACCACCAACTCTGAATCTCCAAAAACATGTATCCTTTTTGCTCCTAAATATTTCAAAGCTCTTAGTCCTAGGAGCAAAGCTTCATACTCAGCCACATTATTATTACATTCGAAAGTTAGCTTGTATGATAGGGCCCTGGACTCTTGGTTGGGAGGTATGATCCAAACCCCTGCACCCGCACCATTCTTGCTCAGTGATCCATCAAAGTACATCTTCCACAGTCCTTCCTCATTTTTCTGCCTCTCTGAGGCCTCATGCCTTGCTGCAAACTCCTTGTCTTCCTTGACTTCGTGGAAAAATGGGGGTACAGGATCGGACATGGGCCTTCATTGAGGAGCCTATGCTCGTGTCTACAGCGTATATGGGGTGATTTTCAGGTTTGTCATCCCTGCTGACCACATAGGCCATTCTTTTCTCTCTATATAACTTTATATTGCTTCCAAAAAGGGGTATAGTGGCGTAAGATAAGTCCATCTGCATGGTTCCCTTCAAATTTTTTACCCAGGACCTTGATAACAACATCCCAAACTTAGCAGGCACCTCAGCCACTATTACATCCATCATAATGCTCTTAACCAGAATTTGGGCAAGGGTCACTACTACATCCTTAATCAAACCCAAACATGGTACCTTTCTGGAATCAAAATAATATAGGTCTTTTTAGGGTCTGGTGATTTCTTACCCCAATTGATCCACTACTGACTTTGTCATTATGTTTGTGTGAAGCTCCAGAATCTATTAGGGCATTGTGTAATAACTTACCGTGGATATTCAAACTCAAATAAAAGGGAAAAAATTCTTCATCATCCGGTTCTTCCAGCTTAGAACCAAAAATTATAGTGGGGGCATCATCTGTTACTTCCAACATGTCCTACGTACCCTCTTCCTGTCTTTTTACCATGTTAGCTATCTCTTCTCTATATTCATTGTTTCTTAATAGCTCATTTAAGGAGATAGAGATCTTCACCTTGGATAGTTCAGCCTTCAGACTGAATGTTGAAGCAGGCCTCACTACTTCAGTGACTTCTGGTTGCCTACCTTCTTTAGAATGTTGCCCCTTATCTTCTAAGGTTTTCTGCGCAGCAACCTCTGGTTGTTTTTCTTTTAGCTTCTCCATATTCTGCTGAGTCTTGGGGAGCTAAATATGGGAAGACTTCCCTTCACTTATTGGTATTTCCCTGCTCCTTAACTTCATCTTCCTTTGGATGTCATCTACAGCATTCATGTAACCCATTTGGTACTGCTCAGAATCAAATTCAGTAGTTTTGTTAACATTCCCCTTGGTGAAAAAGTCATGTTCCCTTTGGGTTAAATGTACTTCGTGATCTAGGGTGTCAAAGAGATGGATTTGGTCTCCAGTAGGGTCTTCAAGTCTTTCCTCATCCACCAAATTTTCAGGGAAGGGGGGCCTCATCGGGTGGTCTTCTTGATTTCTTGGATTTCTTGGAGGGGGTAGGATTCTAAAGTTAGGATTTCTTATCTGATTTTTAGGCTGATCTCTAACAAAAGGTTTATTTTCCATGGATAACCTATCCATCAGCTTTTCCATAGTTTTCATCATAGTATCAAACTTGGCGTCACTGGAAGAGGAAGAGGTAGAGGCTTGGTTTTCTTGCTTCTTTTTATCTGCTTCTGTTTTTCCTTTTATTTTCCTTGAAGCCATCATGTTGGCTTCCACCTCCATGACATCCTTCAACACAACAGGCAAGGTGGCATATTTTCTCTCTCTTAATGCACATGAGAATTCTCCATCAAAGGCATCTGCGTAATGGAGCTTTGCAGCACCTACTGAGGGTTTTAGGTCATTTGGAATAGAATTATAGGCCCTCATAAACCTAGTAGAAAACTCATGAACCGATTCAAAACCTCCTTTCTTCAGATGGTTGTATTGGGACAAGACTAGGGCAGGACTCCCTATCGTTTCCCACCTCTCTAAGAACAATGTCTTAAAGGTTGCAAAATCATTAATAGAAGCATTCGACAACTGTCTAAACCATTTCTTGGGCTCTCCAAATAAACTCTAAGCAAACAACCTCATCTTAGCATCATCATGATCTACCTCCTCTAAATCAATAAAATTCTCAAACCTGTCTATGTGTTGTTTGGCAGAAAAAACTCCCTCTCCATCATAAGAGACGATTCTCTGGGCATAGTTCTGAGGGAGGTCATGCAAAACAGCTGGCAGGGCCAATGGTGCGAATATAGCAGCCATGGGTCTAGGTGGATTTTGAGCTTGGGGATGGATATTCTGGGCATGATTACTTGCATGGGTTATGGTATGAGATTGAAGGGCCTGAAAACCAGGTCTAGCTCTTTCGGCTTTGATAATATTCTGCAACCTAAGCCAGATAGGATCTAACAAATAAGACTCAGGTGCATTCAGACCTTCTTCACCTAGGCTTAGATAAGACTCAGATCTTGATCTTGGCAAAGGCTTCCCAATATCTATCTCTATATCCAATTCTTGAAAAACAGGTAGCACTTCATTAAGCCCAATTCTTTCAATGCTAGAAGTATTAGCTTTATCCTTTCCGGTCTTATGTCTAAGTAATATCTCTAGATTTTCCACACTTAACATAATTTCAGAAATAGGATTACCTCTCGTATGGATCTTTCTTGAAGCCAAGATGCCTTTCTCGAGATTTCTTCAGAAATGAACTTGGCTCATCGATCTTCCCCAATGGAGTCTTTCTTGAATGTGGATCTTTATGAGTGGAGTCACCAAGGAAAAAAGCACAACCCTCTAAATATATGGAAATATCTGTTTTCCCGTAGGGATTTCTCCTTTCTTTGAATCTTCAGAATCCTTTGTTGTTCTCCCAGGGATAATAAAACAATCACGTCCCCGGTAATGGAACCAATTTGTTAACACCCAAATTAACCCCCAAGGCTGTGGAGAAGGCAATTCAGGGTAACCACTAACCAATATTTAGCTTGTGCTTCTGACCCAACACAAACAGAGAGGGCTCTCTCTATAAGCTCATGAAAAACTGGAATAATCAAAGGTGTCGACAATGAAAATGTACACCAGCATTCATCATTCAAGATATTCAATTACAACATACACAAGATCAGATTTATGCTGGAAACAAGAATGATTTAAATGTTGTTTGGATGAAACATATGAATCTCTATTTTGGCAATGGAGTCACATTTAAACAAACCTTGAAAATTATCCACAAAGGCTTTGTGAATGCATTCACATAGGGGCGAGGTAGTAAGCAGCTAATAGTCAAAGAGCTTTTAATTGATGAAATAGAAGAGAAAAGGACAATCCATTGATATAAGGCATACAATGATGAATCCTATATCAACTTTAGCAGAGAATAGGAATGAAATACTTGGAATGAGATTAAGCAAAGCATAATTTCTATGAATTCCACTTAACTATTACACTGCACCAAGTATGAAGAAATATTACAGACATGGAATAATGATGAAAGAAGCACAATTAACACGGGAAAAGGAAAGACAGACTATCATACCAATTACACAAGAATCCCTGAAAAATGTAGGCTCGGCTCTGCAAACTTTATTAAATAGCTCAAAATGTCTTACAAACTGATCCTCAAAATTCCAAATGTTCTTCAAATAAGATTTTTCAACCCTTCTGTCTTTAATTACAATGAATTTATAGGTGCCCTTCGAGCCCTAGGCTCGGCTCTTCCAGAACAAAAAGTAGTTAAAATGTACTGGACACCTAATCGACAGCTAACCAAGGCGTCTTCGCCATTACAACTTCAAAACAGGCACATGCGGTATAGGCCTAACCGCTTTTTTACATTCACTGGCCTATTTTACTATATGACCAACTACCTAAACAAAAACCAAAACAGAAAATTGACAGCTCTAGCTTGCCTCCTCCATCACTTGCTGATCACTCAGCTGATGTCCTTAAGCTTCTAATTTGCTGGGTGGTGAGATATAGATATCGTGAGAACGCCGCCACTTTAATCTTGGGTTTTCACAAGATCATACTAATCAAGGAAATCGTCCACGTTGAAGGAGGCTTTTTCTTGGGTTTCATTCAGTGGGGGAACAGGGGGAATCTCTTCAGTGGGGAGTATCAAGTCTTTGACAATGTACGCGTCCTAGCGATTTTCCTACTCGTCTCCTTCATGGGTTTCTTCCCTTCCCTTCTGCTGTTGAAAACTCCCACACTCCTATCGCTTCTTGGGACCTTCTGCTTCTCTGATGGAAATGTCTTCCACATGGTTGAAAACCACAGGTGGCCGAGGAACAGGTTCCTCCTCCATCTCAGATAATACATGTTCTGGTGCAATTATTATTTCGGCTCCTTGATCTCTCTACATGTTTTCGATACTAACGACAAAATAACCGAACATATGAACTCGCCACCCTTTCAGAATTTGACGTAGGCTGTGAGTTCAGAGAACTAAGCTTATAACGACTAATAATGATGACATCTCCATGCGAATCATTCTCCTATGATTCTCTGACTTAGACCTTCCAAATGATTTATTATGATGACTGAGGATAGGACTGACGCAAGACATGTTTGACCGTGCATTTTGGATCATAGCGAAAGGACCCCTGACGGCACAGAAGTGACTCAGCCCATGTAGCCATCATTGATCTATGGCAGAGATGTCCTTCTCCTGTGGAAACTAGTGATTGGATCAGGACCGTGGACCTTAACTGCTGTGGCTTTCAATTTTGTGACATATAGCTCCAATCTTGACCGTTGGATGATGCGCTCCTACCAACCGTGGTGATTTTGGGCATGTTGAACATGCCGACGATAAAAATCAACGCCACTACTCTAGACCATTGATCTATCTCCGTTAGATCTGAGCCATTGCAAAGAGCACAATGTTTACTCCAATCGCGATGATTTTGAATGCAACCCCTTTCTGTGCATGTTAGATTAGCGCCATTCCCCTCTTGCCATAGATCTTCCTTTCCGTCTATCTACACTATCGATTTCCTTAGGAATTTTCCCATAGGTTAACACTTCCTTTGTGCTTGTACCATATCTACTTAATTTTTGCGCAAAAAGGCTCAAGGCCACAGGTCTCCGCGGCAATCTTATCCATGTCGTCGCTACACACCCCTATCCATTGCCGGTGTATTGGCCTGCCTTTAGTCCCCCAATCACCATGGAAGCCTGGATCTTTGAATATTCTTTCTCTCCCTTTACCAAATCCTCCGTATTTAGCTCAGATCATCTACCCTGGGGGTGTGACTTGGGATTTTTGGCTTCCTTTGAAGAATCATTTCGATCCTGCAAACCCTTTTCCTTCATAAAAGACCTTCTTTAAAGGTTAGCACACTTTGAGTGCTAAAAGGTGGTTTTATTGCACATCTAAATAAATAATGATATATAATGATCTCTATAACATGTAGTACTTTTAAAAAAACCATATAAATTTTTCTCAAATTCATAAACATAACAACATTGATGAGGTTTGGAAGCCATTGTGTATATACTTGAATGTTTCAAATAGTCAAGATAAATATTTTTGGTGTATCTCAACGTTGGATATATTCAATTGTAAAGGTATTTAAGAATATTAGTATGGTTATATTTACAAAACTTTTAATAGTATATTTCCTCAAGGTATTTCTAAGGACAGAAGGAATAGAGGTGAGGCATAAGTAGTTATTGAGAGGTCTTTAAGTAGTAAGTAATATCCCTAGATAAGGTAGTAGTTGCAAGTTTGGGAAGAGTTTACTCCAATTTTCGTATTTGTCATCAATTTCCACTCAAATTTCTTTAGATAGTATTTATTGCTTCCATCTATATAAGTAGACTGACCTTCATTACTTTCAAAGTGACATTTTCAATGCTTCTGTGTTTTTTTATGTATTAACAAGTGCTTGATAGAAGTCCTTATGTTATAGCTCCCCGTGTTGAATAGTAAGGCATATACAAATTATGAGAGATTTACATTAGCTTCAGGTTTCAATCCTACGAATAGTACCTTCTCGACTTGGCTCATAACTTGCTCTAGATGTCCAAACTAGCCCTTAGCTATAGCTTTAGTGATGTTGCTTGAGCCTACCATACCCTACTAAAGGAGCTAATGGAAAAATGACTAGATATGTCTAATTGATAGAACATATTTGAATGCTTTTATGAGGTTGAAAATTGTTTAATGAAGTGTTGAGAAGGTTGTGTTGATGCAAAGCATGGAAAAATAATTGTTGAAGCTAATAATACACATTGATATGAGATGTCACTATGAGTACATGTATATGTGCATGGAAAGAAATCATAAATGAGTTGTAGAAGATGAGACACTTCGATGAAGGTATCCTATTGTTTTTGTCAAAGTTCCTTCCCCAAATCACAATACATTTTCTTGACTTGTATTATATCAATGTCAACTCAAGAAGGCATAGTTGTGTGAGTGTTGATGTCACTCTGGGACTTAATCGAATATTGTACGATGGTTTATGCTCATTTAGGTTTCATAGTCTTTATATGATGATATCTCATGTCAACTAGTTAATACAATACAACAAATTTACAAACTTCATGATGGTGATTGTTTATTGATGTTGGTTTCTTTTCTCTTTTGAATCTTCAAATATATGTCAATTTACAAAACAATTACCATATATATATATATATATATATATGAATGTCGACTATGGCAGTATAAGTAATGAAAAATTTATATGTATACCTTTTGGATTTGATCCATGAAATGATGTGGATTGGTACTAGTGGATATAAAAGCTTCAAGAGGCAAACTACTCACCTCCAAGGAAAGTTACCCAGAGGGAAAATTGCTCACCTCATAATGCAAGGAGCCTCTCAAAACTGACGATTCGAGCATGCAACTTTCAACCTCATTGAATTCTCTCTTATAAAACAAATGAGTGATGGCTTCATTTAGTATTCTCAACCAACCACACACCAAGAGAGAAAACTGCCAACCTAAGAGGCACAAAAAAAAAAATGGTAGCTTGGTCATTAAGCTTAAAGTTTACCATTTATAATTGTCTCTTGTTGACTTGGTTCATCCCTATTTCAACCTAGCTTGTACAATTGTCTCTTCTTTCCTTTGTTCATCACTATTTCACCACTATTTCACCCTTGCATGGTTCTTTATGTGATATGTTGGCATGTTGTTGTCGTCTGCGATACTGAGGTAGTTTTTTCCAAAAACTTTTATGGCTAACAATGCATATCCATCCCAAAATTCTGAAAGTAGCTTTGAACCTTGCTTAGGCTGGGAATATTTATTGTGTATCCACGATGGTATCAAATCAAAGTTATAAACTTCACATAGAGTCTAGTCCCACCCATGAAATATGGGCCTCTTTCAACAAAAGAACCTTTGTCCTAACTTTCTCAAGAAATAACAACAAAGAAACTCAACTTAAGATAAGATGGTCCCTTTAAAATATTCTTGCATATGCCATTTTTTATAATCCAATTCAAGATTGTTCAATGGAATTGCTATTGATATTTTCCTTCAATTTTGACCTCTGAACTGAAGCTCTGTTCTCACGCAGATATCGCTTAGAAATAGAAACAAATTTGGCTTAGAAACAAAGCAATTTTAGAAACACCCTTTTCTATAATCGTTCCAGTTTTTGGCCTTCCAAAATGGCCTTCATCAGGTGTTGTACTTGTAGAATGTTCTACACAGCTTCGATAGACAACCCACCATCTATCTTCCATTAGCTCTATAAGTGCGTTATTAATGACACTTGAAAAAGATTTGGATGTTAGCTGCTTCCACAAATCTCTTTCAAAGGTGCTTAAGAACCTTCAAATTGGTACAAATACATTAGGAAATCATAAAGACACTGATAGTCTCCCTTGCACGATTCTTTATGTGATATGCCCCTTTGTTGAACCATCTACATTACTTCATACTGTTTTTGAAGCTTTCATTTCTCTTGGAGCAATAGTTAACTCTCCAAATTGAGAGAGGAAGTAGCTAAACTATAGTCAAGTTGGGAAGGCTCTAGACTATGCATCTACTCTAGATGAAACATTGAATTTAATTGTTCCTACTCTATTGTGGTTCAATGTTCCTAAGCTTGTTTTACAAGTCCTCACGGCAGAAATGATTCTCAAAGATAGCATCCTTCCAGTGACTGAGTTAGTCACTCTTCAAGAAATAGCTTTTACTGTGTATAACAAGGCTCATCGGATCACTCGCTTGACTCCTATTTATGACAAATCACAACAACCCTCAGTATCACTTAGAGCCTGACAGAGATCTGTGCACCAGAGCTTAGTTGTTCCAGGACTTTTGAAGGATTGTGGTATACCTCGCACTATTGGAGGAACACCATCATTATCAAGAGACAATTCACTTGGTACATGATTCTTATGACCTAGTGCTTGAGATAATTCTTGGCAAACAACAGGCAAGGGGAGTCAACTACATGTGATTCCAGTGGGTCTGGAGAGTCTCCTTCCCAAGATGATTTTTGAAATTATTGCCTCAGTTGTATTTATCTCCCTTATTGGTGCATTACAGGACTTACATACTAGTAATACATCATGCCTAATTCAAATTTCTTATTAGAGTTACTTCAATTGCTGTGTTGACTTGGAATTTGATTGTGTGAAGGAATTTTTTTAGAAATTTAGGGGTTTTCTTCCCAATAGAGAAATTGAGAAATGAGCACAATTTTTGCTTGAAAGACTTCTTGCAATTCAGAAAGCCAACTTCCAGGTATAATATTATGTGCTTACCTGTTTGTGTTGTAATTTTATTTTTTTTACTTCTTTGTTATCTGCATTAGTCTTTAGTAATATTTTTTTTCCAAATTTTGTAGGGTTATCCACCTATTCGTCCAGAACTGGACCTTGTGGAGCAAAAAAGATTAGTTTACCTATGAATTTTCCCTAGAAGATGAGCTTGATCAAGAAGTTGGCCTTGATATATTTCCTTAGAATTCCTTCATTAATAGGGTGTCTTATTTCACTTGTTACATATTTTGTATGTTTTTTATGCCTTTGTGCACTATTTTAGTTCCAGTTTTAGTTTTGCATCTTTGGGATGTGTAATAGTCCTACCATGCACCTGTGGCTATGGTCAACATTGCAACGTTGCAGATGGAGTTATGCGTCATGCTCTTAGCATGCTATAGTCAAGAGAGAACATGCATGCGTTGCTATGGTCTCCTGAGGTAGAGATTTTGTATGGTCAACAAAATTGATTAGGATTGCTTTTTTATAACTGTTTTCTACATCATTTCTCTATGCTGGAAAATTTACAGTCAATGACTAGCATTTGATCATGTCTTCTTTGACAAGTTATTAATCCATCTTGCACTGCATATATAGTTTTTTGAATGAATAAGGAGGATATCAAAACATTTACCATCAAGGCAGTGGATGACCCTAGAACTCTAAACAAGATCCTCTATTTGAGGCTTCTTGTCAACACCTATTGTATTAATGAGCTCGTAGCTTTGTAGGAGAAGAAGATTGGCAAGACTCTAGAGAAGACCTATGTACTAGAGGAAGAGGTGTTGAAAAAAATTACAGGTTAGAATTTGGAATATTTTTCTTTCTTCCCCTGCCATTTGCATACTTAATGCAAATATCATTTTTAAGAGTTTTATGCATCTATTTGCTTGCATTATGTGTGTTGAGTATAGATTCTTTTTCTTTATAAAAGTTGTTGGAAATGAGAGAATAATATTTTATTGTTGTTGATTTGTTTAGAGTGAATGAGTGACTTAGCTTTTGTAAAATGCTCTGGTGTGTAATGTAGAGTCGATATTCCCAATCAATGTTATGTTATCAACCGACCACTCTATTTTTGTGAAAGGGGAGGACTATATTTCTGAGTCTTGAGTAAAAAGCCATTTCCAAGTTCGACTTCTTAATTAAATTAACTTAGTTATCATTCTATTGGGAAGATCAAAACTTGGGAATATTCAATTTTCTTATTAGATTTTCCTTACACATCCTCCAAATTTGTGAGTTATTTCCTGAATTTTTAAAATGTTATGCTCAAAACTAGGGAATATTCAATTTTCTTTTTAGATTTTCCTTCTCCATAGCGTGGGAGAATTGGCACTCAAATCACCCCTCTTTTCCGGCGATTTATTCCCTAGATCCGGTTATAAAAATCAGTGGAATCGTAGTTCCACCCCATTTACTGCGGAACTATGCCATGGAACTATGCCCCTAGGGGTTTTGGCACATTTTAAGATGACCGAGATCATCAAAACTCCAAAAAAAAACCAAAAGGGGTGGAACTATGCCTCACCAAAAAATTTTCCGTTGTTGGTCGCCAGAATACCGGGGCGATTTGAGTGCCAGTTATCACACGCCCTTCTCCATATCCTCCAAATTTATGAGTTCTTTTTTGAATTTTTCTGGTATCCAAAACAATTCTCAAGTTTTGAAGGAATTTATGCATATTTCTAAATATTTAAGAGACAAAGAGAATAAGTCGCCTTCCCAACAACAGACAAAGCAGATAAGATCCCGTTTTTCCTTTTCCAAAAGAAGTATCCCCCCAAAGTTGGATTTGTACTTGTTCTTTCATCGTACAACACCATGTCTACACCAAATCAATTTTAGTTCTCCTCTTCAACCTTTTTTACGCTCCAACAAAAACGAATCGGCATATTATTGCACCTTCATGGGGAAATTGCTAGTATATTTTTGGGCAGTTTCTTTTTCTGTTGAATGGTATTCAAAATGTACTTGATGATAGTTTAAATTTTATATTTACCATCGCGGTTTCCATTTGCTCTCTCTTCTTAGAAAGGATCATAAAATTTATGAAGGTTTTGTTTTAAATCCGTTGGATAGTAAGAACAAGGCTCCTCACTTCATGAGGCTGTGTGGTGTGGTTGATCAGGGTTTGTAGTATTTCCTTGTTTTCAGCATATGATGTGATGTATAATCATTACTTCGGAAGCCCGAGACCTAGGAGAAGGCCGAGGGTGACAATTAGTGGGCCTAGCATAAGGTGTGGAATTCTGAAACATATATTAAAAATTGGTAAACAATTCAACCACATATAATATTCAATTCTGTAGTGACTATCATGATCTTTCTAGTCAATTATGTTTCAACATCTCCATGCCTACTCAATGACAAAAATTTATACAATCATCAAGGCTCATTTGCTATGCTTATTTATACCAATTTTCCTCCCATATCCTTTCTTTAATACACCTGGTGTTCATGGACGTTGAAATTTTATGTTATGTTCTACTCATTTTTTCTATGTTCTGCTAATTTTTTAAATAACCAAAAAAATACTTTCCAAAACTTAAATCTACATTACAACTCTCTTATGAAGTTATCTTTCCCATAGCTATATTGATCTAGCTCAATTTTTGCAATTATCAGATCTAGCTCAATTTTTAGTTTAGTTTAGATCTAAAAGGTACAACCTCTAAAATTCACAACATCCCCACTTTCTGCACTTAGGCTAGTGCAAATCAAGGTCGAAGAGAACTTCTGCCACTTGTGGAGAAAAAAGAGGCAAGAACTGAAGAACATTTAAATTTGGTGTTGAGAATACTCCCACTTTAAGGCGCATGGGCATCAACAAAACCATAGACTACCATTTCCTAAATGAAAAGAATTTTCGTTGGAGAGTTTTGATGGGGTTCTATATTACGAAAATCCTCCAGGAAGAATAAAATAAGAGCTATTCAGTGCCTAATTTTCACTATATAAACATATATGTAGACGAAATGGCAAAGACACAACCAAATAAACAGATGGAAAAAGGAAGTCACAAATGGTTCTCATATGGGAAAAAATTTGCTGTAAAGTGAACCCTCACTTTTAGTTAAAGAAGCCTGCATATATAGTCTCTCCAAACTTGCCAAAGAGAACCAAAAAAAACTAACCGTCTCAATTGCCTTGTATTCATGTGGCCTTAGAAACTGCGACTATAGCTTGATCTACCCACTCCTTGATATAATCACGAAGAGGGCCCAGAGTAATTTATTACCTTATGCAGAGTAATTTATTACTTTATGATTAGGGAAAACATTTCATCCTCAATGCCACCGAGGACGCAACGCTATTCCTTATCAATAGAATTGTATTCTACCTTGTCCACAACAAAGTGGGTGAGCCTGTAACATCCTGAATGTTCATAACAATTTAAAACTTTTGAAATAACATTAAATACGATAATTATAATTGCGGAAATAATAATTGTTGATTACGATAGCATTAATTGAAAAGTTATTAGTACTAAACATAATTTAATTTATGTTTAGCAGCAATGTGACAGTGACAGATTTAACACATAATTAATAAACATGATTATGATGACAAATGAGCTAACAGGTTGGAAATATGATGTGAATTTTTTTGTTTTACAATGATACTGATTGTTTGACTTTTGATAAATAAGGGTGTCCTACGAGGTACCCTGGAGCTTACTTAGCGGCAATGCTAAAGTAATTTGAATGTTCTATGTGCAGACGACAGGTAAGAAGTTTCATGACTACATAAATTCAAGTTCGTGTATAGTTCAATTTCAACGTCGTAGATAAATAGAATGTTAGAAATCTATTGCGACTCACCAATTATGCAGGTATGAACTACATAGCTATAAATACTATTTTCAAATGCTGCCTTACCACTCGGCAATGTTTAAAACATAGTTATCTATGAATGTCATCAAGTTGATAGCTTTGTCGTTGTAATCTTTATCGTTGTTGTAGCTGGCTTGTTGTTGTCTTGAGATAATTAATTATCTTCATATTATTGATGTAATAGATGTACCACAAAATCGTTAAATGTTTGTAATGAGAAAATATGGTAAGAAACTCATAGCATTCAGTTAGTTTTCATGCTAAATCTTTATCATTAGATCCATCGAAATATGTACCATACAAACTATCTATTTTTATAATTGTGATAATAGAATTTATATGATTGCCACCAAGGTTACAAAGATAGTGTTTAAATTTCTCATGTATGGACTACACTAATCGTAATTCTACAATGTTGAACTAGATATAATACTTATAAGCTTTTAAGGCTTATATATAGTATCATTTATTGTATGAATTTCATATAAATGAGACTATGTCAATCTTATGACCAAGGTCATCCTAGCAACTATTACATAAACCATATATTTAATATTAAAAAACTACAACTCTTACCTTGGAAAACTATTTAAACTTTAAAATGTTATTCTATATAATCAACATGATTCTATAATACGACCTAGACTTAAAACTATATAAATATATATACTCACTGGCCAAATAATAACACAATAATGTGTGTTGTGGAATGTAACTTGGGACCAAATGAACTTTGGATTCAAAATATCATAACACATAATGTTATATCATTATGTATCAAACGTTTGAAATCATATCATTGGAAAAAGAGTGCTGACATGCATTTAAATTGATTGATAGGTTGATGGATTACATACGATACGAATCGGCGTTGGTGATGGTGATACAGGCTTTCATTAATGGTCGTCCATAATAACATGGTGACAAGGACTTAGCAAGCCTCCACGTAAGTGCAAACTAGTGCATACGGTGACTGTGAAGGTTGCCATGTAATGTCTCTTGTTAATGGTTCTCCAAGCTGGTTGTCGATGCTTCCAACGTAAGCTAGATGTGGCAAGGCCGTGCTATGGCAGTAAATGAATCCATTAATGCAAGGGCCATGCAATACCTAATGTAAAAAGTGTTGGCAATGGTGATCATTGATCGACTTGATCCTGGCCATTGGATGTAACCCTAGAATTGTGTCGATGTTTTGGTTTGACGAGGAGTGGATGTAGTTCATTGTTACGATGGTTTGGTAGTAAGGCCGACAGGATGCTACTTTTTAGGGTTAGAAGATAATGCACGAGGGTTTCGACCCTGTGACCTATAATTTAGGTTTGAAACAGTGCAGGTTTCATCTTTTGTAATGGCGTGAACATTTGTTAAGTCTTGAGTTGGCAAAAATGTCGAGTTGATAGGTTGACTACTTCTTTCTCTGATATTTTTAATGGGAAGATATCTTTCTGCAACCAAAATCTAAATGGTAGTCTATTCTCGTGCGAGGCAAGGAATTCATCGTGTGCAGGCATGTGAACAAAGCTCGGCCTCCAACTGTATAGGTAATGATTTCCCAACTTAGGGTTCATAGTAATGTTTGATTTATAGTTTTTAACAAATATGATGTTTAACGTTTGGGAGTTTGTTTGGCAGGCACTGGTTTCGAAAGGGGAACATCAACCAGGGTTTGGAAAAGGATGGCCATGCTCCATTCCTGGTAAGCTCCGGGTCGTCCAAAACCCTCGTAGGTACTCCATCAATCTTGATTGATGTGGTTGTTGCAACATTGTATAACCAGTCTCGCAGGGTTTCGGCGTTGTCTGTCGGTCGATCTTTTAATAAGATTCTAATGTTGGAGTGAAACTCTATAGCGAAAGATCTTCATCTATTTTCTCTGCATTTATTTTGGTGCTTAGTTGGAAAAGTAAACTTTTGTTTGAGAGTTCAAAGATGAAGGGAATAAAACCCTGTGCGATTTCGTTTGGAAACATATTGTAAATTTTTGTTGCTAGGAATTGTTGATTCCTCTTTCTTGAATATGGAACTTGTAATGGTTGAATACATTTGAACATCCCACCTGTCGATATATGCTATTGTGGAAAAGTAATGGAGCCGAGGCTCATCTAACTTGTGGATAAAACTCTGCTTCTCGAAAAATGATAAAATGTTGTTTCTTTCTGGTGCTATTCGGTTTTCTTTCTATGTAATAATTGGTGTCTGTCGCAATTGTTAATGAATGCGAAAACTGTAGTGGAGGTTTGAGTATTCGTGGCAATGATAGAGTAGGTTTTTTTTTTATATGTAAAGAAAAGTAACGGGTTATGCCCCAAACTGAAGATTATCATTGTTTGCAAGCAATGTGTCATACTAAAAACTAATGAGCATGAAATGTAAATCGGGTTTGTGTTATACGTTTGAAAAGTGTAGGTTGCTATTGTGACTTTCGAGCTAGGTCAGATTCTAAATGTTTGTCGTAGATGATAACTATGTAATGTGCATGACGAAAGGTTTTCTTTCGTTTGTAATGGAAAAACAGGGTCATACCCTAGTTCGAGTTCTCGTCTTTCAGAATAGATAAGTGTTTGAATATGAACTTCGAAAAGGTTTTTGAAACCAAGCTAGGATTCGATCTGTAGCTTGTATTGATCTCTTTTGTGCAAATATGCAAAAACAATGGTAATGGATAAGAAAATTCTCTCTAGGTTTGAAATGAAACTCAGTTTTGGAATCGACACTTACAGTTTAGAATATCTTAATAAATAGAATGAATGATAAAAAAAATGTTTCCATTATCTAATTGTATTAAATAATTAAAGACAATAGTTATAGTAGGAAATGAAAACAAGGTGTGTATGTGAAATGTGAAGACTGTGAATTGCAGCTCTGTCTATTATATATTCCTTTATTTACTTGCAGCAACACTATTTATAATGCAGATGTAATATGATATATGGAAAATTGGATTCTATTTATTTCTTATGAACATAGTAATGATAAGGGAAATACAATGTAACTGTACAGGAATTAAACATTGTTTGTTTTTCATGAAACAAAGGAAACATTCTATAATATATATTAGATATTATACATAAATTTATACTATTATTAACTATAGGGTAGAAACTGATAAACATATAAATTACTATATTTATCTATTGAATCAAATGACAATTTGCCTATCTTCTCATCTATACATAATTTGCGTATCTACACTAGAGTACGATGCATAAAACAGCATGTGGAAAAATGTAGATATTGGTTTATCAATTCAAATCATCATTGAAACTTTAACATGCAGACTTTCAAACAAAATCAGAACACATTTCTTCTTTAAAACAGAGATCGATAATTTTACTTAAACAAAATTAATAACTAAAATAAAGTAGAAACTGTAAAACCTGGATAAAATCTGTAGGGAACAAACAACCCAAGAAGACTGTTTCACCCAACCAATTCCTGAAGACAGTCAAGTACTTGCCTTAGGATCCCCGAGCCTGTTCATTGAACCACCAGGAGGAAGAAACTTAGGAATTTAGGATCTCTTCTTGCAGAAACAAATAACTTCTGTATCTTCAATAGCAGTCCAAGGGACCTGCTCCAGCACCTCTGGTTCTCCTTCACCAATACTTTGCAGACTTATGATTGCACTCACAACTAGCCTCCCTATTCAAATATCTCAGTGATCACCTGATGCACATGAGGAAATATTTCTGGAGAAAAATATTATGTAAGAGCTGCCTGATCAATTCTAATTTTCCTTATGTAGGTTGCCTAGGCCTTTTCAGCTGTTATTGGGTCATTAAATGAGCTTCCTACTCACTCCCTCCACCTAGGGGATAAAGCAACATTTTTAGGGGTAGTTGTCCCATAACCAACAGCTAGTGGTGTGATGCGATTGCTGCCATCTGTCCCATACCTTCCAACAGCTTCCATTCCTCCTAGTGGGTCAGTGAACACTCATTTAGTAGTCCCCTTGGGTGTTTGTCTCCTAATTAATTTATTTAAATAATAAAAATCAGTAATTACATTCATCATTGATCAAAATTGATCATAATTACAAAAATTTGTAATTAAATTTAACATAAAGTATGTTGCAAATAAAATAATAATTTTTAGAAATTTGGCTAGGTGACATACACCCCCCCTTAAGTCTCAACATCGTCCTCGATGTTGGTTAATCACTCTTTGAGTGTTCCTGAAACAAAGTTGGGTATGTTGCCTACATACTACTCTCCAACTCCCAGGTTTCCTCTTTTGGGCTAAGGTGCTTCCATTGCACCTTCACTTGCCCAATGGTGCGATTCCAGAGAATAGTTTCCCTCCTTCAGAGGATACAGTCCGGTTCCACTGGAAAATCTCCGTATTGTCCCACCTGTACATCATTCCAGTTTACAACATGAGTAGCATCGTGAACATACTTCTTTAAAAATGATATATGAAAAAAATTATGTATTTTTAAGTTTGGTGGAAAATCCAGTTGGTATGCCACTGGTCCAACCTTGGACAATATTTCAAAAGGACCACAATACCTGGGTGCCAGCTTGGCACAGCTTCCCAATTTCAATTAACTCTTTTTCGGTATTATCTTGAGGAATACATTTTCACCAACCTAGAAATATTTATGAGTCATTTTCAAATCTGCTTGACTCTTTTTCCTATCTTGGGCAGCTTTTAAATGTCCTTGTACCTGTTTCACAATTAGTTCTAACTCCCGCAATAATTCAGGTCCTAAAACAACTCTATGTACTGGATCATTCCATGAAACATGTGTACCACATTTCCTACCATAAAGTATTTCAAAAGGACTAAGTCTGGTGGATGCATGATAATGATTATTATAAGCAAATTCTGCTAAGTGCAAGTAGTCTTCCCACTTACTAGGCTGATCCTTAACATACATTCTTAATAAGTCTTCTAAAAGTTGATTTACCCTTTCTGTATGTCCATCTGTTTGTGGGTGAAATGATGTACTGAAATTTAAGGTTGTATTCAACCCCTTAAACAGTGACCTCCAGAAGTTCCTAGTAAACTTAGAGTCACGATCTGAAATTATTACCTTCAGTATCCCATGTAGTCGAAAAATCTGTTTCATAAAGATTTATGCAATGTCTAGAGCTTTATGAGTAGTCTTCACAGGTATAAAATGTGTTGCTTTACTGAGTTTGTCCACTACCACCATGATAGAATCATGTTGTTTCTGATTTTTAGGTAATCGAGTAATAAAGTCTATGCTGATCACTTCCCATTTCCAACTTGGTATCGGTAATGGTTGCAACAATCCAGCAGGATGTTGGTGTTCAACCTTCACTTTTTGACAATCCAAACATTTAACTATGTACTCTGCTACTTCATCCTTCATTCTAGGCCAATAGTATTCTTTTCTTAGCATAGTAATGGTTTTTTGATAACCTGGATGACCAAAATAATGACTTTTATGCATCTCATTTAATATTAGAAATTTTATTTTTGGTATGTCTGGTACATACAATCTGTTTTTATACAGTAATATCCCATTTTCCTTCATGCTGAAATCTACCATAAAATTTTCAGAACTGTTGTTTGGTGTCTTTTCCTTCATTTTTTCTGTATTCTTCATCTGTTTCACTCTTTTCAAGAATCTGATTTCCAAATCAGTTGAATAAGTACTGATGGCTGAAATGAAATTTAGTTTTGCCTTACGACTAAAGGCATCTGCAACCTTGTTCTCCTTTCCTTTAATATGCTGAATTTCAAAATCATACTCACTTAAGAAAGTCAACCATCTAGCTTGTCTAGCATTCAAGTTTGTCTGATCTAATAAATATTTCAAACCCATGTTATCTGTCAATAATGTAAATTTTCTGCCAATAAGGTGGTGACGCCACATTTTTAAGGCATGAATTACTGCCAATAACTCTAATCATAGGTAGAGTAGTTCTTTCCATGTACTTTCAGATTTCTAGATTCATATGCCACCGCATGCCCTTCCTGTGTCAAGACTCCACTGAGTCCGTCATTGCATGCATCTATACAAACTACAAAATCTTTGTCGGGGTCTGCTATCTTCAAGATAGCTGCTGTCGTCAATAATTCCTTTAATTTCTTAAAACTGTCAGAACATTTCTGATCCCACACAAATTTCATCCCTTTCTTTTGCAAGGAAGTTATGGGGTTGGAAATCTTTGAAAAAATTTCTATAAACTTTCTGTAATATCCAGTAATTCCCATAAATGATCTTACATCTGACACATCCTTAGGAACCGGGCAGTCATTAATGGCCCTTATCTTGTCGGGGTCAACCGAGATTCCTTCTTTCAAAATTATGTGTCTTAGATACTAGATTTTGTCCTTATGGAAATCACACTTGCTAAACTTAGCATATAGTTGATGATCTCTCAGAACTTGTAAGATAATCCTTAAATGTTCATCATGCTCTTCTTTACTTTTAGAATACACCAAAATGTCATCTATAAACACAACAACAAACTTGTCTAAATATTTGTGCAGAATATTATTCATCAAACACATAAATACAGCCGGGGCATTAGTCAAGCCAAATGGCATGACTATGAACTCGTAATGTCCATACCGAGTTATGAAAGTTGTCTTGAAAATATCTTCATCCTTGACCCGTACTTGATGATATCCTGATCTTAGATCAATCTTTGAAAATATCATTGCTCCACGCAGCTGATCAAATAGATCGTCTATGTAGGGCAACGGATACTGATTCGTGATCGTTATCTTATTAAGCTGGCGATAATCTATGCATAGTCTTAAGGTTCCATCTTTCTTCTTAACAAAGATGACAGGTGCTCCCCAAGGTGACACACTGGGTCTAATATACTTCTTATCGATAAGTTCTTTCAACTGTAATTTCAATTCATTTAATTCCAGTATGTTCATTCTGTATGGAGCCTTTGAATTTGGTACTGCTCCTGGTATTAATTCAATGATAAAATCTAAATCTCTTTTAGGAGGTAATCCTGGAATCTCCTTAGGAAATACATCCTTAAAATCCTTTAGGATAGGTATGTCCTCTAATTTCAGTTTGTCCTCTTTACCAATAAACTCATCATTTACTACGTTTACTGCAAACAACTGGCATCCTTTCCTAACTACCCTCTTAACTTGCATGGCTGAAATTTGTCTAAGGGTTACCTTCCTTGGGATGCCTTTTATTTCTACAGTTTTTCCTTCTTCATTTAAACATGTAAAAAAATTTCCGTTACAGTCCAGAATGACATGATGGGCTTCTTATATCTATTGGGGTCCTAACTACAATCACCATTACCACGACATTCATTCATCTTATTCTCACTACCTCCTCTGGATGAAGCAGAAGTACCCTTCGTGATAGGAACCAGGGCATTTCTAGCAGAATGTCCAACATATCCTCCTCTTCTACTAACCCCATGTTTTCCCCATTGTATTCCATCAGCGCTAATCTCATCAATATCAAAGGCCAAGTCATCTTAATTGGCTGCATGCTTTTAGTTTCCATGGAGGATTTTCTTCTTTGATCGCATATTGGAGATAACCAGGGTATAGACATCACGGGGAGGGTTGCCTCTATATTGCCACCAGAGCGAGGGTTCGGAGTGAGTGTTTTATTGGCTCCCTTATCTTGCATATTGATGTGTTCATTTTCCGTAAGTATGTTGGCTTGTTCTTCATCTTTAGGAAAAGTAGTGCTATCATGGACGACTATCATATGGGTTTTTAATTTCCCTTGAGGTAAAAACCCTGAGCTACATTTCCTTCCTTCATATCAAAGGAGATAAAACCCCAAGCCATCTCGGCTAGATGAGATATGTTTCTAATAGTAATTCCCACAAATTGAAAACGAGTGGAAACAAATTCTTTCTTATTCTTCTGGTCAGATACGTTTGACCACTTCACATATTATCTACAAACTTAAATCACAGAGAGATAGTTGCATACAAAATTTGGCAAGAAATAGAGATTTCCTTTGAATCCATGTCACCTTATATAAGTGTATTTATAATCATAAAATTATTTTCCCTTCCATCTAAAGAAGTTTTGGGCTTCATGATCAACCGCTCAAGTTCCTTCCCAGTAAGCATATGCCTGAACCTTGCCATGATGGCACCTTGAATTTTGTAGAGATGAAATGGGGTTTTATGTCTCAATAGAGCCGGATACCCCCATTTCACTAGGTCTTCAAAACTTATGTCTCCCCTTGGCACCGATATCTCAAAATCATAAACAGAAAACCAAAGCAAAAACTAGGTATGAAGACATAAAAAACTGACAGAGATGGAGGAGGAGCAGAACTAACAGAAAAATATTATATTAAAGATCCTTCAGCGTTACAATATAGAATACAATACAACATACAAATTTATAGCAATTTCACTAGGCTTCTAGATCCCTCTAGATCTTCTAGGGGTTTCGAGATGTTTCCCGGTTTCCAGGTCCTTCTTTACCTACCGTGAGTTGTTTCTCGGTTTGCACACCTTTTACTCATGCAACTACTGCGTATTCAATATATGTAGGTTGCTTTTTGTTTGAATTATCTTCCAACACTCCACCATAATTCCAACAATTCTCATACCATCAATTACATCTCAAAATAATTTGTTATTTTGCTTTCTGCTCTGCTGTTCCAATCTACTTGGGCTTTCTTCTTCTTTCTTCTTTGGATTTTCAAAAATCTTATTACAATTGGTCTAACTAAAGTTAATCCCCCTTAGTCCAAGATTTCATATCTTAGGACTGATCTCTGTTTATGAAAGATTCACACAGTGCTGCTGCACTACAACTATGCCTCCAAAAGAGGGCTTACAACAACCTTGGGGAAACAACTGTGTGACTAAGGCCAGCCTATGACTAAGACTTTTGGACCAAAGACATTTAGGTGTCAGGTACAACCCATCATGCACCTCAAATACATTATATATCCATAATGCCCATAATTACATGGATATGCAGATACAAGAAAGCAAATTCTTTAACCAAAATTTTTACTTGCAAATATAGCAGTGGACACATGGCTCAAAGCAAATCTGATTTGATTTTATTCTTCATCAATGCTATTGGGGGTTATTATGACGAGATATTTCCACTGCCTCACTAGACAAAAAATCCATATCATGATGAAGAATCAAAGGATAGTACAGAAAACAAAACAGAGAAATAAATATGTAAAACAAAACGTAGAGACCAGAAATTGGAAAGCCTTCTCAAGTTCTATATTTCTTTTACAGAGAATGGATCTCTTAAATGTGGCTCTTTTGGCATGACCAACTATAGGTCTCTTCTTAGATCTACAAATATCTTTCTAGGTATCTAATGATTGGGTAATATCTGCCTTCCATATCTACTACAACAGCTCCTCCTTCGATGGGTAGCTCCCTTTCGTCACAACTCCCTTTCGAAACTCCTTACTCTATTCCTAAACTCCTGATCCTACGCCTAAGGCTCATAGGATACTCTTACTTTTCTCTCATGATCCTGGGCACTCCCATGAGGGAGTCAAGCCCAGACACCATGCTCTGATACCATGACAGAGATGGAGGAGGAACAAAACTAACAGAAAAATATTATATTAAAGAGCCTTTAGCCCAGAACTGGTTACAATACATAATACAATACAACATACAAATTTACAGCAATTTCACTGGGCTTCTAGAGACCTCTAGAGATTCTAGAGGTTTTGAGCCATTTCCCGGGTTTCCATGTCCTTCTTTACCTATCGTGAGTTGTTTCTCGGTTTCCACACCTTTTACTCATGCAGCTACTACATATTCAATACATGTAGGTTTCTTGTTGTTGGAATTATCTTCCAACAAAAACCTCCTCATCCTTCTGAAACTTGCCAATTGGTAAGAAATTTCATTTGAAAGGATTACACCTTAATTTAAAACTTTCTTCTTAAGCAATGTGACATATGGAGCTCAGCTCAGTACCTGAGTTGTACTTTCTTGACCAACTAATTGAATGAAGTGTCAAACCAATTCTTGATACACCTTATTGACCTCAATTTGGTACACCTTTGAACTATCTGTTTCCCTAGGAAAGCCACTCATTCAAAATACAAGAACTACCACTATTCACATCCAATAAATTATTTTCCTAAGAGACCTTGAAAAGATTCATTGGATCTGGAAGGCAAAGCATTATTTCACAATAATGGTAAGGGCTATGTTCGAACATTCAGGGTGTGAGTGGCACGTCCATCTTCGCTTTCTCTTTTAGATTCACTAGTCTTTGTTTGGCATCAAAAGGATTCACACACAAGTGCACCACCTCTGCAATACAACCAAATTTTTCCAGTCATGAGTTCCAAGGGTTGTTTCCATTTTGATCTTCCTCCTGCATTTTAGAGTACCATTTATAAGCAATAGTCCAGTGAAAATCTTTGTTACTCTAGGCTATTGAGTTTACAATATATTTGCAAAAGGGTTTCAATTTTTCTCTAGGTGCCATGCTTCTTTTTCCAATTCTCTGTAATTCTCAAATGCATACCTTGAACATATGCATCTGAATCCTTAAATCTTATTCAAATTATAATGAAAAACACTACAACCCTCATATCTTGATGATGGTAAGGGGTAGCCCCACATGTAACTTGAAATAATTGGATAGGAAACGGTTAGAGATAGAAGGCAGGATAGCGAAATGAACATGACAATCACCTCTGCATCCACATGCTAAAAGTCATGCAGAAAGCGGAGTGTAGGGCATAAGCATGTGGAGGGCTATGGTGAGTCTTCGTAGTCGCTTGAAAAAGTGTTTCGTAGGCATTGGAGTGTGAGATGTCAGGTGGGGATATTGAAAATGGACTTTCGCGTCCACATCAAAATTTAGTGTGGGATATGAGAAATAAAAGCGGGAAGGGAAAGAGAAATAGGAAGGTGCCTTTTAAAATCAATCCTTTTCCGATCCCCATTGTAAGACCAATATCAAAGGCTAAGGTGTCTTCCTTCCCCTTCGGATATCTCTTACCTTACAAGAGGAAGGAAGGTACCTTTCAAGGCTCCCCCAAGCACTAGATATAATAAGGAGACAACGAATCTAAATCAAGGGGTTGAATCTGACTGCTTGATGGGGAGGCCTCATTCTACTTCCTTCCCTATCTACTAACCACCGAGGCTAGTCTGGGCTCCGCAGGACAACTCGACAGTATAGAAAGAATTAATGTTCATCCTGTAAAGGTTTGATCTTTTCCATCCATTTGAATTGGTGGGGGAAAACCCCTATCGGATCTTTCCCCTCAAATCCATCCTCCTCAACTCTGATATTGAGAGTTCCGGTGAAGTGGTTTTCTCATGTGCTTTGTGGTTGAGAGTAACGAATGCTTGAACGAGCAAAAGGCATGTTCCAAGATGGGGTTGTGATCGAGAGGGGATTTATTGAGAGGAATGAAGTGGAGGAGTGGTTATCTAGAGGGAAAACCACAATGTCCTCTCTATTGGCTTGATAATGTGCTTATGGATAAAATCCCTATCTCTTTCCTTCCTTCTATTGGCTTCATTTCTAGGTCCAACCAACTTGTCAAGGGTTCAAGTGGAGGGAGGGAAAGCTGGAAATCCTTGTAGAACAAAGAGAAATAAAATAGCAATTCCCACCCTCCATAGAACCCAAACTTAAACCTCCTAAACATTCCAATTCAAAATTATACATCTAGTAGTTCCAATGGTAATAATTTGACCTTGGGAATGAGAGGATCTTTGTGCCCAATGATCTCACCCTAAAAAATGAGATTTTTTGTGTCATATGTTGGCAATAATGTAGTTTATGATAGACGCTGATGGTGGGGTTATGCTTCTCAATAACCCCACTAACTCCATCTCCTTTTACATGTGTTTCTTACATATGGTAGATTAATGGAAGGTAACTAGCATAAAGAATGGGAGGTGTGATAAGTCACAAGCAACTATGGGCACCAACCAATTTAACAAAGGAGGATCTATACTCAATGAACTCATAGACATATGGCCAAACTATAAATCTCCTTGGATAGATTTGGAATTAGGAGTTTAAAACATTTATAAGGTTTGTATAGTTACATTATACAGTAAAATGTTGTGATAGCAAACTATGAGGTTCTTATTCTTGTAGTGTATAATAAAAATGTTTTGATGCTAAATAATTCAATTTGAAGTGGTTTGCTTAGAATTTAAAAACAAAGAGGGAGCATGGTTGTTGCACTATTTAATATTTAGAATGATTCAAATCCTTAGTTTTGGTTACAACATGCATAGTTTTTAAGGTTTATTCATTTCTTAAAAAAATGCTAAAATTACTCAATCTAAGTGAGCTTTCCAAATTGGAATTTAAGGGAATATTAGCAAGATTCAATCAACAATCAAATCATATCCAATTCAACTCTTCAATCATACCCAGTTCCAATTTAGAAAGTTTGAATGTCCTTGGTTTATGTGTACTACAAAAGAAGAGTATTTTAGGGGAAACAATTCTAAGATATGTAGTTAAACCCTACTACTTTATTGACGATGCGAAACAAATATACAAAATGAAATTAGTCTTTGAATGTCCTTGGTTTATGTGTACTACAAAAGAAGAGTATTTTAGGGGAAACAATTCTAAAATAGGTAGTTAAACCCTACTACTTTATTGACGATGCGAAACAAATATACAAAATGAAATTAGTCTTTTTTCTCAAATTCGTTATTAAAAATATTTAGAAATTTATTTAATATATATTGAACGTCTTTAAAAAATTATATATCTTCTTTAAATGAATGAACTAATGATAAATGCAACATTGGATATCATCTCCAATGAATAAATGAATAATTGAGAAGGAAATGATGTAAGGAAAAAATATCGAAAAATAAATTCCAATATTATTGTAACCCATCCTACTCATATCTTAAAAGATAAAACCCTTCTTTCATTTATATACACTAGAAAAAGCATAGGTTTATGTTTTATTGAATGAATTTGTTTTGATATATTTTTATTAGAAAAATTCAACATTATTGGTTATATTTTATGCGTTAACATTTTATTCTTAATTAAATTTCTCTATAAATTTATTATATATGTTTTCCATCTTTTCTTAATTTCATTTTTCTCTATATGTTGATTAGATCAAGTAAACTTTACTTCATAAAAATTTTAATGACTTGTTTAAGTTTTCTCTTAAAGTGTTAAAGTAATATAAGTTGCGTGTTATGATATGGTAGTGTGCTAAATTATCTTAGGTGTGTTTTTTAATATATATAAATGTGTTAAAATGATGTGGTAGAATTTTTTTGTTGTTGTTATAATGTGTTAATCTTATATACATATTGTAATTTTTTTTCTTAGTTTGTAATTATAATATATTTATTTTGTTTATAGTTATACATTAACTAAAAATATATATTAAAAGTCTTGTGTAGAGTGTTTTTAAATGAATATTATGAAAAAATTATTTAGAAATAATTTTTTAATTCGGTATTTTGACACATGTGCCTTTGTTGTAACCAGGAACTAGGATGACATTGTGCTAGTAATAGGTGGAGGGAGATAACTCCCAAGGAATCCCTCCTAGTACGCCCTAATTTGGGTGGTCGACGTTGTATACACAAGTTTTTTAAAGCGGTCTAACGAGGGATACCCCTTTTTAATGCTCTAGACAAGGAGCCTAGGAAGTAGTATTCATAAACCTTAACCCCTACTTAGTAAATCCTATAGCCAATAACTCATAACCATAATAACTCTAAAAGATTACTTCTCTTAGCACTTGATCATTATAGTAGTTAGCAATTATAACCCATAACAATGAAACACCATAACAGTTAACCATTATAAACCTTTATCTTATAGTTTCTATTACCCATAACATCTATAATCCTTCAATAATAATCATTAAATCCTATCACCCCTTATCTCTATCCTAAATTAACAACATCTAACCACTCTAAATCCTAATAATTATGGTTCTTAATCCCCTTAACCACTTTATAGCCATTAAATATTATCCCCAACACTTAACACCATTACATTTAACAAATATGTATAATATACAACATTTATCAAATCTCTCATAACTATGTATCGTTTAATTAATATAGCGTTTAACCACTATAATCCTTAACCTTTGTTACCCCTAAATCTCAATTCCTATATTTCATAAGAAGTATAATTATTTTACCCTTTCCCACTATAACCTCTAACACCTATAAGAATGAATCTCTACCAATCATAACTCATGTGATCCTTATGAATTATAACACTTAAAAACTAACATTAATAGATATAGTACATATATTCCCTAGTATTGACCCTTAATAGATGTCTCTTATAGCCTATAAACACAAGCCATAACCTTTCAAAACTTTAAACAAAAATAATTACAACCCATAACTCATAAGTACTATGATCCCTAACCCTTGTAAGAAGTAACACCCAATTTATATCACCATTGTACTCTATAACCCTTGACCATAATAACCTCTATCTAGTAGCCCTCGTAACCCATAACTTTTATAATATTATCCTTTATAACCCAAAAGTAATACCTCACATAAACCCTAATCTATATATATCTTATATCATGACACATATAACTCCTAACCCCTATAGCCTAGAATCTATGAACATTATATCCCAAACCCCCCAAACTTAACCACTATAATCTCTAAAAAATACAACCCCTAATCCATATTACCAATAACCATTATGACTCCTAGCCAACCCTCAACGACAATAACCTCTACCTAGTAAGAATTATAACCCACAACTATTATAATTGTTTCCCTTATTACTCGTAACTAATAAATCAAATAAAAACTAGTCTATATATCCCTTATATCATGACACATATAAATACCAACCCCTATAGCCTTGAATCTATGACCCATAAATGTGAATCCCCGAAAACTCAACCATTATAATCCCTAAACACTAAAACCCATAATCCATATCGCTACTAACCATCATGATTCCAAACCTGATAAATTCTAATAATTATAGCCCTTTATAACCCATAACTATTAACACATATTTGTGATAATTTATAGGAGAGATCACACAGCTGGAGAGAACCTCACTAAAACTCACTCAAGAATAGCAAAGAAGAGAAGAAGAATTGTTGAATCAATAATCACTCATTAACACAAGAAATGACAAAAACTGTTGTATCATACATCAGCTGTAAGCTGGAACTATGAAAAGTGAATAATAATTGAATACAATCAAATGGATTCAAATGCCTTTAAGGTCATTCAAATTCTCCTCAATGTGTGGCTTGGATAACATTAGAGACATCATCCAATCAGTGATAGTAGTCACAAATGGTCAAAGGTCAGTCAAATGAGTCTAACTGAGTCATGTAAGCACAAATGATGGGATGGAGACTCTAAGGAGGGCGCATGAGGCTGATGAGGCCGTCAGTAGGTCAAGTAGCACTCTGATACAAACAATTGAAAGCTACATGCAGTTAAATTGAGCAATAAATGAATAAACTAGTCAATAAATGATGCAACTAACTGTTAGTGATCCAATTAGTCTAGTAGGGTGCATTAGTATTCCTGGTGAGGAAAACAAGGCGCACTAGGTAGGTAGGATGGATCCTGAGGGATAAAAACAGGTTCTAGGGGGGTGAACATAGGCTCCGGGTGCTGGGGAGACTGCCATGCTGATCACTAGATGCTTGTAGATGCATGCATGATGACTGGATGCATGCAAAATGCATGCAGGAATGCAAATATAAAAAATGATGGTGAGAATATTCCAATGCCCCTCCACAATCCAAACACGAGGAACCAACTAAAGGAACTAATGGTAGGGCCCTAGTGACCAATACCAAAGGTCACCCCGTACAACAATCTAAATAAATAAAGCGAGGAAAGAGGGAAAACCCATTGGGAAGAAATCCCTCCCTCAAAATAAACTGAAGGATGCTAATGTAACATGTTATCACTCACCCCAAATGGTAAGTGCACTTCTCAAGCAAAGAAATATCTATTAGAAAGAAATGGATCTGTAATGTGAGAAGGATGAAACCTTCCATTATGAAATCAGATCCGGTTCTCCTCAGATCAAGTGGATCTTCCACAATATCTCCGACAGATCTAAGAGTAGTGGCTTCCCATCTAGGAAGAGGATGATCATCAGGTGCAAGATCTGGATCTTGGTCTTCCATTCGCTCATCTTCACTAATAGGTGCTAGATCTTCAAGTTCTTGTAGATCTGGATCTTGCATCCTCTCTTCATCATATTCACTCATACTCTGAATCTGAACTGTCATGTGATGAAGATTATCTCTCTTGGAGCTCATCGAGCAATGGAGATGTGGTAGGAAAGCTCTCTTTCTCAATAGGATGAGCATCATGTAAATGCCATTCCTCAAAATTTACACTCCTATCAATGAATGTTGTCATAGTAGAAGGATCAAGAAGCTTGTAGGCCTTTGCATTCAATGCATAACCCACCATAATACACTCTCTGCTTTGTGGATCTAGGGATCTCCTTTTATCAGTTGGAATCCTTACCCATGCTCTGGATCCAAACACTCTAAGATGAGACACATCAGGTTTGTATCCCATCCATGCTTTGAAAGGAGTCATATCTTTGAGTCCTTTGTGAGAAACTCTGTTCTGAAGATAGGTGGCACAATTGATGGCTTCTGCAAAGACTAGGGTACAACCCTTTTGACTTTAGCATGCAAGTGGGCATATCTTTCAATGTTATGTTCTTCCTCTTAGTAACACCATTCTGCTATGGTGTATAGTGTCACCTACCCAAATTTCTGAAAATTATTATTTTATTTGCAAAATACTTTATGTTAAATTTAATTACAAAGTTTTGTAATTATGATCAGTTTTGATCATGGATGAATGTAATTACTGAATATTATTATTTAAATAAATTAATTAGGAGACAAACACCCAAGAGGACTGTTAAATGAGTGTTTACTGACCCACTAGGAGGAATGGGAGCTGTTGGAAGGTATGGGACAGATGGCAGCAATTGCATCACACCACTAGTTGTTGGTTATGGAACAACTATCCCTAAAAATAGGGCATTATCCCCGAGGTGGAGGGTGTGAGCAGGAAGCTCATTTAATGACCCAGTAACATCTAAAAAGGCCTAGGCAACCTATAAAGGCAAATTCGAATTGAGCAGGTAGCTCTTAATGAATATTTCTGCAGAATATTTTCCTCATGTGCATCAGGGGATCACTGAGAGATTCGAATAGGGAGGCTAGTTGTGAGTGCAATCTTGAGTCTACATATTTTCTGAGAAGAACCAGAGATGCTGGTGCAGGTCTATTGGACTGCTAGATATTGAAGATTCAGAAGTTATTTGCTACTGCAAGAAGAAGTCCTATTTCTCGAGTTTCTTCCTCCTGGTGGTTCAATGAATAGGCTCAGGGGTCCGAAGACAGTACTTGACTATTTTCAGGAATTGGTTGGATGGAACAGTCTTCTTGGATTGTTTGTTTCCTTATAGATTTATCCCCATAGAATCAAATTCTAAATTGGATTGTCTTCTTGGATTGTTTGTTTCCTTGGATTGGTACAAATTTTCTACCTTATCTTAGCTAGCAGAATTGTTCGGTATATTTAGTAATCTATGTTTCATGTTTTCAAAATAGAATCAAATTCTAAATTTGTTGAAGTCTGAATGTTAAATTTTAACTGATTGATAAATCAATATCTATATTTTTCCCCATGTTGTTTTATGCATCGTACTCCAGTATAGATACTCAAATTAAGAATAGATTGATAAGATAGGCAATTTGCCAATTTGATTCGATAAATAGATATAGTAATTCATATGTTTATCAGTTTCTTCTATAGAGTTAATAATTGTAGAACGTTTTGTATAATATTTAATATATATATAAAATGTTTCCTTAGTTATACAAAGAACAAATAATGTTTAATTCATGTACAGTTGCATTGCATCATTCTTATCATCATTATGTACATAGGAAATAGATAGAAATCATCTTTCTTTATATCATATTATGTTTGCATTATAATAACAGAGCCGCAATTAAATGAATATGATCATCATATCAAGACTGTACATAACAGTCATCACACAGTTTTTCATATTACACATACACACACTATTTTCCTTGCTTACTATATCCATTTCCCAGAATTTCATAGTACAAATAGATAATAAAAACATTATAAATATTTTGTTGCTATCAGACATTTTATCCAATAAATATTCAAACTGTAAACAGAAACAGTGTAAAACCTATAGTGTTTCACACTTATCATTTTAGTTTCATAAATCACTTGTATCTTTCCAATCTCAGTATTGTATTTTCCATTATTTTACAAACTGTTTATAGTATTAAAAACATAGCATTATAGCACTGTAAAACCTAAGATCTCATTGATTGAATATCCAATGTCACTATCCACAGTATTATAAACATATATTATTCCACATTACTCTACAGTACAAACCCTATCATATGAAGAACTATTATGAAAACAACTATATTATATATGTTTCATTTCCAAAGACCATTACGAACTAGGGTTTGGCCTGTCGTTTCCTTTACAATGAATGTAACTACCACTCAAACAACATACATTACAGAGCTATCATCTGAGACAGGTTTCACATATCCTAAGGTTACAACGAAAATTGCAATGACATCCTACAGCATTACGTTTTATAACACCAACGATTTTTTTACACAGAAACAGTTAACATACTCGTTCATTGCCAAAAGGGAATCATCGTATTTACCATAAAGGAGCCTCGGCTCTTTGAGTCATTCCTTATAACTTAAACAAACAGGTTGTGGCTCAATGGACAAAGCCATTATAAGTCCCAACTTCAAGAAAACGAAGACGTTATGCCCAAAAACGATAGTTACAGAATGTTTACCAAAAACATAAATTGTACACGGTTATTTTCCCAAGACCAACATTTGAAACCAGTCCTTAACAACCTCGACATTGGCGAGCTTTACATTTTCCAGTTCAACGAAGATAGATAATAAAATAGAAAACCAAAGATGTTATAACCAAACGAAACACACAAAACCGAGGAAACAGTTATCATTTGATTTCCAAATGGTGATTTGAAGTTCTTCAAATAATAACCACGACGAGTCATGGAAGGACGAGTTACTCATTCTTGCAAAACACTTCAACCTCAAATGAAGAGCACCTACGAGGGTTTTTGGAAAGACCCGGAGCTTACCAGGTTGAGAGCTTGCCAACTTTGTAAAACCTTTGCTCGAATTCTCTACTTCACAACCTGCAACTGAAAAAAATGTTTCCTTAGACGACTGATATCTTTTCAAAACTGAAAGATGAGATACTGTAAATGAATCACTATTTCTCTATGGGGAAGCTTACCTTTCTGTAGAATACCAAAGCTTTCCACTGTCACCAGTTCAACAATGACTACACGCTGAAGACGAGACGAGAAACCCTCGGTCCATTTACACTAGGGAAAATATTTGACTCAAACTAAAATGACAAGTTCCAGAACTATCAACCATTGACAATATAAACTAGATACATAGTCTATCAAAACGACGCCATTGCAGAAGGAAGCGAACTGTAACCTTCCCAAACCAGAGGTCTCGAGGTCGAACCTCATGCACTTTCTAAGCCAAAATTTTGGCAGCCTCTCAACCACAGACTGAAAACAATGGAAACATGAAACAACTTTCCAACCTCATAAACCAAAATTAACGACGAAAATTAGGGTTGGAATCTAACGGCTCAAACTCCACACCATCAACGATCAACATCTCACCAACAAAATAGCTTTGAGATAAGCAACAACTGCATTAAATGTCCACCCCATAGTACAACTTGGTATTGCTACCATGGCACATGGAGGACAGATCAACGGCCCATTTCAAAGATAGTTCAAGATCTTAAACCATTACACCTTGGCAACTGTAGAAACAACTACCTCAAAATTCCTACATGGAATGATAACAATCCTCGTCACCCTGTATTTCATATCAAGCTTTCAATGCAGAATCGAAGGGCAATCTTCATTACAGCTACACATTCTTATCACATTAATGATCCAGCAACCCAAACCCTGGCAACATTAATGCCTATCAGTACCTTGGAGAATTACGATATAGTTCTATTGGTTATTCATAAATTTACAACGTTATTGTTATGCTACGTTAATTCGACTTTATAATACATATGATTCAACTCATGTTATACAAACATATTAATATGTTGTGTTGACCTGCGATGTTATATTAGCTACCAAGTTTCAAAGATCTAGGTCGCTATTAATACATAGAAGTTTATTTCCCCAAAGGTAAGCCTTGTAGTCTCTTTTTATTTATTAAATATTTGGTTTATATAATAGTTGCTAGGATAGCAATAGACACCAAGTTGATATAGATTTTTAATAAACAATACTTCACATAAGCCATAAAATCTTATAAGTATCATGTATGCTCGACATTACAGAATTATAATTGGAGAGGTCCATACACATTAGACTTTAACACTAACTTGGTGATATTGTTGACATTTATATAAATTCTATAGATAGTCTATAGGGTAGACATTTCCATGAATACATTGGCAAGGATTAACATAAAAGGTAACTAAGTTCTATGTGTGCTTACCATACCCTGTTACTACAAACTTTAACAATTGCAATTTATCGATTACATTAGAAAGAGGAAGGTAATAGATTATCTCAAGACGACAACAAACCAGCTACTATAACATTGAAGAATCATGAGACATACATCTGGAAGATAATAATTTTAGCTATGAAATTCATACCTGTATACTTTTGGTGAGTCGCAACAGAATTATAACATTTTATTAATTACGACATTGAATTTGAAATTGTACATGTAGCCTTGAAACTTCTTACCTGTCGTCTGCACATAGGACATTCATTAAGCTTTAGCATTGCCGCTAACTAAGCTCCAAGGCACCTCGTAGGACACCCTTATGCAGCAAAGTCAAAACTGTCAGTATCATCGCAAAAGAGAAAGTGTCAGATCATTTTCCCAACGTGTTTATTTAATTGTTGTCATAATCATGTTTACTAATTATGTGTTAACAACTGTCATTATCTTATTGATGCTAAAACAAAAAATAAAGTATGATAATGCTGTCATAATCTAAATTTAATATTTCGCAATTATTATCATCATAATTAATGCTGTTATAATTTTTTTTTAAATTGAAATTTTGAGATGTTACATGTGGTATCAGAGCTCAGATTCGAACTCTAGGCCTGAATGAGGTCCAAAACATGCAGCAGAAAATTTTCATACAGCAGAAAATTGTACTAACTTGAAAATTTAATTATTATGTTATCCAAAAATTATTTTCAGTTACAGGTATGGAGAACTTAGCTGAACAATTAGACGATAGATTTCAACCAAACAATCACAGTTCGGGACAACACTATGTAGCAGAAGGTCATGGTGAATTAAATAACAGTTCGACAGAACTGTTACGTGCCTTTCATGAGTTAAAAGCAGAAATCAGATCAGTGAAACAAGACAATGAAAGGATTCTACAAGCACAAGAGCAAGTAAACCAAGTACTGTTTGAACAGAGTCAAACTGAGGAACAAGAAAAGGATAATGAAGATATTTCCAAAGTTGAGGATCTACCTCATGCTGATAAAAACAAGAAAATGAAAATCAGCGAGGTGAACGATAGTTCAACCTCATCAGGAGATGTTATTGAAACACGCAGAAAGAAACGTAACTACACCAGTGATAGCAGTGAAGGAGATTTCAAACCCAGAAAGGAAAGTCAAAAGGAATATGAGCAGATTTCTAGGGAGTTCAAAAAGATTAGACCTCCAACTTTCAATGGAGAAACTGAGAAGGGAGAGACAGCTGAAGCTTGGTTGTCCTGTATGAAGAAATACTTCCATATTTATAACTATTCAGAGTCTTTAAAGGCAAAAATGGCTATATATAACTTGACCGAAAAAGCGGATATTTGGTGGTAGGACCTAAAACAAGTAAAAATAATGAAAGATAAAGATGTAAGATGGAGTACCTTTAAATGATACTTTAAAAAGAAGTACTTGTCTGAACAGTACTATGAAGAAAAATCCAAAGAGTTCTACGATTTGAAGCTGGGAGGTATGAACATGAAGGAAATGAACAGTAAGTTTCTGAACTTACTAAGATATGTACCATACCTCATAGAAGAGAAACCAAAAATTCAAAGGTACTTAAGATATTTGCCTTTCGGTATTAAGGACAGAATCGAGTACGATAGTCCTAAGACCTTAGAAGAGGCAATGAGAAAGGCAGTTTTCTGTTATGACAGAAATCAGAAAAGAGAGGGAATGTCAAACTGGAAAAATCATAAGCCCAACAATTTTGAATAGAAAAAGAAAAATTTCAGATTCAATGGAAATTCTGGATTTCAAAGGAAAAATTTTCAGAATCGGAATCATCAAGGGAACAATTCACAGCAGAATTCTACAGCACCCAGAAATGCACCTAATAATGCCAATACCAGTGAGCCAAAGGCACCTATCAAATGTTTTGAATGCCAAGGTCCTCATTACGCATCAGAATGTCCATTAAGGAAGCGAAAAGCAAACAACATTAATTCTATAAAGACTGAACCTGCGGTGGGAGATGTGGCAAGGGAAATGCCCAGAATCAATGCAACACTCGACAACAGGCAAGCAGATCATCAAATCTCCATGGTAGAGATTGAAGGTATGATACATGATCATCCTGTTACTATTTTAATAGATTCAGGTGCTAGCTTACGTTATATATCACCAGACATTGTGGAAAGTCTTAAACTGAAAACTGAAAAGTTTAGTAAATCATGGCTAGTTAGACTAGCAACTGGAACAAAGAGGAAAGTATCAGATTTTATAGAAAATTGTGTTTTGTCCATGAATCATTTACAAACGCAAATCAAGTTGAATATTCTACCCTTAGGTTCTTATGATATTATAGTTGGGATGGACTAGTTAGAAGCCCATCATGTCATCTTGGACTATTATGGAAAAAATTTTACATGTTTAAATGACGAAGGGAAAACTATATCAATAAAAGGCATCCCAAGGAAGGTAACCCTTAGGCAGATTTCAGCCATGCAAGTTAAGAGAGAAATTAGGAAAGGATGCCAAATGTTTGCAATAAACGTGGTAAATGATGAGTTTATGGATAAAGAGGACAAACTGAAATTAGAAGACATACCTGTCCTAAGGGATTTTAAAGATGTATTTCCTGAGGGGATTCGAGGATTACCTTCCAAAAGAGATTTAGATTTTACCATAGAGTTAATACTAGGAGCATTACCAAATTCGAAAGCCCCGTACAGAATGAACATATTGGAGTTAAATGAATTAAAATCAGAGTTGAAGGAGCTTATTGAAAAGAAGTATATTAGACCCAGTGTGTCTCCTTGGGGAGCACCTGTCATCTTTGTTAAGAAGAAAGACGGAACCTTAAGACTGTGCATAGATTATCGCCAACTTAATAAGATGACGATCAAGAATAGGTATCCATTGCCCCGCATAGATGATCTATTTTATCAGCTCCGTGGAGCAACAGTATTTTCGAATATTGATCTAAGATCAGGATATCATCAAGTACGGGTTAAGGATGAAGATATTTTCAAGACAACTTTTCGAACTCGGTATGGACATTACAAGTTCGTAGTCATGCCATTTGGCTTGACTAATGCCCGGGCTGTATTTATGTGTTTGATGAATAATATTATGCATAAATACTTAGACTAGTTTGTTGTTGTGTTTATAGACGACATTTTAGTGTACTCAAAAAGTAAAGAAGAGCATGATGAACATTTACGGATTATCTGAAAAGTACTAAGAGATCATCAAATATACGCCAAGTTTAGTAAGTGTGATTTCCACAAAGACAAAATTCAGTATCTAGGACACATAATTTTGGCAGAAGGAATCTCGGTTGACCTCGACAAGATAAGGGCCATTAATGACTGGCCGGTTCCTAAATATGTGTCAGATGTAAGATCATCTATGGGCATTACGGGGTATTACAGAAAGTTTATAGAGAATTTTTCAAAAATTGCCAACCCCATAACTTCCTTGCAGAAGAAAGGGAAGAAATTTGTTTGGGATCAGAAATGTGCTGACAGTTTTAAGAAATTAAAGGAACTATTGATGATAGCACCTATCTTGAGGATAGCTGACCCCAACAAGGATTTTTTAGTTTGTACAAACGCATGCAATGACGGACTCGGTGGAGTCCTAACACAGGAAGGGCATGCGGTGGCATATGAATCTAGAAAACTGAAAGTACATGAAAAGAACTACTCTACTTATGATTTAGAGTTATTGGCAGTTATTCATGCCTTAAAAATGTGGCATCACCACCTTATTGGTAGGAAATTTACATTATTAACAGATAACATGGGTTTGAAATATTTATTAGATCATACAAACTTGAACGCTAGACAAGCTAGATGGTTGACGTTCTTAAGTGAGTATGATTTCAAAATTCAGCATATTAAAGGGAAGGAGAACAAGGTTGTAGATGCCTTGAGTCATAAGGCAAAATTAAATTTCATTTCACCAATCAGTACTTATTCAACTGATTTAGAAAATCAAATTCTGGGAAAGAGTGAAATAGATGAAGAATACAAAAAAATGAAGGAAAAGACAACAAATAACAGTTCTGAAAATTGTATGGCAGATTACAGCATGAAGGAAAACGATTTATTACTGTTTAAAAATAGAATGTATGTACCAAACCTACTAGAAATAAAATTTATGATATTAAATGAGATGCATAAAAGTCACTATTATGGTCATCCAGGATATCAAAAGACTATTACTATGCTGTGAAAAGAATATTATTGTCCTAGAATGAAAGATGAAGTAGCAGAGTACATAGCTAAATGTTTGGATTGTCAAAAAGTGAAGGTTGAACACCAACATCCTGCTGGATTGTTGCAACCGTTACCAATAGCAAGTTGGAAATGGGAAGTGATCAGCATAGACTTTATTACAGGATTACCTAAAAATCAGAAACAACATGATTCAATCATGGTGGTAGTGGACAAACTCAGCAAGGCAGCACATTTCATACCCATAAAGACTACTCATAAAGCTCCAGATATTGCAGAGATCTTTATGAAACGGATTTTTAGACTACATGGAATACCGAAAGTAATAATTTCAGATCGTGACTCAAAGTTTACAAGTAACTTCTGGAGATCACTATTTAAAGGGTTGAACACAACTTTAAATTTCAGTACAGCATTTCATCCACAGATGAATGGTCAGACAGAAAGGGTAAACCAAGTTTTAGAAGATTTATTAAGAATGTATCTTAAGGATCAGCCTGGTAATTGGGAAGACTGCTTACACTTAGCAGAATTTGCTTATAATAATCACTATCATGCATTAGCCAAACTTAGTCCTTTTGAAATTCTTTATGGTAGGAAATGTAATACACCTGTTTTGTGGAATGATCTAGTAAATAGAGTTGTTTTAGGACTTGAATTATTGCAGGAATTAGAACTAGTTGTGAAACAGGTGCAAGGACATTTAAAAGCTGCCCAAGATAGGCAAAAGAGTCAAGCAGATTCAAAAAGAACTCATAAAGAGTTCCAGGTTGGTGAACATGTATTCCTCAAGGTAAGACCGAAAAAGAGTTCACTGAAATTGGGAAGCTGTGCCAAGTTGGCACCCAGGTATTGCAGTCCTTTTGAAATATTGTCTAAGGTTGGAGCAGTGGCATACCAATTGGCTTTGCCACCAAACTTAAAAATACATAATGTTTTTCATATATAATTTTTAAAGAAATATGTGCACGATACTACTCATGTTGTGAATTGGAATGATGTACAGGTGGGACAAGAAAGAGATTTTTCAGTGGAACCGGATTGTATCCTCGGAAGGAGGGAAACTATTCTCCGGAATTGCAGCATTGGGAAAGTGAAGGTGCAATGGAAGCACCTTAGACCAGAAGAGGCAACCTGGGAGTTGGAGAGTAGTATGCAGGCAGCATACCCAACTCTGTTTCAGGAACACTCAAGGAGTGATTAACCAACATTGAGGACGATGTTGAGACTTAAGGGGGGGTGTATGTCACCTACCCAAATTTCTGAAAATTATTATTTTATTTGCAAAATACTTTATGTTAAATTTAATTACAAAGTTTTGTAATTATGATCAATTTTGATCATGGATGAATGTAATTACTGAATATTATTATTTAAATAAATTAAATAGGAGACAAACACCCAAGAGGATTGTTGGAAGGAATGGAAGTTGTTGGAAGGTATGGGACTGACCCACTAGGAGGAATGGAAGTTGTTGGAAGGTATGGGACAGATGGCAGCAATTGCATCACACCACTAGCTGTTGGTTATGGGACAACTACCCCTAAAAATAGGGCATTGTCCCCCAGGTGGAGGGAGTGAGCAGGAAGCTCATTTAATGAGCCAGTAACATCTGAAAAGTCCTAGGAAGCCTATAAAGGCAAATTCAAATTGAGCAGGAAGCTCTTAATGAATATTTCTGCAGAATATTTTCCTCATGTGCATCAGGTGATCACTGAAATGTTCGAATAGGGAGGCTAGTTGTGAGTGCAATCTTGACTCTGCATATTTTCTGAGAAGAACCAGAGACGCTGGTGCAGGTCTATTGGACTGCTAGATATTGAAGATTCATAATTTATTTGCTACTGCAAGAAGAAGTCATATCTCCTGAGTTTCTTCCTCCTGGTGGTTCAGTGAACAGGCTCGGGGGTCTTAAGACAGTACTTGACTGTTTTCAGGAATTGGTTTGGTGGAATAGTCTTCTTGGGATGTTTGTTGCCTTACATATTTATCCAGGTTCTTACAAATTTTCTACCTTATCTTAGCTAGCAGAATTGTTCAGTATATTTAGTAATCTTTGTTTCCTGTTTTCAAAATAGAATCAAATTTTAAATTTGTTGAAGTCTGAATGTTAAAGTTTAAATGATTGATAAATCAGTATCTATATTTTCCCCATGTTGTTTTATGCATCCTACTCCAGTATAGATACTCAAATTAAGAATAGATTGATAAGATAGGCAATTTGCCAATTTGATTCGATAAATAGATATAGTAATTCATATGTTTACCAGTTTCTTCTCTATAGTTAATAATTATATAAAGTTCTGTATAATATTTAATATATACATAAAATGTTTCCTTAGTTATACAATGAACAAATAATGTTTAATTCCTGTACAGTTGTATCACATCATTCTTATCATCATTATGTACATAGGAAATAGATAAAAATCATCTTTCTTTATATCATATTATGTTTGCATTATAATAATAGAGCCGCAATTAAATGAATGTTATCATCATATCAAGACTGTACATAACAGTCATCACACAGTTTTTCATATTGCACATACACACACTATTTTCCTTGCTTACTATGTCCATTTACTAGAATTTTATTGTACAAACATATAATAAAAACATTATAAATATTTTATTGCTATCAGACATTTTGTCCAATAAATATTCAAACTGTAAGCAGAAATCGTGTAAAACATATAGTGTTTCACACTTATCATTTTAGTTTCATAAATCACTTGTATCTTTCCAATCTCAGTATTGTATTTTCCATTATTTTACAAACTGTTTATAGTATTAAAACATAGCATTATAGCACTGTAAAACCTAAGATCGCATTGATTGAATATCCAATGTCATTATCCACGATATTATCAACATATATTATTCCACATTACTCTATAGTACAAACCCTATCATATGAAGAACTATTAAATGAAAACAACTATATTATATATGTTTCATTTCGAAAGACCATTACGAACCCGGGTTTGGCCTGCCGTTTCCTTTACAACAAATGTAACTACCATTCAAACAACATACATTACAGAGCTATCATCTGAGACAAGTTTCACATATCCTAAGGTTAGAATGAAAATCGCAATGACATCCTATAGCATTACGTTTTATAACACAAATGATTTTTTTAGATAGAAATAGTTAACATACTCGTTCATTGCCAAAAGGGAATCAACATATTCAACATAAACGAGCCTCGGCTCTTTGAATCATTCCTTATAAATTAAACAAACAGGTCATGGCTTAATGGCCAAAGCCATTACAAGTCCCAACATCAAGAAAACAAAGACGTTATGCCTAGAAATGATAGTTATAGAATGTTTACCAAAAATATAAATTGTACAGGATTATTTTCCCAAGACCAACATTTGAAACCAGTCCCTAACAACCTCGACATTGGTGAGCTTTACATTTTCCAGTTCAATGAAGATAGATAATAAAATAGAAAACCAGATATCTTATAACCAAACGAAAGACACAAAACCAAGGAAACAACTATCATTTGATTTCCAAATGGTGATTCAAAGTTCTTCAAATAATAACCACGACGAGTCATGGAAGGACGAGTTACTCATTCTTGCAAAACACTTCAACCTCAAATGACGAGCACCTACGAGGGTTTTTGGAAAGACCCGGAGCTTACCAGGTTGAGAGCTCGCCAACTTTGTAAAACCTTTGCTCAAATTCTCTACTTCACAACCTGCAACTGACAAAAATGTTTCCTTAGACGACTGATATCTTTTCAAAACTGAAAGTTGAGATACTGTAAATGAATCACTATTTCGCTATGGGGAAGCTTACCTTTCTGTAGAATACCAAAGCTTTCCACTTTCACCAGTTCAACAATGACTACACGCTGAAGACGAGATGAGAAACCCTCGGTCCATTTACACTAGGGAAAATATTTGACTCAAACTAAAATGACGAGTTCCAGAACTATCAACCATTGACAATATAAACTAGATAAATAGTCTATCAAAACGACGCCATTGCAGAAGGAAGGGAACTGTAACCTTCCCAAACCAGAGGTCTCGAGGTCGAACCTCATGCACTTTCTAAGCCAAAATTTCGGCAGCCTATCAGCCATAGACTGAAAACAATGGAAACATTAAACAACTTTCCAACCTCATAAACCAAAATTAACGACGAAAATTAGGGTTGTAATCTAATGGCTCAAACTCCACACCATCAACGATCAACATCGCACCAACAAAATAGCTTTGAGATAAGCAACAACTGCATTAAATGTCCACTCCATAGTACAACTTGGTATTGCTACCATGGCACATGGAGGACAGATCAACGGCCCATTTCAAAGATAGTTCAAGATCTTAAACCATTACACCTTGGCAACTGTAGAAACAACTACCTCAAAATTCCTACGTGGAATGATAACAATCCTCGTCACCCTGTATTTCATATCAAGCTTTCAATGCAGAATTGAAGGGAAATCTTCATTACAGCTCGATGTTCTTATCACATTAATGATCTAGCAACCCGAAGCCTACCAACATTAATGCCTGTCAGTACCTTGGAGAATTACGATATAGTTCTATTGGTTATTCATAAATTCACAACATTATTGTTATGCTACATTAATTCGACTTTATAATACATATGATTCAAGTCATGTTATACAAACATATTAATATGTTGTGTTGACCTACGATGTTATATTAGCCACCAAGTTTCAAAGGTCTAGGTCGCTATTAATACATAGAAGTTTATTTCCCCAAAGGTAAGCCTTGTAGTCTCTTTTTAATTATTAAATATTTGGTTTATATAATAGTTGCTAGGATAGCAATAGACACCAAGTTGATATAGATTTTTAATAAACAATACTTCACATTAGCCATAAAAGCTTATAAGTATCATGTATGCTCGACATTACAGAATTATAATTGGAGAGGTCCATACACATTAGACTTTAACACTAACTTGGTGATATTGTTGACATTTATATAAATTCTATAGATAGTCTATAGGATAGACATTTCCATGAATACATTGTCAAGGATTAACATAAAAGTTAACTAAGTTCTATGTGTGCTTACCATACCCTGTTACTACAAACTTTAACAATTGCAATTTATCGATTACATTAGAAAGAGGAAGGTAATAGATTATCTCAAGACGACAACAAACTAGCTACTATAACATTGAAGAATCATAAGACATACATCTGGAAGATAATAATTTTAGCTATGAAATTCATACCTGTATACTTTTGGTGAGTCGCAACAGAATTATAACATTTTATTAGTTACGACGTTGAATTTGAAATTGTACACGTAGCCTTGAAATTTGTTACCTGTCATCTGCACATAGGACATTCATTAAGCTTTAGCGTTGTAGCTAAGTAAGCTCCGGGGTACCTCGTAGGACACCCTTATGCAGCAAAGTCAAAACTGGCAGTATCATCACAAAAGAGAAAGTGTCACATCATTTTCCCAACCTGTTTATTTCATTGTCATCATAATCTTGTTTACTAATTATGTGTTGACAACTGTCATTATCTTATTGCTGCTAAAACAAAAAATAAAGTATGCGACTACTGTCATAATCTAAATTTGATATTCCACAATTATTATCATCATAATTAATGTTGTTATAAAAAAAAATTAATTTTTTATGAAATTTCGAGATGTTACATAGAGGGAACGGTATGTTGCATCTCAATGCCTTCTTCAACAGAAAAGGTTTGAAAATCACCCTTGATGTACTCTCCTCCATTATCAGTGTGAATGCCCTTGATATTTCTATCTGAAAACGTTTCTGCATAAGACTTGAAAAACTTAAAGAATCCAAATACTTCTGACTTTAATATGAGAAAGTATACCGATGTAAATCTTGAATCATCATCAATAAAAGTAATAATATACCTTGCCTTGTTCAAAGATAGATTTCGAAATGGCCCTGCAACATCACTATGAATCTTGACTAGTGGTTGAGAGGCTCTCCTTGCCTTCCCCTTCTCAAACTTATTTTCAGGATGCTTTCCCATCAAACAACCATGACAGTTTCCCTTAGCAAACTTGATCTTGGGAATCCCTTCAACCATCTCTTGAGTATGCATGTATTACAAGTATTGGTTTTTGAGATGCCCAAATATTTCATACCATAGCCTACTCTCTTCATTTGCATGAGTGTGAAGAACATATTGTTTAGATAGAGGTAGAAAATGGGAGAACTCACAAGGTTTCGACTTGTGGTTTGAAACACCTTTTGCAATGGTAGATCTTGATACCATGTCTTGGATTGCGACCTCATTTGGAGAGAATATCACCTTGTTGGGATTTCCACTGTGGGTGATATGGTAGACTGAAAGTACATTTGAAGTGCGTGGGGGGACATAGAGAACATCTGAGAAGTACCCATGATCAAGTTTGATTCTTCCAATCCCCTCAGAGGAGACCTTCGAATCATTCCCCAACATGATGGATGGTCCAACAGTGGATTCGAAACCAGTAAATAGATCTTTGGAGGAAGACATGTGTCTTGATTCTCCTGTATCTATGATGAAGGAGGATTGTGTTGATGCACCTGCCATGAGGGCATGACATCTCTCTTTGTCCTATGATCTTGATGGTTCACCTTCTTTCTTTCTAGCACATGCAGGTACTGGAATATTTTTTTTTCAAGAAGTGACTCCATGAGATCTATGGTCCTCTTCATACATGAACTATCAGTATGGAATCCTCTAATGCAGTACGTGCATTTGGATTTCCCCTTCTAATTTTTCTTGTCATTCTTAGGATTCAAAACTCCATCTGAGCCTCCTTCTGCTTCTCCTCATTCGACTTTCTGTCAAATTATTTTTGCTTACTATTGCCATTTTCTCTCTTCATCTCAGTGGCTGCAAGAGCTAGATCCAATTTGGGTTGTATCATTCCCATATGAGCTAACTTATCCTCCTCAAGTGTGAGTGATTGGATGAAGTCTTCAAGAGTGGGAAACTTCCATTTTGGGATGGACAGCTTCACTGACTTAAATGTGGAGACAAATACTGAGTAGTCAGGGCCTAGTTTTGATAGTATGGAAAGGATGATTTTCTTCTCTTCCTTCTCTATCCCATATCTCTTCAACTATGAAATCAAGTTTTTGAACTTATTGAGAAACTCAGTGATGGTTTCGAAACTGCTTGGGCTCAACGAGATGAGCTCATTTTCCAATTTATGACCCTTCAAATCATATTTATTTCCAAGAAGAGATTCGAGCTTGTCCCAAACCTATTTTGGAGTTTCTATATCTATGACATGAAAATGAAGGTCTTCAGAAATGTTGACGAGCAGCAGTCCTACTGCTTCATCAAGTTTGTCTAAGTACTTGGATTTCTCTACTTCACTAGTGGGTTTGACTGCAATCCCATTCAAAACGCTAGAGAGGCTCTTGGACTTCATGAATATTTCCATCTTTTCCTTCCATTCGAAATAGTTGAATGAATTCATTTTTAGATTCATTGGTAGTTGTTGAAGTCGAATTGAAGATGAATTCGAATGATGGAGAGAACCTACAAAACAATGAGAATTGTAAATGGAGATCTGCTGTAATTCGAATTGAACACTTCCTTAGGACACTGAGCACATGTGATTGGACCCTTCACACATGGCTAGACCTGACTAGATTGCTCCAATGAATTCAAGACAATTGCACCAGGAATTGCTGTGGAAATCCATAGGCTTCTAGTGCTCAATGAAAGAGAGATGCTCAAAGAATTAGTGCAACTATTGCTACTGCAATTCAAATAGCTGACTCCAGCTCTAATACCATGTGATATTGCATAGGAGATATCACATACCTCGATCAAACCTCACTAAAACTCACTCAATAATAGTAGAGAAGAGAAGAAGAATTGTTGAATCAATAATCACTCATTAACACAAGAAATGACAAAAACTGTTGTATCATACATCAGTTGTAAGCTGGCACTGTGAAAAGTGAATAATAATTGAATACAATCAAATGGATTCGAATGCCTCTAAGGTCATTTGAATTATCCTCAATGTGTGGCTTGGATAGCATTGGAGACATCATCCAATCATTGGCAGTAGTCACAAATGGTAAAAGGTCAGTCAAATGAGTCTAACTCAGTCTAACTGAGTCATCTGAGCACAAATCATGGGATGGAGACTCCAAGGAGGGTGCATGAGGCTGATGAGGCTGTCAATATGTCAAGTAGCACTCCTATACAAACAACTGGAATCTACAAGCAGTTAAACTGAGCAATAAATGAATAAACTAGTCAATAAATGTTGCAACTGACCATTAGTGATCCAAGTAATGTAGTAGGGCACATTAGTCTTCCTGGTGAGGAAAAAAATGTACACTAGGTAGGTAGGAGGGCTCCTGATGGCTAAAAATAGGCTCTAGGGGGTTGAGTATAGGCTCCAGGTGCTGGGGATACTTCCATGTTGATGACTGGATGCATGCATGATGACTAGATGCATGCAGACATGCAAATATAACAAATGATGGTGAGAATATTCCAACAATATTGAATATAACCTTAATCCCTAATACTTATATCCCCTAACTCCTTACACCTAAATAATCCATATATTGTACAGATTTTATGACCCCAAACCCTTGATCCTTATGAACCTTAGTCCATATTAAAGGTCCTAATCCATTAATTTAAACACCTAAACCCTATGGATTTTATAGATGTAATTTTTTATCATCCATTAACCCCCTATTCCTAAAACTTGTATCTCATATAGACCTTAACCTATAACCCCTAGTATCATTAACATGCAAGTATTATAACTCCAAACCAATGACCTTAAAAACCATAAATCTTATAACACTTTAAGATTCCCAATGCTTAACCATTGGATTTTATAACCTTTAAACCTTGTAAACTTTTACCCCCAACTCCTTACATCTATAAACCTTAATTAGTGACCCCTATCAATCATCATCATTAACCGTTATACCCTCATGTTCTTAAATCCTTAACACTTACAATTCACATCCTTGGTTGTTTATAATTCCTAACCTTTATCACCCTTAACCTTTATAATGTTAATAGTTACAACAGCCTAACACCTATAAGACTTAACCATTTATAATTCCTAAATTTTATCACCCTTAACCTCTATAATTGTTAGTAATTACAACCCCTATGTTATAGGTCAAACTTGCACCTCTCCATCCGTGATCACCTTGAGCTGTTGATCACACAAAAGGACAACTTGGATGGAGGAGCATGTTGACCCTAGATGATACTTTGACTTACTCCATTTCCTGACATTACTGAAAAAACGCTAAAAATATCATTCTGAGATATGAGCGCTACTCTATTTAAATAGACTAGCACCTGTGAGCTACTCCAGTGTATAATAGTAGCGCTCAAAGCCTTATAAGCGCTACTCCTTCTCAGCATAGTAGCGCTCAACATTTAAAAATCGATGAGCGCTAGTTGACAAGCACCATAGTAGCGCCCTAAACGCTACATCACTGAACAATAGTAGCATACATCTCAAAATATTATTAAAAAATAATTAATTTCATGAGGAGGATTAGTTGCTGGTAGTTCCCCAACTTCCCCAAATTCCTCCATAACCATTTCTCGACCTGAACTACTTCTCTGATCCTATAAATACAGGGAAGACTAAAGAGAAAGGTTAGATGGATAGATGGAGAAAGTTAGAGACATAGAGATATAAAAGAGAAGCTTGCATTGGAGGAGTTAATGCTGAAGATATCCAAGCCAGAGAAGAGCAAGAGCCCAGAATCAAGTTGCAGGAGCATGTCACAAGGTCAGGTATACTTGTACATCAATTTGCATTTGACAATAAAGGTTGAAGTGTCTTTCTTGTTCCAACTTAAATGTTCTCTAAAATAATATCTTAATTTGGATCTGTTTTGGTCAATATCGAATGTTTAACATTGCTTTTGTTTCTTTCAAACATTATATATTATCCAAGATACGCTGAGAAAGGTGTTTGTCTTGTAGGTTTACTGAATAGAAGGTGGATTTGAGGACTGAGCGCAAGATCAAAAAAAAGCTAGGATCGAACGTCGGTTAAAAGGTATGTTCTCAAGGTCTATAACTCATTTCTTTTCATAAATATCTCTGCAATACAGTTAATACACTTACCTGTCACCCCATCCCAGTTGATAGCATTAGTTTCCTTGCTATAGGGTAGTTTTGCCCACCAATAAACTAATGACTCCACTGGGGATAGTTGTGTTTTTGCTCTAGGAAACTTTTTCTTGTTTGTCTTCCTAGAACTGTTTTGACTCCTTTTATGTGCTGAGAAAACCTGTAGGTATCCCCTGCCTGTTTTTCTCTGCTTCCATCAGTCTTTTTGTATCTTTTCAAAGTCAGTTTTGAAACTTTTAAGATATGAGTGCTACTTTGTTGTACATACAGTAGCGCCCATACACTACTATGCTATACATACAGTAGCGCCCATCTCTGCAGGGGCGCGAGTTTCCCTACTGCACAGTAGGGTACATTTCCTGAAGCCTTTCGTTAGTGGTATGCTTGAGTTTTTTGCCCTTTTGGTGGTCTTCTGACTTTGCTTTTAGATCTGCTTGACTGGTGTATGAGGTTTTTAACTTTTTTTTAAGTCATAGAACCTTTCTTTGAGTCTTTTTACCATCTTTGGATCGCTTGTTTACCTTTGGAACGTTTGGACTGTTTATAACTTTTTGGAAGACTAGGTTGTGTTTTGTGGTGAGCACTTCATCTTTTTAGGCCCTGACTGTATGTTGCTGGTTTACAAACCTGCATACTTTTGTATCTGCTATTTGTGGCAACATTTGTCTCCTCTTTACCTATCATATCCTTTGTTTTAGGGTTTGGTCCATTTTAGAGCCTCTAGGGTGTCTTCCAAACTTATTGATTTCCAATCTTCTTGGACTTATTGTCTTTTTCTAGTTTCAAGTGTATTTAAAGTGCTTTAGGCTGATTCATTTCTCAGTTCTTTGTGTTAGTAGGGTAGTTGGTAGCTTGCTTGTCTACTTTTTGCTTGGCATAGTGGTCTTGCTAGGGTTAGATGCTTTAGGTCAGTCCTCTTGTATCTATCTCCTTTGTTTTCTCCCACTTTGTTTCCAAGTTTAGAGGCCTTTTCTTTGCAAAAAACCTGTAGGTCAAGTCTTTTTTGAGCTAGTGCCTTGACAGCCATAAGTTTAAGAACCATTTTTAGCCATACTTACACAAGTCTTATTTTGCTTTCCATGTTTATAGTTCTTTTTCATTTATGATAACAGAAAAAGAAAAAAAATTGGTAGTTTAAGTTTAATAAGGCTTATTTTTTGTTACAAGATAGCATAGGTTATTTTGTACAATTTCAAAAAAGAAAACAAAAAGAGATTTGAGTAGATTTGCTCAGTTTTTCAGTTTTGAAAAGAAGTAAATGAAAAATAAAAAGAGCTTTGTTGTATAAAGTTTGAATTTATACACTTTTGTTTTCCTGTTGCAACCACGCCACACAAAAGCACTACCTTTTGAGTAATAACAGCCCTAAATTTTTTTTTAATAAAATGAAATAGAAATAATTTTTCTTTTTTAGGGATACACTACACCAACTATTCTTGGTTAGGATCTTGAGTTTAAATCACCTTAAACCACTCAAGATCACACATTACGCAAAAATCATAGTTCGATTATCACAGCTAAATCCATTTCACTCAAAGCTTGCCTGGGATTTATGCAGTAGGTCTTGTGAGATCAGATTGTTGGGAATACTCCTCCTACTTTCTGTTTCGAGCATATACCAGGATTGGATCGCGTATGGGGACTCTTTAGAGTTTCGGGCTCAGTTACCCTGCCCACGCTTTCTAATTTGACCAGCGACTGTTCCCCCAGGAGTTTTCAGTGTTGTGGTATCCTTAGTATCTGACTTTAGGTTCATACACAGGTGACAGCAGTGGGTATATCTGCTGTACCTAAGATAGACATGGGAGGAAATCCCTTGCAGGTCTTTGGGAGGGAGGTTGGGTGATTCCAGTGCTTGCACCCTTAGTAATTGTATTGTGGACCCCGGGTAACTGTCTTTCTTCCTTCGTTGATTTGTTATGGGCCCTCATCATCCCAAACTCTTCTCCGGAAGGCATCTTGTTTGCCTGGTTTGCATACTTAGGACTTTTTTAGTTGGCGTGCTGTTTGCTCCCTAGTCATAGTGGCCATTAGGTTCTAGTCTTTATTTTATATATATATATATATAATCACAGAGAATCAAGAACTTCGTAGATCGAGAAGGTTTCAAAACCTTCCACCAATTAGAACAGAACCTTTACCGCCAACTAGATGGCAGCGGGAAAACACCAATGTTTCTTTAGAAACCATTCGTGAAACCGAATTTCCTGAGGAAATTTTTACAATGGAAAATCCTGAAATAGGAATTCCTGAGGAAATTTTTACAATGGAAAATCCTGAAATAGGAATTCCTGAGGAATTACCACTTGAAGTTGAGTTTCCTGAAGAACAACAAACAACAATAGAAAACCCTGAAATAGAGGTTCCTGAGGAACCACAACTAGGTACCCCAGATTAGCGACACTTTAGTTCAGTTGAGATTGAAGATCTTACTTCTGCGGAGTATAGCACTCCCTTCAATCCTCCTCTAACCAATCCTAGGAAACCGCTTCTATTACCTGTTGGTTTCCAGCAGCCTCATTACAGTACATATAATTTCTTTCCTAGACATCTGATGTCTACTTTAAGAGGTGAACAGGGAGTTCCCCAAACTCTCACCATAGGTATGAACACTAACACGGTAAATCCTTCTTTTACTGCTACGCTGAGTCAGGCACAGACAACCTCTGTGTTTACTCCGTCTTTCAGTTTTAATACTGGTACATTAGGTATGCCAAGTTTAACAATGATGGCATCTATCCATACACCTATTGTTGGACCTAGCAGTATAGCCAATTTAGCACCACCTCCTGCTTTTCAACCGTTATATCAGATACCCAGTACTTGGATTTCCACACCTGCTGTAGGGCCAAGTGCTTCTGAAACCGTGCCTATCATGAGTACCATGACTGCATCGTCTACATCAGCTACCGCTGGTTTCAATACCTTTGCAGGTCCCAACATGAATCAATGTAATATGCCTGCAGGTAATGTCCCTTTTTCCTTATTTTCAAGGGGAGGAGGTAATATTTTTAACTAGCAATATGGTGGGGCTAACACCTAGCCACAGTGGACGAACCCATAGAGCACTAATCCACTTTCATATGGGTGGGAAAATTTCAATAATTCTTTCGTGCAACAACAGATGGCAGGGGGCATTCCCTACCAACAAGTAGCTGGGGGCAACCCCTATCAACAGATGGTAGGTGGAAACCCCTATCAACATATAGCCAGGGGCAACCCTTATCAACAGATGGTTGGGGGCAACCCCTACCAGCAGACGGCTGGGGGAAACCCCTACCAGCAGTTCATGGGTCAAACTATGGGTGGTTCCCCTTTTTCGACCCCAGCTTATCAAGTACCCTCTTACCGGCCTCGTTTACCATTTCTGGCAACTTTAAATTTGCTAGATCTTTCCAAACTAACAAACGATCCAGTGTATCATAATGCTACATGGCCATCAGTTCCTACCAAGTTACCTTCGGGCATTCCAAAGTTCGAAGGGAAAGCAGGTGAAGACCCTGGTGACCATGTCGCTACTTTACACTTATGGTGTTCCTTGAATTCATTAAATGAAGATTCCAATAGATTGAGACTGTTCCAAAGGACTTTAATCGGTGCTGCAGCCAAATGGTACATTGAGTTACCTGTAGCTACATTCTCTAATTTTTGGGATCTCACGACTGTCTTTTTGAATCAATTCCATCTTCCTATTCGGTATGATGCCGAAACAGACCTTTTGTCTACATTTAGGAAAAATAAATCCACTCATTTATCTGACCACATTCAGGAGTGGCGAAGACGGAAGAGGCTCATTAAGGCCAACATACCTCCAGAATTCCTTCTTGAGTGGTATTTGAAATCACTCCTTCCTTATATTTCTAAGGAAGTAGCTACATCTGGAGTATCTAACGAGGAAGAAGCCATCCTACGGACCCAGCAGTTAGATCTCGTTTATGCACAATCTGGGTTATTGTACGAGATTATACCTGATGCACCACGATCGAATACCGATTTGAGTAGACCTAAACCTAGACCACATGCTGACGGCATAGTGGGTTCAGTTGACTCTGCAGCTTTCGAAGCATTGACCAAACAAGTTCATGCCTTATCTGTCAAACAATCGACTGCAGATGTTTCTTCCATCACAACCTCTCCTTCTACTTCTGAGCCTGTCAACTAGGTTCAAAACAATCAAAAGGGCCCTCGGCAGCCCAATAATAAAAAGAAGGGCAAGAAAGGAGAGGGGAACCAACAAAAGCCCAAAAAAGAGAATGCCGAAGAGGTAACAAAGAGGAAAAGAAGGTTAAGTTCCCTTGTAAACTTTGCAAGCAGAACCACCTTACTCACCAATGCCCTCTGCTTGAAGAAGCCCAGAAACTCTTAAGAGAAAAAAAGCCTGCCGTACTGAAAGATCCATTCCCTAAAGGGCAGAGCTCAACTTCTGGCACCTCCAACACTGGGGGCACTACACATGCTATGGTTGATCAAACTTTTATTAACATGGTTAATTCGGATGCACTCTTACAAACGAGAGCCAGGAACTATACCCTGGACGCACATAAAAAGGATAAAGAGATTCCAGAATCCTCCACTCCACTCCACATACCTGTGGACCCATTTCCCAAGATTTCGAAAGGTGTCTTGAAATGGGCATTGCACAATCCCAACACTCAGGCTGCTTCCAACTACAACGTGGTTGAAGATTTAGCTTAGACCCCTTGTGCCATGTCTACTTTAGAAGTCTTGCAAAGTTGTCCTTTACAATGGAATGCACTTTTGGCAGCTATTGGGAGTATGGAATCCTCTAACATGTCTGCGCGATTTGATATGACTGATGTCAAATACCGGTTTCCCTACCACGTTGCTCTTCAGAGTGAAGTCGTTCATGGTCCAATGACCATCAGACGAGTTGTCATAGATGAGGGCACGTCAACTTGCATAATGTCAATTTCCTATTGGAAAGCTTTAGGTTCCCCCGAGTTAGCCCCTTCTAACACACTGCTTACTGCATTTGATGGCAGAACTTTCCATCCACATGGGGTTTTGCCATCATTTGATGTCACATTGGCCGGTAAGATAGTTGCTGTAGAAGTAGAAGTTCTAGACACTCCACTTGATTACAATATGTTATTGGGCAGGAGTTGGACATATGCCATGCGAGCCATTGCATCGGCAGTTTTTTGAGTTGTTATGTTCCCATTTGAAGGTAAGATCGTTATAGTCGATCAACTTTCTTTCACTCAGAGAAACAACTAGACTTCTTCGGAGACCACAGTTGTATTGATTGATCAAACCACCCCAGTTGGTGAGAGTTTAGGAGCAGGACTTTACGGTCATTAATTGGCACTTTTCACCTACCGGCTCCTACCTTATTCGTTGGTACTGAGGGATGTTCATTGTCTAAAACTTCCATGGTTAGTTTAACAACTGATTCTGGGTTTCTCCCAACTAATACAAACCCCTCCGTGCCCACCCCCTATTGCAGAAGTTACCCACTTGGATTCTTATCAAACTGCAATAGAACATATGTTGACTCCATTGGTGTCTGTTGAGTCAAATATAGATTGTGCTACTACTCAGTCACCAAACCCGATCCACTCTCTTGACAATTCAGATACTACTTTACCTTCTGAGGACGAAATGTTAGAAGCCATGACCGACCTAGACCATCCTCATGAACATATAGATCCTGGGTCCTTCTTGTTTCCTTTTCTTAACTTGATAGAGAGAGGCGAATTTTGTCCAACACCCAGTGAAAATACCAATTTCACTTCCTCACAAGTTGGTTTTGTTGAAGAGAATAGATTGAATACCTTGCTAGTGAACATTTTCACTGGGGTCACCGGAAACATTTTTATTGAAATGGGATGTTATCTCGATGAGATCATTCCGTATACCAATCTTTTCCATGATTTCCAAGACATCTTTGCCCGACCTCACGAGAAGGATCCAGGCATTGACCCTAACTGAAAAAGTATTACGCTTAGGCTGACGTACTTTTTCTTGTAACATAACTGTATATTTTTGTAAAACTAGTGTTGTTATGCTTGTTAGTTAATCTTATGTGTGTTTTCCGTTTCGTGTACCAGATGTCAACCAAACATTTCTTAGGATTTACTGATGGCGCCAGTCGCCACACCTGTCAGTTGGCTGCAACAGCTTGGGTCATTTATTCACCTGCTGGCCAACTTGTCTCTTCGGGGGGGGTTTGTTTGGGTCCTACCATGAATAAAGTGGCTGAATACAGTGCAGTTATAGAACTTCTCTGAGATGCTCTTAGTCATGGCATTTCACATTTGGAGGTAAGACTTGACACACAATTAATTGTATTTCAGTTAACAGGTGTCTATCAGATTAGAGATCCTAGATTGCTACGTCAGTTTCTATGAGTTAGACTATTGGAAAGACAATTTGATTCTATTATATATGAAGACATTCCAAGAAGTTTAAACACATTAGCTTATTCATTAGCAAACTATGTGCTAGACTGGCATTTGCATCATACATTTTCATAGACAACATTGCACACATAAAACACATACACATGTAAATAACCGATACTGTATATAGCCGATACTGTATCAAAAAATATATGAGTTTTGGGGTCACAAGTCTATCAAGTCATGTCATAAAAGTACAAAAAACTGGGCATAGTAGCCTCAAAAATATATACATAGAATGTATCCCTCTCCGATGGAGAAGGAGGGACCTCATCATCATCTACTGCATTGCGATAGCATATGACTAGCCTAGCTATCTTCCGCAACACCCTAAGCCATGCCGGGGGCACCCCAACAACATCTTCCTGCATATCAATAGGTATCTGATCCATACGGCATGCAGGAACTTCGTGAGTCAACCAACTGATTTTTCTCTTTAGGGTCCCCAACATAGCATCTGCTGCAGCGATATCAGCTGGCCTCACAAAGATGGTAGGATGTCCCTCAGGACGAACAGGCCCAAGATCTGCATATGACACTTGATTAGAACTTCAAAATTCATTTATAAAAATCAAATACTTGAAAAAAATTTGAAAAAATTAAATAATTCTCAAAATTTAAACATACCAATATCTCCCCAGGCTCCACCTAGAGGAAGCACCAGTTTTGGATCATGACGGAAATCCAATCCAGCATAAGGAAGCTGCTCGAAAGTGGGCACTTGCCTTTTCCACCACCCACAGAAATCATCAGTATGATAACAGTAGTGAGTTTCCCCACCACCCTGGCGGAGGAATATGTCACCCCAACGGCCTAGTCTGGGATCACGGGGGTTAACTTGAGGTAGAGGCATCCCCAAGCTGATAGCAGGCATCCTCTCAAAGAAGAAAGTACACAAAATACTACCGTACCCAAAATTCTTCATTGTGCCAGATTTGCAACCTGTCAATTGAGATGTCATGCTCGCCAGTAAACTAGTACACCAATCATAGACATGACCGTGTAAGCATTGTACACCAATATGCATAGAGTGTCTAGAAGCTAAGTGTAGTGACGCACTACCTGCCACTCGGTTGATCATGCTCACTATCACTTTCAAGGGGAGGCCTTCAATGGTTGAAATCAAGACTTGGCTTCTTGATTTCTCCACTTCGGCAATACAATATGAATTCACGTACTCTTGCATAGATCTTACACCCACACTAGAAGACCCTTTCAGATTGATTACATCTCCTCTCTGTAGACCAGTAATGAAATATATGTCATCAACTGTAAGCTCCAAAGTTTGCCCACGGATTACAAAAGTATGGGTATCCACATCCCAATACTGAATAAGTCTTCGAAATAGTTTGTTTAAGGCCCTAATGTTTACGGTTCAATAAAACTTCAATAAACCGCATCTTCCGAGAGCGTGGAGAGTGCCTGGATCTTGCATGGCCAACCTATCCATGTCCTCATGTTCTCTCTCCCTCCATTGAAGAACCATCCTGCACAAAAAATGAAAATTCTTTGAGTCCCGGCACTTGTGTATAGTTTTTCAAGAGTGAGCACTACTGTGTATACGACACAGTCACGTATGGGCGCTACTCTACTTGAGCACAGTAGCGCTTATCTCGTTTACACGCTACTGCTATTGTTACACAATAGCGCCCGCGCAGCAAAGGTTGTGAGAATCACGTTGCAAGCCATTTTTTGCTCAAAAAATAAAAACTAAACCATGAAAATGCAAGTAGGGTGAATTCTAACTTACTTGGTGGAAGAAGAACGACGTTTGGATGCTTGGTTTGATCTCCACGGAGATTTGAAAATGCAAAAGGTTGCCCCAATCTTTGCCCTACAAAACAATTTGGAAATTGATTTTTAAAATGAAATTATATATATGAATTGGAGTTTGATTTTTACCCACCATTGTTTAATTTTCTATAGTTTCAAAATTTTGCAAAAAATTCCTAATTAATCAATTGGAACACACATATGGTACAATACTAATCCAAGCTCAATTTTCATTTAATTTTTGTAGGATTCATCTCCTACTTTTAAAAACTCTTGATGTTAGACCTTGTCAACTAGTTAAATAGTTCAAATTCATATATCATTCAAGATTTTTTGCCGCATCAACTAATATTTTGTTGAAGACTTAGTTTTGGCAGAGTATGAAGCTATGATCCTAGAAGGTGACCTTTAAGTCATTTTAAGCTCTTGTTTGGACTATTTAAACCTAAACAAGATTTCCGAGCAAGCTTGTCCTCTTCGAGGTCGTTAAAGTAATCGAAGGCTCATCCACTCAGGTATAGAATTACCCCTTTTCCGGGCCTAGGTGGTTTAACTACGGAAAAGGTATACTCTAGGTATAATTCTGTATGCGCTAGAAGAGTTCTTCTTCCATTGTTTTATACTTTTTCTGGGGAGGAGACTAACTACCCAAAAAAGGACCTTTTCGAGCCTTTCTTTAGGATTTCTAGGCTCTATAAACATGAAAATACCAAGCGAGCATTCACCTACTCGGGCTCGATGTGAAATCCACGAGAGGGTAAGTAGAGGACTGTTTAAGTTTTTCAACTCTATAAACAAGAAAACACCGCCGAGCATAGACCAATCCGGGCTCGATATAAAATCCACGGATAGGTGAAAAGAGGATTGTTTAAGTTTTTCAGACTCTATAAACAGGAAAACACCGGCAAGCATTAATCTGCATGGGCTCGATACTAAAATCCACAAGCAAATATACGGAGTTATTGTTTAAGTTTTTCAGACTCCTTAAAATTGAAAACACCGGCGAGCAAGAACAGATCTCGGCTCGATATTAAAATCCAGAGATCAGTAATATAGAGTAATCTTCTATCTTTTCTTCGAACTCTATAAATAATGAAGAAGGTCCAGAGTCTTTCTCCCATGGGCTCGTTAAACTTTCTACATGGTTGGATCTATTGATTTTTCATTCTTTCTTGGACTCATTAAAACAACAAGAAAGGTATTCTTTTATCTAAAAGGAATAAGGGATGGGAAAGACATATCATATCTTCATTGTCAAAGGCAGTTCAGTTAGTTCTATCGTTGAACACAGCACCTACTTGTGTCTATCTTGTCGGTTGGGTTTAGTTTTTGACCTCAGGGTGAACCTTTCCTCCGAGTTATTTACTCCCCCGGTTGGTTATTCTTCCAACCATATGGAGGGTCTTATAATGTCTCTTACATTTCAGGCTCATTATTTACCCCATTATGTCAGAAACTGCCTGAGACACCTTGTGTCGTGCTCAATGTTCAAGGATATACCCTGTGTCGGCCATTCTGCAGTTTACCTTGACCTCATGTGTTGGCCATCCTAGTGTCAGTCTTGTTATATATTCCATATCAGCTCTTACCAGTTGAGTGTTCGTCGAGTTGGATGATGGAGGATGCCTTAAGGCCTCCCTTCCAATGAACTTTTTCCCATCGACATCAACTCATTTTACTCTGGGAATAAAGTTTAGAGTTTCGGTTAGTACCTTGGAGATTGCAGTCACTAGTGGCAATTTTCCTCACTGTTGAATGATGAGAATACATCAATGTCTCTTCTTCGATAGGATTCCCAAGTGTTCGACTCCAAGTCCATCTATTCACACTTGGCGGATCGTACTTGGTACCTTGGACCCCATCATCATTATCGGTGGAAGTCCTCGCATTTGTTAACGGTATACATCAATGACCGGTAATCAAATGATACCCCCCATGTTTGACTGTCAACTCATCTATTCACATGGTTAGGGTTTGTACCTAGAGTTGTTTTGGATGAAGACCTTGGGATTTTGGATGATAGTACCTCATTTTGTTATCACCCAAGTTGCGCAAGACTAAGCCTTACTTATATTCGGCTCTCCATGAGACATAGATCCAGTTTGTTCTTATGGCTATGATCTCTCAGTTTGACATGGATCCACGTTTGTATTCCAAGTAGCCATGCTTTATTTACATCTCCTTGTTATGTATCGAAGATCATGTTGTACCACACTGCACATCTATATGATGTCAAAGATGTAATTGCTAGCTGACCTTGATCTTTGTTGCAGGTGTTCTTGTAACTTGTTTTCTGTTGTTCTTTGCTCCTCCTCTGGATTTGGATTATAATGTATTTCGGCCATCATTTCCTTCTGACCTCACACATTAGGGGGCATCTGTTATAGGTCAAACTTGCACCTCTCCGTCCGTGATCACCTTGATCTGTTGATCACACAAAAGGACAACTTGGATGGAGGAGCATGTTGACCCTAGATGATACTTTGACTTACTCCATTTCTTGACATTACTGGAAAAAACCCTAAAAATATCATTTTGAGATATGAGCGCTACTCTACTTAAATAGACTAGCACCTGTACGCTACTCCAGTGTATAATAGTAGCTCTCAAAGCCTTATAAGTGCTACTCCTTCTCAACATAGTAGCGCTCAACATTTAAAAATCGATGAGCAGTAGTTGACAAGCACCATAGTAGTGCCCTAAACACTACTTCACTGAAAAATAATAGCGTACATCTCAAAAGATGATTAAAAAATAATTAATTTCACAAGGAGGATTAGTTGCTGGTAGTTTCCCAACTTCCCCAACTTCCTCCATAACCATATCTCGACATGAACTACTTCTCTGATCCTATAAATACAGGGAAGACTAAAGAGAAAGGTTAGATGGATAGATGGAGAAACTTAGAGACATAGAGATATAAAAGAGAATCTTGCATTGGAGGAGTTGATGCTGAAGATATCCAAGCTAGAGAAGAGCAAGAGCCCAGAATCAAGTTGCAGGAGCATGTCACAAAGTCAGGTATACTTGTACATCAATTTGCATTTGACAATAAAGGTTGAAGTGTCTTTATTGTTCCAACTTAAATGTTCTCTAAAATGATATCTTAATTTGGATCGGTTTTGGTCAATATCGAATATTTAACATTGCTTTTGTTTCTTTCAAACATTATATATTATCCAAGATATGCTGAGAAAGGTGTTTGTCTTGCAGGTTTATTGAACAGAAGGTGGATTTGAGGACTGGGCGCAAGATCAAATAAAAGCTAGGATCGAACGTCGATAAAAAGGTATGTTCTCAAGGTCTATAACTCATTTCTTTTCATAAATATCTCTGCAATGTAGTTAATACACTTACCTGTCACCCCATCCCAGTTGATAGCATTAGTTTCCTTGCTATAGGGTAGTTTTGCCCGCCAACACCCTAGCACCTATAAGACTTAAACTTTGACACAATAAATTAAACAATTAGTAAATCCTTAGTCCATAATTCTTAGAAACTTTAACCCTTGTATATCCTAATCCCAAACCCTTATCACTCATAACAAACCCTAACCAATATAACCATTATCCTTTGAAATATTTACTCCATATAACTGTTAACCCATATAATTATTAACCACTAATCCTTAACCCCTAAAAAATCCTAATGTTTAACTATTATAATCATTAAATAATATGTCAAATATCCCCTAACCCTTAAAGGATTTCATCCTTAGCAACCTTAAACATTATCGTTAATCTTCCAAACCTTAAAACATATAAACCCTATCCACTATAAACCAAAATTACTAATTATTATAACCCTTAACTAATATCTAATCCATGACCCCTAAACATTATAAACCTTAACAATTATAAACAATATAATTTCTAACCAATAACCAATTTAGCCCATTTATAACATAATCCTTAATCCCTATAACTCATAATGATACACCTCTAACCTTTCATACTTGTTACCCTACCACTATCATAGTAACCCTTGGTATCTACAACCATTATATCCTAGATCCTATAACCTCCAAATGGTAACTAATAATACTTATAAACCTCATTTCACTAACACATTAAACCCCTACCCTTATAAAACCTATCATATAACCTTATAATACTTAACCCATATAACCTTAATTGATTACTACATTTATCACTTATAACAAATATACTCTATAATACATAACCATTATAACCCTTAAACCATATAAACTCTACCCATTACAACAGTTAATCAACAACCCATATAACACTTAATAAATAACATCAAACCCATAACCCTAATCCACTAACCCTTACAACTCATAACCTTCGTAACAACCAATACAACCCTAACCCTTAACTTCTAACCACTATATCCCTTAATCTCTATCTCTCCTAACCCTTAAACCCCATAGTTTCTAACCAATATAACCGATAAGCTTTGAAATTATTAATGCTTAACTATTATATCCCCTAACTTAAAATATCCCTAATAATTAACACTTTACTATTATAAAAACTTAATACATATAACTATTATCCTCTATCATCTATATTACATATCCTTCAAACATGTAATGAATAATCCCTACTCCCAACACCAACTCATGATAGTCCCTAATACTTACGATTGTAACTCATAAAATATATAACTTGTAACCCCTTAGATCTTATACATTTAGCTCTTATAACAGTTGACCCTAATAACCCTTAACCAATATCAGCTTTAATACCCGTATAACCCCCACAATTAGATATCATACCATTAATATTCTCTAACAAAAACCCAGAACCCTATAACATATAATCCCTATGAATTCTAATACTCATACCCTTTAGAACATGCCCCATATAGTCACTAACCACTATGAATGCTAACCTATATAATCTATGAAATAACTTATATAGTCCCTAATCTTGATAGTTCATAAAAAAATTCAACCCTAAACCCTAACCTCTATAAAATTTAACCTAGATAATGACTAATCACAATAAAATCCAAATTATACATCCCTTAGTATCTAGGATCTAACTAAAGCAATGACTAATAAGTTATGCTTACAAACCATAAACCTTCTAATGAATATCCCTAAACCATTATAATACCTAACAAGCATCCTATGTAAATGCCTAACCTTGAAAATCAGTCACCATATCAATGTTAACCTCTCACACCATGCCTCTAAAACAAAAATAACTAATTTGTATAGCCCTTAGCTAATAACCCTAAACACCCATTTATTTAAAATATTACCATGTAATCTTTAACTTGAATTGTTATGACTTATAATGCTTAGAAACCATGATGCTTCATCCATGCCACACCCACACTTTATGGATAATCTTTAATTATTATAACCACTAATCCCTAGCACCCAAAACCCTAACTAGTAACCTATATTTTAGGTAACCATTCAACCCCTAATGCCCTTAAACCATATCCCCATAAACCATAACCTAAAACTTGAACCCTATAACCCTTGACATGAATACATATTAACTCTTTACCTCTATTACCTTTAAATGAAATCATATATGAACCCCTAAAATTTATAAACTTTAACACCCCTAACTTGTATCACTCTTAGCCTATAAGGCAATAACCCTAAACTCTACCAAATTAAACTCATGTACACCCCTCATTGTTATAACCCCTAATCGGACACAAAGAAGCTAATCTTCTTTGCAACCCATAATAGAAATAGGGGATCATTTATTAAGGTTAACCTAAAATGTATTAGAACCTATTATGTAAATAAGTAGGTCCCTTGTTATAAAAGGTGAACCTATCATCTAATACAAACAAGCTTATTTTTTAGAAAAGATACTTCTGCTCCCTTCCTCTCTCGCATCTAATATTTTAGGTTTTCTGCGGACTATCTCTCTTCTGAATTGACCCAAATCAGGGCGGCTCTTTTCTTCCTACGCCCTCTGGAAACTATGGCGCCCTCTCATGGTTACATTATGATTTCAGCACTGTCTCAGCCTAGCGCCCAACCTTCACTCCCAACTTCCTGACCCTCTCCTCCATGCTCTCCTCACATTTTTTCCTGAATGCTAACCTTCACTTGAGCCTGCACACCCCCAGTCCATGCTTCATCTGTTTGCTCCAGCCTTCACACATTCTTGCATGCCCCATCTGCAGGCTCAGCCTGCACGTCCCAACCTTCACGACCTTCTTCACTCTTCCATCTGCACACCCACTTCCCGCTCCTTGTTCACGCCCATATTGTTTCACATTTTTCACACAACATTACTTACCCTAATCCATGCTACACCTACTCTATTTCTGCGATGCCAAGTCAATTCTCCCATAGAGCAAGGAGGGCACTTCACCTATAGAGTGCACCTAGTCTAGCTACTTCAGCATCTCCAGTACATGCAGCACTGCCTCAAAGGAAATATATGATCTCTTATAAATGGAAATCAATTGGTATCATAGTTCCGAGATCCAAATAAGAAGAAGCAACACAAGAGCAAGATATGCAGTAAGGTTTTCAAACATTTTTTTTTTTCCGATTTTTCATGATTTTCAGTAGATCTCACACCCTTCTCAGGGTTTGCTACAGTTGATGGTGGATTCACATATCTTCTTGACCAAAGCACTCATAGATATCCACCATAGAGAGGAGATTCACATATCTCTCCCTCTAGTAAAGCCTTTGTTTCATAAGCTTACAACCCCCAGTTCATTGTGCCCTTTGTACTCAACACAGAGCATAAACCAGATTTCTCTCCAAACTTGGGCCTTCCATCCCTAATAATCCAAAAGATGCCTCCTAGAAGATATCCATTGGCCACTGACTCTGATTCAAATGCCTCTAATCTAGTCTAGGACCTTGCATCTTCTCTCAATAAGTTAATGACGATGGAACAACAGACCCACCCAGATCCATTATGGTTAGATACTCGGCTCCAACTCCCTAAGTTTGTTGGACAAACCAATGGAGAAGCTATGGATTCATGGATCTGAAACCTTTCCACCTATTTCAGGACTTGCATAGGCCTTACTGAAGAGAGAAATCTACAGATTGTAGCATTACAGTTGGGAGGACTTGCTCAAACTTGGTGGGGCATATAGCAGGAAAAGACCACCTTGGTAATAGACATTGCAGCCTCAGTAGAGTCTTCTTCTTCTCAACCAATCAACACTTGGTATCACTTGTGTGAAGCATTGAAAGATCGTTTCTACCCCCCCCCCCCCCGGTATCTACATTATATAAGGATTCGCTGGAATCAGCTCTTCCAACTACCTACACAAGGGGTACAAGCCTATATCGAATACTTCTCTAGGCTTTGACTTATGCCCCACATTCCAAACCCGGAAGAGGTATTAATCCTTAAATTTAATTCTGGTCTATTGGTTCAGTTCTGTAGAGAAGTTGAGTTATTTGAAAATTATACATTAGATAAATATTTTCAAAGAGCATTGGCAGTGAAAGGAAGGTATCTCCTCGGGGTCATACTCCTTAATCCCATCCCAACCAGAATCCCTCTACTTCACAAAATCCCACACCCAATACGTCATCTCTCCTTCCCTTCACTCGTCCAACCAATCAAAATGCCAATACACCGTGTTGTTCCTTCCATAAGACTAATTCCCACACCACTTCAGATTGTCGAGTTTTAAAATCTCTCAAAACCAACAAAACTCTCTTCACAGAAACTACTTCATCCCAACCTGTAGAGTACATTGATGAGGTTTCACTTGAGAACCCTACTAAAGTAGATCCCTCATTTATCTTACTGACATCTATAGGTTCCAACTCATCTACCCTACCCCTCTTTACTCATAATTTCCAAATCAAAAATTCATTGGACTTGCTCATCATGGACAACGATAACCAGAAAAAATTGGTTTCCCAAGATCTAGTGTAGCGCCTTCATCTACCCACTACTCCTCACCCGAAACCATATCATCTAGGATGGGTCCAAAAGGATGGTCCACGTCTATTGGTTTCTCATCGATTCTTGGTAACATTTGTAAGAACTATAGATATAGATAAACTAGCTTCCCTATCATAGAAATCAATAACATATCACAGTAAATAAGAACAAAAAGAGAACAAGGAAAAGAGTACATCAGATATACGTGGTTCACCCAATTGGGCTACATCCACGGGAAGGTTGTCTTCTATTATCTCAAGAAATCTCCTTCAATCTTACAAGATATTAACTATAAATAGCCCCAATACAAATATTGTAGAGCTTGAGATCACAAACCATGTGCCAATACTATCTATGAGCATATACCACTTTATCACTTGTTGTATCTTAGTACTTGTGATGTGAATCCCTTGACCCTATTATATACCAAGAGATGTGGAGGAATTACTCTCATATATTGCATGTGGGATAATATAATTCTCCACAATAACATCTCTTTATATAATGATGGATATCAAGAGTATACTTTACCATAATGTATATGGGATAAATGTATTACTCTTTTACATAAGATTGTGGATAACTTCCGACATAATACAAAGACATTATTACCTTCCAAGGAATATAATTAATATATTCCAAGACTCCGCCTTAATAATGGCTGGGAGAAAATCCCTCACTAACACTAAGGAAGGAAGGAGTCATTATTGCTCCCCCTTGATGACAACTTCCCTCATCCCAAGTAAACAACAAAGATGCACATACTTCGCTGATGTTAAGGATTTGGTGAAGATATCGTCTTCCTGCTGCATGGTAGGACAATACTCAAGAGAAAGAATACCATCTGCGATGAGACCTCGAATGTAATGAGCATCAAGGTCAATAATCTTTGTCTTGGAGTGATCTACCGGATTATAAGCAAGCCGTATTGCACCCTGATTATCACAATTCAACATTGTGGATGATTTAGGAATGAGATCAAGCTCGATGAGAATATCTCTTAACCAAACTGCTTCTTTAGCTGCTTCTTTGGCTGCTCTATACTCTGCTTCACATGACGATAAAGAAATAGTCTTCACCTTCTTGTTGGACCAATAAATCGGACCTGAACCAAGTTGAAATATATAACGAGAAGTTGACCGTTGATCAGAACTGTCACCTACCCAGTCAAAATCTATAAATCCATACATTTAAATTGTAGCACCACACGAATAGAAAAAACCATAGTGCAATGTTCCCTGTAAATATATCATAATTCTCTTTGGTACTTTCCAATGACTTTCATGAGGTTGCTACATGAACCGTCAAACCATACTGACGACAAAAGAGAGATATGGTCTGCTATGAGTTAAATAAATTAGACTTCCCATGACCTAACGATAAAGAGTAGCATCAACAAGAGGAGTAGTACACTCAACATTTAACTTTACACCGGACTGAAAAGGCACAGGAGTAAGTTTACAATCACTCATATGTGACGAGCCAATAAATCTGTAGCATACTTCGGCCTATTTGATGTTAATATTATGTTGCATGTTGTGGTTAACCAAAACTACAAGAAATAATAAATGATTGTTATTTCTTGGACTCAAATGAGAAGGTTTGAGGGGAAAAGAATATTCCGGGACTCAAGCGAGAAGACTTGAGGTGGCAAAAATTGACCCAACTCTGCTTTGCTAAAGCAACTTTTCCTGGACTCAAGCAGGAGGCTAGGTGGAAAAGAAATTCCTGGACTCAAGCAAGAAGGCTTGAGGGGAATTGCGAAAGAGTTTTGTGGTATAAATGACAAAGACCAAGGCACAAAGATTGACATTTGGAAGACGAGACATTGTTTGATGTCTTGAGGAGGAAACACTTTTGACTAGCAATCAAAAGGGAGAGTAACCTAAAAAGTGTAGCCCGTAAGTCCACAGGAATTGGTGACAAAACTCAAGGAAGAGTTCTGTGTTCAGTAGAGGGTTGCTGAAGTTCTAAACTCATGGGAGAGTTTGATAATCAACAAAGTATTGTTGAAGGATTTGTTTTAAGATATAATAGTAAAACCACATATTAACGATTTGTCTTGTAACTAGACTATTGGATGTATTTATGTGTGAAGGTATGGATGTTTGAGAAAGAAAAATTTCCTCAAGGATGAGGATGAATGGTAAATGTTAAACATTACTGTTTGAAATATCATGCTAAACCGTGAATGAAAGCGATGTCTACCTCAAGTTGAGGATGAGTAAAATCTCCACATATTGGAGGTAAATGAATTCCTACAAAGGGATAATTAAATCTACATCTCTTATGAGTCCCTTAAATATTTGAAAGTAAGCCTATATCATGTGTTCTTGCAATGTTCTATGAATTGCAAATGTTGTATTGTGAAAAATGGCTCATGGTTTATGTTTCTAAGTTTGACTATGAAATTATGATGTGTTATACTGAACAATTTTGGGAGTCCTGGTTTTACAACATAAAACACAGGTTATGGGCAATAACAACTTGTGGAAATCATGAAATCAAAGAAGGTTAAAAATCATAGCGAGCAAGCAAGCAAAAAGGTGACTCAAGAGGAGAATACGAACCGCTGAAATTTATGAACACCAAGGATGGTGTTATCCTTAAGGGGGAAATGATGTAACATCCCTCTTCTACCCCTACTTTTGTAATTTAAAAATGTAATTGGTATACGGTTTCTGGTGAGGAGCTCAAGGCCAAGGCCCCACCAGAAAACCTTGCAAGCATTGTTATTTATTTTCCTAAATTGTGATAGACTAGGGATTGAAGGTTATGGTGCAAATTAAACGAAGGGGCAATGAATCCACTAGGGGAAAGATGAATAATGACAAAGGGACATCCTAATGGTACAAGCAGTCAGGAAATAGTAAAAGGACTTATATTAGTTACCTTAAGTGATAAGGTCATCATCCTTGGTTGTGGATAGTGGCTATTTGCCGCATGATAATATTTAAATCCCATGACCTATCTATTAGCGTAAAGCTATACCTACGGTCGTAAAACTATCTAATATCACTAGTTATTATTAGTGTCACAACTCCAAGAAGAGTGTCAAAAAATACCTTAGTATCCTTAAATGATAAGAAGCTAAGGCTTTTTTTGGTCTACCTAATGAATAATGCCCAACAACTTCAGAAGATAGGAGGTTAGGGTCTTTTCCTATAAAAAAAAGGACTTAAAGTAGGGTAAAAATAGTTATATATATATATAATAATTAATAAAGAATTAAAACTATCACTTATTATGGTTTCTATCTACACTCTAGATGAATTGAGGGATCTAGTTTAATTGAGTTAGAAAGGGGTAAATTGTTATCTCATGGAGATCACGAGGAGAGGGGAATTGTAGCTGGCAGGTGTCTCCTTGATGGAGCGCCAAGCTTTTCTTTTCTGACATTTGTTACTGCCACTTGCCAAAGGGAAGTTAGAGAGTCCTCCTTCTTAAGGAAGAGCAAAACATGATTGGAAGGGGGGATTTTTGGGGGAAATAGACCTTGTTGTTGACAGTCCGTCAGCTAAAAGAGAGTTTCTGTGTGCTTTTGGGTGGATAGGGATTCTCCAAATGTTTGAACTCTGCACGATGAGTGGGAGGAAAAAGGTTTGTAGTGGTTTGCTGGATAGACTTCAAGTACAGAGGTAAGCCATCTTGTTTTCTATTTATGATTGTGTTTTCTTACAAGCCTCTCTGCATAGCATTACATATGTAATCGTATGCCTGAATTTCGATTGGAGTAACTATCAATGCGATAAATATGATTCCCTACATTATTTCCATTACATCGCATAGATAAAACAAAGGGATAGATCTGGTATGTCGTCATGCTTCATAGATCCGGTTTTACAGGGCGATTCCCTTGCAATCGTGATGTATATATATAGTTTTTATTTGGGTTTTGGTTAAATTATTGAGTGGAAGAGCGACCCCCTTTCCGACTGTCACATTTCTAGTAGGTCCGTTTATATAATTTTTATATACAGCATTTGATTTCACTTATATGTTGTTTAATATACAGAGCTGGGCTCAATCCCAAGCTCCGGAGCTGAGTTCAATTCCTCGCTTAGGTATTGGTTGTTCTCTTTATATTTTATACACGAGAGTTTTTATTCGATCCCAATCTCCGGATAGGTTGTTCTTCTTTTTATATATATATATAGGGGTTGGGCTTGACCCCAAAACTCAGAATGATTTTTCATCCTACATAGTTATTTGTACAGAAAGGAACCCAAGCCCCTAACCATTGTATTCAATACATTCAAAGAATATGATAGAGCTGGGCCAGTCCCGAAGTCAGTGTGGTTCTCAGTCTACATAGTATCAATATATAAAATAGATGGGCTAGTCCCAAGCTTGTTAGTATTTAACATTTTATATTTTAAATATAAACAAGAGATGGGTGCAAGCTCACGGCTCTACGCTGACTAAAAAGGCAGGCAAAAGTTGTGGCTGATGCTGCTTCTCTGGTTTTTAATATTTTTTTGTTGGGTTTGGTTTTCAGCACTCATATGATTGATAGATTCATGTCACCTGCCATTTTATTTCTAAATTATAGTAGATCCAATATTTCCTTGCATCGCGTTACAACTAAAGATTCACGTGTTTCCTTAGTGTGTCTTTGCTTTTGATTAATACCAGTATTTGGTCCTAATGTTAATAGCCAAGTCCTTTTTTATTGGCTACAATAATTTGTGAAGTAAAACTAGGGGACTATGTTGAGGGATGTTATTCCACCTAGGATATCCTTACCTTAGTGGGTTCATTGCCAACTCAGGGTGACCTCTCAGTGGTATAAATACACTAGACAGATAGTCAATTGGTTGTGAGGAAAGTTGTAGCCACACCTTCAGTTGCTTAAGTCTGAATCATTATGTCGAGTGTAATATTATGTCGAGTGTAATGTGTTGTTAAGTTTCCATACAGTTTTATAAAGATGCAGTACCTTATTTTTGAATGTAATGGTTTGGTTATATCTATGTTGACTAATTCTTTGTTGATGAGTGCTAATTATTATGCTTAGTTACTCCTTTGGATCTTAGCATCACAGTTCATGGCAAAACTGGATTTCACTGCAAAATAATAATGCCTTTATTAAGGTAATAGATAATTTTATTCAAGGACCATATTATCATTGTGATTGTCAAGTTTAGTTAAAATATGTTATGGTTAAGTTGAGTGAATAGTATCATATCCATATAAAATATGAGTTGTCGGAAATTGATGATCACTCCCCTTGTTGTGTTGTCAAGGAAACATACATATCCATCATGATTGGATTTTGTTAAGAGATTTCCTTTACATGCATATAAGTTTTGAAACATTGTTTGAATGCATAAATTATGCTAATGGAGCCTAGTTGTGTTTGATTGACTCATGCAATCAATATAATATTAAAATGCGTGAAATTACTTATAAGGATATGTGTTTATATCTAGTCGATTGAGGCCTTTGACATAATGATATCATTCCAAAAGAACATTTAGAATGAATGAAAGGAGTAGTTGGAAATGGTAAAGTAGTTTGAAACTTGAATGGTAGGAAGATCATGGACCATCACTTGAGGAATTGGATTACCATATGAGTTAAATTTTAGTTACTTGCATGATACACCCATGAGGAAAGTATAATTAATATGTGGCTCCTATGTAAGTGTTGTTACAAGTTCCCTTTGGGGATTGACATGCAAAGAAATTATCCTTGTACATTTATCTATTTTAGAATTATTATACTCTTATATCCAGATTGAATAAAATCTTATTGCGTGTCTAATGTTTCTATTAGCCAACAAATTGTAATATTTGATAGTAAAACTCATCATCACACGATGAGACCCTAGTTAAGTGGTTTTATATACAAATAACATGTAATTTTAATGTTGAGATTATATTTATTGTATAATGAAAAAGGAAGATAGGTTATGCATAATCAAACCAATGATGTTAGGTGTTCGTTTTTCTAAAACTAACATATAGGTTGTATCTAAAAGATAGTTTGTACTTAAAAGAAGGAACTAATTTACTTGTTTATTGGTTGTCAAAGGAAATAAAATAAAACCATAAAATAGACTTGTGCACCCATTACCCCAAAAACACACCAGGGAGCTCGGGGTATGTTACATATGGTATCAAAGCCACAGGTTAAAAACACTCAGGCCTATTTGGGCTCAGCCGGAGGAAGAAAGATGACTTGGTTGAACTAATAAGGGAACTCCTGCTACAAAGACGCAACACAGAAATTGAAGTTTCGTAGTTCGGCAGGAGGTAACAAATAAGTCATCTATGAGTTTGCAAGTAAGTAAGTTCCACTGTGTTTAATACTAAAATTAATGTTACCCTGACTTGTTTGGATAACTAGTACCTTTATATAAAAATGTGGGTACTCACATGCATTAAGGGTAGACTATAGTGGACGAAATTGTGTTGTGGCGGTATGTTGTAACTAATAGTTTTGCACAAAGAGAAGAATTATGGCTTTGGTAAAAGAGGTATCCACGTTTCCGGTTGAATTTAGGACTAACATGTATAGTTTAAATTTGAAAGTATTAAGCTTTAAATTGATCCATTTGGGAATCATAATAGTATTATTTTGTTAGGAAAAAGAGTAAAGACAACGACTTGTTGGTATGTTGGTAACATGGATTGAAAGGTGGATCTTTTAGACCATAAGACTAAGAGAGTTGTCAATTTTCTTCTCGTAAGATCACTCCATTCTATGTAGAATTAGTGAGTATTAAATTGATTCAGAGTAAATGAGTTGTTCATTAGTGTAGAATGTACATCCTAGACGTTTGTGATAACTGTTATGGTTAGGAGAAAATATGTTAAAATAGAATATGAGAATGTGGAAAGTAAGATAGAGGATAATGTTGGTTACTAGGTATTTTAGAGGTTATATTCGTATGGGTGCACAATCAGGTCAAAGTATCTTATCATATTATTTAATAGGATGGAAAAATCTAAATGTGAAGCTATTAGCATGTTTCCAATGGTAAAGATAAGAAGAGTATCTTAGAAATTATCACATAGGACTGCTTGTGGCATAAAGGGTCCCGTCTATTATGAATATCGATAGATGAGGAATATATATAATTAAACATTTGTTAAACATTGCTTATATACTTTCCTTATTGATAGAAAATAACATTGAACCTTCCTAACTTCATAATTCTGGTTGGATTCTTTCATATGAAAAAAGTAAGATATATCAATGAATTAATGAGAATGTTAATCTTGTATGGATGTTGTAAGTGAATGATGATTTTCTTAATATTATGTTAGGAGAAAAGTTTCTCATGAAATCCATTTTTTTTTGTTATATAAAGAAGTACTAACGAGTGAATTTGATAGATGGTCACACTCTGTGGAACTTGTGGAAAGACAGGGACGCGATATAGTATAGATGGGAAGCATGTGGTAAGATGAAGGACTCATGAAAGGATATGATAAAAGCATTAGTTCGAACTAATGAGTAAATAGATGAACCTATTTGATGTTAATATTATGTTGCTATTATGTTGCATATTGTGGTTAACCAAAACTACAAGAAATAATAAATGATTGTTATTTCTTGGACTCAAACGAGAAGGTTTGAGGGGAAAAGAATATTATGGGACTCAAGCGAGAAGACTTGAGGTGGAAAAAATTGACCCAACTCTGCTTCACTAAAGCAACTTTTCCTGGACTCAAGCATGACGCTGGGTTGAAAAGAAATTCTTGGACTCAAGCCAGAAGGCTTGAGGGGAATTGTGAAAGAGTTTTGTGGTATCAATGGAAAAGACCTAGGCACAAAGATTGACATCTGGAAGACAAGACGTTGTTTGACCTCTTGAGGAGGAAATTTTTTTGACTAGTAATCAAAAGGGAGAGTAACCTAAAAAGTGTAGCCCGTAAGTCCACAGGAATTGGTGACAGAACGCGAGGAAGAGTTATGTGTTCAACAGAGGGTTGCTGAAGTTCTAAACTCATGGGAGAGTTTGATGATCAACAAATTATTGTTGAAGGATTTGTTTTAAGATATAATAGTAAAACCACATATTAACGATTTGTCTTGTAACTAGACTATTGGATGTATTTACATTAGAGAAATTTTGAGGTAAAAAAAGGGCCTCAAAACAAAGAAAATGTACTATAAAATACAACCAATCACATTCTAGTAGATGACATCATCCCCCTTGGTGAGGTGGCATTGCATGAGTTAAGAATGCTTATTTGTCAAATTTTCTATGGTGGATGAAAACACATAGTTAACCAAGGTAGTGGTGTAAGTACTTTTAAGTCACAAAGTAAAGTACTCATAATGATAGTCTTTTCATAAAATAATATTATTGTCATGTTCAAGTAAAGTACTCATAATGAATGTCTTTTCACACTTTCACATAAAATAATATTATTGTCATTTTCAAGTGAAGTACTCTTAATTCATAAAGAAAGTCCTTTCACATTTTTTAATAAAATAATATATTATCATTTTTATATTTTTAATTTTAAATTATATATTCACTCCATTCTATTTAATAACATAATGTCAAACTAATAAAGAATAATAATAGATTTAATAAATAATAATAATAATAATAATAATAATAATAATGCAATGTGGATTATAATAATATTATTGACATTTTACATGTAAATAAATTCTCAATTAAATTACATTATTAAATTCATGAGAAAAGTACTAAATATAAAAAGTCAACATAAAATTAAAAAAAAAACTCTTAAAAATGTTTTTTATTATTTAATTTCATTTGCAAGTTCAAGACAAATAAATGTTAAAGGACAATACATTTTTGGGAATTTACAATGAATCTTAGTCACATCAATGTAGACTTATTTTATTAATTTTATTTCTAGTGAATTTTGAAAAGTAACTCAACCATGGTTATTTATATTGTGCATAGAAAATAGTGTGGGAGGTGACTTGTCATATATACCTACCCCATAAAACCCCCAATTCATAATATTTTAATATATCTCATATTTTTGTAGTACATCTCTTAGGAGGCCCTTTTTTGACCTCAAAATCTCTCTAATGTGTGTGAATGTATGGATGTTAGAGAAAGAAAAAATTTCCGCAAGGATGAGGATGAATGGCAATAATTAAACATTACTGTTTGAAATATGATTCTAAACCGTGAATGGAAAGGATGTCTACCTCAAGTTGAGGATGAGTAAAATGTCCACATATTGGAGGTAAATAAATTCCTACAAAGGTATAATTAAATATGCATCTCTTATGATTGCCTTAAATATTTGAAAGTAAGCCTATATCACATGTGCTTACAATGTTCTATGAATTGCAAATGTTGTGTTGTGAAAAATGGCTCATGGTTTATGTTTCTGAGTTTGACTATGAAATTATGATGTGTTATACTGAACAATTTTGGGAGTCTTGGTTTTACAACATAAAATACAGGTTATGGGAAATAACAGCTTGCGGAAATCATGAAGTCAAAGAATGTTAAAAATCGTAGCGAGGAAGCAAGCAAAAAGGAGACTCAAGAGGAGAATACGAACCAGTGAAATTTATGAACACCGAGGATGCTGTTATCTTTAAGGGGGAAAGGATGTAACATCCCTCTTCTACCCCTACTTTTATAATTTAAAAGTGTAATTGGTATATGGTTTCTAGTGAGGAGCTCATGGCCATGGCCCCACTAGAAAACCTTGCAAGCATTGTTATTTATTTTCCTAAATTGTCATAGAATAGGGACTGAAGGTTATGGTGCAAATTAAATGAAGGGGCAATGAATCCACTAGCGGAAAGATGAATAATGATAGAGGGCCATCCTAATGCCACTAGCACTTGATAAATAATAAAAGGAATCATATTAGTTACCTTAAGTGATAAGGTCGTCATCCTAGGTTGTGGTTAGCGGCTATTCATCGCATGCTAATATTTAACTTCCATGACCTATCTATTAGCATAAAGTTATACCTATGGTCGTAAAACTATCTAATATCACTAGATATTATTAGTGTCACAAATCCAAGAAGAGTGTCAAAAAATACCTTAGTATCCTTAAATGATAAGAAGCTAAGGCTTTTTTTGGTCTACCTAATGAATAATGCCCAACAGCTTCAAAAGATAGGAGGTTAGGGTCTTTTAGGGTAAAAATAGTTATATATATATATATATATAATAATTAATAAAGAATTAAAACTATCACTTATTATGGTTTCTATCTACAGTCTAGACGAATTGAGGGATCTAGTTTAACTAAGTTAGAAAGGGGTAAATTGTTATCTCATGGAGATCACGAGGATAGGGGAATTGTAGCTGGTAGGTGTCTCCTTGATGGAGTGCCAAGCTTTTTTTTTCTGACATTTGTTATTGCCACTTGCCAAAGGGAAGTTAGAGAGTCCTCCTTCTTAAGGAAGAGAAAAACATGATTGGAAGGGGGGATTTTTGGGGGAAACAGACCTTCTTGTTGACAATCAGTCAGCTGAAAGAAGGAGGTTTCGTTACACTAAAGGAGAGTTTCTATGCGCTTTTGGGTGGACAGCGATTCTCCAAATGTTTGAACGCTGCACGATGAGTGGGAAGAAAAAAGTTTGTAGTGATTCGCTGGATAGACTTCAAGTACAGAGGTAAGCCATCTTGTTTTCTATTTATGATTGTGTTTTCTTACAAGCCTCTCTGCATAGCATTACATATATAATCGTATGCCTCACTTTCGATTGGAGTAACTATCAATGTGAGAAATATGATTGCGTGAATCATTTCCATTACATGGCATAGATAAAATCGACGGATAGATCTAGTATGTCATCATGCTTCATAGATACGGTTTTACAGGGCGATTCCCTTGCAATCGTGATGTATATATATAGTTTTTTATCTGGATTTTTGTTAAATTATTGAGTGGAAGAGCGACCCCCTTTCTAACTATCACATTTCTAGCAGGTTCGTTTATATAATTTTTATATACGGCGTTTGATTTCACTTATATGCTTTTTAATATACAGAGTTGGGCTCGATCCCAAGCTCTAAAGATGAGTTCGATTCCCCGCTTAGGCGTTGGTTGTTCTATTTATATTTTATACACAAGAGTTTCTACTCAATCCCAATCTCCTGATAGGTTGTTCTTTTTATATACATAATTAAAATATATATATATATATATAGGGGTTGTGCTCGACCCCAAAACATAGAATGATTTTTCATCCTACATAGTTATTTGTACAGAAAGGAACCCAAGCCCTTGGCAGTTGTATTCAATACATTCAGAGAATATGATAGAGCTGGGCCGGTCCCAAGCTCGATGTTGTTCTCAGTCTACATAGTATCAATATATAAAAGAGCTGGACTCGATTTCCAACCTTTGGGTTGTTACATTTTATTTTATACATTTAAATGTACGAAAGAGCTAGGCTCGTCCCAAGCTTGTTAGTATTTCATATTTTATATTTTAAATATATGCAAGAGATGGGTTCAATCCCACGGCTCTATGCTGACTAAAAAGACATGGCAAAGTCGTGGTCGATGCTGCTTCTCTGGATTTTAATATTTGTTTGAGGGGTTTGGTTTTCGGCACTCATATGATTGACCGATTCGTGTCACCTACCATTTTATTCCTAAATTATAGTAGATCCAATATTTCCTTGCATCGTGTTACAACTAAAGATTCAAATGTTTTCTCATTGTGTCTTCGCTTTTGAGTAATACCAGTATTCAGTCCTAATGTTAATATCCAAGTCCTTTTTTTATTGGTTACAATAAGTTGTGAAGTAAAACTAGGGGACTATGTTGAGAGATGTTATTCAACCTAGGATATCCTTACCTTAGTGAGATCATTGCCAGCTCGGGGGTGACCTCTCAGTGGTATAAATACACTGGACAGAGAGTCAATTGGTTGGGGGAAAGTTGCATCCACACCTTCAGTCGCTTGAGTCTAAATCATTATGTCAAGCGTAATGTGTTGTTAAGTTGCCATACAGTTTTACAAAGATGCAGTACCATATTTTTTAATTTAATGGTTTGGTTATATCTAATTTGACTAATTCTTTGTTGATCAGTGTTAATTATTATGCTTAGTTACTCCTTTGGATCTTAGCATCACAGTTCATGGAGAAACTGGATTTCACTGCAAAATAATAATGCCTTTATTTAGGTAATAGATAATTTTATTCAAGGACTATATTATCGTTGTGATTGTCAAGTTTAGTTAAAATATGTTATGGTTAAGTTGAGTGAATAGTATCATATCCATATAAAATATGAGTTGTCAGAAATTGATGATCACTCCCCTTGTTGTGTTGTCAAGGAAACATACATATCCATCATGATTGGTTTTTGTTAAGAGATTTCCTTTACATGCATATAAGTTTTGAAACATTGTTTGAATGCATAAAGTATGCTAATGGAGCCTAGTTTGTTTGATTGACTCATGCAATCAATATAATATTAATATGCGTGAAATTACTTATAAGGATATATGTTTATATCTAGTCGATTGAGGCCTTTGACATAATGATATCATTCCAAAAGAACTTTTAGAATGAATGAAAGGAGTAGTTGGAAATGGTCAAGTAGTTTGAAACTTCAATCGTAGGAAGATCATGGACCAGCACTTGAGGAATTGGATTACCATATGAGTTAAATTTTAGTTACTTGCATGATACACCCATGAGGAAAGTATACTTAATATGTGGTTCCTATGTAAGTCTTGTTACATGTTCCGTTTGGGGATTGACATGCAAAGAAATTATCCTTGTACATTTCTCTATTTTAGAATTATTATACTCTTATATCTAGATTGAATAAAATCTTATTACGTGTCTACTGTTTCTATTAGCCAACAAATTGTAAGATTTGATAGTAAAACTCATCATCACACGATGAGACCCTAGTTAATTGGTTTTATATACAAATAACATGTAATTTTAATGTTGAGATTATCTTTATTATATAATGATAAGGGAAGATAGGTTATGCATAATCAAACCAATGATGTTAGGTGTTGTTTTTTCTAAAACTGACATACAGGTTGTATCTAAAAGATAGGTTGTACTTAAAATAAGGAACTAACTTACTTGGTTATTGGTTGTCAAAGGAAATAAAATAAAACGATAAAATAGACTTGTGCACCCATTACCCCAAAAACACACCAGCAAGTTCGGGGTATGTTACATATGGTATCAAAGCCACAGGTTACAAACACTCGGGCCTATTTGGGCTCAGCTGGAGGAAGCAAGATGACTTGGTCGAGCTAATAAGGGAACTCCAGTTACAAAGACGCATCATAGAAATTGAAGTTTCGTAGTTCGGCAGGAGGTAACAAATAAGTCATCTATGAGTTTGCAAGTAAGTAAGTTCCACTGTGTTTAATACTAAAATTAATGTTACCCTGGCTTGTTTGGTTGACTAGTTCCTTTATATAAAAATGTGGGTTCTCGCATACATTAAGGGTATACTATAGTGGACGAAATTGTGTTCTGGCAGCATGTTGTAACTAATAGTTTTGCACAAAGAGAAGAATTATGGCTTTGGCAAAAGAGGTATCCATGTTTCCGGTTGAATTTAGGACTAATGTGTATAGTTTAAAGTTGAAAGTATTAAGCTTTAAATTGATCCATTTGGGAATCATAATAGTATTATTTTTTTAGGAAAAAGAGTAAAGACAACGACTTGTTGGTATGTTGGTAACATGGATTGAAAGGTGGATCTTTTAGACTATAAGACTAAGAGAGTTGTCAAGTTTTTTCTCATAAGATCACTCCATTCTATGTAGAACGAGTGAGTACTAAATTGATTCTTAGTAAATGAGTTGTTCATTAGTGTAGAATGTACATCCTAGATGTTTGTGATAATTGTTACGGTTAGGAGAAAATATGTTAAAATAGAATATGAGAATGCGGAAAGTAAGATGGAGGATAATGTTGGTTACTAGGTATTTTAGAGGTAATATTCGTATGGGCGCACAATCAAGTCAAACTATCTTATCATATTATTTAACAGGATGGAAAAATCTAAATGTGAAGCTATTAGCATGTTTCCAATGGTAAAGATAAGAAGGGTATCTTAGAGATCGTCACATAGGACTGCTTGTGGCGTAAAGGGTCTCGTCTATTATGAATGTCGATAGATGAGGAATCTCTATAATTAAACATTTGTTAAACATTGCTTATATACTTTCCTTATTGATAGAAAATAACATTGAACCTTCCTAACTTCATAATTCTGGTTGGATATTTTCATATAACAAAAGTAAGGTATATCAATGAAATTAATGAGAATGTTAATCTTGTATGGATGTTGTAAGTGAATGATGATTTTCTTACTATTATGTTAGGAGAAGACTTTCTCATGAAAACTGATTTTTTTTTGTTATATAAAGAAGTACTAACGACTGAATTTGACAGATGGTCACACTCTATGGAACTTGTGGAAAGACAGGCACGCGATATAGTATACATGGTAAGCATGTGGTAAGATGAAGGACTCATGAAAGGATATGATAAAAGCATGAGTTCAAACTGATGAGTAAATAGATGAACCTATTTGATGTTAATATTATGTTGCATATTGTGGTTAACCAAAACTACAAGAAATAATAAATGATTGTTATTTCCTGGACTCAAACGAGAAGGTTTGAGGGGAAAGGAATATTCCGAGACTCAAGCGAGAAGACTTGAGGTGGAAAAGATTGACCCGACTTTGCTTCTCTAAAGCAACTTTTCCTGGACTCAAGCATGAGGCTGGGATGAAAAGAAATTCCTGGACTCGAGCAAGAAGGCTTGAGGGGAATTGCAGAAGAGTTTTGTGGTATCAATGGCAAAGACCTAGGCACAAATATTGACATCTGGAAGACAGGACGTTGTTTGATCTCTTAAGGAGGAAAAACTTTTGACTAGTAATCAAAAGGGAGAGTAACCTCAAAAGTGTAGCCCGTAAGTCCACAGGAATTGGTGACAGAACTGGAGGAAGAGTGTTGTGTTCAGTAGAGGGTTGTTGAAGTTCTAAACTCATGGGAGATTTTGATGATCAACAAATTATTGTTGAAGGATTTGTTTTAAGATATAATAGTAAAACCACATATTAACGATTTGTCTTATAACTAGACTATGGATGTTGTAATATCCTGAATTTTGGAATTACTATTTTATGATGTTATATTGGGCCACGGCCCCAACACATATGATTTATTCTGATTATTGGGAATGAGCCCTAATGCATATGGTTTATTCTTTTGTAGACTGAAATATTGGGCATGGACCTTGACTGAATTTCATTATTTGATTATATACTGAGCAAGGAAGCCCCAATGTTTTGATTCATGTTTTTACCATCTGATGTGGGTACAAAACCCTAATATAATGAGATGATATTTTCTTACATACTGTGCAGTGATGTGAATGACTTGATTGACTTATATGGTGTGTTGAGCGTGGACTCAGGAACACACAGATTACCTACGTACTGGGAAAAAGACCCGATGTACCTAGAGGAAATATTATGTACTAGGAGTAAGCCTCGATGTACATTGAGTGTTGGGAATAATCCTTAGAGCACTCCAAGATTGATAAATGAATACCGGATCCAAGGAAACTTAAATATTCTAGATGTGCCTCATAACCACATTCTAGCACTAGTGTTGAGAAGGGACTCTGGAATTGCACTAGAGTAACGCCCATGTGAGAGTGTTGAGTTAAAAGGCTCTCAAGAGCACTCGAGGTTACTGAGTCTAAAAGTGTTGAGTCAGAAAGACTCTGAAGAGCACTTTTATCACATTTATTTAATTTGATTAAATGATTCATATTTTTATCTATGATCACCTACTGTGGGAACTACCATGTTAAACGAGGGAATCTGACATGCAAGAGAGAGACTAGAGGTACCTAACCAAGCTGACCGAGACCATCCAAAGAATTGAACCTTGTCCTTAAAAGTTAAAAGAAGTGTCATATGATGACACAGAACTAAATAAAATATAAATACCAGTAGTCTTTTACGACTAACATGTATAAAGGCCTCAAGGCTAATATTATTATTAAGGGCTTTAATAATAATAGTGCCATTATTTAAATATGGAATATAATTGGTATATATGATTTATGCATTATTTTATATTATAAAGTGGTGTATTAATAGTTAAGTGAAATATAATTATTGTTAGTATAATTGTTGTTATTATAATTATTGTTATTAAATTATTATAATTATTATTAAGAGCACAAATGAAAGTCACATATAGTTAAACAGTTGGAAAAGTTCTAGTTGAAGAGGACTAGATATTTAGTTAAATAATATCTTTTAATTATTAATTATTGAATTTAAAGAAACTAATTACTTCAACAATCCTAATTCAATACTTCCCTACCTAAAGAGGGAAGATCCCAAGTATTCGGGATCATCCATCATTCCTGGTCATTATCATTCTATTATGGTAATCCAGGAAAAGTATTATGCTCCAAGAAGTTGAAGCAACCTTACCTAGAAATTCTCAGAACTGAACCAACAGTGTAACTAGGGCCTCTACCTCTCATTGCATGTTGGAACCAAGCTCGGGGGGATCTAGATAGAACCAGAACGGTTCAAGGGTCAAGGTTGGGAGGAACGTGGTAGCCCCAATGTCATTGTAACAGGCCAGCTGAGCTCATAGGGCTCTACGCTAATTATTGTTTGAGTGTGTAGGTTACTTCAGAAAGGGAGCAAGCTACAAAATAATCAGGTATGAAATGTTAATATTCCATTTCAAGTTATAATAGAGGTTAGATAAATAACATAGGATGCTACCCCAGCATCATTTGGCCTTGTTCTACTTTCATCCTAAATCGTTTAAACATAGACTTTCTAATAGGAACCAAAAAATAAAGAATTGTTGTATGCTAGGATTATGTTAACCTAGAAGCTAGGATTAGTAGAATGTCTAGCAGGTTCCTGTGCTAGACATCCTAGCAAACCCATAACCTAGAAATCTGCTTTTAATATTTAGATACCCTAGATCGCTACACTCAAAACAACTTTATTAAATTTATATATATATACATTCTGAAATAATGATTGAAATTACGTTTCCAAAATCTATGTATAGCTAGGAAAAGAATTCTATTCACATTACTTCTTATAATCATCTCTACCAAAGTCCTCTTTCAAATTTACAACATCAACATATCACAAATGTAATTAGGATCATGATAGAAACTACTAACCCTTTCAGGAAAACGAATACAGACTTCGAATTAAAAATACCAAGTAGTGAAGGCATGTACAACATATTCTTTCTCAAAGCTTTCCCATATTCAACAAGTTAATCACCCACTACCACGAAAGCACCACCACAACACTTTTCTAAGAGTCGACTATTACAAACCATCAACTCATCATAAGGAATTAAACGCATCTTCTACGCATTATGATTTATAAACTTAGTATCAGACATTTTCATTCTTGTAAACTAAACTATGGAAAAGAAACTCAATGATTTTCATTTCAGAAATCAAACAGTCCACAACCTACAAAATCGTTAACATATCATTCTACCTGTCAGAGGATCAAACACCATCCAAATCTCTACTATCTTACTAGACACCACAAGTATAGAAAACATACAATAACCCATACCCTCTCAAGGGTCAATCAAAATAGTAGCTAAGGCTACGACTCTTATTCAAAACGTAGAAGGATTACACAACATTCTTCAAACAAACGTTACACAATATCAAATAGAGAAGCATTATTCACAAATGATGGTACAGGGATAGATTCCCACCACCATTCCATTTGAGACCCTTTTGTTTTCTACCTACTTCAAATAACCAGAAACGTAACAGTAAAGGCCCAAATCGTAGATCATGGCAGGGATATTATTTTAGCCTCAAGTTTATGATTCGTGCCATCAAACATTCATAATGACAACCAACATCTTTTAAAACAAAATAACCTATGATACAGACAACATTCATATGAATTAAAACGTAGAGATAAAATAGGGTACCAAACCGTCATAAATATTACACAGAAGGACATTCTAGGGCCCATACAAATACATTTTGCAAACATAGGTCTCTATTGTAAACCCCAGTTTATTTTTGGGCATTATTGCTAACATCGAGAGTTGAACAAAATTCAGACATAGAGCCAGATAACCACAACCTTGTACTAAAACCATCTAGGGCCTGCAAATGACATTAGATACATATTTTCACAACCGTCCAGCCAAATGGTGACTTCCAGGAACTCGAAATTTGTTGCAGTGAACCCCATCGAGTTCACAAGTTCCTCATAGTAAATGCAAGACACTCCATAGAGGCGAGAGGAGGAGATAAGTTAATGTGGACTCTGGACTTACCAGTTGCCAACGCATCCAAGTCTAAAGTATTGATCATCAACCAGTATCCACGTAGATGGAGGAGACCCAAACCACTTACCTGTCAAGAAAGAAAAACATTCAGTCATAAACTATTTCATTATCGTCTCTATCAATGTAAAATTTTCAAGTAGAACCAAGATGATATTACCTTCAGCTATCACCATGTCCACATAATGAAACCTTCGTGGTGTGCTGACCATGAGCAAAGCTCAGGTCAAAACCCCAAACCCTCCGACGCATCCAACATACAGATAGAGGCAAAATAATTCTGAGAATTGAAACCCTCGATGGTGTAGTACCCAAGACCAAACCCCTAGATTAGCTAGAAGATGTTGGCATGTGTATTCATATGGTCACTTTAAATGCCACCACCAACCCCAAACATTTGTTACAAGTCGTGATCTTTATAGTGGCAAAGGCATTCACAACCAAGAAGTATTTAAAATGAAAGGGTGTTACATAGACCCCAAGTATTGTGTAAAGTCAACAAATAATGGCAAGGTCATTATGTTATGAAAACTCAACAAGGACTCTTCCAACAAAGCATTTCAAAGTGCCAACCACCACACATTATAAACAATACTATTAATTAAAATATGGAAATTGTGAAATGGACACCATAAGTAGGCACCTCTGTAAGTAGACCTGCAAACCAGGAAAATAAGTCGAAACATTAGCGAAAGCGCTAAGTAATACCAGAGTCTCCATTTACTTACCCCTACCTCTCGGCAGCCCTACCAGGGTACCTTTCCCTTTAAAAGACCAAGCATCACATAATGGGCCTCAATCGCCACCAATGAAGGTTCATTTTACCTGAATTACTAGATAGATTTTAATATATATGCATGCAAATATTTACAACTGTAAGAAGGAGATTCGCATCATTACATTCAATACATTCGTACACATGCAACAGTTCATACATCTTTCTAAAAGAAACACTTCCACAAAAGCTGTAGAGTGTATAATGAGCAAACCATGACACTTCAAAGAGTAGAAATCAAATACTGGTACAGAAGGTACTTAGCAGCGCTGAAGTAATTTATTATACCTCACCTCTTTAACAGTTTAATTTAGTATCAGAAAATTTTCAATTTTTTTTTGCTATTTTAAGGGACATTACAAGTGGTATCAGAGCTCAAATACAAAACTAAGTGACCTATTGGGCTCATTACAAATATCTGCTGCAGATACACAATAAACAGAAACATACATTTAAATTTTTTTTATTTTGTTTTATGAGAAAATAAACTAACATGATTTTCTGCTCCTTATACTTATATAACATTTCAAGTATAATCATTGTCTAAAATGAATGCAGAAGGGGGCAGCAGTATACATGGAAATCTGAACTCTCCACCATGAGAGAAAGAAATTGTGGTGGAACTCAACTTGGATTTAATGAAATCCATGTAGAATCTACAGGCCGAATTCCAAATTTTTCGAGACAAAAAACATGCAAGAAAGAAGAGAGCAGCAGACCATAAATGAGGCACTGCTTCAGACTTTAACAAAGGCAAAACCTCATGGACATCCCACACTCTTAGTCAACACTTTTAAAAAGGGAAACAATCACACAAAAATGACTGCCAGCCCTAAAGGAGAAGAGCAGGGAGAACACATACCTGAATCAATGGAAGAAGACTATAAGAGCTCTTCCAACGATAAAGGTTCACCCCCTCCTTGCAACAAAAGGAGAAAAAGTGACGATGGTCTGCAAGGGGAATTCCGAAAGATAAGAGCCCCAACATTTGACGGAGAGATTAACTATGGGGAAAAGGCTAAGGAGTGGCTACTAGAAATGAATAAATACTTCAAAGTTCACAATCACTCTTGTGAAATGCAAGCCCGACTAGCCATATACAACCTGAACGGTAAAGCTTCCAGATGGTGGCGGGACTTGAAACACACCAAAGGACAAGAACTGAGGGACATAACCTGGGATACTTTCAGCAGAATATTCCAGGACAAGTATATGTCTGAAAGATTCTTTGACAAGAAAATAAAAGAATTTCATGAATTAAAAATGGGCTCCCTGACTATGGAAGCATTCATAAACCGATTCTTAGACTTGCTACACTATGTGCCTTATATTAAAGACGAGAAGATAAAGATTCAGCAGTTCTTGGGAGGGCTACCACCAAACTTTGGAGAAAAGATAGAGTTTGACATGCCCAAAACCCTTGATATAACCTTACATAATGCTAGGCTGTGTTATGAACATGGACATCCAAGGAACGAAAACATCAACAGGAATAGAGATAGGTTCAGAACCTTCTCAGACAACCGCAGACCGGGATTTAGACCTCCACCTTATCGAAAACATAACAACAGTTTTCCACCAAATAGAGGCTTCAACTGACCCCAAGCATGACCAAGTGCACCCCCACCACCTATCAACAAGCCAGTTTTCAATAAAGGGACAAAAGTTGTCCCACCAACTGTTTCTTGTTGGAAATTCCAAGGGCCACACTACTACCGAGACTGCCCCAGCAAAACAGACAGAGTTTTACACAATGTCCAAGCAAAACCCACTGTAGGAGACATGGCAAAGACACCAAGGATTTATGTCGCTCTTGATGGTCAACAGGCAGATCACCAAGCCACCATGGTGGAAATAGAGGGTAAGATCTCTAGCGCAACCATTTTAGTCTTAATAGATCTCGGCGCTTGCCAAAGTTATATCTTCCCTAAGTTAGTGGACACTTGTAAGTTGAAACGAGAACCTCACGAGAAACCATGGCTGGTACAACTAGCCACTAGTACCAAATGAAAGGTCTCTGAGTTAGTTAAAACTTGTGAGATAGACTTAAACGGATTCCAAGCTAGGCTAGATTTAAACATTCTACCCTAGTGTTATACGATGTACTCATCGGCATGGATTGGTTAGAAGAACACCATGTCCTCCTAGATTGTTTAAACAAATCCTTACTCTTCAGGGACGACCAAGGGAATCAGAAAACGATTCAGGGTATCCCTAAAAAGGTGTCGATACGACAGATCTCCACCTTACAAGCAAAGAAATGTATCAGGAAAGGTTGCAAACTCTTTGCCGTAAATATCCAAAACATAGAAACTAATAGGGAACAAAAGATCGAAGACTTCCCAGTCCTCGTGGAATTCAAGGATGTATTCCCTGAAGAAATACTAGGATTACCACCCAAATGAGACTTAGACTTTTCCATTGAGCTAACACCCGGGTCAATACCAGCTTCTAAAGCCCCGTACTGCATGAGCACACCATAATTGGTGGAGCTCAAGATTCAGTTACAAGAGCTAATAGATCAAGGATACATTCGACCAAGTGTGTCCGCTTGGGGCACACTGATACTCTTCTTCAAGAGAAAAGACCAGATGATGCGGATTTGCATCGATTACTACCAACTCGACAAGATGACCATTAAGAAACGCTACCCACTCCCTAGGATCGACGACTTGTTTGACCAAGTAGGAGGGGCAAAGATCTTCTCGAAGATCGACTTACGATCCAGATACCATCAGGTGAGGATCCATGATGAGGATATCAACAAGACCGCATTTCAAACCCATTACGGCCACTACGAGTTCGTAGTGATGCCCTTTGGGTTAACGAATGCACCGGCCAACTTTATGTGCATGATGAATAGTATCTTTAGTAAATACCTCAATAAATTCGTTCTAGTCTTTATTGACGACATTCTGATCTACTCCAAGAATGAAGTAGAACACGAGGAGCACCTCCAAATTGTTTTACGGATACTAAGGGAACACTAGCTTTATGCAAAGTTTAGTAAGTGCGATTTCTACAAACCCTAGTTTCAATACTTAGGACATATCATTTCCGAGAAGGGAATAGCCGTCGACCCCGAAAAGGTCAAAGAGATCGAGGAATGGCCCACACCTACTTGTGTATTCAATATAAGATCATTCTTAGGACTAGCTAGCTACTACCGAAAGTTCATTGAGAGCTTCTTACGGATTGCATGTCCCATGACCGCCTTGCAGAAAAAGGCCAACAAGTTTATCTGGATGGATAAGTGCGAAGAAAGCTTTCAAAAACTGAAGCAACTACTGATTAGTGTGTCGATTATGCGTATTGTGGATCCCAATGGGGACTTCATCGTTTGAACAGATGCAAGCAAGGAAGGACTCAAGGGAGTCCTTATGCAAGACAATTTTTACATATGCTACAAATCGAGGAAACTAAAAGAACATGAGCAAAACTACCCTACTCATGACCTCGAACTAGCTGCCATCATCCATGCTCTGAAGATGTGGCAACATTATCTCATGGGAAAGAAATTTCTATTGATGACTAATAACATGAGCTTGAAATACCTTTTCAACCAACCCGACCTAAATGCCAGGCAGGCCAGGTGGTTAACCTTCCTTAGTGAATACCATTTCGAACTAAATCATATAAAAGGTAAGGAAAACAAGATTGCAGATGCCTTAAGCCGTCGAGCACATATGTAAGAGTGACTGTTATTATACGGAAATCCTCGCAAAGATTCAGGAAGACATACTTTTCCAACAACAGAAAGAATATAAGATAGACGAATCGTGACTACTGTGGTCTAAAGACCGACTTTACGTCCCAGAGAGTGTAGACATTAGATCAAACATTCTCACCGAATTACACCAGAAACCCTATTTAGGGCACCCCAGATATCAAAAGATGATACAGGCTGTAAAGAAACATTACTTTTGGCCTAGGCTAAAAGCTGACATCTCAATGTTCATCGCGAAATGTCAGGAGTGCCAATTGGTCAAAGCAGAACACCAACACCCCTCCGGATTACTTCAACCTTTACCCATTCCAGAATGGAAATGGGAGGTAATAAGTATGGACTTCATTACAGGCTTACCCAGGAGTAAGAAACTGAACGACTCCATCTTTGTACTGGTAGACAAGATGTCTAAAGCATCCCACTTTATACTGGTGAAATCTACCTACAAAGTAGTTCACATCGTGGAAATATTCTTAAAAGAGATATTTCGATTGCACGGAATACCCAAAGCAATCATTTTCAATCGAGACACTGTCACATCCCCTTCCATCTATCCAATGCAAGGGAGGGAACATGACTGTAACATGGGGTGTCTAATTTTTCCCCAAAGCCATAATGGTAGAATTTTTGCCATTTAAATAAAATGCACAATTAAATTACACAGCGGAATTAAAATACATAATTGCACACACACAATAGACATACATCAGTATATTTATCTCAAGCAAATGATGCATCAACAGGCAAGGAATCCATCCCATTCTCATGCTATGCACAGACTTCATATCAATTCCATTAACATGAATAATTACCATTCCGAATTAACACATTACAGAACACAAAATGCATATAATTTATAACACAAATAACACTTATCTTGAAGCTGAAGCTGTCCAAACAACTGCCTATGTGAGAGAAACATTCCACCCAACCATAGATCTCTATCCAGCTTGTATTCTTTCAGCTGAGAGACCACCCCCAAGCTGGGTTGTGTATCCACTAAGGAGGAACTAGATGGGCTTACTCACAACAGTGGTTTCACTCAACAACTATGCTCAGCCAATGCACAGTTGGGTTTGTCAAGCATATGAAATAAACATGAGGGAAATGCTAAGCCAGTGAGCTCAACCACAGAGCTATAGGCATCTCAAATGAATTCAATAGTCAAGGCACTCATATTACCTACCACACCCAACACAAGGAAGGTGCCCTTCTCTGCTGCAGAGTCCCTCAGGTGTCCCTTCCCTCCAGTGCTCTTCAGGATGGGTATAGAAAGGTCTAGCTGCTAATTCTTGAGATTCTAGCCTTCACTGGGTTTATCAAGCAAACCCAACCTCTGCTCAGTCATCCACAATTGGATTTCTCACAATTCTGTTCATTAAATAACTCAATCCTGTCAATGGTTTTCTGGGTTATAAAAACTGGATTTTCCAATGGATTTCGAGGTGTCTAATACTCTCAATTTCGCCCCAAGGTTCATATATATGGATCCCCCATTGGTTTTCACTGTCAAATACTAAATCTGGGCATTTTTGGCTCTTCAAAACGTGGATTCTTTCAAAGTTGCGATTTCTGGTTTTTCTTACTACTGGCAATTTGTTTTTTTGGATGGAAAATGATGTTGGGTGCTTCCACAATGGAATGGGGATGAGGAAGAAGCAACTCTCATGAGGTAGAGTGACTTGTGGTACAAGAAAATAGAGCCCATACTCAGCCATATGAATTTTTGGGTTGCCCATGCTCCATTGAAGCCATGGACTGAAATCTCCAACAACTTCCTTACAACATAAATGAATGTCATCAAGGAAAGTCAAATGGGTTCTCACAATGACATTTGGCAGCTTATGGCTCAATCCCACAAACCCCTCACCACTCCCTAGTGGATACACATGGCCCCTTCTCATTGGTTGTTTCCATAGCCAGTTTTGGTATTTTATTGAAATATTAACATTTACATCAATTTACAATATTCCATGGCTTAATAGCACATGGGTATCAAAATATCAAATACTTGCTTGTTTTAAATAAAACCTGAACATACACTAGTGGGGCCTTGGCCTTGAGATCCACGCTAGGGAAACATACAACGCATGTATACAATATTTACATTAGGAGCAAATATTTCATAAGGGTCAAAATTGGTATATTACAGACACGAAGTTCACTAGTAACTTCTGGAGAGCATTGTTCTTCGATTTGGAGACCCAGTTACAATTCAGTACCGTGTACCATCCCCAGACCGATGGACAAACAGAATGAGTAAACCAGATCCTCGAGGACATGTTGAGGATGTATGTCATGAACAACCCCACCAAATGAGAAGATTATTTGCACCTCACGGAGTTTGCGTACAACAACGGTTATCAAACCTCAGCCAAAATGAGTCCTTTCGAAGTACTCTATGTTAGGAAATGTCGGACCCCCGTGACTTGGGACAGTCTAGTAGACAGACTTATGTTAGGACCCGACCTATTAAAGGACTTGGAACAGCTAGTCTCCAAGGTACAACTGAACTTAAAAGAAGCATAAGACTGCCAAAAGCGTTATGTGGACAAAAAAGAAAAGACAAGGAGTACCAAGTCAGTGGACATGTGTTTCTAAAAATAAAGGAGAAACGAAGCTCATTGAGCTTGGGACGTTGCAGGAGACTAGCCCCAAGATTTTGTGGACCTTTTGAAATATTGGCCAAGAAGGGCCCAGTAGCTTAGGAGTTAGCCCTACTAGCTCATATAAAAGTTCATAATGTTTTTCATGCTTCACTATTAAAGAAATATGTATGCGATACTAAACATGTTATTGATTGGTCCTTATTACAGGTGGAGCTCGAAGGAGAATTCATGCTAGAACCACTCCACATTCTAGACAAGAGAGAGGTCCAGCTTAGGAGGAGGACCATTACTCAGGTGAAAGTACAATGGAGGCACTTTGGACCAGATGAGGCTACTTGGGACAATGAGGCCACCATGAAAGAGGCATACCCCGTCTTGTTTCATGACTTCATTCCTATCCCCTAGAAACACCGAGATGGTGTTATTCTAAGTGGGGAGGGATGTAATATCCTGAATTTTGGACTAACTATTTTACGATGTTATATTCGGCCAAGGCCCCAACACATATGATTTATTCGGATTATTGGGCATGAGCCCTAGTGCATATGGTTTATTCTTTTGTAGACTGACATATTGGGTATGGACCCTGACTGAATTTCAATATTTGATTATATACTGGGAAAGGAAGCCCCAATGTTTTGATTCATGTTTTTACCATATGATGTGCGTACAAAACCCTAATATACTGAGATGATCTTTTCTTACATACTGTGCAGTGATGTGAATGACATGATTGACTTATATGGTGTGTTGAACGTGGACTCAGGAATACACGGATTACCTACGTACTGGGCAAAAGCCCCAATGTACCTAGAGGAAATATTATGTACTGGGAGTAAGCCCCGATGTACATTGAGTGTTGGGCATAAGCCCTGGAGCACTCCAAGTTTGATAAACGAATACCGGATCCGAGGAAACTTAAATATTCTAGATGTTCCTCACAACCACATTCTAGCACTAGTGTTGAGCAGGGACTCTGGAATTGCACTAGAGTAACGCCCATGTGAGAGTGTTGAGTTAAAAGGCCCTGAAGAGAACACGGGGTTACTGAGTCTCAAAGTGTTGAGTCAGAAAGACTCTGAAGAGCACTTTTATCACATTTATTTAATTTGATTAAATTATTCATCTTTTTATCTATGATCACCTACTGCGGGAACTACCATGTTAAACGAGGGAATCTGACATGCAAGAGAGAGACTAGAGGTACCTAACGAAGCTGACCGAGACCATCCAAAGAATTGGACCTTGTCCTTAAAAGTTAAAAGAAGTTTCATATGATGATAGATAACTAAATAAAAGATAAATACCAATAGTCTTTTATGACTAACATGTATAAAGGCCTCAAGGCTAATATTATTATTAAGGGATTTAAAAATAATGGTGCCATTATTTAATTATGGAATATAACTAGTATATATGATTTATGCATTATTTTATATTATAAAGTGGTATATTAATAGTTAAGTGAAATATAATTATTGTTAGTATAATTGTTGTTGTTATAATTATTTTTATTAAATTATTATAATTATTATTAAGAGCATAAATCAAAATCACTTATAGCTAAATAGTTGGAAAAGTCCTAGTTCAAGAGGACTAGATATTTAATTAAATAATATCTTTTAATTATTAATTATTGAATTTAAAGAAACTAATTACTTCAACAGTCCTAATTCAAGACTTCCCTACTTAAAGAGGGAAGATCCTAAGTTTTGGGTATCATCCATCATTCTTGGTTATTATCATTCTATTATGGTAATCCAAGAAAAGTATTCTGCTCCAAGAAGCTGAAGCAGCCTTACCTAGAAATTCTCAGAATTGAACCAGCAGTGAAACTAGGGCCTCTACCTCTCATTGCATGTTGGAAACAAGCTCGGGGTGATCTAGATAGAACCAGAATAGTTCAAGGGTCAAGGTTAGGAGGAACATGGTAGCCCCAAAGTCAATGTAACAAGTCAGCTGAGCTCATAGGGCTCTACACTAATTATTGTTTGAGTGTGCAGTTTACTTCAGGAAGGGAGCAAGCTACAAAATAATCAGGTATGAAATGTGAATCTTCCATTTCAAGTTATAATAGAGTGTAACATACCCTTTTTTCTGAAAAACATTCTATGTTGGAAACATTATGTTAATTTTTATTGTAAAGTTTTGTATTGGACAAGTGTCCAAGGATGACAGTAATTGCACAATATTTTATTATTTAATAAATTAAATAGGAGACAAACACCCAAGGGGACTGTTGAAAGAGTACTGCTTACTGATCCACTAGGTGGAATGGAATCTGGGGTAGAAGGCAATGGACAAGTGGCAGCATCATGATGCAACAAAGTAGTTGTTACTATGGTACAACTCCCTTGAAATGTGGTCATAGTGCCTTGGAAGGTGGGACTGGAGCTTGAGACTCATTTATTAAAAAATGACCACTAAAGACCTAGGCAGTCTATATAAGAGCCATCGAATTATGAACTGAGGTTGATCACTTTTCTTGACTAGGAAATTTACCTTGGGTTTTTGCTGTTCTTGCACCCAAGAGATTCGATGAGGGAGTATGATGAGTTTATGATCATGGTGTAAGTCTTCCTATTATACTATTGAGTGCAGAAGTTACATTCCTGAGTGCAGAAGGAATATTTTGAGTGCATAAGTTATATTACTGAGTGCCTTGCTTCTACTCAGATTCCATCTACTTAGTAGTTCAGGAAGCAAGTAGTTTGGCTGCTTCTTCTGGAAAAGGTTGGGAGGAACAGGCCTCCTTGGGTGTTTGTCAGTCCTATCTTCATTTACAGGTTCTACTTGTCATTTCAAATTCTAAGTAGTTAAAATTTCTATTTGCAATTATAATTTTACTGTTCAAAAGATATTATTATAAAAATACATTTATGTTAGTTTCTGACCTAAGTAGGATTCTGTATAGTAATGATTTTGTAAGATGAATTGAATCAAAATATTTTTCTGTATTTTTCTCCATGCTAATGTTTCTACATCATACTCTAGTACAGAGAAGGAGATTAAGGTAGATAAATCGATAGGCCGATTGCTAAAATGAATGAGAAGATTAATACTATTATATTTCATTAGTTTTTCTTACCATTAATATTCTGTAATAAATAATATAATTCTATGTCTTTCTCTTATCATTCCTTTCATCAGTTAAATGTTCAAGGTTCACTGTATTTTTATTTCACAAATTTTTATTGAAATAATAGCTGCAAAATAATTATTTCCTAAGTACACAGTATTGTTATCCAATACTGCTAGCAAGTAAATATAATCACAAAAACAAAAAAAACTATTTTTATTACAAACAAATGCATGAGTATTTAGAACTAATCATTATGCACAGTATTCATTTTCTTTTATATTATTTATTTAAACTACAGTAAATTCCCATTCACATTTATCATAGGATTAGAAATCCTAGATTGTGGTTTCATCGTTTTCCATAGTTATCACAACTATTAAACAAAGAACTATTACATTATCCAAACAGAGTTTCATTTACAAACTTAAAATTTATGACAGGATCGTAACCCTTCGTTGATCAAATGCTAGAAGTATCAACATCTATCTCTTAGATTTAGAGTTTAGTGAAGGTTCAAACACCTTAGGTTAACAACAAGAACAAGAAACTAGCTACAATCTCATTACATAGCTACAAAGAGAAAAACATTGGCTCTTGGCCAACACTTAAAATCGACAGACATTAACAACAAGTAACACTTTCAATACCATAAGCTTAGGAACAAAAACTATTATCATTTACATTCCTTAAGATTGAAAATAAGAACATCTCGACATCAACATGAGACTACATTATCACATTTCAATTGAAAACTATTAACAATAAACCATACGATTTGCCCGATTTAGACATCTACTTCCAAAAAACTCGACTTTGCTATCATAACAACAAAAACATCTCTGAGAACCACATATTAGGGTTTGACCATTTTAAACACAGGGTTAAACTCTTAATTCCTGAACTTTTCTTAAAACACAATTGTGTCAAAACAATAAACTTAAATTGCATACAAACTGGAGCCCTGCTCTCAAACTCAAACACCAACACGATAACATAGGAAAACAAAGCTCTTGTATTATCAAAGACGGTAGAAGGGTAAAACCCTCTCCTCAGTAAAATTTATGTTACAGTTTCTACATTGAAAACCAAACATCACAGGCCTAACTCCAAATGGGTCGAGGGTTTCATCCTCCCCAAGCTATCAAAACAATTCACAAATATTTCGATGAAAGTCACCCCTCAGAGCCCAAGAAAACACAAAGTCTCAGCAAAGAACACAATGAAGGTTCACTAGTCATCTAACCGGAGTAACGAGTAACCACTGAAGCTTACCAGTCTATGTTGCAGCTGCCAGTTATCAAAACCTGAGTATGGTTTCTGGTTGATGAAGGAACCTGCCATGTGAAACAAGCGTGGTTAAAACAATCTTTGGGCATAAGTATTTACATGTGAAAGAACAATAACTGAAACCCTCAAAATAGAATGGAATACACAAGATTCGAACCGAGAACATTACCTTTTAATTGATTCCTGGAGCAGAACGCCAAAGACATTGCAAACTGTAACCATCACTCCATCGCCGAATGCAAAGAAGAATGGAAGAACAACTCTAAGAAAATATCACTTAACAAACAAGGAAATCCGAATATCGAAGCAACCTACAGGTAGAACCATTAACCACCCTAGGACCCTTGCAACACCAAGCTGCTACTGTAAAACCCTCACTGGAGTGTCGGTCCCTAAAAAGCTATCAACAGGTTCCATTTAAACATCAACAGGTCACGGTTTCGAACCGTGGGCACTCCACAAACAACTACTAACAAAACCCTGAAGGCTCTCGGCCTGTCTTCCTCTCAAAAAAGCCATTAGACAATAAAATGAATGCCGAGGAACAATAAACTTCGAAACAACATAGTGGTGATTAGGTTTAGATCCCAATGTCAAAGACCTTGCTTGATCAACGATGGAGGTCATCCGAAGGGTTTTTCATGTAAACCCAAGAAACAACCATATTAAAGACACCATCAATACCATAGCCACCAAGGAGGACAACTCAGTTAAACTTCGAACCAAAACACTTATAGCTCATCATGATGCTTGAACCATCACCACACCATCACGTGCCTAGCACCACGACGATGTCCACGGAGACATTCCACTGTCTCGGCAGTTGGGAGTATTAAATGCCAAGGGAAACCAAAGTGTCTGCCAGCATGAAACCTTCATAGTGTTAATATCACCCATTCTTATAATGTATCGATTCGTTGATAAAACGCACAACTCGGTTATGTAATTACACCTTGTGGTAAGTCAAGGTGGTGTCGGATTCATTGCTAGGAATCCATAATGTTATAAAGGGTCATGTAGATGCACACACAATACCATATAATTATTGTTCATAGGATTATGTATAAGACTCTACAATTATATATTCCAATATAGTATAGAATTTGTATATAGTCTCTAGGTTATAGATTGATCATAAATTTGTATATAGTTCCTAGGATAGCATTTGATTTCAAGCTTGCAAATATTTCCTAGCTTAAAGTTTAAATCAAATCTTGCATGAAATTCTTAGGCTCAAGAGCATACAAAAGAATTGCATTTTATTTGCACGCTAATTGTAATTAGCCATTTCATATAGAAATTGTTATCCTTATAGTTTGATGAAATAGAATCTCACGATAATGATATATTGATCCTATCCATTGTTGGTACAAAGTAATAAATAGGTTAGTATAGTATTATGAATATTACAACTGACATACTTCTGTTTTATAAGCTAGGCTAACTGAAGTTCTCACCGATAGAATTTTTGACATTTTGTCTCTTAAACCATTAAGACTTTGGAGATTACTAAAACTAGTTAGAAACTCTTCAGTCACATGTCATAAACACTAAAGATCTTACCTGTAATCTGCGAAAGAGGACGATTCAAATGCTTTAGCACAAATGCTAAGTAAGCCTTGAGGCATCTGTGGGACCCCTTCATCATCAAACAGAAGAACAATAGTTAACATTTATAAACTTTACATCGTTGGATCAACAACAAAAGAAATGGGAAATTACTGTGGACCAAGTTAACATCGAAACATAGATATCAATCACCTTGTCACAAACATTACACTTTTGACCAACACAACATTTAGTACAGCAAGATGACCTTTAAGCATTTATTATATTTCCGCACAGTTAGATTATGCATTAAAAGCTATATCGAAAAATTTTAAATTTTTATAAAATTTTGGGATGTTACATGTGGTATCAGAGTGGGAGTTCAAACTCTAGGCCTGAAATAGGCTCACGCACGCAAACAAAAATTAAAAACCAGAAAGTTTATGTTACTAACTTTTATTTTAATTTTATTTTGTACAGAATGATTTGATATTAATTTGCAGGTATGGACATACCGAAGAAATCAACAGAGGATAGATCTCCTCGTAATGAGCATAATAACAATAATAATAATGAAGGAATATATGTTGAATTAAATAACCAATCTTCAAAACTTCTTCGTACTGTAAAAGATTTAAAATATGAGATAAGAACTGTTAAAGAAGAAAATGAATTCATTATAAAAGCACAAGAAGAGTTAAATCAGATTCTAATGGAGAAATACCATCACGAAGAAAGAGGAAGGAAATCAGAAGTAAATTTTGATTCTGGTACAATGTCCCACAAACATAAACACAAGAAAACAAATAATGGTAAAAGTATTAGTTACTCTTCATCTGAATTTGATCGAAGTAAGGATAAATCTGATCATGACAACAGTGACAGTGATTGATGGTCCAAGAAGAGGAAGTATAAGAATCATGAACAAATTACTAGAGAGTTTAAAAATATTAAGCCACCAACTTTTAATGGCGAAAGTGAAAAGGGTGATACAGCTGAAGCATGGCTGTCTGGAATGAAGAAGTACTTTAACATTTATGATTACTCTTCTCAGTTAAAGGCCAAGATGGCTATTTACAATCTGATCGGAAAGGCGGATATTTGGTGACAGGATCTTAAAAGAATTAAGAGCATAAAGGAAAGAGATGTAACTTCGAATATGTTTAAAAATTTATTTAAGAAAAAGTTCTTGTCAGAACAGTACTATGAAGATAAGTCAAAAGAGTTTTATGATTTAAAATTGGGTACTATGAACATGAAGGAGTTGTGCAACAAGTTCCTTAGCTTGCTGAGGTATGTACCTTACATGGTCGAAGATAAGCCTAGGGTACAAAGGTTTCTAAGCTGTCTACCTTTCAACATAAAAGACAGGATTGAGTATGATAACCCTTCCACTCTAGAAGAGGCAATGAGGAAAGAAAATTTTTGTTTTGATCAAAACAGAAAAAGAGAAGGAACAAATGGCTAGAAAAGTAATAAGTCTAATCATTTCGAGCATAAAAAGAAGAGTTTTAATCATAATTCTACAAGTTTTAAGAAAAATTTTAATAACAGAAATTTTCCAAGTAATAATAATTACAGGTGTAATGCACCAGAGAATTTTACTGCTGCAAGGAATGTACCTAATAACAATAACAACACTAGTTATGCTGAACAGAATGGACCTTTGAAGTGTTTTGATTGCGGTGGACCACATAAGAAAGCAGATTGCCCACGCAACAAAAGGACAGTCAATAATATTCATAGCATACAAGTAGATGCAACAGTTGGTGATGTGGCAAGAGAAATGCCAAGGATAAATGCAGTGCTGGAAAATCGTCAAGTAGACCATCAAACATCCATGGTCGAAATCGAAGGTGGAGCTCGAAGGAGATTTTCAGGTGGAACCAGACTATATTCTCGACAGGAGGGAAATTATGCTTCTGAATCGTACCATAGGGCAGGTAAAGGTGCAATGGAAGCACCTTAGCCCTGATGAAGCTACCTGGGAACTGGAAAGTAAAATGAGGGTAGCATATCTAGTTATGTTCCAGGAAGGATCAGATGATGAATAAGGAACATCGAGCACGATGTTGACCTTAAGTGGGGGTGTTTGTAACATACCCTTTTTTGTTGAAAAACATTTTATGTTGGAAACATTATGTTAACTTTTATTGTAAAGTTTTATATTGGACAAGTGTCCAAGGATGACTGTAATTGCACAATATTTTATTATTTAATAAATTAAATAGGAGGCAAACACCTAAGGGGACTGTTGAAAGAGTGTTTACTGATCCACTAGGTGGAATGGAATCTGGGGTAAAAGGCAATAGACAAGTGGCAGCATCGTGATGCAACAAACTAGCTGTTGGTATGCGACAACTCCCTTGAAATGTGGTCATGGTGCCCTGGAAGGTGGGACTAGAGCTTGAGGCCATTTATTCAAAACTGACCACTAAAGAGCTAGGCAGTCTATATAAGAGCCATCGAATTATGAACTGAGGTTCATCACTTTTTCTGACGAGGAAATTTACCTTGGGGTTTTGATGTACTTGCACCCAAGAGATTCGATGAGGGGATATGCTAAGTTTATGATCATGATGTAAGTCTGCCTATTATACTACTGAGTGCAGAAGTTACATTGCTGATTGTGGAAGGCATATTTTGAGTGCAGAAGTTGTATTACTGAGTGCCTTGCTTCTACTCAGATTCCATCTACTTAGTGGCTCAGGAAGCAAGCTCGAGGGTCCAAAGGAAGCAAATAGTTTGGCTGCTTCTTCTGGAAAAGGTTAGGAGGAATAGGCCTCCTTTGGGTGTTTTTCGGCCCTATCTTCATTTACAGGTTCTACTTGTCTTTTCAAATTCTATGTAGTTAAACTTTCTATCTGCAATTATAAATTTACTGTTCAAAAGATATTATTATACAAATACATTTATGTTAGTTTCTGACCTAAGTAGGATTCTATATAGTAATGATTTTGTAAGATGAATTGAATAAAAATATTTCTTTGCATTTTTCCCCATGCTAATGTTTCTGCATCGTACTCTAGTACAGAGAAGGAGATTGAGGTAGATAAATTGATAGGTAGATCGCCAAAATGAATGAGAAGATTAATACTGTTATATTTCATTAGTTTTTCTTACCATTAATATTCTTTAATAAATAATATAATTCTATGTCTTTATCTTATCATTCCTTTCATCAGTTAAATGTTCAAGATTCACTGTATTTTTATTTCACAAATTTTTATTGAAATAAAAGATGCAAAATAATTATTTCCTAAGTACAGAGTACTGTTATCCAATACTGCTAGCAAGTAAATATAATCACAAAAACAAACAGAACTCTTTTTATTACAAACAAATGCATGAGTATTTAGCACTAATATTTATGCACACTATTCATTTTCTTTTATATTATTTATTTAAACTATAGTTAATTCCCATTCACATTTATCATAGGATTAGAAACCCTAGTTTGTGCTTTCATCATTTTCCATAGTTATCACAACTATTAAACAAAGAACTATTACGTTATCCAAACAACGTTTTGTTTACAAACATAAAATTTATGATAGGATCGTAACCCTTCGTTGATCAAACCCTAGAAGTATCAACATCTATCTCTCATATTTAGAGTTTAGTTAAGGTTCAAACACCTTCAGTTAACAACAAGAATAAGAAACTACCTACAATCTCATTACATAGCTACAAACAGAAAAACATTGGCTCTCGGACAACACTTAAAATCGATAGACATGAACGACGAGTAACACTTTCAATACCATAAGCTTAGGCACAAAAACGATTATCATTTACATTCCTTAAGACTAAAAATAAGAACATCTTGGCATCAACATGAGACTACATTATCACATTTCAATTGAAAACTATTAACAGTAAACCATACGATTTGCTCGATTTAGATATCTACTTCCAGAAAACTCGATTTTGTTATCATAACAGCAAAAACATCTCTGAGAACCATATATTAGGGTTTGACCATTTTAAACACAGGGTTAAACTCTTAATTCCTGAACTTTTCTTAAAACACAATTATGGAAAAACGATAAACTTAAATTGCATACAAACTGGAGCCCTGCTCTCAAACTCAAACACCAACAAGATAATGTAGGAAAACAAAGCTCTTGTATTATCAAAGACGGTAGAAGGGTAAAACCCTCTCCTCAGTAAAATTTCTATTACAATTTCTACATTGAAAGTCAAACATCACAGGCCTAATGCCAAATGGGTCGAGGGTTTCATCCTCCCCAAGCTATCAAAACAAATCACAAATATTTCGATGAAAGTCACCCCTCAGAGCCCAAGAAAACATGAAGTCTCGACAAAGAACACAATGAAGGTCCACTAGTCATCTAACTGGAGTAACGAGTAACCACTGAAGCTTACCAATCTATGTTGCAGCTGCCAGTTATCAAAACCTGAGTATGGTTTCTGGTTGATGAAGGAACCTGCCATGTGAAACAAGCATGGTTAAAACAAGCTTTGGACAGAAGTCTTTACATGTGAAATAACAATAACCAAAACCCTCAAAATAGAATGGAAGACACAAGATTCAAACCAAGAACATTACCTTTTAATTAATTCCCAGAGCAAAACGCCAAAGACATGGCAAATTGTAACCATGACTCCATCGCCGAATGCAAGGAAGAATGGAAGAACAACTTTGAGAAACTATCACTTAACAAACGAGGAAAGCCGAATATCGAAGCAACCTATAGGTAGAACCGTTAATCACCCTAGAACCCTTGCAACACCAAGCTGCTACTGTAAAATCCTCACTGGAGTATCGGTCCCTAAAAAGATATCAACAGGTTCCAGTTAAACATCAACAGGTCATGGTTTCAAACCATGGGCACTCCACAAACAACTGCTAACAAAACCCTGAAGGCTCTCGGCCTATCGGCCTCGCCACAAAGCCATTACACAATACAATGAATGCTGAGGAACAATAAACTTCGAAGCAACATAGTGGTGATTAGGGTTAGATCCCAATGTCAAAGACCTTACTTGATTAATGGTGGAGATCATCTGAAGGGTTTTTCACGTAAACCCAAGCAACAAGCATATTAAAGACACCATCAATACCATAGCCACCAAGGAGGAAAACTCAGTTAAACTTCGAACCAAAACACTTACAGCTCATCACGATGCTTGAACCATCACCACACCATCACATGCCTAGCACCACAACGATGTCCACGGAGACATTCCATTGTATCGGCAATTGGGAGTATTAAATGCCAAGGGAAACCAAAGTGCCTGCCAGCACGAAACCTTCATAGTGTTAATATCACCCATTCTTATAATGTATCGATTCATTGATAAAATGCATAACTCGGTTATGTAATAACACCTTGTGGTAAGTCAAGGTGGTGTCGGATTCATTGCTAGGAATCCATAATGTTATAAAGGGTCATGTAGATGCACACACAATACCATATAATTATTGTTCATAGGATTATGTATAAGACTCTACAATTATATGTTCCAATATAGTATAGAATTTGTATATAGTCTCTAGGCTATAAACTGATCATAAATTTGTATATAGTTCCTAGGATAGCATTTGATTTCAAGCTTGCAAATAGTTCCTAGGTTAAAGTTTAAATCAAATCTTGCATGAAATTCTTAGGCTCAAGAGCATACAAAAGAATTGCATATAGATATTGCATTTTATTTGCACGCTAATTGTAATTAGCCATTTCATATAGAAATTGTTTATCCTTATAGATTGATGAAATAGAATCTCATGATAATGATATATTGATCCTATACATTGTTGGTACAAAGTAATAAATAGGTTAGTATAGTATTATGAATATTACAACTGACATACTTCTGTTTTATAAGCTAGGCTAACTAAAGTTCTCACCGATAGCATTTTCGACATTTTGTCTCTTAAACCATTAAGACTTTGCAGATTACTGAAACTAGTTAGAAACTCTTCGGTCACATGTAGAAACACTAAAGCTCTTACCTGTAATCTATGAAAGAGGATGATTCAAATGCTTTAGAACAAATTCTAAGTAAGCCTCGGGGCATCTGTGGGACCCCTTCATCATCAAACAGAAGAACAATAGTTAACATTTATAAACTTTACATCGTTGGATCAACAACAAAAGAAATGGGAAATTACCATGGATCAAGTTAACATCAAAACATAGATATTAATCACCTTGTCCCAAACATTACACTTTTGACCAACATGGAATTTAGTACAACAAGACAACCTTCAAGCATTTATTATATTTCCACACAGTTAGATTATGCATTAAAAGCTATATCGAAAAATTTTAAATTTTTGTAAATTTTGGGATGGTACATAGAGGTTAGATAAATAACACAGGATGCTACCCCAACATCATTTGGCCTTGTTCTACTTTCATCCTAAATCGTTTAAATATAGACTTTCTGATAGGAACAAAAAAATAAAGAATTGATGTATGCTAGGATTATGTCAACTTAGAAGCTAGGATCAATAGAATGTCTAGCAGGTTCCTATGCTAGACATCCTAGCAAACCCATAACCTAGAAATATGCTCTTAATATTTAGATACCCTGGATTGCTACACTCAGAACAACTTTATTAAATTTATATATATATATATATACATCCTAAGACAATGATTGAAATTATGTTTCCAAAATCTGTGTATAGCTAGGAAAATAATTATGTTCGCATTACTTCTTATAATCATCTCTACCAAAGTCCTCTTTCAAATTTACAACATCAACATATCACAAATCTAATTAGGATCATGATCGAAACTACTAACCCTTTTAGGAAAATGAATACAAACTTCGAATTAAATACCAAGTAGTGAAGGCACGTACAACATATTCTTTCTCAAAGCTTTCCCATATTCAACAAGTAAATCACCCACTACCACGAAAGCACCAAAACACTTTTCTAAGAGTCGACTATTACCAACCGTCAACTCATCATAAGGAATTAAACGCATCTTCTAGGAATTGCAATTTATAAACTTAGTATCAAACATTTTCATTCTTGTAAACTAAACTATGGAAAAGAAACTCAACGATTTTCATTTCAGAAATCAAACAGTCCACAACCTACAAAATCATTAACATATCATTCTATCGGTTAGAGGATCAAACCCCATCCAAATCTCTTCTATCTTACTAGATGCCACAAGTATATCAAATGTACAGTAACCCATACCCTCTCAAGGGTCAATCAAAACAGTATCTAAGGCTACAACTCTTATTCAAAACGCAGAAGGATTACACAACATTCTTCAAACAAATGTTACATGATATCATACAGAGAAGCGTTATTCACAAACGCTGGTAAAGGGATCAATTCCCACTACAATTCCATTTGAGACCCTTTTTTTTTCTAACTACTTCAAATAACCAAAAACGTAACAGTAAAGGCCCAAATCTTAGATCATGGCAGGCGTATTATTTTAGCCTCAAGTTTACGATTCATGCCATCAAAACAGTCATAATGACAACCAACATCTTTTAAAACAAAATAACCTTTGATACAGATAGCATTCATATGAATTAAAACGCAGAGATTAAATAGGGTACCAAACCCTCATAATTATTATGCAGAAGGACATTCCAGGGCCCATACAAAAAAATTTCGCAAGCATAGGTCTCTATTGTAAAACCCAGTTCATTTTTGGGCAGTATTGCTAACATCGAGAGTTCAACAAAATTAAGACATAGAGATAGATAACCACAACCTCATACTAAAATCATCTAGGGCGTGCATATGACGTTAGATACATCTTTTCACAACAGTCCAGCCAAATGGCGACTTCTACAAACTCGAAATTTATCATAGTGAACCCAATCGAGTTGACAAATTCCTCATAGTAAACGCAAGACACTCCACAGAGGCAAGAGGAGGAGATGAGTTAATGTGGTCTCTAGACTTACCAGTTGCCAATGCCTCCAAGTCTAAATTCTTGATCATCAACCAGTATCCACATAAACGAAGGAGACCCAAACCACTTACCTATCAAGCAAGAAAAACATTCAATCAGAAACTATTTCATTATCGTCTCTATCAATGTAAAATCTGCAAGTAGAACAAGGATGATATTACCTTCAGCTATTGCCATGTCCACATAATGAAACCTTCGTGATGTGTTGACCATGAGCCAAGCTTAGGTTAGAACCCTAAACCCTTTGACGCATCCAACATACAGACAAAGGAAAACAAATTCTGAGAATTGAAACCCTCGATAGTGTAGTATCCAAGACCAAACCCCTAGCTTAGCTGGCAGACTTTGGCATGTGTATTTGTATGGTCACTTTAAATGCCACCACCAACACCAAACATTCGTTACAAGTCGTGATATTTATAGTGGCAAAGGAATTCATAACCAAGAAGTATTTAAAATGCAAGGGTGTTACATAGACCCCAAGTATTGTATAAAGTCAACAAATAATGGCAAGGTCATTATGTTATGAAAACTCAACAAGGACTCCCAATCTTCCAACAAAGCATTTCAAAGTGTCAACCACCACACATTATAAACAATAGTATTACTTAAAATACGGAAATCGCGAAATGGACACCATAAGTAGGCACCTCCGTAAGTAGACATGTAAACTAGGAAAATAAGTGGAAGCATTAGCGAAAGCGCTAAGTAGTACCAGAGTCTCCATTTACTTACCCCTACCTCTCGGCAGCCCTGCCAGGGTACCTTGCCCTTTAAAAGACCAAGCATCACATAATGGGCCTAAACCTCCACCAATGAAGGTTCATTTCACCTAAATTACCAAATAGATTTTAATACATATGCATGCAAATCTTTACAACCGTAAGAAGGAGATTTCCATCATTACATTCAATACATTCGTACACATGCGACAGTTCATACATATTTCTAAAAGAAGCACTTCCGCAAAAGCTGTAGAGTTTTTAATCAGCAAACCATGACACTTATAAACTAAAGACACTTCAAAGAGTAGAAATCAAATACCGGCACAGAAGGTACTTAGCAATGCTCAAGTAATTTATTATTCCTCACCTCCTTAACAGTTTAATTTAGTATTGGAAAATTTTCAATTTTTGTTTGCTATTTTAAGGGACATTACAGATGTATTTATGTGTGAATGTATGGATGTTTGAGAAAGAAAAAATTTCCTCAAGGATGAGGCTGAATAGTAATTATTAAACATTAGTGTTTGAAATATGATGCTAAACCATGAATGAAAGGGATGTCTACCTCAACTTGAGTATGAGTAAAATGTCCACGTATTTGAAGTAAATTAATTCCTACAAAGAGATAATTAAATCTGCATCCCTAATGATTTCCTTAAATATTTGAAAGTAAGCCTATATCACGTGTGCTTGCAATGTTCTATGAATTGAAAATGTTGTGTTGTGAAAAATGGCTCATGGTTTATGTCTCTAAGTTTGACTATGAAATTATGATGTGTTATACTGAACAATTTTGGGAGTCCTGGTTTTACAGCATAAAATATAGGTTATGGGAAATAACAACTTACGGAAATCATGAAGTCAAAGAAGGTTAAAAATCGTAGCGAGGAAGCAAGGAAAAAGGAGACTCAAGAGGAGAATACGAACCAGTGAATTTTATGAACATCGAGGATGGTATTATCTTTAAGGGGGAAAGGATGTAACATCCCTCTTCTACCCCTACTTTTGTAATTTAAAAATGTAATTTGTATACAGTTTCTGGTGAGGAGCTCAAGGCCAAGGCCCCACCAGAAAACCTTGCAAGCATTGTTATTTATTTTCTTAAATTGTGATAGACTAGGGACTGAAGGTTATGGTGCAAATTAAATGAAGGGGCAATGAATCCACTAGAGGAAAGATGAATAATGATAGAGGGCCATCCTAATGCTACGAGCACTCGGGAAATAATAAAAGGACTTATATTAGTTACCTTAAGTGATAAGGTCGTCATCCTAGGTTGTGGATAGCGGCTATTCGCCGCATGCTAATATTTAACTCCCATGACCTATCTATTAGCATAAAGCCATACCTATGGTCGTAAAACTATCTAATATCACTAGATATTATTAGTGTCACAACTCCAAGAAGAGTGTCAAAAAATACCTTAGTATCCTTAAATGATAAGAAGCTAAGGCTTTTTTTGGTCTACCTAATGAATAATGCCCAACAACTTCAGAAGATAGGAGGTTAGGGTCTTTTCCTATAAAAAAAAGGACTTAAAGTAGGGTAAAAATAGTTTTATATATATATATATATATAAGAATAATAATAATTAATAAAGAATTAAAACTATCACTTATTATGGTTTCTATCTACTCTCTAGACGAATTGAGGGATCTAGTTTAATTGAGTTAGAAAGGGGTAAATTGTTATCTCACGGAGATCACGAGGAGAGGGGAATTGTACCTGGCAGGTGTCTCCTTGATGGAGCGCCAAGCTTTTTCTGACTTTTATTACTGCCACTTGCCAAAGGGAAGTTAGAGAGTCCTCCTTCTTAAGGAAGAGAAAAACACGATTGGAAGGGGGGATTTTTGGGGGAAATAGACCTTCTTGTTGATAGTCCATCAGCTAAAAGAAGGAGGTTTCGTTACACTAAAGGAGAGTTTCTGTGCGCTTTTGGGTGGACAGGGATTCTCCAAATGTTTGAACTCTGCAAGATGAGTGGGAGGAAATTTTTTTGTAGTGGTTCGCTAGATAGACTTCAAGTACAAAGGTAAGCCATCTTGTTTTCTATTTATGATTGTGTTTTCTTACAAGCCTCTTTGCATAACATTACATATATAATTGTATGCCCGACTTTCGATTTGAGTAACTATAAATGCGAGAAATATGATTCCCTGCATTATTTCCATTACATCACATAGATCAATCGAGGGATAGATCTAGTATGTCATCATGCTTCATAGATCCAGTTTTACAGGGCGATTCCCTTGCAATCGTGATGTATTTATATAGTTTTTATCTGGGTTTTTGTTAAATTATTGAGTGGAAGAGCGACCCCCTTTCTGACTGTCACATTTCTAGCAGGTCCGTTTATATAATTTTTATATACAGCGTTTGATTTCACTTATATGCTTTTTAATATACAGAGTTGGGCTCGATCCCAAGCTCCAGAGCTGAGTTCGATTCCCCGCTTAGGCGTTGGTTGTTCTCTTTATATTTTACACACAAGAGTTTTTACTCGATCCCAATCTCCGGATAGGTTGTTGTTCTGTTTATATACATAACTAAAATATATCTATATATATAGGGTTTGGGCTCGACCCCAAAACTCATAATGTTTTTTCTTCCTACATAGTTATTTGTACAGAAAGGAACCCAAGCCCCCAGCCGTTGTATTCAATACATTGAGAGAATATGATAGAGTTGGGTCACTCCCAAGCTCGATGTTGTTCTCAATTTGCATAGTATCAATCTATAAAAGAGCTGGACTCGATTTCCAACCTTTGGGTTGTTACATTTTATTTTATACATTTAAATGTACGAAAGAGCTAGGCTGGTCCCAAGCTCGTTAGTACTTCACATTCTATATTTTAAATATATGCAAGAGATGGGTTCAATCCCACGGCTCTATGCTGACTAAAAAGACATGGCAAAGTTGTGGATGATGCTGCTTCTCTGGCTTTTAATATTTGTTTGATGGGTTTGGTTTTCGGCACTCATATGATTGATCGATTCGTGTCACCTGCCATTTTATTTCTAAATTATAGTAGATCCAATATTTCCTTGCATCGTGTTACAACAAAAGATTCAAGTGTTTTCTCAGTGTGTCTTCGCTTTTGAGTAATACTAGTATTCAGTCCTAATGTTAATGTTAATAAGTCTTTTTTTTATTGGTTACAATAAGTTGTGAAGTAAAACTAGGGGACTATGTTGAGAGATGTTATTCCACCTAGGATATCCTTACCTTAGTGAGTTCATTTCCAGCTCGGTGGTGACCTCTCAGTGGTAGAAATACACTTGACAGAGAGTCAATTGGTTGGGAGGAAAGTGGTTGGGAGGAAAGTTGCAGCCATGCCTTCAGTCGCTGAGTCTAAATCAGTATGTCAAGTGTAATGTGTTGTTAAGTTGCCATACAGTTTTATAAAGATGCAGTAACTTATTTTTGAATTTAATGGTTTGGTTATATCTAAGTTGACTAATTCTTTTTTTATGAGTGCTAATTATTATGCTTAGTTACTCCTTTGGATCATAGCGTCACAATTCATGGCGAAACTAGATTTCACTGCAGAATAATAATGCCTTTATTCAGGTAATAGATAATTTTATTCAAGGACTATATTATCGTTGTGATTGTTGAGTTTAGTTAAAATATTTTATGGTTAATTTGAGTGAATAGTATCATATCCATATAAAATATGAGTTGTCGGAAATTGATGATCACTCCCCTTGTTGGGTTTTCAAGGAAACATACATATCCATCATGATTGGTTTTTGTTAAGAGATTTCCTTTACATGCATATAAGTTTTGAAACATTGTTTGAATGCATAAAGTATGATAATGGAGCCTAGTTGTGTTTGATAGACTCATGCAATCAATATAATATTAATATGCGTGAAATTATTAACATGCAAAGAAATTATCCTTGTACATTTCTCTATTTTAGAATTATTAGATTGAATAAAATCTTATTATGTGTCTAATGTTTCTATTAGCCAACAAATTGTAAGATTTGATAGTAAAACTCATCATCACATGACGAGACCCTAGTTAAGTGGTTTTATATACAAATAACATAAATGTTGAGATTATTTGTATTGTATAATGATAAAGGAAGATAAGTTATGCATAATCAAACCAATGAAGTTAGGTGTTCTTTTTTCTAAAACTAACATATAGGTTGTATCTAAAAGATAGGTTGTACTGAAAAGAAGGAACTAACTTACTTGTTTATTGGTTGTCAAAGGAAATAAAATAAAACCATAAAATAGACTTGTGCACCCATTACCCCAAAAACACACCAGGGAACTCGAGGTATGTTACATATGGTATTAGAGCCACAGGTTACAAACACTCGGGCCTATTTGGGCTTAGCCTGGGGAAGCAAGATGACTTGGTCGAGCCAATAAGGGAACTCCAGTTACAAAGACGCAACACGGAAATTGAAGTTTCATAGTTCGGCAGAAGGTAACAAATAAGTCATCTATAAGTTTGCAAGTAAGTAAGTTCCATTGTGTTTAATACTAAAATTAATGTTACCCTGACTTGTTTGGCTAACTAGTTCCTTTATATAAAAATGTGGGTACTCACACGCATTAAGGGTATACTATAGTGGATGAAATTGTGTTGTGGCGGTATGTTGTAACTAATAGTTTTGCACAAAGAGAAGAATTATGGCTTTGGTAAAAGCAGTATCCACGTTTCCGGTTGAATTTAGGACTAATGTGTATAGTTTAAAGTTGAAAGTATTAAGCTTTAAATTGATTCATTTGGGCACCATAATAGTATTATTTTGTTAGGAAAAAGAGTAAAGACAACCACTTGTTGATATGTTGGTAACATGGATTGAAAGGTGGATCTTTTAGACAATAATACTAAGAGAGTTGTCAAGTTTCTTCTCGTAAGATCACTCCATTCTATGCAGAATTAGTGAGTATTAAATTGATTCTTAGTAAATGAGTTGTTCATTAGTGTAGAATGTACATCCTAGACTTTTGTGATAATTGTTACAGTTAGGAGAAAATATGTTAAAATAGAATATGAGAATGTGGAAAGTAAGATAGAGGATAATGTTGGTTACTAGGTATTTTAGAGGTGATATTCGTATCGGTGCACAATCAGGTCAAAGTATCTTATCATATTATTTAACAGGATGGGAAAATCTAAATGTGAAGCTATTAGCATGTTTCCAATGGTAAATATAAGAAGGGTATCTTAGAAATCATCACATAGAACTACTTGTGGCATAAAGGGTCTCGTCTATTATGAATATAGATAGATGAGGAATCTCTATAATTAAACATTTGTTAAACATTGCTTGTATACTTTCCTTATTGATAGAAAATAACAGTGAACCTTCCTAACTTCATAATTCTGGTTGGATACTTTCATATGACAAAAGTAAGGTATATCAATGAAATTAATGAGAATGTTAATCTTGTATGGATGTTGTAAGTGAATGATGATTTTCTTACTATTATGTTAGGAGAAGACTTTCGCATGAAATCCGACTTTTTTTTGTTATATATAGAAGTACTAACGAGTGAATTTGACAGATGGTCACACTTTGTGGAACTTGTGGAAAGACAGGAACGCGATATAGTATACATGGTAAGCATGTGGTAAGATCAAGGACTCATGAAAGGATATGATAAAAGCATGAGTTCGAACCGATGAGTAAATAGATGAACCTATTTGATGTTAATATTATGTTGTTATTATGTTGCATATTGTGGTTAACCAAAACTACAAGAAATAATAAATGATTGTTATTTCCTGGACTCAAACGAGAATGTTTGAGGGGAAAAGAATATTCCAGGACTCAAGCGAGAAGACTTGAGGTGGAAAAAATTGACCCAACTCTACTTTGCTAAAGCAATTTTTCCTAGACTCAAGCATGAGGCTGGTTGGAAAAGAAATTCCTGGAGTCAAGCAAGAATGCTTGAGGGGAATTGCGAAAGAATTTTTTGATATCAATGGCGAAGACCTAGGCACAAAGATTGACATCTGGAACACAGGACGTTGTTTGATCTCTTGAGGAGGAAAAACTTTTGACTAGTAATCAAAAGGGAGAGTAACCTCAAAAGTGTATCCCGGAAGTCCACAGGAATTGGTGACAGAACTCGAGGAAGAGTTCTGTGTTTAGTAGAGGGTTGTTGAACTTCTAAACTCATGAGAGAGTTTGATGATCAACAAAGTATTGTTGAAAGATTTTTTTAAAATACCTTAGTATCCTTAAATGATAAGAAGCTAAGGCTCTTTTTGGTCTACCTAATGAATAATGCGCAACGACTTCAGAAGATAGGAGGTTAGGGTCTTTTCTTATAAAAAAAGGACTTAAAGTAGGGTCAAAATAGTTATATATATATATATATATAGATATAGATATAGATATATCATAATAATAATAATAATTAATAAAGAATTAAAACTATCACTTATTATGGTTTCTATCTACACTCTCGACGAATTAAGGGATCTAGTTTAATTGAGTTAGAAAGGGGGTAAATTGTTATCTCACGGAGATCACGAGGAGAGGGGAATTGTAGCTAGAAGGTGTCTCCTTGATGGAGTGCCAAGATTTTATTTTCTAACATTTGTTACTTCCACTTGTCAAAGGGAAGTTAGAGAGTCCTCCTTCTTAATGAAGAGCAAAACACGATTGGAAGGGGGAATTTTTGGGGGAAACGGACCTTCTTGTTGACAGTCCGTCAGCTAAAAGAAGGAGTTTTCATTATGCTAATGGAAAGTTTTTGTTCACTTTTGGGTGGACAGGTATTTTCCAAATCTTTGAACTCTGCACGATGAGTGGGAGGGAAAAACTTTGTAGTGGTTCATTGGATAGCCTTCAAGTACAAAGGTAAGCCATCTTGTTTTCTATTTATGAGAGTGTTTTCTTACAAGCCTCTCTACATAGCATTACATATATAATCGTATGCTTGAATTTCAATTGGAGTAACTATCAATGCGAGAAATATAATTCCCTGCATTATTTCCATTACATCGCATAGATAAACCGAGGGATAGATGTAGTATGTCGTCATGCTTCATTGATCCGGTTTTACAGGGCGATTTCCTTGCAATCGTGATGTATATATATAGTTTTTATCTAGGTTTCTATTAAATTATTGAGTGGAAGAGCGACCCCCTTTGTTAAATTATTCATGAGTTGCTCGTTGAATGTGAGAATTTCTAGGATAATGAAGAGATTTCTACCATAGATTTCCTCTCATCTATGTTCGTTCATACATATCCTATAGTAGATATAGGATCCTGAATTGGTATGAATTGGGACAATTGAACTTTTGTATTCTGATCTCAAGGTTACGAAAATAAAAATTTAGGTAATTGTCTCATGAAGATATGTATAAACCATATTTCATTCAGTCCTTCCACCCCTACTATAACTATAATTAGTTATTTCGGTTTCTTATTGGCTTCTATCATTTTCACCCTAGTCCTATTCATTAGCTCGAGCAAGATACAACTTATTTGAAATGAAGGAAGGGGAAACCCTCTAAGTTCACTATTTGAATTTCAATAATTTCGTGGATTCTCTCTATATCAATTTCTGATCATTGAGATTCATAGCAAATTCAGGGTACTATCCAGGATAGCTTTTATCCCTACTTATTCCGTTGAATCGAAATGATTGAGGCTTTTCCATCTGGATTTGTGTTAGGTATAATTCCTATAACTTTGGCCAGATTATTCGTAAATGCATATTCACAATACCGACATGGTGATCAATTGGATATTTGATCCGGGAATATCCTCCCATTTAATTGGCCTCCTACTTTCCCTGGGAGGTCAGATTCCATTGCTCGTTCCAGTTGGAATGAATTCTCCATAATTTAGAGGGTTGGATTTGATAGGAATAGAATCAAGCTCTGTAGGATTTGAACCTACGGCATCAGGTTTTGGAGACCTACGTTCTATCTAACTGAACTAAGAGCGCTTTCTTTAACATCCGGAGATAAAGGGAAGGGAAAATAACTTTTGTTTATATTCTTAGAGTAAAACACTTTCGCGTCTGATACGATTGAATTATTTGATGTTCCATTCGAATCGATATCAAATGATCTTTCGTTCCTCTCTCTTTCCATAGAAAAGAAGGGAAAGGTAGGGCTGACAGGATTTGAACCTGCGACCTTTTGTACCCAAAACAAACACGCTACCAAGCTACGCTACATCCCTTCTAATCATTAGACAATGTTATTTTATGGAATTCGAAATCTGTTTCCCACATTTTTCCACCTTCATTTCTCTTCGGTCTAGTGAGTGAAAAGACTTTATAGTGCATGTAGGGTCTATTATCTAGAAGATAACTATTAATTAGCAAAATTTGGTGCTGAAACATCTTTTTCCTGTTCTATAAATAGGACCACAGCCTGGATCACATTATACATATATTCATAGTTCCAAGTTTCCCTAGGATTTTAACTATTAATATGGTTTAATCACTTACGCATTATCACCGATAAGGAGAATTTACAATGCAAGATCTAAAGACCTATCTTTCCACAGCGCCTGTGTTAGCTATTTCATGGTTGATTTTTGTAATCGGTCTATTGATAGAAATCAATCATTTTTTTCTAGATGCTATGACTTTGACTTTTCCCTCTTTTTAATTTTTGTCCTCCCCTTAAAGCCAAGGTCAAAAAGATTGTGCTAGATTTCTTTCTCCTACCTCTTGGATAAATTAGTTGATTCAACCCAAAATAGATCTAAAACTGGGGATGGAATGGGGGGGGGGTAGAATCAAAGTAGAAATAGAAATCCAAAGGTTCTTTCAACATTCAATTTTGTAAGTACAACTGAAAACTCCTGATCAAGGATTTTTTTACTTTCAAATGTTTCATCGTGGGATCTCTGGCTATCAACTTCTATCTCTTTTTCCTCTTTCTTTTTCATATCGAAAAGCAAAGTAGACCCAATATCCAGAGTAAGTTTATGGCCAACAACGGTGATGTAAGACTAACAATTACTTTGGAGTGCACTAGTTGCACCCAAGATAGTGTTTATAAAAGATTCCCAGGGATTTCTAGATATACGACTCGAAAAAATAGACACAATACACCTATTCGATTGGAATCAAATAAATTTTGTCCCTATTGTTACAAGCATACCATTCACAGAGAGATAAAAAAAGAGATTAAATGTACTACTCCTACCCAAGGATAGGAATAGATCACAGATATAAAAAGAAATGGTATTTCAACAAGATCTTTAATGGAATGAGATTTTGAAAGATTTGGAATAAATAGTATTAAAAAGGTTCATGAAACAAACTATGGATAAACCCAAGCGATCTTTTCGTAGACATTTGACACCAATTCGTAGACATTTGTCACCAATTGGGTCGGGAGATCGGATCGTTTATAAAAATATGAGCCTAATTAGTCGATTTATTAGCGAGCAAGGAAAAATATTATCCGGTCGAGTGAATAGATTAACCTCAAAACAACAACGTCTAATGAGTAACGCTATTAAATGAGCTCGTATTCTATCTTTCTCACCTTTTCTTTATAATGAAAACTAATTTCATATAAACAAACCTACTCCTTAATAAAATTGGAGTTGGATATCTGTTTGATAAAGATATAGATCTTTAGTCTATTATCGAAAAAGTCGATAGGATTTCATTCTTAGAAAAGAATTGGATTGAATTCTTTTCGTTTCGTTCATTTCCAATCAAATATTGAAAAATTTTGAAATGTTTCGACCTTCCCGGAAGTCGAAACATCCACGTTTCACTCTGGTCATTGAAGTTTACTCTCATTAATCGCTAATCTTTTTCTCGGTTAGTCATTTCTTTGGTCCATTGTGAATAACACTGATTCTTCTTATTTAGAAAAGAAAAGTTCCAATGGCTTTTCCTATTGCAACCTTCCCAACCATAATTCCCTTTGGATAGGCATCTTCCAGGTAGGAAAGGGCTGGGACCTTCTATTGAGAATGAGAAAAATCAATCATGGGTTTCATCGTTTCTTTGGTTCTTTCTCCAACGGTAAGGTCCTCTCTATACGTCGGAGCCTCTTATTCATTTCTGAAATATGAGATGAGTATGTTATCAGTAACTTGTATAGTTTACCATCTCCAGCTCTACCCTTGAATCATCAAGTAATAAATACTCTCATTACAATATCTATTCATACAATAATGACATGTAATTCTGGGGTTTGCTAGGTAGCTGACCCTGTTGTTCTGTTCTCGCAGCAATATGAGCATAAACTTTATGCTTCTTCAATTTGCATGATTTCCCCGCTCAATGGATTGATGACCATTTGCTACCAATGAGGAATTTCTTTTCATCCCACATCAAGGTGATTGGATTTGTACCAATGGAAACCATAAATTTCATCTCCGGTAAGGTTAGATGATGGATTTGTACTTGGTTACAGTGGGAAACTTCTTCTTTTATTCCGTTATAATAATTTCCTAGCACATACTCCTCTATGTTGAGGATATCCTCAAAGAGCAGGAGATTTTTTTTCTATTCTCTATTGGTTGTCTTGCATTTCTAATTAGTTGTTGAATAGTGGGCATTCTGGCTGGATTGTATGCGGATCGATCTTAACCATATCAGGTGATTATTAAATGAATCACTTTCTGTTTCCTTCTTTTTTTTTGAAAGGGAGCAAAGAGATAAAATTACAGTTTACAGGTCATTTGAAGAATCAATTAAAAAGACGATCTTCCGCTACAAGATCAACCTTCCGCTATGGCATCAACAATGCCATAAGCTTGGTCTTCTGTTGCTGACATAAAAACATCTCTGTTGAGGTCCCATTGAATGACCTCTCAGGGGGTGCCCGTTCTTTCTATATAACATTTTGTTATGTAATCGCGAAGCATCATTACATGTTTCGATTCGTTATGAAAATCTGCGGCTAGTCCATCATAATAGGTACTAGCAGGTTGGTCGATCATAACCCTAGCATGAGGTAATGCTATACGTTTAGTAATTTCTCCCCCGATTAGGATGAAAGATCCCAAATACAAAGCAATAAAACAAATTTATCTATTTAAAATTCTAATACTAACATATATTTTGCTCCAATTTACACTAATCTATTATAACATTGCACTAAAATTACATTGCTCCAATTTACACTAATATATTATAACATTGAACTAAAATTACAGCTTAATTTATGAGTGGATAAAATAAAATTTAAAATGTTATCATTTTTATAATTAAATATATGTAATAACTTCATACATTCTTAAATTCTAATAAACCCTTTTTTTGCATTTATAAAAATGAAAAGAAACAACTTTACTTTACTTTGATAAAATATCTCATCCCATAAATATATCTAATAGATTCATACATTCTTAAATTCTAATAAACCCTTTTTAGCATTTATAAAAATGAAAAGAAACAACTTAACTTTGATAAAATATCTCATTCCATAATAATGAAAAATCCTTTTAAAATTTTATTTATTTATTGTTTATATTTTTATCTTATATTGTTTTCTAAGAAAAATATAAATTAAAATTGTTTCAAGGAATTATTTAAAAAACAAAATCTTAATATTCATTTTTTCATTATACATACTTCCAAGTTTATAGATGGTAACCTATAAATTTTGCCAAAACTACCATAACAATTTGCAAAATTATTTTCCTTATATATTAAGGAACCACATAAAAAGTATAAACTGAGATTTACAATATTTAATGATCATACCCTTAAGTAGATAGTATGGTTTAATGATTTAATACATAAAAAATATAAAAAGTATAGACATATATAAAATGAGAAATTTATCATTATTTTAAATAATCATAACTTTCAGAAAATAATTTAACAAATTGCTAAACCTTTTCAAAGTTTTAAAAACCTAATTTAATAAAGTACTATGCCAAATGTACACAAGTTTATATAAAATTTAAAAAATGTAATTTAACAAATTACTATATTTACATTATTTTAAATAATCATAACTTTAAGAAGGTAGCAAAATTTAATTTAAACATAATTTAACAAACTAATGTCAAAGTTTTAAAAACATGAGGTAATAAAATTTGCAAAGAAATAATTGAAGAGAATCCCAAATTAAATGTTGTAATTAACTTAACTTGCCACAAGAAAAAAAATGTTTCAGAAATATTTAAGAATAAATCAAAATTTACACAATATTTTTTAAACTTTTATTTAAATAAATTTTTATAATTAAAAAAATAAAAATAAAAATGAAAATAAAGATAATAATTTATATTTTTTTTAATTATAATTTATTATTTTTAGATAAATTATTTATCAATAAATAATAATAATGATCAAAATTAGCAAAGAATTTGCAACTGTATTTAATAATTAATAGTTATTTATCTTTTCAACTTGTTAAATTAATCATAAATCACAAAAAATAATATCAATCAAACTATTTACATTTTCATTAATTAATTAATATAAATAAACCAGCATAGAGGCATCCAATTTTTTGGGTATCAATATCACACTACTATCGATGCAATCACATATGATACAATTAAATTCAAAGAATAAATACCACTAAAACCAAACTCAGAGAATAAATGATTTATTTAAGCCTTTGCTCTTTTAATTTACAAATAAAATACAGAACCCGGAAATAATTAACACTAAAACCAGAGAAGTTGATTTTCTTTAAGATTTTAGTTATTCAATTTACTGATAAATAATGAGAGTAGGAAAGTAGTTTGGAGTAAAATTAGGAAGGAAAGATTTCTTTAAACATTTATACATCAATACATTGCAGTAAAATCATCAGTTAAAGAATGTTTTTTCTAATCTAATCATTTATTTTACTGATCAGTCACGTAAGAGGGAAACCAAACCAGAAGACTTAATTTAAAGGAATTTTGAGGAGTGCCATTACCTGGTAAATTTAATACGTGATATAAAATCACAGTGAAGGTAGGAGATGATTTATAAGATCCGGCGTCATTGTTGTCACTGGCATTACTTGTGTGGAGAGCTTCATAATAGAATGGATTAAATGTTTTCCTCCAACGGTTTCGTCTCCTCTCTGGGTAATCATAGATACAACACAAAGTATACACAAAACATCACAAACAAATGAAAAACTTAAATTACCAATAAATCACAAAACATGGGTCAAACCAGAGAAGAAATATTTCTTTTAGGATTTAGTTATTTAAATTATACGTATAAGTCAGGGAATGCGGCAATTGCGAGGATGAAAAAACTGTCGTAGAGATACTCAGGTGGTAGTCGGAATATTTTCAGATGTTGCAGTATAAAGAAAAGTGTCCATATTACCATTAATGCAGATTCTCTGATTCCTTACGGATGGTTGAAGTTGGATATTGATATCATATCCTGCCCATTGTATTTGTCTGGAAAATCAAAGGATTAGGTTTAAGATCTGGCATATATTAATAGTTACTAACACTTATATTCGTTGGCAGCTTCTAAAAGTATTATATTCAAATACCTCAACTAGCCTTCGTCCCAAAGCTATTACTGAAAATAAATTAAACAGGAACATGGTTAAATGCATTTGGAGCTCGATGGTAACAACTGAACCCAAATATGATTCCTCAGGATTTGAATTTAACATAACATTACTATTTGCGTTGACGATTTAAGCCAGTTCTCAAATATTAGTATGAGCACTATTAGATTTGCAGTTAGTAGCCCATTTTGCAACGTTTTCAAACAAATCCTGTGAATTATATTTTATGTGATGTGCAAAAATTTAATTCGAAACATAATATAAATATTGTAGGTTCCAAATACCTGGCCCTGCATAGCATATTATATGATACCATATACCCTCTGCATCTTCAAATAACAATTTCAAGGAAAAGAAAAGAAATAGACCATATGCCCTACATAGCATATTCCTGTGGGATATACTCGCTACTATTCTAATCACAATTTCAGTAAAACCAGAGCAAGAAAGATCTCTGTCCGTTTTAAGTATATATAATGTTCAGAAAGCAAAGATTTATTACCTCGTAAGTTTGACACAGATCGTAGCGGAAAATCCTCCTCTCCTCTCCTCTCTCAGTAATCACAAATACAACAGAAAATAAAATACGTAAATTACAATAAACACCAAACACAAAAACGCATCACACACAAAAACACAGCAAGTAGGTAAACACATCACAAACAAAAACACACCGCCGCTCTTCAACACGCAAATCTGAAACACAATCAAGTCCAACATGAAAATGAAAATGGCGTGACAGTCTCACAATCGAGTCGAACATGAAAATAACCTGACAGCGACTTGGATGTTCTTCCATCTCATTTTGAAAAGAGCATTGTCTTTCTGTATGTTCCTCATTCCTTTGCCTGCAAATGAAATCCATGTCAATAGGTACCATCATCCGAGTTATATTTTCATGTCTTCACATGGACATTTGCTATTTTCAGTTTACCAGGTTAAGGATTTATCAACAAGAATGTAATACAAATACAAATATTATACCTGTGAATATAGGAATGTACTCAAAATGGCAACCGTCGCTCTGATAGCGGTAATGGGGATTACTGGTGTATGGAAGATAATGATAAATGAAACAATAACAAAAACCCTTTTCATTGTGTTTCCTTTGTTGAATGTTAATGGCCATATTTCATTTTGAAATATGGTTATACATATGGTAGAACACACTCTGACCAACTAACAACCTGGAGAGTCAATTGTTGAAGGTTAGAATAATTGTCACAGCATTATTATTATATATATAATCTCTAAAAAAAACAACATAGCAGAGAATATATCATGCAAATTGAGGACCAACGGCGTTCATAGCATTCTGCCATCCAGTGCAAACGAAAACGGTATAACGCAGAGTTTCATGCCGCCCACTGACTTCCCTTTCCCCTCCATTACTTTCTTGGAGAGTATGTTCTAGAACATATCATGGTACCCATAAATCCTGCAAATTTTGTGCAAACATTTTCAATCTTCTTTGCCCATGATAATGATTAATACCAAAGAAAAGCGAGATGAATTAATCCTTCACATGATAATCAGCAAGACCAAAGCAAAGGGATATGAATTAATAAGATCTGTGTTAGTTTGATGGAACCAATTAACAATACCTATAATATTGAAATAGAGCAGACATTTATGATACGCAACAAAGACAAGTAGAACGGCAGTGGAAAATGTTCTCCTAGGAGACACAGAATTTACAGTACCTGTAAGACTTCACATATTACATATGAGCCATTGAGAAATGAAATGAAGAGATCGATGAATATGAGCGATGAAGAGAGCAAATAGAAAGTAGAGATATTAATAGATTGATGAATAGTCATATGATTAAACGCAGCCATTGGATCTGCTTTATCATCCAACTACAACCAAATTTCAAATTGAGCCGTTGGATCATTCTTTTTAGGTCATCAACGGTAAATTTAGGTTCTCAAACGGTCAATTAGGTGAATCTGGGATCTCACGATTAGTTTATGGGATGGTTTTCTAAATCCAAATGCCACGTCGACGGCATAGATGTCAGTCAGCAATTCAAATTGAACCGTTGATGATGGATGTCAGCTCATCAAACGGTGAATTTAGGTGATGTCTTTTTCATTATCACCGACAAGTGCAATTCAAATTGAACGGTTACGATCACTCACAAATTTGAATCAATTCAATTCAAATTGAACGGTTATGATCACAGACAACGGTTGTGATCACACGGTGACTGATTTTTAGGCGATGTCTTTTTAAATCCGAGGTCGCCCATTTTTAAATATTTATTATTTAATTAAATCAAACGCCAATTAAATTTTTCATTATTTGTAATGTCTATGAGGTAGGTAGAAATGTTCATGGGTATATTTTAAAGGATAACAATAGTCGAGTGGTAAAAGTTAAACTTTCTTTATACACAATTTAATTCTGAAAATAAAATAACAATGGTCTCATTAAGTTGATATTGTTTTATAATTTAATAAAAAAAATTACTTCATGCTATAAGGGAAAATAATTGTTATATAAAAAAAATCACTAAAAATCATAATCAATTTTACAGGTGCCACAAATATCTTCTAGGATAATCAATTTTATTGAATTACACCTCCATTTTGTAAGAAGGAAGGAATGATCGACATTGTAAAGATACTAAAACATGCAAAAATATGTAATTAGCTTGGGGAAGTTTTTGGTACATTTTGCATCGATATGAGATAGACTAAAACATGATGTCGATTATTTATTCATCAAACATTTCTTCTATCATATATAGAAGGGCTTCAGTCAACTTGTCAATTAGTCCTTAATGTTAATAATAATTACTTCTATTTACATAGTAAAATGCATCTACTGGAAGTATGCGCCGAGTACCTTATCTAACTTGAATTTAGATAAATTTGAATTTGAATAGCACTCATGACATACCTAAAAATATACATGTAATAAAATAAACATGTAAGGTATTAGTTGTATTAATTATAAGGATATGTTTATTGATACCTGTATAAGAATACCCAGTCAATTTGTCTATGGCCATTTATACAAAGTGTAAACTCTTCCCAAGTGAAATCTTAGTTTCAATACCCACATAATCCTCATTCAAATATAACATAAAGGATATTTAACATTCTTTATTGACATTACTCATAAATCCAAACCCAATTTAGATCACACATAAAAGCACATAAAGCACCACAAGAGAGAAACCATATATACGTGTGATTCACCCATTACATGAGCTACGCCCACCAAGAATAGTCCCACCTTGTATTTATTTATCATAATTGAGGGGTTACATCTTGTAGAAATAAAATCACAAAAGGACAATCTTCTTCTTCCAAACTACTGCCTAGATTGAACTCTTCATTAAGGGTCATCAAAGACGAAATGATGTCCTAACCAACTTATACCCAATAAGCACATTTACATAATAAAATAGAAAAACCCTTATTCCCATTTCTTCTCTAGCTTGGTTTATAGAGTGCGCACCCTATTTACTTAACATAATAAAGGTATTTCTCTATACCATATATTTCCAAATCGTGATTCTTTTTCTTGATAGAAGATTACAACTTAAGTACTACAAGTTGAGGGGTATACCCTGCTTGACTTAAGCCATGTTATAATTATAAAACTTCATAAAGGAAAACTATCCTACGTTACCTGCACGTCGTTTAACCCTGGAAATGTTTTACCTATGAAACAACGCAGCATACTCGAATGGATTGTTATACAGGGTTAGCATCATACAACAACTTAGCCAAGATAGAAGGTCATAATACCACTTGTAGCAACATAAAAGCAACGGGGATCCCACATGGATCACTCGATCTCACGCAACCATAACTGCATAGGGGTCCGTGGAAATGAACACGACAGGTTCGTAAAATATTTAATAGAGCATCTAAAGGGAACGCGACCCTCAAGGAGGTTCACTGGGTAGATCTGGAAAGGCACTTCCGAAATAAACAAGAGATTTGGCATACAATTCTTCCACAGAGGTCAACACGTTTCCGTCCAACAATACTATAAGTAAATTTACAGAGATCTAACTTAATTTCAAATTAACGAGGGATATTATTTCCGTAGGTAAATAAAGGAACGATCATGCTATCAGCTCAGAAATAAAGATCTGGAAAGGCAATTCTAATTTAAACAAGAGATCTGTGGTCTGATTTAAACAGTACTATCATTTCTTTAGGTTAGTAAAGAAAACAATGATGCTATCAGCCTAGCAATACTGATCTGGAAGGGTAGTTCTGATTTAACAAGAGATCTATGATCTAAATTAAGCAGTAACACTATCATCCTAGCAATAAGGAATCTGGAAAAGCAATTCCGTTTTAAACAAGAGGTTTGCTATCAACATAAAGAGATTCGAGGACATATTAATCAACAATCAAACATACCATGCTACGCTAGGAAATAATTTCAACATGATTCCTCCGTTTTAGTTGATCCGATTCATACAAACGAGATCTATGATCTCAACAGAGAATTCTGAACATTTTAAATGAACAACAAAATACATACAGAATTAAAACCCAAATTCCAGTGCAGGGATCAGAAATCGTTGCAACAATTTATCACTAAGACCTAGTCTGAAATAATATACAGCAAATACCAAAAGGTATCTATCCAACAGAGGAGCTGTTGTCATGGTGTATACAAAAAAACATAGATCACAACTATCAATACAGTAAAATCCCCAAATATCTAAACTACGCGGATCATATAGAAAAACGCAGATCAACACTATTATTACACGAAAATCTTCCAAATGTCTAAACCACACGGCTCAATACTGCAAATGCAAAAAACGTAAACTATTACAACGGGATATTTCCCCAAACTGTGTGTGATAGGAAAAACAGCAAATACATTACATAGAGAGATCCTAATCTAGGGATTAATCAAGCAGAACTAAAGGAAATCCATCCCCATGATGTTCTTGGAAGTATATGTATGTGCAGAGATCCATTCAGGCAGCAACACATATAACTTTCAGGGTAGCAAATGAAATATAGGAGATTTAAGCGTAAGGGCTATCCATAAAAAAACATGTACGAGATCAAGCTCATGAGTTATTCCTTTCCCCGATCCTCCTATGACCCTACTCGCAGTATTATAAAGCATTCACACAGTACAATTTTCAGACATACAATAAGATTAAAGGAGTGCATACAGTTCAGGCTGTAGAAAATTTTCATAACCTATCAAAAGTGAAGAGCGCATATTCTATGCAGTAGAGCATGAAATGGGTTTGGCATCGGGCTTCCTGATCCATCCTATCACCAAATACTCTACGCAGGACTTGCAGTCAATCAACAAAAAAATAACTCATTAAAACCTAAAATATCAATGCAACTATGGAGAATGGGGATGAAGCTCAGCACTGGGCTATCCCTTCCCTCATTTCGTAGCACCACCAACTATGGCGTCCACCCATCTTTAGTATACTCTAAACGGTTAGTGCAAGCTAACGAGGGTCACTTTTGGTGCATTAGATGCAATAGAAAACTGAAAAAGCAGGCATCCCTCAACTTACTTGGATTTTTTGAGCTACTTATGCAAAATATCTTGCATTGAGTAAAAAAGATGAAATATAGGAAATTGAATCACATTTCCGAATATATAACTTTTATGTACTGAAAATTTCATAAAAGACACTTTTTATCTTGCATAGCTATGTCAAGTTTCATTTTTCCTAATAGACACTTTTTATTTTTCAGGCAAATGATAAGGTATATGTTTTTGTGGGTAGAGCCTTTGAGGGCCTAAATGATGGAATCAAGCTACAAAAATCGGCATGCATGTAGAGAACACATAGCACTTGTGTGCCATTATTTTTTGAAAATTAAATTAGTAATTTTATAATTTTTTTATAATTGTTTAAGTGATCAAACCTCGAAAACAATACCTCTTTGGTGGGTAGAGCCTTTGAAGGTCTTAATGCAAAAATCTTGAAATGGGTTTTTCATAGAACGTGGAGGTTAGTGTCCTCTTGTGCACTATACAATTTTTTTTTGAAATGATTGAGAATTGAAAAAGTTATTGAAGAAACACTAACAGTGTGTTTCATGAGTTAAGGAAGCAGGGCAGAAAAGAAATTGAAAGAAAATAGGAAAAATTAATATTTCAAAATAAAAGTTACATATTTGGAATCTGTAGAAAAAAAATGCTATTTGTGTCTAATATTTCGTCAAAAATGACTCTGTGTAACATATTGTAACGAGTGGCTAAGCACAGGCTTCTCCAGAAACTGGAAGAAATACCCAATTAGCTTTGGTTTTTCATTAACATAGCACATGCTTGGAATTACCGAAGCAAACTCCAAAGCATACACATAGGATTATTGTTGACATGTGAGCATGTGACTCGGCCTATTTAAATTCAAAAATATTGCCACGCTTTTAGATGTACATAACACGTATGCGTTATATAACTACATAACGCGTACGTGTTATATAACTACATAACGCGTACGCGTTATATAACTACTTAACACGTACGCATTATATAAATACATAACACGTACGTGTTATATAGTTAAAAAACGCGCTCACGTTATCCAAATCATAAAATACATGTTTAATACTTGAGAAAGAGGGGGTGTGGAAGACTCAAGGGAATTTTTGTTTAATATTTGAGAAGGGGTGGGGAGGGGTCAAGGGAATCTATGGTTAATATTTAATAAGGGTGGGGAAGGGTCAAGGGAATCTATGGTTAATATTTAATAGGGGTGGGAAAGGATCAAGGGCTTAGAAGGATGTTGGAAGCTTGAGTGGGGAGAGATGAAGGGAATGAGAACATGATGAGCTATAGGGGCTGAAGGGAAGTGGAGCTTGAGAGCACTATTAGGAGTACAATAGGTTCTGAAGAGGTATAGGGTTAGAAGTTGAAAGTGAGACTTGAGTGACAAGGGGGAATGGATGGAGGCAAGGGGGATGTGAGAGAGAAATAAAGAATACAAGGGTGGGGAGACATAGAGCGAGGGAGGGAGAGAGACAATGGGGAGGAATGGATTTGGAGGGAGTGAGAGATACATTGGGATAGAACAAAATAAGAGATAGGAAGGGAGGGATAGAAATTGTTGGTGGGAAACATGCAGGGAGTGGTGGTGATGGAGAGAGAGAGAGAGAGAGAGAGGGAGAGAGAAAGAATATGAGAGGAGGGGGAAGGGACATAAATTGTGTGAGAGAGGGAGTGATGGAGATATTGGGATAGGTTGAGGGAAAGATAACATGAGGGAGGGATAGAAGGTGAGAGATAGGCGATGAGAGAGGGAGGGAGAGAAGGTAGGGTGAGGGATGGAGGGTGAAAGATGGAGATAGATATGGATGGAGGGGGGATGGGTTTGAGAATGGAAAGTGACATAATGTGTGTCTATGTGTGTGTGTTTGAGAGAGAGAGAGAGAGAGAGATTGATGGTTGGGGAGAGAGAGACTAGAGGGAGTTGTGAGCATCATATTCTCCATCAGCATCATATTCTTCATCATCATCATCTTCATGACCATCATCATCATCATCAACATCTTCATCATCATCACCATCATCATCATCATCATCATATTCCTCATCAAATCAACATCTCCATCATCATTATCATCATCTTCTAAACATTATCATGATCATCATCTAAACATCACCATCATCATCAACATCTTCATAATCATCACCATCACCATCATCATCAAAATATTCATTGTCATCACCATCACCATCACCATCTTCATCATCATTGTCATCTCTAGGTTCCCCATCAACATCAACATCTCCATCATCATCATCTTGTTCATTATCATCATCTTCATCACCATCATCATCATCATCAACATCTTCATCATCATCACCATGATCATCATCATCTTCCTTGAATCAGACCAACATCTCCATCATGTCACCATCATCATCATCATCATCATCATCATCATCTGAACATCACCATCACCATCACCATCACCATCATCATCAACATCTTCATCATCATTACCATCACCATCATCATCAACATCTTCATCGTCATCACCATCATCATCATCATCATTGGCATTTGTAGGTTCCTCATCAACATCTCCATCATCATCATCTTCATCACCATCATCATCAGTGTCGACATCTTCATTATCATCACCTTAATCATCATCTTCATCATCATTAGGTCAACATCTCCATCATCATCATCTTCTTCATCATCTTCACCGTCATCATCATCATCATCATCTTCATCGCCATCTCCATCATCTTCAACATCTCCATCATCATCACCATCACCATCATCATCATCTTAATGACCATAAACATCTTCATCATCATTGTCATCTCCCCCTTCCTCATCAACATCTCCATCATCATCATCATCATCATCATCATCACCATCTGAACATCACCATCACCATCATCGTCAACATCTTCATCATCATCACCATCATCATCATCATCATCATCACCATCAGCATCATCAACAAAATCTTCATCGTCATCACCATCACCATCTTCATCATCATTTTCATCTCTACGTTCCCCATCAGCACATCTCCATCATCAACATCTTCTTCATCATCATCATCTTCATCACCATCATCATCGTCATCAACATCTTCATCATCATCACCATCATCATCATCATCTTCCTCATTAGATCAACATCTCCATCATGTCACCATCATCTTCATCATCATCATCATCATCATCATTACTAGCGCCATCATCATCAACATCTTCATCGTCATCACCATCATCATTTGCATCTGTAGGTTCCTCATCAACATCTCCATCATCATCATCTTCTCCATCATCATCATCTTCATCACCATCATCATTAGCATCAACATCTTCATCATCATCACCATAATCATCATCACCATCACCATCACCATCATCTTAATGACCATAAACATCTTCATCATCATTGTCATCTCCCCCTTCCTCATCAACATCTCCATCATCATCATCATCATCATCATCATCACCATCTGAACATCACCATCACCATCATCGTCAACATCTTCATCATCATCACCATCATCATCATCATCATCATCACCATCAGCATCATCAACAAAATCTTCATCGTCATCACCATCACCATCTTCATCATCATTTTCATCTCTAGGTTCCCCATCAACACATCTCCATCATCAACATCTTCTTCCTCATCATCATCTTCATCACCATCATCATCGTCATCAACATCTTCATCATCATCACCATCATCATCATCATCTTCCTCATTAGATCAACATCTCCATCATGTCACCATCATCTTCATCTTCATCATCATCATCATCATTACTGGCGCCATCATCATCAACATCTTCATCGTCATCACCATCATCATTTGCATCTGTAGGTTCCTCATCAACATCTCCATCATCATCATCTTCTCCATCATCATCATCTTCATCACCATCATCATTAGCATCAACATCTTCATCATCATCACCATAATCATCATCTTCATCGTCATCAGATCAACATCTCCATCATCATCATCTTCTTCATCATCATCATCACCACCATCATCAACATCTTCATCATCATCACCATCATCATCATCATCTTCCTCATCAGATCAACATATCCATCATGTCACCATCATCATCATCATCATCATCATCATCATCAACATCTTCACCGTCATCACCATCATCATTGGCATCTGAAGGTTCCTCATCAACATCTCCATCATCATCATCTTCATCACCATCATCATCATCATCATTGGCATCTGTAGGTTCCTCATCAACATATCCATCATCGTCATCTTCTCCATCATCATCACCATCATCACCATCATGATCTTCTGAACATCATCATGATCATCATTTAAACATCACCATCACCATCATCGTCAACATCTTCATCATCATCACCACCATCAACATCATCAAAATCTTCATCGTCATCACCATCACCATCACCATCACCATCTTCATCATCATTGTCATCTCTAGGTTCCCCATCAACACAACATCTCCATCATCATCATCTTCTTCATCATCATCATCTTCATCACCATCATCATCATCAACAACATCTTCATCATCATCACCATCATCATCATCATCTTCCTCATCAGATCAACATCTCCATCATGTCACCATCATCTTCATCATCATCATCATCCGAACATCACCATCACCATCATCATCAACATCTTCATCATCATTACCATCACCATCATCATCAACATCTTCATCGTCATCACCATCATCATTGGCATCTGTAGGTTCCTCATCAACATCTCCATCATCATCATCTTCATCACTATCATCATCATCATCATTGGCATCTGCAGGTTCCTCGTCAACATATCCATCATCGTCATCTTATCCATCATCATCACCATCATCACCATCATGATCTTCTGAACATCATCATGATCATCATCTAAACATCACCATCACCATAATCGTCAACATCTTCATCATCGTCGCCATCAGCATCATCATCGAAATCTTCATCGTCGTCACCATCACCATCACCATCACCATCTTCATCATCATTGTCATCTCTAGGTTCCCCATCAACACAACATCTCCATCATCATCATCATCTTCTTCATCATCATCATCTTCATCACCATCATCATCATCATCAACATCTTCATCATCATCACCATCATCATCATCTTCTTCCTCATCAGATCAACATCTCCATCATCTCACTATCATCATCATCATCATCATCATCATCATCATCATCATCATCATCATCATCATCCGAGCATCACCATCACCATCATCATCAACATCTTCATCATCATCACCATCATCTTCATCAACATCATCACCTTTATCATCTTCATCTGCATCATGATCATCTTCATTATCATTACCCTCCTCCTCATCATCATCTTTATCATCTTCATCTACATCATGATCATCTTCATTGTCATCACCCTCCTCCTCCTCATCATCTTATGCACTTATGCACTTAGGGATTAATGTTTAGAAGAGGGTCTAAAGGCCTTTATGGGGGAGGGGCTCTAGGAACAAGGTAAGACAGAGATGGCAGGGCGGAGGGATAAAGGCGTAGAGGGTTAGTGATTAAGGGAGAAGAAGGGAGAGAGTGCTATAGGGAGGGATAATGACGAAGATAAAGAGAAGGTGGAGAGATGGAGAGTGGGGTGGTAGAGACATGGCTGGAGTAAGGGAGAGAAAGAAACATGAAAGAAACATGTAGGGAGGGATGTAGGGAGAATGAGGGACAGATATTTAGAAAGAGATAGGGAGAATCTAGGGATTATTGGGAGAGAGATAGGGGGTATTAAACCATACAAAACATTTGTCCCCACACCAAAAACATTTGTTTTGTATGTAACCATATAAATTATTAGTTTTCTTTTGATTTTCTTCGTTGCTCTAGCCATGCACCTAACCTATTTATTGTGCTTGACTATATCGCGTACGCATTTTGTCACTACATATCGCGCACGTGTTTTTGCTTTATATAATTCCTGCGCGTTTTGTAACTCCACAAATAGTGGACTGTTCCTGTCCAAGATCAACTTCACTCTGTCCGAGCCAAAACAACAGTCCCGCGATTTTTCAAACAGCACGAGCCCGCCATTGGAAATTCTCACATTCTACACCAACTCCATCATTTTTTTTTTATGCAGGTGCAACATTGAGGACATCTTTCATGGTTGCTCAGTGTGGTGTTGGGTTATATGGCCATATTTGAAGAAAATAATCAGCAAGCTTGAAGAATCTCCAATTGAATAACACCAAAGATAAGGCCTTTGAAAGATTCATTTTGCCTATATTTGAGGAGCACACAATATAAGATATCAGCTTCAAGACCAACAAGGAAGAACTTCCATTTGCTTATTATTGAAGAGCTTTTAATTGAGGAGCAAAAAAAACAAACTATATTGAATTGATCATTGTGGTGATGGGGAATGCACATAACCGAGTAAACAAATCAACAAGGAAGAAGAGACCTCAAGAAGTCATTGAAGAAGATAAAGAAAATAAAAGAATATACATGATGAATCGGAGGCTTTCTTTGGAAACTAATCCAAATCCAATTGTAGAGGATACCACGGTTCATCCTATTAATCCACGACAAGAGGGACCTTCAATTTCCACAATAGCTGTTGAACAAGCACCCCATGGAAGTAATCAAGAAGAAAAATGTAGGTGCTCATTAGGGGATGTTTCAATTCCCACTTCAAGTCAAAGTGATAAGTTACCATCTCAAGATGAAGCTCACAAAGAAACACCCAATTTGCTATCCGGATGTGGTTATACAAGCGATGAAGTCAGAGAGGCGTTGGACATTTTGCCTATTGTTGAAGAAGAGAATGTTATCCACACCATCGATGAGGATGTTGGACTTCCACAGACCATCGATGAGGATGTTGGACTTCCACCATCCAACTACCAGGAAGAGAATGAAGGACACCAAGCTACTACTGAAACGCCAGAGCATCTTGGTGATGCACTACATGGTACAATTCCAACCCCCTTACCTCCATTAGCAAGTACACATCGAAGAACTCCGAAGCGTATACAAGTTGATGAAAGTCTTATGAATTCCATTGAAGGTACTCTATCTAAATGTAGTATTTCTTATCAAACTCAACAGATACTTGATAAATATTTTGTTTCTAAATGTGATGGAGATAAATGTAGATTATTTTTATCATTGATAAAATCTAGGAGCATGAATGTTGTTAGGAAAAAGTTAGGGATAAAGATGATAAAGAATTCTGAACCAAGTTCTAATATAGTTAAAAGCCTGATAGATGCATTTGGTAAAATTGGTAAGAACACACGTTCAAAGGACCGCAATACTGTTCGTCGTGTGTTGTCACGAGCAATTGCAAATAAGAACACCAGGGCCCTCCGTATTCTCAGGCCTACATCCGAACTAGTTAATTTGAATGTAAAAACCCTCCGTAGGTATTCTATTAGAAGAGAACATCTTGACACAACCGATCAGACATATTTTTGGACCTTTGTTAGTCGGTTGCCACATCGTGACATGAAGCTAGTTGATGCAGTAAAGGGACTAGTGCACAGTTTTTGGCATGATCACACAAGGCCTTGTTCAAACCGAAAGGATGTACTAAAACTAAGAAGGGGTTCAAAGGATCGTGAACCACATACTAAGCATCTTCTTGATATAACATAGACAAAACTTTACGAGAAATTTAGGATTGAGCATAGACAATTGAACTTGGGGCAAAGATCTTTTGAGAAATGTAAGCCATGGTATGTGAGAATAAATACTCTTCATAACACTTGTTATTGTAGATACCATGTAGAATATGAATATTACTATGAAACATTTTTGTACATTTGTCATGTGTTGCATACTAACATTGTGCAGGATTGCTCCATGACAATACCACCGACTTCATCAAGAGAATTCATTCATAGCATCATGTGCAATAGGCCTGAGGGGCAAACATACTATGCAAAATTTTGTTTGGATGGAACATGCTCCAACTATGCTGGAATGGCATTATTGAGCCAATGTATGCACAAGAATGGAGACAATGAATTTGGGAAAATGGTTACAGACATGAAAAGTTTCAAATATATCAACTATGAAATAGTCCCAGGGAAAGAAAGCAAAAAAATACAATTGGTGACATCTCAGGTATGCATTTATATCTATAAAATTATGTTGTAACGGTTACATTTCAATCCTTACTTACAACAAAAAACTGACATTGAGATCATTTTGTGTCACCAGGTACAGGTTAGTGACTTCATCAAGGAATTTATTGAAAAGACACATCAATATGTTCAGCATGTCCACGTGGCACGATGGCAGGATGGGAAGTTTAGAATATGCAGAGATACATTTCCCCTTGGTACTATACTTTCAGTTGTTGATTTTGCCGATAACTACACTCTGCAGCCTCAAAATGAGATCCAAAGTCAGTATTATCACTCTGATCAGGTTTCCTTGATGGTCCATATCACATATAGGCATGGCCCAAATAGCACTAAAGAGCAAAGAGAAATTCTGAAGGAATATCACTTCTACATAAGTGATGATAGGTGCCACAACTTCCACTATGTACGTCATTGCTTCATCATGTTCTATGATCACTTGAAGGGAAGGAACATATAGATGGATCGACACTGGATTTGGTCTGATGGGTGTGCTGGTCAGTTCAAAAATGCATGCATATTTCAGTGGTTGTGTTCATTGCATAAAAACTACAAAGTGCAACATATGTGGAACTATTTTGAGACTGGGCATGGTAAAGGAGAGCATGATGGAGCCAGAGCATGTGTCAAAAAAACCCTACGAAGAGAGAAATTGAAAGTATCTACAGAATCTACTATTCTAAATGCTCAATCTACAGTTAGGTGGTGCACATTAGTAATGGGAGAGGAATCAACTATGCGAGTAGAATCCACAAGAAAGAGACAAGTGGAGAGATTTTTTTGGGAGGTTGTAGACATAGATCATTCACATGCATGGGAATGCAAGACTATGCCTGGGACTCGTGGCTTTCATTCGGTTCGAAGCTCTGACAACCCAGTATTTGAAATTTGGACCAAAAAACTCGCTTGTTTTTGCCCGCCTTGTTGTGATGGTGACTGGGATGGGTGTGAATCATTGGATTGGGTTGATGGATGGGATTGCATATCACTTCCACTTGATTAGCGTCCAATTCTTGAGTTAACTTCGTTGGAAGAAGACCAATCATCTATTTCTGCAGATTTTGATCATGTCTCAGACCTTGTACAACACAGTATGATGCATTTCCTTAACATTTTTTGTTTGTTTACGTAGTCTTCAAATGCACATTAATGGCCTTGTATCGCAAATAAAATATTTTGATCATATACCTACAATCATATAATGCAGGGCACATATACGCAGTGGTTTCCTCAAAAGATACTGAATGGGGTGATGAATACTGGTTGGCACGCTGTATAGATGGAAAGCAAACCCTCATTATGTCCATGACTAACGATGAAAACCACCACTTTCCAACTGGGTCTATGGTTGTTAAAGGTGAATACTTGACACGGGACAGCAATGGAAGAAATAAGGGTGGATATGTTTAGCGGGATTACAAACCAGGTGCAAGTGTGTATCACTTTACCAACTTAATCATTGGCACAAACCTTTAGGTACGAACAATGCCTAGCTGAAATACATCGAAGGTACGCTACTTCTTACCGGATACAAAGCATGAGAGACTAATGGAGACCATCAATATAAGAGATGATCCGGAGGGCTTGGTTGTATGATAATAGGTGGGATCTAGCATGATGAGGTACGTTACATACTTTTAATACTATACTATTTATACTATTTGTAATTGAATATTGATATATGCTCAATTTTCACATGTTTTTTTCATATGAATATGTCAATTTTGAGTTCTTGATATGCCAAATTTACGTTTACTTTGTTTATAAATATGCCAAAAGTTCTCTTGTATGTCAAGTTTATGAATATGCCATTTTTTACATATGATCAGTAAACCCTAAAATTATATTATGTTCATCATGTTGGTTATTGGCTTCACCCAACAACATTAATTCAATTCATGCTCACTATTTTAAACAATACACTTATATTAAATTTAATTCATGTCTTGTTAAATATTTCATAATGAATTAGCTACTTGAGAGCACCACCTTAGACCAAGCCATCATCATCAACATCTTCATCATCATGACCATCATCATCATCATGGACCTACAAAACCCTAGTTTCCAAAGTGTCTAGGTAGGTTCGGGCTGGGAACACTAGCCATACCCGCCCGGTGAATGATTTTTCAAAGTTGACCCCCGTGTGCAAAAATTGCACACTCCCACAGTGAGCAAAACCCTAGTTTCCAAGATGGACCTGCAAGGTGACACATGGGCCACCAGGTAGGAGTGGAGGGGCACCCTTGGCACTATCCTAGTGTGCTAAATCCAACGGAGTCGACGGTTTGTCGATCCGAGCCACGGTCTTCATTCTATGGCTCGTCCCGTCTCGCTGCCAGAAGGCCTTCAGGGACACTTGCAGGATACCTACTGGGGGCATAGAACTCCAACCGTACAACAAAACCGGGTTTCGGGGAGTCCTGCAGGTGTGTCTAGGCAGGTTCGGGCTAGGAACACTAGCCATACTTTCCCGGTGGATGATTTTTCAAAGTTGACCCCCATGTGCAAAAATTGCACACTCCCACACTCAGCAAAACCCTAGTTTACGAAATGAATGTACAATGAAGCCACTGGGACATGGGGAGATGAGGGAGAGGGCCCCCTAGAGGTAATCGCATGCCAAGAGACCAATGGAGTCGACGGTTCGTTAGTCCAACGTTCGGTTTTTGAGTTATGTCGAGTTGCAAGTCGCATGAAAATGCAGTTCAGGGACACTTGGTGAATTTCCACCCGAGAGCCAAAAAGCAAACGGAGCAGGAAGATTGCGTGTCATTGGCTCCTGCAAGTGTGTGTGGGAAATGCCGATGTGGGAAAACTTCCAACACTGGCTTGAGGGAGTTTTTTGCAGAGTTGACCCACCAATGAGAGATTGCATGCAATTAAACTGAGCAAAACCCTATTTTACGAAATGAATGCACAATGAAGTCACTAGGCCATGGGGAGACGAGGGAGAGGGCCCCCTAGAGATAATCGCACACCAGGAGACCAACGGAGTCGACGGTTCGTCATTTCGATGTCCAGTTTTCGAGTTATGTCGAGTTGCAAGTCGCATGAAAATGGCATTCAGGGACACTTGGTGAATTTCCGCCCGGGAGCCAAAAAACAAACGGAGCGGGAAGATTGCGTGCCGTTGGCTCCTGCAAGTGTGTGTGGGAAATGCCGACGTGGGAAGATGTACACCAAGAAGATTTATTGAAATGTAATCCATTTCATAATTTAAGCCACTTTTAAATATTTGAACTTCCATATTATTTTTGAAAGAGTAGAATATTTCAAGTGGTTAATATTTTGAAAAATGAAGAACTTCTTTTTATGGTTATTTCAGAGAAGAATTGTTGAAGAATATGCCACAATAAATTTGCATACAATTTCCTTTGACTTTTAGTGAAAATGAGTTACATTCAAATCATGAAAAGCACATTTTGTTTTAGTAGCGTCCACCAACTATTTCTTTTTAATAATTATATTATAATAAAATAATATAAAACACAATTTTTAAATATGATACAAGAAATAAAAAAGAGCTCCCATTCCCTTTTTAGCAAAGTCTACTTTATATTACAAAATCTACTATCCTCTGAATCGCCCATGTTCTCTCGAGACTCAAACTACTTTATAAGCAGGTGGTATGCTCTCTTCCATAGACAATAATGACATATTAACTAGCAATTGCCCTAGAATGTGCAATGGGTGTGCATGAGTGAGTTCGTTGAAACCTTGAAAAACATTGTATTGCATTTAGTTTGATTAAACTACACGAGCAAGAACTTTGACATAACTTGTAATGATCATCCAAAATCACAAATTTTAATTAGATACCAATTAGTGCATGCATGTAGTGAGTTCGTTGAAACCTTTAAATATAATAGTTTGTTCTTTTGACATAGCGCATTCATGAGAAATAGATAATCCACACAAATCAACACATTAGATTGACACAAGAACACATGGAAACCGAAGAACAAATACAAAGTGAAATGTATCATTCATTTAGAAGTGAAATGTCAATGTGCATGTCTCCAAAAGTACATGCACAATAAAGTCAATGTACATCTCTCCAAAACTGAATGTATCGAAAAGTACATATATATACAAAAGTATCCAAAAGCACATGTGTCCAAAACTATCCAAAACTATCAAAGTCACATGTACATGTATCCAAATGTACATATATCCCATAAGACACATCAAAACTCAAGCTTCCTCTTGTTCTTTCCTGACATTGATCCTCTAGGCACATATCTAGGATCAGTGTGCGTCTTTGGATCCTGCAAATTAAATATCAATTGTTAAATTCAACTAACTATGTACACTAATACATTAGCTCAAGAATTATCAACTGGTGCATGGAAAGTGCGTGAAACACTTGGTCACTGAAGGACATCTAACCTCAACTGACAAAGGAGATTGCGTTGCTTGTGTAGCAGATGGAGCCGTTGGTTGAACATCTAGGATGGTCGAACTAGGGGGGCCAGGAACTGCTCCTGCTGGTGGTGGCTACGATGAAAAAATGTTGAAATAGCTAGAAATGCATGAATAAACAATAGACAACAATAATAAACTATGTAAAGATAATGTTGAAATCGTTACATACCTGTGTGTGATCAGTTTCCATTGCAGATGCGCACTGACTGCTGCATCAACCATCTATGCGAGGTTTTCAGTAGACAACTCGGGTTCCTGATGCAGTAAACATGCAATCCAAACATTAACAAAAATGATTTATGCACTGGATTTCAAGTTAAACAACAAATATCATCGAAGGATATACATTACCATGGTGTGAGTAAGCCCATGGGCATGGGTAGCTAGAGTCTTTCTAGGAGTAGAATGCCTCACATACACATGACCCTTCTTCACGAATGGCCTGGAGGGAGATACAAATCTAGGCAATGGTCCAGATGTCTCGGATGGTGCCTACAGTTAGCAAGTGTTCATGTAGTTAGACATGCATGATTGAACAAACAAACATGTATTTAAAAAATGTCATTTTTAATTGTTTACCTGGAGCCGAGATGTTTCATGGGATGGTATGACCATGGGTGCTACCTCCACATTACCTTACCCCAGTGAAGGATTTGCCATCTGCAAGTTTAATAATTGTAAATATTAGACCGTAGATAGCATTAATGAACTGAAATGTAAAGTATGTGGAAATTAACAAATTAACAAATATTAAAAAACTGAAATTTAAAATGTTTACCTCGATGTGAGATACGGCAATAGGTGCATCATGCCCCCCTATAGAGTTTGGAACATCCAGCTCTGGGGCTTCACTTTCGGCATAAAGCATGAACTGCAAGTTCACAAAATTGATATATTAGCTCAAACTATATATATGTGTACAAAGACGAAAATAAATGAAGAATTTATTACAATTAACCATCAACATACCTCTCTCAAAAACCCACTGAAGGCAACATCTGAGGCAAGACCATAGCAGGGACGACCACATGATGTGCGCTCGTGAGGATCAGTACTAGGATGGGGATGTGTCGATGGTCCTGCACTAGTGGATGATCATGATGGTCCTGCACTAGTTGATGGTCCTGCATGGTGACGAGCTGGTGTATGTACCACACCAGGGACAGATGTCCCTTCCTCACCCATATGTTGAACCATAGTGCCATGGCGAACAGCCGCCCATGCCAAACTCAAAAATGCATCCCGTGTCTGCGGAATAATATGATGTGCAGGTGGGACATCTGGCCCAAGCAACTGCCTGCAAGGTGCTGGGATAGGGCGACCCTGGTATCGAAGCCTCACATTGGGTCGGTTTTGGGGCATCCCCCCACCAATCCCCTGAAACTGCAAGATGTCAAAATAGTTAACGTGTTTATGCAACACGAACTCTGCGTACATCTTTTGAAGGAAATATAAGGGAATTTCCCTGTTATTGTGTGGTGGCATATCAAAAACCATGTACCATCTATCCATCCAGTTATCAACAAATGGTTGAAATGTGCACCACTTAATGGAGATATGCGGCCTATTTGCATTTCGGATTTCCCCCGTCCGAGGGTCCCTAAACAATGCAAATATGAGCTCTTTGGATATTTTCAACTTTTTTATTGCATTGTAGTCTAGCCCATCAGCATATTGTTGTCTTTTTCTTTCTCTATATGATGTAATATCATATAGTACATTGGTAGACTGTGAAATGGTGTCAACAATTGCATCCAAGGTTGATGCAAGCGAGCGGTGAATCCTGTCACCACCACTAAAAGCTGCACTTATGGCCCTCAAGTGGGCAAGCTCAATCAATATCTCGGCATTGGTGTCCATAGCCGCAACTGCAATAAAGACATTAATACGAAAATCATTAGAAACATATGCATGGTATATAATGATGTCTCTTCAAAATTGAAAATGTATTAAATCAAACTCAAGTAAGCAATTTAATGGCATTCACTTACATACATTTAAAACTTAAAATTAAACATTTAACAATTAAAAGTAAGTTAGTCAGATTGGTAGAGAGGAGGAGGAGGAGGAGGAGGAGGATCAGGGCAGTGATAAGTTTATTGATTCAGGCAAGGAGGAGGACTATTGTGTCATTGACAGATGGGATTCTTCCATTTTGATCCACTCCTTTTTTGTATTTACTATTAGACTATTAGACTATTAGTCTATTAGTCTATTTGGCATTTGCCAGTGCCCAGTGGCATTCCGACATCTATGTAATACATGTTGATTTTGATGACTTAATGAGAAATATGGTTCCGAGTCTCTGACATGCATCTATGTGTCTCAATGTCTCGTTGCGATTTGTGATTGTGAATGACAAATGTGTTGTGATTTGTGAATGATCTAATTTCTATTGAATATTTCATATTTGTAATTGTAAATGTAATTTCTATTGAATATTTGTAATTGTAAATGTTAAATTTTATTGGATCTATATATCTATATTTTTAAATTTTAATATATTTTAAAAATATATTAATTTTGGGGGTCACCGTGTCCTACGTGTCCTAATTCTGGGGGTCACTGTGTCTAGTGGGGACACTCGTGTCCCGTGTCCCGTGTCCTCGTGTCGAGTGACTTAGATGGATACATTGTAGAAAGGGGGAAGTTCTATTTTTTTCAATTTTTGGTTGAATTAGGAATTTTTGAGTTTTTGAAAAGGGATTCATTTTAATTATTCACTCATCTTGGTTGAGGGAGATGTGAATTTAATTAGAGATTGGGTTATTCCCAATTTTATCAATATTACAAAACTAGGTCGTTTTAAACAATAAAAAAATAGTAATTTAGGTTAAGAAATGACAAAAAAATTGTATGGGTGAATGAATTACCTGATTAGATGACAATCCACCGGTGAATTTGCCTCCCCTCCAGCTAAATCGAGCTCCACTGATACTTTAGGGCACACAAACCATCCTCGTTCAGGGTCTATTTCGCATTTCTGATGTGTGAGTTCCGTGGGTGGTCGGGAATCGTCGAGACTGTGTATTTAAATTGATTTTAGATTTCAATAACGTGTACGCATTTTGTAACTACATAATGTGTATGTGTTTTGTAGTTATATAGCGCGTACGCATTATGGTTACCTATCCTACATGTCGAATGACATGTCAGGCTCGGGTCTTACCATGGCAGGTGCTAAATATCAGAAACGCGTTATGTTTTATGTCTTAAGAACGAGTTTTGAAAAAGTAGCATTGCATCTCAAGTGACCCTCATCTTCTTGCACACACCCTAAAGAGGTAAAATCTGTCCCCCTTTTCCCCACGGCTGTGACCTCTTATATACTTCAAGGATTTATTTTTCATCTTTGGGGAGTTCTCCCAACTTACAGAACTCTGCATTGGATGCCCCTCGATTATTTGGGGTATGGCACAAAGTTAGGAGTTGTGTGCGCCCTTCAAGGAAGAGTGGTCGGTTTTTTTAATAAAACACTGATGTCTCCTACTTGCCACCTCTATTAAGGTAGAAGGATTTGTTACCACAAAGGTTGCGCCTTCAAGAATTATGATTGAATAATGTATTATACAATTTATATAATAAGGAGCTTATAACTAGTTACCTATATCTAAATGAAAGAAAATGACTAACATTAATATACGAAGTTTTAGCTTAAACGGGGCTAGAGAAAGCATTTCGGCTCTTTATGCCTTAGTGAAGGTAATTATAATATTTTTATGGAAAGGCTTAAATCTATGAAGGTTTATAAATATAATTAACTCTTGCATTTTCACAAGACTAAGGAAGCGTACTAAATTTATTTTAGTAATTCCTTAAACTTAGTATGACCTTAAATTTTTTAGGACTTAAATGCATAGTTAATATTCCTCTAGCGTGCAGGGCACCCAAATGACATCCGTCATTACTAACGGGAACTAATGGCTTCCTCTCCATTCACCTCTTTCCCCCTCTAGTGTATTCATAGATCCCCCCAACGTTAAGTGGCGCCATGTCTTTAGTCTCCTAAGTATAAAATAACACTTATGATGTAACATTAGTTTCAAGTTCCACTAGTGAGGCCTTGTCCTTGAGCTCCTCACCAGGGATGCTTACACATTTATAATTACATTTACCAAAAAAAGTAGGGATCAAATAGGAGGGATGTTACATCCTCCTCCCCTTAAGAATAACAACATCCTCGGTGTTCCACAGTTTTTCTTTTACATCTTTACATCATCTTTCGCTCGGTTTTGTTTTATGCTTTGATCATCTTCACATTTTTGCAATTTCCGCAAGCTCTTATCATTCATATCCTGCACATAGTACAACTTATACAATATTCTCCAGCCTTCTTCAGCATAACATAATTATACCATTTGCAATTTTAATCATAAGATAAGTACAAGTCCTTTTGCAACACCTTATCATTGACACATTAGCATCATATACTTTGCAAATTTCAAACGGTAAATGTTTTGACATTTATCATTTATCCTCATCCTTGACGAAATGTTTTGCTTACTCAAGCATTCATAACATTCACACATAAATGCATCCAATAGTCTAGATAAAAGACAATCATCAATATTTGTTATATCATAAAACAAATATTTGAACAACACTTTGTTGATCATCAAACTCTCCCATGAGTTTAGAACTTTAGCGACTCTCTATTGAACACAAAATTCTTCCTCGAATTCTGTCATCAATTCCTGCGGAATTACGGGCTACACATTTGAGGTTACTCTCATTTTTTATTGCTAGTCAAAAAAACTTCCTACTAAAGACATATAACAATGTTCTGTCTCCAGATGTCAATCTTTGTGCCTAGGTCTTTGCCATTGATACCACAAAACTCTTTCGCAACCTGTAATGTCCCCATTCAAATAAGTGCATAGTAAGACAATCCCATCAATCCTACTAGTTTCCTAGGTTGGATGGGAACATGTGGGATGGTAATAAGGAAGCTAATAAATGATATTTAGACATTATAAGGGTTCAAGTATTTAATAAATATGATGAATAAATAAATTCAAGAGGAATTCTAGGTGGCAAGTGGTTTTGGGAGACATATGGAGGTGGTGGGACCCACACTAGCTTGATTTTTCAATGACACATGGCAGCTCTCTCTTGCCAATTCGAATTCATGGGAAGGTGAACACCCTTGGGTGAGTTGCTAAGTCATAACACATGGCATTGAGCATCTTAGGTCGAAATGGGATGGAATAGTAACCTCCATGGGAGAGGAAGAGTCAAATTGGAGACTAGTGGACACTTGGGCTAGATTCCCTAGTTTTATGACAACAATAATGAAGCATCTATGACATTTATGACAAAATTCAGACCTGACTTCTTACACCTGACCATTATGACATGTCAGCCCCAAAAATAGGCTCAAGGAAGGCGCTCATGGAGTTGGAGGAATCCAAAGAGACTCAAATTCGAATTTGGGAGAAGATGGAAGGTTGGAACTAGGAGACAAGTGGCAAATGAGGAATATTTCCTAAATGGAAAATTATTGAATCTATTGAGAGGATTTCGACCCCTTGAAGGCTAATGTTGGTTATAAAATGTAGAAATCAAGTATGAGAATGGCTTTTTGATGATTTGAGAAAAATTGCATTTGTGAAGAGAGAGCTAGTGGATGACTAGTTTCTTGCCTTAGCCAATTTCGAGGGTGAAAGATTCCCATCCAAGTTGGTGTTTGGAGAGGCCACTCAGGTCTTTCATGGTGCTTTAATGGAGTTTTTATTTGCAGGTATCAGCTACAGGAAGTTTCATGGTTTGGTTTAGTGCAGCACTTTCTCTCCACCGTTTCCAGTTTTGAAGGCATATTCATGCTCCTTGAGGGAGGGCGTTTTTGGTGAGCACTTGTGCTTCTTGAGAGAGCTTCTCATTATATATTTATGATTGTAATAGCTTCATATCCTCTGTTATTCATATTCAGAAAGTATCAGGTCGAAATACCCACTGGTTGTATGCAAAACTATTGATTAATGAGCAAACAATGTCCATTTCCCCAATGCATTGATGTATGACACTATAATGTTGATTATTTCGAATGGATGGATGATTCTCTGATAAATTTGTGATCAATATAATGCCATGGATGTATTCTACAAGTTTCATGTACTGTAATTGAGCATTTGAAGCATTTTTACTCAGTTTAGTTGTATTGGGAGATGAAATAGTGCCATTTCCCCAAGGGTCGAATTGGGGGTTTTTGCTGTTGAATGTGAGAGAGTTATAACAGTAGTAAAAATCAATTAATGGTGCATATGAGACCTCAATAACATACTTAACACATTATATACCTCTGTTCATAAATTTGTGGGAGTTTGGAGTCATTTGGAAGGCCATTTTCAGTGTTACCCGGGGGGGGATTTGATGCACAAATTACTAGTCAAAATTACCTATATTGATCAGAATACAAATCAAGTTTGCAGTAGTATTTGGAGGTCCATAAAACATCCCTGAACCTGATATTCAAGTCTAAATACCATTAATACACTCATACAGAAGATTTGGGAGCATTTGGGATGATTTGGAGGTCAAAACAGTTAAACTAGTCAAAGGTCGAAATTGGGGAAAAAGTTGAAAAATTGGCATTTTAATAAAATTTGAAAAAGGGATATTACAAGTGGTATCAGAGCATGTTCTTGGCACCTGATGGTCCTAACAAGAAGTCAAAAGAATAATCCACCACCCTTTGAACCAGTAGTTGAAGAGGTTTTTGTTGAAGAAGAGGTAGTAGAAGAAGAGGAGTCTTTTGCTGAAACCATGGGTAGAGAGGAGGATGACAAATTAAAACATAAGGAGGAACTTATTGCAACCTTAGATCCATGTTTCTCTAAACTTTCAGCAAACATGGATAGGATAGGTGATAAATTGTTGCAAGGATTTGAATTGTTGATTAGCCAGCTTCAAAGCAAAGGGATAATAGGAGATAATAGCGGTTCACACTCAGGGGAAAAGATGAAAGGGAATGAGCATATTTTCTCACGTACAGGACCTCATAATAGACCTGATGAATTTCAAAGCACACAAAGGCATACTGCACCTAAATTTCTCACACCCAAAGAAGAGCCCAATCTTGCATTGGATTACAAGAAACTAGTAAATGATTGGAATGATTTGAATGAAGAGTGTAAAAGAGGTGTACCACTCAGTGACTACATTGATGCTATGCAAAAGATTAATAGGAAGGGAGACAATAGGAGTCCATTCCAAAACAAAGAATTAAATAGTGCTATTGGAAAAATGTCACTTCCTACTTTTGATGGTTCTTCTCAAAATTCTGCTAACACTTGGGTGCAAAAATTGGATGTATATTTTTAGCTGAATCCTATGTTGGAAGAGGATGCATTAAAAATGGCCATTTTGCATTTGGAAGGAGATGCCAATGAATGGTGGTTTCATGGGCTGAAAACCTTGGGTCATAATCAGGTTAAAACATATGGAGAATTTGTTGACAGGGTACTAGAAAGATTTGAACAAAAAGATCCAGAATTGCCTTTCAAAGAACTAGCTCAATTGAAGCAAACTGGGTCCCCTACTGAATATATGTTGGACTTTCAAAAATTATCAGTCAAGGTGGCTGATGTATCTATGGGAAGATTAGTATTGCTGTTCACTGAAGGTTTGGCTGAACCCTTAAGAGGTTTGGTCAAAGCCCACAAGCCAACTACATTAAAAGATGCAATGAGCTTGACTAGGGATCTCCAGAATGTGCTTCCTAGAACGAGATTTCCTCCTAAGCCTAGCTATAAATTTGAAAAGAAACCTTGGCAAAGGGATGGATATGATAAGAAACCTTGGCAAAGAGAGTCATTTGAGAGGAATAAAAAAGAGGGACTAAACAGGGATGAACTTAGAAAAAAGAAACTATGCTTCACATGCTTCCAACCATGGACACCGGGGCACAAATGTACCAAAGGAAAGGCTCAATACATAGAAGTATTTTCTGATAATGAGGGGTATGATGGGGGCATGGATGAAGATGGACATATTTCAGATCAAGAAGAGGCATATGAGACAGCAGTAGAAGAGGAAAGACAAGAAGAAAATCAGCCTTCACCGGACAAAGCAAGAATGGCAGTGCTTTCAGCAGTACCTCGCTATCATACTATCCGCTGCAAAGGTGTGGTACAAGGACAAAGAACTTCAGTTTTGGTAGATAGAGGAGCCACTCATAACTTCATTGATGCAGAGATGGTAGAGAAAAGAAAGATACCTATTGAACCATTTGATGGCTTCACAGTTGTCATTCCCGGTCACAACACAATGCAATGCAAAACATGGGTTCCAAAGCTGCAAGTCACCGTAGGTAACTATACTTTTGTTGATAGTTTTTATGTGGTTGATGTTGCTGATACTAATGTGGTTTTGGGAGTGCAATGGTTGTATTCAATAGGAGAGCATACAGTAAATTATCAAATTCCCGAAATGAAATTCCAAGATTCAAAAGGAGTACAAAGAGTTGTGAGAGGGCAACACACTTATCCAAATCAAGTAGTGACTTGCAATAGCATGAGATCTATATTGAGGCATGGGGATATAGAATGGGCTGCTGAATGTCATATTACATCTCCCAAGCCAACTATAAATATTGTCAAACACCCAAAGGAGATAGAGAGACTCTTGCAAAAATATGAAAAGGTTTTTAGAGACCTTCCACATGGTAGGCCACCGGATAGGGGGGTTGAGCACAGTATTGTTTTGGAGGAGGGTACTTCACCCATTTAGATACCACCTTATAGACATCCTAAAAGGTTTAGAGATGAGATTGAAAAAGCTATCCAAGAACTCCTAGAGTTGGGACTCATTAGACCAAGCTCTAGCCCTTATGCTTCTTCAGTTGTGCTAGTGAAGAAAAAAGATGGAACATTGAGAATGTGCATAGATTTTAGAGCCTTGAACAAAAAGACTATAAAGAATAGGTATCCTATTCCTAGGATTGATGAGCTCATGGATGAGCTGCATGGGGCCAAATACTTCTCAAAAATTGACCTTAGATCAGGGTATCACCAAATTCGAATGAAAGATGAAGATGTGCAAAAGACCGCTTTTCGATGTCATTTTGGCCACTTTGAATTTCTTGTCATGCCTTTTGGGTTAACAAATGCTCCAGCCACCTTTCAAGCATGTATGAATAGGATATTTTGCAAGCAACTAAGAAGGTTTGTTTTGGTTTTCTTTGATGATATTCTCATTTACAGTAAAACATGGGAAGAGCATTTGCAGCAGTTAGAGATTGTGTTGAAAATCTTGCAAGAAGAGTCCTTATTTGCTAAATTATCAAAATGTGAATTTGGAATGAAAGAACTACTGTATCTTGGGCACATTATTGGGCAAGAAGGAGTGAAGGTACACATGGAAAAAATCAGGGCTATCTTGGAATGGCCATCACCAAAAAATATTACCGAATTGAGAGGCTTTATTGGCATATGCACCTACTACAGAAAATTTGTGAAAGGATTCTCCAAGTTGACTTCTCCACTCACTGATTTGACTAAGAAGGATGCTTTCAAGTGGGATGAAGAGGCTGAAAAGGCCTTCCAAAAAATGAAAGAGGTAATGAGTAGTTGTCCCATACTTGCACTTCCTGATTTTACTAAACCTTTTGTTGTGGAATGTGATGCTTCAGGTGGAGGAATAGGGGCTGTCCTAAAGCAAGGCCAACACCCCATAGCCTTTGAGAGCAGAAAGTTGCAGCCTCATGAAAAACTTTACTCCATTTATGATAAAGAAATGCTGGCCATTATGCATGCATTGGCCAAATTCAGACAATACTTGGTGGGCAGCAAGTTTGTGGTGAAAACTGACCACAATAGTCTAAGACACTTTCTCACCCAAAAAGATCTAAATGAAAGGCAACAAAAGTGGGTAAGCAAGATTCAAGCTTATGATTTTGATATTGAATATGTCAAAGGAAAGAATAATATAGTAGCAGATGCTTTGTCAAGAAGGCCTTCTTTTTCTCTCATGGATATTGCCAAGGATTGGAAAAACATGCTACTAGTTGAATATGCCAAAGACAAATTTGCTTGTGATGTGTTGGATGGAATCAAAGGGGATGATAATTATAGGATTTTGAATGGGCTGATATATTATAAGGGAAGAATTTATTTAGTTCATAACTCCAAGCTCAAGTACCGAATTTTGCAAGAAGCACATGATTCCCCACTGGCGGGCCATCCGGGGATCTTCAAAACTTATAGACAGTTGAGGCAAAGATTTTTTTGGAAGGGGCTGAAGGAAGATGTTCAGAAGTATGTGAATGAATGTAAAGCATGTCAACAAAACAAATCAGAACTTACATGTCCAGCCGGCCTATTACAACCATTGCCCATTCCGGAGAAAAAATGGGACAGTATTTCCATGGATTTCATCACCGGATTGCCTAAATCCTTGGGTAAGGATTGTATCTATGTGGTAGTTGATAGGTTGACAAAATTTACTCATTTTTTTGCTGTTACATCATCTTTTAGTGCTGCACAAGTGGCTGATATTTTTTTCAAAGAAATCTTCAGATTGCATGGGCTTCCCAAGTGCATTGTCAGTGATAGAGATAGTAGATTCATGGGTGCTTTTTGGAAAGAAATTTTTAGATTGGTAGGCACTCAATTGACTCCAAGTACCAGCTATCATCCACAAACTGATGGACAAACAGAGAGGGTAAACCAATGGTTAGAAGGATACCTAAGAAACTATGTGGGAGGGCAGCAAAAAGCATGGGCAAAATGGCTACACTTGGGTGAGTTTTGCTACAACACCACTTATCATATGTCAATAGAAATGTATCCTTTCAAAGCATTATATGGTTATGATGCACTTACATTTGCTGACATTATATTTGGTGATAGTAGAGCCCCAAAGGCTAAAGGTTGGGTGGAAGAGAGCCAAGAAATTTTAAAGCTTTTGAAAGACAATTTGCAGGTTGCTCAAAATCAGCAAAAACAATATGCTGATAGACATAGAGAAGAGAGAACCTTTCAAGTCAATGATTTAGTATATTTAAGGTTGCATCCCTATAAACAAACATCTCTCAAAAAGAATGGAGCAGAAAAATTAAAACCAAGGTACTATGGGCCATACAAGGTAGTGCGGAAGGTTGGAGAAGTAGCATATGAACTAGAACTTCCGGAAGGGAGTAAAATCCACAATATATTTCATGTTTCTTGTCTTAAGAAAGCTCTTGGTCAGCAAATCATCACTTCAGAAATACTTCCTCCTTTGGATGATGAAGGTCAGCTCACACTTGTTCCGGAAAAGATTTTGAAGACACGGGAAAGAAGGTTGAGGAGTAGAATCATCAAAGAATATTTAGTGCAATGGAAGGACTTACCAAATGAAGATGCCACATGGGAAGAGGAGAAGATTTTGCAGCATCCAAATTTGAAATTGCTTGAGGACAAGCAATCTTGGGTGGGGAGGACTGTAATGTCCGCATTCAAATAAGTGCATAGTAAGACAATCCCATCAATCCTACTAGTTTCCTAGGTTGGATGGGAACATGTGGGATGGTAATAAGGAAGCTAATAAATGATATTTAGATATTATAAGGGTTCAAGTATTTAATAAATATGATGAATAAATAAATTCAAGAGGAATTCTAGGTGGCAAGTGGTTTTGGGAGACATATGGAGGTGGTGGGACCCACACTAGCTTGATTTTTCAATGACACATGGCAGCTCTCTCTTGCCAATTCGAATTCATGGGAAGGTGAACACTCTTGGGTGAGTTGGTAAGTCATAACACATGGCATTGAGCATCTTAGGTCGAAATGGGATGGAATAGTAACCTCCATGGGAGAGGAAGAGTCAAATTGGAGACTAGTGGACACTTGGGCTAGATTCCCTAGTTTTATGACAACAATAATGAAGCATCTATGACATTTATGACAAAATTCAGACCTGACTTCTTACACCTGACCATTATGACATGTCAGCCCCAAAAATAGGCTCAAGGAAGGCGCTCATGGAGTTGGAGGAATCCAAAGAGACTCAAATTCGAATTTGGGAGAAGATGGAAGGTTGGAACTAGGAGACAAGTGGCAAATGAGGAATATTTCCTAAATGGAAAATTATTGAATCTATTGAGAGGATTTCGACCCCTTGAAGGCTAATGTTGGTTATAAAATGTAGAAATCAAGTATGAGAATGGCTTTTTGATGATTTGAGAAAAATTGCATTTGTGAAGAGAGAGCTAGTGGATGACTAGTTTCTTGCCTTAGCCAATTTCGAGGGTGAAAGATTCCCATCCAAGTTGGTGTTTGGAGAGGCCACTCAGGTCTTTCATGGTGCTTTAATGGAGTTTGTATTTGCAGGTATCAGCTACAGGAAGTTTCATGGTTTGGTTTAGTGCAGCACTTTCTCTCCACCGTTTCCAGTTTTGAAGGCATATTCATGCTCCTTGAGGGAGGGCGTTTTTGGTGAGCACTTGTGCTTCTTGAGAGAGCTTCTCATTATATATTTATGATTGTAATAGCTTCATATCCTCTGTTATTCATATTCAGAAAGTCTCAGGTCGAAATACCCACTGGTTGTATGCAAAACTATTGATTAATGAGCAAACAATGTCCATTTCCCCAATGCATTGATGTATGACACTATAATGTTGATTATTTCGAATGGATGGATGATTCTATGATATATTTGTGATCAATATAATGCCATGGATGTCTTCTACAAGTTTCATGTACTGTACCTGAGCATTTGAAGCATTTTTACTCAGTTTAGTTGTATTGGGAGATGAAATAGTGCCATTTCCCCAAGGGTCGAATTGGGGGTTTTTGCTGTTGAATGTGAGAGAGTTATAACAGTAGTAAAAATCAATTAATGGTGCATATGAGACCTCAATAACATACTTAACACATTATATACCTCTGTTCATAAATTTATGGGAGTTTGGAGGCATTTGGAAGGCCATTTTCAGTGTTACCCGGGGGGGGATTTGATGCACAAATTACTAGTCAAAATTACCTATATTGATCAGAATACAAATCAAGTTTGCAGCAGTATTTGGAGGTCCATAAAACATCCCTGAACCTGATATTCAAGTCTAAATACCATTAATACACTCATACAGAAGATTTGGGAGCATTTGGGATGATTTGGAGGTCAAAACAGTTAAACTAGTCAAAGGTCGAAATTGGGGAAAAAGTTGAAAAATTGGCATTTTAATAAAATTTGAAAAAGGGATATTACACAACCCCCCTCAAGCCTTCTTGCTTGATTCCAGGAATTTCTTTTCCACCTAGCCTCCTGCTTGAGTCTAGGAAACGTTGCTTTAGCAAAGCAGAGTTTGGTCAATTTTTGCCACCTCAATCCTCCTGCTTGAGTCCCAGAATATTCTTTTCCCCTCAAACCTTCTCGTTTGAGTCCAGAAAATAACATTGATTTATTATTTCTTGTGGTTTCGGTTAACCACACCATGCAACATAATAGCAACATAATATCAACATCAAATAGGTTCATCTATTTACTCATCAGTTCAAACTCATGCTTTTATCATATCCCTTCATGAGTCTTTGATCTTACCATATGCTTACCATGTATACTATATCGCATCCATGTCTTTGCACAAGTTCAAGTTCCACAAAATGTGACCATCTGCCAAATTCACTTGTTAGTACTTCTTTATTTAACAAAAATCAAATTTCATGACAAATTCTTCTACTAACATGATAGTAAGGAAATCATCATTTACTTACAACATCCATACAAGATTAACATTCTCATTAATTTCATTAATATACCTTATGGCATAATATTTGCGGTGTTACCATGTAGCATTCATTAATAACCTAGCTCTTTACGATAATTCTAATAATCATCTGATTTGTCTTTCAAATTTTACAATTTACCTTCTCATAGATTTGTGAGACTATTGTAAGGCAATTTATGTAAATGTACAATTCTCTATGTATATCTGAAAAAATTCTAGACAATATCTATGGTTGAGTTTAATTCATAACCCAACTCTTAATTTAGTATGTCTACAAAATACATGAAAATGAAAGCATTATTCCTATGCTTATAGATTTCAATCCGCAACCTTTATTGGTTAACGTAAAAACTTATCATGTCTATATACAAAGGAAATGGAATATAGTATTTCCAATTGATAAGGATACAAAGAGTTTAGTCGTCATGGTTATCTTCTCAATGCATTCAAAAATATGAACTCTTCCTTATACTAAATATGAAAAGAAATAAATCGTCACTAAATGTTATTTGTTATTAATAAGGAAAGTATATAAGCAATGTTTCATAAATTATAGAGATTCTTCATCTATCGATGTTTATAATAGACAAACCCTTACACCATAAACAGTCTATGTGATGATTTGTAAAATACCCTTCTTGTCTTTACTATTGGAAAACATGATAATAGTTTCACATTTAGATTTTACAACCTGTTAATATAACATGATAAGATACTTTGACCTAATTGTGAACTCATACAATATTACCTCTAAAATACTTATTAACCAACATTATCCTCTATCTCCCTTTCCACTTTCTCATATTTTCTCCTAACCGTAATTCTTATCCCAAGTGTCTAGGATGTACCTTCTACACTTAAAGAAGAATTTTCATTTAAAAGACAAGACATCAACGTCTCAATTTTAAGACAAACCTTTCTGAGAATTAAATTAATACTCATTAAGCTACATAGAATGGAGTGATCTTACGAGGATAAAATTTCCAACTCCCTTAATCTTATAGCCTAAAAGATCCACTTTGCAATCCATGTTACCAACACACCAACAAGTCATTGTCTATACATTTTTTCCTAACAAGATAATACTGTTATGATGCCCAAATGAATCAATTTAAAGATTAATATTTTTAACTTTAAATATACACATTAGTACTAAATTCAACCAGAAACATAGATACCATTTTGTCAAGCCATATTTATTCTCTTTATATAAAACTATTAGTTACAATATATCACCATAACACAATTTCATCCACTATAGTATACCTTCAATGCAGGTGAGTATAACAATTTGTTTGCATAAAGGAACTAGTTAACCAAACAAGTTAGGGTAACATTAATTTCAGTATTAAACACAATGGGACTTACCTACTTGCAAACTCATAGTTGACTTCTTCGTTACCTCTTGCCTAACTACGAAAATGTAATTTTCCTGTTGCGTCTTTGTAGGTGGAGTTGTTCAACCAACATACAGTTGCTTCCTCTAGTCAAGCCCAGATAGGCCCGAGTGTTTGTAACCTGTAGCGCTGATACCATATGTAACAAACTCAAATTTGAGAGTGAATAAATTAGTGAATTTTCAAAAAAATTCACTATGAACATTAATAATAATATATGAGATACACTAAAACATGATGTCGATTATTTATTCATCAGAAATGTTGAACATATATAAACGTTTCATCTATCATATATAGAAGGGCTTCAGTCAACCTGTCAATTAGTCCATAATGTTAATAATAATTACTTCTATTTACATCATAAAATGCATCTACTTGAAGTATGCACCCAATACCTTATCTAACTTGAATTTAGATAAATTTGAATTTGAATCTAGCACTCGTGACATACCTAAAAATATATATGTAATAAAAGAAACATGTAAGGTATTAGTTGTATTAATTATAAGGATATGTTTATTGATACCTGTATAAGAATACCTAATGAATTTGTCTATAGCCATTCATAAAAAGTGTAAACTCTTCCCAAGTGGAATCTTAGTGTCAATACCAAGATAATCCTCATTCAAATATAACATAAATGAATACTCAAAGTATCATTTCAACTTTGTAATGTCCCTAAAAACAGTAAAAATTTAATAAAATTTCTGTTACTGTAATAAACTGGATAAAAGATGATGAATGTAAATTAACTTAAGTACTGCTAAGAATATGCTACACCGATGATTCTTTTGCGACATTTAATAGAGTCTCGGTTTCATAAGTGTCATGGCTTTACTGGTTGTGAATCCTACAGCTTTGCAAAAGCGTTGTAATGAATAGAAGTGTAAATCTATCACAAGGGTACAAATGTTTAGAGGATAATAATGCAAATCTCTTTCTTACAGTTTTAAGAGTTTGTGTGCATGTTTATTAAAGTCTAACTGATAATTCAGCTTGGATGGACCTTTATTTGTGGCGGTTGAGGCCCATGGTGTGATGCTTGGTCTTTTCAAAGGGAAAGGTACCCCGGCAGGGCTACCGAGAGGTAGGGGGTAAGAAAATGGAAACTCCTGACTTACTTAGCGAGTTAGTTAATGCATCCACTTTGTACCTAGTTTGCAGGTGTACTTACAGAGGTGTCTACCTACGGTGCTCATTTCGCAAGTCCAACACTTATTTAAAACTAATGTATGCAATGTTTGGAGGTTGTCACCTTAAAATGCTTTGTTGGAAATTATAGTCCTTATTGAACTTTCAAAACATGTTGACCTTGTAATTACTTGTTGGCATTATACACTACTTGGGGTATTTGTAACACACCTTGCATTTTCAATTACTTTATTGATTGTGAATGCCTCTGCTACTATAGAGATCACGACTAGTATTGAAATATTTGGGGTTGGTAGTGGAATTTAATGCAACTCTACGATGGCACATGGCCAATGTTGCCAACTATGTTGAAGGTTTCTACTTGGTTTCTACACCATCGCAGGTTTCAATTTCATGGTTCATTTGCCTCTGTCTGTGTGTTGGATGCATTTGAGGGTTTTGTGTACTGAATTGAGCTTGGCTCATGGTCAGCACACCATAAGGGGTTTCGTATGCAGAGATGGCGACAGATAAACATGAAGGTAATATCATCCTTCTTTTCTTGCTGATTTAAATGGATAAAAATGATAATAAGCTCAGGTTTCTAACTTGTATGATTTACTTGCTTGGCAGGTAATTCGTTTGGCCCTCTTCATCTACGTGGCTACTAGTTGATGGCCAAGACTAGACTTGGAGGCATCGCAAATGGTAAGTTTAGAGTCCACCATTACTTATCTCCTCCTCTCGCTTCTGTGTAGTGTTACTCTTTATGTTTTCTATGAGGAACCTTGTGAGCCCGATTGGGTTCACTATTACAAGCTTTGAGTTCCTAGAAGTCACTGTTGGCTGGACTATGGCAAAAAATGTATATATTGACTTTTACAGGCCCTAGAGGGTCTTAGTGGGAGGTTTTGGCCTTTTGGCTGAATGTTTGAATTTTGTTGAAGCTTGTTGATAATAATAATGCCCAATATGAACTGGGGTTTGCATTTGAGACCTATGTCTGTGTATTTAGTTTGAATGGGCCCTGGAATGGCCTTCTGTATAATTTTGTAAATGTTTGGCACCCTATTTAGTCTCTGCATTATAAACTTTGAACCTGTTAAGGATATATATACAGCTAACTAGTCTCTATGTTTGCTTTATGTGAATTACTGGTTTGAGAGTCTAGACTCTTCACGTGGCTATCGTGGCTCTGTCTGTTGAATGGTAAATGATGTCTGTATCTAAGGTTTTCGAAATGTGTTGGATTTCTACCATGAATGTTTGATAGGATGAAACATAACCCTAAAGCTAAATTAATAAGCCTGAAACGTTCTATGATTTGGTTCTTACTGCTGTGTTTTCTGGTGGTTGTAGTAGATAGAAAAACAAGAAGGGTTTTAAATGAAATGGTAGAGGGTTTCGATCCCTATCCCTACATTTATAAATAACGCTTATCTGGATGTTAATGAGTATTGTTTGGGTTGGAATGTAACTATGTAAAATCTCATGCGTTTTAGTGGAAGCTGCAACCCTAGCTGTTGGTAAACATTGCTTATAGATGAGGAATCTCTATAATTAAACATTTGTTAAACATTGCTTATAGATGAGGAATCTCTATAATTAAACATTTGTTAAACATTGCTTATATACTTTCCTTATTGATAGAAAATAACAGTGAACCTTCCTAACTTCATAATTCTGGTTGGATACTTTCATATGACAAAAGTAAGGTATATCAATGAAATTAATGAGAATGTTAATCTTGTATGGATGTTGTAAGTGAATGATGATTTTCTTACTATTATGTTAGGAGAAGAATTTCTCATGAAATCTGATTTTTTTTTGTTATATATAGAAGTACTAACGAGTGTATTTGACAAATGGTCACACTCTGTGGAACTTGTGGAAAGACAGGGACGCGATATAGTATACATGGTAAGCATGTGGTAAGATGAAGGAATCATGAAAGGATATGATAAAAGCATGAGTTCGAACCGATGAGTAAATAGATGAACCTATTTGATGTTAATATTATGTTGCTATTATGTTGCATATTGTGGTTAACCAAAACTACAAGAAATAATAAATGATTGTTATTTCCTAGACTGAAACGAGAATGTTCAAGGGGAAAAGAATATTCTAGGAATCAAGCGAGAAGACTTGAGGTGGAAAAAATTGACCCAACTCTGCTTTTCCAAAGCAACTTTTCCTGGACTCAAGCATGAGGCTGGTTGGAAAAGAAATTCCTGGACTCAAGCCAGAATGCTTGAGGGGAATTGCGAAAGAATTTTTTGGTATCAATGGAAAAGACCTAGGCACAAAGATTGACATCTGGAAGACAGGACGTTGTTTGATCTCTTGAGGAGGAAAAACTTTTGACTAGTAATCAAAAGGGAGATTAACCTCAAAAGTGTATCCCGTAAGTCCACAGGAATTGGTGACAGAACTCGAGGAAGAGTTCTGTGTTCAGTAGAGGGTTGTTGAACTTCTGAACTCATGAGAGAGTTTGATGATCAACAAAGTATTGTTGAAAGATTTTTTTAAAGATATAACAGTAAAACCACATATTAACGATTTGTCTTGTAACTAGACTATTGGATGTATTTATGTGTTAATGTATGGATGTTTGAGAAAGCAAAAATTTCCTCAAGGATGAGGATGAATGGTAAATGTTAAACATTACTGTTTCAAATATGATGCTAAACTGTGAATGAAAGGGATGTCTACCTCAAGTTGAGGATGAGTAAAATGTCGACAGATTGGAGGTAAATGAATTCCTACAAAGGGATAATTAAATCTGCATCTCTTATGATTCCCTTAAATATTTGAAAGTAAGCCTATATCATGTGTGCTTGCAATGATCTATGAATTTCAAATGTTGTGTTGTGAAAAATGGCTCATGGTTTATGTTTCTGAGTTTGACTATGAAATTATGATGTGTTATACTGAACAATTTGGGGAGTCTTGATTTTACAGCATAAAATATAGGTTATGGGAAATAACAACTTGTGGAAATCATGTAGTCAAAAAAGGTTAAAAATCGTAGCGAGGAAGCAAGCAAAAAGGAGACTCAAGAGCAGAATACAAACCGCTGAAATTTATGAACACTAAGGATGGTGTTATCTTTAAGGGGAAAAGGATGTAACATCCCTCTTCTACCGCTACTTTTGTAATTTAAAAATGTAATTGGTATATGGTTTCTGGTGAGGAGCTCAAGGCCAAGGCCCCACCAGAAAACCTTGCAAGCATGGTTATTTATTTTCCTAAATTATGATAGACAAGGGACTGAAGGTTATAGTGCAAATTAAACGAAGGGGAAATAAATCCACTAGGGGAAAGATGAATAATGACAGAGGGCCATCCTAATGCTACGAGCACTGGGGAATTAGTAAAAGGACTTATATTAGTTACGTTAAGTGATAAGGTCGTCATCCTAGGTTGTGGATAGAGGCTATTTGCCGCATGCTAATATTTAACTCCCATGAGCTATCTATTAGCGTAAAACTATACCTACGGTCGTAAAACTATCTAATATCAGTAGATATTATTAGTGTCACAACTCCAAGACGAGTGTCAAAAAATACCTTAGTATCCTTAAATGATAAGAAGCTAAGGCTCTTTTTGGTCTACCTAATGAATAATGCCCAACGACTTCAGAAGATAGGAGGTTCGGGTCTTTTCCTATAAATAAAAGGACTTAAAGTAGGGTCAAAATAGTTATATATATATATATATATATATATATATATATATATATATATATATAATAATAATTAATAAAGAATTAAAACTATCACTTATTATGGTTTCTATCTACACTCTAGACGAATTGAGGGATCTAGTTTAATTGAGTTAGAAAGGGGGTAAATTGTTATCTCACGGAGATCACGAGGAGAGGGGAATTGTAGCTGGTAGGTGTCTCCTTGATGGAGTGCCAAGATTTTCTTTTCTAACATTTGTTACTGCCACTTGTCAAAGGGAAGTTAGAGTGTCCTCCTTAATGAAGAGCAAAACATGATTGGAAGGGGGAATTTTTGGGGGAAACGGACCTTCTTGTTGACAGTCTGTCAGCTAAAAGAAGGAGGTTTCGTTACGCTAAACGAGAGTTTTTGTTCACTTTTGGGTGGACAGGTATTTTCCAAATCTTTGAACTCTGCATGATGAGTGGGAGGGAAAAACTTTGTAGTGGTTCATTAGATAGCCTTCAATTCCAGAGGTAAGCCATCTTGTTTTCTATTTATGAGAGTGTTTTCTTACAAGCCTCTCTACATAGAATTACATATATAATTGTATGCCTAAATTTCAATTGGATTAACTATGAATGCGAGAAATATGATTCCTTGCATTATTTCCATTACATCGCATAGATAAAACCGAGGGATAGATCTAGTATGTTGTCATGCTTCATTGATCCGGTTTTACAGGGCGATTCCCTTGCAATCGTGATGTATATATATAGTTTTTATCTAGGTTTTTGTTAAATTATTGAGTGGAAGAGAAACCCCCTTTGTTAAATTATTCTTGAGTTGCTCAATGAATGTGGGAATTTCTAGCATAATGAAGAGATTTCTACCATAGATTTCCTCTCATCTATGTTCGTTCATACATATCCTATAGTAGATATAGGATCTTGAATTGGTACACTTGATCTTTTGTATTCTAATCTCAAGGTTACGAAAAGAAAAATTTAGGTAATTGTCTCATAAAGATATGTATAAACCATATTTCATTCAATCCTTCCACGCCTACTATAACTATAATTAGTTATTTCGGTTTCTTATTGGCTTCTATCATTTTCACCCTAGTCCTATTCATTAGCTCGAGCAAGATACAACTTATTTGAAATGAAGGAAGGGGAAACCCTCTAAGTTCACTATTTGAATTTCAATAATTTTGTGGATTCTCTCTATATCAATTTCTGATCATTGAGATTCATAGCAAATTCAGGGTACTATCCAGGGTAGCTATTATCCCTACTTATTCTGCTGAATAAAAATGATTGAGGCTTTTCCATCCAGAATTGTGTTAGGTATAATTCCTACTTATTCTGTTGAATCAAAATGATTGAGGCTTTTCCATCCGGAATTGTGTTAGGTATAATTCCTATAACTTTGGTTGGATTATTCGTAAGTGCGTATTCACAATACCGACATGGTGATCAATTGGATATTTGATCCAGGAATATCCTACCATTTAATTGGCCTCCTACTTTCCCTGGGAGGTCATATTCCATTGCTCTTTCCAGTTGGAATGAATTCTCCATAATTTAGAGGGTTGGATATGATAGGAATAGAATCAAGCTCTGTAGGATTTGAACCTAAGGCATCAGGTTTTTGAGACCTATGTTCTACTGAACTGAACTAAGAGCGCTTTCTTTAAAATACGGAGATAAAGGGAAGGGAAAATAACTTTTGTTTATATTATTAGAGTAAAACACTTTCACATCTGATACGATTCAATTGTTTGATGTTCCATTCGAATCGATATCAAATGATCTTTCGTTCCTCTCTCTTTCCATAGAAAAGAAGGAAAAGGTAGGGATGACAGGATTTGAACCTGCGACATTTTGTACCCAAAACAAACACGCTACCAAGTTGTGCTACATCCCTTCTAATCATTAGACAATGTTATTTTATGGAATTCGAACTCTATTTCCCACATTTTTCCACCTTCATTTCTCTTCGGTCTAGTGAGTGAAAAGACTTTATAGTGCATGTAGAGTCTATTGTCTAGAAGATAACTATTAATTAGCAAAATTTGGTGCTGAAACATCTTTTTCTTGTTCTATAAATAGGACCACAGCCCGGATCACATTATACATATATTCATAGTTCCAAGTTTCCCTAGGATTTTAACTATTAATATGGTTTAATCACTTACGCATTATGATTGATAAGGAGAATTTACAATGCAAGATCTAAAGACCTATCTTTCCACAGCGCTTGTGTTAGCTATTTCATGGTTGATTTTTGTAACCGGTCTATTGATAGAAATCAATCATTTTTTCGAGATGCTCTGACTTTGACTTTTCCCTCTTTTTAATTTTTGTCCTCCCCTTAAAGCCAAGGTCAAAAAGATTGTGCTAGATTTCTTTCTCCTACCTCTTGGATAAATTAGTTGATTCAACCCAAAATAGATCTAAAATTGGGGATGGAATGGGGGGGGGGGGTAGTATCAAAGTAGACATAGAAATCCAAAGGTTCTTTCCACATTCAATTTTGTAAGTACAACTGAAAACTCCTGATCAAGGATTTTTTTACTTTCAAATGTTTCATCGTGGGATCTCCGGCTATCAACTTCTATCCCTTTTTCCTCTTTCTTTTTCAGATCGAAAAGCAAAGTAGACCCAATATCCAGAGTAAGTTTATGGCCAAGAGCAGAGATGTAAGACTAACAATTACTTTGGAGTGCACTAGTTGCACCCAAGATAGTGCTTATAAAAGATTCCTAGGGATTTCTAGATATATGACTCGAAAAAATCAACACAATACACCTATTCGATTGGAATCAAATAAATTTTGTCCCTATTTTTACAAGCATACCATTCACGGAGAGATAAAAAAAAAAGATTAAATGTACTACTCCTACCGAGGGATAGGAATAAATCACAGATATAAAAGGAAATGATATTTCAACAAGATCTTTAATGGAATGAGATTTTGAAAGATTTGGAATAAATAGTATTAAAAAGGTTCATGAAACAAACTATGGATAAACCCAAGCGATCTTTTCGTAGACACTTGACACCAATTCGTAGACATTTGTCACCAATTGGGTCGGGATATCGGATCATTTTTAAAAATATGAGCCTAATTAGTCGATTTATTAGTGAGCAAGGAAAAATATTATGCGGTCGAGTGAATAGATTAACCTCAAAACAACAACGTCTAATGAGTAACGCTATTAAATGAGCTCATATTCTATCTTTGTTACCTTTTCTTTATAATGAAAACTAATTTCATAGAAACAAACCTACTCCTTAATAAAATCGGTGTTGGATATCTGTTTGATAAAGATACAGATCTTTAGTCTATTGTCGAAAAAGTCGATAGGATTTCATTCTTGGAAAAGAATTGGATTGAATTCTTTTCGTTTCATTCATTTCCAATCAAATATTGAAAATTTTTGAAATGTTTCGACCTTCCTGGAGGGAATTCTCAGGGAGAAGTTGTTCTATCCATTCCATCTTTACCTATTTATTTCATCTATACCTAACCTATTCCATCGCATGATAAGTTCTTGAAGATGGTGGAAAAGCAATTACTATCTAATACAGCTATTTGTGCAAGTGTTTTACAATTTGGAAGCAACTTCCTCTTGTACAAATATTGGATTAATCTGTTATAAGAGAATCCATTGGCATGGTCTACTGCATTGATCTGAGTAATCCACAAAAAACAAAGATCTCTCTTGCGTTTACCTCTATCTCGGTGGGCGGAAACTAAGGCTCTAGCTTTCCGTTGGTTAGCAGTTCAAAAAAGTTTCGAATGGGCCCCTCGAGAGCGTGATACAAATGAAAGAATATTTTTCCAATGTTTTCGAGCTATATATCCACATTTCACTCTGGTCATTGAAGTTTACTCTCATGAATCGCTAATCTTTTTCTCGGTTAGTCATTTCTTTGGTCCATTGAGAATAACACTGATTCTTCTTATTTAGAAAAGAAAAGTTCCAATGGCTTTTGCTACTGCAACCTTCCCAACCATAATTCCCTTTGGATAGGCATCTTCTAGGTAGGCAAGGGCTGGGAGCTTGTACTGAGAATGAGAAAAAATCAATCATGGGTTTCATCATTTCTATGGTTCTTTCTACAATGGTAAGGTCCTCTCTATATGTCGGAGCCTCTTATTCATTTCTGAAATATGAGATGAGTATGTTATGAGTAACTTGTATTGTTTACCATCTCCAGCTCTACCCTTGAATCATCAAGTAATAAATACTCTCATTACAATATCTATTCATACAATAGTGACATGTAATTCTGGGGTTGGCTAGGTAGCTAATCCTGTTGTTCCGTTCTCGCAGCAATATGAGCATAAACTTTATGCCTCTTCAATATGCATGATTTCGCCGCTTAATGGATTGATGAGCATTCACTACCAATGAGGAATTGCTTTTCATCCCACATCAAGGTGATTGGGTTTGCACCAATGGAAACCATAAATTTCATCCTCGGTAAGGTTAAATGATGGATCTGTACTTGGTTACAGTGGGAAACTTCTTCTTTTATTCCGTTAAAATAATTTCCTAGTCTGTTTCAGCTTCTAATCCAAACGAGTCGCACATACACCCTAGCACATACTCCTCTACATTGAGGATATCCTCGAAGAGCAGGAGATTTTTTTCTATTCTCTATTGGTTGTCTTGCATTTCTAATAAGTTGTTGAATAGTGGGCATTCTGGATGGATTGTATGTGGAATCGACTGGTTCAGATTGATCCTAACCGTATCACGTGATTATTAAATCAATCACTTTCCCTTTCCTTTTGTTTTTTTGAAAGGGAACAAAGAGATAAAATTAAAATTTACAAGTCATTTGAAAAATCAATTAAAAAGAAGATCTTCCGCTACGAGATCAACCTTCCGCTATGGCATCAACAATGCCATAATCTTGGGCTTCTGTTGCTGACATAAAAACATCTATGTTCAGGTCCCGTTGAATGACCTCTCCGGGGGTGCCCGTTCTTTCTATATAACATTTTGTTATGTAATCGCGAAGCATCGTTACATGTTTCGATTCGTTGTGAAAATCTGCGGCCGGTCCATCATAATAGGTACTAGCAGGTTGGTGGATCATAACCCTAGTGTGAGGTAATGCTATACGTTTAGTAATTTCTCCCCTGATTAGGATGAAAGATCCCAAATACAAAGCAATAAAACAAATTTATCTATTTAAAATTCTAATACTAACATATATTTTGCTCCAATTTACAGTAATATATTATAACATTGCACTAAAATTACATTGCTCCAATTTACAGTAATATATTATAACATTGCACTAAAATTACAGCTTAATTTATGAATGGATAAAATAAAATTTAAAATGTTATCATTTTTATAATTAAATATATTTAATAACTTCATACATTCTTAAATTCTAATAAACCATTTTTTTGCATTTATAAAATGAAAAGAAACAACTTTACTTTACTTTGATAAAATATCTCGTCCCATAAATATATCTAATAGATTCATACATTCTTAAATTCTAATAAGCCCTTTTTAGCATTTATAAAAATGAAAAGAAACAACTTAACTTTGATAAAAATATCTCATTCCATAATAATGAAAAATCCTCTTAAAATTTTATTTATTTATTGTTTATATTTTTATCTTATATTGTTTTCTAAGAAAAATATAAATTAAAATTGTTTCCATGAAATTATTTAAAATACAAAATCTTAATATTCATCTTTTCATTATACATACTTCCAAGTTTATAGATATTAACCTATAAATTTTGCCAAAACTACCATAACAATTTTCAAAATTATTTTCCTTATATATTAAGGAACCACATAAAAATTATAAACTAAGATTTACATTATTTGAAATGATCATACCCTTAAGTAGATAGTATGGTTTAATAATTTAATACATAAAAAATATAAAAAATATAGAAATATATAAAATGAGAGATTTACAATTATTTTGAATAATCATAACTTTCAGAAAATAATTTAACAAATTGCTAAACCTTTTCAAAGTTTTAAAAACCTAATTTCATAAAGTACTATGCCAAATGTACACCAGTTTATATTAAATTTAAAAAATGTAATTTGTTAAATTACTATATTTACATTATTTTAAATAATCATAACTTTAAGAAGATAACAAAATTTAATTTAAACATAATTTAACAAACTAATGTCAAAGTTTTAAAAACATGAGGTAATAAAATTTGCAAAGAAGTAATTGAAGAGAATCCCAAATTAAATGTTGTAATTAACTTAACTTGCCACAAGAAAAAAGGTTTCAGAAATATTTAAAAATAAATCAAAATTTACACAATATTTTTTAAACTTTTATTTAAATAAATTTTTATAATTAAAAAAAATAAAAATAAAAATAAAGATAATAATTTATATATATTTTTTAATTATAATTTATTATTTTTAAATAAATTATTTACCAATAAATATTAATAATGATCAAAATTAACAAACAATTTACAACTTTATTTAATAATTAATAATTATTTATCTTTTCAAATTACTAAATTAATCATAAATCACAAAAAATAATATCAATCAAACTATTTACATTTTCATTAATTAATCAATATAAATAAACTAGCATAAAGGCATCCAATTTTTTGGGTATTATTTTCTTAATAATTTTTTATCATAACTTAGAAACATCACACTACTATCGATGCAATCACATATGATACAATTAATACAAAGAATAAATAGCACTAAAACCAAACTCAGAGAATAAATGATTTATTTAGTCCTTTGCTCTTTTAATTTACAAATAAAATACAGAACCCGGAAATAATTAACACTAAAACCAGAGAAGTTGATTTTCTTTAAGATTTTAGTTATTCAATTTACTGATAAATAATGATAAATAATAAGAGTACGAAAGTAGTTTGGAGTAAAACTAGGAAGGAAAGATTTTTTTTAAACATTTATACATCAATACATTGGAGTAAAATCATCAGTTAAAGAATGTTTTTTTCTAATCTAATCATTTATTTTACTGATCAGTCACGGAAGAGTAAAACCTTACTGATCAGTCACGGACGAGTAAAACCAAACCAGAAGACTTAATTTAAAGGAATTTTGAGGAGTGCCATTACCTGGTAAATTTAATACGTCATATAAAATCACAGTGAAGGTAGGAGATGATTTATAAAATCCGGCGTCATTGTTGTCACTGGCATTACTTGTGTGGAGAGCTTCATAATAGAATGGATTAAATGTTTTCCTCCAACGGTTTCGTCTCCTCTCTGGGTAATCATAGATGCAACACAAAGTATACACAAAACATCACAAACGAATGAAAAACTTAAATTACCAATAAATCACAAAACATGGGTCAAACCAGAGAAGAAATATTTCTTTTAGGATTTAGTTATTTAAAGTATACGTATAAGTCAGGGAATGCGGCAATTGCGAGGATGAAAAAACTGTCGTAGAGATACGCAGGTGGTAGTCGGAATATTTTCAGATGTTGCACTATAAAGACAAGTGTCCATATTACCATTAATGCAGATTCTCTGATTCCTTACGGATGGTTGAAGTTGGATATTGATATCTTATCCTGCCCATTGTATTTATCTGGAAAATCAAAGGATTAGGTTTAAGATCTGGCATATATTAATAGTTACTAACACTTATATTCGTTGGCAGCTTCTAAAAGTATTATATTCAAATACCTCAACTAGCCTTCGTCCCAAAGCTATTACTGAAAATAAATTAAACAGGAACATGGTTAAATGCATTTGGAGCTCGATGGTAACAACTGAACCCAAATATGATTCCTCAGGATTTGGATTTAACATAACATTACTATTTGCGTTGACGATTTAAGCCAGTTCTCAAATATTACTATGAGCACTATTTGCGTTGACGATTTAAGCCAGTTCTCAAATATTACTATGAGCACTATTAGATTTGCAGTTAGTAGCCCATTTAAGCCAGTTCTCAAATATTACTATGAGTACTATTTGCGTTGACGATTTAAGCCAGTTCTCAAATATTACTATGAGCACTATTAGATTTGCAGTTAGTAACCCATTTTGCAACGTTTTCAAACAAATCCTGTGAATTATATTTTATGTGATGTGCAAAAATTTAATTCGAAACATAATATAAATATTGTAGGTTCCAAATACCTGGCCCTGCATAGCATATTATATGATACCATATACCCTCTGCATCTTCAAATAACAATTTCAAGGAAAAGAAAATAAATAGACCATATACCCTACATAGCATATTCCTGTAGGATATACTCGCTACTATTCTAATCACAATTTCAGTAAAACCAGAGCAACAAAGATCTCTGTCCGTTTTAAGTATATATAATGTTCAGAAAGCAAAGATTTATTACCTCGTAAGTTTGACACAGATCGTAGCGGAAAATTTTCCCCTCCTCTCCTCTCTCAGTAATCACAAATACAACAGAAAATAAAATACATAAATTACAATAAACACCAAACACAAAAACGCATCACACACAAAAACACAGCAAGTAGTAAACACATCACAAACAAAAACACACCGCCGCTCTTCAACACGCAAATCTGAAACACAATCAAGTCCAACATGAAAATGAAAATGGCGTGACAGTCTCACAATCGAGTCGAACATGAAAATGACCTGACAGGGACTTGGATGTTCTTCCATCTCATTTTGAAAAGAGTATTGTCTTTCTGTATGTTCCTCATAAATCCATGTCAATAGGTAACATCATCCAAGATATATTTTCATGTCTTCACATGGACATTTGCTATTTTCAGTTTACCAGGTTAGGGATTTATCAACAAGAATGTATTACAAATACAAATATTATACCTGCGAATACAGGAATGTACTCAAAATGGCAACCGTCGCTCTGATAGCGATAATTGGGATTACTGGTGTATGGAAGATAATGATAAATGAGACAATAACAAAAACCCTTTTCATTGTGTTTCCTTTGTTCAATGTTAATGGCCATATTTCATTTTGAAACTTGGTTATACATATGGTAGAACACACTCTGACCAACTACCAAACTGGAGAGTCAATTGTTGAAGGTTAGAATAATTGTCACAGCATTATTATTATATATATAATCTCTAAAAAAAACAACATAGCAGAGAAAATATCATGCAAATTGAGGACCAACGGCGTTCACAGCATTCTGCCATCCAGTAACCCAGAGCAAACGAAAACGGTATAATGCAGAGTAGTTCATGCCGCCCACTGACTTCCCTTTCCCCTCCATTACTTTCTTGGAGAGTATGTTCTAGAACATAGCATGGTACCCATAAATCCTGCAAATTTTGTGCAAACATTTCCAATCTTCTTTGCCCATGATAATGATTAATACCAAAGAAAAGCGAGATGAATTAATCCTTCACGTGATAATCAGCAAGACCAAAGCTAATGGATATGAATTAATAAGATCTGTGTTAGTTTGATGGAACCAATTAACAATACCTGTAATATTGAAATAGAGCAGACATTTATGATACGCAGCAAAGACAAGTAGACCGGCGGTGGAAAATGTTCTCCTAGGAGACACTGAGAATTTACAGTACCTGAAATATGAAGAGATCGATGCATATGAGCCATGAAGAGAGCAAATAGAAAGTAGAGATATTAATAGATTGATGAATAGTCATATGATTAAACGCAGCCATTGGATCTGCTTTATCATCCAACTACAACCAAATTTCAAATTGAGCCGTTGGATCATTCTTTTCAGGTCATCAAGCGGTAAATTTAGGTTCTCAAACGGTCAATTAGGTGAATCTGGGATCTCACGATTAGTTTATGCGATGGTTTTCTAAATCCAAATGCCACGTCGACGGCATAGATGTCAGCCAGCAATTCAAATTGAACCGTTGATGATGGATGTCAGGTCATCAAACGGTGAATTTAGGTGATGTCTTTTTAATTATCACCGACAAGTGCAATTCAAATTGAACGGTTACGATCACTCACAAATTTGAATCAATTCAATTCAAATTGAACGGTTACGATCACTCACAAATTTGAATCAATTGAATTCAAATTGAACGATTATGATCACAGACAACTGTTGTGATCACACGGTGATTGATTTTTAGGCGATGTCTTTTTAAATCCGAGGTCGCCCATTTTTAAATATTTATTATTTAATTAAATCAAACGCCAATTAAATTTCTAAATATTTGTAATGTCTATGAGGTAGGTAGAAATGTTCATGGGTATATTTTAAAGGATAACAATAGTCGAGTGGTAAAAGTTAAACTTTCTTTATACACAATTTAATTATGAAAATAAAATAATAAGGGTCTCATTAAGTTGATATTGTTTTATAATTTAATAAAAAAAATTACTTCATGCTATAAAGGAAAATAATTGTTATATAAAAAAAATCACTAAAATCATAATCAATTTTACGAGACAGGTGCCACAAATATCGTCTAGGATAATCAGTTTTATTGAATTACAGCTCTATTTTGTAAGAAGGAAGGAATGATCGACATTGTAAAGATACTAAAGCATGCAAAATATGTAATTAGTTTGGGGAAGTTTTTGGTACATTTTGCATCGTGTTTGTAACAAACTCAAATTTGAGAGTTAATAAATTAGTAAATTTTCAAAAAAAATTACTATAAACATTAACATTAACAATAAGATATGAGATACACTAAAACATGAAGTCAATTATTTATTCATCAAGCATTTCTTCTATCATATATATAGAAGGGCTTCAATCAACTTGTCAATTAGTCTTTAATGTTAATAATAATTACTTCTATTTACATAGTAAAATCCATCTACTAAAATTATGCGCCCACTACCTTATCTAACTTGCATTTAGATAAATTTGAATTTGAATAGCACTCATAACATACCTAAAAATATACATGTAATAAAATAAACATGTAATGTATTAGTTGTATTAATTATAAGGATATATTTATTGATACTTCTATAAGAATACCTAATCAATTTGTTTATGGCCATTTATACAAAGTGTAAACTCTTCCCAAGTGAAATCTTAGTTTCAATACCCACATAATCCTCATTCAAATATAACATAAAGGATATTTAACATTCTTTATTGACATTACTCATAAATTCAAACCCAATTTAGATCACACATAAAGCACCACAAGAAAGAAACCATATATACGTGTGATTCACCCATTACATGGTCTACGCCCACCAAGAATAATCCCGCCTTGTATTTATTTATCATAATTGAGGGGTTACATCTTGTACAAATAAAATAACAAAAGGGCAATCTTCTTCTTCCAAACTACTGCCTAGATTGAACTCTTCATTAAGGGTCATCAAAGACAAAATGGTGTCCTAACCAACTTATACCCAATAAGCACATTTACATAATAAAATAGAACAACCCTTATTCCCATTTCTTCTCTAGCTTGGTTTATAGTGCACACCCTATTTACTTAGCATAATAAAGGTATTTCTCTATACTCTATATTTCCAAATCGTGATTCTTTTTCTTAATAGAAGATTACAACTTAACTACTACAAGTTGAGGGGTATACCCTGCTTGACTTAAGCCATGTTATAATTATAAAACTTCATAAAGGAAAACTATCCTACGTTACCAGCACGTCGTTTAACCCTGGAAATGTTTTACCTATGAAACAACGCAGCATACTCGAATGGATTGTTATACAGGGTTAGCATCATACAACAACTAAGCCAAGATAGAAGGTCGTAATACCACTTGTAGCAACATAAAAGCAACGGGGATCCCACATGGATCACTCGATCTCACGCAACCATAACTGCATACGGGTCCGTGGAAATGAACACGACAGGTTCGTAAAATATTTAATAGAACATCTAAAGGGAACGCGACCCTCAAGGAGGTTCACTGGATAGATCTGGAAAGGCACTTCCGAAATAAACAAGAGATTTAGCATACAATTCTTCCACAGAGGTCAACATGTTTCCGTCCAGCAATACTATAAGTAAATTTACAGAGATCTAACTTAATTTCAAATTAATGAGGGCTATTATTTCCGTAGGTAAATAAAGGAACGATCATGCTATCAGCCCAGAAATAAAGATCTGGAAAGGCAATTCCAATTTAAACAAGAGATCTGAGGTCCGATTTAAACAGTATTATCATTTCTTTAGGCAAGTAAAGAAAACAATGATATTATCAGCCTAACAATACCGATCTGGAAGGGTAGTTCTGATTTAACAAGAGATCTGCGATCTAAATTAAGCAATAATGCTAGCATCCTAGCAATAAGGAATCTGGAAAAGCAATTCCGTTTTAAACAAGAGGTTTGCTATCAGCATAAAGAGATTCGAGGACACATTAATCAACAATCAAACATACCATGCTACGATAGGAAATAATTTCAACATGATCCCTCCGTTTCAGTCGATCCGATTCATACAAACGAGATCTATGATCTCAACAGAGAATTCTGAACATTTTAAATGAACAACAAAATAAATATAGAATTAAAACCCAAATTCCAGCGCAGGGATTAGAAATCGTTGCAACAATTTATCACTGAGACCTAGTCTGCAATAATATACAGCAAATACCAAAAGGTATCTATCCAACAGAGGAGTTGTTGTCATGGTATATACAAAAAAACGTAGATCACAACTATCAATACAGTAAAATCCCCAAATATCTAAACTACGCGGATCATATAGAAAAACGCAGATCAACACTATTATTACAGGAAAATCTTCCAAATGTCTAAACCACACAGCTCAATACTGCAAATGCAAAAAACGTAAACTATTACAACAGGATATTTCCCCAAACTGTGTGTGATAGGAAAAACAGCAAATACATTAC